>JAQPPZ010015413.1:28505000-30905000 GCA_028583015.1 Wollemia nobilis
TTTTGAAGGACTTAAGATTAATCTATAAACCAAATATTAAAATGAGTTCAACATTAGCTTAGTTACCAAACCAATCTATCATTTTATTAGTTAACAATCTAGAGATTAAAAGTAGATTCATTGCCAAACTAATCTATCATTTGATTAGTTATTAATCTAAATATTGTATTGCAATAAAAGTTAGATTCTTTTCCAAACTAATCTATCATTTGATTAGTTATTAATCTAAATATTATAATGCATTTTAAGGTTGGATTCATTTCCAAACTAATATATCATTAGATTAGTTAATAATCTAAAGATTATAATGCAATTAAAAGTTTTATTCATTGCCAAACAATCTATCATTAGATTAGTTAATAATATAAATATTATAATGCAATTAAAATTTGGATTCATTGCCAAACTAATCTATCATGATTAATTGCAAATCTAAGATTAAATGAATTAATATACCCTTAGATTAACTACCAAATAATCTAACTTTGGATTAGTTTCAAATCTAATATTAAATGAATTAATCTACCCTTAGATTAATTACCAAACTAATCTAACATGGTTTAGTTGGAAATCTAAGATTAAATGATTAATCTACCCTTAGATTATTATTAATATATATTTTTTGATTTACATGGTGGAATTGGTAGCCGACATGAATCTGGGTAGGATATCTAGCTTTTATGGCTACCATAGTATTCTGTTTTGTCCACCCCATATGCTGCCACATAGTTCTTCACATAGTTTTCCCTTATAACCATCATTCCACAGTCATTTTAAATATTTTACATAGTTGAAATCATCGGGAAAGTACAAGAATTCAGTCTGATGATGCCTAAGATTTTAACCTTGGACCTCCACCCCCTTTATGGGGTTTTGTCAAGCCAATTGGTCTACACCTTGGACCTACCCTTAGATTAATTACCAACTAATATAACTTTGGATTATTTGTAAATCTAATATTAAATAAATTAATCTACCCTTAGATTAATTACGAAACTAATATAAAATGGATTAGTTGCAAATGTAAGGTCATATGAATTAATCTATCCTTAGTTTAATTTGTATTGTCCTTGCAAAGCAAACTAAAGTAATATTGTAATAATTAAACTTTGATATTTGTGAAAACCTTAGATTAAATAAACACCTTTATTCTACACAAGCAAGCAAAGCTAAGTAACATTCAACAAATGAAACCATTATTGCACACATCTGAAAAGCTAGGGAATCATCTGAGGCTTAGCTAAAAATAATACATAGAAGATAAGGTTAAACTAAGCATAATAATTAACAACACAACTCATGAATACAACCCTAAACCAGGTACGTGTGCCCTATTATCACCCTTTAAAGGCTTGATGGATGTTCTTAAAGGCACCCTCCATAGTCCAAAATATAAATAGCCAAGGCTAACTATCACTAGTGGATTTTGAGTTTAAAATGAGCCAGGGAGGTGTGTGGTGATGTCATATAAATATGATAAGAGCATCCCAACATTTTCAACTACCAAAAATATCTTCACCACACAAGGAAACTATTCCATGATGACGGAGGCACATAACATATTTAAGCTCTCAAAAACCAACCACAAGACTATGAAAAACTAGGCAATCTATCACAATACATAGAGGCATAAAGTAAGCAATAGTTATCTATAAATAGAAAAGGAAAGGAGGTGAAAACATAATGCACACCAAGAAAAAACCAAATACAAACACTATAGATGTTACCTAGCTCATAGCAGGGATTTGGCATTCAACTTCTTGCTCCTCGTATTCCAAAAATTGGTCTAAATCTACACTATATTCCCACTATCATTCCTTCCTCTTGCTCTTCCCATCATGATGTCCCCAAGACAACCATCCAATGCCCTTTAAAAGGATCAATGGAAAGGAATAAATGTTGCATGCTAGGGCAGAGTGGTAGCACTAGAAACATTTCCATAATACCTAACAACTCCACTCTCAATTCCTCCTCTCTTAACACAATAAAAAGATGATGGAATAAAGAAATGGGACATTATACAAAGGTGGCTATACCTTTGCCACCCAAATACATTAATGGCACTACCATAAAAATATTAAAGGTGGTCTCACAAGTCATAGACATACACCATGCAAGAACCAAAGTCTAAAGCCATACATAAATCATTCCCTTGATTATTATTGTCTAAATTTATATTCATACTAACATTAATTGATATTTAAATCTAACATTATCAACACACTAATCATTATATGAATTAATGCTAACATTAGTCATTATTTTTATTAATATTAAATCTAACATTAATTAATGCCAACATTAGACTAACTAATATTAGTCTAGATTTAAGTTTTACTTACTCCAACCTAGAATAAATTCGTCTACTCTATCAAGGAGATTATTTAGTCACATTCAAAGGAATTTCTCTCCATGTCTTGTACCATCATTTTATCCCTAAATCAGTGGCTCTTTATTTAAGATAGACCGAAGCTATCATTGACTCATGTTAAGGAGACTTTTTGCATACAACTTTCCTAGTCTGATGGCACAAACATGAGCATATGCAAACTATAATGCACGTACATGAAAAGGGTATTCATTAATTTTACCCTAAGCCATTTTATCAGTATTTCCGCTTCAATATGATCTCTCATTGACTTATGGCCAATACTCTTGTCCATCCATGAGAGTACCTGATCCTCCAACCAAGTAGAGCATCAATAGTACCATATTCTTATGAAAAATAGAGATAATATTAAAAGCATATATCCATCAAGACCATAAAACTAAGCATTAAACATCATTCATAATACATAGTCCAATCTCAAATAGCTAGTACTTCCAAGGAGGGTCATGATACCTAAGTCAAAGAGATAACCCAATCCTAGGAGGAGGTTTGATGATGCAATAAATAAGTAGTTATGAGTCCTTGAAGGAGTTGTGGTGATGAAATAGCTAGGTATTCATGAATTTAGAAGTTTTGGTGATGCAATAGCCAAATATTCATGATTTATACATCTTAAACAATGAGGATTTGGTGTTCAGTAACTATGAAGTTAATGGAATCATTCATGAGACAATATTGGTGCTACCTTGAATGATGAGGTTTGGGTGACTATGCTAATTACCAAATGAGTGGTAATGACCTTATTTAGCTCATAAAGGTGTGGTAACTAAGCACCAAGGCTTTATTCTAGAATAACCTACATAGATAGACTTGTGGAAGGGTTAGAGAATATGCATTCCCCTTTAAGTGGTATGGGCCTTAAAGGATCATCCCTATGCTATGGTGAAATTATCCTATATCAATAAGGGTATGAGAAAGGTGAGAGGAACACTTCAGAATCCTTCTAAAAAATGAGGTTTAGTAAGGTGAATCCAAAAAATATATGTAGTTTTCCACTCTTTTCCACTTGAGTGTCATCTATAGGGATATTGAACTCAAATGTGGTGATGCCTTGAAAATGTTGAAAATAATATTGGGACATCTTGTGAACCTTAAAGAAAATTGGTTTTGATGGATTGTTGCAACTTATTTGTACCATTTTTAACACCTAAATAAGAACCAAAAGGTACTTCCACTGTATTCAAATCCTTCTTTTGTTGTCATAAAGAATAACTTTCTTGAGGGTGCAATTCCTTTTCATATGCCCAATGTTAGAATAAGAGCTGCATTTTACTGACAGATTTTCAAATTCTAGGGTTCAATCCCATGTTCTAAACATGTAAACTATATAAATATATTTAAAAGGAGGTTTATCCATGCTTAGGTTAACACAAATTCTAGCATAAATAAGCCTAGACCTAGCTGAGGTTTCTAGTTTGATAGCCCCTAGATGATCCAAACAAATTCCAATGCTAGAAAAAATGGCTTTATGTCAAAAATACAGAGGGAGGCTAAGGAGATTGATCCAATTTAGGGCTTGATTAAGGCTTTGGGTATTCAAATTAGATTTTTGTGACGATTATTTTAGAAATAAGCCACAACATCCAAAGAACCATGGGCTTTGTTGAAGAATCTACTCCAGGTCCTCCAAAGAACTAAGACAGACCAAAAATAAGTTCTTTGGCAAAGCCATAATTTTTAAAATATGAATAACATTCCATTTGGCATGAACCCAATGCCTAATAGTATATAGATCTAAGAGGTCATCCAAAAACATACCTACCAAGTAGAGATCCCCTTGAGCCACAAATATTTTTACTATTTATTTTGGAGTGAAAACTTGGTTGCCTTTTAGGACTAAGAAAAACTTCTTCTCCAAAGGTTTTCTCAAAGACCTCATTACTATTTTTCTCCAAGAAACTCTTTGATCAAATGGAACTAAAGGGAGCCCATTGAGTCCAGGACCCTGACCCTATTGGCTATTAGGAAAAAATACATCCTTAGAACCTTGAGTGTGCAAACCCTTGTTGCCATCCTTCCCACTATCACCTTCCTTCCCACTACCACCTTCCTTCTTGCTATTTATTTCCTTCTCACTCATGCTCACCTTTCTAAAAATAATAATAGCCTACTATGAGTGGAGCAAGTTGGAACTATGTGCACAAAGTATTAATTCAACTTAATTATGTAAACATAAATTGGATAGACCATACACATGCACTAAAATAACTCTAAAAGTCTCATCGGTAGTAGATCATGCAATGTTATACATGCAAATTATGACATGTAGTGATAGAAAAAATATGGAAAAAAATAGGATGAAAAAGATCAAAATTTTATTGGAAATTTTCACTTAAGTAGGCTAAATAATTTGATCAATAATGTATATTATAAAAGGCATAAGAGTGGATGGTAATAGAATTGTTACTACATAGGTAATATCTACACAAAGATATCATTTGAGCTATTACAAGTGATTATTGTAATCTATGAGATGCAAGTCATATTGGCTTAATATAATACAAACAATGGTGTATAATAGTACTTAAAATAATAAAAAAGTTTATCTTGACAAAGTAATATAATACTTGTTGTTCGTGTGATGGGTAAGTGATGATACAGGCATGCCAAAGTAACTATGGGTTTCAAAATTTGCCTTTGTCTATTTAATATATCTAAATGGGGGTTTGCAAACTAAAGAAATAAATGATAAAGTTATAAAGACCAGCTAAAAGTGGTACACATTTGGAAACATAAAGAGACAAGGTGCAGAAAGTCTTGCAATACAAAATAAAATTGAACACATAAAAGAACATCATATGGCTCTTATACATTCAAAACATTTATCAGTAAGCACTTCTTAACTATGCTAAATCATTCCACAACTATAACAAAAATCTAGCTATAAATATAGAATGCAAAATAATTATAGAAGAATATTCATTCATATAATTACAAGAAACTTATTAACACCGTAATATATACATACATGTTTTGCACAAGAATTTGACAAGATTCCAATTCAAGAAGGCGTATAGCCTCAATCAATACAATCATGGAAATTGTAAATGCCAAAGATCTAACCATTAGAATGACTTGCATTCTAGCTTATATAGAGATTTCATAATGTATGCAATTATCCTAGAATTATTGTTATCAGAGTATATTGAAGGTTTTAGAGTAAGCATAGAGAGTGGCCATCAAATTCATCTCAATTATGTCTAGCTACCTCAAGCATGCTCTACTGATGTGGAGAATGTAAATCTTGTCTTAAAACTTATTTGCATGTTACAATATTTAATTGTAACCATCAGGTGATAGTCCACTCCTATCTTTTATGCATAACCAATTGTACAAGGGTAGGTATATTATGTAGAGGTATTTTGCCATTGATAATTATTGATAGAGATGATTCTCAGTGGTTGATCGACACACACATGCCTACTGATGTGGATGGTTCTATATTTCTTTTTACAAAGGTTGCCATCATGAAGACATATTGTATTATTAAAAGCATATATCCATAAATACCATCAAACTAAGCATTAAACATAATTCACAATACATAATATAATATTGAACAGCTAGTACTGCCAAGGAGGGTTGTGATACCTAAATCAAAGATACAACCCAATCCTAGGAGGAGGTTTGATGATGCAATAACCAAGTAGTTATGATTCCTTGAAGGAGTTGTGGTGATGCAATAGCTAGGTACTCATGAATTTAGAAGAATTTGTGGTGATGCAATAGCCAAATATTCATGATTGATACAACTTGAACGATGAGGATTGGGTGTTCAATAACTATGAATTTAAGGGAATCATTCATGAGACAACATTGGTGGTACCTAAAATGATGAGATTTGGGTGACTATGCTCGTTATCAAAGGAGTGGTAATGACCTTATTTAGCTCACAAAGGTGTGGTAACTAAGCACCAAGGCTTTATACTAGAATAACCTACATAGATATGCTTGTGGAAGGGTTGTAGAATAGGTATTCCCCTTTAAGTGTTATAGGCCTTAAAGGATAATCCCTATGTTGTGGTGAAATTTTCCTATATCAGCAAGGGTATGAGAAATGTGGGTATACCACTTTGACATACTTATAAACAATAAGGTTTAGTAAGGTTAATCCCAAAAATATAGGTTTTTGGCCACTCTTTTCCACTTGAGTGTCATCTATAGGGACATTGAACTCAAATGTGGTGATGCCTTGAGAATGTTGAAAATAATATTGGGACACCTTGTGAATATTAAAGGAACTTGGTTTTGGTGGATTGTTGCAACTTCTTCGTACCATTGTTAACACCTAAAAAAAAACCAAAAGGGACTTCCATTGTATTCAAATCCTTATTTTTTTATCATAAAGAACAACTTTCTTGAGGGTGCAATTCCTTTTCATATGCCCAATGTTAGACTAAGAGCTGCATTTTACCAATAAATTTTCAAATTCCAGGTTTCAATCCCATGTTCGAAAAATGCAAACTAGATCAACATATTTCAAAGGAGTTTGATCCATGCTTAGGTTGATATAAATTCTAGCATAAATGAACCTAGACCTAGCTGAGATTTCTAGGTTGATAGCTCTTAGATGACCCAAATAATATCCAATGCTAGTAAAAATAGCTTTGTACCATAAATACAAAGGAAGTCCAAGGAGCTTGATTCATGTTAGGGCTTGATTAAGGATTTGGGTATTCAAATTAAATTTTGGTGACCATTATTTTATAAATAAGCCACAACATCCAAAGAACCATGGGCTTTTTTGAATAATCTACTCCAGGTCCTCTAAAGAACTACGATAGACCAAATAGAAGTTCTTTGGCAAAGCCACAATTTCTAAACTACAAAAAATATACCATTTGGCATGAATCCAATGCCTAATATCATATAGATCTAGGAGCGCATCCAAAAACATACCTACCAAGTAGATATCCCCTTGAGCCATAAATATTTTTACTATTTCTTTTGGAATGAAAACTTGGTTGCATTTTGGGACTAAGCAAAACTTCTTCTCCAAAGGTTTCCCTTAAGACCTCATTACTATTTTGCTCCAACATGCTCTCGGGTCAAACGGAACTAGAGGAGACCCATTAATACCAGGAGCCTGACCCTACTAGTTGTTAGGAAAAATACATCCTTATAACCTTGAGTGTTCAAATCCTTATTTTTATCCTTCCCACTATCATCTTCCTTCCCACTACCACCTTTCTTCTTGCTACTGCTTTCCTTCCCACTCATGCTCACCTTTCTAAAAACAATAATAGCCTACTATGAGTGGAGGATGTTGGCACTATGTGCACAAAGGATTACTTCAACTTAATTATGTAAAAATAAATTGTACAAACCATACACATGCACTAAAATAACTCTAAAATTCTCACCAATAGTAGATCATACAATTTTTTACATGCAAGTTATGGTATGTAGTGATAGAAAAAATATGCCAAAATATAGGATAAAAAAGAACAAAATCATAGTGGAATTTTTTTCACTTAAGTAGGCTAAATCATTTAATCAATAATGTATATGATAATAGGCATAGGAGTGGATGGTAATATAATTGTTACTATATAGGGAATATCTACACAAATATACCATGAGAGCTATTCCAAGTGATTCTATTGTAACCTATGAGATGCAAGTCATATTGGAATAATATAATACAAACAATGGTGTATAATAGTACTTAAAATAATACAAAATCTTATCTTAATAGAGTAATTATTGTGGTGATTTTTCTTGTCCTTAATAATATGGGTTGTCACGCCACAGGAAAATCACTGGTTCACAAAAAACACTGTGGACTCTAGTGGATCCACCTCTTTAACTCAACAAAAATATAGTGAAGACTCTAGATAGACCGAATAAGGTAAGGACACCCTAGAGGTGAGCCTATAATACTTCTCATATGCTCATGCTCATCCAGATTAACAAAAATGAAGTAAAACTACAATATTAAAAATGACCAAGCCTTAAAGTAACTCTCAGCTAATGCTTCAAGTTGTAGACCGGTGTCTTATCCATTGGGTAATTGTATCCAAACTTAAATAATAATGAAGAAATAAGGGGGAGGAGATAAAATTGAGCCAATCACATCCATTCAAATAATATAATAGAGATGATTAAGCATACTAACCAAAGAAGATGTCACTTATATGTTCAAATAATGTAACATATAAATGAGACAATAAGCAAAACTGCACATGAAATTACAAAAAGGAGGAAGCAGGATAGCATGAACAAAGGATCATTACAATGAAGTCTAGTTAGTATAATGAGATATCACTAATCATTTACAAATAAATTCTCTTTTCAAAGAATGTAATAAAGAACTGCAGTCCTTTCAAATAATGTAACAAAGGGTCTCCTAGCCTCTGGTCTCAACCACTAGAAATGATCTCAGTAAACTGGACACCTCCTCAGAAAAACCTATACAGTGATAGGGAAGAAAATAGGGTGACTAGAAAAGACACAAAAGAAAATACAACTGCTAATGATAGGCACACTAGTATACCTCTTACAAAATTATTGCACAAAAACTTGATGATGAAAGTTGTTGTAGCTACTTTCTCATATAGCCGATATATTTGGTTCTCATTCAAAGCTAATGATGGACCATAATTGCCAAAATATCAACTACTTCGGTGATGGTTCGTAACTGTAACTGTTACCAAAAACTGGATGATGGCCCAAAAAAATTGTAACTGCCTCCGAAATTGATCCACCATATTGCTTGCATTAAATGACCTGGTAGTGGTCAAAACGCCTCCATTCCTCTTGAAAATGACCAAAAAATGGCTCCAAGAAATTAACTCTCGGCTACTGAAACTCAGCCGCAAAAATAATGTGCATCACAAATTTTTAATTATTTTTCTATTTTCCTAGGGTTTTAACTTTAATAATAAATAATATTATTATTATAAGTTTCTTTGATTTATTTATAAACATGCAACAATTTTACTTAATATATATAATAATGATGATTAATTCGGGAGGGATCGGCCGACCCCTCCCCAGCTTTTATTCAAAAAGAAAGAAACCCCGGCTTTTATTCAAAAAGAAAGAAAAATCGGTCGATGGTCATTAATTAAAAGCCTTACCTTTTTTTTTTAATTTTTTTTTTTTTTTTTAAGTTTGGCCGATTGGCCATTACAAATGATCAACCGATCGAAAGAATATTTTTAATGGCCAATCAACCATTTCAAATGGTCAATCGACTGAAATTTTTATTTTTCTATTTTTTTTTATTTTTTTAATTAAGGTTCGATCGATTGAATGGTCGATCGGCCGAAATTATTTTTTTAAATTTACATTAAAAGAGGGGCGCCGACCAACCCCCTCTTTTATTTAAGGAAGTAAGGGGGCATTGATTGACACCACCTTTTTATTTAGAGGAGGGGGAGTCGACCAGGGTAAATCAAAATTTTCATTTTTTATTTTAATTATTATATTATTTTTTATATTATTTTAAATATAACATATATATATATATATAAGGCATGATAAATTATAATTATAACTATAATTATAATTATCATATAACTTATTCAAATATAAAATTTATTATTATATACAAAGTTAAATTAAACATTTAAATAAATATTTAACTTAATTTAAAATAATCAAATTTAAATAAATACGTAATTAAATATATAATCAAACTTTTAAAAAGAAAAATATTTAATTAAACATTTAAGACCCTAGAGGTCAAAAAATTATTAATTAAATTTTATTAAAGTCCAAAAATGTCGACAAAAGACCAAAACGACGACCTGACTTCGATGATATAGAGATTTTAAAAGACACTTTCGAAAGGCGAGACAGGCCTGGAAAAGATCCAAAGACTTGAAAATTTATAAAACAACGGCAGAATGGGGCAAAAAAAAAAACAAGGGACTCACAGGACACCAAATGTTTTTGAAAACTAGGAAAAACAAGTTATATTTTGAGGAGCCAACACAGGCTCCGACTGGACTAGGTGATGAAAAATACTGTTGGGCAATAAATCACCTAAGAACTCTAGAATCTCCAACAGATCAAAAAGATAAAACTTACCTAATCACCTACAGAAAATGCCTTAATCACCTACAAGAGAATATCTTAGTCACCTGAAAGGACTACTTAATCACCTGTAGAAACTCCTTAATCACCTAAAGAAACTACTTAATCACCTAAGGAATGAAACACACTTTTATCTTCTCAAACCCTTTGCATATAATATTATAATTTCAAATGTTGGCCATTGATAGGAATTCAAAATTCCTTGTCATCCAGATTTTGCAACTTGTAAGTATTTTGGTCTACCATTTGAAGGATTTAATAGGGACCAAGCTATTTTGGTTCCCATTTTTCTTTTTCCCCATGCTTGTCATTCTTAGGATCCCAATACAACCTATATCTCCTTCCTGAAAAGGTTTACCTCTGGCATTCTTCTTGAACAACTGTGATGTTTTATGAGCTTGCTTAGTCATCCTTATTAATGCATCTTTTTTATCTTCCTGCAACTTCACCATTTGATTAAGTCTTTTTTGCAATATATTTAGATTTTCATGATCCTGTAGAAGCAAAGACAAAGCATGAATTTCTACTTGAGGGGTAAATAGAGCATTCTCACCATAAAATAGCTCATAAGAATATTTTCCTATGCTTTTTTGGATAGATATTCTATCAGCCCACAGAGCAAACTTCAGTTCACTTTCCTAACTTCTCTTATTCTTGCCCAATGCTCTTCTGATTCTTGTGATCAATTTTTTGTTTAAGGATCTTGTTAATCCATTTCCTTGAGGATAGTAGTTTGTAGAATGAGATACATCTATGTTGTACCTAGCACAAAATTCAATCATTTCAAAAGAAGCGAAGTAGTTACCATTATATATAACTAACTTCTTAGGGACCCCAAATCCTGTCAATATTTACTCTTCCAAAAACTTGATGACCACCCCTATAGTAGATTTCTTGAGAGGTGTTGCTTCTATCCACTTAGCAAAATATTTTGTTACTGTGATGATCCAATTGTGACCTCTAGAAGAATTGGGGTTAATCTCAGCTAGAAGATATATTCCCCATTGAGAAAAAGGAGATTCAACAATCATTGGCTTCAAGGGCATGCCTAGCAAATTCTTCTTCCCTACAAAAATCTTACAATATGACAAATTTTAACAAAATCGTAGACATATTTAAACAATGAGGGCCAATAATAACCAACTCTCGTAATTTTGTGAGTAGTGGCCTTTGGAGCAAAGTGGTTTCCGCAAAAATCAGAATGATCTTATTTCAACACTTGAGGCACTTATTTCTCAAACAAACATAGAAGTAACACTCCATCTGGATGCCTCCAATACAGTCTACCTTCATGAATATAATACCTTTGAGCCAGTTTCTTGATAGACCTTATTTTATTTTGGGATATATCTCTTGGAAATAATAATTTTTTGAGGTATAAGTCTATGCCATCATACCATCTACAGTCAGAATTATCGATTTGTCTAGCTTCTTACTACTCATCTACTACAATAGTGTTATTCATATATTCTCCCTCTTTGTTTGCCAAGTATTTTCCCAATCCTTGACCTTTGTAATCTACACTACCTTGAACTCCACATCATATTGCAGTAATTTGGCCATCCACCTTGCAGGGCTACCTAAGGGTTCAGGCTGAGAAAAATCATCTTTAATAGAAATGTAGGGGATTCAAGCTATTACCATATTGAACCCAAAGATATACTTGAAACAATCAAGTGCTCTAATTAATGCATAATCCTATTTTTCCAAAATGGAAAACTTTAGTTGAGCACCGTTCAATCCTGTACTCGTAAAGGCTATGGGCCTTTCATTTTTCTCTCTATCTTGTTGAGCTAAAACTACAACAATAATGTATTTTTAAGAAAATGAGTAGATTTTAAAATCTTTGGAGTAATCAGGGTAAATCAATACTAAAGCCTTAGTAATTGCATCTTTGATTTTCTGAAAAGTTGTAGTAATTTCCTCTATCCACCTTATTTCTCAATTTTTCTTGATCATGTCATTTATTGGCTTGGAAATCTGAGCAAAATCAGGGATAAACCTCCTAATAAATTTAATCTGTAGACACCTTAAATGTGTCATGTTTAGGGGAGCTACTCACATAGACACATTCATAAGATCACATGACATAATATTGGACTTGCCAAGCATCAACAGTGGTTCTCACCACTCATTTGGGGCATTTTCAAGCCATCCAAGCCTAGTCGTCAAGCCTAGAGTGGCAAGACCTTAGCCGCTCAAGCTTAGAGTGGCCAGATATTAGCCACTATAGATGGAAACGACCAGATCTTAGCCACTATAGACGATAGCGGCTAAGCCATAAAAGATATTTTGCCAACAAATATGCTCAATCACGGGTGGAAGTGGCAATCTACATGCAATAAAGGTGAGCGAGAGTAACTTTGCATTCCCTTTCATGGCCAGTTCACATAGGAGACTTGAGTTTGCATTTAGACTTTAGTTAACTAGCCTCCAAACATAGACAAAAACAAAGCTGCTCATGCTAAACGACCAGTTTGCATAGGAGACTCAAGTTTGCAGTTAGATTTCAGATAACTGGTCTTTAAACATAGAAAAGACAAAAATATTCTCATGCTAACTCTCACTATGCATGAGGAATTCATTCCTAGGGCTTGGGCATAGACCTAGGGTTTCACACACTTTAAAAGGTGCAAGCCTGAGAGCACCAAGGAGAGACAATTTTTGATCCCGAATTTATCAGAACAGGTCATTGAGGAGTGCTTTTGAGACTTAGAGAGCTTCCCTTGGAGATCACATTTACGGTGAAGCCCTAAAAAATTGGAGAGCAAAGCGACCACCATTTCAACATTCGATACAAGCTTTGATCCATAGCTTTGGGGCAAAGAGAATGAAATTCACCTTAGCGGTCGCTGTCTTGGACAGTGGCCCACGGGCCTAGCTTAGGGTTTTAGACATTAGTTTCATTACTTTGATTTCTTCATATTTGCATATCATTAGCATAGCTTTTATTCATTCACATTCATAGCATTAGTTCCATTTGCACTTGCTTTCATTTGAGTATATTCATTGCTAACAACCTCATCTGGGGAGGCAATCTCAGACATCTAAGCGTGTGTTGTTGTTTCATTGCTCACAGGGCCACAGGTTCATCGGACGGAATCTGCAACATATGAGAGCAAAAGGGATCCCTCTAGGAAATAGGCCTAGAGAAGGAGGCATCTGTAAGCCCTCATACATTTTCATGTGCGGAACCGGGAAGCTTTTGAAAGTGCACCACCTCTTCGTGAAAGGGGCACTCTTTACCTATTTATAACCTTATTGTATCGAAATGGGTATCCCTAAGAGGGACCGACATGTAATCGGGTTTCAATCCAAATAAAGAGATCTATATTTGTTATTTTCGTGTTATATGCTTTTCATTGTCTTCCATTTCATTTTGGGGTTTTAATACATTGTAAGTAGAGTAAAAAGAGCGGTGCATGCATCCTGGGGTCGCTACAGATGGTGATCATGGTGGGACCTCCATTGAATTTTTATTTTTTTGCCTAAATACTAACTTAATTTTGTGTATAGGCCTAGCCACTCTGATCTATAGTGGCCAAAAATCAGCCGCTCTGAGCCACAGCGACCAACAGTGACTTAGTCACTCCTGCTAACAATGGCCAGGAACCAGCCGCCCTGGTCAACAGCGGCCAACATTGGAGTGCAGCAGAGGTAAAAACATTGAGACTCTGAGCTAGATCAAAGGTTGGTATAGCCTCTCTGATATTTTATAGCTTTCTATTTGCTTCTGTGTGTCTAAAATAGAGAACTTAAAGCACATTTATGTTTGGAAATTGAAAGAATAAAAGAAGAAAGAATTAGGCGATTGCATATCTTAGATCTTCTTTTAGATTTCCACTAGGCATTGCTAGGAACAGTGACTTCTATCTATAAATTTTGCCCTAGAATCCAACGTGCTAGACACTGTATGGTTGGTTTGCTTGTTTTGAGGCCTTTCTAAAGGCCATACTTGCACCCGATAGAGTGCACTCATTAATCTCATAATAGTTCATATACCTTTCTGAATATTGAAATGCATTTTGCATTAGGCATATAGGGAAATTTCATGGTTGCTATGTGATGCATTCTTACTCATGCAATCTTAAAATGAACACCACACACACATGTATCATTTAAACATTGGGGAGTTGGATTTCATCACCAACCCTCAATTCAGTTCGATGACATTGGAATTCATCTCCTTCCACCGGTTTACCCCCTAGATCCTCCTAGAAATGGATTGAAGAACTTTTTCATAGTGGTACTAAGATACTTGTGTTCAAACTGTCTCCCACTATTGGAACATTCATTGGTTTAGAGTGGAAGAGCTAGGCAAACCCCCCACTAGGATTTCAGTGGTGTACCCTAGTCTCTTTTGGGAAATCATGTTTGGCATGAGTACTCTTGATTATCACTATGGATGAGTCTCCTCATTCCAAATCCAAAGCAAGAAGCAAGAAACAACAAAACATCAGAATACATCAAACAGTTAGGGCACACTTAAAATCTATAATCAAGATAAACATTTGTGTGATATTGTTTGATCATATTTAAAGTGCAACACAAAAGCTAAATTCAAAAATTATGGTTAAAACAAGAAGTAGACATCCTCGGTATGACATCGAGGGAGGGTCCAAAACAACACATACCCTTAGGCGAAGTCATAGTAACATTGAAAGACCTACTCGGAAGACCGTAAGACGTAGTTCTACGAGTCTAAGGGGTGATAACTCAACCCTTGGGGGATATCCTTGAGAAACCCCACATAGGGAACCACAACATGAAACTACATCTCATAAACACAAAGAGGCCTCACGACCATCATCATCAAGGAGACACGAGGAAACCTCAAAGGCTTCCTCTAAACACATAGAAAATTCTCAGAGACATGAGGAAGCTTCAAGAGATTCCTCCTCACATAGACATAAAGAGGGTTCTAGACCTCATTCTTCACATAGAGACGATGAGGTTTCTCTTTCCCCATCCTCATGGAGGGTAGAAAGGACCACGAAACCCTCATCACCAAAAGTGCACATGAGAGTTGAAACATCTCAACATTCACATGAAACACTTAGAACAGATCAGCCCACTAAGGGGCAAGAAACTAGAAACACATCCAGTCATAGACATCAAATAGAAGATATCCTTCAAACAAGAGGAAGGATTCCATTAGACTATGACCTCATTGGAGTGAATGACACCTCATAGGATCAACCATGGAGAACAAGACAATTGGATGAGTTGGATCGGTTGCATCCGAGACCACCTCCCAAAACCATAGCCATAGAGAATTCCATATCTAGAAGCTCATGAACCATGACTTCTAAGCCCACTTCTCAAACTAGGGGTGCATCAAGATGACCCTACAACAAACACATAAAATCTGATCATAGAGACACTCAACAATATACTGAACAAATCACATTGGCTAGCAAAAGCAAGAAAATAGCAAAAACCTCTGAGAGATATCTATGAATCAAAATGACTAGGGTAGGGTTAGATAAGCATAATTCCTCTATGACTGTGCAAGTTAACCACATGCGACGGTTAGAGAATACCTTGTGCAAAGAGCGAGAGCTTGTGGATGCTCTTGAAAATGATAAATAGAGAGAACGGTTGTTGCACCAACATGAGCAACATTTGAGAGAGCAAGCTGAGCAGCTAGCTCACAACAACCAAAAAACAAGCGGAAGTGATCATCAAAGAGATCAATGCACTGACTCACCAAGAGAGGAGCACATTAGACAAGAAAGTAACTCACAATAGATTCACCCTCCAAATCATGAGAGAAACCCAACTAAGGGGAACAGATAAACTTAATAGAGCCAGATTAGGCACATCTTGAATCCCCTCATAGAAGGGAAGAAAATAGAGCAAATAAAATGGATAGAGTGTTACCTCCACCGCCATCGTGGGGGGTCTGCAAGAGGAGGAACTCCTCACTTCAAAGGCATTTTGAGAGCTTGCTAAGAATATGAAAGCCTTTGAGAAACAAGAGGCTTCTGGGAGCCAACCAACATTGAACAAAATACACAACCAACCATTGTGTCCATCAGTTCCTAGCCCTCCCTATCCTAAGCACTTTGAGATGCCTAGGCTAGAGAAGTTTAAAGGTGAAGAAGATGCACAAGAGCATGTCACCAATTTCATCAATGCATATTTTCATCTCGAAGACAATGACGCTCTTATGCTAAGGACATTCATCATGACATTTTTAGGTGCAGCCACCCAATGGTTCAATCAACTGCCCAAGCATAGCATAGCAAATTTTGAACAACTAGTGAATGCTTTTCTAAAGTGTTTCTCTTTTGGTGCTAAGAGGAAAGTAAACCTTTCAGACCTAGCCAACCTAAAACATTATGATGACGAGCCAGTAATGGATTACGGGAATAGATGGAGAAAAATCATGGCAAAATTATCATTCTTCATTCCCATAGAAGAAATCATCCGGATGTTCACCAAGAGTTGTTCCAAACATATTTCCCTCTTGCTACAACTACAACAATACCCCTCATTTGAGGAAGCTTTGGCACAAGCCAAACTCATTGAGGACATCAAAGTAGATGAGGGAACCATAAAACTCCGGACCAAGAAGGAGTGGAGAAAAAATGACAAGAATGGCAAATATAAGTAGAAGCAGGCAAACCCTACCCCAGTTAATCAAGTGGTATTGGCTATGCCCAAGGACGGGGCTACATAATAGCCCTAGAATTATCAAGCACAGCCCCCACCAACCAACTATGAACAAAAGAACAATCAGGGTCAAAACAAAGAATGCAAACCCCCTCGTTATTTTACACCATTGATAGAATCAATGCAATCAATCTTCAATCAATTGAGCGAGGCGGGAAAGATCAGATTCCCTGATATACCTCTTATAGATCCCAACCATCCTAAGCCAAAAGGATATAGGGAAGATCAATTCTGCCCATATCATAGGATACCGGGGCATAATATCGAAGTTTATGTTGGTTTCAAACATCAAGTGCAAAACATGATTGAGGCGGGAGAACTTAAAGTGGACAACCCACTGGCCCCTAACAACAGAGATATGGGCATCTATAAAAACCTGCTACCAAACCATGAGGTCCCTAGAGGGTAAGGTGCACAAGTCAATCAGGTCCGAATTGATACGCCTACCCATGGGTGTGTTGGGATGGTTGAAATTGTCAATATAGCAACCAGGACTAGATGGTATGGTCAACCACAACCTCTCACAGCTCCCATAAACGTCCCAACTGCACCTAGGTAGAGGTAGGGGTAAGAAAACCTTCCAGGTCCACCAACCTAACCTGTGGTAAATATCTAAAGTAGACTTGAGCAAAACTTACAAATGACTCGGTTAAGCTATCCATTTATGAGCTCATACAATAGTCCCCAAAGCACAAGGAGACCTTGATGGAGATTTTAAGGTCAATAGAGCTCCAACCGCAAGACCCACATGCATTCACCCATTTTGTGGGACAAGTACAAGAATGCCAGGAACCTGTGATTCGATTCTATGATTATGAGATTAAGACAGTATCTACTGCCTTACCAGACCCTCCATTGCACATCGTAGCATCAGTTAATGATTTATCATTTAAGTGGGTCTTAATCGATACAGGTTCATCCATCAACATCATCACAACAACAACACTAGAGCACCTTAAGATCCCCAAGTCCAATATCATTCTGGGAGCCTATACATTAAGAGCTTTCAATGATGCTTTATGCAATACTATGGGAATGATAGTCCTACCTATCAAGGTGGGGCATAAGACCATCCCCGTGATGTGTCATGTATTGGAAGGGGCCATGCAATACAACATCCTCCTAGGGAGACCTTGGATAAGGGACATGAGATGTGTTCCTTCGATCTTACACCAATGTGTCAAGTATGTGCATGATAACAAAGTCTACATGGTGTTGGCCGATGAAGAGCCATTCAAGTATGTTCACCAGGTGGATTGTCTAGGAGAATTTGTGATTCCTTCGGCCCACTTGTCGGTAGGACCTTCATCTCCGAATATTCAACTGGATAACAAAGACAAAGGGGCACAAAAGGACCCATCTGCATCAACACCTCATCTTGCACACAAAGCAACTAATGCTTCTAGTAAACCATTAATGCCTAAACCAAAGAATGATCAGAAGCTAAAGGCACCTATGGTTGAGAAAAACAAACTCAAGGAAATGCTAACCATAGATATTGAAGAGAGTCCAACTCCCATGGAGGAAGAAGATCACCAAGACCAAGTCGAAGATGATGACTACCACCCTGCTTCGCTAGTGTCATCCATGGGGTCATCCACCTCACATGCAACTATACACTTGGCAAGCACAGGGATAGGAGAGTATCTTGTGTAGAACATAACTTTTACACCTATCATAGAATCTACACAGGACATGGGATGACCAAAATATCTAAGACCACCAGTGGGAATAGTGGTTCCACTTGGAATCCCTCCCAACCAAACAAACTTCATCTATGCTGGCCTAGATTGTGCCCATAAATCTATGGATATAGATGAGGACAATGATGAGCTATTCACTATCAATATTCGCTACCTCTCTAATCCTGAGTTTGCTCTGACCTATTTTGAGCATTGCCATTGGCATGGTTATGGCCTTGGTATATATGAGCAGGGGTGTAGGCGGCCATTCGAGCCACAATACCAACTCCCATATGACATATTTGGGTTAGGATATCACATCAGAGGTCGAGATGACCCTCTAGAAGCAGTATTAGATAGATTAACCTTGGGGTTAGGAGAAGACATTGATTTTATTCCTTATCATCCACCAAGTGCAAGATATCTGAGCAATAGACAAGTGGCTATGGCAAGCATACCACCTCCCGAGACTTATCATCCAAGATCCACAATTGATGTCACCCCAACAGGTTACAACTCATGGGATGATGAGCAAGAAGAAAATGCATATGTGCCAAGTGATGATGAAGCACAAGAGGGCTTGGCCGTTCATGAGCCATTCTATTTACAAAGCTTTACCTGGTTTGGACACCATGAGAGTGGATACGTATCAGACATAAGTGACTATGGGTTAGAGGACTCAATAGAGAGAGCCTACTTAGGGGCAAGGCAATGGCCCCATGACTTGGGGAAACATACTAATGCAAATGGATTCTTCATGAGTGACGAAGAATATGAGGATGAAACAGAGATGGCTTACTTAGGGCCAAGACATGAGCCCCTCATCTTAGGGCCACATACTAATGCTAATGGCTTCTAGATAAGTGATGATGATTTTGAGGATGAGACTGAGATGGCCTATCTTGGGCCTCACCATTTATGACAAGTCAATATGTTGGTGGAAAGAGAAGCAGTACTTTGTGCCATAGACCTTGGCTTGCAGTTTTTGGGAAGACCAGTTGGCTTAAATGTCATTCATCGCATGGTCAATCCCCCTCCGCCTACATTCAGGGAGCTCTTAGAGCCTAATGATCCTATTATCCGACCATCTCATGGACCAGATCTAGAGATTCCCATTCCTCCAGAGCCTCATCGCAAGTACGGAAGGGAAACCCCTAAAACAAGATTACACCCATGTGGTCCTAGAGATTTCATTCCATCCATCAATACAATCTCCATTGATTTGACCACTCCACTTCATAACCTAGCAGGTCCCACTAAACCTTTGTGTCTCGACATGCAGGCTATTGATTGGGATCATGCTAATTCACCAATAGATCCTGAAGATATTTTCCCTAATGAAGAGATGTTACAACCATTCCATTTTGCATCAGGTTGTGCATATGATGTGTTCCATGTTGGTTTGGATCCTGAGTTAGTAGGACCTATAAATCCTATCGATGACATTCACTTGATACCCATGCCCCACCAGTTGGAGGATGGGTCACATATGGCTATAGAAGTGACTTTCGAGGTGGACATCAATGATGATCCTACCCAACCAAGGAAATTCAAGTTCAGATAAAGTCTATCTCCAGAGGAACAAGCCATCCTAATTCCTCTCCTCAAAGAGAGGCCAAATATTTTTTCTTGGACTTACAAAGACATGCCAGGGATAGATCCAAAGTTAGTCATTCACAACCTTTCATTGGATCCCATGAAGAAGCCGATCAAGCAAAAGCTGAGGAAAATGCATCCAACCATCACTTTGATGGTGAAGAACGAATTGCAAAAACTACTGGATGCAGTGTTCATAGTTCCTATCGACTACCCTGAGTGGGTGTCGAACATGGTACCCATGGGGAAACCTGATGGAAGAGTCCGTATTTGCATAGACTTTAGAGATTTAAATAGGGCAACACCAAAGGATTCATTCCCATTGCCAAACATAGATGCTCTTGTAGACGCAACCGCAGGTCATGAGATGCTCTCCCTAATGGATGGTTTTTTGGATACAACCAGATCCAGATTAAGCTTGAAGATCAACATAAAACTACTTTCATTACTCCATGGGGAACATTCTATTACAAAGTGATGCCATTCAGTCTCAAAAATGTTGGTGCCACATATCAATGGGCCATGACATACATATTCCATGACTATATGCATAAGATCTTAGAGGATTACATGGATGACTTACTAGCCAAGTCCCTATTGTGGCAAGAGCATGTTGAAGTCCTTAGAAAAGTCTTTGATCACCTCATAGAACATAATGTCAGATTGAATCCTAAGAAGTGCGTATTTGGCATAACTTATGGCAAGCTTTTGGGATTCATCATATCCAAGAGAGGCATTGAAGTCAATCCTACAAAGGTAAAGGCTATATTGGAAATGGCCACCCCTACCAACATTAGGGAGCTAAGGAGCCTACAAGGCAAGATAACATCCATCAAAAGATTCATCATGTAATTATCAGACAAATATCGACCCATGAATCGGTTGCTACGCAAGGAGGTCCCCTTTCATTGGGATGAAGAATGCCATCAAGCCTTTGCAGAGATCAAAACTTATCTGGAAACACCACTAGTATTGGCTCCACCAAGGCCAGACATACCATTTTTACTATATATATCAGCTACTGACTTCGCATTGGGCACTATGTTAGCCCAAAAGAATGCACAAGACAAAGAGCAAGCCATATATTACATTAGTCGCACCTTGGTGAGTTATGAGCTAGGATATGCGTATGTTGAAAAGTTGTGTTTAGCAGTGGTCTTTGCAACTCGAAAGTTGCGACACTACATGTTGAGCCATACGACCTACGTCATATCAAAACAAAATCCTTTGTAGTACATGATGAGCAAGACATATCACAATACACGTACCACAAAGTGGATCATGCTATTGATAGAATTTGATCTAGAGTTCATAAGCCAAAAGTCCATCAAGGGACAAGTCATAGCAGATCAATTAGCAGAGGTGCCTCTTTAGGATAACAAGCCTCTCACCATAGAATTGCCTGATGATGCGGTCTTTGCATTATCAGATCTTCTAGAACTCGAAGAACCTAAGAAAGAAAGAGACATATCATTGTTCTTTGATGGTTCAAAGTGTGAACAAGGGGGCGGAGCAGGGATTGTCTTTATCACACCGCAGGGCACTCCATTACCCTTATCATTCAAACTAGACTTCCCTTGCACAAACAACAACACGGAATATGAGGCATTGATCTTGGGACTCCAAACAGCCATAGCAATGGGCATTAAAAGATTGAATATCTTTGGTGACTCCTTGCTCATAGTAAACCAAGTCAAAGGACTATTTCAATGTAGGTGCCCACTCTTGAAGACTTACAAGGAACTTGTTGACACCTACCTAGCTCGACTGGAATGGTATGACATCGAGGCAATCCCTCGTACGTCAAATAGATTTGCAAACACAATGGCCTCTTTGGGATCCTTAATCCCTTAGAATCCATCTACTGATTTTATGACCATTCATGTAAAAGTGCTTTCACACTCAGCAATACATCATGAAGCTTTTGACAATCAAGAATCAATCAACATGATCAACATCGAACCAAATCAGGATTGGTCCTTCGCAGCTAGAGATTTCTTGCAAATGGCACCTTGGGGGTCTTTGATCTCCCAAGGACCTATGGAATGTGGTGCAACCATACACCATAGAGTTTTTCCTCAATCTATGTTCACCAGCCCAAGAAAATAGGAAGAGCAAGCCATCTTTTCTATAGAAGTCATGGCTTATCAGGATTGGCTTTCCCAACTACGGGACTTCCTAAAACTTGGAATAGTACCTCAAGGTTTGTCACATACTGAAAGGTGAACATTCAAATAGAAAGTAACAAGATACATCTTGCTAGGATAAATCCTCTATAGATGAGGATATGATGGAGTATTACTCCATTGTCTTGAGCCCTAGGAAGCATCCTGGGAAATTTTGCAAGCCCACGATGGCACATGTGGAGGACACTTCAATGGCATGGCCATCGTTAAGTGCATCTTGAGAATGGGTTACTATTGGCCCACCATGGAAAAGGACTGTTGTGAGTATGTCAAGAAATGCATTAAGTGCCAGCATCATGCAAATCTAATGCACTTACCATCGCAAGCCTTGCAACCCATCCAGGCAACATGGCCATTCTCACAATGGGGACTAGACTTGATTGGGAAGATCTCACCCCCATCCTCAAGCCGACACACATTCATCATAATGGCCACTGAATACTTCACTAAATGGGTTGAAGCGATCCCCTTAACATCGACAACTGGACCAAGGATTGCGGAGTTTATACTCCACAATATCATAAGTCATTTTGGGGTCCCATCGAAGATAATATCGGATAATGGGCCATCTTTCAAGAAGAAAAATATGCGTGCTTTAATGAACAAATACCATATTCAGCATAGTTTTTCAACACCTTATTATCCACAAGCAAATGGGCAAGCAGAAGCCTCGAACAAAACAATAGTCTCCATCTTGAGGAAGACGGTGCAAGACAATCACAAAGATTGGCACATGCAGTTGCCTCTTGCACTATGGGCATACAGGACTAGTATACGGAATCCCATAGGGGAAACACCATTTTCACTAGTGTATGGCACTGAGGCCATCATGCCACTAGAGTTGGAAATTCCAACTCTACGCATAGCATTAAAGGACTTCATAGATGATGATGTCGCATGACAAGGCCACCTTGATCAGTTGATGCTCCTTGATGAACATCGAGTCAATGCTTTAGAGCATCTTCATGTCTACCAAGATTGCCTTGCATGAGCTTACAATAGTAAATTCCACTTAAGAGAATTCAAGGTTGGAGATCTAGTGCTCAAAGAAAACCAACAGAATTTGAATATGCCGTCGCACCTGTGAGACAAGTTCATAGTAAATTGGATAGGCCCGTACATGATTTCACAAATAGTTGGGCTTGGAGCATATCGCCTTATATCATTAGATGGTGTTGAAGAGCCTGAACCTCTCAATATCATTCACTTGAAGGCATTCTACACATAAAACACAAAAACATTCAAATATGTCAAAAACACAAAAACATTCAAATATGTCAAAAACACAAAAACATTCAAATATGTCAAAAACACAAAAACATTCAAATATGTCAAAAACACAAAAAATTCAAATATTCAAAAACATTCAAAAAAATCAAAAACATTAAAAATTCAAAAACAACAAAAGACATCCAAGCATATGCCAAAATACAAAAAAAATGCACCAAGGGTATTCAAACCGCTTGGTCAAATTCAACCAAAATGCTCCAAGGGCATCCAAGCCGCTTGGTCAAAATCAAATAAAAAACAAAAATACATCCCACTTGGTCAAAATCAAAAATCTCCAAGGGTACTTCATGCTACTTGGTCAAAAATAAAAAATCCCCAAAGGCACAATAAGCCCTTTGGTCAAATTAAACAAAAATACAAAAACAACATAAAAATCAAAAATACAAAAAACAATTGCATCTCATATCTTGCATCCACATAATTGCATTACATTTTCATATCCATTACATTTGCATATGTCATGAGAGCCTTAAAAGTGATGCCATATTTTGTCTCACAAACCATTCAAATCCATACCTCCATCAACACATGTGTGTAATTGTGTTTTTCAACACAACCATTATCTGTTGCTATACATAATATACTAAGGTTTTTTGGTTATTCAACCACACCTAGTGATCTTATCAACTTTTGTGGAAAACCATCTTGGTTAGTAGAGATAAGGTCTAGTGGTGCAAAGCCTAGCATATCTCAGGATCCCACCACTAATTACAATACTAAATTCTAGTTGGTACACGGGAAGATGAAAACTACAAAGTGGTCTAGGTTACCAAAAGCAAAAAGGAACTTCCTTGCTTATCCCCCTGTGCAACCGGTTTAAAGGTGTTGAGAATTGGCAAAAGGACAAGTTATGCCCTACCCAGAAATGAGTGATTATCATCATTGCATACATCCCTTGCTTTCATAAAAACAAGCAAAATCCCGAAACAAAGCCAAATTCAAATCTCAAAATCAAAAGTTCAAATTTTCCAAAAGTCAAAATCAACGCCCAAAGTCATAGTTCAAAATATCAAAAAAGAACAAAAGCAAAATAAACAGTGATTATCATCACTACAAGAATCCCTTGCTCAAGAGAAAACAAAAAAAATCAATCAAAATAAATAGTGATTTTCATCACTAAGTATGAGCAAGTATCCCAACTGAATGAAGAAAAAAAGGGAATAGAACTTGAATCCCTGGAATTCTCAGCATTGCACAAAAATGGAAGGAGAAATCCTTACGCATGACGATATGTCTATCACAAAAGCTCCTAGCATGTGTATAGACCAATGTTTGAATGTGGATGAGCTAGCTTAGGTAACTCAAAACTGCCTAGTGGTATAGTCCAACTAAGTCCAACATAAGGATGAGATAAAACACTTGAGAATCCCTGATCTTAGCAATGGGCTGAAAGAATCCCTGCCTGACATCAGAGGAAATGCATGCATTCTATCTAAATATATTCATTTGCACACATAGAGAGAATGAGTATCTAGGACCATGATGAAAGCCTAATTTTCAAAAGCTTAAATGATCGGTACACAGTCATTGATAGGGTAACTAGAGTATTTGGATCTCCGAAAAGCCCCAAAAATTCTTACATAGCAACAAATCATATCATCATTCACACCATCACTTTCTTTATAAAATTCTATAAATTAGGGGGTATCAACATAGTAGGACAGATACCGCATATATATTAGAAATAGTATATAGACGACCATTGACTACTTTATATATTTTAATTTACAAAAACTTATCAAAAAATATACATCTCACACCATCACATCTCATATATGAATGCTTAATCAATTCTTATGATAAGAGTGATTATTTAAATTCATGATTAATTTTTTACTTTCTGTGGTATCACCCATTAAGATTGTCAATGTCATATGCATTCCTTATGTTTTAAATGATTAGAGCATACAGGTTCGTTTATACCATCCCATCACATAAGTTAGATGCATACAATTAAAGCAAAATTAAACATGCATTTAACAATAACATCGCATCCATAAACACAAAAACCAAATCACCCATCATTACATCATAAAGCACATCATAAAACATATAGGCAATATCCATTTGCATACAATCATAAATTCATCATTTATCAACTCAAAATACATCACAACATATCATCAAACCATATAAGCATCTACACTTCCATCTAAGCATCTACAATACCATCTATCATCTAACATATACATCAAGTCATCATAATGCCATCATCACATCACATCATAAAAACAAAATAACAACAAAAACATGAGTAATAAACGATACACATAATGAGTCATAATGAAAATATATCATAAAAGTATGTGTGTCAAGTCCATGGATATACAAAAATTCCCATGGGCTACAGTCATATAGGTCAGCTAACCTCAAAAACAAAACCAAGTGCACCATCAATCAAATACTAGGCTTGCACCCCCTACAACACCGCCCCCTATGGCCGGATCTCTAGGAGAATGGTGCGAGCTAGACCCTACTGGTCTCTCAGTATGAGTCCAGGCCCCATGACCAAGCCAGATGGAATACTACCCTACTATAGAACTCCTGCTGACCTGTGACCCACCTGTGGCTCCTCTCTCCCTAGGGATGGCTCCTAGCCTCTTGATCTACCTTGAGAGAGTGACAATATGGGCTGCATCATCAAAAATCTGTACATCACTCTCATCCAACAAACCTTGTAGATGACTGATCTCATCCTCGAGAGCTACCCTCGAAGGACCCTCGAGAGTAGGAGGAGCAACAACAACCTGCATCCGGGCAGCTCCTCCCATAGTGGCCTACAAATCCTGTATCTGGTCTAAAAGCTATGCTATAGTGGTATCCCGCTGAGCTATGATGGTGTCATGCTACTGTACCTGTATCTTGGCCGACTAGAGCTTGGCCTCCACATCATGCAACTATGCCCTAAGAGGAGAATATCTCTCCTTAGGCTCCATCTCCTCCTTCACCTCCTCAGGAGCCTCCTGCTC
This sequence comes from Wollemia nobilis, assembly GCA_028583015.1. Lineage (NCBI taxonomy): Eukaryota > Viridiplantae > Streptophyta > Pinopsida > Araucariales > Araucariaceae > Wollemia > Wollemia nobilis. Next base: position 28,531,834 of record JAQPPZ010015413.1, read on the forward strand.
CTCCACTACCACCTGCTCTACCTATTGGTCCCATGCCGTAGTCCTAGCATGAACCCTATGCCCCGATGGATCTGCCCCATCTCCACCATCATCCTCTCGACCTAGACTGCCCTCACCATGCCACATCAGGTTACCCCACCACCGTACAAATGCATCTGTGACTCCCCAGCCACTCCAAGATCAATAGTTGGGGCATCCTCCTCATCAGATAACTCTGTGACCTATCGGGGAGGGAGGTCTCTCTCTACTCTGATGCGCCTATACAAAAATGGTACTAGTGGCACATCCTACTACAACCCATACTGAAGAAGAACTCGAGAGTAGAAGAAGTGCTCTCGGATGCTAATCTTGTGATCGATGAGCCATCGCTCATGCCGTATCCTAGTAGTAAAACTGTTCGGGTCATCCCAAGTGGGACACTCATGATACAAGTGCCATATGACATCTCCAACTTGAAGTCTAGTAAAAGTATCAGTATAATGAGACAACTCCCCTGCAAAAGTGTGGCTCTTGTGCTCCTCGCTCTCTCTAGCCCATCTAGTGGCATAGCACTGCATATGCCTATCCATATCTGTGATCTCAACAGGAAGCCCCTTAGGACAATCTACCTTAATGTGCTCCTATCCCCAGATCTACAAAATCCAACTATAGGCAATGCTGACATGACCCCTCCGATAGATGTGGTATAGCTCATCATAACACTAAGCCAATAAAGACCTACCCCATGCATAGATGATAGGCTCCTCACTATCCACATATCATGAACCATCACGAGGAGGTTCCAAGGGAACCTCAAGCCTGAGTAGTCTAGGATAAGGATGTTGTTGATGACCATTAGCAATACCGCATGCCTCACTATGAAAACCTACTCCCAATACCAATGGATAATGGACACTCCCCTAGACTTGGTATCCTTGAGGGTCGCCTCAGAGCGTCCTCTGAACACCCGAGTGAAAATAGCCACCTGATCATTAGTGGTTGAAGAAATGATGGCCACTCCATCAAAAGGGATCTAAAAGATCCTGTACACATCCTCTAGCGTAATGGTCATCTCACCAATCGAGAGGTGGAAGGTATTAGTCCGAGGGTCCCAACGATGGGCCAAAGCCATAAGGTAAGCCTGATATGACATAATGTGAGGTAGTATGGTAACATACTAGAGCCCATGAGCCTTAAGCCACCTCCAATCCGTGTCATCTAGAAGAGGTAGAAGGTCATTCATGAGCTTCGGGTCCTGAGCCCAAGCAGTAAGGATCTAAGCAAAATGAAAGAAAGATGAAATATAACTACAGTGCATCTAAGGCATAAATCCCAATAAAACATGAAAAATCTGACACTCTCCTAAATCTAAGAAAAGAGGGGGGATAAATACACCTAGGCATGCAACACATGCTAAAGAGTATCTCAGAAAAATCCAAAAAAGAAAAATTCTTGCAAAATTGGCTAAGGGATTTAGCCGTTGATGCCCACAGCAGCCAGAATCTGACTACTGGAGATAGCAACGGCCAAAGCCCAATGGTCAAATTTTTTATCGTTGGGGTTCAAACCTAGCCGCTCTGAAGCGATAGTAGCCGAAGGGCGACATGGCAAACCCATGAACCCTAGGCCATAAAATACAAAAAAAAAATTGAAAAATAAAAAATGGGGACCAACCCACCACATAAAAACCTATACTAAGCCTAGCTACGGATTTCGTTCATTACCAACAAGTTTAGTGAGGTTCATTTACCAGTTACTTAGTGAGGTTCAATTTTACCCAAAAGAGGAAAAGAAGTTAGGGTTTGAAAGAATACCCGAGAAGCTTCAGCTCCTCCAGTAGCTAATACCTCACCCTGCACAGCCATATCCTCAATGTCGGTATCTTCTGAAACTACAACTGTAACTGTCTCACTAGAGCTCTGAAAAGTGAATTGTCAACAAAGAAAATGACAGGTCAAAAGCCCTAAAAATGCATTTTATATTTTCAAATTATGCCTTGGCCGCTACTGACATCAGTGGCCCGAACTTCATGGCCGCTCAAGGCGACAACGACCATAGGTAGAGACTCAGAGGCCGCTAGACCTGACAACGGCCTGCTCCACAGATAAAAATAAAAAATTCCTTCCATGGGGGATAACAAAAAAACATTAAATAAATGCATTTTGATGAATTAAAGTCATCTTAATGACCAAAATAACAAAAAAATAATCACATATAAGCATAATCTCGAGCAAGCCTCGTATCCAGTTACTTACTCTATCCACTCGATGATTGCAACAATTCACACTCCATGCATTTCGATGAGATGAGTAGGCTACCATAAGGCCACTTGGGGCAAAAACATTTCATTTTGGAATTACGATGTGCCACCCTTCAATCTCGAAGAAGACCAAGATGGTCGGACTACTCCATGGGTGCGAAAGGATCATCCTAATTCCCCTATGATACCAAAAACATTAAGCCAAAATGATACAATACGAACATAAATAGAATCACTCATCCTAACTCCCTAAGAAGGCTATTGATAGCTGGACCGCTCCTCGAGATAGGGATAGATGATTATCATAAACAATTGGAATCACACTTGGGTGTGGGATTTCCCATTAAAAGCAACAAATGCTAGAAAGGATACCAGATTAGTCATATTGGTCAAGTGACTTGTCGCTTCATTCATTGTCATTTCTTCACCAATCCATTGTGTGAGGAGGTAGTTCAAAGCTTCAACATAATCATAATAAAATCAACAAAATATCACTCGATCACATCAAAATCATGTTCGTCCTATGAATCATTGCATACAACAATCACATAATTTCCCTTGTTTTTTGGGAACGTAAGCAGACATGACATCTTCAATAGTAGCTCTCCTACCGGTCGAAACTATTATAGCAGTTGAAGCTACCCGATTGAGTTTGAGGAATGAGTGTAATTTAACATGTCCAAGCCACTGAGCTAAGTCCTCCAAACGTTGAGGCAATGATTCAAGGGGTGCATGCCATCTTGCATGATTGGGCCATCCAGTGTTGATTAGACCATTGATCACCATACACCCTACAAGCAGATCAGTCTACATTTTTGCTTAGCATTGTGTTTTCCACACAATGCATCGCAAAAAGGGGCATCTGTAGACACCTAAAACGTGTCATGTTTAGGGGAGCTACTCATAGAGACACATTCATAAGATCACATGACATAATATTGGACTTTCCAAGCATCAATAGTGGTTCTCACCACTCATTTGGGGCATTTTCAAGCCATCCAAGCCTAGCCACTCAAGCCTAGAGCGGCCAGACCTTAGCTGCTCAAGCTTAGAGCGGCTAGATATTAGCCTCTATAGACGATAGTGGCCATATCTTAGTCGTTGTAGATGACAGCGACTAAGCCATAAAAGATATTTTGTCGACAAATATGCTCAATCATGGGCGAAAGTGGTAGTCTGCATGCAATAAAGGTGAGCGGGAGTAACTTTGCATTCCCTTTCATGGCAAGTTCACATAGGAGACTTGATTTTGCATTTAGACTTTAGTTAACTGGCCTCCAAACATAGACCAAAAACAAAGTTGCTCATGCTAAACGACCAGTTTGCATAGAAGACTCAAGTTTGCAGTTAGATCTCAGATAACTGGTCTTTAAACATAGAAAAGACAAAAAGCTTCTCATGCTAACTCTCACTACGCATGAGGAATTCATTCCTAGGGCTTGGGCATAGACCTAGGGTTTCACACACTTTAAAAGGTGCAAGCCTGAGAGCACCAAGGAGAGACAATTTTTGATCTCAAATTTATCAGAACAAGTCATTGAGGAGTGCTTTCGAGACTTAGAGAGCTTCCCTTGGAGATCACATTTACGATGAAGCCCTAAAAAATTGGAGAGCAAAGTGACCACCATTTCAACATTCGATACAAGCTTTGATCCATAGCTTTGGGGCAAAGAGAATGAAATTCACCTTAGCGGTTGTTGTCTTGTACAATGGCTCATGGGCCTAGCTTAGGGTTTTAGACATTAGTTTCATTACTTTGATTTCTTCATATTTGCATATCATTAGCATAGCTTTTATTCATTCACATTCATAGCATTAGTTCCATTTGCACTTGCTTTCATTTGAGTATATTCATTGCTAACAACCTCATCCGGGGAGGCAATCTCGGACATCTAAGTGTGTGTTGTTGTTTCATTGCTCATAGGGCCACAGGTTCATCGGACGAAATATGCAACATACGAGAGCAAAAGGGATCCCTCTAGGAAAAAGGCCTAGAGAAGGAGGCATCTGTAAGCCCTCATACATTTCCGTGTGCGAAACCAAGAAGCTTTTGAAAGCGCACCACCTCTTCACGAAAGGGGCACTCTTTACCTATTTGTAACCTTATTGTATCGAAATGGGTATCCCTAAGAGGGACCGACATGTAACCGGGTTTCAATCCAAATAAAGAGATCTATCTTTGTTATTTCTGTGTTATATGCTTTTCATTGTCTTCCATTTCATTTTGGGGTTTTAATACTGAAAGCACGAGGATACGGAAGCAAAATGGCATACCGGGTGCGATGCAAACAAAAGCAAAACGTAACGCTAAGTCCTACGAACGAAAATGCATGAAAAGGGGAAAACAAGCGAAATGAAACGAGATGTAAAGCAAATGTAAAGTGCAGCCCTTTATTTTATTAATTTTCTCGAGATCAGGTTACAATACGTCTCCTCCCTTTTCAGGGGCTAGGAGCGTTAAACATAGTTTTGTCACACCACGGATGGTACGCTTTCTTCCGCGTGCCCACATGTGAAATGGGTGGGCCAAACGTCACCGCCGCTTGCATGAATGCATCTGTGCTTCCTTGCTGCCCCTCCGGTGTCGAGATCCTACGTTCAGAAAAATAGCAAATGATTAAAAGCACCTACGGATGGAGGGAAACATGCGATCCCCAAGGCCTCCGGTTAATGCATGCATAAAATAATTAAAACTATAATCAAAACATATCAGAATGAGCTAAAATTTGGATAGAGGCATGAAAACATTACCAAGAACACACTACAAAAGGAACAGTCGAGAAATCTGCCACAGATTTCTAATCGCTCCGGGGTGGGACGATTAGGACTGTCACAAAATGTCAGAAAGTGACCTCCTAAATGTCCCATCCAGGGGCCTCCAAAACACCTACAAAGTTGGGGTTAGGCAAAACGGGGCATTTTGAGACGACCCAGAAGGTCGGATTTTGCAAATTCTACCTCGATCACCCTGTATCCGATGATGCTCCCTGTATGTTAATGAAAGCGAAAAACACTGAAAACACAACCAATATTCATCAGAATGACATGAAATTTGAATGGCAGCCTATATGAGTGACCTAAAATGAAATGCAAATGAAATAGTAAAGAAATCTGCTATATATTTCTAATCACTCCGGGGTGGGGCGATTAGGACTGCAGCAGTGCGAGGGGCGCCCGGGGCAGGACGCCCGTCGTTTGGGGCTTGGTTTCGGCACCAATCCACTTGGGATGGGTCCAAAACCTCCTAGGGGGTTGTGTCAAAAAATTGGGTGGGGTATTGTGGCCAAATATTTAGGTTTTGGGTCCGGATTGTGCTTCCAATGATCACCCAATAACCTCCCTTCCAAAAGAGAGATCAAGGATGTAAGAAGCACAAGCGATGGGTGAGGATGTAATTCGGCAGCACTCCGTTGCTCCAAATGCTCCTGCTCTATCATTTTTTGGGGTGAGAAGACTCACCATTTTATAGACCTGAGGGTCTCTTGTGAATGAGCATGCAGAGGCGCCACTTGGCCATCATGCCTTCCCATGGGGAGAGACGATTCCTCCCTGATTAAGGGCTCCATGACTGCCTCTTTGAGCTCAAAAATGCTCACTCGCACTCCATGCATTGAAGGTGGAGTTAAGTGGTGGATCTGAGCTGCCATTTGTCAAGGTTTGACCTTTTTCCCATCAAACCTGCTATTCGCCCCACCCTGGAGCGAATACTGCTAATCGTCCTAGGGTGGGACGAATACCAGTTTGTAATCGTCCCAGGGTGGAACGAGTAGGGAGCAGAGTGCCTGAAAGGTGCCAAATTGACCTTTGACCTTCCAAAACTACTGTGGGAGTGGTTAGGACCATTTTTTAACCTCTGGGGGCTGCCCTAGGGGCTATGTATGCCAATTCGGTCAGTGTTTGTCGTCACATAATCGGATTGGTGTTGTTTTGGTGTCTATAGATGCCCCTTTTTGGGATGCGTTGTGCGTGGCACAGTGCTAAGCAAAAATAGATAACCAAAGCACTAATGATTAGGGTTTCTTAGTAACCTAACCAAATTTTGATGCCCCAAGTATGGAAAGGGCACGCATTCTTGAATCCTTGCTTCTAAGGAGCTTAATTCAAGTGTTAACCTTTTTCGGTGAGGTGTTACTTGATCTTGGACATTGTTCAGTCATGAATAGGCAAAGGGCGCAACCTTTTGTCTATGGGAACCTTGAGTTCATGATTCTAGAATGCCAAGTGTTTGATCAGCTTGTGATTATTGCTTGTTTGCTGCCCCAAGCGGGAGCGTGATTGTCTTTGTCAATGATTCTTTGAATGCATGCCATTTCCTTGATTGGGTGTGTATTTGTTGATTGGTGACTAAGTGTGACTACCCCCTCAAGCGACGAATCGATGAGGGAATGACCGACATGAGAAAAGCGATGAGTCGCTTGACCCAAGATGACTTTAGTAAGGGTGCCTTCAGTTGTTTTTCGTTGATCGCTTATGCAGTTTCCCAACAATTTGACCTATTTTTGGTGGGTTTTAACCCTTTTTGTGATGCATTTTGGAGCTGAAATTGTCAAAAATCTGTCCTCCCGAGGAGCGGTCCGGCTATGGTAGCCTTCTTAGGGAGTAGGATAGTGATAATTTGTGGCCCTTGCATTTTTATGCCATGTCGCGCAAAGGCACCTTTGTTGATGATTTTATAAGATAGACCAATTTAGGAGAAAGAAAAAGACAAAACACAAAGGGCCTTTGTTCGGCAAGTTTATTGTTATTTTTGGTGCATTTTGGATGCGCTTTTGCTTTTTTGATTTTCTTGCTCTGTAATCATCCTAGGGTGGGACGAATACTAGTTTTGTAATCATCCTAGGGTGGGATGAGTGCTAACTAGAGTGCTCATCCTAGGGTGGAACGATTACAGGCCTAAAAGCCTATATAAGGGCCAAAACTAGGTTTTGGGCTCATTTGCACTTTGTTTTTTGGCGATTTGGAGCTGTGAGGAGGAGGAGGTCGAGTCTGCGTAGCGGAGCGCTATCGAATTTTCATGGACACAATGAGTTCATGGACTGGATCATCCAGTGGCGGAGCCGAGGTGAGACCCGTGAGTGCTCCTTCTCTTTATTTTGCTTGTTTTATTTTATAAATTTTTATTTTTTTTTTTTTTTTTATCCTGTTTTTTTTTTTTTTTTTTATTATACAAATAAGAATAAACCCTAGTTTTTAACTAGTTAAAAACCCTATATTTTTTTTTAAACTAATAAAAACCCTAGTTTAACTAAAATTAAACCCAAGTAAAAACCCTAAAAAATTATTTTTAAACTAAGTTAAAAACCCTAGGTTAAAATTTTGTTTTTTTTAAATTATTTTTTTTTTTTTTTAAACTAAGGTTAAAAACCCTAGGTTAAAAATTTTTTATTTTTTTTTTTTTTTTAAACTAAGGTTAAAAACCCTATATATAAATTTTTTTTTTTTTTTTTTTTTTTTTTTTTTTTTAATTTTTAAATTTTTTGTTGTACATTTGTTAAATGTTTTTGCTGTACATTTTTTTGGTTATCATGTTTTTAATGTTTTTGTGTTTTTTTGTTTTGCAGGTGGTGAAGAGTCGGTACCGTCATCGACGGTATTTTTGGATGCACGGGAGGCACTGACTATGGTGGACTGGGAGTGGCTTGATGCCCTTGGGCTCAAGCAGGTGACTCGGTTAGAGCCTGTGGTGGGGGATCGGGCATATCTGACTGCCCTGATCAATTTGTGGGATCCCCGCACCAACACCTTTCATCTCCCAACAGGGGAGATGACAGTGACTCTAGAGGACGTCTATCGGATTCTACAGATTTCGATAGACAGGTTGCCCATTCGGACTACTCCTCATGATCAGTGGATGGTGGTGCTGACACGGTGCTTTGGGCATGGGGTGGAGATGGGGGTGGATAGTCCTAGTGGAGAGGGCAGAGGGGGACTGCCTGATTGGCAGGATTTTGGTGCGATGGTGGCTGGAGAAGGGCGTGTTGGGGGTGAGGCATGCACTGCTCATGACCCTCATCTCCAACATGTTGCTGCCCGACTCATCTGGTGTGAGGTTCCCTTGGAACCTGCTGGAGGTAGTTTTTAGACTGGTGGAGTGTCCGACGGAGGCACCCCTAATTATGAGGTGGGGTCAGACACTACCGGCACAGCTTTATGATGAGTTGTACGAGGTCCGCTATCGAAGGTGGAAGGGGATTGGATGTAGCTACCTGTTGCAGTGCTGGGGGTGGCAGCACATAGCTGTGGAGCGGCCATAGGGTTTGTCGTGGACCACTCGGGTAGAGATGGTGGACAGGGAGATTGGGTATGCGGCTCTATGGCGGAGGTCCGAGGAGCAGGGGCAGAGTCGATGGTGGGCAGGTGTCGTGGGGCACTATGCTGATGCCTTCTCATGGCTTGCTCCTAGGGGAGGTGTTCTAGCGTCCATACCGGGACTGTCCAGCCTGGCCTGAGGCTGGAGAGTGGCTCCGATGGGTGCGTAGGGGGAGATGGCTGATCGGGCGACATGGGACCGAGCAAGAGTACTTCTCGTACGTTCGGGTGACTCGACAGTTTGGGGTGCACCAGGGATTTCCTAGTGAACCTTTGATCTATCGACATCGGGGCGATGAGAGGACTCTAGCCTGGCCGATCATTGAGCCACTGGGTGAGGAGTCGGATGCAGTGATTGATGTCCCTAACATGGACAATGTCGGGGTGACTGCAGAGTATGACCAGTGGTGGACGATGTGATGATGGCGGGGTGAGGGGCCTCTAGGAGGTACGGATGCGGCAGCAGCAGGTGGTGAGGATGCAGAGGCATCAGGGGAGGGTTGGGGGGCTCGCTCGAGGATGCGGATATGGTGGAGGTTGATGATTTTATGGGGGATGATTTAGGGGTTCCGGAGCAGCCGGATATACAGGACGTTTTAGAGTAGTGGGTGCTGGAGCAGCCCACCATCCCGGAGATGCCCATGCCTCAGGCAGTCCCAGGGGACATGGAGGCTAGGTATCACGCTGAGATAGCATGATTGGAGGATCTACTATGGAGACGAGATGAGGAGCATAGGGAGGTTCTATAGGAGAGGGATCTCCTACAGACTCAGTTGGCAGAGCGGGAGAATGCATTGGCTACGTACCATCGACGGGATGGGGACACAGATGCTTCATGAGAGAGGGATCTCCTACGGACTAGTTGGCATAGTGCGATGATGCATTGGTTGCGTACCATCGATGGGAGGTGGATTGGGTCCGACATCGGTTGGAGTTGGAGGCAGAGATTATCCACCTCGATGGGCAGTTACCTGAGCTCACTGGAGGTGGATCTTCATGCCGAACGAGAGACAGTGAGACTGAGCAGTCTGCTTCCTCTCATCGTAGGTGGGTGGGTGAGGGTAGTGCTAGTGGGCATGATGTGAGGGCTGCAGTAGCCACCCTGAGAGGTCCCATAGGACCCACACCACTAGGGGTAGTTCCAGTCACACCGATCCTGCGTGATCATGGTGGCCGACGCCCTAGGCTTGGGGTTTTTGAGTTTTTGATTTTTTGTGAGGTCAGAGGACCGATTTATTGTAGCCTGAGGGCATTTTTGGTGATATATATACATGACTTTCTTTGTGTTTATACACTTGTTATGGTTTAATTTTATGCACATTTATTTATGTTGATGTATGCATGTTTATTTATTTTGATGTATGCATATGTTGTTATGAATGCAAATGTTTTTAGCTATATGATATGCATATGGAATGGACAAAATGATTTGTTGATAACTTGGCGGTGGCACCATAGACTGTACAGGATTTACTGGCTTTTTGTACTATGTGATTGTTTTGTAAAATGACTTTGCATGTGTATATTTTTTTTTGTTTTGTATTTTTTGATGATGATGTAAGAATGGAATGTACCACAGTTGTGTTAAAATGTAGTTAAGGTTTTCTGAGACTCAGATGTTTTAGGTTAACTAGCCAAGACTGTACATTTATCTCACAAGACTTTTGAACAAGGTATGAATCAGACTTGAGTTTGACCAAGTTATTTCACATCCCTGTGTGTGCAATTGAGTTCGTTTATGTGGTATTTGTCAGGATACCGCCAATGCCAGATAGGCTGTCAACCAAACCTGTACTGAGGATCACCTAATTAGCTCCACTAACTCCTTTGTTGTATTTAGTAAGATTAATCTACGGTGCAATCTAGGATACCATAAGCTAGCTCATCCACATGCAAACATTGATCTGCACACAATTTAATGCGATAGATATATCGTCATGCGGGAGGTTTGCCACCAGTGACCGATAGGCTATCCACCAAACCGGTACTGAGGATCACCTCATGACCTTTCGAATGCTGAGAGTTCCAGGGATTCAAGTTCGACTCCCTTCTTTTCTTCAATTGTATTGGGATACTTGCTCTTATATGTAGTGATAAAAATCACTGTTTATTTTTATTTTTTTTTTTTTTTGAGCAAGGGATTGGAATTTTGAGTGATGAGAATCACTATTGCTTGTGCTTTTTGATGTGTGCACTTTGGGGGTTTTGATGTCAAATTTTGGAGTTTTTACTTTTGCAAATTTTTTGATGTTTGCAACTTTTTGAGAACTTGGGATTCTTGGGGAATTGGGTAGGGAAGATGCTTGTCCTTTTGCCAACTCTCAGCATTCTTGGGGTCATTCGCACAGGGGGATGAGTGAGATAACCTTTTCACTGTATGGTATCCTGGATTGCTTTGCAGGTTTCATCTTTCATTCACACAACTTGGGAATTTTTTTATGTGTTTTAACTTGTGTTGGGATGCTACGTAACAAGGTGTGATCCAAGTAAAACTCTACCTTTGTAAAAATCTGTCTGACTTTGTATAGTTTTTGGCTAGAAATCTAATGACAGCTGAATGACGAAAACCCTAGATGCATTAGAAGACAACTGACTATGATATGGTGCAAAATGTGAATGGCGTTTATTTTTGATGGACTATTTACAAAGTGGAAAAATGTGGAAAATGATGGAGTTGCCGAGTAATTACAGTCTATGGTGCATTTGACTTGTATGACCAACAAATATGCAATGTATGTTTGCGATGCCTAATGCAACTTATTTTTTTGTGTTTTGATTTTTAAGAGTATGCATGGAAGTGAGATGCAATTTTTTTTGTTATTTTTGATTATTTTATTGTTTTGTTTGTTTTTGAATATTTGTTTTTGACCAAGTGATTGTGGGAACCCTTGGAGCTTTTGGTTTGACCAAAGAGTTTATGGATACCTTTGGGGCATTTTAGGTTGACCAAGCGATTGTGGGAATCCTTGGAGCTTTTGGTTGACCAAGCGATTATGAGAACTCTTGGAGCTTTTGGTTTGACCAAAGGGATTATGGATACCTTTGGGGCATTTTTGGGTTGACCAAGCGATTGTGGGAATCCTTGGAGCTTTTGGTTTGACCAAGGATTTGGGAATCCTTGACTTTTTGTTGACCAAAGGGATTATAGATACCTTTGGGGCATTTTGGGTTGACCAAGCGATTATGGGAATCCTTGGAGCTTTTGGGTTTGACCAAAGGGATTATAGGCACCTTTGGGGCATTTTGGGTTGACCAAGCGATTATGGAATCCTTGGAGCTTTTTTGGGAATCCTTGGAGCTTTTGGGGTGGGCTATGGCTCTCTAAATGTGGAATGGCCTCAAATGACTGATGTTCAAGGGTTCTAGTTCCTTGATTCCTTCAAGAGAGGCGAGCCGGTATGTTCCAGGTCCTATTTTACTATCAATTACATAGGGACCTAACCAGTTTGCCATGAACTTGTCCCTTAAATGGTGTGGCAAGTTAGAGTTTTGTTGGTTCTCTTTTAAGACCAAGTCACCAACCTAAAAGTCCCTCAGGTGAACTTTCATGTTGTATGCTTTCTTAAGTCGCTCTTGATAGATACGTAAATGCTCGAGAGCATTGATGCGTCGTTCATCGAGCAACGTAAGTTGGTCTAACCGGGCCTACCACATAGTGTCATCATCGATGAACTCTTGCATTGATATGCGTAGGGAAGGTATTTCCAACTCGAGAGGCATGACTGCCTCGGAGCCATACACCAGCGAAAATGGAGTTGCCCTAGTGGGCATCCGAATGCTAGTGCGATAAGCCCAAAGAGCAAGTGGGATTTGAATGTGCCAATCCTTATGACTATCTATGACTATCTTTTTAAGGATGGCAACTAGCATTTTGTTTGATGCCTCTGCTTGCCCATTTGCCTGTGGATAATAGGGTGTTGAAAAACTGTGCTGAATTTTGTACTTTGTTGTCAAAGCACGCACATATTTGTTCTTAAATGACGTCCCATTATCCGAGATGATCTTGGATGGAATACCAAAATGACATATGATGTTATGTAAAATAAACTCTGCAATGCGGGGTCCCAGTCATAGAGGTAAGCGGAATTGCTTCCACCCACTTGGTGAAGTACTCTATGGCCGTTATGATAAACGTGTGATGACCTGACGACGCAGGGGAGATCTTTTCGATTAGATCTAAGCCCCACTATGAAAATGGCCAAGCCGATTGGATCGGCTGCAAGGCCTGAGAAGGTACGTGTGTCAAATTGGCATGGTGTTGACACTTCACGCACTTCCTTACATACGCGCAACAATCTCGCTCTAAAGATGGCCAATAATAGCCCATGCGAAGAATGCGCTTTGCGATGGCCATACCGCTGAAGTGGCCACCGCATGTACCATCGTGCGCTTGGGTGATCGCCCAAGTGGACTCCTTGTTGGTCCAAGCAACGGAGGAGGATCCCTTCATAGCTTCGACGGTACAAAATGTCTCCTAGCAAGACATGTTTTGTCGCTTTCTATTTGAATGATCTTTTCATGGCATGCGTCAATCCAAGTGGGAGGTTACCTAGCTTGAGGTAGTCTCTTATGGGTGTGTACCAATCCTGCTGATCAGAAACCTCGATGGTATGAACTGCCAATCCCTCTTGAAGTTCGTCCCTAGCAAAAGCTGAGCGGGAATGGACCTGTAAGAATAGCATTGTGTTGCTATTAAGAGGAGTAGGGGAGAACAAGGACCCCCAGTTGGCGTGATTCAGACTATCATGGATTCGAGAGAACTTATCCTGAGATGGTTCAATCTGGATCAGGTGGATTCCTGGCGTTAGGTCAGAGCTTGCACGCTCCATCATGGATTGTGATAATGTTTTGACTTGAATGGTTGTCATCTCACCGAAGGGTCTTGCGGGATTAGTGACCCCAAGGAGGCCATAGTGTCCGCAAAATGATTCGATGATCGAGGGAGTGCCTCGATGTCGTACCATTCAAGCTTTGCCAAGAATTTATCCACAAGGGCTTTGTAGGCCTGCAGAACTGGGCATTTGCATTGGAATACCCCTTTTACTTGGTTGACAATTAACAGTGAATCACCAAAGATGTTCAAGCATTTGATGTTCATGGTGATTGTTGTCTGAAGACCTATGAGCAAGGCTTCGTATTCGGCATTGTTGTTGGTGCATGGGAAATCTAGTTTAAATGATAGAGGCATTGGAGCCCCTTGTGGTGTGAAGAATACGATTCCCATGCCACCCCCTTGCTCACATTTAGAACCATCAAAAAATAAGGTTATGTCGGCCTGTGACTCAGGCTCATCGAAATCTAGCGATTCTGAGACATGGAAGACCCCATCATCGGGTAGCTCTATGGTCAGAGGCTGATCATCTTCGAGAGGAGCCTCTGCTAGTTGATCGACGATGACTTGACCTTTGATGGACTTTTGTCCAATGAATTCGATGTCAAACTCCATCAACAACATGATCCATTTCATCATGCGGCTACTATGATAAGTATGACTCATCATGTACCACAATGGATTCTCCTTAGACACAACATACGTCATATTGCTCAACATGTAATGGCATAGCTTTTTGGTAGCAAATACCACTGCTAAGCATAGCTTCTCGACGTATGCATAGTTAAGTTCATAACTGACCAGGGTGCGGCTAAGATAGTAATTAGCCTGTTCTTTATGTAGTTCATTTTTTGGGCTAGCATGGCACCCAGTGCCACCTCAATAGCTGAGATGTATAAATAGAATGACACTCCTGGTCTAGGTGGTGCCAATATTGGCGGTGAAGCCAAGTATTGTTTAATGTCATCGAAGGCTACTGGCACTCGTCATCCCAGTGAAATGCTACCCCCTTGTGTAATAATTTATTCATGGGTCGGCACTTGTCAGATAGTTATGCTATGAAGCGCTTGATTGACGTGACCTTTCCCTGCAAGCTTCTGAGCTGCTTGATGGTGGTTGGGGGAAGCATTTCAAGGATTGCCTTGAATTTATTTGGATCTACCTCGATTCCTCATTTTGAGACTATGAAACCCAAGAGTTTTCTAGATGTGATGCCAAATACGCACTTCTTGGGGTTTAGTCTGACTTTGTGTTCGATGAGGCGATCGAGGATCTTGCTTAAGTCATCGAGATGATCTGGGCACAAAAGAGATTTGGCCAACAAATCATCCATATAATCTTCCAAAGTTTTATGCATGTGATCATGGAAGATGTATGTCATAGCGCGTTGGTAGGTGGCGCAAGCATTTTTAAGGCCAAAGGGCATGACCTTATAACAAAATGTCCCCCAAGGCATTGTGAATGCCATTTTTAGTTGATCATCGAGATTGATACGAATCTGATTGTATCCCGAGAAACCATCCATGAGGGAAAGCATTTCATGGCCTACTGTAGCATCTACCAATGCATCGATGCTAGGCAAGGGGAAATCATCCTTGGGACTCACTTTGTTTAGATCTCAAAAATTAGTGCATATGTGAATCCTCCCATCAAGCTTCTTGATGGGTACCATGTTGGACAACCATGGTGGGTAATCCACGTAGATGACAAACTGTGCATCCAACAACTTTTGTAGCTCATCTTTGACCATTAAGGCTACTGTTGGGTGCATCTTACATAGTTTTTGCTTGACTGGCTTGACTGTCGGATCAAGCGTTAGATTATGCATGACTAGCTATGGGTCTAGCCTCGACATGTCTTTGTAGGACCATGCAAAAACCTCCTTCTTCTCTTTGAGAAGGGCAATGTAATCGGCTTGCTCTTCGAGGGATAGACTTACCCCTAACTTGATGATTTGTGGATTCATTGGATCAGAGCCGATGTCTACGTCAGTCGTCTCTTCGACTGACATGTGGGACCCGTCCTCCAACTGGTGTGGAGTTGGGATCAAGTGGATATCATTCGCTGAATTTAGATCTACGTTTGGAACGTCGGGTTCCTCTTCAGCATGGAAGATATCCTGAGTTGGTCCTGGGGTGAAATGAAGCATCTCACCGCAAGGCCAGTACTCGATGGGGATGGTGGTGAGTTAGCATGATCCCAGTCTATAGCATCTAAGTCTAGATACAATGGTCATGTTGGATCGGTTGGATTGTGGATGGGGGTGGTTAAGTCAATGGAGATCATGTTGATGAAATGATTTTGGTCTCCATTACCATGGGTGTGGTGACTCGGACTTCCTTGGTGATATTTGTGCTTCGGATCTGGCTCTGGGGGTATTGGCACAAATGGATCAGCCCTATGTGTGGATAATAGGATAGGGTCTACCCTTGGCACTGATGGCTCTATAGGGTCTCTGGGTGGAAGGTGCTCTCTGTATGCCCAAAGTGGCGGATGCAGCACTTGGTCCAATTGTGCTGGGTTTAGGTGCCACCTATGCCTTGGCCCCATGTTTAGTTGTTCAAACATGTCATCAATGTCCATGGGGTATTGTTGTTGCCGCATATGATTGAGATATGCCATCTCAGTCTCATCTTCATAATCACTATCGGAGATCCATAGGCCTTCATTGGCTTCGACAACTATTTGTGACATGTGAGGCTCGTCTTGCTCGAGCAAATTGATCTGGTCCCATCGGGGTTGTTTCACTCTCTATGGGAGGACCTGATTTTCTTGAGGTGGCCCTTGCTCGATTGGAGCATTCAAGGGGAACATTGCCAATAAGCTTTCTTGATAGTCATCCATGGGGGTCACTTGCGAATGATTGCTATCAGATTCGAAAGGGTCCCACGGTGCTACCTCATACTCTGACTCATCTTCTGAAGATCCTTCTTGACCTTGTCTATATCCCTCTTGTAGGTGAGTTCTCGAACTTTCTCCTTTCTCGATCAAAGGGAAGGGGTTATTAAGGTCAACAAGGTTTGTTGTCAACAATGGGAGATAATCCCCCAATGTATATGTTGTGTTAGGATTGGCATATGGATCTTGTGCCAACCCATCCTTGTTGCCTATCCCTAGGCCTTGCATGTTCTCTACCAAGATGTCAAGGGGTAGAGGGTGGTTGAACCCTACTCCTGATTTGTCGTATGGCATCTGATATCTTGGTTGGCAAAGAATGCGCACTCCTTGTTCATACCTGCCCAACCCATATCCATGCCAATTACATTGGCCAAGATATCTCAAAGTGAAGTCTGGGTTGGAAAAATAGTTGACATCCTCAACAAAGGGCTCTTCATCTTCTTCCTCTTGCAGGTAAGGTTCAATGCCATTATCGAGGCCCCCATATACAAAATTTGTCTGGTTTGGTGGGTAGCCTAGAGGAACAATAGTGTCGATGGGGAGGCGAGGTCTCCCCATGTCCTGCATGGACTCAAGTGTGGGTGTTGCTACAATGTTCCACACTAGGTACTCCCCCAGGCCCGTATTGGCCATCTCAATGGTGATCGTTGGTGGTTGAGGGGGAGGGAATGGGAGTTCTTCCTGAGTCCACTCCATGTCGGGTGAACTAGGCATCTCGACTTCCATTCGGCTAGGCATCTCCTCGATAGAGATGGTTGAGACTGATGGCGGTGCCTCTTCCAGGGGTTTCTTCCCATTGTCCTTCGATGTGGCCACCGTAGGTGGCATCATTGGTGAAGGACCAGACGATGAAGATGGACCCGACTAGGGATTTGAGGGACTTAACAGTGGGGATGCATGCGGAATCGGACCCTATTTAGATGGATTCAACTAAAAATCCAAATGTGTCGATGGAAGGGTCGATTGCGGCATCAGCTGCACCGCATTGCAATACTTGAAGGGCTCTAAGTCTGTCGGGACTACATGCACCTGCCCTTCGAATGTGTACTTTAGGCACTCGATGAGCTATCGAAGGGACACACTTCATGTCCCTGATCCAAGGCCGGCCCAACAAGATATTATAGGCCATCTCACCTTCCAAGATGTGGCACAACGTAGGAATAGTCTTTTGTCCTACTTGGATGGGTAGGACAATTGTGCCAACCATCGAGCATATCGCATCATTGAATGCTCGAAGAGTATAGGTGGAGGCCACGATGTGAGATGTTGGCAACTTGAGGTGTTTCAAAGCTACTGTTGTGATTATATTATTGGATGAGCCAGTGTCCACCAACACCCTCTTATATGGAATCTCGTTGACCCATGCAATGACGTGCAGGGGTGGATCTGCCATATCACCAGTCATCGATTTTAGCTCATCTTCTCTAAAGGTGATGACTGGTTCTGTACATCATTTTACATGTCCCACAAAGTTGTTGAAAGAGTTTGCTTCATGGGGCTGCAACTCGATGGCTTTTAAGTATCTCCATTAGAGCCTCCCGATGGGGCGGTGATTGTTGTATGAGCTCGTAGATGGAGAGCCTAGCCGACGTGGTCCTTAAACTTTGGGTAAGTTTAGTCTGAATCGTGGCCATTGGTCTAGGTGGGGGAGGTTGTGTAGGGTGTTGTTGAGGTTGTGACATTGATGGAACCTCTCCTGTAGCTACCGTGGGGGCAGTTGTGCTTGGGTACCTCTTGTTTCGAGTCACTATGCTTATCATCCCTACATACCCCTGCATGGGGCAGTTTTGTGTCACCTCATTGACTTGAAGGGTCTTTGCCTGCACATCATGGGTAGGCAGGGGGTCTTTGAAGACCTCCATCTATTGGTTGTTTGGTGCAATGGGATTATCCACCGCTAGCATCTTGTTGTCTATTAGGTCTTGCACTAAGCTTTTGAACTTCCAACATGCATAAAGGTCATGTCCCTTCTATCGATGAAACCTACAGTACAAGTCTTCCCTATAACCCTTGGGTTTTGGCACGTTGGGGTCTACGGGTCGACTCTCTAGCAGGTTTATCAAGTTTGCCATGGACAAGCGGTCAAACAAGGAGTCTTTAGACTCTGTGAATGGTGTGAATTGTCGCCTAGGGTGACGCTACTGATTTTGCTCTTGCCTATGATTTTCTCTTTCATAGCTGTCAAGAGGCACTGCCTGATAATTAGCCTTTTGGGGTTGTGTTGCTTGTGTAGGCTTTGGTGTGTTGATAGCAACCTGATTGACCATAGTGGGTTTCGGTTGCGTGGTCCCTATTTTGGCATTTTTGGGCCACTCTTTCTTGCATGGCTTGGCAATCTCGCCATCCTGTATCTTGATCTCCTCAATGATTCTGGCTTGTGCCAGGGCTTCCTCGAGAGTGGCATATTGCTGTAGCTGCAATAGCATGGAGATCGACCTCAAACAACTCTTTGAGAACATTTGGGTCAGGTCGGCCATGGGAGGGAGGTAAGGTAGCTTTGAAAGCAACGTCCTCCACCGATTTCCATAAGCCGCCATGGTCTCTTCCTCATACTGCCTGAGGCTAGCTAGGTCACTTAATGATGCCTTCTTCTTGGTATTGAAGGTGAAACATTCGAGGAACGTGTCCACTAGCTGGTCCAGGTTACTGATGCTATGCTTTGGCAACTAAGTGAACCAATCCGAGGTAGGGCCTACGAACGTGGTTATAAATGTTCTTAGAAGCAAAGCATCATTGTCCTGAATGCCAAAGCATTGGCTCAGGAATCTTGTCACGTGCTCTTGGGCATCCTCATCCCCTCTAAATATTGCCAATTGAGGCATTTTAAAGTGTTCAGGGTATGGGGGTGCAGGCACTGAAGGATGCACAGGGTGACTACGGAGCTGGCGTAAAGTGGGCTTTTGGGGCCCAGAAGTCTTGGTCTCCATAGACTCTAAGTGCTCTAGCAGCGCTTTGTATGCATCAAAATATTTGATCTCTTCCTCCTTGGTTTGTTCCCATTATGAATTATGGGGAACTTGAGGCCTATGGAGGGGTAGCCGAGTAGCACCCCCCTGCCTTGGTAGGGCATTTCAGCCCGCTCTTCTTCTTGCTCAAACTCCTCATAGGCTTCTTGAGGAGTTCCTGGGCATGACCTATAAACATGGGTGGGTGCCCACGGAGGGTGCCCATCATTGGCTCTAGGGGTGGTCTCCCGCTCAGGTCTAGGAGGTCTTGGAGGTAACATTTGATAAGGTCATGGAGACCTGTCTCGCACCAAGGGGTTGTGCCTCTCATACAACTCTGTCCTATGCGTGTGAGGGGTTGGGACCCTCTCAGGCATAGTGTTCTGGAGCAACTCATCTGTCTGATGCTGAATGCGCTCTTTGCTAAGGTGATACAGGTGCTCTAACTATTGTTGATCTTGCTCAAGCTGCGTGATTTGTGCTTGGTGGGTGGCATGTTTGGCAAATTCCAAGTCAATTTGTTCTACCGTCTTGAGTCTAGGAGGCCTAGATGCCTCCCCTACACATCTATCTCGGTCATGGTGATCCGAGATCTCTATAGGTCGCTTCCCTCTATCGAGGTTAGCGGCATTCACCCGAGGCTCTGGCCTCAGTAGGTGATCCTGATAAATAGCAGGTGTGGAAGTGCATTGTTCCCACATTATGTATTGCTCTTGAGGAATGTAGTGGTCTTCCTCATGCTCCCTTTCGTATATGTGAAAGGGGCGGGCAGAGTTGGCTCGCCCTGTCTGAAGAGCCTTGTGCTCTGGATTTGGCCTATTGTTTCTGACAGTAATAAGGGGTAGAGGAGGGATGATGTAATCATGTGGCCCCTCCTTATGGACCCTATGTTGTTCTAGCGCTTCATTGCATGGTGGCCACTCATAACGAGTGTCTAAGGGAGCCTTCCCATTTATGTTGAGTGCCACGTGTAAGGACTCCTCCTGAAAGGGTCTATGTTGAATGGGAGTGCCCCTCGAAGGGGTGCCTCTATAGTCCCATTCCGTCATGGTATGATGTGGACTATTTTGTGGGTCAGGCCACCAAGGTGGTATGACCAAGTCCTTGGGGCTATAGCGGAGGTGACTTGTGCCCCCTTGTACACTTTTCGTAGCTTCTGCCCATGATTGGGCTTGGCTATGGGTGTACACCATGGTGGTGTCTCTCTACAAGATACGTAGGTTTTTATCTTCTTTACAATTTTTTATGCTACACTAAACAAATAGGAGCCACACAAACAAAGAAGTGATTATCTCGTTTATAGATTAAAGGTGTGCCCTAAATCTGGTTTAGTGTGTTTTGATTTTTGTTTTGAAAACTTTGTAAAGAAAATTTTGTTGTATATGCAATATGAGGGCTCTTATATCTCCCAAAATGGTCGCCCCTTCAATATACCACTGCCAGGCCGTTATACCGAACCTCTCAATATACCCGCCCTTACGTGAGGGAAACTATTGGTACGCGAGAGCAGAACAGTACGTGGAACATAGGCGGTACGGAAGGGGAATCACTCTATTTTTGACACCTACCATAGAAGACTTATCCTCATGCACTGGGAATCACCCTAGCTACACTTGGTCAGCTTTCATCAGGATTTACGTCTAGCAATAGTAGCGATCGGGGTTATGTATGCAAAAATTCAAGCCAAGGTGGTGATGAAATCCACCGTTGGTCTTGATCAAGTGTTGGGGTTTTACGACCAACTCCTTGATGTTTAAATTACCACGTGGTGTGTGGGGTTATTTTTACTTGCGCAAAGAAAGAAAACATGCAGTAAAACTTTTTTATGCAAGCAAAGAAACTAAAAATTACAGAGACAGAAAACAGAAAATGACAGAGAGTGTTCAGAAAACCTACCTCTTCTCTGCCCAAACCAGATGCCTCTGAGTTTCTACTCAAAAAGTGCATAGAGAGCTAATCATCCTAGGGTGGGATGAATAGCAGATCTGTATTCATCATAGGGTGGGATGAATGCCTTATTCATCCTAGGGTGGCACGAATTCTAGTCTGTATTCGTCACAGGGTGGCACGAGCAACAGTCCAACGCTTGAAGGATTAACACCTGAAAGCAAAAACACACAATTTTGATCAAAAATTTGATCTCAAAATCAAGGGACAGGGTCCCACCATGATCGCCACTGAAAGCATGAGGATACGGAAGCAAAATGGCGTACCGGGTGCGATGCAAACAAAAGCAAAACGTAACGCTAAGTCCTACGAACGAAAATGCATGAAAAGGGGAAAACAAGTGAAATGAAATGAGATGTAAAGCAAATGTAAAGTGCAGCCCTTTATTTTATTAATTTTCTTGAGATCAGGTTACAATACGTCTCCTCCATTTTCAGGGGCTAGGAGCGTTAAACATAGTTTTGTCACACCACGGATGGTACGCTTTCTTCCGCATGCCCACATGTGAAATGGGTGGGCCAAACGTCATCGCCGCTTGCATGAATGCATCTATGCTTCCTTTCTTCCCCTCCGGTGTCGAGATCCTACATTCAAAAAAATAGCAAATGATTAAAAGCACCTACGGATGGAGGGAAACATGCGATCCCCAAGGCCTCCGGTTAATGCATGCATAAAATAATTAAAACTATAATCAAAACATATCAGAATGAGCTAAAATTTGGATAGAGGCATGAAAAAATTACCAAGAACACACTGCAAAAGGAACAGTCGAGAAATCTACCACAGATTTCTAATCGCTCCGGGGTGGGACGATTAGGACTATCACAAGATGTCAGAAAGTGACCTCCTAAATGTCCCATCCAGGGGCCTCCAAAACACCTGCAAAGTTGGGGTTAGGCAAAACGGGGCATTTTGAGATGACCCAGAAGGTCGGATTTTGCAAATTCTGCCTCGATCGCCCTGTATCCGATGATGCTCCCTGTATGTTAGTGAAAGCGAAAAACACTGAAAACACAGCCAATATTCATCAGAATGACATGAAATTTGAATGGCAGCCTATATGAGTGACCTAAAATGAAATGCAAATGAAATAGTAAAGAAATATACTACATATTTCTAATCACTCCGGGGTGGGGCGATTAGGACTGCAGTAGTGCGGGGGCGCCCGGGGGCAGGACGCCCACCGTTTGGGGCTTGGTTTCGGCACCAATCCACTTGGGATGGGTCCAAAACCTCCTAGGGGGTTGTGTCAGAAAATTGGGTGGGGTATTGTGGCCAAATGTTTGGGTTTTGGGTCCGGATTGTGCTTCCAATGATCACCCAATAACCTCCCTTCCAAAAGAGAGATCAAGGATGTAAGAAGCACAAGCGATGGGTGAGGATGTAATTCGGTAGCACTCCATTGCTCCAAATGCTCCTGCTCTATCCTTTTTTGGGGTGAGAAGACTCACCATTTTATAGACCTGAGGGTCTCTTGTGAATGAGCATGCAGAGGCGCCACTTGGCCATCATGCCTTCCCAGGGGAGAGAAGATTCCTCCCTGATTAAGGGCTCCATGACTGCCTCTATGACTGCCTCTTTGAGCTCAAAAATGCTCACTCGCACTCCCATGCATTGAAGGTGGAGTTGAGTGGTGGATCTGAGCTGCCATTTGTCAAGGTTTGACCTTTTTCCCATCAAACCTGCTATTCGCCCCACCCTGGAGCGAATGCTGCTAATCGTCCCGGGGTGGGATGAATACCAGTTTGTAATCATCCCAGGGTGGAACGAGTAGGGAGCAGAGTGCCTGAAAGGTGCCAAATTGACCTCTGACCTTCCAAAACTATTGTGGGAGTGGTTAGGACCACTGTTTAACCTCTGGGGGCTGCCCTAGGGGCTATGTATGTCAATTCGATCAGTGCTTGTCGTCACATAATCGGATTGGTGCTGTTTTGGTGTCTACAAATACATTGCAAGTAGAGAAAAAATAGTGGTGTGTGCGTCTCAGGGTTTATACATAATCTTTCCAAAGAATGATCTAAGACCCTTAAGATTCTTAGGAGGGAGAATTTTAGCAATGCCTTCTACTCTTTGTGTATCAATGCTATTTCCATATTTTGAAATAATATGCCCAAGTAGTTTACCTTGTGTGGTCCCAAACACATATTTTCTAGGATTCAAAGATATGCAAAACCAAACTCCTTGTACCTATAAAACACTTGGGTTAAATGTGCAAAATGATCTTCAAGATTCTTTGAAAAACTGTAATATCATAGAGATATACTACCGCTATCTTGATCATCAATCCTTTAAAAGCAACATCCATTACTCTCTGAAATGTTGCCCCTACATTCATAAATCCAAAGGGCATCCTAAGATGCTCAAATATTCCCCATGGTGTAGTGAAAGTTTTTTTGTGTCTATCTTCTAGATTTACTACAATTTTATTGTAACCTAAAATGCCATCCAACAAAGACATCCTTGATGACCCAACCACTTCCTGAAGCAACTACTCCATATTTGGAAGTGGATAATTATATTTAAGAGAGATCTTATTCAAATTTATAAAATCTACGCAAAGCCTGATATCACAATTATTTTTTCTAACTAGAACCAACCAAGTAGAAAATCTCACCTTCTTGATTATCTTGGTATCTAGTAACTTCTACACTTCTTTTTACATAATTGGATGCAAAATGGGATTGAACTTTCTTTGTTTCTGCCTGAAAGGTTTAGCATCTTTTAGAAGAGGTATTATGTGAGTCATTACCTTTGTATTGAAGGTATTTAGATCTTCATAGATCTAATCAAAATCATCCATGTTCTTTTTCAAGAACTTGATATATACTGCTACTTGTATTTTCCTAATAGGGCCTTGTTGATCCTAACAATATTGGGCTCTTCTTGTGTTCCAATATTAACTTCATCAATCTTGGATTTTTGGACCAGAAGTTTATATTCTCTATCAAAGTCATCAAATAAGCTCTCTAAATATACCAACCCCCTAGGGATCCTATTGGTCTTCAGTTGTATGATCTTTGCAGGCATTCCAATAACATTCTTGAGTTTTTCTTCATAACTTTCATCAAAAATAACATTAGAAAATTCATTCTGCATATTAATAAAATTATTAATATGTATATCATCATGAAAAACTTGTAAATATACCACATTATTAGGAATAGATGGATTATAAATAGATATGGTTGGGAACCTTTCCATAAACCAAGTGTCTATCTCAATATTTTTTGCTCTAGAAGCATTAATGATCAACAAATTAGCATTATGATTTTATGCTCTAGGAATAAATTGCAGATGAAAAGCCAATAATCTATCTATTTCATCCAAAACTGCTTGCTTATATTGTTTTACTCTAGGGTGCTTTGTTTGATATTTCCCTTTTATTTGCTGGATTATTAAATTCGCGTCCCCACTAACTCTTAGGTAATTAACACCTAAGACTTTGGCCTTCCTTAGCCCTAGCAATAAAGCTTCATATTTTGCAATATTATTTGTACAAGATGTTGGAAATATGAGCAATTTTTATTGTCATTTATGTCAAAATATTGATGTTCAAGTTTCATGATCATTAATGTCATGAGGTGATTTTTCCACAAGGTGAGGAAGAGGTTCAAAGGAATAGGATGTAATATTTATTTTAAATATTATATGCCTAAAAAAGCCTAAATAGATTAAATATCCTGGGAAGGCAGAGCAGGTTAAATGGAAATAATAATATTATAATATTTAATATTATAATATTTTAGAATACAGGTTGGTCTGAAGAAAAATGAGGGCCAAGGATTTATCATGTTTTAAATCTTCCTAAAAACCCATTTGGAAGATTTTGAGGACTGAGGTTTAAATTATTTAAATTTAAATATTTTAACCATAAGGTTAAAATTTAAATTTAAATCAATTATGGCACCAAAATTTTAAATTTGAATTCTCTATCTCCACCGACGTGTTAGACAACATGGCAAACATTATAAAAGGGGGCAAGATTTTAATCAAAAAATCATCCATGCGATTTGCGAGAGCCCAAAGTCTAAAGTATTTTGAGCACCGAAGATTAAGTTAATTCATATGTGTTTTAAGTTTATGTTGGCAGACGCAGTAATAAGGAGAAAGAAAGCACCACGAAGGTTCCAAGGCGCTTGATAGTGTAAGTGGTAGCCAAGGGCTACATTAAGAAGTTCATGAACTGCGAGGTCATGGGTTCGATCCACGTGATCACATTTTTTGTGAAGTAGAAAGTTTTGTTTGCACCAAAGTTGAGGAGCCATAAGGCTTAAGAGGAAGGTGGTGCACCTTATTATCTCGTGAGGGCACGTAGCCCAAGTAGTGGATGTGCTTTGCACTAAGGCGCTTGGTGAGGCAAGGTTGGGTGTTCGAATCTTGTCGAAGGTTTTTTTTGGGAAGAATAAAAGGTATGTGCTCACATTATTATTTGCCAAGGTTTTGATAATCCGAAATTGGATAGTGTGGAATCTTTTATTTTGCCCAAGGTTTTGATAATTTGGAAATTGTGTAGTGGGAAAAATTAAAAGGTGTTTATGAGTTATTGAGGGAGATAAAATGGAAAATAAAGATTAAAATATTTTATTTTTTGTGGTTAGAATTTATAAAGGAGGATAAATAAGGTGTAATTGAGATTTAATACATTTGTATGGTGAAGTAATTTTGAGTGAAATAATTAAGTATAGATTTTTGATATCTAACCATTGAGATTGGCAAAGAGGTTGATTGTGATTGAGACAGGTTTTGAGGTCCAATCTTATTCAAAACAAAAAGTATTGGAATATTATCCCTGTGAGTGAAATAGTGTTGGGTTGAATGTTGTGAAATGTAAAGTTGAAGTGAAAAGGTTTGTTTGATAAGCATTGTTGAGTGAGTTATCATATACATGATTGGTGAATGTTTGTGAGAACAATTGAGTGTAAAATTGAGAACTATCTTGAACTAGGGTTTGTGAAATATTATGAGTATCATTGTTATGTGAGATTTTTTAATAAGCATTGTTGGAAAGAATTGAGTGAGTCTTCATGTGCATGACTAGGGTTTGTGAAAATATCATGAGTATCATTGTTATGTGAAGTTGGAATCATCTTGAGTCAAGGTTTGAGTTCCATAGTGTGAGTTGTTGAAGCATTGTGAAACACTTGTTTAGGTTTTGTAAGCAAGTTGTGTTTCATTGAGTGAATGGTTGAGTAAAATTGGATGAGCATTATTGATTGAGAGCATTGGAGTGATAGTTCAAATTCTATGAAACAAATTGTTATTTATTCTAAAATTGATTTGGAAAAGATTTTGGAAGTGATTGAGTGATTTGTGAGTGTGAAACATATTGAGTCTCTTACCATTCTCTATATGTTTATGTGGTTAAACAAAATTCTAAGTGAAATTTGTTTGTGTGATTGAAGAGGTTTTCTAAAAGATATTAAGTTGAGTTTTGTGAGTGTGAAACATATTGAGTCTCTAACCATTCTCTATATGTTTTTGAGGTTAAACAATATTCTGAGTGAAACTTGTTTGTGTGATTGAAGAGGGTTTCTAAAAAATATTGAGTTGAGTTTTGTATGCAAGTTTTGCAATTGATTTGAATAAGCTTTTGTGAAAGCTAGTAAGCAGATTTGAGTAAGTCCTAGAGGGGACTTAAGGATATAGTTGAGTAATATTTTGTGAAATCTTAAGAACAAATTTGTGTGAGATTTTATGGAAGCTTACAATCATATTGGACAGGTTCTAGAGAGAACTTGTTGAGAAGATTTGAGGTAAGTCTTGGTGAAGACTTGTTGAACAGATTGGACAAGTTCTAGAGAGAACTTGTTGAGAAGATTTGAGGTAAGTATTTGTGAAGACTTGTTGAGCAGATTGAGAAAGTTCTTGATAGGACTTGTGGATATATTTGAGGTAAGTATTTGAGAATACTTGAGAGCAAAGTTGATTTATTTGTTCAAGATTTGTGTTAAGGCTTGGGGTAGATCTAGCAGAGTTAATTTATGATTGGATCAAGATTTGAGTTAAGGCTTAAGGATAGATTTGAGGATAGATTTTGGTGCAAATTTGAGGGTAGATTTGTGCCAGACCAGAGACAGAGATTGAGCAGATTTTTTCTAGACCGAAGGACTGTGTTTAGTGTAGATTTGAGATAGATATTGAGCATATATGTGCTAGACCGAAGGACTATATTTAGTGTATATTTAAGACAAATATTGTGTAGATTTGTGCTAGAATAAAAGACTATGTTTAGTGCAGAATTGAGACAGATATTGACCATATTTGTGCTAGATCGAAGGATTATTTTTAGTGTAGATTTGATATAGAGATTTATTAGAGCTGAGAGTAGGCTTTGGAGGTGATAGAGCAGATGACAGTAGTCTCCAGTAGATAGAGACCCATTAGCCAGGGTAGTGAGGATAGAGGTCTTCTATGTTAGGACTCTAGTCCTAACACATAATATGTTTATTTATTAGTTTATTCAAGGACCAATGTGTCCTTTCATACACAAGGTTTCATGCATATTTATAATTGTTAGAATGGATTTCATAAGGCATCAAATATTAAAACTCTATATACCTTCTATTATTTGGATTTCCAAATTAATATATAAAAGTCAATTCTTTATATATTGTGATATTTTCCTCTTGTACTATTTAATATTTACAGGGCTCGTGTGACAATTTAGCTAATAGGAGAAGAGGACCCTTGTAACTGGTATCAGATCTAATTACTGCTACAAAATCTAGGACACTACTTCATATTTCGATCAAATCGGTACCACTGTTCCAAATCTCTTGGGCCATTCTCTCGATTTCAAAATCTGAATAGCCCTCCAAAAAACAAGGTATAGCCTCTTATTCTGTAAATTTGAAGTCACCACTACTCACGGTCCAGCAAACGAAAACCTATCTATCGAATTCTTTCCTATTCTTCGAGGCTTCGAGATATTGCTCCCTCTAATACAGATACCTGAAATCCAAAAATCTTGCACCACCCTATTTCTCCTTGCCAAGTGGTCGATGTGCCCTATTCATCTAGACAACATTCCACTGGTAACAACACTATCATGACGCATCACCACAAAACCCAAAGAAAATAATAGTAGAAGCCTTCATTGCCGGTAGAAACCTTTCAAATGTAGATGAAAAATATTAAAATTTTTACACAAAACCATATTCTACGACGTCTCCGAAAAGTTCTAATTTTTTCTGGTGAAGAAATTAAATAAAAAACCTTATAAATTTTAAATTTTATTTTTCAACGAATTTTTTGGCAGCTAATTCCAGCATCAGGTCTCCAGCATCGAGCAGAAAAAAGTTGTTTTAAAGAAAAAAAATTACCAGGGGAATTATCCCACATTGGCAAGGTGAAATTTAAAAAAGGCATTTAAAAAGGTTTACAAGCACATAAGGCTTGTGACTACCTTATGGTAGTCATGCACTGCGCTCGAGAACCCTGACCACTTGCCTTCCTTCGTGCTGCCTTGCCACCTAATGTGTGTCCTCCTTTCTTGTGTCGCACCCATCCTATCTTTCGCTCACCTTGTGCTTGTCGCCCACCCTCTCTGTAATGCTTGCCTTGTGCTTACATCCAGCCCTCCCTATCGCTCGCCTTGTGCTTTATACCCTCTCATGCTTGGCGCCCTCCATGTCGCCTGTCATCTCACGTTGGTATTCCCTTCAGTTGTCGTCCTCTCCTGCTTCGTGTTGTATTTACAGTGTTTTCGCATACCCTTCTGTCGATGCCAAAAGAAAAATAAGTTGAAAACCAAAATTTTGTCAAAAAGGAGCACATTATCAAACAATTTTTTTTTATTTTTTTAGCAACTTTTACAAAAAAATTGGTAACAACTTTTGGTAAATTCATCAAAAATTGTCAATTTTTTGCAAACCAGATCACGAAGGTATAAAGTCTCCAAAACCCTACTACAATGGCCGAAGGACGACGATCACAAGACATCACTATGGAGAAACTTCTTCAAGAAATTCACCAAGGCAAAGAGGAGAACGCCGCTAAGACACAAGAACTCCAGGAAATAGTACTCGCATTAAACATAAAACTAGAATCTGTCAGTCAGAATATGGCACTAACGCAAACAAATCAAACTAACGGAGGATCGCCACCTCGGACACCATTGGGAGGGCCACAAACATCCATCCTACCCAGGACTACCAAGTTAGATTTTCCAAAATTTGAAGGCGGTGATCCTACAAACTGGATTTATCGGGCAGAGCAATATTTCTCGTTGAATCAAATTCTTGAAAGACAAAAGGTGCATATTGCATCCTTTCACTTAGAGAATGAAGCCATCCAATGGTACCAATGGTTCAAAAAAACCAATGGCACTCCTACTTGGTTCGCATTTATAGAAAACCTATTAGTGCGGTTTGGACCTAGCGCTTTTGAAAATTTTAGAGGAGCTCTCACAAAATTATGCCAAACCACTTCGGTAAAAGAATATCAAGCTGAATTTGAAATATTGGCAAATCGGACAACCGGGCTAGATGCTTCCTTCTTTCAAGATTGTTTCATCAGTGGATTAAAGGAAGAAATCTGAATAGAGGTACAAATGTATAGACCCACAAATATGATGGAGACCATAGGATTGGCGAAACTAGCAGAGGATAAAATCAGGGCACAACGTCGATTGGGGAAACCACCCATGGGGAAATCATCAAATAGTTACACTAACCCCAAAACCATGCAAAATGGAAGGGTACAAAATTCATACACAATTTCTAAAATTAACCCAACCCTACCAATTAAACGCCTTAGTTTCAAAGAAATGAAGGAACGACAAGCTAAAGGTCTTTGCTACCATTGTGATGAGAAATTTGACCGAAATCATAAATGCGCCTCACGAAAGTTGTATATTCTGGATGCTATGAACTGTGGAAATTCCTCCGAAGAAGAAACTGAGATAGAAGTAGAAGTAGTATCCGACACACCAGAAAGTGAAGAGGAAAATACACCTAAGGTTTCCTTCAATGCCCTTGCAGGATTTTTTGCTCCACAAACGATGAGGGTAAAAGGGAATTTTAAGAAACAAAACCTTATTGTGCTCCTAGACTCGGGTAGCACGCAAAATTTTATCGATCCAAGGGTGGCTAAACAAGCTAATTGTTTTATATATCCTTGTAATAATTTCGAAGTGATGATTGGAAACGGAGGAAAAATTGCATGTAAAGGTAAATGCCAAAATATTAAACTAACTATGGGGGATTATAACATGAAAGGAGACATGTATGTACTACCCCTAGGAGGTTGTGACATCGTACTAGGAGTACAATGGCTATGAACATTGGGCATAGTTCAATGGGAATTTGACGAATTATGGATGAAGTTCACAGAGAAGAACCAAACTTATACTATCAAAGGATTAAAATCTGGACCCTCACAAATCATAAGTTCTCATAGAATGGAGAAAATTATCCGTAAAGGAAGCAAAGGAATGGTAGCCCAATTGTTCTCAATCCAAACCACTCACGAAGAACAGGAGGCGCCAGAGCTACAAAATATTTTAGAACACCATAAAGAAGTATTCAATGAACCAAAAGGACTACCTCCACAACGAAGTCACGATCACTCTATTCAACTACTTCCAGGGCATCCACCCCCTAATATTAGGCCCTATCATTATCCATATCTACAAAAGACCGAGATAGAGAAGCTAGTACAAGAGCTTCTTAAAGCAGGGGTCATTAGACCTAGCAGAAGCCCTTACTCCTCTCCAGTTATATTAGTGAGGAAGAAGGATGGGTCATGGTGTTTATGTGTCGATTTTAGAGCACTTAACAAAATGACCATCAAGGATAAATTTCCTATTCCAGTCATAGACGAGCTACTAGATGAACTACATGGGGCTGCCTATTTTTCCAAATTAGACTTACGATCGGGCTATCACCAAATCAGAGTTAACGAAAAAGACATTCCAAAGACCACCTTTCGCACTCATGAAGGGCACTATGAATTCTTGGTGATGCCATTTGGCCTTACCAACGCTCCTTCCACTTTTCAAAGTTTAATGAACAAGGTATTCCACCCTTTCCTTCATAAATTTATCTTAGTTTTCTTTGATGACATCTTGATTTACAACAAAACATGGGAAGATCATTTGAACCATATTAGCCAAGCATTGAAAATCTTGAAGGAAAATCAACTCTATGCGAAGAAATCAAAGTGTTCCTTTGGGAAGAAAGAAATCGAATACTTAGGACACATTGTCTCTAAAGATGGAGTTAAGGTAGATCCTCGCAAAATTGAGGATGTGAAAAGTTGGCCTATTCCAAAAACCTTAAAAGGTCTACGAGGGTTTCTGGGGCTAACAGGATATTATCAAAAATTTGTCAAAAATTATGGAAAAATTGTAGCTCCTCTAACAACATTGCTTAAGAAAAATACCTTCAAGTGGTCATCTCAAGCGGATGAAGCTTTCACTACATTGAAAAATGCAATGTGTACCACTCCTGTCCTAGCTACACCCAACTTTTCTAAACCATTCATCATTGAAAGTGATGCCTCGAGGGTCGGAATAGGAGCCGTACTCATGCAAGATGAAAGGCCTCTAGCTTTTACAAGCAAGGCATTTTCTAAAAAGAATCTAGCCCGTTCTACCTATGAAAAAGAAATGTTGGCGATTGTTCATGCTATTCAACATTGGAGACCTTACCTTATTGGACAACATTTCATTATACGCACTGACCATCATAGCTTAAAATACTTCTTGGAACAACGTACTAATACCCCGAAACAACAAAAATGGGTTACTAAACTACTTGGCTATGATTACAAAATTACATACAAAAAGGGAAAGGACAACATGGCGATCGATGCACTCTCTAGAAAATTTGAAGACATGCCTCAACTCCATGCTCTTTCCTCCCTTATTCCCAAATGGTTAGATGAGGTGTATGAAGAATGGATTAATGATCCTACTACCCACACAATAATTCAACAACTCCAACATAATCCTAATAGCAAACCTCCATACACTTGGATGGATAATATATTAAGGTACAAAGGACAGGTGGTCCTCACCCCAAATTCCTCTTATCGTGAAAAACTTCTCCATGAATTACATACCTCACCCACTGCCGGACACTCAGGGTTCTTAAAAACATATAAAAGAGTAACTAGATATTTTTATTGGGTAGGTATGAAAAACTACATCAAAATATTTGTAAAAGCATGTGAAACTTGCCAAAGACATAAAGGAGAGACAATTGCTACTCCAGGATTACTTCAACCTCTTCCTATACCAACCAAAACATGGGCGGATATTTCTATGGATTTTATTGAAGGCTTACCAAAATCAGGCGAAAAAACAATAATTTTTGTAGTAGTAGACCGTTTATCCAAATATACCCATTTTTTTCCGGTGGCTCATCCCTACACCGCTAGTACTATAGCCCATATTTTCCTTGATAACATATTTAAATTACATGGTATGCCATCAACGATTGTTAGTGATCGTGACCCAACTTTCACTAGCACTTTTTGGAAGGAATTTTTCAAATTACAAGGTACTCAACTTCGTATGAGCACCGCTTACCATCCTCAAACCGATGGCTAGATGGAAGTTGTTAATAAATGCTTAGAAACTTACCTTCGTTGTTTTGTCTCTACTCAACCGCTCCATTGGGTAAGATGGCTTCCATTAGCAGAATGGTGGTATAACACTTCCTACCATACATCCATCAAAATGACTCCTTATGAAGCATTATATGGCCAAACACCGCCATCACTCACTTCTTATATTCCAGGGAGTACAAAGGTACAAGCAGTGGAGACGAAACTCTCTACTCAGGATGACATTCTGAGGATACTAAAAGAGAACTTACACATCGCCCAAAATCGCATGAAGTAGCAAGCCGATCAACATAGAAGTGAGCATAGTTTTCAGGAGGGTGATAAGGTTTTCCTACGCCTCCAACCTTACCGTCAATCCTCTCTCAAACAAAAAGGCTCACAGAAGTTAGCACCCAAGTTCTATGGACCTTATAAGATTCTCCAACGTATTGGGCGTTGCCACCAAATTCCAAAATTCATCCCATATTTCATGTATCTTGCCTTAAACTAGTAATAGGAGCCCTGTTGAGTGGTGTTTTCACCCGATTGTGAAAGCACACTCTCCGGTAGGATCTGAGTCCAAAAATCCTCTGCTTGCAAAGAAAATAACTTTCTCCAAGGTTCCTGTTATGCTTAAATAATGTTGTTCAAATGAAATGCCAGGGAATATCTTAGGGTTTGCAAGTGGATGTTAACAAGGGGCACTGATGGTTTATTTAATTTGAATTTACAGTGGACTCAAAGTGAATAAATATACATTGATCTTGGATTTTTGAAGGATTTTCAGTTATTAATTTGGATACAGTAATTAAATTGCAGAAAATAAAGCAAGGGTTTGAAAAATAAAGAAAAGTAAATGCAGAGAAACTAAACTACAGTCAGAATGCTGCCATCAATTTGATGAAACCGAAGATACTGAGGTTTTATGCATGCAACCTAATCTAATGAACCTGCAAACTCGCACAATCCAAATAAATTAGGTGTTGGTCTCTAGGGTTTCTATTGTAATTCCAGACTTAGGCATTCGCATGAAGCAACCAAGCACACTTGCATTAAACTTCACCTAAAAGCCTCAGAAATCTGGAATGAAAGATAAAGCATTAAATCATGCATGCACAAAATGACTCCTTCTTTCTCATCAATGAGATGCCAATACTCTGTATTTTATATTAAATGATATGTCAATTACATTCAAAGAATGTTCCAGGCATAAATATTCCAGAACAAAAAGAAGGAAATTGCCCAAGTGCAGGCCCAGAATAGCACGAAGCTCTTGTCTCTGCAACTCTGCAATCGGCAATTTCCAACCCTTCCTTCAATCTGCGCTTCTGGATTTATCCTGTCTAGCGTGGCTCTTCGATTCTCCCTGGTCGCTTCGTTTCACCTTCCTGCATGTGACCCTTCGAATTCCCGCCTTTTCCTTGTCTTTATTCCATGTTTAACGCCAAAACGCCTAAAATCCTTCGTTGCATGTAACGCTCCTGCAGACCGACACTGCATGCCACGTGTCACACGCTCTCTGCACCTTCTGTAACGCCACTCTATGAAAAACCCGACAAAAACTGCATGCCACCTGTTCACCTTCTTAGCCGCGAAAACATGACATGTCACGAAATCGTGACATGTCGCGATATCGCTACACTCTTCCCGACCGTACATCCTTGGCAGCATCTTGTCGCGATATCGTGACCATTTTTATTCTGAGCCTTCCTTCCACAAATTGTAGCGATATCGCTACCATCTCTCCGTCGGGCTTCCTTCTCACCAAGCTGTAGCGAAATCGCTACCATCTCTCCATCGAGCTTCCTTGGCAACTTTACGTCGCGACATCGCGACCATTATCACTCTCTTGCCTTCTTTCGACAAACCGTCACGATATCGCTACCCCTTTATGCTCCGTACGCCCTGGCAAAACCTGTCACGATATCGCTACCGCTTTCTCTTTCGTACGCCTTGGCAAAACTCAATCGCGATATCCGCACATTTTTCCCTCGGACCTTCATGCTTTCTGTCCTGATATCGCTACCATTTCTCTTTCGTACGCCTCTCAAAACACGTCGCGAAATCGCGACCATTTTTGCTCTTCGTACGCTTCGCCAAAACACGTCACGATATCGCTACCATTTCTGTTCCGTACACCTTTCTCAATCGGTCGCGAAATCGCGACGTCTTTCCTCTTCGAGTCCTTTATTCTGTCGCGATATCGCGATTTTCCTTCCGTACACTTTCCCAAAACACGTCGCGAAATCGTGACACTTTTCATCATCCGTACGCTTCGGCAAAACACGTCGCGAAATCGTGACCATTTTCATTCTTTTCCAACGACATGTCACGATTTCGCGACACCATTTCTTTTCTTCTCAGCGACATGTCGCGATTTCGCGACACCATTTCTTTTCTTCTCAACGACATGTCGCGATTTCGTGACAACTTTCAATTTTTATTTTCTCTCCTCTTCGGCAGCGATGGAGCTACATGTCACGATTTCGTGACAACTTTCCTATTTTCGGCAGCGATGGCGCGACATGTCGCGATTTCGTGACACTTTTCAACACTTAGGCATTTTTTCCTCTTTTCTTCAATTTTAGCATCTGGGTCATCGAGATTCTTCTCTGCAAGCCTCCAAAAAGGTGGGTCCCCAATTTTGGGGTGTGTTGTGGATCAACCACAACAAATGGCGACTCTGTTGTCAAATGCTCTTGAGCATTTTAGTAAGAACCAACCTGAAACATATCACAAACTCGCAAACATATGTTAGCACATAAGCAAAATAACAAATGCCCAAAGATCAGAAGTACATGAATCATCAGAATCATCAAGTATTAGCTCAGTGTGTGCAATGTGTTTTCATTCCCTATCGTTTGAAATTGATCAACATTCCATTATCAGTTTTGCATGAATGCATATGTGGGATGGTGAATGATTTGTGTACCCTAATGAATGTGCAAGGAGATTTGCTTCCATAAAAGGCATGGTCATTCTTCTATTACTATGTACAAGCATTCAAGATTGCCAAACCCTCTTAGGATCCACTAATTCATTACCTTATTGTATCCCAAAGTTGGTTATGAGTCCCTACTATCTAGAACCCATGTGCAAGTGAATGTGAAATCAGAACTTTGGGGAATCAGACTCCCAACCAACCGAGATGAGAGTTTAACCTTATCCTTACTATTCTGATTTAGAGTTCATTACCTCACTTTAAGCAAAATAATTAAACCAGTTATGGAAGAAATGGTCATGCTAGTCTAACCCTCTAGACAATCAGTGGTCTTGTTTTTTAGGCAAGACATGATGCCATGCATGGGCATATCTAACCCCACAATCCAAAACTTATCTCCATTTCTTTGGACCTTGGGGATGACTACCCATCCTTTGCAGAGGACAAGTAGTACGATCCTTACAATCCAAAATAAAGATGAGATGGGAAAAATTTATTTATTATTTTTTTAATTCTTGGACCTTGGGGATGACTACCCATCCTGGTTAGGGACATGTAGTACGATCCTTACAATCCAAACTTTAGATGTAAATGGAAAATATTAATTTTGTTACTTAGACCTTGGGGATGACTACCCATCCTTTGCAGAGGACAAATAGTACGATCCTTACAATCCAAGACTGATTATGAAATGAGACATAAGAGCTTTGGGGAATCGGATTCTCAACCAACCGAGATGAGAATTTATACCCTATCCTTACTACTCCATGTGGGTCAAATCAAAGCTTTGGGGAATTGGATCCTCAACCTAAGTTTGATGAGGATTTAACCCTATCCTTACTACTATGATTTTAGGCTTTAAGCTCTATGGAAGTGGTCAAAACCACTTGTTTTAAGGATCATGTTGCATAATAGGATAGACATGAATAACTTCTTTCGCCCAACCTTTTCCTCCAAGTTAGGTTTTGATCATTTTGCTCAAGATCCTTTTTAATGTATGAGACGTGCTTGGTTCTAGATATCTCAAGACTCAGTTTCCAACCTTAGGAGCTACTTACATATATGTTATAACACAACCCTAAGAGGATTTGACATACTTTAATGGCTTGTACCTAAGATGCATATGTAACTAAGGTGAGATGTATGTAAGGTGAGATGGAACATGAATGCATTATTTCTTGAATTGCAAATGGAATGATTTGTCATGCAAAACCGACTCTTTCATGCATCACAAAATCAAACAATATAACTTAAAAATGTTTTATGCTATTTGTGGAGCTTTTACAAGACAATTCCAATATTTCATATTCTCCTAATCCTTAAGCATAAGTTGACATCTCAATTTTTTATTCTTTATTATTATTATTATATATTTATTATTTATTTTTTATCAAAATTAACACACATGTCAATTGAAATCAAATCCATAACCAAAATCCTAGCTAGACTAACAATCCTAAACAATAAAAACAAAATCTGAAAATCCCCCACCAAGACCAAAAGAATAATATCAAAGTCTCACAACCTAAGGGCTAAAATAATGCTTTAAAATCTGCCCATTAACCGGTAGCATGAAATCTTCCCCTTCTAATGTTTTTAGCTTGAAGGTATTCTTCCCAAGAATATCTGATATGGGCCCAACCAAAGACAATCAAACTTTTGATGATTCCCTTTTTCCTCATGTCTTTTGTCCCATAGTAATACCAAATCTGAAATTCTGAATGATTTAACTTTGGCCCTTCTGTCAAACCATCTCTTGATAACTTCATGGTGTTTATTCATGTGATTCATGGCCTCTTCTCTCTTTTCATCAAGGTGCAACAACCGGCTCAACTCTGGCTTCAACTTGATCATCTGTCCCCAAGTACTCTTGTATGAAATGTAAGGTCTGCAACTTCAAATTTGCTTGAAATATCGGGTCTTGCCCATAGACCAAATGATAGGGAGTATTCCCTATGGACTCTTTCACTCCGGTCATATCTGCCCAAAGGGCAAACTTTAGTTGGTTGTGCCGATCCCGAGGGTTCTTTTCCAGACAACTTCTTAATAGTATTCAACAAATTCTTATTTGAAGACTCGGCCAACCCATTTCCTTGAGGATAGTAATTGGATGCAAACTTTAAGCTCACTTTGTTATCATATGCCCAATCTGCAAATTGTGTAGAAATAAAAGCTTTACCATTGTCACTGACAATAGAGTCGGGCATTCCAAATCTTGTTATAATCTGATCCTCAAGAAATTTAATCACAACATCTGTGGTGGCATGTTTAGTAGGAATCGCCTCTGTCCACCTTGTACAGTAGTCCGTAGCTGTCAAAATGAATTTATGAGAATCAGAAGAATTTGGGTTAATAACCCCGATGAAATCTAGTCCCCACTGTGCAAACGGTCTCATTTCGACTACAGGATGCAACGACATGGCTGCATTTCTTTCTCTATTTGCAGCCACTTGACAGATGTGACAAGATCGTACATGGGTATGCGCATCCTTGAAAATATGTGGCCAGTAGTATCCTGCTCTCAGGATTTGATGTGCTGTAGCATTGGCTGCACCATGACCAGTTCCATGTTTCCCGTGAAATTCCTGCAACACCCCGGCAACTTCTTCTTTGTTCAAGCACCTCAGGTAGATACCTTCATGATTCTTCCTGTAAAGCACACCAGATTTTATCAGATAATTGACAGATTTAAGCCTTAAGGCTCTTCTCTGTGTTGAATTCAGATTAGAAGGACACTTACCAGTCAATAAAAATTGCACAATATCAACATACCAGTCGTCCTTAGCCATGTATTATGTATTTGAGCATTGACCTGTTATTTGCGGATTATTTTCTGCGATCGCCTTCGCCAGTCCCTGTCCTCGAACTAGTTTCATTGGTTGGATTTCGAGATCAAATTCTTGGATGGTTGAAATCCATTTTCCTCTCTTCTCACCTAGTTCATTCTGTAAAAACATGGTCTTGACAGTAGAATCGGGCACGATGGCGATAATTCTATTGTGCACGATGTAGTGCCTAAATTTTTTCATAGTTTTAAAAAGTGCGTACATTTGCTTATCAAGGATTGAATACCTTAATTGAGCGTCTTTCAGAGGGGCACTTAAAAATGCAATGGGTTTTTCGGCACTATCCTCACCTTTTTGGGTTAAGACACTCGCAAAGGAGTGTTCCGATGCAAAAGCATAAATATAAAAATGCTTGGAGTAGTACGGGCTTATAAGGACGGGGGCTCCGGAAATGGCATCTTTGATATTACGGAAAGCCACTCTACTTTCCTCGTTCCATTTTACATCCACATCTTTCTTGAGCATCCGGTTCAGAGGTTTGGCTATCTCGGCAAAGCTAGAGATAAACTTCCTCACAAAATTGACTTGCCCAAAGAAAGATCTCAGTTCTTTCTTACTGCTCGGGAGAGGTAGGTTTTGGATAGCTTGTATCCTTTCTGGGTCGATGGATATGCCCTCTTTTGAAATGATGTGACCCAACAATTTCCCTTCTGTTACTCCGAAAATGCACTTTTTGGGATTTAAGGAAATTCCATGTTCTCTGCATCTTTGAAGCACTTTCTTCAAATCTTTAACATGATCCTCTCTCTTCTTCGAGAAAACTGGGATATCATCCACATACACGATGATGCATTTGCCTATTAGCCCTTTGAATGCGTAATCCATGGCGCGTTGAAAAGTTGCACCAGCATTTAACAGTCCGAACGACATTCTCTTATATGCAAATGTCCCCCACTTGGTAGTGAAGGCTGTTTTCATCCTGTCATCTGGATGTATAAGAACTTGGTTGTACCCAGAATATCCATCGAGAAAGGACATCATTTCAGATCCATTTACCATTTGCAGAATTTCATCGATTGATGGTAATGGATAATTATCTTTTTGAGAGGCTTTATTAAGATTTCGAAAATCTATGCACAGCCTAATCTCTCCACTCTTTTTCCTTACTGGAACGAGGTTGGCCACCCAGGTTGAGTGCCTAACGGGAAAAATGATTTTCGCTTCCAATAATATTTTAACCTCCTTTTCGATCAAAGGCTCCAATAGCGGGTTAACAACTCGTTGTCTTTGCCTAAAAGGCTTGGAGTCCGGCTTCAAAGGGATGGTATGTGTGATAATGTTACGGTTGTAAGTCTTCAACTCATTGTAGTTCCAAGCAATACAATCTATGTAATGCTTCAATGCCTGTATTATATTGCTCCTTTCTTCCTCTGTACATGCCTTTGCTATGTACACCTCCTTTGGATTGTCTGCACTCCCTAGATTAATTGAATCGCATGCATCTTTGGGGAGTGGGACTCTTTTTCTTTTCTTGTTCTTGCATTCCATGTCGAACATCTTTTCTAATGAAACCACGTCTTTAGGAATTTTGTTGGATTGATACGCAGTTTCACTTTCTTCTGTTTCATCCTGCCACCTTTGTTCCTCATCAATCACCTGATTTTCAAAAATACCCGAGTTTGTGACAAACTTGAAGATGTGCTGTCACTTTCAAAAACCTGGAAATTCTTCACATTATCAGGTATTGATGGACAAGGAACCAGCTCAATGGAAAACTTTTTACATCTTTTTATATCCACCGGGTTTAACATGCCCGCGGCGACTGCAAGAGAGTCTGCTATTCGATTTCCTCTCCTAGAAATAAGGGCTATGTTGAATGCATCAAACTCCTCCATGAGGTCCATAACCCTAGTTCTATAAAGGCTCAGTATTTTGTCGTGGCATGTATCTTGTCCTTTGATTTGCTTGACAACCAACTCAGAATCTCCCAAAACCTTCAAGCATTTAACATGTTTGCTCAATGCTAGACGTAAACCATAGATCAATGCTTCGTACTATGCCACATTGTTTGTGCAAGGAAATTGCAGTCTGTAGGCAGCTAATAATGGTTTACCTCCTGGACCAGTGAGCTCGACTCCAGCTCCTGCTCCCTGTCTAGACTTTGATCCATCAAACTTGAGCAACCACGTGTAATCCTTTTCCTCAGAAGAACCACCATGACACACTTCTTCTTTAAGCTCGTCAGCAGCTTCCTCAACATCAAGAGCATAGACCCCTAGGTCTGGCTCAGAAAACTGAACCTCATTCGGCTTGTTAAAATCCGTTATAATCTCCTTAAGCCTCGGTTCGTTTTCCACTCTGATTTGGTTTGCAATGCCCTTCCATGGTAGCCACATATGCGAGCAGTCTGTTGCAAAATAGCCATTCAGCGTTTTCATCCAATCCCT
Organism: Wollemia nobilis; assembly: GCA_028583015.1. NCBI lineage: Eukaryota > Viridiplantae > Streptophyta > Pinopsida > Araucariales > Araucariaceae > Wollemia > Wollemia nobilis. The sequence goes on from JAQPPZ010015413.1 coordinate 28,572,727, forward strand.
AGCAAGTAGCATTCCATACCTACTCGGGATGTTAACCACCAAAATGTCTACAACCTACTTGGACCACGGGTTCAGAATTCAATTGAATCTTGACATCATATAAGGTCCCTACTACATTTACCTCTGAACGGTCCAATTGCAGGACTGTACATTTGGATGAAACAGGTTGTAGACCTAGCATTTTGCATATCTCCGTAGGCATGAGGTTGCTCGTGGCTCCTGTGTCCACCAAACAGTTATGCAAGTTCTTACCCGCAATTCTCAGAGTCAATAAGAATGGCGGGACATCCCTTCTCTCCTTTCGCAAAATCAGATGGGATTCAGCTCTTTTTCCCTTCCACATCGGATCAGGTGAGTTCAAAGCTCTTATCAACGCCTCCTTTTGACCAGGCAATTTAGCTGCGTCCAGGAATGAAAGGCTAGATTTGGACTTCTTCATATCCTCCACTACGTCATAATTTGGTTTTTCGAATTTGACTGTCTTATGGACGTCATTAGACATTTCTCTTCTGAGTGGAGGGGGAGGGTTGTTACTTGCCTTTGTATCTTGAGGAAGAATAGAATTTTTTGGAGGTGTTGATGAGGTTTTAGGGGCTTTAGATTTACTCCTCAAATGGTACCCATGAGTCCCCTTTCTGAAATCTCGAAAAGCTTGCACCTCCTGTTCCAAAACTTCGTCTTCTTCCTCCTCGCTTTCACCCTCTTGGTGATATACTATTTCCATCACCATAATATTTTCATCTTGATGATACGATGGATCCTCATTTGATACTAGTTCCAAATCATCAACTTGTGCTTGAATACAATGAGTGTATCTAGCAATCTCAGGACAATTCCTCTCATTGTGTTCTTTTGTGTTATGTAATCTGCACCCCCTTTCCCATGCCAAATCTGAAAGATTCAAAAGAGAATTGGATTGGCTAGGGCCTGCAGAAGCATCTAATTGATTAGCAATGGGAGCGGGAACTCCCCCATTGTTTGGCTTGGTGTTCCAGTGCCTCCCTCTATTGTTAAAATTCTGATTTGGGTGAGGGGCATGGGACTCATACTTCTGCTGTTGAACCCTGTCATTACTTAGTTTATGCACTAGTTTCTTGAGCTCTTCGACTTTCGAAAAAACATCCTTCGGTGGAATCATATTGTTGTTAACCCCTATTGGATTCGCATAATTAATGGGGTCTTGATTCCACATTTGGGTCGGGTTCTGAGGAATTTGATTCCCATATGGATTGATACCTTGAATCGGGATTGGATTCGAAACAGGAACTATGGCTTGAGGATTGACTTGACTAGTTTCCTGCGTAGTTGATTGACTGTTCTGCAAAAATGCAGGAACAGGTGGAATGGCTGTGATTGGTTGGATTGGAATGGGTGCATATGCGGGTGCTGGTGGATACGGCTGCTGATATGGGAAGGCGTTCATACTTGGCATTTGTGGTGCCATGAGTTGATTTGCCTGGGGAGCTTGACCATATGGAGCACACTGTCCCATCATAGGCATCTGGGTAAACCCGTAGCCTTGCGGTGTCAATTGCTGCTCAATAGTCATGGCTTCATTATAGGCCAAAGCCAGCGTGGTGACCTGAGGATTACGCCTTGCAAACATAGCTGTCATGGGGTCCAATGCCCCAAAATATATCTGCAAAGCCACTGCGGGATCGATGGCAAAATGTCTAATTGCTCTGTTATAGTTCTTTTGGAATCTCTGATTAAACATTCGGATTGGTTCCCCTTGGCCCCGTTTGCATGTAATAAACTGATTGTAAATAGTTGCGGGATCTAAGGGTGACCTAAATTGATTGACAAAGGCATTTTCCATTTGTGTCCAAGAGGTGATTGAACCGGTTGGCAAGCATATATACCATTCATATGCTATTGGATCCAAGCTCATGGGGAAAAGTCTACGAAGCTACATCTTCATGCTGAACTTGCGACCTAATTAAAACATCCCTATAGGCTTGGATATGTTCTTCTGCTGTTCTTAGGCCATCTGGCTTGTATTTAGGCAGAAATATTTCAATGTTCTTGGGGATTTCATGGATATCCCCGGCAATATTCAAAGGAGTATTGTTAGCTCCATACCAAGGAGCTGCTTGAGCTTGAGCCATTTGACTCAGAATTGATGTAGACAGACCTACAATAGCGGTAGAAATATTACTAACTATAGGCACACTAGGGGCAACGGATATTACTGGCGTAGGTCCACTCGACGTTCCTGGAGAAAACAGGCCTTTTGCGACTGGTGTGCTTACGACTTGCTTGGCTTTACCCTTGGGAGTACCAGTAAGGTCGTGAAAAATGGTTTCTCCGGTTGTTTGAGACCTGGTCGCAATACGGCGTGGTGGGTCCAGCCTGCCTGAAGAAACCCTCGGCTATTTCGAAGAAAACCTGCAACAAAAACAAAAAACGATGTTGCAGTTTAGCCGTAAATAATTTCAGAATTGAATCAAAAACAAAATATTCAGATATGAAAATCAAAATAGATAAACCAATTCGGGCCCTCCTTCTAGCGCCAATCTGTTGAGTGGTGTTTTCACCCGATTGTGAAAGCACACTCTCCGGTAGGATCTGAGTCCAAAAATCCTCTGCTTGCAAAGAAAATAACTTTCTCCAAGGTTCCTGTTATGCTTAAATAATGTTGTTCAAATGAAATGCCAGGAATATCTTAGGGTTTGCAAGTGGATGTTAACAAGGGGCACTGGTGGTTTATTTAATTTGAATTTACAGTGGACTCAAAGTGAATAAATATACATTGATCTTGGATTTTTGAAGGATTTTCAGTTATTAATTTGGATACGGTAATTAAATTGCAGAAAATAAAGTAAGGGTTTGAAAAATAAAGAAAAGTAAATGCAGAGAAACTAAACTACAGTCAGAATGCTGCCATCGATTTGATGAAACCGAAGATACTGAGGTTTTATGCATGCAACCTAATCTAATGAACCTGCAAACTCGCACAATCCAAATAAATTAGGTGCTGGTCTCTAGGGTTTCTACTGTAATTCCAGACTTAGGCATTCGCATGAAGCAACCAAGCACACTTGCATTAAACTTCACCTAAAAGCCTCAAAAATCTGGAATGAAAGATAAAGCATTAAATCATGCATGCACAAAATGACTCCTTCTTTCTCATCAATGAGATGCCAATACTATGTATTTTATATTAAATGATATGTCAATTACATTCAAAGAATGTTCCAGGCATAAATATTCCAGAACAAAAAGAAGGAAATTGCCCAAGTGCAGGCCCAGAATAGCACGAAGCTCTTGTCTCTGCAACTCTGCAATCGGCAATTTCCAACCCTTCCTTCAATCTGCACTTCTGGATTTATCCTGTCTAGCGTGGCTCTTCGATTCTCCCTGGTCGCTTCGTTTCACCTTCCTGCATGTGACCCTTCGAATTCCCGCCTTTTCCTTGTCTTTATTCCATGTTTAACGCCAAAACGCCTAAAATCCTTCGTTGCATGTAACGCTTCTGCAGACCTGACACCTGCATGCCACGTGTCACACGCTCTCTGCACCTTCTGTAACGCCACTCTGCGAAAAACCCGACAAAAACTGCATGCCGCCTGTTCACCTTCCTGGCCACGAAAACGCGACATGTCACGAAATCGTGACATGTCGCGATATCGCTACACTCTTCCCGATCGTACATCCTTGGCAGCATCTTGTCGCGATATCGCGACCATTTCTACTTTTGAGCCTTCCTTCCACAAATTGTAGCGATATCGCTACCATTTCTCCGTCGGGCTTCCTTCTCACCAAGCTGTAGCGAAATCGCTACCATCTCTCCGTCGGGCTTCCTTGGCAACTTTACGTCGCGACATCGTGACCATTATCACTCTCTTGCCTTCTTTCGACAAACCGTCACGATATCGCTACCGCTTTATCTTTCCACCTTCACAAAACATCGCGAATATCGCTACCGCTTTTTCTTTCGTACGCCTTGGCAAAACATGTCGCGATATCACGACGTTTTTCCCCTCGGACCTTCATGCCATTCAATCATGATATCGCTACCCTTTCTTTTTCCGTACGCTTTACCAAAACACGTCGCAAAATCGTGACCATTTTCTCCTTCGTACGCCTTGGCAAAACCTGTCACGATATCGCTACCATTTCTATTCCGTACACCTTTGCTGCAATCGGTCGCGAAATCGCGACGTCTTTCCTCTTCGAGTCCTTTAGCTATTCCTGTCGCGATATCGCGACGTTTTTCCTTCCGTACACCTTTCCAAAACACGTCGCGAAATCGTGACACTTTTCATCATCCGTACGCTTCGGCAAAACACGTCGCGAAATCGTGACCATTTTCATTCTTTTCCAACGGCATGTCGCGATTTCGCGACACCATTTCTTTTCTTCTCAACGACATGTCGCGATTTCGCGACACCATTTCTTTTCTTCTCAGCGACATGTCGCGATTTCGTGACAACTTTCAATTTTCTTTTCTCTCCTCTTCGACAGCGATGGAGCTACATGTCACGATTTCGTGACAACTTTCCTATTTCCAGCAGCGATGGCGCGACAAGTCGCGATTTCGCGACATGTCGCGATTTCGCGACACTTTTCAACACTTAGGCATTTTTTCCTCTTTTCTTCAATTTTAGCATCTGGGTCACCGAGATTCTTCTCTGCAAGCCTGCAAAAAGGTGGGTCCCCAATTTTGGGGTGTGTTGTGGATCAACCACAACAAGCCCATATCACTATCCAAACTACCCTTCCATAATTTACTGACGATGGAGTACTTTTGGTTGAACCTGAAGCTATCTTAGATCGTCGATCTTGCCACCTTCATAATAGAGATATCACATAAGTCTTTATCCACTGGAAAGGTCTACCTTTAGAATACACTATATGGGATACCCTTCAATATATCTAGTAGCAATTTCCACATGTTTTGCTTTGAGGATAAAGCTCCTTTCTAAGGGGGGTGGCATGTTAGGACTCTAGTCCTAACACATCATATGTTTATTTATTAGTTTATTCAAGGACCAACGTGTCCTTTCATACACAAGGTTTTATGCATATTTATAATTGTTAGAATGGATTTCATAAGGCATCAAATATTAAAACTCTATATACCTTATGTTATTTGGATTTCCAAATTAATATATAAAAGGTGACTCTTTATATATTGCAATCTTTTCCACTTGTATTATTTAATATTTACAGGAATTGTGTGGCAATTTAGCTAATAGTAGAAGATGACCCTTGAATTATATGGAAAGAGATCCACAAGCCAGTACAGTGGAGGTATTAGTATTCTAGAGGATCACCGACCAGAGCAGAGGAGAAGGAGTTCTCCTATGGATAGAGATCCAAAAACTAGCTAAGGGGATTGGTGTCTCCTATGGATAGGGATCCATGAACTTGATTAGGGGATTGGTGTCTCCTTTGGATAGAGGTCCATAAATATTATAATAGGGAAGGATTACCAAGAGAATTTTTGAGAAAATTTTAGTGAAATATTTTCTCCGTGGAGTAGCCCACATTGGGTGAACCATGTTAAATTGGTGTCTCTATTGTGTGTGGTGATTTGTGTATTACTTTGATTATTGTTTTTGATATTTCCATTGATATATTGCATAATATTGTTTAGTAAATAAAAGTAAAAAGTGGTCTTATATTGTTCACTCCCCCTCAATATAAGCTTGTGTTCTTCAATTGGTATCATAGTGGGTTCCTTCGGAAGAGACTAATAGCTTGAAGGAAAATCTTACAAGAAAATAGATGGATTCTCAAAGTGGATCTTCAAGAAATACAACACCATTGTTCTATGGGAGTAATTAGGCACTTTAGAGTGTGAGAATGAAGATTCACCTAATGGTACTAGGGAATGAAATATGGCAAGCAGTTGAGGATGGATACATATCACCAGCTACTCCACCTGCAGATAAATATGGTAAGCTCCTACAATTGAATAATTCAAAGGTAATGAATATAATTTTAAATGGTTTTCATGAAACAAAGTCTATAAAAGTTATGCATTGTACATCAGCAAATGAGATTTGGGATAATTTGAAAATTATATATGAGGGAGAGAAAAATGTCAATATGGCAAAATTGCTAAATCATATAAAAACATTTGAAGACCTAAAGATGAAGGATAAGGATTACATTGTTGCATACCTACTTTGTGTGGATGAGGTTATTAACTTCATGCAAGGACTTGGGTTAAAATTTGAAGAAATAGATGTTTGTCACAAGATTTTGAGGTCACTTCCCAAGAGGTATAGTGAAAATATTTCAGCCATAGAAGATTCAAAAGATATTAAAGTTTTGACAAGGGATGATTTACATGGAATTCTCACAGCTTTTGAGATGAGAATAAAAGAGGATTCCATTCCCCAAAAGGAAGTAGCCTTTAAATTTACAAATAATATAAAGGGTAAGAGGTCAGATTCAAGTAATGAGGCATCCAATGATGAAGAATCAAACTATTACAAGAGGATCAGGGACACAAGAAAGTATAAAGGTATAAAATTAGTTAGGTGCTTTAATTGTGGTAAATATGGTCACTATATAAATGATTGTCCAGAAGCTGGAAATAGTTGTGGTGATGAGAAACAGGATCATAAGAACAAGAAAATAGGAAAATACAGGTAATAAAATAAAATAAAGGATGGACAAAGTAAGAAAGGAAAGAAGTCGTTCCAAAGGCATAAGAAGATTTTTTATGCAGACAAGGCAAGTAAGAGTTCTAGTGATAGTGATGGAAGGTATTCAGATAATGAAGAATAAAAAATTCTATTTTTGGTAAAGAAAAAATTATATTTTTGGTAGAAGAAAAATATGATGTTAGAAAAAGGGCACTAATGGTTCTCAAGTGTTTTAGGTGTGGTAAATTTGGTCATATTGAAGATATTTGTACAAGGAATGGATTCATTTTTAGTGATGATGAATATGAATATGCTCTTGAAGGTCCAGAAGAATAAGGAAATGGTCCTATTGAATATGAATAAGAAAGGAATTAATATGATCCTAAAGGTAAAGGTATAGATGAAGAATCAGAGGAAGGAGAAGTCGATCTTGAGGGTGAGCTTATTTATGCTCTAAAGAAATTAAGGAAGGTAATAAAGCAAAACTTAAAACTCAAGCTTCAATTTCAAGAATGTTGTGAAGAGAAAGGAAAGCTTATAGAAGATTTAACAAACTCAATAGCTAAGACAAGGAGATTTAAAGAGAAGTTAGAGGCAAAGGTTCTAGAGTGTGAAAGGTTAGAACATGAAGTAGCTTCACTAAGAAAGTAAGAGAGTCTAAAAATAAGCTATAAAGGTTTGGGAGAAGATCAAAGACCTTGGATAAGATTATCAAGGTACAAAGATCTTCATCAAACAAGACAGGTCTTGGTTTTGAACAGGTACAAAGTCAACAAGGAAATGAGTGAATCTCAAACTCCAAGGAATAATAAGCTTCAGAAGAAGAGAGTGTGAGAGAGAGTGAGACTTCTGAGGTTGATTTGGATAATAGAAAGTTCAACAAGGAAAGGAACAATGCACAAAAGAGGAACATATGGAACAGGAAACATCATAAGGTAGAAGAGACTAAGAGACCAATGGGGTCAAGGCAAGGTTTCTTCAATGGATATTGCTTCTCATGTCACAAGTTTGGGAATAAGGCTACACAGATCAGGATACATGAAAGACAATAATATGGAAATTTCATAAATAGGAATATCTTCCAAGGGTATTGCTACTCTTGTAATCAGTTTGGTCATATGGCAATAAATTGCAAGGTTCATGATAGGAATGGATATGGCTTCACCAGGAGGAACTACAAGATATTTAAACCTTCAAGAAATCATAAAATTAAATGTTATAAGTGCAATAATGTTGGGCATATAGCTAAGTCGTGTAGATCAGAATTTCTAGAGATAAGAAGGAACAGGAACATTTAGAGGAATCAGAAGGATCAGTTGAGGAAGAAGGTGGACAAAGCTAAAGATCAGTGTATGCTAGGAGTAGAGATACTCCCACCCCAAAATTAATCACCACAAGAGAGGAGGTGGGAGAGGGGTTAAGCTAAGAGTATCATTTTTATCCCCAAGCACCAAAGGTGGCCCTTTGCCATTGATGTCAAAAGGGGAGAGAATTCAGTCAAGGGGAGCAGTTTCTCAGGGGAAGTAGAATTAAAAGAGGTAAAGGAAATGGTAAAAGGAAAGTGGGTTGCCATCAATGACAAAGGGGGAGATTGTTGGAAATATGAGCAAGTTTTGTTGTCATTGATGTCAAAATATTGATGTTCAAGTTTCATAATTATTAACGTCGTTAGGTGATTTTTCCACAAGGTGAGGAAGAGGTTCAAAGGAATAGGATATAATATTTATTTTAAATATTATAGGCCAAAAAGTCCTAAATAGATTAAAGGTCCAATGAATGTAGAGCAGGTTAAATGGAAATAATAATATTATAATATTTTAGGATACATGTTGGTTTGAAGAAAAATAAGGGCCAAGGAGTTATCACATTTTAAATCTTCCTAAAAACCCATTTGGCAGATTTTGAGGACTAAGGTTTAAATTATTTAAATTTAAATATTTTAACCATAAGGTTAAAATTTAAATTTAGATCAGTTATGGCGCCAAAATTTTAAATTCTAATTAAATTCGAATTCTCTATCTCCACCGACGTGTTAGAAAACATGGTAAACATTATAAAAGGGGGCAATATTTTAATAAAAAAATCATCCATGCGATTTGAGAGAGCCCAAAGTCTAAAGTATTTTGAGCACCAAATATTAAGATAATTCACATTCGTTTTAAGTTTATGTGCATAGACGCAACAATAAGTAGAAGGAAAGTACCATGAAGGTTCCAAGTCGCTTGGTAGCACAAGTGGCAGTCAAGAGCTGTGTTAAGATGTTTACGAAGCGCGAGGTTGCGAGTTCGATCCACACAATAACCTTTTTGTGAACGAGAAAGTTTTGTTTACATCAAAGTCGAGGAGCCATAAGTCTTAAGAGGAATATGGTGCACCTTATTATCTCGTGAGGGCACGTAGCTTAAGAGGTGGATGTGCTTTGCGCTAAATCGCTTGGTGAGGCAAGGTTGGGTGTTCAAATCTCACCGAATATTTTTTTTGGTAAGAATAAAAGGTATGCACTCACATTATTATTTGCCAAGTTTTTGATAATTAGAAATTGCATAGTGTGGAAATTTTTTACTTTACCCAAGGTTTTGATAATTTGGAAATTGCGTAGTGGGAAAAATTAAAAGGTGTTTATGATTTATTGAGGGGGATAAAAGGGAAAATAAGGATTAAAATATTTTATTTTTGGTGGTTAGAATTAATAAAGGAGGATAAATAAGGTGTAACTGAGATTTAATACATTTGTATGGTGAAGTAATTTTAAATGAAATAATTGAGTGTAGATTTTTGATATCTAACCATTGATATTGGAAAAGAGGTTAATTGTGATTGAGACAAGTTTTGAGGTCAAATATTCTTCAAAACAAAATGTATGGGCATATTATACTTGTGAGTGAAATAGTGTTAGGTTGAATTTTATGAAATGCAAAGTTGGAGTGAAAAGGTTTATTTGATAAGAATTATTGAGTGAGTTATCATATACATGTTTGGTGAATGTTTGTGAGAATAATTGAGTGTGAAAATGAGAACTATCTTGAACTAGGGTTTGTAAAATATCATGAGTATCATTGTTATGTGAGATTGTTTGATAAGCATTGTTGTAAATAATTGAGTGAGCCTTCATGTGCATGACTAGGGTTTGTGAAAATATCATGAGTATCATTGTTATGTGAATTTGGAATCATTTTGAGTCAAGGTTTGAGTTCCATAGTGTGATTTTTTGGAAGCATTATGAAACACTTGTTTAGGGTTTGTAAGCAAGTTGTGTTTCATTGAGTGAATGGTTGAGTAAAATTGGATGAGCATTATTGATTGAGAGCATTGGAGTGATAGTTCAAATTCTGTGAAACAAATTGTTCTTTATTCTAAAATTGATTTGGAAAATATTCTGGAAGTGATTGAGTGATTTGTGAGTGTGAAATTGCAGCACCCTAAAATTGGCACAGTTAAACCATCAGTAAAAGATAAAAAAAAATGAATTTTAACCCCGAAACCGCCCGTTAACCGCTCACCTCATTTTTGCACCATTTTTAGAAGTTGTTTTGACCGTTGGATGATATCATCACCGATATTACGATATCGTCCCAAATCGGATGAATTCGTCTGGAGAAAAACGTCCAGACAATTTCATCCCAAAACCAAATTTTCATAATTAGCTTCTATTTCAACAACCTCTCCAACCCAGGTAGAAGTGTGTCTGCGCGGTTGGAGATTCCTAAGTTGGAGATCTCCCAAATTGGGATGATCCCAAACCTCCTAACCTCCCCCTAATCCTATATAAACTTGGGATTTTCCCAGTTTATACCCCTGGATGATCATTCCCTTGTAACTTTAGTTTTTGTTGTGTTAGAACGTCCTATTCCCCATAACTTGCATTTGTGTTTTCAAGTTTTATTGCAAGATCTCACTGTGTTTCAGTCGAAGGAAGCTCGGATCACCATAGGTGATTCAACCACAATTTTGGACGATCCTGTCGATATCGGTGATGATCTCGTACGATTGCAGACGATTTTGAATGCAGTTCAGATTGGGGGAAATCAGAGCCCTGAGTTTGCATTCTCTATCTCTTTTCTTATTTAATTGTGCATTAGATTAATTCACTTCTGTTATGCATCTTGGAGTTCACATCATTTAGCATATGTGCATGATAAAATTCAAAATAAATTATTAAAACATTGCATCCTATTTTATTTGATATCTGGATTTATCATTTAAACATTTACATTCTTATTTCTATCATTTTGTATCCTTCTTGCAATTGTATTTTTGGTTTTTGGTGTCTGTTTTCATGATTGCAGGTTTCTGACGAATTCGTCAGGTTGCTGACGATCTTGGCTAATCTCAGATGATCTCCTCTGATATGGATGATTCTGTACAATTATAGATGATCCTGTCATATCTGGGATGATATTGACTCCTAAAAGCTTTAGAATCTTCATCAGACATCAGAAATCAGGTGCACTCTTCTCCATTTTAGATATTTTTTGAATTTAGGATTCATTTATGATTTTTGTCTTCATATAAACCAAAAATTTCATATAGAATAGCTTAGATTCATTTTGGCCAACCTAAGAATCTGAATGATTGAACATAAAATGAACACATCAAACCCATTCTCGATCTAGGCGTGGAAACTGCCACTCAAAGTTTCCTGGTGAACCCCACCATCCATCAAAAATTCACCCTTATACCCCTCCCCCGAGAGGCGCGGCCTTCAAAGGGCCTCTTCGTCCAAGGTATTGTCCCATCCTTCTCACATACCCCTTCTGGGCACGGATCCTTTAGCCTGAAGGTAAGGGTGTGAAAATTTTGGGTGATACATTTTGGTGAACCCGACGTGAAACTAAAACACCTTTTGAAAACAATCCAAAATAAAAATAAAAAACATTATTAAATACATCTATAATCATTAGACAACCGTTAAATTTGCATATCATACTTAGATGGTAGATTATAATAGAAGACAAGTTGTCACCATAAATGTTGAAAATCAATTAACGGCCATAGATATTACTTATGTGCTTAGAGTACCTCAAAAAAATAGAGCCCAACCTTTGTGGGATGAACTTGATAGGAGATTGGGTATTATTGAATCCAAATCTGTAGAACTTAGGAAAATTAAGAGGTTTGTCCTAGATAGAATCCTGGATCCTGATCAGGTAACCTTGTATCATGAACTTCAAAGAGCTTGCCATAGGTGGTTAGTAGATAAAAGAGCACTTGTGTCTTCTGAATTATACACCTTTGAGGAATACCTTGAGAATGTAGTTGTAGTACATAAATTTCTATCTCGTATAGAGGATCAAGAAGTCGTTCTTATGGATAGAAAAAGATGGAATAGAGTTCCTAGAGTTGTGTTGTATTGAGAGTATTACCATGAACTTTATTTTTACAAGTCAGAGTCTGAAGTAGATCATATTACCATAGCACACTTTGTCAAGTTTTTGAAAAACCACTTCCAATTTGAAGAGGAGCATTTCATGACTCCTAATGAACTTGATCCTATCAATGATATCCATAAACTATTCATAGAAAACTAAGTCATTATTTTTACTATTGTTATTTCTTGCAACTAGCATGTTGTTTGTTATTTTTATTCTTGCAAAATAATAATATAATCAAACAAAAAAAACAAAATAAAAAAAATAAAAACAAAAAATTTTCCTTTTAAAGTATTATAGTAGGTATATAGTTAAAATATATACCTCTCAACCCTACCGCATATATATAAGTATATATATTTTCTAAAATCTAAGTGTAGCACAATGCATAGACTTAGGAATGGAAAACAAACTGAAGAAGATGAATATTGGTTAGGAATACCATTAATTGACCAAAATGTCCCTCCTGAGGACCAAGTTTAGGAAGAAGAAATCCTAGACCAACAAGAAGAAGAACTTGCTATAGTAAATGAAAAAGAAGAAACAAATAGAGAGGAAGGATCCTCATCCCCTAAAATGTCTTCGGGAGGAGCTATCACTTTTGAAAACATGGAACAATTTTGGAAGTTCATTAACACTAATATTGGTGTTTTTAATAGAGCAGCCCATATGGACAAGGATCGAATTAGTGACACTCAAGAAACTCTAGAAGACGTATTTCAAACACGCACTAATCCCTTGTCCTTTATTGATCAAGAGAGTGATCAAGCTGGACCATCCAATTTGGATATGGCAGCTATGATCCAGAACATGCAACAACAACAGGCTACTCAAAAATCTAAAGCACCTGTTAAAAATCCTAGGGTCATTCCCGCATAAAATAAACCATCATTTACTGCTCTATTTCGTCAAGCTTTTGATCAACATACTTCAAATCAACAAAAACCCAAAACAAAACCAAACACCAATTACCAACAATCTGGGGTACAACATAATACTATTACAAATCCTCTTCATAATACTCTTCCTACCAACACTTTGCATAATAGTAGTATAGCATCTAATCCTTATGTTACACCATCATACACTCATAGATCCCATACCTATGTCCCACCGAACTAATATGGTGGACAAACTAGTAATATTGAAACCATGGTGAAACAACTAGTTTCCCGCATGGACCAGATAGATCCCTACCGTCCCTCATATAACTATCGAGAGATGTGTAGTCAGCCTTTAGACCCTATAGTCATAGCACAGCCGTATCCTAAACATTTTCCTATGCCAGTTCTTCCCATATATAAAGGAACCAAAGATCTCAGAGCATCTTCGCATGTTTAGGATAGCTTGTCATAATATATCACACGATGACTTGTTATTACTAAAAATGTTCCCAAAAATCTTGGGAGGAATGGCATTAGAATGGTATTATCAATTACCCACTAATTATTTGAGGAATTTCAAAGAAACTGTCGAGTCTTTTGTTCATCAATTTAGTGCCTACATCGAAAGACATGTGACCATTAAAGATTTATATAACTTAAAACAGGACAAAGATGAATGCTTTGCTAATTTCCTAGCTAGGTGGAGAAAGTTGATAGGAAAATTGCATTTTGTATTACCTTATATGGAAACGTTGGACATATTTATTAATAATTTGTAAGAGCAACTATCTTACCAATTATCAATTGCTACCTTGACCACCTTCGATCAGGCTATAGACTTAGCCCAAAGAGTGGAAGATGCTCTCATTAGGAGAGGCCAGCTTAAAAATAAAGACGATGAGAAAACATCCAAAAATCAATATAATAATAAACAAGTTGTGGGTGATGGAGTCACCGATAGCAGAAATATTACTAATGTTAATGCTACAAAGACAACGGAGAAGTTTGTACTAAAACCTCTTGATAGACCTCCTCGAGAATTTACTAGGTTAAATCAACCTTTATCAACTATTCTATCACAATTATTAGAACGAGGTTTGATTCAATTACCAAATATCTGGGAACCTAATCCAACTATACCCAAATACAGAGCAGATTTACATTGTGACTTCCATAGAGGACCTGGACACACTACCAACTCTTGTAAAAGATTAAAACATAAAATACAAGACTTGATTGATAAAAATGAGATGGAGGTGCAAGCCTTTCAACCTAAGTAAAATCCTCCTAATAATGTTCAACAGAACATCCCACAAAACCAGAATCAGAACGCCAATCAGTCATTAGACATCTTTCAACATATCTTACCAAAACATGGTAAGGAGGTGGCTAATAAAATTGAACATCATAATGTCCTTCCTCCTGCTCGATATGTAGGAACTATTAGTGGGCATTTACCTGCTCATTATCTGGAAATCTTTGACAACTTTATCCGTGGTTACAACCAGGTATCTATATAATATTCAGATACCTGATCTTAGTGATACAGAAGATGAGACTAAGAGTGATATGGAAATCACATCAAATCAATCGAATAGTTCTGAAGATGAATCAGATACTATTCACCCTATCACAAGTTATATGGTTCCAGAAGAACCATTTCCAAGAAGAGTCACTACTAGACCATCGTCTCACCGATTACTTTCTAATGAGCTAGCTATAAACGCTAGACCAAGACCTATTCATCATTTGCAGAATAATATTTTGGGTACCATCAGAGATGTTACTAGACAACAGGCTCAAAATTATCAACAATATCAAATTCATAATGGTGGATCAACTCCATTTGTTTTGAAGGTTCCTAATAAAGGGAATCATGCACCTAATGTTCAACCTAAACCTCCTTATAATATTAATGAACAATTATCAAATATTATAGCTAGAATTTCCCTCTTGGACCTTTTAAGATCTTCTCCTACACATAGAGATGAATTAATGCTCACATTAAGCCAGATGATGGTACCACAAGACATTTAACCTAAAGACATGACCAATACTATAATAACTCGTGAAGTTGATTGTATTGACTTCCGGGATAGAGACATACCTCAACATAGTTTACATAAAGATAACCCCCTGTATATTACTGCTTTAATTGGAGATGTAGTAGTCAAACGAGTTTTGATTGATAATGGTTCATCTTTAAATATCTGCACTTTTGACTTCTACAAAATATTTAGGTTTAGAAGTGAGGAAATGAAAAGAACTGATATGATCATAAAATCTTTCAATGATGAAACATAAGAAACATGTGGAGTTATTACCATTCCATTGCAGGTTGGTCCAAGAACCTGGGATACGACTGTGTTTATTGTACATTGCCTTGCATCGTACAATATACTCTTGGGTCATCCTTGGATCAACGCAATGCGAGTTGTTCCCTCAACCTTTCATCAATGTGTCAATTTTGAATTTAAGAATCAATTGGTTACCATTCATGGTGATCCAAGACCCTTTGATATGTGTTCTTTTGCATAACCTATTGGAGTTCAATTTTATGCTGCTCTGTCATCCACACATCCTAATTCTCATTATCCATCTAAACGTGCGAAACTTGCACCTACAAAGTCATCTACTTCTTCTCCATCAGTTGCACCTCCACATATAGCTCAACCATCTTATGAACAAACTGCATTAGGACCTAAGAAAGAGCCTAATCTCACAACCAATGTATCTTGTTCTACTCCTATAACTTCTATACCTATAATAGACCCATCTATCGACACCTCTACACCGTCTACATCCAACAAAGTCATATTTTCAGCATCAAAATATGTAGGGAATGTTCCTTCTACCTCTTATGCTCTTACTGATGAACTCCTATCCGATCTATCTAAAATTCTTATATCAAAAGAAACGAATGCTTCTATGCAATATTCTCTTATTTTAAATAATTTGCCACCATCTCCTCGTACCTTGAGCCTTCCACAACCTATGGGAAGTATTTACCAAGTCGGGAGCTGTGCCTTTATTTATAAGGGATATGACTCGGGTAGAATACCCAGAAACATTAGAACTCATTATGATGGATATGCTCGATGTTATTTTACTAATGAGTATATTAAAGCCAAACCTATAATGCTGAAATTGGGATATAAAGGGAAAGGTTTGGGACCTTTCCAAAATGGTATGAAAGAACATTTTGAGGTAGAAGCATGGCCCGCCCGATGTGGTGTGGGCATATTTTCTAGTAAGGGTTAGCCATTCCCATTTGAGGATGATGACCAAATTATATGTTACCAAGATTATTTAGATGAACGCGATGCCTTGCATTTAATAAATAAGACATTCACATGTAATATGCTATCTATAGCTTATCCTGAGATGATCATTGAATCAAACGATGAGTTGGAGGGAGATATCTTTCATGACGTCTCCGTTGATGAATTATTACATAATGGATTTTATTTTGATGGCTCTATACCTAGTATAGCCCAGCTTGAGGCCGACTCCTCAAGACGAATCATACTAGCTAACCTTGGAAGAATTACAAGAATTGGGTGTTTCACCCGCCCCATCCAATTTTGAGAGAGATCTACACATGGAAGTAGAAAATGTCATAAAAATTAACATTGGAACCGAGGATAACCCCCACATAATCAACATTGGATCAGAATTGAGCCAGGAAAAATGGGATAAATACATTGTATTTCTTAAAGAATATGAAGATGTCTTTGCTTGGACATATGAGGATATGCTAGGATTAGACCCTTCTGTAGTTATGCATCACCTAGTAGTGCACCCGGATGCTAAACCTGTTAAACAGAAACTTAGAAAAATGCATACTAAAGTGGCCTTACTAGTCAAAGGGGAGTTAGAAAAACTCCTGAATGTTATTTTTATACAAGCCATTGATTATGTTGAATGGATCTCGAATGTATTTCTAGTAACTAAGAAAGAAGCTACTAAGGTCAGGGTTTGTACAAACTTTAGAGATATTAATGTTGCATGCCCTAAAGACGATTTTCCCCTTCCCAATATGGATCAGATCATTGATTTTACTGTTGGGAGTGGAATGATATCCTTAATGGATGGATTTTCTAGTTATAATCAGATCAGGATAGCTCCTGAAGATCCTTTATTACACCTTGGGGGACTTTCTATTGGAAAGTGATGCCATTCAGTTTGAAGAATGCAGATGCAACCTATCAACGAGCCATGACTTATATCTTTCATGATATGATGCATGATATACTACATGATTATGTAGATGACATTATAGCTTTGTTCTACTGAAGAAGATGACCATTTAGATGACTTGAGAAAATTATTTGATCGGTTAAGGGAATATCTGATCCGATTGAATACAATTGCACACACATTTGTGTTTGAGAGATTTTGTATCATTATGATAGATCAAGATCAGCAATGAACTCACATATGCACATAAGGGTTCCTTATAAATATAAATTTTGTCTTTGAGATAATTTAAAAATATTTATGCAAATATTCTGGAATAATTTGATTTTCTTACTTGAGAATATTGGCTTATCGTAAAAACAATTAAATACATTTTTTCAAAAATCCAAAATTTCTTTCAAAACATGTTCAAAATCTATCAATAAAGTCACATTTTTATATTTTTGACTTTTGCAATGATGGTATAGTTCCTAAACCTAAATTGAAATTTTATGCCTAGTGCAAGTCCTCATTTATTTTATGTTTATCTCAAAATCAAAAATCAACCATGCAATAAAACTATTACATCAATTTCTTCTTTGGATTTCGCGATGATGGTATAAGTCTATACCTAAAATTCTATGCCTAGCGCAAGCCATCGTTCTAATTTTATTTCCCATTTATTTAATCCATAAAAGCATATGGCTTAAATCATTATGTTACACAATTGTGCTTTAAAAAGAACAAAAACTTTTTTATTTCATTTCATTATGTCAACATTCAGTTTTGCGACGATGGTATAATTCCTAGGCAATTGTTCAAATTTCTATCACACTTAGGAATTTTATGCCTAGCAAAAATCATATTTTTAATATTTCATGCATAATATTTTCATGGAAATCTAAAAATAAATCATCACCATCATCATTTTTCATCATCACAACACAAAGTCTTAAGAAAGTCTCTTAAGCACCCTTTTAATTTTAGCAATATTTCTCTCATACCGGGATTAGCTTGATGACCTAGCGAGCGACGACTCCATGAAATGGTCATGTAACAACGACAATGTCCTTTGAAATTATTGTTAGAAGTCACTTTATTTTTCATCAAATCACACCACCACAACCAGTTTGTTTACATCAGATTATTTCATTTAAATTTATAGCATGACATAAAATTATAATATTTTCAAACGACATAATTACATGAATAGTCAATCAACAATTAAAATATTAAAGCATCATAAAACATATGCACAAGTCATATCACAAAAAGAACACACACACATATATATATATATATATATATATATATATATATATATATATATATATATATATATAGATATATATATATATATATATATATATAGATATATATATATATATATATATATATATATATATATATATATATATATATCAAAAAGTATATACATCATATCAAAATGGATTGGTATGCCACAATCTATACCTGGCATACTCAATCCTCTCAAAAATATATGGTCTATGTACAATGAGCAGCTAGTATCGAGAAGCCCTCGAGCTCTCAGCCTCATCTCCTCTCCCACCCTAAGGTGGAGGAGGTGGTCCCATCGAGGTCCATGTTGTATCACGAGTCCTCGATGTTGATCGTGATGATGTCCTCGATGACCCCATCCTGATTGGCTTTGCAATGTTGGCTGGCAGTGGTATCCTCTGCCCCTCTAGAACCACATGATAGTACAACCCCTAGTAGAACGCAGTCTGTGCAATAGCCCAAACCAGCTCTAGAATGCTCGCCCCTCCGCTTCGAGCCCTGAGTCATGTAGCCTCATCCTGAAGAGTCTACACCTGAGCTCGTAGGTGGGCATTCTCTACCCAAAGAATCACCATCTCACTACTCTCCCCTACCTCAACACCCTTGTCCTTATTGAGTGATGGTAGCCTATCCCTTTATTGAAAAGGGAGTCTCTCCCTCCTCTCCGACTACTACTGTCTCTCCGAATCCTGTGGTACTCTCCGGTATCTCTCCTGAGGAGTTCATCATTGATCCCTCCCTCTATGACCCCTCGCTGCACCAATGGCAGCCTGGCATCGCCTCTCCATCCATTACACTATAGCGTGCATTGGACCCTATGCCCTCATCATCTAAGGAGGGCGGATGCCTGCATACCAAGCATCATACCCATCTGCTACCCTCATGTCATCCCCATCCACTGGTTGAATGGGGGCATCATCAACGTCCTGACTCCAAAACCGCTGCATGTCTGGAGCTTCACTTAATGTGGTATTATCTCAAACAATCTAGGAGTGCTCATAATCGCTAAGAGAAGGGATCCCCTGCTGTAGACTGAACTACCTCAAAAATTGATCATAGCGATGGAGCTCTACCTCTCCCCACTCTGTCCTCAACCAGATGACTCACCTAATGCGAGCCAACTCCTGTCCATCCTTTGCCCACCTTGGATGCTCTCTCCATGGTCTCTAGGTGATCTGATCTGGGGTGAGGTCGTCTAGCAACCTCTGGGACATTGACATATCTATCCGCTATTGTGACCCTCTCTAGAGCCACCAATAGAAAACACGAGGTCTCTCTCGGTCAACTCCTATCAGTGGAAGCCCTATCAGCCTTCGCATCGTAATGTGCTCCCAACACCAAACCTGTAGCAGCAATTTCAGCACCATATATTGACCTCCCTTGTATACGACCCCATAAAGGATCCTATACAAGTGGCGTAATACAAAGCTGCCCCAAGCAAACCTGTATCTGTGGTCTGTGGTCTCTCATGTCACAGACCACATCTAAGAGTAGCCACGATAACCTGCATTCACTCTGGTGGCATAGAAGAATGCCACCCACCACCCCTACCAAAACCTGGGTCAACCGAGATGCCCCAGGCATCTGTCTCAAAGCCTCGATGTTCACTTCGCCCTTCTCCAGGGCGAAGCTTGGGTCACTACACAATCTCATCATGGCATGGCCCTGATTGGTTTAAGGAGTCATGAACCGCCCATGTATGGGGATCCTCAAGATCCTCCATACATCCTCTAGAGTGGGAGTCATCTCCCCTACCAGTAGCTGGAAGCAGGACGACCCCGGATACCATCTCTCTGCTGGGGCCGTCAGTAGCCCCATGTCTGTAGGAATTTATGGCATCTCTGCCACATGCTGCATTCCGACCTCTACTAGTCTATCTTGCTCGACCTGATCGACCACGGCTAAGTCATCCCTGAGGCCCCCATATTTCCACTTTTGAATCTAGCAATCCCATCTACAAAATAAACAATAAAACAACAAAAATCATTAGTACATAATCATTAAAATCAATTAAAATCAATTTCATCTCATAAAAAAATGATATCGCCCATTATTGGACGATATCGTACCAAATTTAGTTAAATCATCCTTAATAGGACGAAATCATCTCTAATTCTTCAATTTGGGAATTGCCCCTTATTGTACGGGATCGCCCCTATTTCTCCGATTTCGTCCTCAGATGAAATTGGAGATATAGGGACAATTTCGGCAAAATTGGGACGATTTCGTCCCAATGTCGTCGACGGCCTAAAAATGGTCGTGACGCCAAAAAACAATTAAAATTCAAATAAAAAATTAAACAAATCAAGCTAAAAACATAGTACACTAGGTTTAGATCCTTACCCGCAACCCGCGTCGGACCTCTATCGATCTGTGTGCCGTTTCCACCATTTCGTCTGCAGAGCTCTGAAAAAGCGAAAGTGAACAGTAAAATTAATTAGGGTTTTACCCTATTTTTCCTATTTTTATTTAAAAACATTTTTTTAATTTTTGCTTTTCCGTGCTTTTATCTCAAACGTTCAATTTTGGTAAAAACTCGGAGGGGCCACCATAGCAAATAGTTGTACGATTCGACCTAGAATCGTCGTCTAAAAAATGGAATAAATTTTTGCTTTCTCGTAAAGCATGGAGAACTCGTCTTTAACGCATTTTCTTCAAAAAATTTTCTAAAGAGAGGGAAAAATGTAGCACCCTAAAATTGGCGCAATTAAACCATTAGTAAAAGATAAAAAAAATTGAATTTTAACCTCGAAATCGCCCGTTAACCGCTCACCTCATTTTTCGCACCATTTTTAGAAGTTATTTTGACCGTTGGACGATATCATCGCTGATTTGATGATACCATCCCAAATCAGATGAATTCTTCTAGAACAGAACGTCTAGACGATTTCATCCCAAAACTGAATTTTCATAATTAGCTTCTATTTCAACAACCTCTCCAACTCGGGCAGAAGCGTGTCTGCATGGTTGGAGATTCCTACGTTGGAGATCTCCCAGATTGGGATGATCCCCAACCTCCTAACCTCCCCCTAATCCTATATAAACTTGGGATTTTCCTAGTTTATACCCCTAGCTGATCATTCCCCTGCAACCTTAGCTTTTGTTGTGTTAGAACGTCCTATTCCCCATCATTTGCATTTGTGTTTTCAAGTTTTATTGCAGGATCTCACTGTGTTTCAGTCGAAGGAAGCTCGAATCGTCGCAGATGATTCAACCATAATTTTGGATGATCCTATCGAGATCGGTGATGATCTCATACGATTGCAGATGATTTCGACTGCAGTTTAGATTGGGGGCAATCAGAGCCCTGAGTTTGTATTCCCTCTCTTTTCTTATTTAATTGTGCATTAGATTAATTCACATTTGTTCTGCATCTTGGAGTTCACCTCATTTAGCATATGTGCATGATAAAATTCAAAATAAATTATTAAAACATTGCATCCTATTTGATTTGATATCTGGATTTATCATTTAAACATTTACATTCTTATTTCTATCATTTTGTATCCTTCTTGCAATTGTATTTTTGGTTTTTGGTGTCTGTTTTCATGATTGTAGGTTTCTGACAAATTCATCAGGTCATTGACGATCTTGGCTGATATCAGACGATCTCCTCTGATCTGGATGATTCTATACAATTACAGACGATCCTATCATATCCGAGATGATCTGGACTCCTACAAGCTTTAGAATCTTCATCGAACATCAGAAATTAGGTGCACTCTTCTCCATTTTAGATATTTTCTGAATTTATGATTCATTTATGTTTGTTGTCTTCATATAAACTAGAAATTTCATATATAATAGCTTAGATTCATTTTGGCCAACCTAGGAGTCTGAATTATTGAACATAAAATGAACACATCAAACCCATTCTCGACCTAGGCGTGGAAACTGCCACTCAAAGTTTTCTGGTGAACCCCACCATCCGTCGAAAATTCACCCTTATACCCCTCCCCCAAGAGGTGCGACCTTCAAAGGGCCTCTCTGTCCGAGGTATTGTCCCATCCTTCTCGCATCCCCCTTCCAGGAACGGATCCTTTATCCTGAAGGTAAGGGTGGAAAAAATTTGGTGATACATAAATATATTGAGTCTCTTACCATTCTCTATATGTTTATGTGGTTAAACAAAATTTTGAGTGAAATTTGTTTGTGTGATTGAAGAGGTTTTTTGAAATATATTAAGTTGACTTTTGTGAGTGTGAAACATATTGAGTCTCTAACCATTCTCTATATGTTTTTGAGGTTAAACAAGATTCTGAGTGAAACTTGTTTGTGTGATTGAAGAGGGTTTCTGAAAAATATTGAGTTGAGTTTTGTATGCAAGTTTTACAATTGATTTGAATAAGCTTTTGTGAAATCTAGTAAGCATATTTGAGTAAGTCCTAGATGGGACTTAAGGATAGAGTTGAGTAATATTTTGTGAAAGCTTAAGAACAAATTTGTGTGAGCTTTTGTGGAAGCTTACAATCATATTGGACAAGTTATAGAGAGAACTTGTTGAGCAGATTTGAGATAAGTCTTGGTGAAGACTTGTTGAGCAGATTGGACAAGTTCTAGAGTGAAATTTTTTACAATATTTGAGGTAAGTCTTGGTGAAGAATTGTTGAGAATATTGAGCAAGTTCTTGATAGGACTTGTGGATAGATTTGAGGCAATTCTTTGAGAAGATTTGAGAGCAAAGTTGATTAATTGATTTGTTCAAGCTTTGTGTTAAGGCTTAGGGTAGATCTAGCAGAGTTGATTTGTGATTGGATCAAGATTTGAGTTAAGACTTAAGGAAATATTTGAGGATGTAGTTTGGTACATATTTAAGGGTATATTTATGCTATACCAAATATAGATATTGATCAGATTTGTTCTATACCGAAGGACTATGTTTAGTGCAGATTTGAGACAGATATTGATTGGATTTTGGCTAGACCGAAGGACTATGTTTAGTGCATATTTGAGATAGATATTGAGTATATTTATGCTAGATTTAAGGATTGTGTTTAGTATATATTTGAGACAAATATTGAGTATATTTGTGCTAGATCGAAGTATTATGTTTAGTGCATATTTGTTATAGAGATTGAGCAGAGCTGAGAGCAGGATTTGGATGTGACCGAGTAGAGGATAGTACTCTCTAGTGGATAGATATCCATTAGCCAAGGTAGTGAGGACATAGATCTTCTATTAAGAGAGATCCATAATCTAGTGCAATGGAGGTAGTAGTCTTCTAGAGGATCACCAGCTAGAGCAAAGGAGAAGAAGTTCTCCTGTGGATAGATATCTATAAACCAACTAAGGGGATTGGTGTCCCCTATGGATAGGGATCCATGAACTTTATTAGGATATTGGTGTCTCCTTTGGATAGAGGTCCATAAACATTGTAATAGGGAAGGATTCCCAAGAGAATTGTTGAGAAAATTTTATTGAAATATTTTCTTTGTGAGTAGCCCACATTGGATGAACCATGTTAAATTGGTATCTTTATTGTGTGTGATGATTTGTGCATTGATTTGATTATTGTTTTTGATATTTCCATTGATATATTGCATAATATTGTTTGGGAAAGAAAAGTAAAAAGTTATCTTATACTATTCACCTCCCCTCTTAGTATAAGATTGTGCTCTTCACAAGAAAATTCTAACTTGTATGGTATGCCAAGATAGTTGTCATTGATGTCTATCAATAGTACTCCAATTCTTGCTCCTGCTTTAGATTTTTTCCCATAAAAGGTCATAGTCCACATCTTAGAAGTTAGAATTCTATCTGTTTTTGCATCTGCTTCAGCCTTCAATTTTAGATCCATGTTCTCAACATCAAGTACTTGTAACAAAAAGGGATAATGCCAGATAGAATAAACCCCCATGTCTTTTTCCTCAACAAAATTCATGGCATTAACCATATTATCATTAGGATCTCTGAATTCAACTAAATATCTATTGAAGGGTTATCTTTTTAATATCACTTTCTCCTTGCCCTAAATTGGAATAGTGGCATATGATCAATCTAATTGAATAGTACCACCTAATTGTTCTGCACAATGCCTAGAGAGTAAAATAGAAAATAAAGGGTCCACATCTATAACTGAAACATCCACTACCACTCCTTTCTTAAGATATTGTTCAATATGGAAAATAAGTCCATTTATAATACCTACACAAGGTACTCTCCAATTATCCATGATTAAGTCTAATTGATCAACTACTTGTTTTGGCATTACATTCATGGAAGCACCATTGTCAAGCATGCATTTATGAATAACATATTGATCCCCATAGCCTGATGTATACCTTAGTGAGATGTAAAATGGCTTAACTGAATATGGGGCTCTAACTACATTATTCACAAGGCCTGTGGGATTTTGAGGCTTTCCTCCTGATTGATCAATTAATTTGAAGGCTTTAAATACCGGATATCGGTACTTTGGAATAGTAATTAATTTCCAAAAAGTGATGCTAACCTTTTACTTGGCAACCTGTACACCCAGATCAAACTGATCTTTCTTATGATTAATTTTCTTTTTAGTTTTTTTATTAGCCAAATAACTTTGCTACTTCTGGATAATTTCTTTTACATCGGGATCTTCAAGAATCATTTGCATCTTCATCTGAATTACCTTTTTCTATGAAATCACTCTAGTAACTTTTTCCTTTGGTGCAGGTCCTTCCTCAACTTTATCTCCCACTATTGTATTCCTGAGATTGATAGCATGTATCTTTTCTAAATATTCAACTTCTTCTGCTATAGGGATAAGCTTCCTCTACTTCATTCTATCAAACTTGGTACTAGGAGGCTCACTTGAGGTTGATGCCTCTCCAAAGAATAAGGCTCTTTGCTCAATATCACTAGCACATATGTCCATGTCTCTTTAAAAATTTTGTTCTTTGATTTCATCATCCTGAGTCCAGCATACATTAATTCTAATATCCTCATCTTTAGATTAAACATTTAAAACAATATTAGAATGCATACTTATATAAATGCCACAATCAATAGGGTTATGTGGTGCATCACAAGTAAAGCAATAAAAGGGATAATCTGATGCTATATTATTTGATGGCATGGGATTTGAAATAGAATCTAGATCTCTTTCTACTTCTTTCTTTTTTTAATTTCCATTTCGATTTTTGTTGCCCTCTTCATTTCCATTATTATTCTAGTTCCTATTGAAATTTCTCCTAAAAGGAGGCTTGTTATCTTCCTGCTATCTATTATTCCCTTGTGAATTTTTTACAGTGTTGTCCTTGAATTTTTCAAGTCTAGTCAACCTTTTATTGAAAGTAGTAAACATCTCACTCAATTGATTAGATGTCTTGTTCATAGGATCCTAATCTATTTTCTTAGGGATAGATAACTCAACCTTCTTGGGCTTTCTTTCAGGTTGATTGGGCTCCAAAGTGTATACTTTTATTTTACCACTATCAATCATATGTCTCTCTATTTCAATAGCTCTTTCCATGCATATATCAATGGTGTTGTTGCTTGTTGCCTTAGCTTATAACTAAAATCTTCAGGGAAAGCATTTTTGTAGAAACAAATAGACTGATCATCATTTGGACTTTAATGCTACAGGAATATTATTTCTAGTCTTGAAGAATCTCCTATTGAAATCTTCTACTATTTAATTTTCCTTCTTCGTCATGGTGGCACACTTTGTCAGCAAAGATTGTTCATTCTTACTCTCTCCATATTTACTAAGGAAAGTGTTCTCTAACTCTTGAAAATTATTTATAGTACCAACTCCAAGGTTGTTAAACCATTCTCGAGCATCCTTCTCTAAATTTTATAAGAACAATATAAGGATAACTTTTTCGTCATCCACCTCAAGACTATCCATGGCATATAGAAAATCCCTAATATGATCTTCACCAGTCACAACATTGTTTCCTTGTAACTTAGGCAAGTAATTATGAGCATTACCAAGGAGAGGATTTAAATTTACATTTAAAACAAAAGCTCTATATCTATTGGTCCTGCACTCGTTAACATTAGCATTGCCATTTTGATTGACAATAGCATTGGCATTTTGATTGACATTAGCATTGACATTTTGATTGACATTTTGATTTACATTGATATTTTGATTTACATTAGAAGCTACCATACTCACTATAGGTTGATTCACTATAGGTACTTGGTTTACAGTAGGAGAAGACTAATTCAAACCAATATTTGGACTGGAAACTAAAATTGGAATTGAATATTTTCTGTGAGACTTGAAAAATACCTCAGGATTTGGCACTTCAGAAATCATCTCTTTGCCATTTCTTCTTGTAGATACCAAATCCAGCTCCTCATTTTATTTTTTTATTCATTTGGAGTCACCAGTAAAAATGTGCAAAGAAAGAGCAAGATCTTCAATAATACTTGGGCTAAGATTGTTCAGCCTAATATTCACTCAACTCTCACAAATTCCACTCTAGGAGAGACTAAGAAAAACAAAACACACAAAAATACTAAGCCACCAAAAACTATTGGCTAACTTCTACCACACAAAATTTCTAGAATCATCCCTGGAAACGATACCAAAAATTGTTGTGGTGATTTTTTGTCCTTAATAATAGGGGTTGTCATACCACAGGAAAATCACTAGTTTACAAACAACACTGTGGACTCTAGTGGATCCACATATTTAACTTGGGAAAATATTATCATGAAGACTCTAGACAGACTGATTAAGGTAAGAACAACATGAAGGTGAGCCTATAATACTTCTTGTATGCTCATGCTCATCTAGATTAACAAAAATGAAGTAAAACTACAATATTAAAAATGACCAAGTCATCCAAGGTTTAAATCTCGGGCCTTGCTGGATTGAACACTTGTCCCTTTCCTAGTTATTTTAGCGACGTAAAATTTTTAAAATGATTGTGACATGGTGGTTATAGGGGCAGACTGCACGAACATCTATGTGGCGAATTTCAGGGCAAACAATGCAGAATATTGTGGCAGCCATAAAAATTCAAATAGCCTACCCAAATTCATGGCAGCTACTGATTCCACCATGTAAAATAAAATTAAAAAAAAAATAACCAAGCCTTGAAGCAACTCCTAGATAATGCTTCAAGGTGTAGATTGGTACCTTATCCATTGGGTAATTGTAGCCATACTTAAAGGATGGTGAAGAAAGAAAGGGGGGGAGATTAAACTGAGCCAATCACATCCATTCAAATAATGTAACAGAGATGATTAAGAATACCAATGAAATAATATGTCACTTATACGTTCAAATAATATAACATATAAATGAGACAAAAAGTAAAACTACATATGAAATTGCAAAAAAGAAGCAGGATATGATTGATCAAAGGATCATTACAATGGAGTTTGGTCAGTGTAACCAGATCTCACTAATCATGTATAAATAAATTCTCTATTCAAATAATGTAATAGAGAACTGCAACCCTTCATTCAAATGATGTAACAAAGAGCCTCCTAGCTTTCAGTCTCAGTCACTAGAAATGATCTCAGCCAACTGGACACCTCCTCAGCAAAATTTGCACAATGATAGGGAAGAAAACGTGGTGACTAGAAAAGACACAAGAGAAAATATAATTGCTAATGATAGGCACATTGGTATACCTATTGCAGAATTACTACACAAAAACTTGATGATGAAAGCTATTGCAATCACTTTCTCATATAATCGGTATATTTGGTTCTCATTCAAAGCTAATGATGGCCCATAATTGTTAAAACTACAACTACTCCGGTGATGATTCATAGCTATAATTGTTACCAAAAATTGGATGATGGCTCATAAAAATTGTAACTGCCTCTGAAATTGATCCACCATATTGCTTGCATTAAATGGCCTGGTAGTGGTCAAAATACCTCCATTCCTCTTGAAAATGACCAAAAAATGGCTCCAAGAAATTAACTCTCTCAATCGCAAAAATGAGGTGCATCACAAATTTTTAATTATTTTTCTATTTTCTAGGTTTTAACTTTAAAAATAATAAATAATATTATAATTATAAGTTTATTTGATTTATTTATAAACACGCAATAATTTTACTTAATATATATATAATTAATAATGATTAATTGGGGAGGGATCGGCCGACACCTCCCCGACTTTTATTTTTAAAAAAAGAAAAATCGACTAATGGCCATTAATTAAAAGCATTTCCTTTTTTTTAATTTTTTTCTTAAAGTTCAACTAATTGGCCGTTACAAATGATCAATCGGCTGAAAGAATATTTTTAATGGTCGATCGACTGAAATTTTTATTTTTCTATTTTTTTATTTTTTTATTTTTTAATTAAGGTTCGGCCAATAGAATGGTTGATCGGCTGAAATCATTTTTTTTAATTTACATTTAAAGGGGGGTGTTAGCTGACACCCCTTTTATTTAAGGAAGGAAGGGGGGGCATCGGCCGACCCCCCTTTTATTTAGAGAAGGAGGGGGCCGACTCCCCCTCTCTTTATTTAAAAAGAGAAGGGGGTCGGTCGACCCCCCATGTGCTCTCTAAATAGAAAGCACACGGATTTCTATTTAAATAGAGATCCACGTGCTCTCTATTTATTAGAGAGTAGAGAATAAATAAAAAATTTCATTTTTTATTTTAATTATTATATTTTTATATTCTTTTAAATATAACATATTTAAATATATATATATTTAAGGCATGATAAATTATAATTATAATTATAATTATAATTATCATATAACTTATTCAAAATATAAGATTTATGTCAATAGGCAGTTGCCCTAGTGGCTAAGATGGTGGTTGTTTCTTAAGTGGTTTTGTGTTCAAAACCCCTTGAGGGTGGTTGTTGATGTAATTTGTAAACGTTCTCCTCAAAAAAAAATAAGATTTATTATTATATACAAAGTTAAATTAAAACTTTAAATAAATATTTAACTAAATTTAATTAAAAATAATCAAATTTAAAAATGTCAACAAAATACCAAAACGATGAACTAACTTCGATGATAGAGATTTTCAAAGATATTTTAGAAGGCAAGACATGCTTGGAAAAGACCCAAGGATCCAAAAATTTATTGAATTGAGGTAGAATGGGGCAAAAAAAAAACAAGGGACTCACAGGACACCAATGTTTTCAAATACTAGGTAAAATAAGTTTGAGGATCCAACAGTAATATAATACCGGTTGTTTGCATGATGGGTATGTGATGATAAGGGCATACCAAAGTAACCATGGGTTTCAAAATTTACCTAAGTATGGAATAAGGTTGATGTGAACCCTTAAGACTTTGGCCAAGAGATTGGAAGACTTGAATAAAAGGGATTTTTTAGTTAACCTTCGAAGAAGGCCAGTTCCTTTGCCTAGCTAATCTATCTAAATGGGGGATTGCAAACTAAAAAATAATGCATAGGGTTAGAAAGTCTAGCTAAAAGTGGTACATATTTGGCAACATAAATAGACATGGTGTAGAGAGTATTGCAATCCAAAATAAAATTGAACACCTTACAGAACATCCTATGCCTCTTATCCATTCAAAAAAAAATTCATTAAGAACTTCTTAACTATGCTAAATCATTCCACAACTATAACAAAAATCTAGCTATAAATATAGAATGCAAAACAATTGTAGAAGAATATTCATTCATAGACTTACGAGAAACTTATAACATAGTAAGATATACATACATGTTTTGCACAAGAAGTTGATAGGATTCCAGACAACAATCCAAATATAATTTAAGGTGTTTAGCCTCAATCAATACAATCATGGCAATTATAAATGCCAAAGAGCTAACCATTAGAATGACTTGCATTCTAGCATATAAAGATATTTTATAATGTATGCAATTATCCTAGAATTATTGTTGTCAGAGCATATTGAAGGTTTTAGGGTAAGCATAGCGAGTGGCCATTACATTCATCTCAGTTATGTCTGGCTACCTCAGGCATGCTATGCTGATGTGGATAATGCAAATCTTATCATAAAACTAGCTTGCATATTGCAACATTTAATTGTAACCTTCAAGTGATAGTCCACTCCTTTTTGTTATGTATAACCAATTGTACAAGGGTAGGTGTGTCATATGGAGGGATTTTGCCATTGATATTTCTTGATAGAGATGATTCTTGGTGGTTGATTGACACACACATGCCTACTGATGTAGATGGTTCTAGATTTCTTTTTACAAATGCTAGCATCATGAAGGCATACTGCTTACTGCTAGGAATTTGTATATTATTCCTTCTTCTCATGCCCGATTAAATGTTTTATTTTGATGATCATTAATTAAATTATTTTGTAATGATGCTCACTTACCTATGATACCATATGTTGGGAGTATTTATTTCTTGTAAAACCTTCTTGATGGATCACCTCACTTGATGTGCATTCGAAAGTGAGCTTGGCTTTGTCAAAATTTTAATCTCTTGGTATTTACATCATCATATTTTGATATTTGACACTACGTGAAAGATACACTATTATATTTTGAGTACCAAGTCAAATACCTTATAAATTTTATCACTTGATGTTGCTTTATAAAGTACTGAATCTTTTGCACCACCTTACGAACATCAGTATTATGATCCTTCTAGCCAGATTTATCTTCACTACTTGGTTGTTAAATGTTGGGTGATGGATACTGGTTCTTGTACCTTAGCTTCTACTTGTACTATCAAATTCTAGAATTACATCATTTTTTTACTAACATCAAATATTTATATATACGATAGGCTTTCCATACTTATCCCAATTTCAACCCATCCATTTCTTCTTTTCTAGATGTTGGTTTTTGTGCCTTAGCTTTAAATATCATCTGAAGTTGCTTGCTTGGTGCATTTTCCTTTTCATTGACCAATTTTACATTTGGCCACACTTGTCTATACTTTGCATCTTCTTGTACTCTTTTGGTCTACCTTGTCTACTACAATGGCTTCTTCTGGTGCTCTTCTATTTACCTCTTGGACTATTGCATGGTTATTGGTACATTATTTTCTTAGCAAAAGAACAATATAGTCTACTTATACCATATAGTGAATATAGGTGAGAAAATTCACCTACATAATTGGTGACTTGTAGGGATTTTTGCTTGTAAGATTGAGAACCTAGTATGCCTTAATTGGAATAATAGAGCTTTGAGAGGAAATGGAGGTTGAAGATAAGATGATTGTAGGCAAGGTATTGTGGCAAAAGGTTGATGGTTATATAGGTTGGAGATAAAAGAATTTCCAAATTGATGTATGGGGATGGGTGATGAATGCTAGGATAAAATGAGGGGAATTAAGGGTAGAGAAGAAAAGAAGAAAGAGAGAAAAGATAACTAAAGGTAATCATTTCCTACAAAACCAAATTTCTATAAGAATATTCCACTATAGTTGAACAATATTTTAAGTCCAGGTTTATAGTGTTAGGTTAATTTTCACTTATGCAGGCAGGGTTAGGCAAATATTTAGACTACTCAAAATATTCCTTTCTCTTACTATTTTCTTCTTTGAAAAATTGCACAGGTAAACTTACTCCTCCATTAAACTCTCCTCTAGCTTAATTGAGTGCATGGCTTTCTAGGCTAATCATGGAACTACATGCATTTAGATGCTCATGCATTCTTTTATAGACATTTGTTGATTTTAGTAATAATTGTATTTTCTTTTGGATTAGGTATGTTAGAGTAGGTTTTTTACCTTAGCTCATGTTCACCTAGGTAATTTATTTTCCTTTTATTTAGTTATTCCATATATTTTCCCCACCCACTTATGTGTGGATATTTCATTTATCTTATTTAGATATTATGAGATGTTATATATTTATTTCTTAGATACTATGGGGATATTTTTATTTTTTACTATTCCTAGGAGTTATGAGGATATTTTAGGTATATTTGGACGGTTGATATTCTTTCTCCCCATAGCGGTTATAGATCTATGGACCATATCACTTATTCCTTTTGTACGGTGGATATTTGTCCTTAGCTTGATCCTACCGCTATGGTTGATCATCCTTGCCTATATAAGCAAGGCACCTTCATTGTACTCATGGAAGAGGAAGTTCATTATTCATGTATAATATATGATATTGTTTTTCATTGTTTTGCATATCCATTTGTAAGCTTATGCTATCAATTTGCTTTCAGATTCTTGTTTTGGTTGAATGTGGTGTTCTGTTAACACTTGAGATCCTTGCATCTTGGAATGATATGATTATCATTCCTATCAAGGCCTTTTTCAGTGTTGGTGTAATATTCCAAGATTTGGTTTCCCAAGTGATCATCTAGCTCCTTTATTTTTTCTTTTACTTATCCAATCAAACCTTTGTGTCGATGTACTATTATTAATACAATACATGCTTGATTTCATGATTTTGATACCTCAACACATGGTCATCAAGTTAGAATGATGCTCAATTGTTTAGGTATTACTATCAATCATTATAGGTATTCAATTCATATGTGCCAAAACTTCATCCTATTGATACTTGTATTTATTATGTGAATTCCAAAGTGCCTTCTTTGCACACTTGTAGTTATTTATAAGAGGTAAATTTTTAGTTGTTCCATTGGGCTACAAAGTCAAAAAAGTAGAAGGAAGAAGAACATTTGGAGGAAAATATGCAATGAGGGGAAGTGGAAAATAGATTGGCAGGAACCATGTGATATGCTTTGTTCAAATTTTTATTCCAAGGTTTTTTCAATATCCCTTTATTTTCACCTTCTATTGTTGTAGAAATTTATTTAATAGTTGGCCTATATACAAAAAATTATGGCATACCCCCATACGCTGGTTGTGCTTATTTCTTCATTATATGTATCTGAATCTATAGTGACCTAACCATATGATGCTAAATTTACATCTCTCTATGGAATTCATATTGAGAAGCACAACCCATTGGGTCAAGAACCTTCCATGATTCAAACACTATGTTTGGCTCTATTTTCACACTTTATCAAAAAGTGTCATTTAAAACCAGTAGCAAAATCTATTATGAATCACGTAAAGTATCAGAGTTATGCACACTTTCCCATAGACTAGCTAGTTTATTATAAACCAAAGAATATCATAATACTAAAAGCTCCCTGATTGACCATATAGTATGAAGTCTTCACTTGTCATCACTCAATATTCTGATTTATTTTTGAAAATGTTATGGAATATCTATTGAAGTTTACTTCTGACCCAATGACTTATTTCAAAGATAAATTTATTCTCTAGACTTAGGAGTGGCAAGTGATCAAACTCTAGTAAAGTTGAGTTATTATAGACTATTCTTTGTGCATCTTCACCTAGTCGACAATCTCTATTTTGGCCAATTTATGAATATCCTAAGACAAATTTACCTTGTATTCTTCATATTTCTACATGTAAAAAGGTCTAATATCTTCAGTATAAAATTGGACCAATTTCTTGATATATGGCACAACTATGTGTACTCCATAAATTCCCATGTGACCATATATTTGCATCAATAAATCTCTTGGTAAGTCCATGTCAAATGTTGGAGGTATATCCACCACCATGACATCCAAAATTACTACCAAATTTGTCATTCTTTACAATATTTCTAACACCTTTTTAGCCATCCCTATTACCTTGATCTACATTTTATTGAGTTGAATAACTTGATGCTCCATTTTAGTTTATTTCAATATCATAACATCATAGATTATCTTTGACATGCTATCAGATTTAGCTTCCTAATCTATTAGGTAGTTGTTCAATATCCATCCTTCTAAGCATACTAATTGATAACATAGAGAAGAACTAACCTTTGAAATAGTCAAGAATGAATTCCCATGTGTTTTTTCCCACGAAGATGTAGTTCTTGCCATTGAAATTTCTAAGGCTACAAATATTGAAGTTTTGTGAGTCTCAAATCCAAAGCATTATAGGGTTTGGTGCAAGAGAAATAAAAGTGCAAAAAATCACATCAAATAAAGAGCTTCTATCTAAGCTTGTATTTATAAAAAATATATCCAAGCAAAAAGGGGAAGGTGTCTAAACAAAGAGAACCTCAAAATCCCTTCATTGCATTCAAAATTCTACCACAAAACTAGAATTTTAGACCTGCAAAAAAAGTGCAAGGAAGGGTGCAATAAAAACATACTATTCACAAATATTGGAACATTATGTTGCACTTCTCTAATACATTCTATGCAAGAAAGAGGGCAGATTTGAAGGTGTCATAAAGGCACAACATTCTCTAGAAGAGTGCAGTCGAATACGAGCATAAAGAAGCCTCTCAAAATGGCCTACATCGTGCATGGGTTGGATAGTTGTAACAGGTAACCTGCAAAGCACAAGAAAGGAGTCATGTTTCTCACTAAAGGGGACATATCCAGAAGTACATAATCAAAGGAAATCAAAGCAAGAAAAACTAAAAATGTACATCCAAAGGAAGGAGCATTCAATACTACCATTGGAGCATCAAGAAGTCTCCACCATAGCACTACCGTTCAAGCTCCACCAAAGCTCCTCCATCTCTCCATCAAAGCACCACCACTAGCTTTACTTAGCTGGAACCATGTTAGCAGCATCGAAATACAACCAAGAAGAAGGTGGAAAAGTATGTAGAAAATCTTGCAAGAAGGCGTTATAAGAATAAGGGCATGCAAGTGATATACACTTATTTAATATGAGCAACCCTAAATTATGAGCTTCAAAAATGCTCATTTTTTGTACCACTTATAAAACAAAGACACTTATTTTTATAGATGTACATGTTTTATGAAAATTATATATATTTAACAGATTATTCTACATGTTATTTAATATCTATCTTTAAGTGTATTTTATGTATATTTTGTGGAATTTGTTGCATTTTGGCATATTTTCATCAAGGTCCCATTTAGACCTGGCACTTGCAATTTCATGAAGGTAAAACATTTGCGATACATCAGTGTGAAGTATGAAGTTAGGTACCCAATTCCCTTTGAAGCACCTAACTTTCATTTGACACTTAATTGTTAGGTGTCTACTTCTTGTTAGGTTGTTACTTCCTATTAGGTGCTTGCTTCCCATTAGGCACATGGCTCCCATGTTGGTGTTTACTTCTTGACTTATATAGACAAGGCACCTGCTTACTGACTTCTACAGATGAAGTGTATGATTTCTACTGAAGCCAAATTCTAGTATGACTCTGTGGTCAGTAGAACAAAGAAAAATTTCAGCAACAAGCATAAATGGACTTTCAACATTGAAACTGGACCAGGTAGGATGTCAAAGATGACTAGTTATCTATTTTTTAGCTGCTATGTAAAATAATTTATGTAAATCAGTAAAGCAAATATCAAACATATTCTAGAAATAGAATATGCTAAAATAGCTCATCAAGCCCAATATTTTGCTTGATTCCTTCATTCATGCAGGCGGTTGTAAAAATAGAATCATAACTTTGATTTATTTTCAAAACTATAACAAGGTGTGGTCGCATATCTTATAAATATGTAGGCCACCTCTGAAGACAAAAACCCCCAGATTTTTCCTATAAATTCTTTGCTACAATTGTTAATAAAATATTTTTGAGTTATTGGAAGCATGGGCCCACTTACAATAGAGTTATTCCCTTACTTTCCCCTATTTTTTATTATTTAATTTTCTATATATTAATTTATTTTCTCCTATTTTTTGTGATTTCCAGCAAAGTACCATTTTAATTTCTATGTGCATTTTAGTCCTATTTTCATAGACGTAGGATAGATTTTTGGTTTGGAAATTAAAATCAGAATTTCAATGAACACCAACATCCCCCCAAACCATAAATCTGATGGACTCATATCTGAAAGAGAAATTATAAGCATTTATTGTGCACAACTGCTCACAAGACTATGAGCTACCTCGGGTTGATAATTAAATGGAGGCAATTAATTAAACCATAGAAAAACTAACCAATGTTTTTCCCAACACTAAATTCTCTCAAGATATGTTGGAATTTCATGCATGTGAGGAAGTATTACAGCAAGTCTTTGGTACCCATAGACCACGTGGAAGAGGAGTTACATTCATAGGTGTTATCATACAAACATCACAAAAAGGAATAAATTGCTTTAGACATTACACTTGCAATGAACGTCCAAGAAAGAATTTAAGTGTAATCGAAGTGATACTTGTAACTAGGTTGACCGCCTATTAAAGGCTCCTTAGACCAGGAAGGATGCAGTGATTTAGAAAAGCAATTTAGCATAGAAATTCAATGAAGAAATTCAGCGTAGCAATTCAACGAAGCAATTTAGCGAAGTAATTCAACGTAGTAGTTCAATGTAGTCTTTAGTACATTTACATCCAATATGTGGGAGTTGTCATAGTCTGGAAGAAAGGAGTAGATATTTCAATACACTGGTCTGAATATAGTCTAAGCAAATACAATCAACATTGCAACCATTACATGTTTGAAATCAACATCGATTATTGCTTGATATAAGGTAAGGTTTATTCCCATATTTATATGCTTTCATATCTAGGGAGTTATAATTTTGAATTTAGAGGAATATAATTATATTGAAAGCCATACCTCAAAGGAAATTATTTATCAAGCTAATATAATATGTAAAATATTAAACTTAGGAGTAATAAGGTTTTCTACGGTAAATTAGTCTTAAATACTTGCAAATACTATTGTGATCTAATTTTTCTAAAATTAGGAAGTTATAAGGGTTACTACATCAAACTAATTAATTTAGAAATTATATACACTTGAATTAAATCTTAAAGGGATATTAAAGAGATTTTTGTCAAAGCATTTCAAAGGTTGGAAATTTATAATATTATTGTCTCAAAACTTCTAAAAAAGAGATAAAATATCCAACATTAAAACCTCTTTAAATTTGGTAAAAGTGCTTAGTTCAATAGGAACAATAAGGATAATAGAAGTTGATTTTGGTATTTACAAAACTTTACAAAATCAACCAAAATTGAACTATAATTTACAAAAGCACTTTATATCTTATCCAAAACATACTAGGGAGTCAAAAGGTATTCTAAAAAACTTAGTAATATCAGCATTTATAAAAAATTATCAAGTTGCAAATCCATTAGCAATATATAAGCTTTCTACAAAATCTAAAAAATCCTTAAGAGTATATACTCTCATTACTAGTCAGACATAAGGAAGCCTACAAAAACCAATGATTAATAAAGGTTTTATCAAATCAAGCTTATATACTTCTATCAAAGATCATATATCCTAATAAGGATTCATAAGGTAGAATACAAAGAAAATCATATCTCATCTATTCTACTTCTTCAAATGGAAAAAAAAAATGTCATATAATGAATGTGGAATTTGCTCCAACAAAAACCAGTCTACAAAACATGAAAAAATGTGGTACATTGACTCAAGATCCAATCATCATATGATAGGAAATATACAATGGTTCAAATATCTTGAAGATACCAAAGGCTACAAACTAAGAATTGTGGATAGCCAAATTTATCCTATACATGGATATGAATGTGTGACACCTAGTAGATCATTTCCAAATCTTCTACTACAAAAAGTATTATATGTTCCTAGATTAAAATTCAATCTCATTTTAGTAAGGAAGTTTGTAGAAGAAAACTATATTATCAACTTTGACTATATGGATAGAATAGATACATGTTTCATAATGAATCAAGGTGAAATAAAACCAATATGATCAATCCATGGAAATACATATATCCTAGATTCAATAAAAATATCATAAGATATTGTGATATTTCAAAATGATGCTAACATATTTTCAAAGGAATAGGTTGAATAAAATGAAAAACCAGTACAACACAAATCCAAGCATAGAAGAATCAAAATCAATAATATGAGAGGACAAGTGCACCATGCTCTACTCAGCCATCAACAATTAGAACCAAATGAAGATAATTGTAAAGAGACCAATAAAGGTGGTTGGATAGAATACAGATATGATGAACCTGAACAATCCAAAGATCATTCTCAAGAGGAAGATCCACATTGAAGACTAAATTCTTCAATACCCAAATATTTTAATACATGGGGGTGTTAGAAATAGATTAGAATACATCATTTGGGTCATGTAAATGTACCTTCCTTGGTATATACATAGGATATTATATTACTTTAGGGGTAAGTTATCTAGTTACTTCATGCAATATAATAAATACACAAGTTTCAATGTGCAAGTTGTATATGTGCAAGGTGTCCCTTGTACAACTAGGTAGAGTGTTGGCCGAGGAATCTAATTTCCTATATAAAGGGCCATAAATAGTAGTGTGATATATAGTAGTGTAGGATAGTGCAACAGTGTAGAGTGTGTGAGCTATAAGCTCAAATATCATTCATTGAGCAGTATCTTAGATCATGGAGTTTTCATTTCATCCATAGCTAATTTTGTATTCATTTCCATCATTTCTATTTATAGCATATTTTAGTCATCTCATAGATTTAATTTATTTATTATTATTATGCATCTTGTGATTGCTATCTTCCATTGCATTTTGTATCAAAATATAACACCTCATGGTCAAAGAAGAGCTTCAAAAGCTATTATATGTGGGTTTCATTGTACCCAATGACTATCCTGAGTGGCTTTCAAACATGGTACCCATTCATAAGCCTGACGAGGCCATACGCATTTGCATTGACTTTCGAGACCTTAACAAAGTGTGTCCTAAGGATGATTTTCATCTACCAAACATTGATACTCTTGTCAACACTTGTGTTGGCCATGAAATGCTTTCTTTAATGGATATTTTTTAAGGATACAACCATATTTATGACCAACACAAAAAAACATTCACTACACCTTTGGAAACTTTTTGTTACAAGGTGATGCCCTTTGGACTCAAAAATTTAGGTACCACTTATCAAAGTGCCATGACATACATCTTCCATGATTACATGCATAAGATCATCAAATATTATATGGATGATATCTTGGTAAAATTCAAAACTTGACAAGAGCACATTTGTGTCTTGAAAAATTATTTGATCGACTTCTAGAACATAATGTAAGTTTGAACCCCAAAAAGTGTGTCTTTGGTGTCACCTCAGGAAAAATATTAGGATTCATTGTCTCCAAGAGAGGTATTGAGGTGGACCCAAACAAATTCAAGGCCATCATGGAGATGCCTCCCCCAAAAAAATTGAAGTAAATGCATCGTTTACAAGGAAAGATCCAATCAATCCATCATTTGATTATGCAAATTTATGATAAATACAAGATATTCAATCACCTGCTAAAAAAGGGGTGATATTTTCATGGACATATGAGTGCCAAAAAGCTTTTGATGACATCAAGCAATACCTAGCTTCTCCACTAGTTTTAACTTCTCCTCGTTCGGGGGTCCCCTTCCATATTTATTTTTTATGAACGAACTTTACATTAAGGACAATTTTTGGACAAAAGAATGAAAATAATCTAGAGCAAGCTATCTATTACATTATTCAAACATTGGTAAGCTATGAAACCAGATATTCTTACATGGAAAAATTGTGCTTAGCAGTGGTTTTTACCACTAAGAAACTCAGACATTACATGCTTATTCACACCACATATATCATAGCTCATGAAAATCCTCTACATTACATGATGTCTCACACTTACAATAACACCCACACCACAAAATGGATAATGCTTCTCATTGAATTTGATCTTGAGTTCATCATCCAAAAATACATTAAAGGTCAGGTTATAGCCGATCAACTTGTGGAAGCTCCACTTCCCAGTGATCAACCCCTGATTATTGAGCTCCTAGATGATTCGGTATTCACTATCACCGAATAAAAAGAATATGTCATTCCAGAGGAAGATGTCAATATCACACTATTCTTTGATGGTTCTAAGTGCAAAAAAGGTCAAGGTGCTGGAGTTGTATTTCATACACCACAAGGGGTACCTATTCCCTTATCTTTTAAAATTGACTTCCAATGCACAAAAAAAATGCAACCATAGCTATGGGTATAAATCCTTAATATTAGGTCTTCAAGCAACCATGGCTATGGGTATAAAGCGTATCAAGATATTTGGTGACTCCCAAATTGTTGTTCATCAAATAAACAGAGAATACCAATGCAAGAAACCAATAATAAAGCTTTACCATGAAGTAGCAAAGATATTGTTTGCTAAATTTGATTGGTATGAAATCAATAGTTTACCATATTTAACTAATATATTTGCATATGCGATTGCCTCTCTAGGATCATTAATTCCAAAGAACTCTATAGGAGATGTACAACCACTTATTATCACAATGATCTCTAAATCTACAATTGTTCGTGTTGAATCTAAGGATGAAAAGGATGTTTGATTTATCCATTCAAAGCCATATGAGCCTTGGTCCAACCAAAGAATAGCCTTCCTCAATTTTAAAACACTCCCATCAAACATGTCATGGACTGCTAAACACACCTTCAAGCAAAAGGTAACTCATTTTACTCTTTTGGGGGACATGTTGTATAAACATGATTATTATGGAGTTCTCCTTCATTTTTTCGAGTCATCAGAGGCACAAAGAGTCATAGTTGAATCTCATGATGGTACTTGTGGTGGTCATTTTAGTGGAATGGCCATCACAAAATGTATTTTACACATGGGTTACTATTGGGCAACCATAGAAAGCAACTGTTGCACTTACATCAAGCATTGTTATAAATGTCAATAGCATGCTAATTTAACTCATGTACCATCACAAGACTTACAATCCGTGCAAATAATTTGGTCCTTTTCATAATGGGGCCTTGATTTGATTGGAAAAATATTCCTCCTTCCTTAGAACAACATACATTCATCATCACAACCATTGAATACTTCACAAAGTGGGTTGAGGTAATTCCTCTAACCAATACGATAGGACCTTGAATTGTGGAGTTTATACTTCATCATATCATCTGTAATTTTGGTATACCCTCAAAAATCATCTCTGACAATGGTAAGTCTTTCAAAAACAAGGATTTTCAAGCAATTTTTGAGAAATATAATATCCAACATAGTTTCTCGACTCCTTATTACCCATAAGCAAATGGACAAGTTGAGGCTACCAACAAGACCTTAATTGCTATTCTCAAGAAACTAGTCAAAGAAAATCATAGATATTGACATACTCAAATTCCCTTGGCATTATGGGCTTATCAAACAAGCATTCACATGCCTACAGGGGCAACACCATTTTCACTAGTCTATGGAGCTAAAGTAATTATACCTCTTGAGCTTGAGATCCCCTTATTGCAAATTTCATTACAGGAATTCATAGATGATGATACTACTAGACAAGCACATTTTGACCAACTCATGCTTCTTGATGAAAGGTGGGTCAATGCTTTAGAGAATTTACAAGTTTATCAGGACCACCTAAAGCATGCTTACAATGCCAAAGTTCATCTAAGTGAATTCCAAGTAGGAAATATTTTTCTTGATAGAATCAACAAAACACCAATGCATTACCGCACCTTTATGATAAATTCATGGCTAATTGGCTAGGTCCATACATTATAACTCAAACAGTGGATAAAGGAACTTATAGGCTTGCTAATATAGATGGAGTTAAAGAGCCTGAACCACTTAACATCATCCACTTGAGAGCATTATATGCTTAATGTAATTTATATATGTATATGTACATGTCTAATACACAAAAAAGAAAACAACATTGCATTTCACATATTACATTGCATTTTACACATTGCATTGAACACATTACATTCCACAAATTGCATCTCATACATTGCATTCACAACTACATTCACACATTTCACATTTCACATTTCATATTAGGGGTCATTTATTTAGTTCAAATAATAATGTGTCCAATAAAGTGTTGTTGCCTTAATTAGGGGCACCTTCAAATCATCATCCATTTCATTGCACCATTCCATAAAGTCAAATTATCATTTGCAAACAATATTTTCATAATTCTTAGGTTTTTTCGGTCACTTAGCCACTCCTAGTATTTCTAGCAACCTCAAATACATGTCGAGTTTTCTTTAGGACCAAGACACATGTTTCCCTAAGAAAATATTGAGTTATGGGAATTGATTCTAACACTCTTGAACCAAACACAATCACACATTTTAAAAACATCTTGTGTCAAATAGGGATAACATCATGATTGGGTTGAACCTTAAATAAAAAATGGTATTTCTTAGTTGTCCCATTATGCACATAGTCCACAAATAAAAAATAGTGGTCTTCACCAGTACTCACACTACTAAAATAAAAGAATGAGTAGAAAAAATAGGGTAAAATTCTCATCACACTTCGGTTGAGAATATGATTCCCCAAACCTATAAATATTTTACACATCACATTCCATAGATCCTCAAGTTGTAAGGATAGAAATACATTTTTAGATAGATGGTTAGGTAGTCTGAATCCCCAAATCTTAGAGATCATATTCTTGGACTATGGAGTTAATCTCCATCGGGGCTATAGATGCTTGACTAGAAGTGGAGTACGCTCATGCGTGGTAATACGTATCTCTTGAAGATACCTCTGATCACACATAAGGGCAAGCTAGCTTCCTAATCTTCTCCATGACAAGTTTTATCTCAATTTACTCAAGATGGGCTAATGAACTCACTTGCACACACATTGGTTCTTGATTGCCTTGAGTCATTACCATGCTCATGATTTGGTAATTGAACATTCACTGCATACACATTTTATATTAGAGAAATTATACGGGATTTAGTGAGTTTTTTTTATATCACTGGTATGTTTGAGTCTATGTAAAATAATCAATTTTCTATAAAAATATCCATATCAATTTTCCATATCATCATCCATATCATTACATGAGTCTTCCATTTAACGTGTCACCATTTTGGTACCCCTGATTAAACAACAATGCTATACATGGTCAAGCAAAATCTAAACTATGAATGATCACTAGAACATTAATTCATTACCTCCATCACATTATCATTGCATTATC
Source organism: Wollemia nobilis (assembly GCA_028583015.1). NCBI lineage: Eukaryota > Viridiplantae > Streptophyta > Pinopsida > Araucariales > Araucariaceae > Wollemia > Wollemia nobilis. The sequence goes on from JAQPPZ010015413.1 coordinate 28,615,858, forward strand.
ATCCATCACACATATACACATACACCCACACAAAATCATAACACAAAAGTAAAAGCCATGTTATATATATATATATATATATATATATATATATATATATATATATATATATATATATATATATATATATGTATGTACAATGAATGCTCGAAGGCTATATATAATGGATTTCCAAGTCTCATATACAAAAATTCCATCTAAGAACTAGTTGACCTAGAGCCATTATGCCTAGACTCACTATACCTAATAGATATAAATATGGAGGAGGATCGATCTGGTAGCCCAATGTGGTGTTGCATCAATAGATCCTCCAAATCCTAAATGTATCCATCTTGGGACCTAAGGTGTAGTACATCCTATCTTTGATGATAACCCTTTATGATAGCTATACCTAGAGCCTCATGATCCTATCCTCATCTCCACCTACAGCCATCCATACCTCTAGCTATGCCTATAGCCTAGCTATCTCTGCATCTTAAGCTGCTATCTCTGTCTTGATCAACCACCATCTGATCAAGCCTTATCCACTCCTCCTAACTTTGACCTAGAGGTCCCTCTCAAACCTCCTCCATATAATCCATACCACCACCATCATCTCCAATCTCTAGAGGTTGCTCTGCTACATCTCTTTCGCATCTCCCTCAACTACTAGATCAATGATGTCTCTGATATTTTGGAGACTCATCCATCTCCTCCACCTCATAATTTGCCTCATCATCATCCCCACTATCCTCATCCACTACCAGAATAGGTACCCATGGTTGTTGTACAATGAACCATGAATCATACTCTATGGTAGTCCCTACATCATCCACATTAGGGATATCCATCTCTTCATCATCCACATTAGGGATATCCATCTCTTCATCATCCTCATAGGTCACCCACCATGCCTCAGCACAAGGTAGACCTATCTCATCCTAATGGTTCCTATACAGCACTGGTACCTCAAGAACCCCCTATCGTAGCCTAAAATTTTATAGCACTCATGATAACTTGATTAGCTCCACCTCACTCCTATACCACCTACTACCCATCTAACCTGTTGAAATCTCTATAGCTATTCCCCATAATTAGTCCAATTAAAACTTCACCATGGTATCCAAAGCACCCGACCAGGTGTTAGCCCTACCCATAGATCTTTGTACTCTTAGCTAGTCTATCTAGTATGACTTGGCTACACCTCCTCTATCACCCACCATCTCAAAGCATAGGGCTACTCTCCATCCCACACCTCACTAGGTAGGCCCATAGGTCAAGCCACACTAAAGTGCTTCTAGCCCCAACACTGTAGTAGTACACCACAATCCAGCCCCTTCCACCTTGGCCTCCTCACCTCATATAGCTCCAAGTACATATATCCCAGTAGAACAAGTGCCCATGCATACACCCAAGGCTCATAAATCATATCATACACTAGTCTTATCATGTTACAAGTAAATTGATAGCCTATGTTGTTTGGTGCCACTATGTTAGCCAATAGGAACATGACCAAGGTGGGAAATACCTCCAACTCCTTATTGGTATATATTACCAAGTAATTGATCCATCCACCCCTCACACTCACATTATACCATCAATATTCAAATATTTAGCTCATCTCATACCCCTTATCGTGTCCAACCTTGACATGTAACCCCTCCACTAGAACTTTGAGGATGTGGTATACATCCTCGAGTATCATTGTTGCCTCACCAATAGGAAGCTAAAAGGTCCCCTATCTAGATTCCATATCTCTACCAAGGTATAAATATACCCCTCATATACCCTCACCACATCAATTTGAGCTACCCCAGCTAGCCCTACAACCTCTAGCCACTTCTAATGCTCATACCACAACACCTTTATCATCCCTAATTTGAGAGGTGAGAACCGATGTTGAGCTTCCAAGATCCTCAACTACAATGTAACACATATACAATGCACACACATTAATACTACATTCATTACATACTTCAAAAAATATATACAAAACTCAAACAAGAGTTCCAAGGTAACTTACCTCAGCCACCAACATATCTGCTCCTACTATCACATCTGTACCCTCCATTGTCATAGCCTTCACTCCACCTCACTTATCCACTCACTCACTCTCCTTTAGATGTAGTTTCTAAAACTTGTGAACACAAGAATGAATCTAATTTTACCTCTGGTAGACTATTATATATATATATATATATATATATATATATATATATATATATATATATATATATATATATATATATATATATATATTTGGTGCACTAAAATAACCATGGGTGTTCACGGGTGCATTTAAATGCTAACCAGCATCTACATAGTGGTAAACACTTGTTGATGTCTACGCATAATGTGGATGCTAGCTGACATTTGGCTTCAAAAATTTGTAGAAAGATCAAAATGCTCCAAAATTTATCTTACCTCCAAAAAATCACTCTACATTGCATCTATGCATTTATTTCATCATCATATCATGTTTTTTGAAACCAAAAATCAATTTGGGTGCTTAATTTTTGCTTGTGACTAAAAGTCACAAAATCACCTTACAAGCTTCAAAATGCATCAAAACAATCCAATTTTTTAGAAAACAACCATATTCATCATTCTAATAATCCATCACATCATTTAATCACCTTTTGGGATAACATATATTGATTTGGGTGGTTAACTTTTATTTGCAACCAATAAGTCATAAAATTATCCAAAATTGCTTTTACAAAACGCTCCAAAACAATGCAAAATTTCACAAAATCATGCAATTCAATCATCAATGCATTTTTTCATCATCACATCTTCATTTCAACACCATTCTCATCCATCAATAATTGCATTTACATTTTTTCCAAATTCACCTACAATTTCAAGTGAACCTCATATCTAGTGGTTTATTCTATCTCCTTGGCGATTGCAGTGATTGGTTATCCATGCAATTTGGTAAGATGAGTAAACCACCATAAGGATACTTACCCATAATAATTCAACATCCTCTTATTCAAACACAAAATTATTTTGGGTCCCTCATCTTTTGAGTGAGACTATGCCAAGACCAATTTGTTCAATAGATTTCCATGGGGTTCCCAACATGGATAACTTTCATCATTTCCCTTTAAATTACACCAGTCTTCGAGTATGCAGGCCATTTAAATTTATTGAGAAACCATTTAGGATTTTCATTACATAATCATCGTATCTACACTTGGTAAAAAACCATTTCTCTATTGGGGTAAACATAGAATCAATCACTTGCATCATACAAAAAAACCCCATTTTTTGTTGGTGCAAAAATGACATCAATTTACATCACTCATATGATCTACATTTACATCATTTATATCATCCGCATTTACATCATACACTTGCACTTATGCCATTCACCCGCATCATTCCCCATAATTCTATCAATTGACTCGTGAGACTCATTTTTCACTCATTCACCAATTAAGTAGGTAAGCTACACCATCAAATTCTTTATCTTCAAAATCATCTTTGCGTTCCAAGGAAAGAAAGTTGCTTCATCATGCCAAACCAGGTGTCTCATATTTTTGCATCGCATTGTGTTTCACACAACACAATATAAAAAGAGGCATCTGTATATACCAAAATCTACCCACTTTTCATCCATCTATGTTCCCAAATCATAGCCATCCATTTATATATATATATATATATATATATATATATATATATATATATATATATATATATATATATATATATGTATTTATATAGTATATACATAAATATTAATATTTTATGTTTCTATTTATATGTGTATTTATATGAATGAATCCTAGCCATCCGCCATGACTTAATCTCAGCCATCCATCAATATCAATTCATGTCACTTGTCCAAGATTAATCTCCACCCTTCCTATTGTTTTATTCTCGACCACCTATTTTGTGTCATCGAAACCCTAACATGTTTAACGATAAATTATAAAAGATGAGTCATTTTGATGAATCAAGCCCCCTTATAAAGTCTTGAAAGGTTCAAAAATTTGAATACTTATCCACTCACAAGCCCTAGCCACTTTTTTATCATCTTATCCCCTCATCGCCACCATCACATCCACCGTAAAACCCTCATAAACCAGATCTGGTTCTGCCTCACTTCCATCCACCCTTGATTGTCACCTATATTTTACATCATGTTGCTAATAATTTTTGGAATGGTGTTAGACATTCATAGTCATCACCAAATGCTTTTGGGTATTTCCCATAGCATATTTGTAGTTTGTAATCCATCAGATGCCTTTGGGTATTCGTGTAATATTTGAACACATACACAAGAGTAGATATTAGCATTGATAAGGTAAAATATTTGGTGCATTATTTTATATTTTTGCATTTTTGTTTACAGTTCTATTTTATAGCATTTAGGGTTTATTGGTTTTATCATTTAGAGGGCCTCACACAGTGGAGCCCTCTTAAGTGCTATTAATACCTTTTATGTTGTTTATTATTTGCAAGTGCAGTAATCATATCTTTGGAAGTTGTTGCAACTAGGGTGATCTAGTAGGGATACACAAGCCCATCCGCACTCTTCTTTGGATCAAGGATGGATCAGAAGACACCAAATATTCATTGAACTAGGGTTTTGAAACCCTGCTATCTATAATTATTGTATCAAAAGTATTTGTAACCCCATATTAGGGCACATTCATTGTACAACTCGAAGATCTACCTATATCAATAAATATTATTCATTTTGTGCATTTTATGGTGTTATTGTGCTTTTGTTATTTTATATTTGTATTGGTGTTGTTCATTTTTTTTTACAATTACTATGTGGTTGCTTACAAGTGGTATGAGAGCATGATTCTAGAATAATAAAAGTTGGAGGTCTTAATCCAAAAATCAAAATATATGGTTTTTAACAAACGTCATAAGGTTCTAGTCATTAATCTGCTTAGTGTATTTTACTCCCAAATGTTAGTGTAGGATGCAAATGCTCCAATAATTCACATAATCAATCCATATATTCAAATGTTCGATAAAACATCCACTAGCAAGCAATACCAGTTGCATAGTGCAACAGTCTAACGTTTGTAGCAAGACAATTTTTTGAAAAAATTTAAATTTCCTAAGGTTAATAATCTACCAATCCAAATGTGTCACCTCACCCAAACCATAATTTCACTTCTCTAGCAAGTTCCATCAAATTCATAGCTTTCGACAAATATCCAGTGGGTTTTGATCATTTCCTGTGTGTTTTAAAAAAATAATTTAGGGATGTTATCCCACATCATCCCTTCTATGGGATGAAGAGGAAATTTAATCTCCAAGGTGCATATAATTTATTGACCAACTTATTTGGTTGTGTTAGGCCACATATCCATGTTGGTCATTCACACAGGTCGACTTTGATGCTGAATTCATATTTGCTCGCACGTGTTGGCTTTGATATTAAATGTTGATCATTAAGATCAATCAATTTTTGATGAGGACATATTGTTTATCTAAAGAATTTTAATCCCACATAGAGCACACAAGGAAACTAAATGTGGTTCATAAGGGTAAATCCACCTACAAGTTTTTGATGAGCTAATCATAGCCAGTCGTATTAGTGCATGAACCAAAGTGCCTATTTGGTACCATCTATCAATAGTTGAATGTTGGAAAATTTGAAGAATTTCTCTGTGATCATTAGAAAATTTGAATAATTTCTCCATGACCATTAGAAACCATTGACTTCTGCATAGACTTGACCATTGACCCATTAGTTTTCATTGGAAACCAAATAATTTTGCTACAAAAGATATTTTTTCCCATCATTTTCAAGTTTCTAATTAAATTTTGGTGCCAACAACACAACAAAGTGCATGATTTATATTTCTATAATTACTGGTTGGACACAAGTTAATAGATTATTACATTGTACTACCCTACCAGATGATGTGTCTATGAGTAAAAAGAAGAACCAACCTAGAAATATAGGTACGCATCATAATACTCCCATTAATATTAATATTTTTGACCAATGTCTTCTTTCTTCACTAAATTTCGTGGCTTCACCTTCACCTAACAATTTAACTCTTTCCTCTCCAACTTCTAACAATTCAGGTTCTTCTTCTCCAACACCTAATAACCCTCCTTTTAACATGTTCATCCCAAATAACCATGTTTATCCTTCTACCCCTGTATGTGATGTTATACTTCCTGGTAATATTGATCCTAATTTGCATTAATATCTTACACAACAAGAAGAAAAGGTTGGTAAAATTCTTGTCATGATGAATAAAATTCATTAAAAATCTAGTTCCATCCACTTTTCACCTCCTCATATCCACAGGTCATAATATATTATTAGACCCTAACCTTTAACCATTCATTAAGAACCATATTTTTCTTCTCCTAACCTAGGCTTTGCCTTTGATATATACCCCTCGGTAGGTGATGATTCCAATTTCTTAGAATGGCCTCATGATGTTTAGTTCCTTGCATTGAAATGCTTTCCTTTAAATGAGTTGACCCTCGAGGATGGTTGGCCAAAATGGAAGGCCTTATCCATTTGTACCATATCTCAAAAAAATATTGTGTTGCATTAGCAACGTCTAAACTTTGTACCCAGACTTATCAATGTTTTTTATGGTAGATTCATCAACATGGTCATCCTCTTTTATGGCCTCAATTCAAGGAACAGTTTCTTATAATATCTACTAAGGGATCTTCCACATCATATGAGGTACATCTTATACAAATTAAGCAAACAGGTTCAGTGGAAGGCTATTATTTTGAGTCCACAAGTCTACTCACCTATACATAAAAATTGAGTACAACAGTGGTGGTCTCTACTTTTTGCTATGGTATTAAGTATAAGATTTGAAATGAAGTTGACATGCATTATCCTTATACCCTTGATGATGCACAACGTATAGCTCAAGCAATAGAACAAAAAATCTAAGATTTTGGTCCTCCATATCGATGTGATTTCAACCCTCATCATCCTTATCACAATTTTGAGTGTTCCAGAGGATTTTTTGCTTTAAATATCGTTCACATCATCCTAAAGATCAATATTGTGCAAAAAATCATAGATTTCTCTTAGAATATGAAGATGCATCAGTTGCTAAGGAAGAAGACTTACCTCAACTAGAGCCATCCACAAAACTAGGACAACAACCAACATACATAAATGAAGTAGAATAAGATGATGATATTGTGGCTCTTTCTATTCATGCACATATGGGTATTCAAGCTAATCATACTATCAAGGTATAAGGATTCATTAAAAAAATATGTTAATGTGTTGATTGATTCAGGTAGTATGTATAACTTTATAAACTTTAAGACATCAAAATCCTTGGGTTTGTATATCAATACTTCAAATAAATATAAATTTCAAGCCTTGATTGTAAATGGAGGTAAAACTCAATGTGTGGGTCGAACATCTAAAGTTTCAATTCACATGGAAAATTATACATGGATGGGTAATCTCTTTGCTATGGACCTGGGAAGCTAAGATGTCATTTTGGGAGCATAATGGATATCTTAGCTCGATGATGTTACTATTAATTTACAAAAATTATATATCAAGTGGACATAAAATGGAAGGGTCATTTGTCTTCAAGGAATTCAACCTCCTCCCTCCAAGTTGGTGAGTTCACATAGTATGGAGAAGATATTGAAGAAATATGGTTGTGGTTTTCTTGCTCAAGTGAATTCCATAGAGGTCAAATCCTTGGATTCATATCTTACAACTCTTCCAAGGGATCTTCAAGATATTATGGATAATTATTAAGAGGTCTTTAGTGAGCCAAGGGATCTACCTCCTAAGCGCTCACATGATCATGCCATCCATATGATTCTTGGTAATCTACCTCCTAATATGTGTCCTTATTGATATCCATAGCCCCAAAAATTAGAGATTGAGAAGTTGGTCCAAGAAATTCTCATGGAATTATTTGTCTAAGAATTAGTCCATATTCCTCACTAATGGTGATGGTACGATGTAAGGATAACTCATGGTGCATGTGTCCTAATTTTCCTCTCAATAAGATCACTATCAAATATAAGTTTCCTATCCCTATTATAGATGACTTGTTGGATGAATTACATAGTGCTAGATACTTCACTAAACTAGACTTATGCTCTGGTTTTTACTAAATTAGGTTTAGAGATGGGGATATTCTTAAAACTACTTTTTTTACACATGAGCGTCATTATGAGTTCCTATTCATACCCTTTGGCCTCACTAATTATCCTTCTACTTTTCAAAGTCTCATGAACTATGTCTTCCGTCCTTTTCTTTGTAAGTTTGTCCTACTTTTCTTTGATGATATATGTAACAAATCTTAGAAGGATCACCTAGTTCTTGTTGACAAAGTCCTTCATCTATTACAAAAGGAAAAAACTTGTTATTAAAAGATCCAAATGTGCCTTTGGGGTCCAAGAGTTAGAATATTTGGGATATATAGTATCTCATGAAGGATTCAAGGTAGATCCTCATAAAATCAAAGCTATTCAAGATTGGCCTTTACCCAAATCCCATAAAAAAATTATGGATTTCTAGGACTTCCAAGTTATTACAGAAAATTTATCCGCAACTATGGCAAAATTTTCGCACCTCTCATAGCTCTTACAAAAAATTATACCTTTATTTGGATTTAAGTTGCTTCTCTTGCCTTCCAATCCCTCAAAGAGGCTATGTGTTCCACTCCAATTTTGATCACTCCTTATTTTAGCAAGCCTTTTGTCATTGAGTATGATACTTCTCGCATAAGTATTGGAGTTGTTTTAATGCAATATGGTCACCCATTGGCTTTTTAAAGTTAGCAACTATCATGTAAGAATTTTGGATGATCTACTTATGAGAAGGAAATGCTAGCTATTTCACATGCTATAGATAAATCAAGGTATTATTTACTAAGTAATCATTTAATCATTAAAACTGACCATAGTAGCCTAAAGTATTTCTTATAATAACGTCTCTCATGCCCTGAACAGGATAAATGGATGACCAAACTTTTGGGTTATGATTTTGTCATTGAGTATAAGAAAGTTAAGGAAAATATGGTAGCTCATGCATTGTCTTATAAATATAAATATGATGTAGCCATCAATGCCATCTTGAGTCCTTTTCCACAATGGCTTTATCAACTTCAAGAATAATGGCTTACCAATTTAGAGACTGCCAAAATCATTCAAGCATTGAAATCATGATCATCATTGCATTATTAATTTTCATATTCAAATGGAGTGCTTCATACAAAAGATTGCATATATCTTCCTTAATATTCAAATATTAAATTAATGGTTCTACAATAATTTATTGCATCTCCTCTAGAGGGACACTCGGGATTCTTGAAAACATACCAGCAGATGAAGTAGTCACTTTCTTGGAAAGGCTTAAAATCAAAAGTCAAGATATTTGTGGCTCAGTGTGAGGTATGTCAACGTAACAAAAGGGAAATAGTTAAATATCTTGGGTTTTTGAAATCCTTATCTATACCTAACCATTGATGGGAGCACATATCCATTAGGATCTTCCCAAATCAGAGGGTAAAATAGTGATCTATGTGGTAGTAGATCGTATTTCCAAGTATGCTTATTTTTATGCACTACAACATCCCTATTCAGCAAGTAAGGTGGCTAAGGTATTTCTTGATTTTATTTTCAAGTTACATGGTATGCCCAAAACCATTGTAAGTGATTGTGATCCTATATTCACTAGCAAATTTTAGAAGGAATTATTTCATCTTAGTGGTACCAAGTTGAGTATGTCTTCTTCATATCACCCCAAATTTGATGGTCAAACAGAGATTGTTAATAAATATCTAGGTACTTACCTTCATTTTTTTGCTCAATATAAGCAATATCAATAGATTCAGTGGCTCTCCTTAGCAGAATGGTAGTATAATACTTCTTATCATTATTCCCTTAAGATATCTCCATTTGAAGTTTTGTATGGTCAAAAACATTCAACAATCATAGACTATGTTCTAGGCATATCCAAAGTAGCCAAGGTAGATGATTTGTTATAATAATGTCAGATTATGCTTAAAATTCTTAAAGTTAATTTTATCTAGGCATAAAAATGTATGAAGCAACAACAAGATCTAGATCATTCAGAACGATAATTCAACATAGGAGATATAGTATTTTTGTGCCTACAACTTTATAAGCAATTGTCTGTCTAATAAAAAGTTGGCTCCTCAATTTTATGGGCCATAAAAAGTGGTTCGTCGTATTTGTGAAGTAACATATCAATTGGATCTCCCACCCTCTTCTCGCATCCATCCAGTTTTTCATGTATCTTGTCTCAAACAAGTTATTAGCCAGAAGGTGCATTCCTAGATAGAGCTTCCATTACTTGATGAAGAAGGTTGAATAACTCTTAAACTTGAATAAATATTACGATCTAGAGTGCATCATCTTTGATATTGCTAAGATTTTCTCGTGAAATTGCAGGACCTTCCAGAAGAAGACACTACATGGGAACCTGAGAGTATTTTCCAGTCTTTTCTAGCTTTGAGGACAAAGCTTTCTGAGGGAGGGAGTCATGTAATGATCCCAATATAGCATTGTCAACTAAATATTTTTATCTCATGCAATTTATTTAATTGCTAGGCTCTTGAGAATTAGGGTTAGGTTATCATTGGTTTCATTTATAAATAGGAAGCATGTTTTATTAGTTTTTCATCATTGAAGAATATATTTGAATTTTCATATAGACACAAGAGACTTAACCTCTCGAAGTAGTTGTGGATTTGTTGGATTGGTTTCATAATTGATCTGATTTGGGTTTATCTTGTTATCACTGGTTGGAATATATATTGCACATTGGTATTTGCATATGTATTGTTGCATGTGGTTTATTATATTGTGGTGTTGAAATTTAAGGTAATTATTTTATTATTACTACATGGTTGCTTATATAAAGGGTATGACAAAAGAGAAGAAATAATTATTGTTTAAGGTTAGAAGGTAAAACAATCCAAACCATGCATAATAGACTCAACCCAAAAAATATTGAACACAAGATGGATGAAACCAATATAAGGTTGGATAATCCTTAACTTTGATGGGGCAGCCAAAGGAAATCCAAGAATATCAGAAGGGGGCGAAGTGATTAGAAATGATAAAGAACAAATTTTATGGGCTCAAATATTGGCATAGAAACAAACTTTTGAATAACATATTAAAATACCTTTATAACAAAGGTAAAATATGACACACGTCTTCAAAATAAAAACAAATGACAAGTGTCAAGGACACATGTCAAGGAGAAGAAGTACACATTATATTTAACATTTTTTTTTGGGCACCCACATATTTTTAATTACTATTCTCATGCTCCCAATCACCGATATATCATCCAATTCCCAATAGTACAAATACCTAATTATGGTTGTAAAATTCAGTAATCAAGTTCAGTTGGAAAATACCTAATATGAATTTGTTGAATGAATTCAAGTTTAGTGAGTCATTTTTATGTCTACCAATGAGCTATTTTAACTTCAATGGCCTCGATATCCCTAATGACCCCTTGTGCGTTGATTTAAGAATATCTAGACCATAAATTTTAAGTTTGAAAATTGTTCAAGAAATTGACATAGACTCCATTCTTGATGGCTCACTATGCAAAAAGGGTTTGAGAATCTCTAAAGGAGGAATGTGAAGATGAAAATTATTCTAATATTTCACAGAGGTTAATAATGGCCCTCGCAAAAAAGAACTGATAGAGCACCCTTGTAACACACCAGGATGTCCATCAAGAGATCTGAGATGATGAAATCCATCTCCATCGATGGCGTTGACTCTACCGCACTTCTAGTTGTATAAAAAACCCACACTAAGGATTGTATTCATTGTTGGAACCTAATTCAAAAAAAATTATTTGAGTAATTTTTTTAGGTATTGTGTGTCGTGTCGGGGGTGTGCAGTATAGTTAGCCACATCTAATTCAGTTTAAAACAAGTGCTAGATTGCACATTGAGAAGGCACGATTGTACAGAATATTATTCCTCACAAGAATAAATCCATAATTATTTGTGTTGTTTGTGAAAGCACATAGTGGGTTCATATGAAGATAAAACACCACATGTTGATACTAGCGATCAATGTTGGGATCAGGTGACCCAAAGGTCCAACAGAGGTTCATCGATGATATTTTCCAGTTTGTTTTTCTTCATCATTAAATCTCGTGACCTGGTGCTTTCACTTTTGTAGTCGAGATATTTTTGCTATTGTGCTAAATATAGTATCCGTATCATGCAACTAGAACAAACCCTATAGACAGTTCCATCGTAGATGACGAGATCCTCCTATATACTCCTTCACAACCTTCTGGTGGACATTTTGTTTTATTAAATTTTATTTTTTTATTTAAGTCAATGCAGATTGGTAAATTGTGGTTGACATTGGTTTATCCTCCCATATTCATGGTTGACATTATATTTCTCACAACGTTCGAAGGGAAAATTCCTACCCTTTTTCTAAAATTGTGTTCACCATCAGGCTAGTTTAGAGCTAGAGTCGATTTTGAATCCTTTGACCCGTAGTGGTTGATTTGAAGAAGAAAACCAAAGAGATGCACTGAAGTCATGGCATCTGGAAGTGATAATTACTGCATGTTCGACTATATGGGAGCATTTTTCTTTATTAAGTCTATGTGATATTGTTTTGATGGTAGTCCATATGATCGACAAGTTTTTTTTTAAATATATTTGTCTCCCACGCGTGGAACATGAAACTTTCACATTTATCTTTACTTTATTTTGAAGATTATTCTGCAAGAATATTTCTATTTTTGTAAAAGACCAAATGCCCCTCTTTTTTTACCACCAAAGAGCAATTCCAGGAATATTCCAAGGAGAATATTCTCTGATGCCAGGAATATTCTTGATTCCTAATGTAAAGGGGCAGAGTTTCCCTATTTTAATTGAGGCTCAAACTAGATCCAATAATAGTCATGCATATACTTTTTGAAAATATTTTTTTGATCCAGACACAATGGTGATGTCCATTTTAATTTTTGATGCAGTTTGATATGTTTTTTTGGGCCTCAATTTTTTTGTATCATGGAGTGCACTCTTGGTTGAACCTGATATTCCTTGGAAAATATAAGTGAACCTAGTACTCAGTGGTCTTCTCTATCACACTTGGTGGATGGAACAAGTGGTTATCTATGTATTTCGGTAGGATGAGGTGCTCACCATAAGGACGCTTACCACTCTAATAACTACAAAATCTTGACACCCTAGACTCTATTCAAAGACTATTCTAAGAAGACACTTCAGATCAACTTTTGAAGATTACAAACATAGAAACTTTAGGAGATTTTCTTCTTTCTTATTTCTCCATTTGGATTCTAGTCTATGGCTCACATTTTTTGTAATTTGGAGTGCACTTTTGGTAGTATTCGAAACTCCCATTCAGCTCATATTTTTTTGTATAAATATACATTTTTGGTAGATACCAACACCTTCTATATAAATATTTCACCATGATGAGGGGATCATACTCATGGTGAACTTGGTAAGTGACATATAGAGGCAATAGATCTGAAGAAGAGGTTGACCCTAAGGCACTACGACAAAGGTTGACCCATAGGAAACAGGCCTGAGGAAGTGGCTGACCCTGAGGTAACATACCTAGATGTAAACATCATGGATCTAGAACTATTTTTCAAATTAGAAGAGCCAAGAGCCAAAAGCAAAAGCCTAGACACTATTTCAAATCATGTAATGCAAGTCAACATTAAGGGGGAATGTCTCTAATGTTGACTTACCTTTTTTTTTTGGAAAGTACACATTAAGGGGGAATGTTAAAGTTAATGTGTACTTCTCCTCCTTGACATGTGTCCTTGACACTTGTCATTTGTTTTTGTTATGATGACATGTGTCATATTTTACCTTTGTTATAAAGGCATTGTAATATGTTTTTTAAAGTGTGTTTCTATGCCAACATTATGCAAAGGATTATGGAATTCAAACCAACCATATGGTAGAATCCAAAGCTCCTTTTTTAGAAGTTCAACAATTATATAATAGAGGTTATAGAAAAATTATGGTCCAAGGGGATTCTCTAAACATTATAAGAGATTTGAAAGTAGGAGAAATAGAGAATAGGTTTATACTTAGCATTATAAAGGACACTTCAAGGATCCTAAAAGATATGAGTGATGTTATAATTGATCATATTTATAGAGAAGGTAATAATTTTTTTGATGTTAACTTTCCATTGCCATTATAAAGAATAGTTGCATTGGAGGTTGAAGGTCAACCTATTAGAATGAATAATATTAGAAATTGAATGAAGTGGGTTATCAATTTCTATCAAAGACATTGAGCTGAAAGATAATGCATAATCTAAGTCTAATCAATATGGGCACTATCTTTGTAATTTTTTTCTTTTGATAATGTTTCTTTAGCATCATCATTCCTAGGAGGAAAGGTGTGTGATTTTTTCTAGGATCTCTTTTATTCACCTGTGGTTTTTATTTTTCAATATGATTAGGCCTCTTTTGTACAAGGGTTAGGGCCCCTTTAAAAACCCTATTTATCACCCAATAAAAAAAAAATATTAGTTCAACTTATTATATTCCTCAGCTTTCAAGGAGAAGACCAAGTTTAGATCTTGCTAAGGAATACATGCATAATTATCCAACTATTATAATATCATTATGTGACCATATGATATAATAGGGGTACAACCATTTCAATCCCATATTTTTATTTTTTTGTTGGAGAAAATGGGGTTGTACTCAGGTCCTCCACCCTTAACAAATCATAACTTTCTCCTTTAGAGCTTGAGAGTTTACAAGCATATATAATTCTCATTTCAATCGAGTTGTTATAGCTAGATATTCCAAAATCCAACATCCTTCTTCTTAATATTTTCTTGCAACAACCTTCACAATACTAAAAATCAACCTCTACAATATATGCACTATATCTTATTAGAGTAATTTTTCTAAAACTTTGTGCTATCATAGTCTGCTTTACCATATCTAGACTATTAGTTTTCTTCATAAAGCATAAGTGCAACCAAAAGAACTATAATAAATAGTTTATATCAAAACACATTAATGTTATGAAATACAAAAAATATTACCAATGCAAAAAATTAAAGTAAATATTAATAATTATTTGATTTAGGTAGTCAACATTTTCTTATCAGCTTTAGCTAAACTTACTACTTCCTCTAACCATGGAAAAAAGAATTTAACTTCAAGATCCTCTATCAAAATCCCTCTATTATATATCATATTTGTACATTTTTTCCCTTTCATTACCATATGTGTAAACCTAATTTCTTCAAACTCTATAGAAAGGTCTTGTATTTTTATACTTATCTCTTGTATGTTCCATGGAGCCTTTGCTTTCCTTAAAATTACATTTATTACTATTAGTGATTTTTCTTTGATCCATACTTGTTCCATTTTATTTATCTACATTAACCCTTCTAAAATCACTCAAGCTTAATTATTTGTCTTAAATCTAGTATTAAAAGCATAATGTGACAAAATATCACCTCTATTACTTATATTCCTCCTCCTCCTAGTGGTCTTTGGTTTCCTTTAGATGCTCCATAAAAATTCAATTTGACCAACTCCATTTTTTGTGGTTTCCACTTTATATTATTATTATTCCTTTTGTTTCTTTTGTACCCAACATCCTAATTCCCTTTGATGACTCGAATCCATATAACAAGGCTCTCTACTTCAATATTAGGAATTATGTGAGTTGATAGGGTTGGTTTAGACTAGTCTATGGCTAAAAAAATGTTTTTTAATTACCTCCGAATTGCTTTCCTTTTATTTAAATATTCTTATATTCCTTTCCAGCCATACAGTCCAAAGTATTGTATCTTATTATGTATCTTAGATCGTTTGTAATACCTCATTTTTAAAAGTGCTCTACCATTGCTTTAATCATTCTTCAATTATACTATTCATACACATGCATTTACCAAACTTATTAAGAATCCATTGCCATAGTTCCCAAAATATTAAACAGTGTCCTAGGAGATGGTCTATACTCTCCTCCTCCTTTTTACATAGAACACATTATGAGAGGCCATGAAAACCCCTTTTCATTAGATTATCCTAGGATAAATATTTCATATGACCTACTAGCCATACAATAATTTTGACTTTTGAAATGCATAGGCTATGCCAAATATCTTTGTATATTATTTTTGTATCCCTATTCTATTAGTGTTTTATATTATATCCACTTCTTGTTATGTATTCTCTTGAGCTATTCAACTCCCAAATCAGCTTATCCTTAGATCCCCTTAAAATAATCATTGTTATTATTTTTTTGGCCAACTACTTTCTAACAATAATGTATGGTATATTTGTTAAAAAAACTTCTTTTCATTTGTATATTCCTTCTTTATTATTGTACATAATGCTTGAAACTCTATCACCGTATTTGTCTTGAATTAATCTCATCCATGGTTTTAAAATTGGATCTACATTGAGTGGTTTTTTATCACACCAAGTATCCATCCAAATAGAATAGTTTTCTCTAGTATCCACCACCCATATTGGAACTTTAATCACTAGATCAATTGATTTTCTTAAATTGTTCTATAATGTAGAACCATATGGTAGTAAGAATGTAGTAAAGATTAAGCTTGGTTCATTGGGCTCAACGTACTTAAAATAATTCTTACTAATTATCTATAACTCTTTTTGTATAATCTTCAAATTACATTTTTCCTTAGAGCTAAGTTTACATCCATAAGAACTCTTAAACTGAGACCTCCCTTAGTTTTATCATCACACACTTGATCAATTTTACCAAAGGAAATTTTCTTTTATCATGTAATTTTGACCATAAAAATTACCATATAATATAGATTAAACATTTTTCTATCAATTTTGGTATAATATACAAGTACATAACATGTTGGAATGGCCTATAATACTGATTTAATTAGCTACACTCTTCCTACCAATGATAACCATCTACCTTTCCATGCTAGTAGTTTATTTTAATTATTACTTATAACTAAATTTCATAATTCTATCCTCATTTTCTCCTTAGATAAGGGCATCCCTATATATGTTGCTAACAAATTTTCCTTCTCCATTTGAAGTAACATGCATATCCCTGCTTTGATTCTAGATAAAGTGTTTAGGAAGTAAATTTTGGATTTTTTCTTATTAGTTTTTTTTCCATGATGTTCTTTCATATTCCTTTAATAATTGATTCAAATATCTAGTCTTATTGTTCTCTATCCTCGCAAAAAGGGTTGCATCATCTCCAAATTATTGATGGATGATATTGTCAATGTTATTACTAGCCTTAAATCTACTTATTAGCCCATATTGGTATGTCTTCTTCAAGTTCATTCCCAATACCTCTATCATAATAATCAACAAATATGGTAAAGAGGATCTCTCTTTTTTAAGACCCCTCTTGGATTTAAATTGACCAACACTAAATATGATACTATAGAAACATGAGCTTTAATCCATATTACCCATTTCTTCTCAAATTCAAACTTTTATAATACTACAAGAAGAAAATCCTATTTAATCCTATCATAGGATTTATTCATATCAAGTTTTAATATTATTACTCTTTTCTAAAACTAGCTAAATGTATTACTTCATGAGCTACTATGATCTCATCTATTATATCTCTCCCTTTCAAAAATCCTCCTTGCTCTTCTAAAATAATTTTGTCTAACAGTGGTCTTAACCAATTTACCATCACTTTGGAGATTATCTTATATGTCATATTATATAGGCTTATGGGTCTAAATGAATCAAACAATTCTACATCCTTTTTTTGGAATTAGTGTAAGATATGTTGCATTTATTTTATAAGGTATGTACTATTTTACCCTAGATTGTTCCATTGCCACCAATAAAAAATCCTTCACTATTTCTCAATAATTCTAATGTTATAGTGAGCCCATCTGGACCTTGGTATTTACGCTCCATTAGTTTGTTATTGTCTTCATCTATTATAATTGAAGGTATATTTACGCTATCATATCAACAAATTAAGGGTGTTCTTCTCACATCTACTCATATTTAAAATATGATATTTTTTTAATTTACTTACCACTACCACTATTTTAACTCTTAGGGGCCAATGATTTGAACCAAAGGTATTAATTTTAGCATAAATCCCTTCATCTAGCCAATGATATGAGAGCATGCATATGTCTAATTCTTTTGCTATCATATTTTGGTTTATCCTATTGTTGATCCATGTTTAGTTATCCTCTTAAAACTCAACCTTTCATAGATTTTTTTTAATAAAATATTTCAATCCCATATAACTAATTAATAATTATTATTATAAATATTAAAACAAACTTATCAAATAAAAAAATTAATTATATTTAATACAAAAATATAACTTAATAAAATATAATATTATCCAGTCTTTATTCTAATGAACAACTTTTACTCATTCTTTATTCTAATGAACAACTTTTCCTTCTATATACTATATTATAATTAAAAACTGAATGTAAAATATAACAAACATTCCCTGGCCAATTTTAAATACATTGAACTTATAACATCAACAATATGCAAGAGTGTTCATTCCATCCTTTCAATAAAAAGTGTGTTTGATTTTCAAAACTATTGCAATTTATTTTTATAATGTGTGAATGTAAAATACATTGAACTTAAAACATCAATGTTGGATTTTCAAAACTATTGCAATATATTTTTATAATGTGTGAATGTTAAATACATTGAACTTTCAACTGTAGGTAAATAGGGTTCATTATATCAGTTCAATAAAAAGTGTGTTTGATTTTCTAAACTATTATAATTTTTTTTTTTTTAATCTTATCCACACGTGGGAAACCCAAAACCCTAAAAAACATTGTCGGATGATTTTAACGGCCAGCGTTTCTCATCACATAGATTGTGGAAAAAAAAAAGTAAGCCATTCAATTAAAATTTTAATACATGGAAGACTCAGATGCCAAATGTAGAGATCAGAATTCAGTTCGTCGCAACAATTAATTCAACAGAAAGTTTAGTTTCTGTCACCTTTCGTCCCATGGATAAGCATTCACAGCCCTTCCATAAGTTGAAGATGTCGAGTGTTCATCTTTTGTAAAGTTTTCAAACAATATTATTTTAATGCTTGTCAAATCTGGGAAAATGACATTCATCCTCCTTTCAAAGCCTCTTGCAATGTGATGAAGTTTTGTATGTTTGCTACTCTCTCGTTCCCTAGATGTGTACATAATTATACCACACTCTTCATAGATGGATAATGCCGATCATGACATGTATAAAGGATAATGCCGATCATGAATGCATTGAGAGGTCAATATTATGTGCAATTTGACAGGAGAAAATGAAGGATTATGAGCTTTAGCATAACAGTAAAAGCATTTTAGTTGGTTTGTAAACTTATTTTGGCTTAAACAAGTCTTTGATATGTGTTTTTTATGTAAACAAAATGGATACAATGTTTTTGGAGTTTGTTTGGTTGTATATATATAGTTTCTTGTAGACTTTAAGTTTAAATTAGAGTGGGGTAGGGTTTATGAATGTTTTCAAAAAAAAATTATAAGATATTATTTTAATTATAAAAAGTTTTTAAGAAAGAATAAACAATAAAAAGGTTGATATTATATTTTTTGAATTTTTAAGGTATTATAGAACAATGTTATATAAAATGTATGTCCTTTCACTTCTACTTTTTATTTTTTTTTAAGTAATACTTCTTATGCACATATACTATGGGGATTGAACTTAGGTCATATCACCCATAAAGCAAGTGGCGTCCTTAGGGAAACTGACTTATTTATATTTGTTATGAATAAGGCTTTATCTATCTCATCCCTACATATTATTAACTTAGATCATAGACAAGATTAAATGTTTCAAATTCACACACATTAAGTTACAAAATTTTAAAGATTCATGGCAAGTTACATTCATATAAGCAATATAATTCATCTATGTTTAATTTTGATGTGTAATTATTATGGAGGCCTTTTGGTTTGTGATTGCCATGTAAATAAATACTTGGTGTATGAATATATAGGCAAGTGTAGTTACAAGTTATACTTTTAGGAGAATTTAAAATATTAAAAAATTTAAGATGTTCACATGTTGCATTTGAGATGTATTGTGCACTGTCAAATAATATTGTTAAAACTTCAACACTCAATTTTCAATATAAATTTATCTCAATATTAACATAACAATGTATTTCCTTCTTTCTTCTTTGTCTTATAATGACATCACAGTGGTTAGGGCTTTTTTTTTAGGAGGTCTAAGGTGATGTATCCAAAAGGGGATAGGATAATTTGGATGGTAGGTTCGAGTATTTTTTAGTTGGTTGCTTTAGTTCGATGCCATGGAGCTTCATGGGTCCCATTGACTTCATCTAACCTAGAGAGTTAGGGTTTATAGTGGCAATACCCAATGGTGTTACCAATTTTCCTATGTATTAAAAAATGTATTCTTTCTTGAGAATCTTACCAAATAATGTTTTTTTTGTATTAATAAAAGGGGTTGAAAGGTCCCGACCCTTTACATAAAACTCGAAAGATGTACAAGAAAAAATAAGATAAGATCATACAAATACAAGATAGCCCTATCTTAGTAAAACAAAACAAACCTAGGCTAAACCTGTTGATGGAGAAGCTGAAATAATATTCCTCCCGCTATCCTTCTATTTAACATGGTTGATACAATGCTCAATGCTTTACATAAATGATAAAGAAACTGCTAAAAATAATGTAATTTAGGGTGCTCAAATCCTTCATCGCATGATCCCAATAAGTATTATGTTTTTCTATGTCTTCTTTATCTACTAGCTTCACTATATATTCTTATAATATCTTCCAACACCATGGGGGCATATGACCAGACCTTGAAATTCTTATATTTAGCTAACATATTCACCATTTTATCGGTAACTTTGTTTCCCTCTCTATAAATATGTTTAACTTGATTTTATTCTAGGTTTCCCAAGATAGTCCTTGCATCTGTAATTATTTAGAAAATGGTAGAATTACTTAAATCCCTTTTTTGAAGGAAAGTTATAATATTCTTGGAATCCTCCTCAAGAACAATTCTCCTAAAATCCAAATTCACTACAATTCAGAGGCTTGTAAGCATTTCCCTTGCTTCAGATTGGTTATTTGTGGTAATTCCTAGATCCTTAGCATATGCAACCACTACCTGACCTCTGTCATTCCTAATGATATCCCCACCACCAGCATGACCCGGGTTACCTTTTGTAGCTCCATTAAAGTTAATTTTTACCTAGTATTTATGGGGATGTTCTCATCTAGTATCTAGTCTCACCTTATTGATTTTTCATATTTAAGATATTTTTTTCTCTAGAGAGGATTAATGCAAGATTTTCCTGGACAATGATGTTTTTAATACAATCCTCCAATAGGGTTGTTTTTATCCTGGTATAAACCCCCAATTATTCCTCTGGTTTTACTTTTGAACATTCATCTATTTATTTCCAACCAAATCCCCCAACAGCTATGTGGAATGCATTTTTTCCAAAAAATATTGCTTCCTAAGTGTCATTATTCCCAAATCCTTATTAGAGAATATGGAATGACCCAAGCAACATAAATTCTCTCAAAAATATATTTAGGATATCACAAAAAAATCACTAGTTTCAAACAAGTGGTCCACACTCTCATCCTCTTTATTACATAAGACACAAATAGTTGGAACCACAATTTCTCTTTTGAACATATTGTCTTTTGTAAGGATATTATGGATAATAGAAGTCCAAAAAACATAGCAACCTTAGGGATGATTTTTAGCTTCCAATTTTTTTAAGGTTAGGTTTCTCTGAGGTTACTTTGCCTAAGACTCTATATCCATCCTTCACCAAGTACTGGCCTTGTTGGTTTCTTCCACAAATTATCTTATCCTCCTCTAAACCTTTACCTAAATAATAACTCCTTAGGAGGTTTTGCAGATCTTTATCCCCTAGGCCTTGCATATTTTCTTGCACAATTTTCCACTCATGAAAATCACCCATCCTATGAATGTAATCATTAATTTTCTTACCATAGATTCTGATTAAATGTTCTTTAATATCTATGAAATTTTTATAGTTTTCTAAAGGCTCCTCTTGAATCCAAGGATCTTTCCAAAAGTTAATTTTGTCTCCCTTGCCTACTCTCTATTTTAGACCTTGTCATAGAAATTTCCTCCTATTAATTATATTTTACCATAAAATAGACCCACATGGAGGATTAGAACAACTGATAAAGTGGTTTCTGCCCTCCAAGTATTTGTTTTGTATAATGCTAGCCCATTTTCCTAATGCTCTAGTACAAAGCCTCCAAGCATGTTTGGCTAGAAGGGCTCTATTTAGATCTCTCAACTTCCTCAATACCAAGACCCCCATTTTGTAAAGGCTGGCAACAAGTATCCCAGGTGGTGAGTAGAAATCATGTCTTGAAAAACAATCATTTCTCTTCCATTAATTATCAATCCGGTAAGTCCGTAAACTTACGAGTGTCACGCATAGTATATGCTTGTAGTATTGGGGAATGAATATTTTTGTACCTTATTTAGTTTGGT
Source organism: Wollemia nobilis (assembly GCA_028583015.1). Lineage (NCBI taxonomy): Eukaryota > Viridiplantae > Streptophyta > Pinopsida > Araucariales > Araucariaceae > Wollemia > Wollemia nobilis. The sequence goes on from JAQPPZ010015413.1 coordinate 28,638,350, forward strand.
GGGGGAGGTTTGTGCATTTTGGATTTCAACCAAACCAAATAAACTAAGTGCAGAAAATTAAATAAATAAATTACAATGCCATAAATGAAATGCTGAAAATCAAGTGCGGGAAAATAAACACACAACTAAAATTAAATAAAGCAGTAAATAAAGCAATAAACTAATCTACATAAAACAAATACAGAAATAAAACAAGGGAGGAATACTGCATGGAGTTGGCCCAAACTCCCGCAGATAGTCCGCCCGGCTAGCTACGTAGATCTTGCTCGAATAAGAGGAGTTGCATTCTTAAACAATTATACAGAAGAATAATATAAAATAATCGCTATGTAAAATTAATCATTGTCCCCCGTTCATCAGGCCTGCATCTTTATATAAAGCATAGCTAGATATTGTTACAATAACAAATCAATCTAATTTAACACATGACGTGATTAGTTACAATTGGTTCTACACATATTTTATTCTTATATTTTAAAGAATGTCCGTTCACTAGAAGGATATATAAAAAAAACCTTAGGTGTACATAACAAACAAATCCTAAACTAATTCATCCTAAAAATAATGCCTTAAGAGCTTTATAAGGTCAACCATCTAATCGGTTGATAATAAGTGTCTTTATTCTATTTTAATAATAATGCATAATTAAAATAACTCTCCTTTGTATTCACATGCAACAACCTTCATAGCCCATTGGTCAACCTGGTCAATGTTGACTTGGTCAGAGTAAGGCGCCTCCCATGTATGGGAGTAAGGTCCCAGAGTAATATGTCTCCCCGTGTATGGGAGTAAGGCACCAGAGTAAGGCACCTACTCCATATACCTTAGACGTAATTAAGCAAAAGCATACCAGGTCCATTTGGGGTGTAGACTGGGAAACACCATATTAGTAGCAAAACCTGCATTTATACACAGTTTCCACTAAAAACACTCATTAAGCATAATATCGGATTTTCTATCAATTATATGCATAAGTTAAATAAAAATATATCTCATATGCTAACTAAACCAACAATGATGCCCCTTAATAGTGTATATAAAATGAGTATTTCTGGTGCTCATCATCCCCCCATGCCTAAATATTGTCACGTCCTTGTGACAATAGCCCCTGGAATAATAATATATATATATATATTTTTTTTTCTTTTTCTTTGAGTGTTGTTGTTTCATTTAGCACTATTGTGTTTCCGCTAGCAGATTTTATTTTGATCTCACTTCTTTGTTTCAGGTAGCAGATTTCCATTCCGCTCCAAAATTGAATCCAAAGTGATGTGAGAAAATCATTTTCCCGGTATGCTATCTTTTCTTTGAATTTCCATCAAATGTCATTTCGCTCCCACAACTATGTAAGACTTTCACGGATTTCCATTTTTCTCAAGAATTGTAGCATAAAGAGAAGTGTTGCGAGACCAACTGTTATTGCTCCAGATTGGAGCGAGTGTTCTTATTTTGTTCCTTCGTGAATCCACTGCCGAAATGGAACCAAACATTTTTAGTTCACTCCGAAGTACAAGCCAAAGTCAGGTGATGGTGAAAGTTACCCGGACCGCTATTTAGCTTTGCAATTCACCGTTTGGATTACCTCTAGAATCTGGACCGAATATTATGCCATCCTGTTGCGGTTGGATTTATTTATATATATATATATATATATATATATATATATATATATATATATATATATATATATTTAATTATTCTGGTGAAGTTTTTCTCATATCCAGGGCATGTCATGTGCTTGAACTTTGATGGGAGATTTTGACAAAGAGAATTTAAGGGGGCATCTACTGATATTAGCAGAGAAATTATTTTTAAAATAACTGTACACATAATTAACAGAAAACTCAGTACATACCTGGGTGAATTTCGTAGAACCTGAGGTGTATGATGTCGATTGTGCGAAATGTCTTCATGCTGCTTGTAATCATGGTGCTCCAAAATTGTTGTGACATTGGTGCCTCTGGAGAATTTTATTTTATTTTATTTTTTATATTTTTTTTGGCTGCCTTAATCATCCACACCGCTAATTGTCTTCATTGTTCTTCCTCTGAGTGTTGCTACTCTAGCAGTGAAGCCAGTCATGATCAGCCATTAAATTACAGGTAAATAACCAAATCACAACCACCACTAAAATCACGAGGTCTCTTTCTCCTCTGGGAGTCAAACTCGCAATGCACACCCAAAACATAGCCAATAGTGCGTATGCTAAAAACTACGATGGTAGGGGAATTTTTTTCATGAAAGTAAGTGCCATATCTTTGATGAAAATAGGTAGGGGAACTTTGTTGCACATACGACTGCACTGAATTCAATTTTACCCATTGAGGGATTCCTCTATAAGTGTGGATTTTTAAAAATTCTAGCATTGCAGCCATAGTTTACCATTTTTTTCTTTTTTAATCTTCAGCCTGAGCCCTCTTCTGTTGGTGTTCTCGTACAAGCTCTATTTTTTATTTGCATTTCAACTGGGAGTCTATCAATAGAATATTTTTATTTGTAGAAGATTCTGGTTCACCCAAATCCTCCCCCAATTTAAATTGGTGATGCCCTCGTCACTAGTAACAAGTCCCTCTATGCAACAGGTCTGCAACCCTTTGAACATTAGGTCCCGTACTGAGCAACAAGCACCCCCAATATAGGGAGAAGAAGTTTAAACACTGACTGGGTATAAGTGGATCTACAGTTATCTTCTCCAAAAAGAGCTGAAAAAAAATAATACTCTTGTTTCCCAGTCATCCAATTCTTTTTTTCTCTTTTTTTTCTTTTTTTTTAACTTTCCAACAACCAGTGCACCAAAAAGTACATGATATAGAACAAATGAAATCAAGGTACCCTCTTGGTGTTGAAAAGTGAGTAGTTCCTAACACGTCTACTATTTGTAGAGTTGATTAGGTCCTTCAACTTTCTTTTCCATATTGCATCAGCATCTGCTTTGTACAAGCACAGAGGTGGGTACCTCTTCCCTTTGCAGGAAATTAACACCCACATCCATGCCCAGATGGTGACTATCTCCTCCATATGGAAATAGTCAAGTTTCTACTTCTTAAAAAAATATGCAGGTTCATGGGTGTTGAGTCGATTTAGGCCTTGTCTACCAAGATGCCTATTTTCATACAATCAGGCCAATTCACCTGCAAAATAAATTGAGAAAAACTACAACACACAAAATTAGGGAAACAAGAATCATGGCATTCATACTTGTTAGGCCCTGGCTCTCGGGATACCTGCAGCTTGCATGTGGTTCATTATTTCCTGTGAAGCAAAAGAAATTTTATGCTAAGGACAGGTTATGTGCGGTTTTTTTTTTAATGACGGCACCCTTGACACATGATATCAAGGTATTTTTTTCTTCTTTTTTTTAATGATGGTACCCTTGGTGCATGACATCAAGGTGCCTTTCCCTTTTTTTTTTTCAACTATGATCAAGTGCCTCCACTGATGGACATTGAGCGGTGCGTCCCTTCGCTGATGGACATTGAGCGACGCATACCTCCGCTGATGGAGCAAGGTGCCTGCTTGATGCCTCCTTGAGTAAGGCACCTACTAGGTGCCTACTTTAGTAAGGTACCTATCTGAGTAAGGTGCCTACCTCAGTAAGGCACCTATCTCAGTAAGGTACCTACTTTAGTAAGACACCAGAGTAAGGTGCATGCTTGGTGTCTGCTTGAGTAAGGCACCTAAAAATTGTTGGTATGACATCTCCACACTTCATGTTGTCCTACAAAAGATAAAAAACTAAACTAAAGGCATTAATAAAATTCTAACTATTTTTTTTTCTTTTGTTTTCATTTGTTCTACTGTGACCAGAACAGATCTTGGCTTCTTTGTTTTTCATCATCTGCAATAGAGAACAAAATATCAACTACAATAATATGAGCTGAGTATTTTAAAATTTAGTGGCCAAGCTAGAGAACTATCACCGATCCGCCTTGGGAATTTGATTGAATGTGCTGTGTACTGGAACGTCTTCTCCACCAATATGTTTGTGAGAAATAATGAACTTTATGCACTATGACAATAGATTTCTCCATGATTTTAGATCCTCACCATCTCTTTGAAAATTTGGCATTCTCTTCCACCGTAGTGAGACTCTATCTCTTCTCTGCATTTTCTTTTCCCACATATTTTAACAAAATAAAAATCCTACCATAAAAATTATAATATTGGCACTGTGCATTAAAATTAGAGGTTGCATAGGCTGTAATTAAGCCAGACAACTACGCAAAATTATGTTCCATGTACTAGGATTTATGACAGCCAACAGATCCAAATATTTGAAACACCTAACTCTTCATCAATAACACATAAAAATGTTTAATCTGACTTTTGGTATATCTCAAGAGCACTAACTCTATGGATGCATTGTATGGATTGTCGTAATTAATAATAGCTTTGTGTATTTTCTCACTGTGTGCTCCTGAATGCATCATTTTTTTTCAATTGGGTAGCCTTGACACACGTGCATCTGAGTCAAACTGATCTCCCACTTTGAATTATTTCCTTCACATGTAGAATTAGAGCGACACTACGATCCTCTTTTTATAGTGGGAATAAATCAATTTGTTCACTATCATCTATAGTGTGTATTAGGTGTTTAGCTGTGACTCTTTCATGAGACACCTCGTTGATATTTTATGTACTATTTTTTGTGGCCATTCATATTTTTTTACCGTGCTTAGGCACCATTTTGACTTCGTGCAGACATTTGATTTCTTCTAGGCTCCTTCCCTATTTTTTAGCTATTGGTTGGAGATTTCTCATTTCCCTTCTGGACCAAGCTAGTCCTCAAGAAAGAGGATACTCTCTTCCAACAAGTAGCAAAAAAAAAACTCTATTTTTTTATTTGCTCTTAACTTTGGAGCCTTTTTAGCAGATGTTTTAATTTTTTCATGAACACTACAACCAACGTTCATTATGTTGTTGGCGGTATTGATGAAGGTGGGGTCTCCCCCATGCCTACATCTGAACTAGTCTTCACAAAATTATATACTTATTGATCAACTAGTTTGATACGCTGTAGCATGAGAAGAGTATTTTTCCTTCATGGTCTCACAACCAAACTCTTTTAATGTTACGATAAAATGTGCAGGTCGTAAAATACCTATATGTGGGATAGCAACTTGAAGAAAATAAAGCATAGCAGTCTTTTAAAATATATATGCTAGTTTTTTATTCACCAGGTCGCCTTAAGCGCAAGTGAAGAGCATACTCCATAACAATATGTTCTTTTAAATTCAGCTCTATCATTTTTCCTGCATCATTAAAATATTTTGCCAATATATTGCAAAGTGTTAAGCCTATAAAAAATTTTAATAATTAAAAATAATATTTTGGAGGCATAATTCCCCAATGGTTTCTATATAAAAACACATCCCTAAAAAAATTTTAATCAGACCTAGGTTGTGCTATTTCTTTTATTTTTTGAAACCATTTAGAACATGATGGAAATCCTTCATCGCTCGATTTTCTAATTTTTTTCAACAACACTATTTATTCCTACCTTTACACTTAATATGGTACATCAGGCTCGTTCTTGTATTTCCCTAAGAAGCTATATATTTAAATTGTTGCCTATGGGATTTATCTTTGACTATGTTGGCAACTATTTTTGACCTTATAAAAAGGCCCTTGGTGGACTCACACTTCTCAGGTAAAATATCTATAGGTAATTTTTAAATGGACTATTTAACTAACCTATAAATCACAACACTATAGTTTTGACACTCCTCGACAACAGCGCCAAAATGGTGAGCAGAAATCATGTCTTGAAAAACAATCATTTCTCTTCCATAAATTATCAATCCTGTAAGTCTGTAAACTTATGAGTGTCATGCATAGTATATGCCTACAGTATTGGGGAATGAATATTTTTATACCTTATTTAGTTTGGTGAGGGAAGTTTGTGCATTTTGGATTTCAACCAAACCAAATAAACTAAGTGCGGAAAATTAAATAAATAAATTACAATGTCAAAAATGAAATGTTGAAAATCAAGTGCGGGAAAATAAACACATACAACTGAAATTAACTAAAGTAGTAAATAAAGTAATAAATTAATCTACATAAAAAAAATACATAAATAAAATAGGGGAGGACTACTGCAGGGAATAGGCCCAAGCTCCCACAGATAGTCCACCCAGCTAGCTACGTAGAGCTTGCTCGAATAAGAGGAGTTGCACTCTTAATAAATTATACAGAAGAATAATATAAAATAATCGCTATGTAAAATTAATCATTGTCCCCTATTCATCAGGCCTACATATTTATATAAAGTGTAGCCAGATATTGTTACAATAACAAATCAATCTAATTTAATCACATGATGTGATTAGTTACAATTGGTTCTACACATATTTTATTCTTCTATTTTAAAGCATGTCCATTCACCAAAAGGATAAATATAAAAATCCTTAGGTGTACGTAACAAACAAATCCTAAATTAATGCATCCTAAAAATAATACCTTAAGAGCTTTATAAGGTCAACCATCTAATCGATTGATAATAAGTGTATTTATTTTATTTTAATAATACATAATTAAAATAACTCTCCTTTGTCTTCACGTGCAACAATCTTCATAGCCCCTTGGTCAACCTGGTCAATGTTGACTTGGTCAGAGTAAGGTGCATCAGTAAGGCGCCTCCCATGTATGGGAGTAAGGCGCTAGAGTAAGGTGTCTCCTCATGTATGGGAGTAAGGCGCCAGAGTAAGGCATCTACTCCATATACCTTAGACGTAATTAAGAAAAATCATACCAGGTCCATTTGGGGTGTAGATTGGGAAACAACATATTAGTAGCAAAACTTACATTTATACACAGTTTTCACTAAAAATACTCGTTACGCATAATACTAAAGTTTCTATCAATTATATGCATAAGTTAAATAAAAATAGATCTCACATTCTAATTAAACCAACAGTGATACCCCTTAATAGTGTATATAAAATGAGCATTTCTGGTGCTTATCACCTGGCTACTAGATGTATATGTTTTTTGCATTCAGTGTCATCCCATAAGAATTTTTTTTGTGGTCTTTCTAAAATCTCTTCCACTTTCCTTGACATCCTTAGGAAATACATGAAATAAATAGGGAGGCTTTGAAGCGTGTATTTTATGAGTTGTACTTTCCCTACAGAGGATAACAAAGATCCCTTCCAACCTTGAATTTTTCTATTAAATTTATCAATAATTGGATTCCAAAGTTCATATTTCATCTTGCCTACAAAAAAAGGCAAACCAAGATAGGTGATAGGGAACTTTTACTCCTTATAGCCCAACACTTTAACTATTTGATCTCTTATACTTTCCTCCATATTTAAAAACATAATCCTGCATTTTTCATAATTTATTTTTTTGGCCTGTAGCTTTTTCATAAGAATCAAGGACTTTTTTAAACTCCAAAGCTTCTTCCTCTATAGTTTTTCCTAGAAAGAAAGTATCATCCACAAATTTTTGATGAGACAAAGCTTCACCAATGGATGATTTTTTTATACCTTTGATATTACCATCCTTTCTCTTTCTTTCCAAAGTTCTTCCCAGGGAATCTACCATAATGATAAAGAGATATGGAGACAACGGATCTCCCTGCCTGATTTCTCTAGTAGAAGGAAAGAACCTAGCAGATTATCCATTGATCAAGATTGAAAAGTGAGGGTTAAAAATACACATACCAATCCATGCCCTCTATTTTTCACTAAATAATGTCAACACAATCCGTAATATAAGGTTTACAAATAATGATATTAATAATATTGTCATAATCAAATATAAGTGGATGTATAGGTTAAGGGTAAATGAGATTTTGGTAACATAGGGAAAAAATACAAAAGGTTGGATTTGATGTACAATGATTAAATTTTAACAATTAATGGGAAAATATTTGGGGAGGAAATGTGTATATACACATTCTAAGTTGGAACTTATCTATGGATGTACATGCAGGTTTCAATATATCTTAATACTATCAATGGAGGTGAGGTGAATAGAGTCAAGATAAGCAGTATCTTATGCACCCTATCTACCAATTTAAAAGAGTAGGGTAGAAATGACATTAAATACAAGTTTATTTGTAATGGATAGTATTTTTAATATATATTAAGTTGAAATTTATTTATGGATGCACTTGTAGGTCTCAAGATATATTGAGACTATGGATGTGTTGGACATTTTGAGTCCCTAAGTCATAGTTGTCATTGATGTCACCAGATGAAGTCATCATTAATGTCAAGGACTTCGTCAAGAAATAAAGTTGTCAGGGTTGTATTTTGATATCCAGAAATAAGGCCAAAGGTCAAGAGAATCAGTGCAAAAGTTAAAAGAAAAAGGGCTCCATAATATATTAATAGTATATAGAAGCATAAGTTAAAAGGGTTTTCATAAAAACCAAAGAAGGCTTATTGCAAAGTTGAAAGAAGGTTTAATATTTATTTTATAAAATATTTAAATTCATGCGAATTTAAATTTTATAAATAAATGTTATTTATATCAAGTTATGCAATGGGAAGGACTTTATAATCCCAAAAATTTATGCAAGGAGAAGGACCTTATAATCCCAAATGTTTGGTAAATAATTAATTTATAATATTTAAATTCAAAAGAATTTAAATAAATTATAAATTAATAAAGTTTGAAATGCCTTTATAAAGTTCCTAACCTTTGTCAACATTACGTGGTGGTGAAGGCATTAGCGTCGACCTTTTACAAGCATGGAGGAAATTAATATATATACATATGTCCAAAGGGCATTAAACTTTATCCTTGCTTGATTGATTAATATTGCATGTGAATTGGAAAGAAGAGCTCGTGAGAAAGTTTACGAATTTCGTGTGCCGATGAACAGAATAAAGAAGAAGGTATCAATCGTTTGAAAGCCAACTGGGTAGCTTGGCCTAGTGGCAAGTGGGCAATGGACAGAGCGCTTGTAGGCAAGGAGGCCAGCATTTGAAATGTGATGGCTATGCTTGGCAGTCATGTTGGTTGAAGATACCAAAGGTGCACATTTTACAAGGCACAAGGCGGGAGACACGATTTGAAGCACATGGTGATTCTTAAGTTTAAAACAAGTGCATAGCTCATGCGACGGTTGGAGTCCTAGCTAAGGTGTTTGACATGGGCAAAGTTGAGGGTTCGAATCCCTCTGAAGGTGAGGTAAATATTTTTACATTTAATTTAATTATTGTCTAAGTTGGGAGATAAAAGGGGTGTTAGTCGGATTTGCTTAGAAGGGTTGCTAGTTGGATAGTGGTGGTTATTGAAAAGTGTCAATTATGAGTAATAAGGAGTTTTGAATTTAATTTTTAATAAAGTCTTAAATATCATATTGGCATATTGGAGAATTAAGACTTTTTTAGTATTGTTTTAATTTTAGTAAGGGGTTTTTGTGTTAAAGAAGATTATTGTGAAGGTGTTTAATATTATTTAAGTTAGAGTGATAAGGTGTAATTTTTTATATCATTTTGTATTGTGTTTTGTTGAGGAAATTATTATCTTCTAACCCTTATTGAGATTGGCAAAGAAGTGAGTGTGAGTATGGCAGATTTGTGAGATCAACTCCTTGTCAAGAAAAAAGATATGGGCAAATTCTTCCTTGGTTGAGTTGATTGATTGGATTTCTAGAAAATAAAGTTTGGAGTGAAAAGGATTTAATTAGGGTTTCCTTTTAGAAAGTGTTTGAGTTAATGCTTCAAGTTTTTCTAGAATTAAGTGTTGTGATTAAAACCTTGTTTTATAAGCATTGTTGTTGAAGCCATTGGATTGTGTGAAGAACTTGAACTAGGGTTTGAAAAGAACATGAGTATCATTGTTATGTGAAGATTGATTTATAAGCATTGTTGTTGAAGCCATTGGATTGTGTGAAGAACTTGAACTAGGGTTTGAAAAGAACATGAGTATCATTGTTATGTGAAGATTGATTTATAAGCATTGTTGTTGAAGCCATTGGATTGTGTGAAGAACTTGAACTAGGGTTTGAAAAGAACATGAGTATCATTGTTATGTGAGATTTGTTGTTGAGCATTTTTGGAAATATTTTGAGTTGGTGTTTACATGCTTGGACTAGGGTTTGTGAGCAAGGGTTGTTTCTTGAGTAATTGGTTGAGTAGAGTTGATTGAGCCTAGTCAAGTGGATGTATGAAGTGATTGTTCAAGTTCCATAAAATAAACTATTCTATATTCTTATTTGAATTGAGATTGAGCATTTGAGTGTAGAACTTATTGAGTCTCTAACAATTCTCTTTATGCTTCTATGAGATTGGACAAGTTATGTTGGACTTGTTAAGAAGATTTGAGGTAAGTCTTTGAGAAGACTTGTAGACTAATTTTATGTGAGCTTTTTGTGGAAGCTTACAGTACATATTTGGATAAGTTCCATGTGGACTTATTGAGCTAATTTTTATAAGTTCTGAGTGGACTTATTGAGCATATTTGGATAAGTTCTGAATGGACTTATTGAGTATATTTGAACAAGTTTTGAGTGAGCTTGTTGAGCAGTTTTGGACATGTTCTGAGTGAGCTTGTTGAGCATATTTGAGTAGGTTTTGAGTGGAAATTTTGAGCATATTTGAGCAAGTTCTGAGTGGACCTATTAAGCAAAGTTGAGCAGGTTCTAAGTGGACCTATTGAGTAGATTTGAGCAGGTTTTGAGTGGACCTGTTGAGCATAGTTGAGCAAGTTTTGAGTGGACCTATTGAGCAGATTTGAGAAATTTTTGAGTGGACTTGTTGACCAGACTTGTGCTAGAATGAATGGACTATGTTTAGTGTAAATTTGAGATAGAGCTTTAAAGGTTACAAAGCAGAGAGGACAATAGTCTCCAGTGGATAGAAATCCATCAGCCAGGGTAGTGGGGATAGGTCTTTTGAGTGGGGATAAGAGTCTTCAGTGGAGAGAGATCCACAAGCCAGTGTAGTGAAGGTAGTAGTCTTCTAGAGGATCACCAGCCAGAGTGTAGAGGAGTTCTCCTGTGGATAGAGATCCACAAACTTGATTTAGGGGATTGGTGTCTCCTTTGGATAGAGGTCCATAAATATTGTAATAGGGAAGGATTCCCAAGAAATTGATTGAGAAATTTTTAGTGAAATATTTTCTTCGTGGAGTAACCCATATTGGGTGAACCACGTTAAATTGGTGTCTCTATTGTGTGTGATGATTTGTGCATTTATTTGGTTACTATTGTTGATATTGTTATCTTTACATTGCATAATATTGATTGGAAAGAAAAGTAAAAAGTGGTCTTATATTGTTCACCCCCCTCTTAGTATAAGCTTGTGTTCTTCAATTGGTATCATAGTGGGTTCCTTCATAAGATTTTAACAACTTGAAGGAAAGGCTAACAAGAATACAATGGATCCTAAGGAAGTGTCCTCAAATAGTTCAGCACCAGTATTTTATAGAAATGACTATATGTATTAGAGTATAATGATGAATATCTACCTGATCGCACTTGGCAATGAAATTTGGGAATCAATGAAATTTAGATATTATCCCTTAGTCAATCCTCCTACAGGTAAGGAAGGCAAGCTTCTACAGCACTACAATTCAAAATAAATGAATGAACTTATGAGAGGTTTACATAGAATAGAGTCTATGAAAGTTATGCACTGTCAAACTACAAAAGAGATATGGAATAAATTGCAAAAAAATATATGGAGATAAAAATGTCAAGAAAGCAAAGAGTCAAAATCTCAAAAGACAACTTGAAGAATTAAGAATGAAAAAAGAGGAAAATATTAGTGCTTACCTACTTCAAATTGATGAGGTTTTTAATGATATGCGAGAACTTGGTATGAAGATTTATGAATCTGATATTTGTGATAAAGTCTTAAGATCTCTTCCAAAAATATTCAGTGAACAGGTTTCTGCTATAGAAGTATCAATAGTGTTGAGCAAGGTGCAGTGACAGTATTGTCATTGTTGTCAACACACTCAGATGGACAGGTTGATGCAGTGGATAGTTGTTCGGAGGTTATTCAAAATATGTACAGTGGTGTTCAATGCTTATGAGAATGTTTGTGATGTTCAGGTGAATTTGTTACAGGTTGATAATGCAAATTTGCAAAAGTTGCAAAAATCATCAAGAAGTTGTCAAAGTAGCAAAAAAGGAAGTTGTCAAAGTGGCAAAACTTTAATAGAATGTTTTGGAAATCCCAAGATACTATTTGGAGGTTTTTTTATCATTTGAAAGTGTGGTTGCAGTGTTCGAACGGTCGGTTGCTTCGCCGGTGCATTGTTGGTCATGAAACTGCAGCTGTAAAATCCGCGTTGGAGGTCACTTTACGGGAGGAATATTAAGCAATCCATGCGAAATTGGACCTCAAATGTTTTACTGAAGGTATATAGATATACTGAGAGCTTAAGTTTTAAATTTTAGCTAAAAAATATTTCGGAGGAAGAAATGGTGAGCGCTGCAAAATGGCTCTGGAGCACATTTTGTAGTTTGTGACAGGTGTAAAATCAGCGTCAGAGGCCACTTTGTCGGAGGTATATTAAGAAATATGTGATGAATAAAAATTTGAAATTTTTACTAGAGGTAGTCTGATATACAAAGAGCTTATAGTTTCAATTTCAGCCCAAGCGGAGACCCGAGGAAGAAACGGCAGAAGTTGAAAAATACCTCCGTAGCACTTTTTCCTGTTTTAGGCAGCCAAGTGCTTTTGCGCTCGAATACTCAAATTCATATTTTCTTGTTGCCGAATATATTTTTTAAGTGTTGTTTCACGTATAGCTCATCGAATTGAACACCTTTGTTTTTTTTTCGGAGTAATTTCGAGGCCTCCAAGTGTGAGAACAAGTAATGTGCACATCACTTTGTCCGTGACCTGTTTGACAAAATGCCTCTCTAAAATAAAAGTGAAATTTAAAAAGGTCATTACTTTTGATCCGTAAGTCCTTTTGAGTTCGTTCTTTTTCCAGCACATGCAGAATTTTAAAATCTAGAAAAATCTTATGTCTTTGAAGGGAGACATTATTGAATGTTGAAACGGTCATCTTGCAGATCAAAACTTGTTAGGAAGTTGAAGTGTTGGAAGTTAAAGGTATTGCAAAAAGGTTTTTAAAAGGACTCGGTGTGAGATTGAGATTCAGATCAGATGAGATTAGTCAAAGTGGATGTGTAGAGAGAAGAAATGAGCTAGACCACTCAGGATATTTTGGAATGGAGATCAGATTTTCTACTGTAGTTTTTTATTTTTATCGAGTGGGTGCTTGGTGATCGGGGTCAGTGCTCCTTGTAGTTGGTGCTACTAAATTTTGGATTGGTTGGTGCCATTCCCTACAGTTGGTGCTGCAAAAATATTGTAAATACTAAACATTTTCGAGGTTGGATTTGGATTGGAGTCCAAACAGTCCATTGGCACAATGGTTTTCCCACATCGGGTTTCCACTATAAATCTAGTGTTATGTGATGCATGTTTGTGTGATTTATTGTTTTTATTTGATTTCATAGTTGGATTAATTTTTAATACACACTGATTCAGTCCCCCTCTCAGTGTCACGCTTAGTTCTACAATTGGTATCAAAGTGAGGTTCCTGAATAGGCTTAACCGGCTAGGGTGATCTTGGAAGTGACACAATGGCAAGTGGTTCAGGATTCTTATCAAACAAAGCACCATTGTTTTATGGAACTAATTACACATTTTGGATACTGGAGATGCAGACATATCTTTGTGCTTTGGGATACGACATTTGGGATTCAGTAGACAGTGGATACACAACACCCACCACTTCTCCAACTGATGCTGCTAGTAAGAAACTGTTTGAGAATGACTCAAAAGCAAATAATGCTATCATGTGTAGATTAGTGGATAGCAAACTGATAAATATTATGGGTTGTAACAAGTTAAAGGAAATATGGGACAAACTGAAGAGTTTTCATGAAGGAGACGATAAGATCAAGGAGGCCAAGTTACAAACACATCGAGCTCAGTTCGAAGGATTGAAGATGAATGAGGATGAGAATATAAAGGTATATATGTTGAGAGTTAATGAAGTCATAAATGCTATCAGAGGACTTGGATAGGAAATCAAAAACTCGGTAATCATCAAAAAGGTATTAAGATCTCTTCCTCAAAGGTTTGATTCTAAAGTTTCAGCTATAGAAGAAGATAAAGATCTGAATTCTTTTAGTATGGATGAGATGCATGGCTCTCTGACTACATATAAGATGAGAATAGAAAAATCTAAACCCACCGATAGAGAAGGAGCTTTTAAATCCTAGAAAAATATGAAAGTAAAACAAGAATCCGATAAAGAAGAGACATCAGATGAAATGGAAGTAAACTTTGTTCAAAAACTAAAAAGGGGAAAAAAAAAATACATAGGAAAGTTACCATTTAAATGTTTTAACTATGGAGGTGTTGGGCATTTCACAGCTAAATATCCACTTAATGAGAAGAATAGAAGTGATGAAGGATCGCACAGAGAAAGAAGTGACTGGAAGAAAAAATCAAATTTCAGAAAAGGTAACTTCAAGAAGAAAAGTTTCATCTCCAAGAATGTCAGTTCATCATAAGATAGCTCTAGTGAGGATTCTAAAAAAGAAACAGGTGAAGCTCTTTTCATGGCATTCGAAGAAGAAAAACTAGAAAAAAAACAAGAAAGTGATGAAGAAGAAATTGACACAAAAGTGAATTTGGAAGAGGAACTAATTGCAACTTTGAATGAATTGAAGATAGAAAGAAAAAGGAATAAGAAAATTTCAAGAAATCTTGAGGATGCAAATGAAATAATAACAAGTTTGAAAGTGCAAATAGAAGAATCCAAGAAGATCTCCGAAGATCTCGAAGTGTAAATAACCATAAAAATAGATTATTACAGCAAGTTAGAAGAAGATGTTGTTGGTTTAAGGATGCATCTAGAAGAGATGAATAAGAAAATTAGCTCTTATCACAAATGTGAAGAGAGTTCTATGAAGCTGGATAAGATTATAAAGAACCAAAATACTACATGCATAAAATTTGGTTTGGGTTTTGACAAAGGAGAATCATCAAATGGATCAAAGGCCACAAATTAAGAATCCACAAAGAATGAAAAAAAAAAATAGGTTAATCAAGAAAAAATGAATCATGCAATGGAAAGCAATAATGCAAGGTACGAAAGGAGAATTGATAATGATGGTTTCACCAATGTCACACATCAAAGAAGAAGAAGATTTATGGCTCCTACAACAACATGGCAAAGACCACCACCTAGGTTCAATCATACCTTTTTTGGTTACTGTTTTAAATGCAATGGTTATGGACATAAGATTTCATATTGCAAGTATAATGTAGGACCAAGGAATTTTGCTAGTAGAAATGTTTTTTCACCTTTGATGGATTATGCAGTAGAATGTTATAACTGTCATAACTTTGGGCATATTTCAAGAAATTGTAGAAGTGCATTTGCATCAAATCAATTTCAGAGAAGAAAATTTTAGCCAAATATAATAAGACAAAATAGAAAATTTTCCGAAAAACATGCACAAGCTACTGAAAAAGAAAAGCCAAAACAAGAACCCAAAACTGTAATCAAACCGTAGTGGAAAGAAAAAGAGCAACCTAAGGAAGAAAAGGAATCCTTGATCGTACAAATGACATTTAAAGAACAGAATAAATACACACCATGGATACTTGATAGTGGATGCTCCAATCATATGATAGGTGATAAACAGAAATTTGAGAAGTTGCAGCAATATGAAGGTGGTTCAGTGAAATTCGAAAACAATGATGGAGCTAAGATAGTTGGTAGAGGTTCAGTTAAGATCAGTGACAAAATAATTAGGTCAAAATAAGTCTTTTTTGTGGTTGGTCTAAAGCATAACTTGTTGAGCGTAAGTCAGATTTGTGATAGATGTCATGATGTGATCTTTAAGAAGTAGGGCTGTGAAATCAGAAAGTCAAATAGTGGGAAGTTGATAGCAACTGGATCAAGGACATATGGAAACATGTACACTCTCTCAAAGACTTCAGAATGAGCTTTCTTTATTGGACATAAATAAGAGAATTGGTTGTGGCACAAGATGCTCGGTCATATCAGTTTTGATAACCTAGTAAAAATCAGTTCAAAGAAAGCAGTCAGAGATATTTCCACCATTATCAAACCATCAAATAGCATTTGTGCTTCATGTCAAAAAGGGAAGCAAACTAGAGTCTCATTTAAAACAAAAGAGTACTACATGAGCAAACCTTTGGAACTAATACATATTGATTTATGTGGACCCATGAGAATGCAAAGCATAAACGGTGACAAATATTTCATGTTGTGTATATATAACTATTCCAGGATGACATGGGTATCATTTTTGAAGCATAAATCAGAAGCTTTTGAGATGTTCAAAGTTTTCAAAAACCAAGTTGAGAATCAAACAGAAAAAATGATTAAATTTTTAAAGTAAGACAGAGGAGGAGAGTTCATTTTAGAGGATTTCATAGAGTATTATGAAAAATATGGCATCAAGAGATAACTTTCAGTAGCCAAGACACCTCAGCAGAATGGTGTGCTAGAAAGAAAGAACATGATAGTGCAGGAAAGGGAACAGACTATATTGATTGAGAGCAAAGTAGCAAACATATTTTGAAAAGAGGCAGTCCATACTGCGGTATACATCCAAAATAGGTGCATGTTGAGGATGCATGAAATAAAAACTCCTTATGAGTTGTGGTTCGGTAAAAAGGCAACAACAAGATATTTTAAAGTTTTTGGCAGTAAGTGTTAATCAAAATAATAGAAGAAAACCTTGGTAAGATTGAAGATAGAGCGGATGAAGGCATTATTCTTGGCTATTTATCAAAAAACAAATCTTATAAATGTTACAACAAGAGGCTAAGAAAAATTGTGGAAAGTGTCGATGTTAAAGTTGATGAAGGAAGGGAACGAGTAATTAGCTATGAAGAGAACTACCCAATTTATGAAGAGGTCATTGAAGGAGATGAGGAAGAGGAAACGGAAAATAAATCAAGAATTGACTTAGAGGATTCGAAAAGTGATTCAGAATTGGAAGAAAACAATAAATTCAAAATAGGTAGTTGACAAAAAGATCATCCTAGAGAGCAAATAATTGGAGACCCCATAGTTGGTGTTCAGACAAGAAGAAGATTAGTAAGTAACTACTCTTTACTATCCATCATTGAGCCCAAAAATGTTACCGAAGCAAGCAAAGATGAAATTTGGATAAATGCAATAAATGAAGAATTATATTAGATCGAGAAAAACAAGACTTGGGAGTTAGTACCAAGACCTACAAATAAAAATTTAATTGGTACTAAATAGGGAATTTCAAAACAAATTGAATGAATACGGAAAGGTAGTCAAGAATAAAGCAATATTGGTATGCAAAGGGTATGCGCAAGTTGAAGGTATTGACTTTGAGGAAACCTTTGCACCTATGGCCAGACTAGAGGCAATTAGAATATTTCTTGCTTTAGTCGTTTACAAGAATTTCAAAGTTTATCAAATGGATGTGAAATCAGTATTTTTGAATGGGAAACTTGAAGAAGAGGTTTATATTGAGCAGCTAGATGGTTTTCAGCTTGGTGATGATCCCAACTTGGTTTACAAGTTGAATAAAGTGTTAGATGGCTTAAAATAGGTACCCTTGGCATGGTATGCAAGGCTAGACAGTTATCTTACTCAGCAAAGGTTCAAGAAAGGTATGGTGGACAGTAATTTGTATGTCAAAATAGAAAATGGTCATCATATTGTTGTTGTTATATACGTATATGATATCATAGTTGGCAGCAAAAAATATGAGTTGTGTAAATATTTTGCAAATAAGATGCAGAAAAAGTTTGAAATGTCAATGATTGGTGAACTTTCGTATTTTCTCGGATTGCAAGTTAATCAAAAGGAGAAAGGCATATTTATTTTTCAAATCAAATATGTGAAAGAGATGCTGAAAAATTTCACAATGGAGGATTGCAATCCAATTAGCACTCCCAAGATGACAAGTTGTAATTTGAGCAAGGATGACAAATCTCCCCCTGTTGATCAAACTATGTACAGATCCATGATTGGGAGCTTATTGTACTTGACAGCTACTAGACCGGATATTCTATAGGTAGTATGCATGGTAGCACGATTTTAGACTAGTCCCAAGGAGACTCATGTGACAGTAATAAAGAGGATTTTTCGGTACCTCAAGGGTACTATGGAGTATGTGTTATGGTATCTGAAAGGTAAGGAGTTCATATTTATTGTATATTCAGATGCAAATTTGGTAGGATGTGTAGATGACAGGAAGAGTACAAATGGAGGTGCATTCTATCTTGGTGATAATCTTCTTGCATGGCATAGTAAAAATCAAGAGATAGTCTCATTATCCACAGTAGAGGCAGAGTACATTGTAGCGACATCATGTTGTACATAGGTACTTCGGATGAAACAAACTTTGAAGGATCTTGGAATAAATTTTAGTGAGCCCATATTGATCATGTGTGACAATACAAGTGCAATAAATATCTCAAAGAATCCATTTATGCATTCTTGCACAAAAAATATTGCTATCCGATGCCATTTTTTGAAGGAGAAACTTGCAGAAGGTGAGGTTAAGTTGGATTTTGTTCCAACAACAGAGCAAGTAGCGAACATCTTCACAAAACCATTGCCCAAGGAATTATTTGAGTACCTTTGCAAGAAATTGGGAGTGGTCACACTTCCCAAGCATTGACTAGCTATCGGGGTCACATTCTCAGGGGGAGCATTTGTGTCTTTGTTTATCTTTTTGCTCATGTTTGTGATTTTTTCTAAGTGTAATAATTTTTTCCTGAGAATGTTGTGCATGGACTCAAGGGGATTTTGCAGCAGCCCTTTGGTATTGTTGTCAAAGGGGGAGAAGAGTTACAGAAACTGTGTGTGTTACCAAAAATTCCAAAGGGGGAGATTGTTGAGCAAGGTGCAGCGACAGTATTGTAATTGTTGTCAACACACTCATATGGAAAGGTTGATGCATTGGATAGTTGTTCGGAGGTTATTCAAAATATGTACAGTGGTTTTCAATGCTTATGAGAATTTTTGTGATGTTCAGGTGAAGTTGTTACAGGTTGTTCGTGCAAATTTGCAAAAGTTGCAAAAATCGTCAAGTTGTCAAAGTAGCAAAAAAGGAAGTTGTCAAAGTGGCAAAATGTTAATAGAATGTTTTGGAAAGCCCAAGATACTATTTGGAGGTTTTTTATCATTAGAAAGTGTGGTTGCAGTTTTGGAATGATCTGTTGCTTAGTCGGTGCATTGTTGGTCATGAAACTGCAGCTATAAAATCCGTGTTGGAAGTCACTTTACGGGAGGAATATTAAGCAATCCATGTGGAATTGGACCTCAAATTGTTTACTGGAGGTATCTGGATATACTGATAGCTTAAGTTTTAAATTTTAGCTCAAACAGAGTCCGGAGGAAGAAACGGTGAGCGTTGCAAAATGGCTCTGGAGCACTTTTTGCAGTTTATGTGACAGGTGTAAAATCAGCGTCATAGGCCACTTTGTCGGAGGTATATTAAGCAATATGTGAGGAATAAAACTTCTAAATTTTTACTGGAGGTATTATGATATACATAGAGCTTATATTTTAAACTTAAGCCCGAACGGAGACCCAAGGAAGAAACGGCAGCAGTTGCAAAATGCCTCTGTAGCACTTTTTCCAGTTTTGGGCAGCCAAGTGCTTTTGCGCTCGAATACTCAAATTCATATTTTATTGTTTCCTAATGTGCCGTTTAAGTGTTATTTCACGTATATCTCATTGAATTGAACATATTGTCTTTTTGGTCGAAGTAATTTCGAGGCCTCCAAGTGTGAGAACGAGTAATGTGCACAACACTTTATCCGTGAACTGTTTGACAAAATGCCTCTCCAAAATAAAAGTGAAATTTAAAAAGGTCATAACTTTTGATCCATAACTCCTTTTGAGTCTATTATTTTTCCAGCGCGTGCCGAATTTTAAAATCTAGAAGAACATTATGTCTCCCAAGGGAGACATTATTGAATGCTAAAATGGTCATCTTGCAGCTCAAAACTTGTTAAGAAGTTGAAGTGTTGGAAGTTAAAGGTATTGCAAAAAGGTTTTTAAAAGGATTTAGTGTGAGATTGAGATTCATATCAGATGAGATTAGTCAGAGTGGATGTGTAGAGAGAAGCAATGAGCTAGACCACTCAGGGTCTTTTGGAACGGAGATCAAATTTTCTACTACAATTTTTTGTTTGCCGAGTGGGTGCTTGGAGATCGGGGTCGGTGCTCCTTGCAGTTGGTGCTGCTAAAGTTTGGGTTGGTTGGTGCTGCAAAAATATTGTAAAGACCAAATATTTTTGAGGCTATATTTGGATGTAAGTCCAAATAGTCCATTGGCACAGGGGTTTTCCCACATCGGGTTTCCACTATAAATATGGTGTTATGTGATGCATGTTTGTATGATTGCTTGTTTTTATTTGATTTCAAAGTTGGATTAAATTTTTAATACACACTAATTCACCCCCCTCTCAGTGTCATGCTTGGCTCTATAAATAAATGGTGATACTTTGATAAGAGATAAGTTGCTTGGTATGCTCACAGCATTTGAGATAAGAACAAAAGATCCTATGTCCTAGAAGGAAGTAACATTCAAAGCAACCAATAAGAAAAAGGGTAAGAAGTCATAATCAAGCAATGAGTCATCTAGTAATAAAAAATCTAACTATGGTAGAAGAGATAAGGACTATAGAAGATCTAAAGATCTAAGATTTGTTAAGTGTTTCAATTGTAGAAAGTATGGAAATTTTGCAACAGATTTTCAAGAACCTAAGAACAACAATGTTGAAGAAAAACAGGATCACAGGAACAAGGAATCAAAAAGATATAGGCAGGATAAGCATTAGAAGAAAAGCAAGGATGGACAAAGTAGACAAGGAAATAAGTTTTTTCAAAGGCAAAAGAGAAGCTACTATACGGATAAGGCAAGTAAGTACTCAAGTGATAGTGATGTTAATTTTTTAGACAATGATAGATATGAAGTCCTATTTATGATTGAAGAAAAAGAACCAATTAAGAAAAGGACTCCAATCATTCTCAAGTGTTTTATATGTGGTAAATTTGGACATCTTGAAGATGATTGTACAAGGGATGGTTATAGTTTCAATGATGATGAATATGAGAATGCACTTGAAGGACCAGATGAAAATCTTCTAATGGCTTTACAAGAAGTTAGTGATCCTATAGAAGACAACCCAATAGAAAATGAGGACAAAGGCAAACAAGTAGAGGAATACTCAGAAAATAATGGTTATGATCTCAAGGGAGAACTTATCTATGCCCTTGACACAGTAAAGAAGGTAAGGAAGCAACACTCTAAACTTGAAATTCAGTTTTAAGAATGTGATGAAGAGAGAAGATTGATCATAGAGGATTTAGAAAAATAAAAGGCTAAGGCAAAGAGGTTCAAGTATAAGTTAGAAGAAAATATCTTGGAATGTGAGAAGTTAGCACAAGAAGTGGCACTACTAAAATAATATTTAGAGGACTCCAATATCAAGATGAAATGATTTAAAAATGGCTCAAAGAACTTGGATAAGTTCATCAAGACACAAAAGACTACATCAAGCAAAACAGGTCTTGGATTTGAACAGGTTCAAAAGAAATGGGAAGAAGAGTCAACTTCAAGTTTTGGAGGAGAAAAAACTTCAAATGAATATACTTCAGAAGAAGATAGTATGAAATAAAGTGAGACATCAGAGGATGAGTTGGACAATAGAGAGTTCAACAAAAATAGGAACAATGCACAAAGAAGATATAGATGGAACAACAATCATAATAGGTCAAGAGAGACTAAGAGACCAATGAGGTCAAGTCAAGAAAACTTAAATGGAAGATGTTTTTCATGTCACAGGTTTGGACACATGGCTTCACAATGCAGGACACATGAAATATAGGAATATGGGAACAAACAGGTTTAACATAGGTATTGCTACTCATCTAATCAGTTTGGTCACAAGGCAATAAATTGTAGGGTTCATGATAAAGGATGATATGGCTTCACTAGGAGAAATCCTAATACATTTGCACCTCCAAGGAATAATAACATTAAGTCTTATAAGTGCAATAATTATGGTCACATAACAAAGTGGTGTAGAGTAGACATCCTAGAAATAGGTATGAACATGAACAGGAACAGGAATAGTAACAGGAACAGGAACATGAATATGAATAGGAACAGGAGCATGGATATGAAAAGGAATAGGAATAAGTATATGAACAGGAACAGGAACAAGAACAGGAATATAGACATGGAAAAAAACAAAGACATAGACATAAACAAGGACATGGATAGAAATAGTCAGAGGATTCAAAAAATTCATAAAAAAAGAGGAGGATAAAGGTAAAGAATAGTGCTTTCTGGGAGTATAAATACTCCCACACCAGAATTAAATACCTCAAAAGAAGGTGGGTGAGGGGCTAAGCTAATAGGCTCATTCTTAGCCCCGAGACCCAAATGTGACCCTTTGCCATTGATGTCAAAGGGGGAGAGATTTGAGTAAGGGGGAGAGACTTGATACTTGAAAATAGCATTGAGCCAGGGGGAGCAGGACAAAAAGCAAGTCAAGTTTTGGTAAAAAGAGTTTGGGTTACCATCAATGAAAAAGGGGGAGATTTTTGGACATTTTGAGTCCCTAAGTCATAGTTATCATTGATGTCACCAGATGAAGTTATCATTAATGTCAAGGACTTCGTCAAGAAATAAAGTTGTCAAGGTTGTTATTTGATATCTAGGAATAAGGCCAATGGTCAAGAGAATCGGTGCAAAAGTTTAAAAAAAAAGGGCTCCATAATATCTTAATAGTATATTGAAGCATAAGTTAAAAGGGTTTTCATAAAAACCCAAGGAGGCTTATTGCAAAGTTGAAAGAAGGTTTAATATTTATTTTATAAAATATTTAAATTCATGCGAATTTAAATTTTATAAATAAATGTTATTTATATCAAGTTATGCAATGGGAAGGACTTTATAAGCCCAAAAATTTATGCAAGGAGAAGGACCTTATAAGCCCAAAGGTTTGGTAAATAATTAATTTATAATATTTAAATTCAAAATAATTTAAATAAATTATAAATTAATAAAGTTTGAAGCGCCTTTATAAAGTTCCTAACCTTCACCGACATTACATGGTGGTGAAAGCATTTGAAGTGCCGACGTTTTACAAGCATGGATGAAATTAATATATATACCTATGCCCAAAGGGCATTAAACTTTATCCTTGCTTGATTGATTAATATTGCATGTGAATTGGAAAGAAGAGCTCGTGATAAAGTTTACAAATTTCGTGTGTCGATGAATAGCATAAAGCAGAAGGCGTCAATCGTTTGAAAGTCAACTAGGCATCTTGGCCTAGTGGCAAGTGGGTTGTGGACAGAGTGCTTGTACGCAACGAAGCCAGTGTTTGAAATGTAGTGGTTGTGCTTGGCAGTCGTGTTGGTTGAAGGCACCAAAGGTGCATGTTTTACAAGGTGCAAGGTGGGAGACACGATTTGAAGCACGTGGTGCTTCTTAAGTTTCAAATGAGTGCATAGCTCATGCGGTGGTTGGAGCCTTGGCTAAGGTGTTTTTCATGGGTAAAGTTGAGGGTTCAAATCCCTCCGAAGGTGAGGTAAATATTTTTGCATTAAATTTAATTATTGCCTAAGTTGGGAGATAAAAGGGGTGTTAGTCGGATTTGCTTAGAAGGGTTGCTAGTTGGATAGTTGTGGTTATTGAAAAGTTTCAATTAGGAGGAATAAGGAGTTTTAAATTTATTTTTTAATAAAGTCTCAATTATCATATTGGCATATTGGAGAATTAAAACTTTTTGAGTATTGTTTTAATTTTAATAAGGGGGTTTTGTGTTAAAGAATATTATTGTGAAGGTGTTGAATATTATTTAAGTTGGAGTGATAAGGTGTATTTTTTGATATCATTTTGTATTGTGTTTTTTTGAGGAAATTATTATCTTCTAACCCTTATTGAGATTGGCAAAGAAGTGAGTGTGAGTGTGGCAGATTTGTGAGATCAACTCCTTGTCAAGCAAAAAGGTATGGGAAAAATTTTCCTGGTTAAGTTGATTGATTGGCTTTCTAGAAACTAAAGTTTGGAGTGAAAAGGATTTAATTAGGGTTTCCTTTTCAAAAGTGTTTGATTTAATGCTTCAATATTTTATGTAATTAAGTGTTGTGATTAAAACCTTGATTTATAAGCATTTTTGTTGAAGCCATTGGATTGTGTGAAGAACTTGAACTAGGGTTTGAAAAGAACATGAGTATCATTGTTATGTGAAGATTGATTTATAAGCATTGTTGTTGAAGTCATTGGATTGTGTGAAGAACTTGAACTAGGGTTTGAAAAGAACATGAGTATCATTGTTATGTGAGATTTATTGTTGAGAATTGTTGGAAATATTTTGAGTTGGTGTTTACATGCTTGGACTAGGGTTTGTGAGAAAGTGTTGTTTCTTGAGTAACTGGTTGAGTAGAGTTGATTGAGCCTATTCAAGTGGATGTATGAAGTGATTGTTCAAGTTCCATAAAACAAACTATTCTATATTCTCATTTGAATTGAGATTGAGCATTTGAGTGTAGAACATATTGAGTCTCTAACAATTCTCTTTATGCTTCTATGAGATTGGACAAGTTATGTGTGGACTTGTTAAGCAAATTTGAGGCAAGTCTTTGAGAAGACTTGTGGACTAATTTTATGTGAGCTTTTTGTGGAAGCTTACAATACAGATTTGGATAAGTTTTGTGTGGACTTATTGAGTAGATTTGGATAAGTTTTGAGTGGACTTATTGAGCATATTTGGATAAGTTCTGAGTGGACTTATTGAGTAGATTTGGACAAGTTTTGAGTGAGCTTGTTGAGTAGTTTTTTACAAGTTCTAAGTGAGCTTGTTGAGCATATTTGGTCAGGTTCTGATTGGACCTATTGAGAAAATTTGAGCAGGTTCTGTTTGGACCTATTGAGCAGAGTTGAGCAGGTTCTGAGTGGACCTATTGAGTAAATTTGAGCAAGTTCTGAGTGGACATTTTGAGAAGAGTTGATCAGGTTCTAAGTGGACCTGTTGAGTAGATTTGAGCAAGTTCTAAGTGGACTTGTTGAGCAGATTTGTGCTAGATCGAATAGACTGTGTTTAGTGCAGATTTGAGATAGAGATTTGGAGGTGACATAGCAGAGAGGAAAGTAGTCTCCAGTGGATAGAGATCCATCAGCCAGGGTAGTGATGACATGTCTTCTGAGTGGGGACAAGAGTCTTCAGTGGAGAGAGATCCACAAGCTAGTGCAATGGAGGTAGTAGTCTTCTAGAGGATCACCAGGCAGAGCAAAGGAGAAGGAGTTCTCCTATGGATAGAGGTCCACAAACTTGATTTCTGGGATTTGTGCCTCCTTTGGACAGAGGTCCATAAACATTGTAGTAGGGAAGGATTCCCAAGAGATTGATTGAGAAAAATTTAGTGAAATATTTTATTCGTGGAGTAGCCCACATTGGGTGAACCACGTTAAATTGGTGTCTCTATTATGTGTGATGATTTATGCATTGCTTTGGTTACTGTTTTTGATATTGTTATCTTTACATTGCATAATATTTATTGGAAAGAAAATTAAAAAGTGATCTTCTATTGTTCACCCCCTCCTCTCAATATAAGCTTGTGTTCTTCAGGATGGAGGTGAGGTGGATAGAGCTAGGATAATTAGTATCTTATGTACCCTAGCTACATGTTTAAAATAGAAATGGTAGAAGTGGAATTAAATGCAATTTATTTCATAATAGATAATATTTTTATATATTGTTAGTAGTAAGAAGATAAAAATGGGGTGGAGGTAGTAGACTGACTAGTTTTCATTGAGTGTTTGCTAGCTTGAGGTTAGTGGTTCCAATCCCAAATCTCTTTGGGGTCCCCTAACTTGGCATAAAATTTTACTGAGGTGGTACAAGGGTTATAGGAGTAGCTTTTCAGAGCCTATCCTTGCCAATTCCTCTATGTAGCAAAAAAATATAAAATGGGCTTTTCTTTAGAGTATTTAGTTTGGTAAGTATTTCTAGATGTCATTGTTTTCAAATTTATTTTGTAGTGTTTTCAAATTAAAACACACTTTAGGATGTCATGAGTGTTCATGATGCATAAAACATATATGACTAAAAATATTGTAGACATCAAATCCTAGCCACTTGTCTTCCACAGTTCATCCAATCACATTTGCCCATTATATGTTTATGTATATATATTTATTTATGTTTATATATAAATATAAATATTTTATATATTTATATTTATTTATTTAATATAAATATATATATATGAATAAATCACAACCATTCATCATGATTTAATCTCAACCATCCATATGAATTGATCCATGTCACACATCAAAGTTATAATCTTAGTCATTCATCATGTTTTTAATCTTGGTCGCCCTTTGGTGTCATTAAAACCCTAGCATGTTAAAGGTAGGTTATTAAATACCATTTGCTTTGGTGAATGAAGTTTAAGTAGTTAAGTAGTCAAATAAGTGGTTAAGCCCTTGCATCCATCGTTTCCCAAAACCCTAGAATTTAGATAACATATCCTCCCCTCGTCATTGTCGTATCCCCTATTTCTGTCACTGAATCTCTTGTAAATAATATTTGGTTCTGCAATGCCCTTCCCAGAAACCCTTGAACACTACTAAGCATTTCTTGGACACTACTGATTATCTCCAAAATGTTGCGAGGCATTCACTACCATTGTCAAATGCTTCTAGGTGTTTTCCCTTAATTAATTTACCATCGATAAACCCTTGAATGCTTTCGGACATTCATACACCATCAGATCATAGACATAGGAATTCAGATTAGAACAACAGGTATAATCTTGACAAAATAAAAGTTTTATTGATTTAAATTTTATGTTTTCTATACTTAGCTTACATTTCATTATTTACAACACTAGGTTTTGTAGATTTATCTTTTACATAGGGTCTCACATAGTGGAGCCCTCACATATGCTATTGACTTTTTTGGTATTGTTGATCTATTTGTAGGTACAAGAACTACAATTATTTATGGATGTTGCAGCTAGGGTGGTCTTGTAGGGATACTCAAACCCACCCACAAACTTTTTTTGACTGAAGACAATGTGGAATACACCTAATATTAAATGTGAATGAGGATTTTCAAAACCCTTCGATTGTAACTATTGTGTCAATGTAGATTATATTGTAACATTGGAGATCATGGATTCCACCTTATTAATAAAATATTATCTCTTTATTGTGCAATATATTTTGTGTTGATTTTGTTATTGTTATCTTGGTGTTGTCATTTTTCACTTTAAAAAATGGCTATCATGGTGGGACCCCAAAATGGTTTCTTATTTTAATATACCTTGTCATTTTTATCTACATTTATTTATTTTTTATTGTAGGTTTTTAGAGATATAATTCCACAAAATTAGTAAAACTAGGGTTTCTAGGAGTAGAAAAATTTGATATGTGGTCACACGGATGCCCTACCATGTTCAAGGGATGCCCCACCACATCCAAGAGATACCTCACTACATTCAGGATACTCTGCAATGCATCTAGGAGAGTTGGGAAGAAATACATAGACTTCCTAGTAAATCTTGATCAAACCCCACCTCCATTTTTTACTTTTTATAAACAGATTGAAAATAAGATATCTATATTTTATTTAAAAAGAAGCAACATATCTTGCATATTAGGAATTTATAAAACATCTCTTCATATAATTTTCACATATGATATATCTGCACTGGTATATCCATATTAGTTACATTTAAACACTCCTTACATTAGGTTTAAGTTTATGTTGTTTGTGGTGGTTTTACCTTTTATCTTGTATTTTGTTTGCAATAAAAACAAAAAAGCATAAATAGTTTTATTTTAGGATAAAGTCTCTCACTTTTTACTTCTCAAAGTTGTAACAAGTTATTGGTACTCAAGCTTACTCCCACTATTGGAATCACTTGATGATTTAGAATGGAAGAACTAGGTGAACCCTCCAGTGTTCGAATCACTTGATGATCCAGGGTGGATCTTAAGAGGTGTACCCTAGATTATTTTGAGGAACTTGGTATTAGTTTTATTGGTCACCAACTGAGTGAAAGGGAGTTTATTAGCATTGTATGAGCACCATAGAAAACTAAAACTTTAAAAGGAATCACACACAATTGCATGTTGCACTTTAAACATCAGTGATTTGGACTTCATCACCAACCACTGATCAAGATCAGTGACGGTGGACTTTATCTCCATCTGCTATCTCACCCCATAGACACCTTAGCAACCCATGAGTTATTTTTCTAGATTTCATCACTAGAAAAAATCCGCATTTTCCATTCACCTTAGGAATCCACCATGCATAGTAGTTTAGGCTTAGGCTCATCAAAATACACAAACCGCACAAAAAAATTAAATCAAAAATTATTGTAGAACATATGATTCAATTGTTTGTTTTATTCTATGTACTTTTCATTTTCATTGCACCCTTCCACACACATCCCTCACATCCATTATCCCTGCTTGCTCATAGCTTATGGTATTGACCAAAAATCAAGCTAGAGACATGAGTCAAGCATCTACCAGCAAACCCACTTCATCCATGGAGTGCTCCACTTACACCTCAGCCACTTTTATGGCTAACCCAGCCTACCTATCACTGACAATCCATTTTGGTTTATCTGTAGTACCCTCACACACAGTATTCACCTTGAATGCTGATGTGATGCACAAAGACATTCACACCTCTATCCCAAAAACCAAACCTTCTACACCCACTGATACCCACATCACATACATAGACATGGATAAAGTTGGGGCATACTTAAGACCAACCAAACCAATATTAGAACAACTTAATATCCCACACATCCAAGTTCCTTCTTCTCATCAAGAACTTTCCTATTCATATCCCACCAACTTCAGCCAATTCTACACCAATTCTCTCTTTGAGGTATCATTCACACCTTCACATCACATGTCCTTGCCACAAAATAGTCAAATCACCTCCATCACATCTACCTATACCACAGCCCATACCAATCCACTTTATGAAGCACATGTCAATGTAGCTTCACAAATTCCATAAACCATTCCATCCACTACTCCTCATTCTGTTGCAATTCCTTTCACAACTTACTCTCTATAAACATCCACTAACATTGCCAAAACCTACACCTCACCCACATCCACCTCCATCACACCCACACAATCTACTTTAGAAATTACCATATAGCAAGCATGGCAACACTTCAACCAACTACTCATGGGCCAACAAAACACTCGTTCATGTTCCCAATAATAAACATAGACAGTAGATTTCAAACCACATTCCATTCCAATCCAACACACCTACTTCACACATAAATTTTCTAGGGTATCACTATCTTCTATGGTTGCTATACCTACACCCTCATTCACTCATATCAACCCCACTTCCACAACTTGACACACTCACATTCCCCAAACTTCATCTTCACTCCATCAACAACAATCATTCCATCACCAATATCAACAACATACAAAACATCACCAAACATCCTTCAATCCATCAAGCCATCAACATCACATTCCATCTCAATAATTTACCACTCCACATCCTCCACCTTCACATAATCATCAAATAATTTAGGGCTTCTACACACATGGAGAAGACCCTAAAATCCAAGCAATGCAACAACATATTGATAGCTTGATGTTGCATACTCCTGGTATGATGTACCATAAGCCTACCTTGAGACAACTAATCAATCAACCTATCCATTTTTTTGTACCATCACCTCTATATTCGGTAAACTTCACAGTACAAAAATTTGATAAATTTAAAGGGATTAAGGACCCTAGAAAGCACATCAGCATATTTATCCACTCGTGTTTTCAAATTCAAGATCAATATGCTTTGATTCTTAGAAATTTTCCTTAGACATTTGGAGGAGATGGTCAAGACTAGTATAATAATCTACCTCACCATTATATTTTCACATTTGAAAAATTCGTAGATAAATTTTTGGAGAGATTTTCCCTCAATGTTCATAAGAAAACCACATTTACTGACCTATACAACCTTAGATAATTTGAAGAATATAGTCTATGATTTTGGAAATCATTGGAGGGTAGTTATCACCAAGTTTCCATTCTCCCTACCAATGGAATAATTGACCCAAATGTTCACAATGAGTTGCTTAAAACCCATATCTATGTTATTACAACTGTAAAAATATAAAATATTCGATGAAGCTCTCACCCAGGCCCCTGTCATGGAAGAGATAAAAATCCAAGAGGGCAATATAAAGCCAAAGAAGGAATGTAAAAATAAGGGTCAATCAAAATAAAAAAAATTTTACAAGTTAAAGCCTAATCAAGTAAATCAAGTGGTCTTGATTCAGTCAACAATGACTCAAAAACAACAACAACCAGTACAACAACAACCACAACAAGTGTCCTATCAAGTGGTTCCTCCATCACAACAACTTCATAACATAGTACCAATTGTATAAAATTTTCAACATTGATAATCTGCTCGAAAAGACCACATCTTCACACCTTTGTCTGAATCATACACCTCCATTTTTCGTAGGTTGTATGACATCAATGCTATTGCGTTACCAAAATCATACCAGAATATTACATTAAATGAGGCAAGGGCTATAAGGAGCACTTATTTTATCCTTTTTATTGATGTAAAGGGTATGACATTAACACTTGCTAGTCATTTAAACACATGGTACAATATTTGATAGATCTAGGGGCTATCAAGTTTCATAGTCCTTTGGTCCAACAAAACCAAAACCTTGGTATATACCAAACACCACTTCCTCATCATGAGGAACAATAATAGACAACAAAGGGTTCAAACATTAGGACTCCTCCTAATCATGTCAACCACGTGCAACAATATCAAGGTTTTGTGGGGGTTATTCATGTAGTCACCTAAGGTCAAAGAAGCACTAATCAACAAAATAAGTAACATCAAGCAGTTCAATCTCCTATAGTACCACAAGCAAGTGTGTCCCCACAACCTACCAACTCTTCATCATCCTTTCGTTTTTCATCCAATTCATCTCAACCAATTTACCTTCCAAGTCATCTATCATAACTAATTCATCCTCCAAACCATTCATAAAGACTTATCATCTCACTAAGTAGTCGGTTGATAACCAGACTCAAAATGGCTTCAACCAAACTATCTATCTATGAGCTAATTCAACAATATCCCCCACATCATGAGGCATTAATGGAAATTTTAAAATCCATTGAAGTCCAATCCCAAGACACTAATGCCTTCAATAATTTCTTGAAGAGTATTTGAATGTGCATGAATCCTTCCATCACATTCTATGATTTTACAATTAAATTAATTTCATTAGAATTGGTGGACCCTCCACTATATATTATGGATCAAGTTGATAGGAAGTCGTTTAAATGAGTATTTATTGATATTGGCTCCTCCATCAACATCATCACCGCATTCACCCTTCAACATCTCAATATTTTGCCAGAACACATTACAAAATCCACATTCACATTGAGAGCATTCAATGATGCTCTTTGTTCCACATTTGGCATTGTCATTTTACCAAAGGAAATTTTCTTTTATCATGTAATTTTGACCACAAAAATTACCATATAATATAGATTAAATATTTTTTTATCAATTTTGGCATAATATACAAGGACATATAATATGTTGGAATGTCCTATAAGACTGATTTAATTAGCTACACTCTTGCTACCAATGATAACCATCTACCTTTCCATGCTAGTAGTTTATTTTATTATTACTTATAACTAAATTTCATAATTTTATCCTCATTCTCCCCTTAGATAAGAGCAACCCTATATATGTTGCTAGAAAATTTTGCTCCTCCATTTGAAGTAACATGCATATCCCTTCTTTAATTCTAGATAAAGTGTTTAGGAAGTAAATTTTGGATTTTGTCCTATTAGTTTTTTTTCTTGATGTTCTTTCATATTCCTTAAATAATTTATTCAAATCTCTAGCCTTATTATTTTCTAGACTCCCAAAAATGGTTGCATCATCTCCAAATTGTTGATGGATGATATTATCAATGTTATTACTAGCCTTAAATCTACTTATTAGCCCATATTGGTATGTTTTCTTCAAGTTCATTCCCAATACCTCTGTCATAATAATCAACAAACAAATATGGTAAAGAGGATCTCCCTATTTAAGACCCCTCTTGGATTTAAATGATTCTGTTACCAGCCCATTGACCAACACTAAATATGATACTATAGAAACATGAGCTTTAATCCATCTTACCCATTGCTTATCAAATTCAAACTTTTCTAATAGTACAAGAAGAAAATCATATTTAATCCTATTAAATCCTATCATAGGATTTATTCATATCAAGTTTTAATATTATTACTCTCTTTTCTAAAACTACTTAAATATATTACTTCATGAGCTACTATGATCTTGTCCAGTATATATCTCCCTTTCACAAATCCTCCTTGCTCTTCTAAAATAATTTTGTCTAACAGTACCAATTTACCATCACTTTGGAGATTATATTATATGTCAAATTATATAGGCTTATGGGCCTAAATGAATCAAATAATTATACATCCTTCATTTTTGTAATTAGGGTAAGATATGTTGCATTTATTTTATAGGTATGTAGTATTTTATCCTATATTGTTCCATTGCCACCAATAAACAATCCTTCACTATTTCTCAACTATTCTGATAGAATGTTATAGTGAGCCTGTATTTATATGTATCAAAAGAGAAAAGAGTTAAATAAACTTCTTCCAAAGTAACAGGCTTCATTTGTTTGTTATTGTCTTCATCTATTATAATTGAAGGTATATTTATGCTATCATATCAACAAATTAAGGATGTTCTTTCCACATCTACTCATATTTAAAATATGATATTTTTTAATTTACTTACCACTATTTTAACTCTTAGGGGCCAATGATTTGAACCAATCCTTGTCAAGGTATTAATTTTAGCATAAATTCCTTCATCTAGCCAATGATATGAGAGCATGCATATATCCAATTCTTTTGCTATCATATTTTAGTTTATCCTATTGTTGATCCATGTTTAGTTATACTCTTAAAACTCAACCTTTCAAAGATTATTGTTTTGAATAAAATGTTTCAATCCCATATAACTAATTGAAAATAATAATAATTATAAATATTAAAATAAAATTACAAAATAAACAAATTAATTATACATAATACAAAAATATAACTTGATAAAATATAATGTTATCCAGTCTTTATTCTAATGAACAACTTTTATCCATTTTTTATTATAATGAATAAATTTTCCTTTTATATACTATATTATAATTAAAAATTGAATGTAAAATATAATAAACATTCCCTGGCCAATTTTAAATACATTAAACTTATAACATGAACAACATGATGCTTTAGGGTTTCAAGTTATTGGTGCCATACTACCTCTCCACTCTAGAGTGTGTGCAAGATGCCTCTTAGGGTATTTTTTTGCTGCTTTCACCAACTTTACTCCGTCGTTTGGTGGATTGAACCTCTTTTTTATGGACAGAGCTCAATCAACAGCTCCAACTTCTGTTGAAGCTATAGAAGGGAGCAATGGTGCTAAAGGTGAACAAGCAACCATGAGATTTCATTTCCAAAGTTTATGATGAGGTAATATTTCTCCTTTGGATGTTGTTATCCCATTGAGTGAGTTTAATACTACTTTTTCTTGGTTGGAAATCCATACACTAGTAGGGTATTTTCTAGGTCATATCCCTAGCGATACCTATTGGAAATATTGAGTATATTTATTGTCATTAATGTCAAAGAATTTATGAGGTAAAAATAATATGATGTCAAAGGATACATGAGGCAGAAATAACATGGTAGTCAAGCATATTCTACATGGGTTTGATAGCAAGCTATGGACAAATTTCAAGGTAAGGTATATCTCCCAAGAAAGGAAATTATTAAAAGAAAAGGGTTTATAATATTTATTTTTTAAATATTATTACAAGGAGGACAAAAGGTTTAAGAGTGGAAGGTAAAGTTTAAAAACAAAAGGGCCAAAGGTTTAAATAAAATTATCTTGGGCAAATAGTTTGAAGGCAAAGGTTCAAAAAGAAATATTATAATATTTATTAATATTATAATATAAGGTTATAAACCCTAGGCACCAAAATACACATGGAGAAAATAAATTCGGATTTCATATACGTCGACATCTTGGAAGAAAAAGGAATCCATATAAATATGGATAAAATATCATTCACTTTGGAATGTGTGTTCGATAAATTCAAAATCGATTTCCCTCATGCACAAGGTGTGATAAATAAGGGAAGAAGACAACTTCAAAAAATCAGCGATAGAATATTTAAAATATATTTGGTTGCAAAGGTTGTTCTTAGTTGGATGGCTAGCCCAAGCGGCAGCCTAGCCTGCGTTAAGGCGTGGGTGGACAAGAGGTTCTGATATTGATTCATGATGGTGACCCTTTTGCATTAGAGACTAGGTAGAGAGGAAAGTAATAAAATGTGTTTTGTGCACCTTACTACCCATGTGGATGGGTAGCCGAGTTGGTAGTCAAAGTGACGCTTAGACATATGCAAACAGGAGGTTTTGGGTTTGAGTCACAGTGGCAGTCATTTTTGGTTAGCACATTGGGCAGAAGATAAAGGGATAAAACCCTTTTGGTGCACCTTTGTTTCCATAGAGTGGGCCAGTCCAGCTAGAAATCTAGCTCATACTAGAGCATGGGTAGCGTGAGGTCTTGCGTTCAATTCCCAGCAATGGCAAAAATTGGTAAGGGTAAAATAAATTTTATTTTTAAATTTAGAATTAAGAGAGGGAGTCAAGGTTTGTTGTGTGGTTTGATATTTTTGGAAATTATAAGGTTGGAACATAAGGTAATATTTTAGAAATTAAAAGGGTAGAAAGTATTTATTTTAGTGAAAGAGAATTGAGGAAATATTTTTGTGTTTTCAAGATATTATTTTGTAAACAATAAGGAGTAATAAGGTGTAAATTGTGATTTTTGATATTGTGTATTTTGGAATATTGTAAAGAGATTGTAAAGTTTGATAAGGCCTTATTTTGAGTGTGTTATAAGAGAAACTTGCTAACCTATTTGGAAGTATAAAAGGAAAGGAAATATTTTATTAAGATAGGTTTAAGAGAAGCTTATACAAATAAAAGATCATTGAGGTAAATTTGACGTATGGTGATATTTTTCCTTCTTTAAGGTGTTTGTTTGAGAAAATATTTATAAATAATAAGATGGAGAAATAAGGATTGTATATGTGCTTTGTTGGAATTATTTGAGCTAGTGTTTGTGAAACAAGTTATGCTTCATTGTTTGAACTCCATTGATGGATGAGATTGGAAACACATATGCTAGAGTTTGAGAACTAAAGTGAACTTCATTGAAAATAATTGTGCATCATTGATAAGTGAACAAATTGTGCATAATTGATTAGTTAAATTGGAACCACATGTGCTAGGGTTTGAGAAAAATTGTGCTTCATTGTTTAAATGAATTTGTGAAGCATTTGGGCATTGATTTGAGTGGCATTGAAAGTGATTGTGAAAGTGTTTGAAATCAAGTTCTGTGAAACATATTGGTATTTAATAGTACATATCATTCTCTATATTTTCAAGAGGTTAAATGAATTTTGAGTAGAATATGTCTGAATTGCCTAATTGAAGAAAGCATTTCTGAAAGAGATATAAGCATTATTTTGAACATCATTTATGTGTAAGATTTGGGATTGGTTGAGTATGTATTATGATCTGTTTTGAGTATGTGTTAGAGCTAAGTTGGGCAAATATTTGAGCAAGTATTGTGAGAAGACTTGAAGTAGGATTGAGGTAGATTTGAGCAAGTCTTGTGAGAAAAATTGAAGTAGGTTTGAGGTATATTTGAGCAAGTCTTGTAAATATATTTAAAGTAGGTTTGAGGTAGATTTGAGCAAGTCTTGTGAGAAGACTTGAAATAAGTTTGAGGTATATTTGAAAAAGTCTTGTGAGAAGACTTTAAGCAATTTTTGGATAGATTTGTGAGCAGGCCTGAGTAAGCATTTTTAGTAGGTTTAAAGCATATTCAAAGCAGAGGTATGTACTATATTTAGAAGTTACTAGAGCGGAGAGAAGAAGAGTCTCTTGTGGATAGAGTTCCACAAACCAGACCAACAAGAGAATAGAGTTCTCTTGTGGATAGAGTTCCACAAACCAAATTAGCAAAGGGATAGAGTTCTCTTGTGGATAGAGTTCCATGAACAAGAGTAGAGAAGAGGAGTCTCTTGTGTATAGAGTTTCATAAACTAGATCAACAATGGGATAGAGTTCTCCTATGGATAGAGTTCCATTAATTAGAGCAAAGGAGAGGAGTCTCCTATGGATAGAGTTCCATGAACCAACACAAAGGGGATAGAGTTCTCTTGTGGATAGAGATCCACAAATTAGGCAGTAGCGATAAAGGTCTCCTATGGATAGAGATCCACAAATCATAACAGTGGGGATAGAGGTCTCCTATGGACAGAGGTCCACAAACTTGAGCATAGGGGATTGGTGTCTCCTTTGGATAGAGGTCCATAAATATTGTAATAGGGAATTGGTTCCTAAGAGATCTATTGAGAAAATTTATAAGAAATATTTTCTCCATGGACGTAACCCACATTGGGTGAACCACGTTAAATCTATGTCTCTCATGTGTGTGATGATTTGTGCATTTTTTTTATTGCTATTGATATTGCAATTGATAACATTGGATAATATTATTTGGGAAAGAAAAGTAAAAGTTTACCTTATACTGTTCACCCCCCTCTCAGTATAAGCTTGTGTTCTTCAATTGGTATCAGAGCGGGTTCCTTCAAAAAAAAATTAACAGCTTGATGGAAGATATTACAGGAATACATATGGAATCTCATAATGGATCTTCAACAAATAATGCTTCATTGTTTGATGGGAATAATTATGTTTTCTATAGTATGAGTATGAAGACTTATTTGATGGCATAAGGATATGAAAAATGGCAATCTATTGAGAATGGGTTCACACCTAAAACTACTCCTTCCACAAATAAGGATGGTAAGCAATTACAAGTGAATAATGCCAAGGCTATGAATGGAATTTTAAGTGGATTATGTGAATCAGAATTTGTGAAAGTTATGCAATGCAAATCAGAAAAAGAGATATGGGATAAATTGAAGTAAATATATGAAGGAGATAGAAAGGTCATGTTGGCAAAACTGCAAACTCATAGGAGGAGGTTTGAAGAGTTGAATATGGAATATTACGAAGATATTGCTAAATACTTACTTCATTTTGATGAATTTGTTGATACCATGTATATACTTGGATTCAAAATTGAGAACTCCAATGTTGCTCATAAAGTATTAAGATCACTCCCTATAAGGTATGATGTAAAGGTTTCAGCTATAGAAGAGATGAAGGTTATCGATAAGTTGACTATGGATGAATTACATGGAATTATAACAACTTATGATATGAGAATAGAGAAAGATCACAATTCCAAGAGAGAGGCAGCTTTCAAAGCTTCAAATAAGATAAAATATAAGAAACCAAAATCAAGTGATGAGTCAAGCAGTACTGAAGAAGCTAACTATGTGAGAATAAATAAGGACTCAAGAAAACACAAAGATATAAATACTGTGAAATGTTTTAATTGTGGTGAATTTGGTCACTATGCATCTAATTATCCACAAGCTGGAAGTAGTAGCAGTGAAGAGAAACAAGATTATAAGAAAAATAAAGAAATAAAATTAAGGCTTGAAAAGAAAAACAGGTATGGTCAAGGAAATAATGAAAATAAGTTCTTTTAAATGCACAAGAAGATTTTCTATGTTAAAATATCAAGCAGTGCTTCAAATGACAATGATGAAAGACTCTCAAATAGTGAAAAAGAAGAGATCATATTTTTGGCAATAGAAGAGGAAGAAAACACTCCTACTGAAGACCAAGGAGAAGATGCTCCTATAATTGAAGACCTGGGGAAAGGTTCAAAAAATAAGAAGAAGGTACAGTTGATCAAGAAGAGGAACTTATTGTTGCTCTCAGAGAGTTGAAAAGAGTTAGAAAGAAAAATTCAAGATTGAATTCTCAAGTTCAAGAAGATGAGGAAATAAAAGAAAAGGTTCTACAATATCTTGAAAACTCAAAAGCTAAGGCAAGGAGATTTAAAGAAGACATGGTTGAAAATCTAGAGGCAAAAGAGTTAGAATGTGAAAGGTTAGAACATGAAGTGTTTTCTATAAGGGTGGAAGTGAAATATTCTAAGGATAAGCGGCATAAATTTGGGAAAATTTTAAAAGCTTTGGATAACATTATCAATGCATAAAGATCTTCATTTATCAAAATAGGACTTGGCTTTGAAAAAGGTCAAGAGGTACAAAAAGAGGAGTCAAGGTCAGAAGAAAAAGAATTTTTAGAGGAAGAGATTGAAGAAGAACCTAAGACCTATGTCGATAATTTGAAGAGTGGAAGATTCACTAAGAAATAAAACAATGCACAAACAAGAAACAGGGACCATCATAGAGAAGGCAAAGAAAGGACCAAGAGACTAGGTGTTTCAAGACAAGATGAATATTTCTTCCAAGGGAATTGTTTTTCATGTAATCATTTTGGTCACAAAGGTATCCATTGCAGGGTTCATAGAAATAAGTATTATGGCTTTACTAAGAGGAATTTCAACTCATTATAATATGGATATTTATTTCAAGGTTATTGCTACTCATGTAATCGCTTTGGTCATAAAACGATCCACTGTAGGGTTCATGACAGAAATGGTTATGGCTTCACCAAGAGGAACTTCAAGTCATTTGCACCTTCCAAGAACTACAACATCAGGTGTTATAATTGCAATAATATTAGGCATAAGGCCAAGTGGTGTAGAACAGAGTTTTTGAAACATCCAAGGATGAGCAAGAATAGGGATACTCAAAAGGATTAAAAGGGTATGATTACAAAGGTGTTGAAAAAGAAGGTTGAAAAGAAAAAAGAGCATTGTATGTTGAGAGTAGATTTACTCCCACCCAAAATTAATAACCTCAAGTAGAGGAGGTGGTGAGGGGCTGAGCTAAGAGTATTATTTTTATCCCCAAAGGATTTCCTTTGCCATTGATGTCAAAGGGGGAGAGTTTCAGTAAAGGGGAGAGAAATCAGTAAGGGGTAGCAGCTTCTCAAGGGGAGCATCTTCTCAGGGGGAGCAGATTTGGAATTCAGTGGTTGGAAAAGAAATTTTTATAAAGGATTGCCATAAATGATAAAGGGAGAGATTGTTGATAAAAATAATGTGATGTCAAAGGATACATGAGGTAGAAATAACATGGTAGTCAAGCATATTCTACATGGGTTTGATGTTGGAAAGTTGAGCACTTTGGTTGTCATTGATGTCAAAGTTGCATGGTCATTGATTTCAAAGGATAATGTGCTATGAAAGCAAGGCAAGGTTCTCTCCAAAGCACTTGGGACCATGGGTTCTAAATTAATGGATAAGAGGTTTGAAGGAGGCTTGAAAGCCCAAGTTTAAGACTATGTGCAAGAGAGCAATTGAAAAAAGATAATATTATAATATTTTAATATCGTAATATCTTGGCCATCATGGCCTTTCAAAGAGGAGATTGGATAATGCATTGGCTAAATATTTTATCAAGGAGCCAAGTATATTATTTAACACTTAAATAATATAATAAATTAATATTTAATCCTAAAATATTAATAAAAATAATAATTAAATTTGAAGCATCAATTTTGAGTTGCAAGTGAGCCGATGTCAAAATGTAAAAATGCATGTGTATTTATAGGCTAAATTTTAGCCTAATTCAAGGGTATTTGAATTAAATTTACTGCTAAATTATTTCCTTGCTTGATTTTCGTTAGGACGCGGTGGAGAAAAAGACGGCAGCTTTCACGATTTTCAGAGTAGCGTGTTGGTAAAAGGTTAGAAGGAGTTTTTCGAAGTGAGGTGGTAGTTGAGTTGGTAAGCTTAGCTTGTACAACATGTAGGGGGTAGAAGGAGCAGCATTCAATTCATGCGAAGGCTCTTTTCATTTGCATGGTCAAGTTTCATTTTTAGCATCGACGGTGGAGAATATTAAGGACCTTGTGCTCCTTTGGTTCATGTGGAGAGCTAGCCCACATGGTGATTGTCCTTTTTTTAGGGTGCGGTGGCCAGCAAGGTCACAGGTTTGAGTAGCGATGGAAGTGGTTTGAGGAGGATTATTTTTTTAAGGTATGTATTATACGCCTTGGTTTGGTATTCATACGGGTTGATTGAATATTTTTTATGTGCATATCTAGGGAGTCATAAGGGTTTTGTCATTATTTTTTATGTGCTTGGCTAGGGAGCTATAAGGATTAGTAGAGTATTTTGAATATTATTTTTCAAGGATTGAAAAGTGAAAATTTAGATTGCTAGGGTTTTGATGATGCATGAAATGATGATTATTTAAAGGATATATAAGGTGTATGTGAGAAATTTATGTGTGTAATTTCTGGTTTGGTTGGTTGAGATTTTATTATGCAAGATTAGGAGTAATAAGGTGTTTTAGTGGTTGATATTTTATTGTATTCTATGTATGGTGAAATATCTTTTGAAGTGAAAATTCATGTGGATATTTTAGAGATAGAATATTGCTATTTAACCTTGAAGTGGCACTAAGTGAATTGGTGTTGGTAAGACAGGTTTTGAAGACATCTCCATCAAAGCAAAAAGGTATAAAAACATTAGATTTTGTTTAAAGTGTTGTTGAAATGAATATTTGGAACATAAGGTGGAGAGAAAAGGATTGTTTGATAAGCATTGTTGGAAATACTTGAGTTAGGTTCTAAAATCCATATTGTGCATCCTTGTTGAAAGAAAGTGGAAAAACCTGTGTTAGCGTTTGTGAGCAAGTTGTGCTTCATTGGTTAAATGATTTTGTGAAACATCTTATACATTGGTTTGGTTTGATTTGAAAGAGATTTTGCAAAGTGATAGAGATTGATTGGTTGAGTACATAATTTGTGAGTGTAAAACATATTGAGGTTTTGATAGAGCATATCATTCTCTATATGTTCCAAAGGATAAACGAATTCTGAGTAGAATATATTTATTTGAAAAAAAATTGAAAAAGATATAAGTTGTGTTTGTATGTAAATTTAGAAATATTTGGTACAGTTCTTGTGAGCAGTATTGAAGGTATATTTGAGCAAGTCTTTTCAGAAGTCTTAAGGGCATATTTGAGCAAGTATTTTAAGAAGTCTTGAGGGCATATTTGAGAGTAGGTTTGGTTGTTGATTTGATCAAGCCTTGTGTTAAGGTTTGAGGATAGATTTGAGAGCAGGTTTAGTTGTTGATTTGATCAAGCTTTGTGTTAAGGCTTGAGGACAGATTTGAGAGTAGGTTTGGTTGCTGATTTGATCAAGCTTTGTGTTAAGGCTTGAGGACAAATTTGAGAGCAGGATTGATTGCTGATTTGATCAAGCTTTGTGTTAAGGCTTGAGGATAGATTTGAGAGTAGGTTTGGTTGTTGATTTGATCAATATTTTTGTTAAGACTTGAGGATAGATTTGAGAGTAGGTTTGGTTGCTAATTTGATCAAGCTTTGTGTTAAGGCTCAAGGGCATATTTGGGATAGAGTTTGGTGCTGATTTGAGATAAAGTTGAGAGAAAAATTTGGAGGTGACAGAGTAAAGAGGACGACAATCTCTAGTGGATAGAGATCCATTATCTAGTGTAGTAGGAATAGAGGTCTCCTATAGAATTAAATCCACAAGCTAGAGCAGTGGGGGTATAAGTCTTCTAGAAGATCACCAGCCATAGCATAGAGGAAAGAGTTCTCCTATGGAGAGATATCTACAAAACTAGAATAGAGTGGAGTGGTGTCCATAGAACCAGAGCAAGGGGAAATATTTCTCCTATGGAGTGTGATTTGTGAACCAGTTAGGAAGATAGATTTCTTCATGGAGAGAGATCCAAAAACCAGTTGATGAGATAGAGTTCTCCTGGATCAAGTTCCATGAACCAAAGAAAAGGGGAAAGAGTTCTCCAGTGGAGAGATAACCACAAATTAGAGCATAGGGGATTGGTTTCTCCTTTGGATAGAGGTCCATAAACATTGTAATAGGGAATTGATTCCCAAGAGATTTTTTGAGAAAATTTAGAAGAAATATTTTCTCCATGGAGTAGCCCACATTGGGTGAACCACATTAAATTTGTATCTCTCTTGTGTGTGATGTTTTATGCATTGCTTTGAATACTATTATTGATATTATCATTGACATTATTGGATAATATTGTCTAGGAAAGAAAATTAAAATTTGATCTTATACTGTTCACCCCCATCTCAATATAAGCTTGTGTTCTTAAATTGGTATCAAAGCGGGTTCCTTCGAAAGAGTCTAACAGCTTGAAGGAAGAAGTTACAAGAACACAAATGGTATTTCAGAATGGATCTTCATAAAATAAGGTACCATTGTTTGATGGTAATAATTATGTCTTCTAGAGCATAAGAATGAGGACTTACTTGATGTCATAAGGATATGATACATGGTAAGCAGTTGAGGATGGGTTCACACCTACAACTAATCCTCCTATATATAAATATCGTAAGCTCTTACATGTGAATAATGCCAAGGCTATGCATATAATCTTGAATGGATTACGTGAAGCAGAATTTGTGAAATTTATGCATTGCAAATCAACAAAAGAGATTTGGGAAAAACTGAAGCAAACCTATGAGGGAAATAAAAAGGTCAAGTTGGCAAAACTTCAAAACCACAAGAAAATATTTGAATATTTAAATATGGAAGAAGAGGAAGACATTACTACATACTTACTTCATGTGGATGAGATTTTTAATACCATGCATGGACTTGGATTTGAAGTTGACGAATCCAATGTTGCTCAGAAATTTTTGAGATCACTTCCTACAAGGTATGATGGAAAAGTTTTAGCTATAGAAGAGATGAAAGATATTGAGCAGTTGACTATGGATGAGTTACATGGAATTCTCACATATTATGATATGATAATACTAAAGGATCCTAACTCCAAAAATAAGGTAGCCTTAAAAGCATCAAATAAGACAAAGGATAAGAAGCCAGAATCAAGTGGTGACTCAAGTAGTGATGAAGAAGCTAACTATGGTAGAAGAAACAAGGACTAAATAAAGAACAAAGGTATGAAAATAGTGAAATGTTTCAATTGTGGAAATTTTGGTCACTATGCATCTAATTTTCCAGAATATGGAAGCAGTAGCAGTGAAGAAAAATAGGATCATAAGAAAAAGGAAGGAGGAAAATCCAAGTAAAAAAGAAAAATAGGTATGGGTAAAATAAGCATGAAAAGAAGTTCTTTCAAAGGCACAAGAAGAGTTTATATGTTGATAAGGGAAGTAAGGCTTCAAGTGACAGTGATGGAATATTCTCAAATAGTGAAGAAGAAGAAATTCTATTTTTGGCAGTAGAAGAGGAAGAAAATGCTTCTGTTAAAGGTAAAGTTGAAAAGTATGAAGATGCTCTTGAAGACCAAGAAGTAGAAAAATATTCAAAAAATGAAGAGGAAGGAATAGTAGATCTAGAAGTAGAACTTATTGATGCTCTTAAAGAATTGAAAAAGGTTAGAAAGCAAAATTTAAAATTCAAGGCTCAAGTTCAAGAATGTGATGAGGAAAAATAAAAGCTTATACAATACCTGACAAACTCAATAGCTAAGACAAAGAGATTTAAAGAAATTTTAGAGGTAAAATTCTTGGAATGTGAAAGATTAGAACATGAGGTAATTTCACTAAGGATGTAAGTGAAAGTATCTAATAACAAGCTACACAGGTTTAGAAAAATTTCAAATACTTTGGACAAGATTATCAATGCACAAATA
The DNA here is from genome assembly GCA_028583015.1 of Wollemia nobilis. NCBI lineage: Eukaryota > Viridiplantae > Streptophyta > Pinopsida > Araucariales > Araucariaceae > Wollemia > Wollemia nobilis. The sequence continues at coordinate 28,682,158 of JAQPPZ010015413.1, forward strand.
CCTTCATCTACCAAAATAGGACTTGGTTTTAAAGAAGGACAAGGAAAACAAGAAGAAGAATCAAGCTTAAGATCAAAAGAGAAAGAAGTTTCAAAGGAAGAGAGTGAAGGAGAAAGTGAGACTTATGTGAATAGAAGCTTCACTAAGATAGGAAACAATGCACAAACAAGGAACAGTTGTCATCACAAATAAGAAAGGACTAAGAGACCAATGGGTTCAAGGCAATATATCTTCAAAGATTATTGCTTTTTATGTAATAGGTTTGGTCACAAGGCTATGCATTACAAGACTCATGAAAATAAGGAATATGGTTTTATGAAGAGGAACTTCAAATATGGACATCTCTTTCAAGGGTATTGCTACTTTTGTAATCAATTTGGTCATAGAGCAATCCAATGTAGGGTTCATGACAAAAACATATGGCTTCAGTAGGAGGAACATCAAGATATTTGTACCTTATATGAAATATAATATTAAGTGTTACAAGTGCAATAATATAGGGCATAAGGCCAAGTTGTACAAAACAGAGCTTCCAGAGCCTCCAGATACAAGCAAAAACAAGGACACTCAAAAGGATCAAAAGGGTATGTTGAGAAAGAAGGTTGACAAAGAAAAAGAGCATTGTATGTTGGGAGTAGAAATACTCCCACCCCAAAATTAATCACCTCAAGGAGAGGAGGTGGGGAGGGTGCTGAGCTAAGAGTCTTATATTTAGCCCCAAAGGAGTCCCTTTTCCATTGATGTCAAAGGGGGAGATATTTTAGTAAGGGGGAGAGCATTCAGTCAGGAGGAGCAGTTTCTCAAGGGAGCAGATTCTAAAAAAGAAGGAAAAAGAAACTTTTAGAAAAGGTGTGTCATCAATGACAAAGGGGATATTGTTGGAAAGTTGATCACTTTGGTTGTCATTGATGTTAAAGTTGCATGGTCCTTGATGTCAAAGGATAATATGCTATGAAAGCAAGGCAAGGTTCTCTCCAAAGCACTTGGGACCATGGTTCTAAGTTAATGGATAAGAGGTTTGAAGGAGGCTTGAAAGCCCAAGTTTAAGACTATGTGCAAGAGAGCAAGTGAAAAAGGATAATATTATAATATCTTGGCCATCATGGCCTTTCAAAGAGGATATTGGATAATGCATTGACCAAAGAGTTTATCAAGGAGCCAAGTATATTATTTAACACTAAGGTTAAATAATATAATTAATTAATATTTAATCCTAAGGTTAAATATTAATAAAAATAATAATTAAATTCAAAGCACCAATTTCGAATTGCAAGTGAGTCGATGTCAAAATTTAAAAAGGCATGTGTATTTATAGGCTAAAGTTTAGACTAAGCCAAGGGTGTTCAAATTAAATTTGCCCCCGAAATAATTTCCTTGCTCGATTTTCATTCGGACGCGGTGCAGGAAAAGACAATAGCTTTCATGATTTTTAGAGCAGCACGTTGGTCAAAGGTTGGAAGGAGTTTTCAAAGTGAGGTGGTAGCCAAGATAGTAAGCTTGGCTCGTGCAGTGCATAGAGGCATGATACGGATATCAATATGAGAAATCTGAAATCTAAAATATAAATATTAATGTTACATTGTAAATTTTTATATATTTATAGGCAAGAAATGTCTTTTACAACATTATCATAGGTCGCAAGATAATATGGACTTGCCACATATTACATTATCTAGATTTGCAAGTCAAATCATCAATCGGATAAGCAACTTTATCCAATTATTTATGGTAACTTTATCATTCGTGGATAATACATATAAATATGACAACATTATCATCCACGGATAATAAATATAAATATAGAAATATTTATCCCTATCATTCCTTCCCACTATAAAAGCATTGGTCCCCAATGCGTACAGGGAAAAATATTTTTGTTTAATTTTGTAGGATTATTATTTAATGATTTAATAAAGTACGCTACATGATCAATGTAATGTGGACCATGTGCATGTGGTTCCCGCATGATGTGGAGGAAAGAAGAACAAAGATCCACTATAAAAGGCTAGGAGGGAAAACTGCATAGGAAAACTACATAGAAAAACTATGGGAGGTGGTTATGGTGGGGCACGTGTTGGTTGGGAAGCACACAAAGTAGGGCCACAAGAAAATGGGAACAACATAGAGTATCCAGAGAGGAGGATAGAGTGGTATAAATTTTGAGAAAAATAGTTTATGTTGTTGATGAAGGCAAGTGATGCCAGCGGACCACAGAGAATAAATTGAGGTAGCATGGAATCCACAAGCTCCTCTTCCGAGTCATTGTAATATAGATCAAGAATTTGCATCTTGTCAGCTTCAACTTCATGGGCTTCATTATAAGAGTCCTCCTCAAACGAATTTGCAATTTTTAGAGTTGCATCAAACAAAACAAGATCACCATTAAAAGAAACAACATTAGGAACATTCCCTTCAAGGAGTGGTAAATTTACTTATTTTTCAACATCTTCTTCCTTTTCGGTAGGAAGAACTTCATCTTTAGCAGATGCCATTTCTTCTGCTAGCATGGCAACACGAATGGACTCAATATCCGTCAAGAGTGCTTTGGCTCTTTGAGAGATCTCTTCGAGGGAGAGACTCTTTTTAGGCAGCATGATGCCTCAAACAGACATAAAAAATAAGTAGGAACGACTGCTCTAATACCAAACTGATACAGTTATCAATATGAGAAATCTGAAATCTAAAATCTGAATATTAATATTACATTGTAAAGTTTTATATATTTATAGGCAAGAAATATCTTTTACAACATTATCATAGGTGGCAAGATAATATGGACTTGTAATATATTACATTATCTATATTTGCAAGCCAAATCATCAATTGGATAAGCAACTTTATCCAATTATTTATGGTAACTGCATCGTTTGTGGATAATACATATAAATATTGCAACATTATCATCCATGGATAATAAATATAAATATAGAAATATTTATTTCTATCAGGGCAGAAGGAGCAATGTTCGATTCACACGGAAGTTATTTTCATTTACATGGTCGAATTTTTTTTTAGCCCTGGTGGTGGAGCTTTGGTTCACATGGGCATCTAGCCCATGCGGTGATTTCCCTTGTGTTAGGGCACGATGACCAGCAATATCGTGGGTTCGAGCAACGACAATAGCACTTTGAGGAGGATTAATTTTTGTTAAGGTATGTATTATGCACCTTGGTTTGGAAGTCATAAGGGTTTGTTGAGTGGTATTTTCACCCGATTGTGAAAACACACTCTCCGATAGGATTTGGGTTCTAAATCCTCTCTTGCAAAGAAACAATTTCTCCAAGGTTCCGCTATGTCAGCATTTGGTATATGTGTATCAATAATCTCAAATAAAGATATTCAATAAAAATGCTTGGAACACCTCAGTGGTTGCAAGTAACTGTTAACAAGGGGCAATGTTGGTTTATTTTACTGTGAAACTTTAATGATTGTTCATTGAACCCGAATAAAGCAAATGTGATTTGATCTTTAAATGACCATGTTGTAACTTCAAAATGGAAATTTATGAAATGTCATAAAATATAACCCCTTCAATGAAATTGGAATTTTATGAAGGGAATATCATCATCTGCTCATGAATGAAAAAACAAAACTGAAAATGAAATTCTGGCCCTGAAATGGAAATATTCTATTTTCAGACTTTGAAATTTTTAGTTTTTTATTTATTTAATTTTTTTTTATGCCTGTAAATGAAAATAAAATGCAGAAAAAAAATGAAAATAAAATGTGAAAGAAAAATAAAAAATGCATTCAGTATGATGCTATCCTCTTTGAAAAAACCGAAGCTAATGAGTTTTTCTGCATACAACCTAACCTATTGAACCTGCAAACTCACACAATCCAGGTAAGTTAGGTGCTGGTTTCTGGGGTTTAAACTGTAATTTTTAGATTTAGACATTCGCATGAAGCAACCAAGAGAACTTGCATTAAGCTTCACCTATAAGCCTAGAAATGTGAAAAGGGGAAAGATAAACGTTTAATCTCGCATGCAGAAAATAACTCCTTCTTTCTTGCCAATGAGATGCAACTCTCTGAATTTTTTGCATTAAAAATTGGTCATTATACAACAACGGAATCTCTGGTTTCCTAAACCCGATCTATGGAAGAAAACAGCCTCAAAGCGAGCCCGGAATGGCCCTCCGACCTTCAAAGACTGCAACCACGCTACGGCAATTTCCTACCCAGTCCAATGTAAAGGAATATCCAGACAAAGTGGAAGAAAAACACCACAAAAATAGGCCCAGAATGGCTTATTGCCTTTGGCTCTACAACTCTGCCCGTAGTGGTTTTTCGACCCCCATACCTGTCCTGTTCTTCTGCTTTTAAAGTTCTGGTAAATTGCTTCTCCTTCCACGACGGTTCATTTCGTCTTCTAGATTGCTTCGTTTCACCTTCCCCGCCTTTCCATTGCTTTTGACTTTATGCTCGAGATCTTCTCTGTGAACTGTAACGCCTTTGCAGCCCTTACACATGTAAGCCATGTGTTCTGCACTTTTTTGCATGTTCTATAATGGCCCCGTGTAAATCACGACAAAAAAAATAGCATGTCGCGATATCGCGATGTTTTTATGCATGCAGCTTTGCTCCTTTACTTTCATCGTGAAAACGTGACATGTCGCGATATCGCGACGTTTTTATGTCAGCAGCTTTGTTTCTCATCATGCGTCACGAAAATGATACATGTCGCGATATCGCAACATTTTTTTGCTTCAGGCCGCGTGGATGCAACCTGTCGCGAAATCGCAATGCTTTTCTCTTTTGGGCTATGCAGATGCAATCTGTCGCAAAATCGTGACGTTTTTTTGTTTTGGGTTGTCTTGCTGCATTTGGCCGCGAAAACGCGACCTGTCGTGAAATCGTGACGTTTTTCTGCTTCGTACCCCTTTGCTGCTTCCTGTTGTGAAATCACGACGCTTTTAGTGCTTCGTGCCCCTTTGTTGCTCCCTGTCACGAAATCGCGATGCTTTTAGTGCCTTGCCCTATTTGACTGGTTTGACCGCGATTTTGTGACATGTCACGATTTCACGACAATTTTCCATTCTATCTTTCTCTCTCCTCCCTGGACCGCGATTTCACAACATGTCGCGAAATCGCGACAATTTTCGATCAATGCCTCTTCCTGCTTGCCTGGGCCGCAAAATCTTGACACGTCGCGATATCGCGACGTTTTTTCATTTCAGGCCGCGACGGAGCAACATGTCACGATATCGCGACAACTTTTCTTTTTCGGCAGTGACGGAGCGACATGTCGCGATATTGCAACAACTTTTCTTTTTTGGCAGTGACGGAGCGACATGTCGCGATATCGCGACACTTTTTCTTTTTTGGCAGCGACGGAGCGACATGTCGTGATATCGCGACACTTTTTCTTTTTTGGCAGCGACGGAGCGACATGTCGCGATATCGCGACACTTTTTCATTTTATGCAATTTTGCCCTTTTTCTTGATTTTTAGCATCTGGGTCACTGAGATCTTCTTTGAAAGCCTGCAAAAAAAAAAGGTGGGTCCCTAATTTTGGGGTGTGTTGTGGATCAGCCACAACAAATGGCGACTCTGCTGTCAAATGCTCTTGAGCATTTTAGTGAGAACCCTACCTGGAAATATACAAACTCGAAAACATGTGTTAGCACATAAGAAATATAAACCAATGCCCAAAGATCAAAAATATATGAATCATCAAAATCATCAAGTATTAGCTCGGTGTGTGCAATGTATTTCATTCCCTATCGTTTGAAATTGATCAACATTCCATTGTCAGTTTTACATGAATGCATATGTGAGATTGTGAATGATTTGTGTAACCTAATATGCTAAGAGATTTTGCTTTTATAAAAGGCATAGTCTTTCTTCTAGTATCATACACAAACATTCAAGATTATCAAACCCTCTTAGGATCAACTATATGTATAATGAATTGCTTTATTAGATCCCAAAGTTGGTTATGAGTCCCTACTATCTTGAACCCATATGCAAGTGAACGTGAAATCAGAACTTTGGGGAATCAGACTCCCAACCTAACCGAGATGAGAGTTTAACCCTATCCTTACTATTCCGATTTAGAATTCATTACCTCACTTTGAGCAAAATAATTTAACCAATTATGGAAGAAATGGTCATGATAGTCTAACCCTTTGAACAATCGGTGGTCTTGTTTTTTAGACAAGACATGTTGCCATGCATGGGCATACTTAACCCCATAATCCAAGACTTGTCCTCATTTCTTTGGACCTTGGGGATGACTACCCATCCTTTGCAGAGGACAAGTAGTACGATCCTTCCAATCCAATATAAATATGAGATGGGAAAATTTTATTTTTTACTTCTTGGACCTTGGGGATGACTACCCATCCTTGCTAGGGACATGTAGTACGATCCTTCCAATCCAAGCTTTGGATAAAAATGGAAAATATTAATTTTATTGCTTAGACCTTGGGGATGACTACCCATCCTTTGCAAGAGGACAAGTAGTACGATCCTTCCAATCCAAGACTTATCATGAAATGAGACATAGGAGCTTTGGGGAATCAGATTCTCAACCTAAGCAAGATGAGAATTTATGCCCTATCCTTACTACTCTATGTAGGTCAAATCAAAGCTTTGGGGAGTTGGATCCTCAACCTAAGTTTGATGAGGATTTAGCCCTATCCTTACTACTCTGATTTTAGGCTTTAAGCTTTATGGAAGTGGTCAAAACCATTGTTTTAAGGATCATGTTGCATAAATAGGATAGACATGAAATACTTCTTTCGCCCAACCTTTTGTTCCAAGCAAGGTTTTGATCATTTTGCTCAAGATCCTTTTTAATGTGCATAAAATGTGCTTGGTTCTAGATATCTCAAGACTCAGTTCCCAACCTTAGGATTTTCTTCTTATTTATGTGATAGCATAACCCTAATAGGATTTGACACACTTTAATGATTTGTATTTGCAATGCATATGCAACTAAGATGGCATGCATGTGCAAAGTGAGATGTAATATGAATGCATAGTATTTTGAATTGCAGATGAAATATTGCCATATAAAACTGACTACTTCATGCATCACAAGCTTCAAACGATACTATTAAACTATTTGTATTTCTTGCGGAGCTTCCTACCACATAATTCCAATGTTCCATATTTCCCCGATCTAGAACATAAGTTAGCATCTCAAGGCAACTTTTTCATCATTTTTTTTTTTTTTTTATAGACAAACCAAAAATTTCCAAAGGACCAACACACAACTTAAATCCAAATCCAAATAGCAATCCCAAAATGAAACTTGAAAACACAAACCCAAACCAAAAACCAAAATATATATACAAATGTACACTATAATACAAGATGATGCAAAGCTTGGACTATCACTTTCCTGGATCCCAAACATGATTAGAACATTTTAACAAAAATATAACATGATATGTATGCCAAATGTTGTGGGAATCCAACAAAAACAAGACAAGACCAAACAATGCAACAAATTTCCACTTGCCATGCTCACCATACCAATTTTATTTAGTTCCAATAATACTCCCATAGGTGAGCATCAAATTACTAAAATGATTAGACAATAAATGATTTTCAATTTTATTATGTCTATTCTTTAAAATGTAAACTTCATAATTCCCTCCTTGATTTAGAATTAGGCTATCTTTTTCAAATATGCAATTTTGTAAGTAGGAGCCTATTTCTACAAATTTCAAATCCAAATCATTTTCCAAATTTGTAGGCCAATAAAATTTGTGTAACAATTTACAAGCATCTAGGATATTTACTAAATTAGGATCATTAAAAGTTTTTATCCTAGATTCAATTAGTAATTGTTGATGAATTTGGTTTAACAGTTCAAGTGCATCAACTTCTTTTTCATTCATTGAAACAATGTTATCAAAGGTGTAATTAGAAATCATACCCTGTTTTTCATTCCCCTTTAATGACATTTCATCATAAACATCAATCAAATTCAAAACATGGTCATGCAAATTTTCAACCCTCAAATGTTTTTGGTCAAAGTGTATGTCCCATGACTCATCTTTATGATCCTTCATTTGAGTTGCTTCCAATTGATCAATCTCTTTATCATTTGGTTCTAATTCTTTGTTCACTATCCATGGTATCTCTTCATTTGAATCCTCCAAATCATCATGCAAACTTGCATCCGCACCTTCAATGAATTTATATTCAACATGATCAAATTTTGTCACCTTTTCAAATCTTGTGAATATGAGATCTTCGTATGATGTAGAAGGTTCAACATCCTGCATATCAAGTGAAATATGAGTTTCATCTATAGGGATGTGAGAAAATAATGCATTATCATATCTCCCCCAACCATTGTGAAAATCGTCATCCAGATCTGTGAGATGAAAATCCATGGTATTTGTGACATGATCTTTTGATTCATTCATCAATTCATTTTCTTCTTTGTATTTGGTAATAGAATCATTATAATCTTCCAAAATTTGATGAGATTTGAAACCCTCTTCCAAAACATCCTCAAATTGTACAGGAGTTGTAATATCTTCCTTCAAATAGGCGATTATGTTGTCCTGTATATCAATTGACACACAAGTTTCATTAGTAGTTTTGGATTGAGTGTAGTCTTCCCACTTCTTCCAAGCATCATAATAATCCTCTTTCAGAATCAAGTGGTGACGTTCAACTATTTCTTCAACATATTCCAATTCATCAATGTGTTTCTCATCAAATTCATCTTCACCTTCCTTAGATGGTTCAATTATTTCCAAAAGTGGGTTATTTCTTGAATTCAAATTTTTAAGGCTATCATCGTCCAAATTAGTAACCCATGATTCGATTTTATCATAATTTGGAGGGTGAAGAATTTCTTGATCATTAATTTTACACGTCTCATCAATAGTATCTTCCAAGAACAAGTGGTGAAATTCTATCATATCTTCAAATTTATTTATTGATTTTCTTTCCATTTCACTTTCAACCACTTCATTCAATTCTATGGTGGGTTTCATCCTATCACATATATCAAACATTGTTGAATTTAGAACCCCTTCATCCAGATAATCGTGTATCTCTATGAATGAGATCATTTCTACATAATCCTCACTAGTGGATGTTGGCTTATCAATTTGCACCTCCTCGTGGACTACATCTAAGGTAATTGTAAAATTTGGATATTCAAATTCATCCCCTTGATCATTCACCTTAGGTATCATTGGAGTGGAGGGTGCTATATTTGATGGTTGGTGTAGGTTGGCATCAAAAGAACAATCTCTCATATGAACATGTTGTGCCTTTTCTTCTTCAAGACCTTGTCGTTCTATCTCTTCCAAGATCTCATGGATTTTCTCTAGAGACAAACCACTCATTTTTTTCTCAATGTGTGAAGCAAGTGTGGGGTGTATGGCTCCTAGGTATACTTCCATGGCTTCCTGTTCTAATGTGTTAAAATTTTCCCACATTTGGGAGTGCAACTCACGAAATATTCCATTGAATTGACTCAAGGATTCATTAGGCTCTTTACATATGGAGGTAAACTGATTTTTCAAGATTTCTAAGTCAACCTGATTACCAAAATGATAAATATAGGCTGCTTCTAGTTGTATCCAAGAAGTTCTAACCTCCATGGGTAGTTGGCTATACCAAAAGAATGGCTTATCATCCAAAATGTATGCAAATAACTTACAAGCCACCTCCTCATAGAAAATCTGGAATTGACACAATGTATTCTTGTAGACATGCAGTCTTTGCAAGTATTCTAGTGGCACCTCTTGATTAAAACACCGTAAAAAATCCAATAACATTTTAGGAATATGATAGGGTATCACATGTATAGACAAACCCTTATAATGATCCTCCATTATTAATACCGTTCTTTCTCTTAGAGACATCATTTCTTTTCTCAAGGATACCATTTGCTCCTCAAGTGTTGCCATTGGTGAAACTTAAAATGTATTTTTAGAACCAAATCTGTTGAATATTCAACCTGCAATGTATAAAAAATAAAGTTAGCATCAACTAAGAGATGTATTCATTAAAATAAAATGAAAATTAATTGCATGAAAACAACACTTTGTTAGTCAAAACCAAAATTTTCAAAATTAAATCAAATCACATTGTTTCTGTATGAACAATCAGAAAAAATATACAGCATACCTGAATTGCTTAAAATAGAATAAAGTAAACCAATTCAGGTCGTCCTTTTAACAATCTGCCGAGTGTTAGAGGAGTAAAGATAACAATTAACAGGGCATGAAATATTCAAAATTTAAATCCCTGTAGCACTTAAATCACCGTGAAATAAACCAGTTCAGGCCCTCCTTTTAACGCCAATCTGTTGAGTGGTGTTAGAGGAGGCCGAAGATGCTAATCAAATGGACTTGAAATATTTAGCAATGTAAAGCTCTTAAACAATTATAAACTCGTAGCATCTAAAATCATGATAAAATAAACCTTTTCATGCCCTCCTTCTAGCACCAATCTATTGAGTGGTGTTAGAAGGCTAAAGATAACAATCAGTAGGGCATGAAATATACAAAAATTTTAAATCTCACTAAAATAAACTCATCCAGCCCTCCTTCTAGCACCAATCTGTTGAGTGGTGTTTTCACCCGATTGTGAAAACATACTCTCCGGTAGGATCCGAGTCCCAAATCCTCTGCTTGCAAAGAAATTACACAGATAATTTCTCCAAGGTTCCTTTTACATTATCCTTTTTATACCAATGATGTTGTTCAATTTAAATGCTGGGAATACCTTAGTGTTGCCAAGTTGAGATCGTAGCACTCTGAACGTAGCTTAGTTCATTATTTTTATTTTCTTTTCTTTTCTTTTCAGTTCTTTATTTTACGCATTTAATTACCTTTATTTAAAATAGGAAAATGTGAAAGATCTACCAAAGCCCGAAATCAAAATAGATTTGTCATAAAGATTAATTCACCTAGAGTCCATTGTAATTTCAGAATAGAATAACCCAGAGTGCCCCTTGTTAACGTTCACTTGCAACACTAAGGTATTCCCAACATTTAAATTGAACAGCATAATTGGTATAAAAAGGATAACGTAAAAGGAACCTTGGAGAAATTATTTGTGTAATTTCTTTTCAAGCAGAGGATTTAGGACTCGGATCCTACCAGAGAGTATGTTTTCACAACTGGGTGAAAACACCACTCAACAGGGTTGTTTAAATATTTTTGATGTGCCTAGCTAGGGAGTCATAAGGGTTTTGTCATTATTTTTGATGTGCTTGGCTAGGGAGCTATAAGGATTAGTAGGGTATTTTGAATATTATTTTTCAAGGATTGAAAAGTGAAAATTCAGATTGCTAGGGTTTTGATGATGCATGAGATGATGTCCATTATTTTTAAAGAAGGAGATATAAGGTGTATGTGAGAAATTTATGTGTGTAATTTCTGGTTTGGTTGGTTGAGATTTTATTATGCAAGATTAGGAGTAATAAGGTGTTTTAGTGGTTGATATTTTATTGTATTCTATGTATGGTGAAATATCTTTTGAAGTGAAAATTCATGTGGATATTTTAGAGATAGAATATTGCTATTTAACCTTGAAGTGGCACAAAGTGAATTGGTGTTGGTGAGACAAGTTTTGAAGATATATCTCCATAAAAGCAAAAAGGTATGAGCACATCAATCTTTATTTAAAGTGTTGTTGTTGAAGTGAATGTTTGGAACATAAGGTGGAGAGAAAAGGATTGTTTGATAAGCATTGTTGGAAATACTTGAGTTAGGTTCTGAAATCCATATTGTGCATTCTTGTTGAAAGAAAGTGGAAACACCTATGGTAGGGTTTGTGAGCAAGTTGTGCTTCATTGGTTGAATGATTTTGTAAAACATCTTATACATTGGTTTGGTTTGATTTGAAAGAGATTTTGCAAAGTGATAGATATTGATTGGTTGAGTACATAATTTGTGAGTGTGAAACATATTGAGGTTTTGATAGAGCATATCATTCTCTATATGTTCCAAAAGTTAAACGAATTCTAAGTAGAATATATCTGTTTGAAGAAAGCATTTTTAAAAAAGATATAATTTATGTTTGTATACAAATTTAGAAATATTTGGTATAGTTCTTGTGAGCAGTATTGAAGGCAGATTTGAGCAGGTCTTTTGAGAAGGCTTGAGGGCATATTTGAGCAGGTCTTTTAAGAAGTCTTGAGGGCATATTTGAGCAAGTATTTTGAGAAGTCTTGAAGGTATATTTGAGGTAGTCTTGTAAAGACTTGAGACAGATTTGAGAGTAAGTTTGGTTTCTGATTTGATCAAGCCTTGTGTTAAGGGTTGAGGAAATATTTGAGAGCAAGTTTGGTTGCTGATTTGATCAAGATTTGTGTTAAAGCATGAGGATAGATTTAAGAGCAAGTTTGGTTGATGATTTGATCAAGCTTTGTGTTAAGTCTTGAGGACAGATTTGATAGCAGGTTTGGTTACTGATTTGATTAAGCTTTGTGTTAAGGCTTGAGGACATATTTGAGAGCAGGTTTGGTTGCTAATTTGATCAATCTTTGTATAAAGGCTTGAGGATAGATTTGGGATAGAGTTTGGTGTAGATTTGAGATAGAGTTGAGAGCAGACTTTAGAGGTGACATATTAAAGAGGATAATAGTCTCTAGTAGATAGATATCCATTATCTAATGTAGTGGGGATAGAGGTCTCCTATGGAGAGAGATCCACAAGCCAGAGCAGTGGGGACAGATGTCTTCTAGAAGATCACAAACCAGAGCATAGCGAAAAGAGTTCTCCTATAGAGATATCTATAAAACTAGAACAAAGTGGATTGGTGTCCACATAACTAGAGCAAGGGGGAAGAGTTCTCCCTGGAGTGTGATCCATGAACTAGCTAGGAAGATAGATTTCTTCTATAGATAGATATCCATGAACTAGTTGAGGAGATAGAGTTCTCTCGGATCAAGTTCCATGAACCATAGAAAAGGTGAAAGAGTTCTCTTGTGGAGAGATATCCACAAATCAGAGTATAGGGAATTGGTGTCTCCTTTGGACAGAGGTCCATACATATTGTAATAGGAAATGATTCCCAAGAGATATTTTGAGAAAATTTAGAAGAAATATTTTCTCCATGGAGTAGACCACATTGGGTGAACCATGTTAAGTTTGTGTCTCTCTTGTGTGTGATGATTGGTGCATTGATTTGATTACTACTATTGATATTTCCATTGACATTATTGGATAATATTGTTTAGGAAAGAAAAGTAAAATTTGATCTTATATTGTTCACCCCCCCTCTCAATATAAGCATGTGTTCTTCATTTTATAGTAAGCTATGGATAAATTTCAAGGTAAGGTATATCTCCCAAGAAAGGAAATTATAATATAAGGTTATAAAACCTAGGCACCAAAATACAAATGGAGAAAATAAATTTGGATTTCATGTACGCCGATGTCTTGGAAGAAAAAAGAATCCATATAAATATGAATTAAAAATCATTCACTTTGGAATGTGTGTTCGATAAATGCAAACTCGATTTCATGCAAGGTGTGAGAAATAGAGAAAAGGGAAGAAGATAATTTCAAAAAAGTTGTGATAGAAGATTTAAAATGTATTTGGTTGTGAAGGTTGTTCTTAGTAGGACGACTAGCCCAAGCGGTAGCCTAGCCTGCGCTAAGGCATCGGTGTACAAGAGTTTTTGAGATTGATTCATGGTGGTGACCCTTTTGCATTGGAGACTGGGAAGAGATGAAAGAACTAAAACATGTTTTCTATGCCTTACTACCCATGTGGACTGCTAGTCGAGTTGGTAGTCAAAGTGGTTCTTAGACGTGGGCAGATAGGAGGTTTGGGTTTGAGTCACAACAGCAGTCATTTTTTTCTAGCACATTGGGCAGAATATAAAGGGATAAAACTCTTTTGGTGCATCTTTGTTTCTATCGAGTGGGCCATCCCAGCTAGAACTCTAGCTTGCACTAGAGCATGGGCAGCGTGAGATCTTGCGTTTAATTCCCAGTGATGACAGAAATTGGTAAGGGCAAAATAAATTTTATTTTTAAATTTAAATTAAGATAGGGAGTCATAAGGTTTGTTGTGTGGTTTGATATTTCTAGAAATTATAAGGTTGAAACATAAGGTAATATTTTAAAAATTAAAAGGGCAGAAAGTATTTATTTTAGTGAAAGGGAATTGAGGAAATATTGTTGTGTTTTCAAGTTATTATTTTGTAAACAATAAGGAGTAATAAGGTGTAAATTGTGATTTTTGATATTGTGTATTTTGGAATATTGTATTGAGTGTGTTATAAGAGAAACTTGCTAACCTATTTGGAAGTATAAAAGGAAAGGAAATATTCTGTTAAGATAGATTTAAGAGAGGCTTATAAAAATAGAATATCATTGAGGTAAATTTGAGGTATGGTGATATTTTTACTTCTTTAAGGTTTTTCGTTGAGCAAATATTTCTGAATAATAAGGTGGAGAAATAAGGATTGTATATGTGCTTTATTGGAATTATTTGAGCTAGTGTTTGTGAAATAAGTTATGCTTCATTTTTTGAACTCCATTAATGGATGAGATTGGAAACACATATGCTAGGGTTTGAGAACTAAAGTGAGCTTCATTGAAAACAATTATGTTAGGGTTTGTGAACAAATTGTGCATCATTGATTAGTGAAATTGGAACCACATGTGCTAGGGTTTGAGAACAAATTGTGCTTCATTGTTTAAATGAATTTGTGAAGCATTTGGCAATTGATTTGAGTGGCATTGAAAGTGATTGTGAAAGTGTTTGAAATCAAGTTTTGTGAAGCAATTTGTGCATTAGGTTTGAGTGATCTTGTGAAGAACATATTGGGTATTTGATAGTACATATCATTCTCTATATGTTCAATAGGTTAAATGAATTATAGGTATAATATGTCTGAGTTACCTAATTTAAGAAAGTATTTTTGAAAGAGATATAAGCATTATTTTAAACATCATATATGTGTAGGATTTGGGATTGGTTGAGTATGTGTTATGAGCAGTTTTGAGTATGTGTTAGAGCTAATTTGGGCAAATATTTGAGCAAGTCTTGTGAGAAGACTTGAAGTGGTATTAAGGTAGATTTAAGAAAGTCTTGTGAGAAGACTTAAAATAGGTTTGAGGTAGATTTGAACAAATCTTGTGAGAAGACTTGAAGCAGGTTTTGGTAGATTTGTTAGCAAACTTGAGTAAGCCTTTTTAGGAGGCTTGGAGCAGAGTCAAAGCAGAGGTGTGTACCAAATTTGGAAGTGACTAGAGCAAAGAGTAGAGGAGTCTCCTATGGATAGAGTTCCATAAACCAGACCAGCAAGGGGATATATTTCTCCTATGGATAGAGTTCCATGAACCAGACCAGCAAGGGGATAGAGTTCTCCTATGGATAGAGTGCCATGAACATAAGTAAATGAGAAGATTCTCCTATGGATAGAGTTCCACGAACCATACCAGTAATAGGATAGAGTTATCCTATGGATAGATTTCCATGAATCAGAGCAAAGGAGAGGAATATCCTATGGATAGAGTTCCACAAACTAGCACAAAGGGGATAGAGTTCTCCTGTAGATAAGATGTCCACAAATTAAAGCGGTGAGGACAGAGGTCTCATGTGGATAGAGATCCACAAAATAGACCAATAGGAATAGAGATCTCATGTGGATAGAGATCCATGAACTTGAACATAGGGGATTGGTTTATCCTTTGAACAAATGTCCATAAATATTGTAATATGGAATTGTTTCCCAAGAGATCTGTTGAGAAAATTTATAAGAAATATTTTCTCCATGGATGTAACCCACATTGGGTGAACCATGTTAAATCTATGTCTCTCATGTGTGTGATGATTTGTGCATTGCTTTGTTATTGCTATTGATATTGCAATTGATAACATTGGATAATATTATTTGGGAAAGAAAAGTAAAAGTTTACCTTATACTGAGAACCTTATACTGTTCACCCCCCCTCTCAGTATAATCTTGTGTTCTTCAAGACCCTCCTTCGAAACTGGGTCCAACAAGATTGGCATGGCGTCAAGATTGATGGTATTCAAAACCTCACAAAAGGGTTTTTTTTATTTCGTTTTGTTGACCCTCCTTAGGCCAAAGCGATCCTCAATCATGGGCCTTGGTCTGTTCGTAGATCCCTATTTATTTTTCAGCCCTAGACCAAGTTTTTTTGGTCACTAATGATGTTTCCTTACGGGTTCTAATTTGGGTTGAATTCCTTGGTCTTCCTCTATCGCTATGGCCTTATTATTAGAACCTTGTGGTCCCCATTATTGAATTTATTAGTTGTCAAACAAATAAATTTTATGTCTCACACCCTCGAAAGTGTTTTTGTGTCAAAATCAATCATTCTAAATACCATAGGGATACTATTGATGTCCAAGTTGGTGATTATAGGTTCAAGCAATATGTTGTTTACATAAACCTACCTAACATATGTTACCGTTGCCAATCAGCTGCCCATAAGATAAAATATTATCCTTTCATAGTGAACAAGATTAAAGTTAAGGAGAGGACTGTGGCTCTTATTACTACTAGCTCTATCCTTTCTTCCAAAGGGAGGCAAGATGATGGAAGGTATTCTAGAAGAATGGTAAGAATAGGAAAAATGTAAACCCTACGATTGCTCCCAACAGCTTGCCTCAACCCCTTGTGTCTTCTATGACATTTGTGCAAGGTGTGGTGATCAAGCAGCATACCACGCAACTGACGATATCCAGTACTAGGGTTTCATAGATGGTTGCTAATGTACCACCGACTAGTGCTTCCTTTACTGAAATTGTTACTTCTTCTACTCCTACTCAGTCTTCAGATTCTCTAGTTTTGCATATCAATGGGCAGTCTTCATCAAGCTTCATGGAACTGAATGAGCTTCTATCAATGGCCAAATATCCCGTAGCCCACCACGAGGATAATCCTTGGTTCACCAAGACAAAATGCATCAAATGGAGTTTTGGAAAGTAGTTCAAGAGCATTTATCAGTAATATTTATGATTCTCTTTCAAACCTCAAAGACGCTAAAGATGTAGCCGAACATATGAGTCTTGATCGATCTTCATAATTTTTTTATCATGGAATATCATAGGGATGGTGGACCTAGTCCACAAATACTTGGTCTGAGATGAGATTGCTTCTTGCTCCATGTTTTATGGTAATCCTAAATTTATTTGTCTTCAAGATATTAAGATTTTTGACTTTATTTTAAAATGTATTTGCCCTTTTCTTTGGCCAGGTTGCTTTTTTTATGCCACAAATTATTTCCCTGGTAGAGGCGGAGCTTTCATTCTTTTGGCATCTAGGTGGAAAGATAATTTTATCTCATGGGGTGTGGACCCTTCCAATGTAGTTTGGATTTTACTTGAGGTTGGTGGGTTGTCTTTTGGTATTATTAATGTCTATGCCTCCAATGACGCTCAAGAGAACTGTAGCCTTTGGTGGTGGTGTTCTTTTTCTTTACCACCTGTTGTTTGGATTATGTGCAGAGATTTTAATATGACTAAAAATCCTACAGAAAAGATAGGACAACTTCCCATGCAATGGGCTACTGGGGAAAGAGAGGCCTGGTACTTCATGAAAATAAATTAGGTTTGTCATACCCCAATTCTTATTTTTCTCCTCAATATTTTCCTAAAAATTTGTGGTATACGTGGTCCAATTTCTAGGCTGGCCATGCAATAATTCTAAGAAGGTTGGACAGAGCCATGCTTTCAGATCATGTGTAGTTTTTCTTTCATTGGAAAAATGCTTCAGCTCCATTTGTGGAAACCATTCCTGGTACTATTACTTTTGACCATTCACCCATCATGTTTAATGTGTTGATGAAATCCCTACCTCAGAGACACTATAAGTCACAATGTTTTTAATACTTCCTTTCTTCAACATCCTTCCATGGTTTTTCATATCCACAAAGTTTGGAATCTAGTTCCTAGACCTACTGGAGAGTTGGGTTGGATAGAATGGTGGAATGATATCATTTTTCATACAACTATCTTGCTTCATACTTTGGGGAAAAAAGTGGCATAGTTCAAAAGATATTCCAATGTTGTCCTTCATGATGATCTTGCCAAAGATTCTCTCAAGCTTGAGGCTTGTCCATTTAATATTGAACTTCAATCTCATGTTTCCCAACTGAGGCATGAACTTAAACTTGTTGAACTTTATGAGGCTCGGGGAGCTCGAATTAAAGCCCATCTTCATTGGCTTAAATTTGGTGATAGGATCACTAATGAATTTTTTCAAAGGCTCTACCCTCCCAGGAAAGCTACTCAATTCAAGGCCATTCAAGACAATGGAATAAGGCTTACCTCTCTTCCTGATATGATTAATAATTTTATCAAGCACCATACTAATTTTTTTGTTTCTCAAGCTTATTCCCCTGAGCGAGAGTAAGCACTAGCAGCTTGTATGGTAGTTGTGCCAGTTAAGGTTTCAGAGTCTCAAAGAGCAAGGTGTGATAAACTACTCTCCTTTACAAATTTGGAGGATGCATTATCTCAAATGGCAAGTGACAAAGCGCCAGGTCTGGATGGCTTTCCCTATGAGCTCTACAAGGGTCTTTGGGACTTATTTGGTCTTGATTTGCATAAATTTTATGTGGAGGATCTTCAAGTAGGATCTTTGGGAGCAATTATTAATAGGGGTAATATCAAATTCATACCCAAGCAAGGGACCCATAGTTGATTAATAATTGGAGGACTATTACTTTGTTGAATGTTAGTTACAAGATAATTTACAAAGCTTTGGCTCTTCATCTTAGGCCTCTTCTTCCTTTGATAGTTAGATCAGAGTAAAGTGGATTTATTCAAGGAAGGTACATCCTTAACAATGTTCTGGTTGTCTAGAAGGGCATGAAATGGGCTCAAATGTCAAACCATAACATGATTTTTATTAAGATTGATTTTGAGAAAGCTTATGACTACATTGAATGGAGATTCATTCTTGCTATGCTCAAAGATTTATGTTTTGGGCCAGTTTTCATTCAGACTATTGTTATGCTATTTAGAGATGCTTGGGTTATTCTCAATCTAAACAATTCATAGTCTAAAGCAGTGGGTCTGTTTAGGTCTATTTGACAAGGGTGTCCTATTGCTCCTTTATATGTGTTTGTTGTTGAAGCCTTCGGCTATATTTTAGCTGCTCAAGATTTTGTAGGTATTATTAAAGGAATTGCTCTTTCGAATGATCAGGGATAACTTATTAATGGTCATTTTGTTGATGACTACTTTATTAATATAAGGTAAGAAGAGCAATATGTTTCTAATGCTCTATTTTGTTTGAATACCTTTTGCATAACCTCTATTTCTAGCATACAATGGAGGAATACCTCCTACTTTAGATAGTCTCCCTTTCCTATGCCGCCTTGGCTTCAAGGGTATCATTGGAATTGGATCCCTCTTGGAGAATTTTTTAAGTTTCTTGGTATTCTTTTTGCCTTTCAAGGCTCCCCTGCTCAGCTTTGGAATTATGTGCTTCAAAGAAACTTGATTTTTGGCTTACTAAGAAGTTGTCATTAGCATGTAAATTTCATATTTGCTCTAAAGTTTTAGTTGTAACTCATGTTTATTATTCCTCTTGTTGGGTTCCTTCATAGGCTTGCTATAAGAAGCTTGAGAAACTCCTTCGAGATTTTCTTTGGAATAATTATTCTGAAACAAAGGGATTTCATAGAGTTATCTGGTATATTTGTTGTCTTCCCAAAAAAAATTGTAGAATGGGTCTACTGGATTGTAGACGACAAGGTATTTATCTATGTGCTAAGTGGGTGATCAGGGCTCTGAGAGGAGTTGAAGCTTAGAAAGTTCTGGTTCGACATTTTATTACCTCTGGTCTTCCCTTAAACCGTAGAGCATGGAGAGGGTTGGATTTTCCCTCTCTCATTGTTGCTCCAATTTTTGTTAAGATTTTTGGCTCCTTTGTTATTAAAAGTATATGGAAAGCTTGGCAGCAACTCACTCCTTGGATCTATTGGAGAGGATATGGCTTTCATAAAGGCTTATCCATAAATTCTATGAATATTTGGTGGTCCCCCATGTTTCTTCATCAAGGTTCTCCCTTAGCTCTAGTGCAATGGATTCATGCTCAATGGTTTTTCAAAAAGGGTATTGTTACAATAGTTGATTTCTTTTCTCACCAGACCATGGATTGGATCCCATGGAATGAGTTCAAACACACATTTAGGCTAAAAGGTGTAAACAAATATACATATGATGATGTTATTACTCTCACCCCTTTTCTATGTTGCATAATATTGGTGTGCACTCGTAGCATCCTTGGTGGTCAGACTGGAGATGGCATGTTGACACTCATTTGCTTAATTATAAGGCTTTTTTGGGGTATAAATGGTTATCTCCTCATATTCCTTTGGTGTCTAAGCTCAATCAGCATTAGGACTTATTTTCTACAAGGACTAGATGGAATTCTAGATTTCAAAATGTTTGGGCTACTTATGTTGAACCCAAGAAATCTTTTTTTGTTTGGATCTTGTTGTGTCAAGGCCTTCCCTTGGGGGAACGTTTGAAGCACCTTGGAATTCCTGATCCTAAATATCCTTTTTGTGGTGTTCCCAAGTCTTGTATTCACCTCTTTTGGAATTGTAGAAGATCTAGGTAAGCTTGGGAATGGGTTCTTTCTTTTTTTCTCCATTTACAATTGTAAGAGTTTCTTGGCCCCAAGCTCTTCTTGGGGACTCTTTTACTTTGTCTCTCCCACTTTTTGAAGTGTGGCAGGTTTTCAGGATTAGCTTACTCTTTCATATTTGGAAGGCTCATAATAGAATTGTTTTTAAACAGTGTACACCTTCTATCACATTTACTCATGCTGACAAATTAGAAGTTTTTAATGACATGTGGCTACAGATATGTACTCAAGCCAACAAAGTTGCTATGGATTTGGATCATTTGCATGTTCTTCTGGCGCACTAGGCCAATGCTCCATGTACAGTCAACTGGATCCCCATAGAGCGCTCTTCTCAAGAGAATTTTCAATCCTGCTCTCATCATCGGCCTCCGTCATATGCAAGAAGTTCTCTCGCAAACCCAGCTCTCACTAGTTAGGAAGCATCCTAATGTTGACATTGCTTTTTTGTCCCGCCAATATGGGGGGTAGGATGATGTTCAACCAGTTTCTCCTATGCCAGTTGTTGGTTGGAGCAATGCAGGTATAGAAGGTCTTAATCGTTATGTAGAGGGGTGGATTCCCATCCCATAATTACTAGCAATTTATGTAGGAAAACACACTAGGGCACATTACTCCATATGATATGTTTTCTTTGATGTAATGATCATAAATGATCATGATTGATAAACTTGTATTTTGTTGACGGCTTTGTTTATTAACCCTTGTCAATGAGGATTAGTTTGATTCCCCATGGAGTGTGTTAACCCACCCACTTTTTTTATTGTAAAGGTTGTCATCTTAAATTAATATAAATTTAACTTTTTATTAAAAATAAATAAATAAAAAATGTGTTTGATTTTCAAAACTATTGCAATATATTTTTATAATGAGTAAATGTAAAATACATTGAACTTATAATTTGATTTTCAAAACTGGTGTAATATATTTTTATAATGTGTGAATGTTAAATACATTGAACTTATAACATCAACTATATGTTAGAGGGTTCATTACATCAGTTCAATAAAAAGTGTGTTTTATTTTCCAAACTATTATAATATATTTTTTTAACGGTATCCACACGTGGAAACCCAAAACCCTAAAAAACATTGTCGGATGATTTTCATGGCCAGCGTCTCTTGGAAAAAAAAATAACCTTCACTGAAAACTACCGCACACTCGAGTAAGCCATTCAAATAAAATTTTAATACATGGAAGACTCAGATGCCAAACGTAGAGATCAGAATTCAGTTCGTTGCAACAATTAATTCAATAGAAAGTTTAGTTTCTGTCGCCTTTCGTCCCATGGATAAGCATCCACAGCACTTCCATAAGTTGAAGATGACGAGTGTTCATCTTTTGTAAAGTTTTCAAGCAAATATTATTTTAATGCTTGTCAAATCTGGGAAAATGGCATTCATCCTCCTTTCAAAACCTCTTGCAATGTGACGAAGTTTTGTATGTTTGTTACTCTCTCGTTCCCCATATGTGTACATAATTATACCACACTCTTCATAGATGGATAATGCCGATCATGACATGTATAAAGGATAATGCCGATCATGAATGCATTGAGAGGTCAATATTATGTGCAATTTGAGAGAAGAAAATGAAAGTCAATGAAGGATTATGAGCTTTAGCATAACAGTAAATGCATTTTAGAATAGATATAATATTTTCATGGTTTGGTTTGTAAACTTATTTTGGCTTAAACAAGTCTTTGATATGTGGTTCTTATATAAAAAAATTTGGATATAATGTTTTGGTAGTTTGTTTGGTTGAATATATAGTTATTTTTAGGATTCAGAGTAGGTAGGGTGTGTGAGTGTATTAAAAAATATTAGAAGATAATATTTTTTTAATAAAAAAGTTTTAAAAAAAACAAATAATAAAAAGGTTAATATTAAATTTTTAAAATTTTAAAGTATTATAGAGCAATGTTATATAAAATGTATGTTCAAAATTATAAAGTAATGAGATTTCATTTCTACGTTTTATTATTATGAGTAGAGATAAATATTTTATGAGTTATTTATATTTGATTATGAATAAGGCTTTATATATGTCATCCCTACATATTATTAACTTAGATCATAGACAATATTAAATGTTAAACTTCACACACATTAAATTAGTTTTATATGAAGTTACAAAATTTTAAATATTCATGGTAAAGTTGCATTCATATAAGTAATATAATTCACTTATGCTTAATTTTGATGTAAAGTGTATCACGATGTAGACAAGTGTAGTTACAAGTTCATAACTCTATATTATATATTACAAAATTTAAGATGTCCACATGTCGCATTTAAGATATATTGTGTAGTGTCAAACAATATTGTTAAGACTTCAACACTCAATTTTCTAAATAAATTATCTCAATATTAACATAAAAATGTACTTTGTTCTTAGTCTCATAGAGACATCATGGTGTTTAGGGTTTTGACTTTTCTTTGGAGAGGTCCAAGGTGACGTATCCAAAAGGGGATAGGATAGCTTGGATGGTAGGGTCAAGTGTTTGTTAGTTGGTTGCTTCAGTTCAATGCCATAGAGGGTCACAGGTCTCATTGACTTCATCTAACCTAGTGAGTTAGGGTTTATAATGGCAATACCCAATGGTGTTACCAATTTTCTATGTATTAAAAAATGTATTCTTTCTTGAGAAACTTATCAAATAATTTTTTTGTATTGATTAAAAAGGGGTTGAAGGGCCCTGACCCTTTACATAGAACTTGAAAGATGTAAAAGAAAAAACAAGAGAATATCATACAAATACAAGATAACCCTATCTTAGTAAAACAAAATAAACCTAGGCTAAACCTGTTGATGGAGAAGCTGAAATAATATTCCTCCTGCTATGCTTCTATTTAACATGGTTGATACAGTGCTCAATGCTTTACACAACTGATAAAGAAACGGTTGACAATAATGTAATTTAGTGTGTTCAAATCCTTCATCGCATGATCCCAATAAGTATTTGGCTTTGCTCTATCTTCTTTATCTGCTAGCTTCACTATCAAATTCTTATAATCTCTTCCAACTCCATGGCGGCATATGACCAACCTTGAAATTCTCAAATTTAACTACCATATTCACCATTTTATCAATAACTTTGTTTCCCTCTCTTTAAATATGTTTAACTTGACTTTCTTCTAGGTTTCCCAAGATATCCTCACATCTATAATTATTTGGAAAATGCTAGAATTATTTAAATACCCTTTTTGAAGGGAAGTTATAATATTCTTGGAATCCCCCTCAAAAATAATTCTCCTAAAATCTAAATTCACTACAATTCAAAGGCATGTAAGCATTGCCCTTACTTCAGCTTGGTGATTTTTGGTAATTTCTAGATCCTTAGCATATGTAACCACTACCTTACCTCTATAATTCCTAATGAGACCCCTACCACCAGCGTGAATTGGGTTACTTTTTGCAGCTCCATCAAAGTTAATTTTTATCCAATATTTATGGGGACGTTCCCATCTAGTATCTAGTCTCACCTTATTAATTTTTTATATTTAAGATATCTTTTTCTCTAGAGAGGATCAGTGTAAGATTTTCTTGGCCAACAATATTTTTAATACTATCCTCCAATAGGGTTGTTTTTATCCTGGCATAAACCCCCAATTATTTCTTTAGTTTTATTTTTGAACAGTCATTTGTTTCTTTCCAACCAAATCCTCCAACAACTATGTGGAATACATTTTAGCCAAAAAAATACTACTTCCTAAGTGCCACTGTTCCCAAATCCTGATTAGATAATATGAAATGACCCAAGCAACATTAACTTCTCTTAAGAACATATTTAGGATATCACGAAAAAAATCACAAGTTCCAAATAGGCGATCTAGTAACTCATCCTCTTTGTTACATAAGACACAAACAGTTGGAACCACAATTCCTCTTTTCAACATATTGTCTTTTGTAAGGATATTATTGATAATGGCAGTCCAAAAAACATAGCAACCTTAGGGATGATGTTTAGTTTCCAAATTCTTTTAACCTCGAATTTGTCTAAGTTTACTTTTCCCAAGACTCTATATCCATCCTTCACCAAGTACTGGCCTTGTTGGTTTCTTCCTCAAATTATCTGATCCTCATATAAACCTTTACCTAAATAATAAATCCTTAGGATGTTTTACAGATATTTATCGCCTAAGCCTTGCATATCTTCTTGCATGATTTTCCACTCATGAAAATCACCCACCCTATGAATGTAACCATTAATTTTCTTACCATAGATTTTGGTTAAATGTTTTTTAATATCTTTGAACTTTTTGTAGTTTGCTAAAGGCTCCTCTTGAATCCAAGGGTATTTCCAAAAGTTAATTGTCTCCCCTATCTACTCTTCATTTTAGACCTTGTCATAGAACTTTCCTCTTATTGATTATATTTTACCAAAAAATAGACTCGCGTGGAGGATTAGAACAACGGATAATGTGGTTTTTGCCCTCCAAGTATTTTTTTTTGGATAATGCTAGCCCATTTCCCTGATGCTCCAATGCAAAGCCTCCAACAATGTTTAGCTATAAATTCTCTATTTAGATCTCTCAACTTCCTCAATACCAAGACCCCCATTTTGTAAAGGCTGGCAATAGGTATCCCAGGCTACTAGATGTATACATTTTTTACATTCAATGCCATCCCATATGAAAATTTTTTGTAGTCTTTCTAAAGTCTCTTCCACTTTCCTTAACATCCTTAGGAAAGACATGAAATAAATAGGGAGGCTTTAAAGCGTGTATTTTTTAGTTGTGCTTTCCCTGGAGAGGATAACAGAGATCCCTTCCAACCTTGAAGTTTTCTATTAAATTTATCAATAATTGGATTCCAAAGTTCATCTTTCATCTTACCTATAAACAAAGGCAAACCAAGATAGGTGATAGGAAACTTTTCCTCCTTACATACCAACACTTTAACTATTTGATCTCTTATACTTTCCTTCGTGTTTAAAAATATAATCCTGCTTTTTTCATATTTTATTTTTTTGCCTGAGGCTTTTTCATAAAAATCAAGGAATTTTTTAAACTCCAAAGCTTCTTCCTCTGTAGCTTCCCCAAGCAAGAAAGTGTCATCCACATGCCCAACATCACCAAACATCCTTCAATCCATCAAGACATCAACATCACATTCCATCTCAACAATTTACCACTCCACATCTCCCATCTTCACATAATCATCAAATAATGCATGGCTTCTACACACATGGAGAAGACCCTAAAATCCAAGTAATGCAACAATGGATTGATAGTTTGATGTTGCATACTCCTGGTATGATGTACCATAATCCTACCTTAAGACAACTAATTAATCAACCTATCCATTTTTTGGTACCATCACCGCCATATTCGATAAACTTTATAGTACCAAAATTTGATAAATTTAAAGGGACTAATGACCTTAGAGAGCACATCAGCATATTTATCCACTCATGTTTTCAAATTCAAGATCAATATGCTTGATTCTTAGAAATTTTCTTTAAATATTTTGTGGAGATGCTCAAGACTGGTATAATCATCTACCTCGCCACAATAATTTCACATTTGAACAATTGGTAGATAAATTTTTGGAGAGATTTTCCCTCAATGTTTGTAAGAAAACCACATTGACTGACTTGTACAACCTTAGATAAAAAAAAATTGAGTAATACTTCTTATACACATCCACCATGGGGATTGAACCTAGGTCACATCATCGATAATGTAAGTGGCATCATTTTCGGTAGACCACACTCATGGGGATTTTGGAAGAAGAGAGTCGATGATTTTGGAAATTGTTGGAAGGTAGTTATCACCAAGTTGCCATTCTCCCTACCAATGGAATAACTGACCTGAATGTTCACAATGAGTTGCTTAAAATCCATCTCTATGTTATTACAACTATAAAAATACAAAATATTCATTGAAGCTCTCTCTCAGGCCCATGTCATGGAAGAGATAAAAAACCCAAGAGGGTGAGATAAAGCCAAAGAAGAAGGAATCGCAAAATAAGGGTCAATCAAAATGAAATTATTTTGGCCAATAAAATCCTAGTCAAGTAAATCAAGTGGTTCTGAGTCAACCAAAAATGACTCAACAACAACAACCAGTAACAACAATCATAAAAAGTATCTTATCAAGTGGTTCCCCCACCATAATAACTTCATAACATAGTGCCAATTGTAGAAAATTGTCAACATCGATAATCTTGTCGACAAGACCGCATCTTCACACCTTTGTTTGAATCATACACCTCTATTTTTCGTAGGTTGTATGACACCAATGTTATTGCCTTACCCAAAATCATACCAGAATATTACGTTAAATGAGGCAATGGCTATAAGGAGCACTTATTTTATTCTTTTTATCGATATAAAGAGTATGACATTAACACTTGCTAGTAATTTAAACACATGGTGAAATATTTGATAGAGCTAGGGGCTATCAAGTTTGATAGTCCTTTGGCCCAACAAAACCAAAACCTTGGTATATACCAAATGCCACTTCCTCATCATGAGGAACAATAATAGACAACAAAGGGGTCAAACATTAAGACTCCTCCTAATCAGGTCAACCACGTACAATAATATCAAGGTTTTATGGAGGCTATTCATGTAGTTACCCGAGGTCAAAGAAGGACTAATCAAAAAAATAAACAACAGCAAGCAGTTAACCTCCTATAGTACCACAAGAAAGTGTGTCCCCACAACCTACCAACTCACCATCATCCATTCATTTTTCAACCAATTCATCTCAACCAATTCATCTTCCAAGTCATCCATCACAATTAATTAATCTTCCAAACCACTCACAAAGACTTATCATCTCACTAAGTAGTCGGCTGACAACCAGACTCAAAATGGCTTCAGCCAAACTATCTATCTATGAGCTAATTCAAAAATCTCCCCCACACCGTGAGGCATTAATAGAAATTTTAAAATCCATTGAACTCCAATCCCAAGACACTAATACCTTCAACAATTTCATGGAGAGTATTTGAATGTGCATGAATCCTTCCATCACATTCTATGATTTTAAAATTAAATCAATTTTATTAGAATCGGTGGACCCTCCACTATATATTATGGCTCAAGTTGATAGGAAGTTGTTTAAATGAGAACTGATTGACATTGTCTCCTTCATAAACATCATCACCACATTCACCCTTCTGTTGGCAATTTGAGTGATTTTATGTTGTCATTAATGTCATATGGATCACATTGAGTTTTTATGGACAAGTGATATTTTGGAAAGCATGGATAAATTCGGGGTTTTTGTGAAAACCAAGGTAGGAAAAATAAAAGGTTTTATTTAAAACTATGGATGGCATATTTGAAATGGGTTTTTCTTAAAACCTAGGTTGGCCTTTCGTTTCGTAAAAAAAGGTGCCCCAATAATTAAGATATTTAATTTTAAATATTTAGTTTAAATTTTAATTATTTAAAATTCAAATTTAAATTTTAAAATTAAAATTAAAGTTTGCGCTGACATCATCAAAAATGAGGAGAATACTATATAAAGGGGTATCCTAAGGTTCATTTGAAATTAATCCTTGCTCGTGTTAATCTTTGGCTAAGCATCCGAAGATAGCTCATGCGAAAATCATTTTGAAAAGGGAGACAACGAATAAATCCAAGGTTGGTCGAAAGCCTAAGACATTGTGGGCAGAGTAGCACATTGGCAATTAGCTTTTTGTTAAGGTTTGTGGCAACACTTTACATCAAGGTTCGAATCTCCTTGACTACATTTGAAGGCATTGGAAGGAAAGTGCTCGAAGCGCTTTTGGTTTGCATGGAAGGGAGGAAGGACTTAAGGCACATCGTGTCTTTTCCTTTTGAACGAGCGGCTAGCTCGTGTGGCAACCTTAGCCACAGCTAAGGCGCTCACGG
Source organism: Wollemia nobilis (assembly GCA_028583015.1). Taxonomy (NCBI): domain Eukaryota; kingdom Viridiplantae; phylum Streptophyta; class Pinopsida; order Araucariales; family Araucariaceae; genus Wollemia; species Wollemia nobilis. The sequence goes on from JAQPPZ010015413.1 coordinate 28,710,585, forward strand.
TGTGTGCAAGTTGGGGGTTCGAATCCCCTTGAGGAGGTAATTATGTTTTGCTCTAATTAATTTCGTTGATGCCCTAGGATAGGAGTTATAAGGTGGTTAAGGAATAATTAAAGTTTTTAATTAAACTTTATTTTTATAAGGGATGTGATTATTATTTCAGAGGTGGATGAGTTGTTGATTTATTGTGATATTCATGAAATTGAAAATTAAGATTTAGGAGAAATAAGGAGTTTTTATAAAATATTTTTGAGAGCCTTATTGATTATTATTTTTGATAAGGGTTTTTATTAAAAATGACTTTGGTGGATGTGTTTATTAAGTTGGAGTAAAAAGGTGTAAATTGAGTTATGCTTATCTTGTGATTATTATTTGAAGTCCACTAACCCTTATTGATATTGGAAAGGAAAGTTGTGTTTAGTGTGGCAGATTTTTTGGAAAACTTCTTGGCATCAAAAAGGTATGGGCACATTCTCCTATTGATTATTTATGGTGGTTAATTTTTGAAATATCATTGGAGTGAAAAGGATTGATTGTGGTTTCCTTTTAGAAAGTGGTTGGTTGAATGCTTAAAGTTTTTCTGGGTTGAGAGTTGTGTTTAAACCTTGTTTTATAAGCATAGTCATTGAAGCCCATTTGTTGTGAAAGAACTTGAAAAGAACATGAGTATCATTGTTGTGTGATATTTGTGGTTGAGCATTATTGGAAACATTTGAGTTGGTTGATACATGCTTGGACTAGGGTGTTTGTGAGAAAGAGTAGTCCCTTGTGGTGATTTGTTGAGTTGAGTTGATTGAGCCTAGTCAAGTGATTGTGTGAGGTGATTGGTCAAGTTCCATGAAACAAACTATTCCATAATTCTGATTTGAGTTGAGAGTGAGATTAGAACATATTGAGTCTCTAACAATTCTCTTTATGCTTCTATGAGTTGACTTGAGTTGAGTTAAGATCATTGTAGATCATTGTTTTCATCCATTGAAGAGTACATTGCCATTCATTGTTGAGTTCATCTTTGAGCTTTGCCTTGATAGATTTGTGGATGAGATTTGAGTGCTACTTGAGCATGATTGATTGAGCCTTTGAGAAGGCCTTTGTTTACAATTTTGGTACAGCCTTTCTGGACAGTTTTGGGATAGCTTTGTGGACAGTTTTGGGACAACTTTGTGGATAGTTTTGGACAGCTTTGTGGACAGTTTTGGGATAGCTTTATGGATAGTTTTGGGATAGCTTTGTGGATAGTTTTGGACAGCTTTGTGGACAATTTTAGGACATATTTGTGGACATATTTGAGCAAGTTCTTGGTGAGCTTGCTAGAGCAAATTTGAGCAAGTTCTTGGTGAGCTTGCTAGAGCAAATTTGAACAAGTTCTTGGTGAGCTTGTTAGAGCATATTTGGGCAAGTTCTTGGTGAGCTTGCTAGAGAAAATTTGGAAAAGTTCTTGGCGAGCTTGCTAGAGAAATTTTGGACAAGTTCTATGTTATCTTGTTATTCAATTTTGGATAAGTTCTGTGTGAGCTTGTTATTCAGTTTTGTACAAGTTTTGTGTGAGCTTTTTATTTAGTTTTGGATAAGTTCTATGTGAGGTTGTTATTCAAATTTGGAAAAAATTTGTGTGAACTTGTTATTTAGTTTTGGACAAGTTCTATGTGAGCTTGTTATTTAGATTTATACAAGTTTTGTGTGAACTTGTTATTGCCTAGCTTTGAGCAGATCAAAGAAGTTATTGTATTGGAAAAGAATCCTTATTTCTGAGTGAAATATTATAAGGATATTATCTTGTGGAGTACCCCACATTGAGGGAACCACATTAAATCTTATGTCTCAATTGTGTATGGTGACTTTTGCTCTTGCTTACTATTGTTATTTAAGTTATTAATGCACACTGCTATATTTGGTTATTGCAATTAAGGACATTAATTGATATTGGTTTGAAAAGAAAGTAAAAAGTGGGCGATATACTGTTCACCCCCCCTCTTAGTATAAGCTTGTGTTATTCACCTTCAACATCTCAATATTTAGCCATAACACATTACCAAATCCACATTCACCTTGAGAGCATTCAATGATGCTCTTTGTTCCACATTTGGCATTGTTATTTTACCAAAGGAAATTTTCATTTATCCTGTAATTTTGACCATAAAAATTACCATATAATATAGATTAAAACCTTTTTCTATTAATTATGGTATAATATACAAGGAAATATAATATATTGGAATTGCCTATAAGACTAATTTAATTAGCTACATACTCTTCCTACCAATGATAACCATCTACCTTTCCATGCTAGTAGTTTATTTGATTTTTTTTTTTTTGTATTTACATGGTGGAATCGATAACCACCATGAATCCGAGTAGGTTGTCCAAATTTTTATGGCCGCCATAGTATTCTGCGATGTCCACCCCATAAGCCTCCAAACAGATCTTCGCACAGTCCGCACCTATAACCACCATGCCATAATCATTTTAAACCTTTTATGCCACTGAAAGCACCAGGAAAGGGACAAGAGTTCAGTCTGACGAGGCCCGAGATTTGAACCTTAGACCTCCACCCCTCTTATGGGGTTTGGATGAACCAATTGGTCTACACCTCGGACCTAAATGTGATAAATATTATTATGTGGCCAGGATATAACCATTACATACCATATTCGTAACATGTGAGGGGAGAGATTTGAACCTAGGCGTCTCCATTACAACTGTAGAGTTTTAACTACCCACTTGCTCTCCAACTCCTCTACATGAGCGGATAAGTTTATTTGATTATTATTTATAACTAAATTTCATAATTCTATCCTCATTCTCCCCTTAGATAAGGGCATACCTATATATATTTCTAGCAAATTTTCCTCCTCCATTTGAAGTAACATGCATATTTTTGCTTTAATTCTAGATAGAGTGTTTAGGAAGTAAATTTTAGATTTTATCCTTCTTCTTTTTTTCCCTTATGTTCTTTCATATTTCTTTAAAAATTTATTCAAATCTCTAGCCTTATTTTTCTCTACCCTCCCAAAAAGGGTTGCATCATCTCCAAATTGTTTATGGATGATATTGTCAATGTTATTACTAGAATTAAATCTACTTATTAGCCCATATTGGTATGTCTTATTCAAGTTCATTTCCAATACCTCTATCATAATAATCAATAAATATGGTAAATAGGATCTCCCTATTTAAGACCCCTCTTAGATTTAAATGATTCTATTACCAGCCCATTGACCAACACTAAATATGATACTATAGAAACATGAGCTTTAATCGATCTTACCCATTTCTTATCAAATTCAAACTTTTCTAATACTACAAGAAGAAAATCCTATTTAATCCTATCATAGGATTTATTCATATCAAGTTTTAAGATTATTACTCTCTTTTTTAAAACTACCTAAATATATTACTTCATGAGCTACTATGATCTTGTCCAATAGATGTCTCCCTTTCACAAATCCTCCTTGCTCTTCTAAAATAATTTTGTCTAAAAATGATCTTAACCAATTTACCATCACTTTGGAGATTATCTTATATGCCATATTATATAGTCTTATGTGCCTAAATGAATCAAACAATTATACATCCTTCTTTTTTTGAATTAGGGTAAGATATGTTGCATTTATTTTATAAGGTATGTAGTATATTACCCTATATTATTCCATTGCCACCAATAAAAAATCCTTCACTATTTCTTAATTATTCTCATAGAATGTTATAGTGAGCCCGTATTTATGTTTATCAAATGAGAAAAGAGCTAAATAAACTTCTTCCAAAATAATAGGCTCCATAATCCAAAAATATTTCCTTTGGATAGGTTCTGAAAATAAACACAGATTTCATCTGGTTTCTTGGGATAAAGTATGTAAGCCTAAATATCAGGGAGTTTTAGGGCTCATAAGAATTCTTCCTCTCAATCTGTCTCTTCTTGCCAAACAATCCTGGCATTTAATTTCTAACGAGAATGTTCATTGGGTCAAGATCATTAAGAGGAAATACCTTCAGGACTTCCATTTCCTTCATGGAGAGGTCCCTACTTTTGGTTCTACTTTCTGGAAATCTATTTGTGAAGCTTGTTCTCTTCTAATCAAATTTATGAGATGGCAACTTAGTAATAGCATATCTATTTCTTTCTGGGATGACAAATGGATTGGGTATCAGCCTCTTAATCAGAATCCTATGTTTCAAAGGCTGAGGAACATTACTAATTAGTTGGTTGGACCTTTAGTGGTAAATTTCATTTCTTGTATTAATGGTCATAAGATATGGAGAAGTATTGATGTCCCTGATCATGATAATGAATTATATTATTTGTATAATCAACTTTCCTCTATCATAATTCCTTTAAATGACCAGTCTGATTGTCCTATTTGGAAACCTATTGATTCTGGAGATTTTACTATCAAGTTAATCTATTTGCTCTCCCTCAACATTATTGAAAATTCTATCCAATTCAAGCTTGTTTGGACCAAATATGTCATCCCCAATATTGCTTCATTTTCCTGGTTATGCATCCAATATCGAATCCTAACTACAAAAAACCTCATAAAAAGGGGCATTCCTTTGCCTAACATATGCCATATTTGCCTCTCTAATTTGGAATCTACTTCTCATATTTTCTTATTTTGTTCCTTCTCAAGATTGGTGATTAACAAAATTTTCCTCACTTTCAAGATCGCTTGGGCATGCCCTCCTTCCATTGTCGACTTGTTCCAACAGTGGCCAAATCCTTTCAAAAATCCTATCCTGAAAGGACTTTGGAAGTTTTGTTTGCAACATTTCCTTTGGAAAATATGGCTAGAACGTAATAAAAGAATTTTTGACATGAAAGCCTTGGATGCCAACATTATTGCTAGTAAAATTATCCTTTATGCTCAGGAGAAAGCCCTTGCTGCTCCTTTGATCCTTTTCCTTGTTCACCTTTTGAGAAGGTTATCCTAAATTCCTATAATATTTTCATCGATAGCCCAAGCCTTGCTAATCATTCCTCATCTAGGACCAATATTAAATGGCAACCTCCTCTAGTGGGGTGGGTTAAGCTTAATTTTTATGGTGCTGCAAAAGGTAATCCTTGCATCGTAGGAGTTGGAGTAATCCTCCGTGATCATCTTGGCAATTCTATTTTTGCCTTTTCCAAACCATTAGAAATCTCGTTCAATCATTCTACTAAAGCTAAAGCGGTGTGGAAAAGTCTTCAGTTCTTAAAATATATTCCAATAAAAGTTATTATTGAAGGAGATTCTCTTAATATCATAAATTACCTAAAAACTTCCAAACCCAGCAGTTAGAGGATCAAGAATCTTGTTGAAGAAAGCAAGCAAATTCTTCGCCAACAAGTCAATGTTGTGGTTCAACACACTTTTAGGGAGGGCAATTATGTAGCTGACAAATTGGCCAACATTGGCGTTAATGGACAAGGATTGATGACTTGGATGGATGTCCTCCCAAATGAAGTTGTCGAGCTGGTCAAATGTGATCAAAATACTATCAATCATGATGAATCTCGAAATATTTGATTATTCCATTGCCCAAGAATCCCTTTTTTTCGTGATTCATTGGGTCCATATCCAAAGTCCAAATAAAATTCAAAACAAATATTTTATTCATCATCTGCACTTTTTGTCTTTGAAAAGGTCTATGATTATATTTCCAAGTTCTCCACCGCCTCTCATATATGCCCCTTATTTTTTGATAATTATTTCCATGAGGAATACCGATGTTAGGTCCATCTTATTTTTTAATCATCTCTTTCTTGTGTGGATTGATGTTTGTCCTTTTTCCTTTTCGAGAACCCTTTCTCAATGCTTTATCTTTCGCATTCTCCTAAGGCCTCTTGGGATGAGCATTCCAATCCTTTTTGCTTACTGTGCCTACTTTTCTCATTGGCTTCGTTGCATTAGTATTACCAGAAGCTCCATTTTCCATGGAATGGTATTTTTCCCTATTGCTCCTGCCCGCTTTTATCGCCCTATTTTGTGTCGTGCCTATTGCCCTAACCAATCTTGTCCTTTCTGGTACTTTTTTCCTTTTTGGCCAAGTACTACCTTATATTTATTCTTGGTGTGGTTTTATCAGTGGATGCAATGTTCTGTCTCTGTTCCTTTAGTGCTGTATTTTTCTACATTCAATTTCTTTCCTTCCTTAATTCCTTTTGCAATCATGAAGGAAAGAAAAGTTGTGTTCATTGAGCCTGAGACTCTTGAACTAGATTCCATCTCCACTGATATGTTTAAAGATAAAAAAGGAATCATTGATTTCTTCAACATGTTCTGCGGTGTGGATGAGGAGGTTACTAAGGCTTTCGTAACAACTTGGGACAACGGCTTTGTTTCCATCCATGACGTCCAGTTCCAGATTTCCTTTGATTTGTTGGTGGACCTAACGGGGCAAGATTTGGATGAAAAATTTATCAGAAGAAACAAGCACAACTAGGAGGCGGAGTTGACACATTTTGAAAAAAATTCACCTATTCACAAGAAGGTAAAAAAAGGTTTGTTTCGCCATCACTTGTCAACACCCTGGAAAGAAATTTTAAAGCCTATAATGTAATATTTTACTTGTGACAACCCCGAGTCCCAACTATGCTATTATCATTTAGCTTTTGTAAATCATTTTTGGGATTCAAAAATGATGAACATTCCTGTCGCCTTATTCTAGTCCATGGACTATACTATCACTACCAATCGTTCCAAGAAAGATGAAGCCAAACCTTATCACCAGGGTCTTTTTAAAGTCCTATACAAGTTCCTCCTTCTGTATTTCCCTTCAGGAAATCTTCCTGCCCCTGAGTCTGAGGAAGAGAATTCTTCCTCAACCCCGAGCCCGAAAAATACCAAATCCAAAAGAAAATATAAAGGGGGCAAATTTGTTTCTGAGTTTTTCGCCAGGAAGAAAGCCATAGTTGAAATGACCCCTGTCCATAGTTTCCAGAGGCTGAAACACAAAGAAATTGCCAAAACCCTTTCGTCCATCTCTAAAAAACTCCAAAGGATAAGTCTAATTCTCCTTACCTAGTTGAAATGTATCTTCACAAGTTGGTTGTGCATGCAACTTCAGCCACCATTGATCATATTGAAACTACTCATTTGGCCATTGGAAAGATGATATCAACTCTCAAAGAACAGTTCCATGCACTAAGCCTCTTGTTTTTCTGTGATAATTTTGATAATGATCCAGTCTTGGCTGGTCCTAAGGTATCCTTGGATACCAAAACTGACATCAAATATGCTTCCAATGATGATGATGTAATGGATATTGCTAAGGATGTCTATACCATTGTTCTTAAGGATAGTACTAAAGAGATTTCAAAAATAGATGCAAAATATGTTGGCCTGGAAGGTGTTGCTTTGTCTCTCATGCAAATGGACATCCCCCTTGATGGCTGAAGGCTTTTCCTCTGCTTTCGGGTTCCTCTATGGCGGAGGATGTTTTTGTTTTAGTTCCTCTGTGGTGGAGGATCACTTCTTTTTGGGTGTTGTCATCTTTCTGTCTGTTTCTCTCATTTCCTTTATATCAAAGGTTGCTTCTTTTTGTTCCTTTGAGTTTGAGGATGTAATTTTTTATTTCAGCAAGCAGTTCTGTGGGTTCTTTTCGTTTATTCCTTTTTGCTCCTTTGATGTACAAGGCAATGGGGCGCCTTTGAAATGCCTTGTTTTTTAATATAATTATTAATTTACCAAAAAAAAAAAAAAGTAATAGGCTCCATTAGTTTATTATTGTCTTCATCTATTATAATTGAAGGTATATTTACCCCATCATATCAACAAATTAAATATTTTCTTCCCACATCTACTCATATTTAAAATATAATATTTTTTAATTTACTTACCACTATTTTAACTCTTAGGGGCTAATGATTTGAACCAATCCTTGTCAAGGTATTAATTTTAGCATAAATTCCTTCATCTAGCCAATGATATGAGAGCATGCATCTGCCTAATTCTTTTGCTATCATATTTTGGTTTATCCTATTGTTGATTCATATTTAGTTATCCTCTTAAAACTCAACCTTTCATAGATTATTGTTTTGATTCATATTTAGTTATCCTCTTAAAACTCAACCTTTCATAGATTATTGTTTTGAATAAAATGTTTCAATCCCATATAACTAATTAATAATAATTATTATAAATATTAAAACAAACTTATAAAATAAACAAATTAATTATACTTAATAAAAAAATATAACTTAATAAAATATAATGTTATCGAGTCTTAATTTTAATAAACAACTTTTATCCATTCTTTATTCTAATAATGAACAACTTTTCCTCTTATATACTATATTATAATTAAAAACTGAATGTAAAATATAATAAACATTCTCTGGCCAATTTTAAATACATTGAACTTATAACATCAACAATATGCAAGAGTGTTCATTCCATCCTTTCAATTAAAGTATGTTTGATTTTCAAAACTAGTGCAATATATTTTTTATAATGTGTGAATGTAAAATACAGTCTTTGATTTTCAAAAACTGCTTCAATATTTTTTTTTTAATGAAAAATTATTATATTAATAAAATAGTGTTTAATTGACTGTCAAATATACATTTAAAAAGAAGCCCACAAATCACTGAAAAACCAAGTAACTCACAAGACAAGGTGTATTCTCTTGCAATATATTTTTATAATGTGTCAATGTTAAATACATTGAACTTATAACATCAACTATATGTAGGAGGGTTCATTACATAACTTCATAAAAGTGTGTTTGATTTTCCAAACTATTATAATATATGTTTTTAATGTTTCCCACACGTGGGAAACCCAAAACCCTAAAAAACATTGTCGGATAATTTTAACGGCCAGCGTTGCTCATCACATATATTGTGGAAAAAAAAAACCTTGACTGAAAACTACCGCAGATTCGAGTAAGCCATTCAATTAAAATTTTAATACATGGAAGACTCAGATGCCAAATGTAGAGATCAGAATTTAGTTCGTCGCAACAATTAATTCAACAGAAAGTTTAGTTTCTGTCACCTTTCGTCCCATGGATAAGCATTCACAGCACTTCCGTAAGTTGAAGATGACGAGTGTTCATCTTTTGTAAAGTTTTCAAACAATATTATTTTAATGCTTGTCAAATCTGGGAAAATGACATTCATCCTCCTTTCAAAGCCTCTTGCAATGTGATGAAGTTTTGTATGTTTTCTACTCTCTCGTTCCCTAGATGTGTACATAATTATACCACACTCTTCATAGATGGATAGCTAATAAAAGTTCCCTGGATGAAAAAGAAGTACACAGGTGTTGTTCTACTGAACAAAAAAAAGGAAAAAAATCCATATAATACAAAGTTATCAGGTCTATCACGGAGGTTACCTTGGCATCATCAACTGAAAATAATGCTCATGACATGTATAAAGGATAATGCCGATCATGAATGCATTGAGAGGTCAATATTATGTGCAATTTGACAGAAGAAAATGAAAGACGATGAAGGATTATGAGCTTTAGCATAACAGTAAAAGCATTTTAGAATAGATATAATATTTTCATGGTTTGATTTGTAAGCTTATTTTGGCTTAAACAAGTCTTTGATATGTGCTTCTTATGTAAACAAAATGGAAAACTTATTTTGGCTTAAACAAGTCTGCGATATGTGCTTCTTATGTAAATAAAATGGATACAATGTTTTTTGTTTTTTGGTAGAACTTTTATTTGAAAGATCTAAGTTTAAATTAGAAAATTAGAATGGGTAAGGTGTGTGAATATGTTTAAAATTTTATATATTATAAAATAAAAAAAAATTTAAGAAAAAAATAATAATAAAAGGATTGTTATTAAATTTTTAGATTTTTAAGATATTATAGAACAATGATATTGAATAAGGTGTGTGAATGTGTTTTAAAAAATATATTATAAAATAAAAAGCTTTAAGGAAAAAACATATAATAAAAAAGTTGTTATTAAAGTTTTAGATTTTTAAGATATTATAGAACAATGATATATAAAAGGTATGTCCAAAACTATAAAGTAATGAGATTTCACTTCTACGTTTTATTATTATGAGCAGATATAAATATTTTATGAATTATTTATATTTGAATATGAATAAGGCTTTATATGTCTTATCCCTATTAACTTAGATCATAGACAAGATTAAATGTCTCAGATTCACACACATTAAATTAGTTTTATATGAAGTTACAAAATTTTAAAGATGCCTGGCAAGTTGCATTCATATAAGTAATATAATTCATCTATGTTTTATTTTGATGTGTCATTATTGTGTAGGTATTTTGGTGTGTGATTTTCATGCAAACAAATACTTGGTGTGTCATGATATAGAAGTGTAGTTACAAGTTCATAACTCTATATATTTTTAGGGGAATTTAAAAAAAAATAAATAAATACCTACGTGTTTAGGTGAGTTGGAGAGGAGAGGGCAATCCTCTAAGGGACGTCCTAAGTTCAAATCTCCACCCTACCAAAAAGTTGAATTGGGTATCCAAAATCCAATTGATAATGTTGGTACAGGCAGGCGGATGTGACTCCTGGGTGACTTTGACAGTGTAAAACCCCCTGTTTGTGGTCTCTCACACCAAGGCTGCCCCGCAAAGGGTTTTTTGCTTAAAAAAATATTAAAAAATTTAAGATGTTCACATGCCGAGATGTGTTGTGTAGTGTAAAATAAATTGTTAAGACTTCAACACTCAATTTTCAATATAAATTTATTTCAATATTTACATAACAATGTACTTTTTTCTTGGTCTCATTTACGGTGGTTAGGGTTGTGGTTTTTCTTTGGGGAGGCTCAAGGTGACTATCTAAAATGGGATAGGATAGCTTGGATGGTAGTATCAAGTGTCAGTTCAATGCCGTAGAGGGTTACGGGTCTCATTGACTTCATTTAACCTAGATATTTAAAGAATGGTGTTACCAATTTTCTTATGTATTAAAAGATTTATTTTTTCTTTAAAATATTATCAAATAATGTTAACACAATTCACATAATCAAATTTAAGTGGATGTATAGGTTAAGGGTAAAGGAGATTTTCGTAACATATGTAAAAAAGACAAAAGATTGGATTTGATGTTCAAAGATTAAATTTTAATAATTAATGGGAAAATATTAGGAGAGGGAATGTGTATATACACATTCTAAGTTGGAATTTATCTATGGATGTACATGTAGGTTTCAATTATCTTGAGACTATGGATGGAGGTGAGGTGAATAGAGTGAGGATAATCAGAAACTTATGCACCCTATCTACCAATTTAAAAGAGAAAGGGTAGAAATGCAAGTTTGTTTGTAATGGAAAATGTTTTTAATATATCTTTTAAGTTAAAATTTATTTATGGATGAAACATGGAGGTCTCAAGATATATTGAGACTATGGATGGAGATGAGGTGGATAGAGTTAGGATAATTAGTATCTTATGTATCCTAGCTACTGATTTAAAAGATAAATGGTAGAAGTGGTATTAAATACAAGTTTGTTCATAATGGATAGTATTTTTATATATTGTTAGTAATAAAAGGATAAAAAGGGGTAAAGGTAGTAGACTGTCTAGTTTTCATTGAGTGTTTGCTAGCTTGAGTTCAGTGGTTCCAATCCCGAATTCCTACAGGATCCCCTCACTTGGCATAAAATTTTACCAAGGTGGGGTAGGGGTTATAGTGGTAGCTTTTCATATTTGAACCATTCTTGTCTTTGCAAATTCCTCTGCGTAGCCAAAAAAAATTAAATGGGCTTTTTCTTTAGAGTATTTAGTTTGGTAAGTATTTCTAGATGTCATTCTTTTCAAGCTTATTTTCTAGTGTTTTTAGATTAGAACATATTTTAGGATGTCATGAGTGTTCATTATGCATACAACATATATGACTAAAATATTATAGACTCCAAATCCTAACCACTTGTCTTCCACACATCATCCAATCACATCCGTCCATTATTTATTTATGTATATATATATATTTATTTATCCTTATATATATATATATATATATATATATCATAACTATTCATCATGATTTAATCTCAACCATCCATCTGATTTGATCCATGTCATACATCAAAGTTATAATCTTAGTCATTCATCATGTTTTAATCTTGGTTGCCCATTGATGTCATCAAAACCCTAGCATGTTAAAGGTAGGTTATAAAAGACCATTCACTTTGGTGAATTAAGGTTTAGCAGTTAAGCATTCAAATAAGTGGTTAAGCCCTTGCATCCATCGTTGCCCAAAACCCTAGAATTTTGCTAACATCTTCTCCCCTCATCATTGTCGTATCCCATGTTTCTATTGTCGAATCCCTTGCGAACCAGATTTGGTTCTACAATACCCTTCCCAAAAATCCTCGAATGCTACTGAGAATTTCTTGGACACTACTGAGTATCTCCAAAATATTGTGAGGCATTCACCACCATTATCGAATGCTTCTGGGTATTTTTTCTCAATTGATTTATCGTCGACAACCCTCAAATGCTTCTAGGCGTTCGTACACCATAATATTGTAGACACAAGAACCTAGATCATATTAACAAGTATCTTGACAAGATAAAAGGTTTATTGCTTTACATTTTATGTTTTCTATACTTAACTTACATTTCATCATTTACAAAACTAGGTTTTGTAGATTTATCTTTTATAGAGGGTCTCACATAGTGGAGCTCTCATATATGCTATTGACTTGTTTGGTTTTGTTAATCTTTTTGTAGGTACAGGAACTATAATTATTTATGGTTGTTGCAACTAGGGTGGTCTCGTAGGGATACTCAAGCCCACCCATAAACTTGTTTGGAGTGAAGATGATGTGAAAGACACCTAATATTCATTGTGAACGAGGGTTTTCAAAACCCCTTTATTGTAACTATTGTATCAATACATATTATATTGTAACATTAGAGATCGAGGCTACCACCACATTAATAAATTATTAACTCTTCATTGTGCAATATATTGTGTTGATTCTGTTAGAGACTCTACAATGCATCTAGGAGATTTGGGAAGAAATACGCAAGTTTCCTGATAAGTCTTGATCAAACCCCACCTCCATTTTTTGCTTTTTACAAAGAGATTGAAAAGAAGATATCTATTTTTTGTTTAAAAAAAGCAACACATCTTGAATATTAAGCATTTATAAAACATATCTTCATATAGTTTGCACATAGGATAGATTTGCACTAGTGCATACATCTTAGTTGCATTAAAACACTCATTACATTAGGTTTAAGTTTCTATTTTTTGTGGTGTTTTTACCTTTTATCTTGTATGTTGTTTGCAATAAAAACATAAATAGCTGCATTTTAGGCTAAATTCTCTCACTTTTTACTTCTCCAAGTTGGAACAAGTTACTGGTACTCAAGCTTACTCCCACTGTTGGAATCACTTGATGATTCAAGGTGGAAGAACTAGGTGAACCCTCCACTATTGGAATCACTTGATGATTTAGGGTGGATCTTAAGAGGTGTACCCTATATTATTTTGAGAAACTTGGTATTAGTATCCTTGATCACCAATTGAGTGGAAGAGAGTTTATTAGCATTTTATGAGCACCATAGACAACCAAAACTCTAAAAGAAATCACACACAACTGCGCATTGCACTTTAAACATCAGTGTGTTGGACTTCATCACCAACCACTAATCGAGATCAGTGACGATGGAGTTTATCTCGATTTGCTATCTCGTCCCATAGACACCTTAGCAAACCATGAGTGATTTTTTTTTATTTCATCACTAGAAAAATCCTCATTTGCCATTCACTTTGGAATCCACCCTACATAGTAGTTTAGGCTTAGGCTCATTAAAATATACAAACCGCATAAAAAAATCAAATAAAAAATTATTGCAAAACATAGAACTCAATTATTTATTTTATTCTATGTACTATTCATTGTCATTTCACCCTTCCACACACATCCCTCACATCCATTACCCCTGCTTGCTCATATCTTATGGTATTGACCAAAAATCAAGCTAGAGCCATGATTTAAGCATCTACCAGCCAACCCACTTCATCCATGGAGTGTTCCACTTCTACCTCAGCCACTTTTGTGGTTAACCTAGCCAACCCAACACAAACAAGCCATTTTGATTTATCTACAGGACCCTCACACACAGTATTCACCTTGAATTCTGATGTGAAGCACAAAACCATTCACACCTCCATCCTAGAAACTAAACCTTCTACACCCACTAATACCCGCATCACATACATAGACATGGATAAAATTGGGATATACTTAAGACCAACCAAACTAGTCTTAGAACAACATAACATCCCACGTAGCCAAGTTCCTTCTTCTCAGTAGTAACTTGCCTATTCACATCCCACCAAATTCAACCAAGTCTACACCAACCCTCTCTTTGAGGTATCATTCACATCTTCACATCACATGTCCCCATCACAACATAGCCAAATCACCTCCATCCCATCTACCTATACCACAACCCATACCAATCTATTTTAAAAAGCAAATGTCAATGTAGCTACATATATTCCATCTACCATTCCATCCACTACTCCTCATTTTGTTGCAATTCCTTTCACAACTTACCCTCCATCAACATCCACTAACATTGCCAACACCTAAAACTAGCCCACATCCACCTCCATCACACCCACATAATATACTTCAAAAATTTCCATACATTAAGCATGGAAACACTTCAACCAATTACTCATGGGCTAGCAAAATACTCATTCTTATTCCTAACAAAAACATAGACATCAGATTTCAAACCCCATTCTATTCCAAGCCAACACACCTACTTCACACCTAAATTATCTTGGGTATCACCATCTTCTCAGGTTTCTATACCTACACCACCATTCACTCGTATCAACCCCACTTCCACAAACCAACACACTCACATTTCCCAAACCTTATCTTCGCTCCATTAACAACAATCATTCTATCACCAAGCTCAACAACACACCCAACATCACAAAACATCCTTCAATCCATCAAGCCATCAATATCACATTCCATATCAATAATTTACCACTCCACATCCCCCACCTTCACATAATCATCAAATAATTTAGGGCTTCTACACACATGGATAAGGCCCTAAAATCCAAGCAATGCAAAAACATATTGATAGCTTGATGTTGCATAGTCTTGGTATGATGTACCAGAAGCCTAACTTGAGATAACTAATCAATCAACCTATCCATTTTTTGGTACCATCACCACCATATCTAACAGACTTCATAGTACCAAAATTTGATAAATTAAAAGGGACTGAGGACCCTAGAGAACACATCAACACATTTATCCACTCATATTTTTGAATTAAATATCAATATGCTTTGATTCTTATAACGTTACCTCGTATATTGATAGGAGACACTCAATATTGGTATAATCATCTGCGTCACCACAACATTTTCACATTTAAAAAATTGTTAGATATTTTTTTGGAGAGATTTTCCCTCAATGTTTACAAGAAAACCACATTGAATGACATGTACAACCTTAGAAAATTTGAATAAGAGATTCTATGATTTTAGAAATCGTTGGAGGGTAGTTATCACCAAGTTGCCATTCTTCCTACCAATGGAAGAATTGGCCCGAATGTTCACGTGTTTCTTAAAATCCTTATCTTTTTTATTACAACTGCAACAATACAAAACATTTGATGAAGCTCTTGCCTAGGCCCATGTCATGGAAGAGATAAAAATCCAAGAGGGCAAGATAAATCCAAAGAAGAAGGAATAGCAAAATAAGGGCCAATAAAAAGGAAATTATTTTGGCCAGTCAAAGCCTAGTCAAGTAAATCAAGTGGTCCTGAGTTAGCCAACAATGACTCAACAACAACAACCACAACAAGTGTCCTATCAAGTGGTTCCCCCACCCCAAAAACTTCATAACATAGTGCCAATTATGTAAAATTGCCAACGTTGACAATCTACTAGATAAGAGCGCATATTCACACCTTTGTCTGAATCATACGCCTCCTTTTTTTGTAGGTTGTATGATACCAATACCATTTCCTTGCTTAAAATTATACTAGAAGATCAAGTTAAATGAATTAAGGGATATAAGGAGAACTTATTTTGCCATTTTCATCAACATAAATAGCATGACATTAACCCTTGTTGGTCATTTAAACACATGGTGCAAGATTTGAAAGAGCTAGGTGTCATCAAGTTTGATAGTCCTTTGTCCCAAAAAACCAAAACCTTGGTATATACCAAATACCACTTCCTCATCATGAGGAACAAAAACAAACAACAAGGGGTTCAAAAATTAAGACTCCTAATCAGTTCAACCACATGCAACAATATCAAGGTTTTATGGGGGCTATTCATGTAGTCACCTGAGGTCAAAGAAGCACTAATCGATAAAATAAATAATAGTAGGCAATTCAACCTCCTATAGTACTACAAGCAAGTGTGTCCCCACAACCTACCAACTCACCATCACCCATTCATTTTTTTGCCAATTCATCCCAACAAATCCATCTTCCAATTCATCCATCACAACCAATTCATCCTCCAAACCGTTCATAAAGATCCATCATCTCACTAAGTAGTCGAATGAAAACCAGCCTCAAAATGGCTTCAACCAAACTATCTATCTATGAGCTAATTCAAAAATATCCCCCACATTGCGAGGCATTAACGGAAATTTTAATATCCATTGAACTCCAAACCCAATATACTAATTCCTTCAACAATTTTTTGGGGAGTATTCGAACGTGCATGGATCCTTCCATCACATTCAATGATTTTGAAATTAAATCAATTTCATCAGAAATGGTGGACCCTCCACTATATATTATGGCTCAAGTTAATAGGAAATCGTTTAAATGAATACTAATTGACATTGGCTCCTCCATAAGCATCATCACCACATTCACCCTTCAACATCTCAATATTTTTCCATCAGTATCACACATTACCAAATCCACATTCACCTTGAGATCATTCAATGATGCTCTTTGTTCCACAGTTGGTACTATTATTTTATCCATAGAAATTGGGGTAAAAACGTTGTATACCATGTTCCACATCCTAGATAGGTCCATGGCTTACAATGTACTCCTTGGATGCCCCTGGATTAGGGAGATGAAATGTGTCCATTCAATATTACATCAATTCTTAAAGTATGCACATGAAGGACAAGTCCATTGTATACCAACAAACATCAAATCATTTAAGTATTGCAATTTCATTTCAAATCCCTATGAGTCCACACTTCCATCCATCCACATATTCCTAACCCCATAAACTACATCATCCACCACTTCATCAAAATATCCTATTCTTGAGGAATTCCCCAACACTACACCACATCAAGCTTCCACTTCCACACCCCCACCTTCATCACAGTCGACTATATGTACATGTGGTCAAACCCAATCCACATCATCAACATCAACGTCACCCATTATCACCACTCATTCATCATCACCTATCCAACCTACAAACACTACCATTCCATCCATATTAGAACCATAAACCATTAATCAAACTCCTCAACCAAATTTATCTCCATCCACACCAACAAATATCTCACAAGTCAATCTAATGGACTATGAGATACCATTTCACCATACATCCCTCCTACTACCTGAGTTATAAGTCATCCATGAGCCTTCCACTTCCACATCCACTCTATCCACCTCATCTACATCCTCACAAGTTGCAGTCCACCTCACCAATATTGGTATTTGTGAATACGTGGTCCAAGATATCACTATTACACCGCTAAGAATCCAAACTGCTAGGGACTACAGTCATCCACGTGATCCACCCTTATCCATAGGAGAGATATATAATATATGTTCAACATCTAATAAGATTAATTTTATATATGGGGGAGTCGATTCATCATTTTATCCACCTTCCCTAGATGAACCTACATAGCCAGTCCTTGCCAACATAGAGTGCATGATAGATTTTCCTTCACGATACTTTCATCGAGTCAATTGGCAAGGATACAACCTAGGATGACATGAACAGGGTATGCACAACATCAGTGACACTCCATATTGAGAATCGCATGACCATTCAGGTTTGGGATACCACTTTCATTCATCCACTTCCTCTCTTGAACAAGATTTTCAAAATCTTCATCTAAATTCAAAAGAGGAAACCACTCACAACGATGACTTTGAGGAATTTGATGATGAATACGACATAATTTTGATATATTTAGATGAATCTGAAGAGGAATCGATTCCAATCACTCCATTCACCGAATAGTATGAGCATTACCTCATAATGTTCCCCATACATCAGCCCATTTTTCATTTCCTTCTTCCTAGGGAGCAAGTTGAACCAACCGGTGAATCACCACCACCACCTCATCTGCTTCATCGAAATATCATGTAACATATGTACATAATCAAAAAAAAAAATTACATTGCATGTGCATGGCTCTTGTCATTTGCCTTTACAAGTATTGTTTGATACCATTTAGGTTCCCAAGGTTCCTTCATTGATTCAAGCAGACAGAACCAATCCACCATTCACATTGCCAACCACCATTCTCCCATTAAGTTAATATAAATCCTGTTGACTTATTCACCCCACTCTGTAATCCATACGATTTGGTAAAACCAATTCTAATTGATATTAGCCTCATTGATATGGAACGAGTTTCATTACCACCGTCCTTTACCAAAATTATCATTTTCGAGAAATTGTTAAGAGCTTCCACCACTTACATTCCTCTATCACCCTCATCTTCACCTCCTCCTTCTCCTTCTCCTTCACCCTCAGATCTTGAGGTTTTCCAAGCATACATAGAAGAGACTGAGCTAGAAGAGTTTAATAATGTCATTAATTACATTCATCTTATCCCAATACCCCATCAGCTTGAGGAAGGTTCTCACATGTCCTTTGAAGATATCGTTGATGTGAACCTTAGCTCATATGCAAACAATCCACAAATTGTTAAACTTAGAAAAAAATTATCCATTAATGAACAAGAGCAATTGATACCTCTCCTCAAGAATAATAAGGGTATATTTGTGTGGTCTTACAAAGACATGCCTAGTCTTGACCCTAACTTGGTTGTCCATAATTTAACCTTGCATCCTGATGCTAATCCGGTTAAACAAAAACTAAGAAAAATGCATCCTACCATTGCCCTTATGGTCAAAGAAGAGCTTAAAAAGCTATTAGATGTGGGTTTCATTATACCCATTGACTATCCTAAGTAGCTTTTAAATATGGTATCCATTTGCAATACTAACGGGGTGATACACATTTGTCATAACTTTTGAGAGCTTAACAAAGCGTATCCGAAGGATGACTTTCCTCTACCGAACATCAATACTTTTATAGAAACTTGCACTGGCCATGAAATGCTTTCTTTAATGGATGATTTTTTAGGATACAATCAAATTCAAATCAATATTTATGACCAACATAAAACAACATTCACAACACCTTGGGGGACTTTTTGTTACAAGGTGATGCCCTTCGGCCTTAAAAATTTAGGTGCCACTTATCAAGATGCCATGACATACATCTTCCATGACTACATGCATAAGATCATTTAAGATTATGTGTATGATATCTTGGAAAAATCTAAAACTCGACAAGAGCACATTGGTATCTTGGAAAAAGTCTTTGATCGACTTCTAGAGCATAATGTAAGGTTGAACCCCAAAAAGTGTGTCTTTGGTGTTACCTCAAGCAAACTACTAGGATTCATTGTCTCCAAGAGAGGCATTGAAGTGGACCCAAATAAGTTCAATGCCATCATGGAGATGCCTCCCCTAATAAACTTGAAGAAGTTGCATAGTTTACAAGGAAATATTCAATCGATCTGTCGCTTCATTGCACAACTCTTAGACAAATGCAGGCCATTCAATAATTTTCTACAAAAGAGGTGACATTTCTATGGATAGATGAGTGCCAAAAATATTTTGATGACATCAAGCAATACCTGGCTTCTCCACCAGTCTTAAATCCTCCTCATTTGGGGGTCCCCTTTCATATTTATATCTTAGCAATGGAATTTGCTTTAGGGATAATGCTTACCCAAAATAATGAAAATAATCGAGAGCAAGTTGTCTACTACATTAGTCAAACATTGGTAAGCTATGAAACCAGATATGCTTATATAGAAAAACTATGTTTAGCGATGGTTTTTACCACCAAGAAACTCATATATTACATACTAAGCCACACAACATATGTTATAGCTCGAGAAAATTTTATGTGTTACATGATGTCTTGCACTTACAACACCCACACCACAAAGTGGATAATGCTTCTAACAAAATTAGATCTTGATTTCATTAGCCAAAAATCCATTAACGATCAAGTTATATCCGATCAACTTGCGAAAGCTCCACTTCCTAGTGATCAACCCTTTATTATCAAGCTCCCTAATGACTCGATATTTACCATCACTGAATAATAATAAGATTCCATTCCTAAGGAAGATGTCAATATCACACTATTCTTTGACAATTCTAAGTGTAAAAAAGGATGAGGTGCAGGAATCGTGTTTCATACACCCTAGGGGGTACCAATTCCATTATCATTCAAACTTGATTTTCCATGCACAAACAATAATGCATAGTATGAAGCCTTAATATTAGGACTTCAAGTAGCCTTAGCTATGAGCATAAAGTGTATCAGGATATTTGGTGATTCCCAACTTATCATTCATCAAGTAAATGGAGAATACCAATGTAAAGAACCAGTCTTAAAACTTTATCATGAAGTAGCAATAAAATTGCTTATCAAATTTGACTAATATGAAATCAATAGCTTGCCTATATCGACTAGTAGATTTGCATATGCGATGGCCTCTCTAGGATCATTGATTCTAAAGAACTCTAAAGGATAGGTACAATCATTAATTGTCACAACGGTATCTAAATATACAATTTCCTGAGCTGAGTATAAAGATGAGAAGGATGTTTACTTTATTGACACAGAGTCACATGAGCCTTGGTCTATCCAAATAAAAGCCTTTCTCAAGTTTGGAACACTCCCATATGACATGTCACAGACTACTAAACGTGCTTTCAAGTAAAAGGTAGATCATTTTATTCTCTTGGGGGATGTGTTGTATAGATATGGTTATGATGGTGTCCTCCTTCACTGTCTCAAGTCTTTTGAGGCCCAAATAGCAATATCAAAAGCTCATGATGGTACTTGTGGTGGTAATTTTAGTGGAATGACCATGGTAAAGCATATTTTATGCATGGGTTATTATTTTCCCACCATGTAACGTGATTGTTACATTTATTTCAAGAAATGTCAACAATATCAACAACACACTAATTTAACTCATGTACCATCACAAGCATTACAACCTATTCAAAGTATTTGGCCATTTTCATAATGGGGTTTGGATTTGATTGGTAAAATCTCACCTCCTTCCTCAGGATAACACATATTCATCATCACATCCACTGAATACTTCACAAAGTGGGTTGAAGCAATTCTTCTAACTAGTACAATAGGACCTAGAATTGTGGAGTTTATACTTCAACACATTATCTATCACTTTGCATTCCCTCAAAAATCATATCTGACATTGGAAAGTATTTCAAGAACAAGGATGTTTGAGAACTTTGCAAGAAGTATAGTATCTAACATAGTTTCTCAACTCCTTATTACCCATAGAAAAATGGATAAGTTGAGGCAACCAATAAGACATTGATCACTATTCTCAAGAAACTAGTCAAATAAAATCATCGATATTGGTACATTCAGATCTCCTTGACATTATGGGCTTATTGAAAAATCATATGCACACCTACTAGGGTAACACTATTCTCATTAGTCTATGATGTTGAAGCAATCATACCTCTTGAGCTCGAGATCCCCTCATTATGAATTTCATTACAAGAATTCATAGACGATAACCCTGTTGGACAAGCACATCTTGACCAACTTACACTCCTTGATGAAAGGTAAAATAATGCCTTAGAAAATGTATGAGTATATCAAGATTACCTCAAGCGTTCTTACAACACGAAATTCTATCTACATGAATTCCAAGTAGGAGCTCTTGTCCTCAAAGAAAATAAACAAAACACCACTGCATTACTACATCTTCGTGATAAATTTAGGGCTAATTAGTTAGTTCCATACATTGTCATCCAAAAAGTGGGTCAAGGAACATATAGACTTGCTAGTTTAGAGGGAGAAGAAGAGTCCAAACCACTTCAAATCATTCATTTGAGAGCGTTCTATACTTAATGTGATTTATATATATACATGGCTAATACAAACACATCATTCATATACATCCACATTGCATAAACATATTCATTGTCATTTCAGTGCATTTCATCCACCATATTAGAGGTCATTTGTTAATATTAGATAATAATTGATCCAATAAATATTTTTGCCTTAATTAGAGGAATACCCAAGTTCACATCCATTTTCATTACAACATTTCACAAGTCAAATTTTCTATTTGCACTATCACTACATTATCCCTAGGTGTTTTTTGTCACTCAGCCACTCGTAGTGTTTCAAGAAACCTCCAATACCTGTTGAGTTTTATCTAGGACTAGGACCAAGGCACATTTTCACTAAATAAAATCTTGAGTTTTACGTTTGACTCTAACACTCTTGAACCAACCACATCTCACACATATTAAAAACATCTTATTTCAAAGAGGGATAACATCATTATTGGGTTGAACCTCGAAGTAAAAAGGTCATCTTTGCTTGTCCCATTATGCACATAGTCCAAAATAAATAAAAAATGGTCTTCACCACTACTCACACTACCAAAATAAAATAATTAGTAGTAAGGATAGGGTAAAATTCTCATAACACATCGGTTGAGAATCTGATTTCCTAAAGCTCTAACTCTTTTACACATCACACACCACAGATCCACAAGTTGTAAGGATAGAACTACATTTCCATCCAGATGGTTAGGTATTCCAAATCCCCAAAGCTTTGATATCAAATTATTGGACTATGGATCTAATCTCCACTGGGGCTATAGACACTTGACTAGTAGTGGAGTATGCTCATGTGTGGCGACACATCTCTCTTGAAGAGACCTTTTGATCGCACATAAGGACAAGCTAGCTTCTTGGTCTCCTCTATGATAGTTTTTATCTCAATTTACTCAAGATGGTTTATTGAACTCACTTGCACACATATTGGTTATTTATTGCCTTGAGTCATTACCATGCTCATAATTTGGTAACTGAACATTTCACTACACATATATCTAGTCTTAGAG
The DNA here is from genome assembly GCA_028583015.1 of Wollemia nobilis. Lineage (NCBI taxonomy): Eukaryota > Viridiplantae > Streptophyta > Pinopsida > Araucariales > Araucariaceae > Wollemia > Wollemia nobilis. Next base: position 28,733,722 of record JAQPPZ010015413.1, read on the forward strand.
AAACTAGACAAAACTTAATGAGTTTATTGGCTATTACTAGGATGTTTGACTCTCTAAAAAACAATTCTAAGTTAGATATCCATAAGCCATAACAACATCCATAGCATTATCATTTTATTACATGAGTCTTATATTTCACATACCACCATTTTGGTGCCCCTGATTAAACAACTATGATCAACAGTGGTCAAGCAAAATTGTACACTACAAATTATCATTAGCATGTCAGTTCATTTGCACTATCATCATAACGTATATATATCATCATCACATGCATATGAATTCACACACACATCCACACAAAGTCATAACACAAAATAAAAGCCATGTATATATATAATTGCATGTACAATGAATGCTCGAAGGCTATATATAATGGAGCACCAAGGCTCATATACAAAAAGTGTATCTAAGCACTAACTAGTGCCCATAGGTAGATCCCTATGATTCTGAAAGAGCCCTAGACCTAGAGACACTATGTCTAGAGTCATTACGCCTAACATAATCTGCTATGGAGGAATGTCGATCTGACAGTCCAATGTGGTACCGCATGAGTAGATCCTCTAAATCCTAGATATACCTATTAGAATAAATCTTTGTTCTCTTAAGTTCTACTATGATAGTCTTACTTGAGTTACCACTCTTCCATGAGTCAGGTGAAATCTTAGTTTAAACTAGTTCATATTTATTAAGTTGTTGTAATCCAACGGCTCACATTGATCAACTTTGCTATTTATACAAAGTTGATCCCATGGAATAAATCAATCAGTTCTTGATCTTTTAGTAATGCTTTGCATGTCTAGTATCAAAATTCCTACATGGTACCAGATCTAGGCTAGATTTTACTTGCATTCAGGTTTTCATAGAGATGGTTCACCTTATTTGGATAATTTTTTTGACTACAAAAACTTGCTTAGAATTAAAAGTAGTCATACTCTTTATTCATAAGTCATTTTTTTTCAACAAAATTATTTTATTTTGTTGAAAAGTGTTTGAATTTTAACTTTTGCATATATCTCATTGCATGAATGTAATTTTGTGGTATTACTACTGACATTTCAAGCCTTAATTCTCATTTTGAATATTTAAAAGAGATTGGTTTTGTTATTAGTTGAAATATTTACCATATGGTATAAATATCGTGGAAAGTACATGCTTCAATTTTCTTTAGAAGCATGTTCTAACAGTTTTCGCAGGTCATTCAAGAAGAAATATTTTGCTACATTTCTTTAATCATGCTCGTCGATTTCTTTCTTGTTGAAAGAATATTTTTCCCTTAGGTTTTCTTGTGGAAGTTCAATCTCCTTAACGTTGATAGTTTTGGTTAGCAACATGGTAGTAAAATCTCCTTGGTGCCCTTATCTTCCTTGGTGTCATTTTGTTGATGAAAAATCATTGGTTCCTTTGAATTACGTATGTCATTGAGTCTTCATCAACACCCTTATCTTGCACGTGTTCCTATAGACTATCGTGTTGGAGCTTTTTCAGTATTCGCCCGCCCTCAATCAGCTTGGCATCCATCCAACAAATGTATTTCAGTGTCTTCCTCCTTGGTGCCTCTACTAGCATCTCTTTAGTTATCTATTTATTGTGGAGGTCTTATTCATCCTATCTCGCCCACATTCAAACTATAAATCGAGTCACCCCCTCTATAGCAGTGCATCAGTACTTTTTTACACTTTGTAGGGAGCCATATACTCGACCACAATAAGGAAGGATTTCGATATGAACCAGGAGCTTTAATGCCTTCAAACCTTGTATATTCCACTTGAACGCAGAGTTGGGATGCCATTCGACTGTAGCAGACACAAACCAAGAGCTTTAGCACCTTTGATACGTTTAGATACCACTCGAGCGTAGAGCTAGAACATCGTTTGACTGTAGCAGATACGAACAAGGAGCTTTGGCACCTTCGGACCTCGCAAGATTCAACTTGAGCGCAGAGCTAGGATGTCATTCAAGCATAGATCTTGGGGCTATGTACCTTCACACCAAGGTGACTCCACAAGTGCAAAGCTCATCGTCATTCAACTATAGCCAAGAGAATATATACGATCAGAGGGTTAAGGCGTATAATTTACGTGGATAATCCAAGTTTGAGGATGCTATTTTTTATTTAGTGAGAGGGCACCATTGATTTAAAAAAATAATAACGGGCATCCTTGTATAAATTTGTTGCTATCGGATGCTAGAATATGTATGTGAGCTCAATGTTATTTAAGCTCAATTGTTCCTCTTAAATAAGAACAACATTGTATGAGTTTTCTTAAAAGAACATCTCACTATTCTCTACCTATTTTTAAAGGCATTCTAAGTGAGAATCTCCTTGTAAAATAATCAATAAAATATCTTTTTGGGGGTTGTTTATGGTAGTGCTGCATATTGCAACTACTCTTAATGGATTCAAACAAAGGGGGGGCTTCTTCATGTGTCTAACTTCATAAATTGTAGACTCTACTACTGCTGCTCTTCTTACTGCTGCACTGCTGCACCTTTTACTGCATTACTACTGTTGCTTGCTTCTTGAAGGTGATACTTAGCACAAATTGTTGCATTGGTTTTGACACACTCTCTTGGGAATTTGATGTTTTATGCTTGCACAACATCCTAAAGCATTTCATATATGTTATAGTTGCAATACACTTCAAAATTCACTCTAAGAAATCAAACATATTCAAGAAAGGCACCAAATTTTTGGCCCATATCTTCAATATAATCGCCTATGTCCCATGTATCGTTCTTCTCATTGACCTATAGTCTCTCTCACGTCAGTATGGTTTATTAAGAATATTTGGTAGAAAGGTCTGGCAAGTTATTCTTACTTCCCATTGCCTATGTTCCACGTATACAACTCCTTAATTTACTTATAGTTTCCCTCTCGTAAGGATGGATAAATTTAGAATTTTGGTATAGAGGTCTGGCTTCTGCTACCTTGTTTCATAGGAATTCTTGCTCCACACTACTATAATTGAAATAAGGTGCATCATTGTCTTATCTAAAGCTTCTTGCATTAAAGGGGGGAATAATTGGTTCATCGTAATATTCTTTTTACAAAATGAATACAATTGACCCACTCACTCCTCACAACTATCATACATGGAAACCAAAAATATTAAATCTCAGTTCTCAAAAAGGGCTCACACACTTGCTAGAAGAGAAACAACCTGATTTTGAAAAAGAATATGAGATATTTGTTCATAAAGGTAAGATGTATGAAACAATGGGTATTATAAGCACAAATGTAAATGAAAGCTTATGGTTTCACATTTCAGAATGTAAAACCCCATTTGAAAGTTGGAAAAAATTAAATAAATTGTTTAGTAAAGTGGATCAAATAAGTTCAATGCATCTAGAGGCAGAATTACCAACATTATCTCCTGAAGACTTCAACAATATTGTTGACTTTCTCACCAAATTTAAAGAAGTCCTCACTCAACTAAAATGCAGTGGCAAGAATAAAACAGAAGAAGAATGCATCTATCTTATTCTTTCTAAGTTAAATGGAGTGTTTCAAAAAATTTCCACCACCTTTTTGTCTACAAAATATGCAATTCTTTCTAAGTTAAATGGAGTGTGTCAAAATTGCACACCTCATAAAGCTCTTAGCCATTTGACTTCGAAATAAGCATGGACTAGATCCAAACCTGATGTATCCTTTTTTTTTAAATTTTGGGTGTACTACTTGGGCACACATCCCAGAGAAAAAGAGGAAGGCTCTAGACAAAAAGAGCAAGAAACTTATCATTTTTTGTTATTGTGAGGAAATGAAAGCCTACAGGCTCCTTGATCCCACAACTCATGAGGTATTTTTTCATAGAAATGCTTAATTTGATGAAATATTCCCTCATAAATATCCTCAATCATCTTCCAAAAATAATTATCTCGAGCCATCTCCAACATTTGAGCCCTAATATAGTGAAGATACAATCCTTGAGATAGATGACCAAAATAAGGATCCCATTATTCAAATTCCTCCTCAAAGTCCTACCACATCCATGATCCTTCCACAATGCCTAAATGGTCCCACACCATAGTTCAAGAAGCCACTCCTTACATCCAAAATCTTCCATCATCCAAATTAAGCAACTCCATGGGTTCTGGTCTTGTCTGTCAATCCATTTCAATAGATACTCAATCCTTCAAAGAAGAAACTAGTATAAAAGAATGGGATAATGCCACGGAGAATGAATTCTCTTTCTTAATCAAAAACAAAACTTGGTATCTAGTCCCACTACCTAAATAGATTTATAGAACTAAGTATGGACCTGATGGAGAGATTGACAAACACAAATCTGACTTAGTAGCTAAAGGTTTTTCACAAATTGAAGGTATTGATTATTCTGAAACCTTTGCACAAGTTGCAAAAATGGATTATGTAATATTGGTTCTTGCACTTGATGCTTCTTTCAAATGGATGTTAAAAGTGCTTTCTTACATGGTGACTTAAAATAGGAAATATTCATGGAATAACCTGTTGGATTTATTCAAGACTCCTCACTTGTTTGTAGACTAAAGAAATCTCTCTATGGCCTCAAATAGGCTCCTAGAGCATGGTATGAAAAAATGCACTCCTTCCTTCTATCATTAGGGTTTTCTCATTGTTATTTTGATGCCACAGTCTACATTTGGGGGGATGAATAAAACATCACCATACTTGTTCTCTATGTTGATGATCTGCTACTCACTAGTAGTGCCATTTCTCACATCCAAACTGTTAAAGACTCTCTTTCCAAGAAATTTGAGATGGCTGATCTGGGTTTAGCCCATTACTTCCTTGGATTTCAGATAACTCAAACAGATGCAATAATTTTATTATTTCAATAGAAATATACTCTAGACCTTCTTTAGCAGTTTAATATGAGTGATTGCAAGCCTTCTTCCATACCTTTTTAGTCTGGAATCACTCTAAGTACTTCCTGCAAGTCCCCTCTATGTGATTCTACTCTCTACAGACAACTTGTAGGAAGTCTATTATACCTCACTCATACTCACCCAAATATTTCATATGTTGTTGGCTTAATATCTAGATTCTCACATCAACCTCATTTCAGTCATTGGCAAGCAACCAAGATAATCCTCTGCTACTTGCAAGGAACTACTCACTTTGGGCTCTTATATGAGGGTGGATCCATGGATATCAACGGTTACAAAGATTCTGATTTGGCAGGTTCAGTTGAAGACAAATTTTCTACCTCTAGATATGTTTTTTGTCTTGCTTCTTCACCTATTGGTTGGTCATTCAAAAAAAAATAGTCAGTAGCTTTATCATCCATAGAGGTAGAATACACGGCAACAGTTTTAGCCAGTCAAGATGCTCTTTGGCTTCGTCAGATACTAAGAGAATTTGGTTTTTTACATAACAAACCCATTACCCTTTGTGGTGACAATCAGATCATAATTCATACTACCCGTAATCCAATGAAAAATCAGCACACCAAGCACATTGAGATTCACATGCACTTATAGTTTCCCTCTCATAAGGATGGATAAATTTAGAAGTTTGGTATAGAGGTCTGGCTTCTGCTACCTTGTTTCATAGTAATTCTTGCTCCACACTACTATAATTGAAAGAATGTGCATCATTGTCTTATCTAAAGCTTCTTGCATTAAAGGGGGGAATAATTGGTTCATCGTAATATTCTTTTTACAAAATGAATACAATTGACCCACTCACTCCTCACAACTATCATACATGGAAACCAAAAATATTAAATCTCAGTTCTCAAAAAGGGCTCACACACTTGCTAGAAGAGAAACAACCTGATTTTGAAAAAGAATATGAGATATTTGTTCATAAAGGTAAGATGTATGAAACAATGGGTATTATAAGCACAAATGTAAATGAAAGCTTATGGTTTCACATTTCAGAATGTAAAACCCCATTTGAAAGTTGGCAAAAATTAAAGAAATTGTTTGGTAAAGTGGATCAAATAAGTTCAATGCAGCTAGAGGCAGAATTACCAACATTATCTCCTGAAGACTTCAAAAATATTTTTGACTTTCTCACCAAATTTAAAGAAATCCTCACTCAACTAAAATGCAGTGGCAAGAATAAAACAGAAGAAGAATGCATCTATCTTATTCTTTCTAAGTTAAATGGAGTGTGTCAAAAAATTTCCACCACATTTTTGTCTACAAAATATGCAATTCTTTCTAAGTTAAATGGAGTGTGTCAAAATCGCACACCTCATAAAGCTCTTAGCCATTTGACTTCGAAATAAGCATGGACTAGATCCAAACCTGATGTATCCTTTTTTTTAAATTTTGGGTGTACTGCTTGGGCACACATCCAAGAGAAAAAGAGGAAGGCTCTAGACAAAAAGAGCAAGCAACTTATCATTGGTTATTGTGAGGAAATGAAAGCCTACAGGCTCCTTGATCCCACAACTCATGAGGTATTTTTTCATAGAAATGCTCAATTTGATGAAATATTCCCTCATAAATATCCTCAATCGTCTTCCAAAAATAATTATCTCGAGCCATCTCCAACATTTGAGCCCTGATATAGTGAAGATACAATCCTTGAGATAGATGACCAAAATAAGGATCCCATTATTCAAAGTCCTCCTCAAAGTTCTACCACATCCATGATCCTTCCACAATGCCTAAATGGGCCCACACCATAGTTCAAGAAGCCACTCCTTACATCCAAAATCTTCCATCATCCAAATTAAGCAACTCCATGGGTTCTGGTCTTGTCTGTCAGTCCATTTCAATAGATACTCAATCCTTCAAAGAAGAAACTAGTATAAAAGAATGGGATAATTCCATGGAGAATGAATTCTCTTCCTTAATCAAAAACAAAACTTGGTATCTAGTCCCACTACCTAAATAGATTTATAGAACTAAGTATGGACCTGATGGAGAGATTGACAAACACAAATCTGACTTAGTAGCTAAAGGTTTTTCACAAATTGAAGGTATTGATTATTCTGAAACCTTTGCACCAGTTGCAAAAATGGATTATGTAATACTGGTTCTTGCACTTGATGCTTCTTTCAAATGGATGTTAAAAGTGCTTTCTTACATGGTGACTTAAAAGAGGAAATATTCATGGAATAACCTGTTGGATTTATTCAAGACTCCTCACTTGTTTGTAGACTAAGGAAATCTCTCTATGGCCTCAAATAGGTTCCTAGAGCTTGGTATGAAAAAATGGACTCCTTCCTTCTATCCTCAGGGTTTTCTCATTGTGAGTTTGATGCCACAGTCTACATTTGGGGGGATGAATAAAACATCACCATACTTGTTCTCTATGTTGATGATCTGCTACTCACTAGTAGTGCCATTTCTCACATCCAAATTGTTAAAGACTCTCTTTCCAAGAAATTTGAGATGGCTGATCTAGGTTTAGCCCATTACTTCCTTGGATTTTAGATAGCTCAAACAGATGCAATAATTTTATTATTTCAATAGAAATATACTCTAGACCTTCTTTAGCAGTTTAATATGAGTGATTGCAAGCCTTCTTCCATATCTTTTTAGTCTGGAATCACTCTAAGTACTTCCTGCAAGTCCCCTCTATGTGATTCTACTCTCTATAGACAACTTGTAGGAAGTCTATTATACCTCACTCATACTCACCCGAGATATTTCATATGTTGTTGGCTTAATATCTAGATTCTCACATCAACCTCATTTCGAGTCATTGGCAAGCGACCAAGATAATCCTCTGCTACTTGCAAGGAACTACTCACTTTGGGCTCTTATATGAGGGTGGATCCATGGATATCAATGGTTACAAAGATTCTGATTTGGCAGGTTCGGTTGAAGACAAATTTTCTACCTCTAGATTTTTTTTTTGTCTTGCTTCTTCACCTATTTCTTGGTCATTCAAAAAACAACAGTCAGGAGCTTTATCATCCATAGAGGTAGAATACATGGCAACAGTTTTAGCCAGTCAAGAAGCTCTTTGGCTTCGTCAGATACTAAGAGAATTTGGTTTTTTACATAACAAACCCATTACCCTTTGGGGTGACAATCAGAGCATAATTCATACTACCCGCAATACAGTGAAAAATCAGCACACCAAGCACATTGAGATTCACATGCACTTATAGTTTCCCTCTCATAAGGATGGATAAATTTAGAAGTTTGGTATAGAGGTCTGGCTTCTGCTACCTTGTTTCATAGTAATTCTTGCTCCACACTACTATAATTGAAAGAAGGTGCATCATTGTCTTATCTAAAGCTTCTTGCATTAAAGGGGGGAATAATTGGTTCATCGTAATATTCTTTTTACAAAATGAATACAATTGACCCTTCTCACTCCTCACAACTATCATACATGGAAACCAAAAATATTAAATCTCAGTTCTCAAAAAGGGCTCACACACTTGCTAGAAGAAAAACAACCTGATTTTGAAAAATAATATGAGATATTTGTTCATAAAGGTAAGATGTATGAAACAATGGGTATTATAAGCACAAATGTAAATGAAAGCTTATGGTTTCACATTTCAGAATGTAAAACCCCATTTGAAAGTTGGCAAAAATTAAAGAAATTGTTTGGTAAAGTGGATCAAATAAGTTCAATGCAGCTAGAGGGAGAATTACCAACATTATCTCCTGAAGACTTCAACAATATTGTTGACTTTCTCACCAAATTTAAAGAAGTCCTCACTCAACTAAAATGCAGTGGCAAGAATAAAACAGAAGAAGAATGCATCTATCTTATTCTTTCTAAGTTAAATGGAGTGTGTCAAAATCGCACACCTCATAAAGCTCTTAGCCATTTGACTTCGAAATAAGCATGGACTAGATCCAAACCTGATGTATCCTTTTTTTTTTAATTTTGGGTGTACTGCTTGGGCACATATCCCAGAGAAAAAGAGGAAGGCTCTAGACAAAAAGAGCAAGCAACTTATCATTTTTGGTTATTGTGAGGAAATGAAAGCCTACAGGCTCCTTGATCCCACAACTCATGAGGTATTTTTTCATAGAAATGCTCAATTTGATGAAATATTCCCTCATAAATATCCTCAATCGTCTTCCAAAAATAATTATCTCGAGCCATCTCCAACATTTGAGCCCTAATATAGTGAAGATACAATCCTTGAGATAGATGACCAAAATAAGGATCCCATTATTCAAAGTCCTCCTCAAAGTCCTACCACATCCATGATCCTTCCACAATGCCTAAATGGGCCCACACCATAGTTCAAGAAGCCACTCCTTACATCCAAAATCTTCCATCATCCAAATTAAGCAACTCCATGGGTTTTGGTCTTGTTTGTCAGTCCATTTCAATAGATACTCAATCCTTCAAAGAAGAAACTAGTATAAAAGAATGGGATAATGCCATGGAGAATGAATTCTCTTCCTTAATCAAAAACAAAACTTGGTATCTAGTCCCACTACCTAAATAGATTTATAGAACTAAGTATGGACCTGATGGAGAGATTGACAAACACAAATCTGACTTAGTAGCTAAAGGTTTTTCACAAATTGAAGGTATTGATTATTCTAAAACCTTTGCACCAGTTGCAAAAATGGATTATGTAATACTGGTTCTTGCACTTGATGCTTCTTTCAAATGGATGTTAAAAGTGCTTTCTTACATGGTGACTTAAAAGAGGAAATATTCATGGAATAACCTGTTGGATTTATTCAAGACTCCTCACTTGTTTGTAGACTAAGGAAATCTCTCTATGGCTTCAAATAGGCTCCTAGAGCTTGGTATGAAAAAATGGACTTCTTCCTTCTATCCTCAGGGTTTTCTCATTGTGATTTTGATGCCACAGTCTACATTTGGGGGGATGAATAAAACATCACCATACTTGTTCTCTATGTTGATGATCTGCTACTCACTAGTAGTGTCATTTCTCACATCCAAACTGTTAAAGACTCTCTTTCCAAGAAATTTGAGATGGCTGATCTAGGTTTAGCCCATTACTTCCTTGGATTTCAGATAACTCAAACAGATGCAATAATTTTATTATTTCAATAGAAATATACTCTAGACCTTCTTTAGCAGTTTAATATGAGTGATTGCAAGCCTTCTTCCATACCTTTTTAGTCTGGAATCACTCTAAGTACTTCCTGCAAGTCCCCTCTATGTGATTCTACTCTCTATAGACAACTTGTAGGAAGTCTATTATACCTCACTCATACTCACCCGGATATTTCATATGTTGTTGGCTTAATATCTAGATTCTCACATCAACCTCATTTCAGTCATTGGCAAGCAGCCAAGATAATCCTCTGCTACTTGCAAGGAACTACTCACTTTGGGCTCTTATATGAGGGTGGATCCATGGATATCAACGGTTACAAAGATTCTGATTTGGCAGGTTCAGTTGAAGACAAATTTTCTACCTCTAGATATGTTTTTTGTCTTGCTTCTTCACCTATTGCTTGTTCATTCAAAAAACAACAGTCAGTAGCTTTATCATCCATAGAGGTAGAATACACGGCAACAGTTTTAGCCAGTCAAGAAGCTCTTTGGCTTCGTCAGATACTAGGAGAATTTGGTTTTTTACATAACAAACCCATTACCCTTTGGGGTGACAATCATAGCATAATTCATACTACTCGCAATCCAGTGAAAAATCAGCACACCAAGCACATTGAGATTCACATGCACTTATAGTTTCCCTCTCATAAGGATGGATAAATTTAGAAGTTTGGTATAGATGTTTGGCTTCTGCTACCTTGTTTCATAGTAATTATTGCTCCACACTACTATAATTGAAAGAAGGTGCATCATTGTCTTATCTAAAGCTTCTTGCATTAAAGGGGGGAATAATTGGTTCATCGTAATATTCTTTTTACAAAATGAATACAATTGACCCACTCACTCCTCACAACTATCATTCATGGAAACCAAAAATATTAAATCTCAGTTCTCAAAAAGGGCTCACACACTTGCTAGAAGAGAAACAACCTGAGTTTGAAAAAGAATATGAGATATTTGTTCATAAAGGTAAGATGTATGAAACAATGGGTATTATAAGCACAAATGTAAATGAAAGCTTATGGTTTCACATTTCAGAATGTAAAACCCCATTTGAAAGTTGGCAAAAATTAAAGAAATTGTTTGGTAAAGTGGATCAAATAAGGTCAATGCAACTAGAGGCAGAGTTAACAACATTATCTCCTAAAGACTTCAACAATATTGTTGACTTTCTCACCAAATTTAAAGAAGTCCTCACTCAACTAAAATGCGATGGCAAGAATAAAACAGAAGAAGAATGCATCTATCTTATTCTTTCTAAGTTAAATGGAGTGTGTCAAAAAATTTCCACCACCTTTTTGTCTACAAAATATGCAATTCTTTCTAAGTTAAATGGAGTGTGTCAAAATTGCACACCTCATAAAGCTCTTAGCCATTTGACTTTGAAATAAGCATGGACTAGATCCAAACCTGATGTATCCTTTTTTTTTTAATTTTGGGTGTACTGCTTGGGCACACATCCTAGAGAAAAAGAGGAAGGCTCTAGACAAAAAGAGCAAGAAACTTATCATTTTTGGTTATTGTGAGGAAATGAAAGCCTACAGGCTCCTTGATCCCACAACTCATGAGGTATTTTTTCATAGAAATGCTCAATTTGATGAAATATTCCCTCATAAATATCCTCAATCGTCTTCCAAAAATAATTATCTCGAGCCATCTCCAACATTTGAGCCCTAATATAATGAAGATACAATCCTTGAGATAGATGACCAAAATAAGGATCCCATTATTCAAAGTCCTCCTCAAAGTCCTACCACATCCATGATCCTTCCACAATGCCTAAATGGGCCCACACCATAGTTCAAGAAGCCACTCCTTACATCCAAAATCTTCCATCATCCAAATTAAGCAACTCCATGGGTTCTGGTCTTGTCTGTTAGTCCATTTCAATAGATACTCAATCCTTCAAATAAAAAACTAGTATAAAAGAATGGGATAATGCCATGGATAATGAATTCTCTTCCTTAATCAAAAACAAAACCTGGTATCTAGTCCCACTACCTAAATAGATTTATAGAACTAAGTATGGACCTGATGGAGAGATTGACAAACACAAATCTGACTTAGTAGCTAAAGGTTTTTCACAAATTGAAGGTATTGATTATTGTGAAACCTTTGCACCAGTTGCAAAAATGGATTATGTAATACTGGTTCTTGCACTTGATGCTTCTTTCAAATGGATGTTAAAAGTCCTTTCTTACATGGTGACTTAAAAGAGGAAATATTCATGGAATAACCTATTGGATTTATTCAAGACTCCTAACTTGTTTGTAGACTAAGGAAATCTCTCTATGGCCTCAAATAGGCTCCTAGAGCTTGGTATGAAAAAATGGACTCCTTCCTTCTATCCTCAGGGTTTTCTCATTGTGAGTTTGATGCCACAGTCTACATTTGGGGGGATGAATAAAACATCACCATACTTGTTCTCTATGTTGATGATCTGCTACTCACTAGTAGTGCCATTTCTCACATCCAAACTGTTAAAGACTCTCTTTCCAAGAAATTTGAGATGGCTGATCTGGGTTTAGCCCATTACTTCCTTGGATTTCATATAACTCAAACAGATGCTATAATTTTATTATTTCAATAGAAATATACTCTAGACCTTCTTTAGCAGTTTAATATGAGTGATTGCAAGCCTTCTTCCATATCTTTTTAGTCTGGAATCACTCTAAGTACTTCCTGCAAGTCCCCTCTATGTGATTCTACTCTCTATAGACAACTTGTAGGAAGTCTATTATACCTCACTCATACTCACCCAGATATTTCATATGTTGTTGGCTTAATATCTATATTCTCACATCAATCTCATTTCAGTCATTGGCAAGCAACCAAGATAATCCTCTGCTACTTGCAAGGAACTACTCACTTTAGGCTCTTATATGAGGGTGGATCCATGGATATCAACGGTTACAAAGATTCTGATTTGGCAGGTTCAGTTGAAGACAAATTTTCTACCTCTAGATATGTTTTTTGTCTTGCTTCTTCACCTATTGCTTGGTCATTCAAAAAACAACAGTCAGTAGCTTTATCATCCATAGAGGTAGAATACACGACAACAGTTTTAGCCAGTCAAGAAGCTCTTTGGCTTCGTCAGATACTAAGAGAATTTGGTTTTTTACATAACAAACCCATTACCCTTTGGGGTGACAATCAGAGCATAATTCATACTACCCGCAATCCAGTGAAAAATCAGCACACCAAGCACATTGAGATTCACATGCACTTCATTCGACAACATATTCAACAAGGGGATCTAAAATTGGAGTACATTCCCACAAAAAATCAAATTGCAGATATCTTCACCAAATCCTTCCCTTCTCCATGTTACATTCAGTTGCGAGAGAAACTTGGAGTTAAGCAAATGCATTAGAAGGGTGCACAAATGTTTTCACCTCTCTCTTATTCTTATTGTATGTAATACATGTACATGAGTACATAATCAGACCTTGTTTTTGGGACTCATTTTTTTTTAGTTGTTCATTAGAGGACAATCCTCACCATCCTAAGACATGCCTCTTCTTCTTCTTCTGCTTGAAATATGGTTTTTTCCATAGGATTTTTTCACCATATCTTCTATAAGAGTTCATTGTACATGAGTACCTCATCAGGCCTTGTTTCCAGGACTCATATCATGTACACCCCTAGTATCACTTAGGGGGGTGTTAGAATAAATCTGTGTTCTCTTAAGTTCTACTAGGATGGTCTTACTTGAGTTACCAATTTTCCATGAGTCAGGTGAACTCTTAGTTTAGACTAGTTCATATTTATTAAGTTGTTGTAATCCAATGGCTCACATTGATCAACTTTACTATTTATACAAAGTTGATCACATGGAATAAATCAATCAGTTCTTGATCTTTTAGTAATGCTTTGCATGTCTAGTATCAAAATTCCTACAATACCTATCTTGGGATCAAATGTATAGTATGTCATACCTCTAATGAGAGTCCCTTTATGCTAGCTCTACTTGGAGCCTCGCTATCATATCCTCGCCTCCACCTGTCACCACTCGTGCATCCAAATTTATCCATAACCAAGATATCTTTACATCCTACTCTACAACCATCTATTGAAGATAGTCTTGCTCTACCTTGAGCCTAGCCCACTCCTCCTCAATATGACCTGGAGATCTCTCCAAAACATCCTCCATATCATCCATGCCACCATTATCACCTCCAATCTCTAGAGACTGCTCTATTGCATCCCTTGCCTACATGTTAGCTCGATGATGTCTCTAATGATGAGGAGCCTCATCTGCACCCTCTACTGCCTCCTCATCTTTGCCACCCTCCTTGACCACCTAACTTGGTACCCATGGATATTATGAAGTGAACCATGCAACATATTCTATCTTTGTCCTAACATCATCCACATCTAGAAGATCTATCTCCTCATCATCCTCATAGTCCAGCCACCACTCCACACATTATAGGCTTGACTCATTCGATCAACGCCTATAGAGCACTAGAGACTTTGGAACTCCCTACCTCAGCCTGAACTGCCATAGCACCCATGATAATTGGATCAACTCCACCTCACTCCCATGTCACCCAACCACCCATCTAGCCTCGTCGAGTCCTCCATAGTTGCTCTCCATAACTAGGCCACCTAGCCTCTTGCCATGGCCTCCAACACACCTAATCAGGTGTTAGCCCTATCCAAAAATACCTACACTCCTAGCCACTACAACCAGGATGACTAGGCTACACCTCCTTAGTCACTCACCATCTCAATAAATAGGGTTGATCCCTATCCTACTCCTCACAAGGCAAGCCCACAAGATGAGCCACATTGAAGTGCTCCCAGTCCCAACACTACAATAATACACTACATCCCAACCCCTTCTTCCCCCAACTCCTCACCTCATATAACTCCATATACATTTGTGCTAGTAGTGTAAGCACCCATGCATACAACCAAGGCTCATTGATCATAGCATCCACCAGTTGTTGAGGATACTTAGACTTATCCATTTAAGCCTACCTTAGGACTATTTATTATTTTATTAATTTCCTATTTCTTGCACTTTGTATTCACGTGAGGCATAGTATGCCCATGTTGGAAATAAGTTAAGTTGTTTGGATTTTTTGTTAACTGTCAAGATGTGTCTTGTCTTCTAGCAGTTATTTGTCGTCCTTGTTTAGCAAATAGTTATTTTTTAGTTAAGTGGTTGGCCATGTTTGGAAAATTGTTGCAACCACTTAACCACATGAGATTTTATTGTATTTATTATATATTGCATAAATAAATAAAGGAATCGACTTCACTTTGAGTTCCTACATTATTGGTAATCAAAGCCGAGGATTCATTTTTTGCAAGAAGGAAGGCAAACTGCCACTTCTTTGCTAGTTGCCTAGTTAGATTTTTTCTAGTGCATCAGATCCTAGGTAGGTGCTAGTGGAAATTGGCTTGAATCCACCCACAACATCAAGTGAATATGAGGTAGTAGAGGGTAGAATTTACCCCTACACCAAATACCCCTAATAGCAGGTCAGAGGGTAAATCAAATTGCCCTTTACAGGCAATAATTTGGCAAGTATCTGATTTGGAGATTGTAAAAATTTGCTACTTTGAATATCTAAAGGAAGATATTTGAGTGTGAGTTCCATAAAGTTTGAGGTCAAAATATTGGCCAAGAGGAGACATTGACACTACGGTTGTCGAAGAAGATCTGAAGCTCAATTGCAACAAAAAAAATTCTTCATGAAAATGGAACAATTGTGAAAGTATCCATGTAGCCAAATTAAAATTTAATGTTAATATTAATAGTTATTAATATTAATATTCTATTTTAGAAGCCTAAAGATATAGACTTATTTTGGTTTAGTTGGTGCAAACTAGTAGTAGACGTCCCACCCTCACCACCAATCATTGGTGAGCCCTCTCCACCAACTACCGACATGCCATTTCCTCTAGTGGACTAGCTCCACCGACCATCAATGGGTAGCTCCTAGTTGATGGGTGGACAACCATTGACGGCCATCCCTATCAAAAATTATAGACCATTTCTGGTTGGACCTGTATATTTGCAAGGCTCTTGCCTTGCAGCCACCGGTACAATGTGTAACAACCTATAAAATAGTTGTCCATACCGCCAGTAAAACAGGCCATAGGTGGCCCTGCGCAGGTGAGATAGCTTGATTTTTATAGCTCAAGAGCATGACTACAAAGAATGAATGACACCATCGACTGCCATAGATCAGATCATTATGCATTAACAAAATCACTGGTGTGGTAGATTCCAATAAATTTTGAGACAGATCATTGCGTGTAGATGAGGAAAATACAGATGGCACCAAGATGAAGTCTTTGCTTGGTGTTGCTCACAATCGACATAGTTTGTCGATATTAGGTGGAAATATCCATGAAAATTCATCAATCTCAAGCTGCAAATTATTGTAGCAGAACTTTGCAAACGATCATCTCAAGCACACGATCACGGTGCCCAGACGCAGGTAGTTGAAACCAACTTGCAACTTGCAACAAAACTTTTCACAAAAAAATTAAAATCATGTCAAAGGTTTTATTTCCCAATCAAATGAAACCCTAAACACTATCTCCAGTCATATTATGTCATGTGGCAAGTTGTTTTCCAATTACGATCGCTCCAACAACTGCCACAGTTTTTTGATAGTTCTCAAGCATCTTGACGAACTATTTCAAATTTGATGATGTTAACAATCTTTGGCATGCGGGAGGTGTTACCAAGTTTACAAGTATTTTAGATTTTTCAATGAACAAAAATATTTCCCAACATAAATCCTAGTTTTTCGATGATAAGTTACCAGTTCCTAGCACCATCAAGACATCCCAGCGAGATCGCATGATTTCTAGACAAGGTGAAAACCCAGTGCATTGTGAAGGAAGAGTTATGAAAGTTTTAAAAGGGACTTTTAGTCCCACATTTGTTGTGCGGGGGGCAGCAAAATCTTTATTATCACCCCCATGCACATAAGTAGGTGACCACCTACCGTGTTCGCGTGCTACAGTGCCCAGTGGTGGGGCACATGACCTTCGAGGCTACATAGGTAGATGTACGCCTAGTTGTGAAGGTTAGAATTCCTCGTAGTTTATGATATTGCATCGATTAGTGGTGTGAGAAGTTGATTTTGTTGGACGATTTGTGGTGACATTGCAATCTAACCTTGGGTGGTTGGTAGACCCTTGACAGCTGTTTACCGGTGGGTTGATTGTCCATAAATCAAAATAAAAATTTGTGAGAAAGGAAAATGACACCAACAAGGTGAAATTTCATGCTCTTTATCAAATTTTGCAATTTTTATCAGCAATATTGCAAATTTGATCATTTATTTTACCTTCATAAGTTAAAATTTTTTGCATTTGAAGGACTAAATTTTAAATTTTGCAATTTTAGTGCTATTTTTGTAATTACAAATTGATTTTTGTAAAAGCACTTTAATTAGCCCATTTTTGTAAAATTTTGGAAGGCAAATTGTTGTAAATCTAAGCAAATTTTCTGCATTAGGAAATTGAAAAATTATTCCTAATGACCTAGATTAATTCTTGCGGACACCATTTTGTAATCCTCCTAGTCTAGCATATACACGAAACCAAATGGCTCAAGACCTCAAAACAAACATGGAGAACCTTACTATAGCAGTAGATATTTTGGTAGATAAGGTAAAAGACATTGTGGTGCAATTAACTCTTGGTGATATCAAAATTCATCACAATCATGCCAGTAAAGCTAAATGTGAGGTCAAATTGTATGACGGATCCAGGGAGCCTGATGTCTTTTCTACATGGATTTTGGATATGCAAACTTGGTTCGCTTATGCTGAAATTCCTAAATATGAACAAGTTGTATTTGCTACAGTCAAACTCATAGGCTCAGCAAAATTTTTAATTGTAGAAAGACAAAGCCATAATGCCACCATGACTTGGAAATAATTAATCCAAATTCTGAAAAATACATTCTTTCCACCAAACTACCAAAGTTACCTCACTACCAAGTCGTATAGATTGAGGCAAGCATATAGTATGTCTATTTTTTTCTATATTTTCCAATTCAATAGGCTGAGGGTACTTCTTTGTGTGAAATATTCAGAAGAGAATTTAATTAATAAGTTCACTCGTGGCCTGCAAGATCAAATTTTCAAGGAAATTAAGTTTAATGTTTTCCTCACCTTGTATGTGGCATTCAACCATGCCATTATTGCAGAGGAGAAATTTGGTGCATATCACAAATATAGTTTATCATAGGAGAGTTCTTCCAGAGGTGGGAATCAAAATTAACAGAAGGTGAAGAACACTTCTCATTCTTCCCCTCATTCTTCTTCTCCTCCCATTTCTCCTAAAGCACATTCTTCTTCTCATTCTAAAGATCCTTCTTCTTCAATGTATTATGAATTTTGTAAAAAGCATGGTCATGTAAAATCCAAATGCTTTACTTTTAAAAAAATCAATAATAAGAAATACTTGTGTACAGCCTACACATGAGGAACCACATGATGGTCCCATTGTAGCTACAGGGACAGAAGAAAAGTATCCTACTTTAGAGGGTAAATTGAACAAAGTTACCCTTATGTTAAATGTATTTTCTCAAGGGGGTCATGACCATTTGTTTGTCACTAGATCCCACCTTACACATGATTTCTATGTTGATTATATCATATATAATGGGTCACAAAAGAACCTCATTGTGAAGTCCATTATGGAGAAGTTGAAGCTTCCCATAAAGCCACATCACCAACCATATGCACTTGGGTGGAAATATGTAGACTCCACATCTAACATCACCCACACTTGCACCTTGACTTTTGCTTTTGGTGACAAATTTGTGGACAAAGTAAGATGGGATGTCACAAATATGGATTTTTGTGGACTATTACTAGGTAAACCCTATCAATTTTATATGAATGCTATTTATCATGCTAAAATGAACATCTACACATTGGAGTTGCATGATAAAACCTACTCGATACAAAGAACTACACCCACATCAAATTTTATGTTAATTTATAGGTAAGTACGAAAGCCACTAAGTCAAGCACTCATTTTGGCTCCTACTTGCATAATTTCCACACATGTCAAAGAACAAGCACCATCAAAGGAACATGATAAAGAAGAAGTTTCACTCGTACCACATGAACAATCACAAGAGCAAATGGTGAAGGGACCCATCACTCTCACTCATGAGAAATATTCCATGCATTCTATTGGCATCATTTTGGGTACACCTTTGGATACATAACCATTTGCTCCACAAAATTTACCTTTGGATTTGCACACTCCCACCATTATACACATGTAGGAGCAAGCTAAGGTCACTTCCTTCATTGAGCATCGACAAAGCCTTCTAGGAAAGATACCATAGGACTTGCAGGATACTCTGTAGGAGCAATAGAGTGTAGTGCGTAAGCATCACAATCCTCACTCATCATAGGTTGGAGATATATTTTGGGTTCCTTTGGATAAGCATCACTTTCTAGAGACACCATTTTAGGATCCTCTTTTAGTACCTAATCCTGTCATCAACTCTATAGCATTAATGACACCTGATCGTCAACTTTCTCTCATTTCAAATAGAGTTTTCAAGATGAAGACTCATCACACTAGACAGGGTTCTTTCACTACTTACCTTATCGCTCATCACGATCACTTTCCACACATGGCTCATTGGATTCCTTACCATGAGATGGCCCATGAATTTCCATATTTGTTGATAGCATTGGGGTCCAATGATTCTATGGTGGGGAGGAGTGTTGAGGATACTTAGGCTTATCCATTTAAGTATAAGTTAGTACTATTTATTATTTTATTAATTTCTTATTTCTTACACTTTGTATTCATGTGAGGCATAGTATGCCCATGTTGGAAATGGGTTGTTAAGTTATTTGGATGTTTAGTTAACTGTTAGGATGTGTCTTATCTTCTAGCAGTTAGTTGTCATCCTTATTTAACAAATAGTTATATATTAGTTAAGTGGTTGGCCATGTTTGGAAAATTGTTGCAACCACTTAACCATGTGATATTTTATTGTATTTCTTATATATTGTATTGCATCAATAAATAAATCAACTTCACGTTGAGTTCCTACATCACCAACCTAGTCATTTTCCATGGAAATCGATACCCGATGTTGTTAGGCACCAATATGTTGGTCAATAGAAACATGATTAAGGTAGGTAATGCTTTCAACTCCTTTGCATACATGGACAAATACCTTATCCCTCCACCTTGGATATTCACATCCCTCCATCCATATTCAAAAATCCACCTCAACTCATACTTCTTATCATGTTAAACTTAGACACACACCCCCTTCACTAGTACTCATAATATGAGATATACATCTTCTAGCATCACAGTCATCTCCCCTATCAGGAGTTGTAATGTCCCCCTATTCAAATCTCATCTCTTAGCCAAAGCTAAGAGATACCCCTCATCCGCCCTCACCATAAGGATGTTTGCTCATATCATCATCTACCATCCTCTTATTAGAAATCAAAATCCATGTGGTCCCTCATTTTTTGAGTGAGGCTATGCTCAGATTAATTTTCTCAAATGTTGTCATTGATGGCCTTGTTCGTAGGGCTTGAAACACAGATAACTTCAATTACATCATCTCTTTTACACCTGTAGTCATTGAGGTCATGGACCTTTAGGATGATTGGTTTCGATTGAAGAAATTTTATCAACAGTCACTATACGATCACATTCCTCCATGTCATCTTGTATTTTCATCACTTTGCATTTCAATGATGCCAAAAGGTATATTCTTCAACAGCACAGGACCACCCCAAACTTGGGACAACCACATTTAATTTTGATTTTCCATATTGGGATACATCATTTATATCATCCATATTATTACAAAAAATCCCTTCTTCTATTAAGGTAAAAATAGAATACATCATACACCCACACTATCACCCACAATTGGCAAAAAAACCTTTTATGTTGGGGTAAAAAAAAAATCCATTGGCATCACGCATATCACCCACATTTCACACTACATCATTCACATACATTTACACATGCATTTACATCCACAATTCTGTTAATTGGCTCGTGAGATTCATTCTTCACTCATTCATCAATTGAGGGGGTAAGCTACACCAATATTCTTTGTCTCCAAGATCTTCTTGCACTCCAAACAAGGAAAGCTGCTTCACCAAACCAGGTGTCTCTTATTTTTGCACTGCATTGTGTTTCATGCAACACATACAAAAAGGGGAATCTGTAGACACCAAATCCTATCCACTTGTCTTCCACACACCATCCAATCACATCTATCCATTATTTATTTATGTATATATATTTATATTTATTTATTTAATATATATATGAATAAATCACTATCATTAATCACGATTTAGTCTCAACCATCCATCTAACTTGATCCATATCACACATCAAAGTTATAATCTTAGCAAATCATCATATTTTAATCTTGACCGCATGTTGGTGTTGTCAAAACCCTAGCATGTTGAATATTTAGGAATAGAATAATAAGACTGACTCTTGATATATGCAAGGCAAAAAGAGGAAAACCCTCAAATTATCAAGCAATATATAGGGAAGCAAGAAAAAACATAGAGAAAGGAACACAAACTAAGTTAATTGAACTTCTTTTTACCAAAAAATAAAATAATGTTAGTAATATGCAGGCAGGGCCAAAAGCCCCTAATGAGACATGATTGGCATCTCATGGAATATAAGGGGTGCTAATGCCCCCTCAAAGCAAAGGTGTGTTAGGGACCTATGTTTAAGTAATAAGTCTGATATTCTTTGTATCTAGGAAACTAAAATGATAAAATAAGAAGTTTCAAAAACTGTGAAAGCAATATGGACAAGATGTGAATGGGATGCCATAGATTCTAATGGAGCAACAAGGGAAATTCTGAATTGTTGGAATCCTTCTAGAACCTCCTATGTAACCATTCATAAAAATACACATTGGATAGCCTCTTTAGTCACTTGCTACTTTGTAATTTTTGTTTCATCCTTATCAATTTCTATGGACCTACAACTTAGTTACGTAGATTAGAAGTTTGGAGTGCGATTAATCCTTTATGAGAAGTAAAGACCAAGAAACATGATTCATAATTATAGGATATTTTTTTGCCATAATCAATTTGGATTTAAATTTTGGGGGAATCAGGAAATTAACGCTAAGTATGAAATATTTTTTAGCTTTTATTCAAAACAATAATTTATGGGAGGTTGAGTTTGAAGAATACAACTACACTTGGACTAGCAATATGAGAGGTCAAAACCTAATAGTAAAAAAATAGACAAATGCATACTCTCTGATCATTGGCTAGATGAAGGAACTTGTGCTAAAATTAATACCATAACAAGGATTGGTTCAAATCATTGTCGAATAAGAGTTAAAATGGTGGTAAGTGAATTAAAAAAATATATCATATTTTAAATATGAGCAGATGTGGGAAGACCATCCTCAATTTGTTGATATGATAGCTCTAATGTGGAATTATTCATGTAATGATGGGTTGTATGCTCTTCCAAATCAAATTAAATCTATGATATCTAGATTAAAAGAATGAAACAAGAAAACTTTTGGAAATATTTTTTAGAAAAAAGAACTAAAAGATAAACTTTCAAAATTTCTAAAAGGTGATCATAATAATCCAAGCTCAAAGGAAAGGGAGTTTCTTAGCGAATATCATGATATTTTTAGTAAGGAAGAGAAATTCTAGAGATTAAAATCAAGATATACGTGGTTAAAAGAAGGAGATAAAAATACAAATTTTTTTCATAAGATGGCTATAGTACAAAGATTAACATCTAGAATTAGTAGAATTAAATCATTAGGATGGGTTGGATTGAAGATCAAAGTGAAACTAGAAAAGAGGCAAAGTCTTTTTATTAGAATATTCTAGGATGAAAGGAGACTAAAGTTCTTAATGATAAACTTCTTCAAGATGTTCCTTTAGTTATAATGAATGGAGAAAATAGAAAACATATGGAGCCTATTACTATAGAAGAAGTTCATTTAGATCTTTTCTCTTTTAATAAGTATAAATCCCCAGGTCCAAATGGGCTCTCTGTAGCTTTTTACCAACATAATTGGGATATAGTGAAGGATTCTTTATTGGTGGTAGTAGAATAGTCTAGGTTAAACCTTATAAAATAAATGCAACATATATTACCCTAATTTTAAAAAAGAAGGATGTTGAATTGTTTGATTCTTTTAGACCCATAAGACTATGTAATATGGCCTATAAGATTATCTCCAAAGTTATGGTAAATAAATTAAGGTCATTGTTAGACAAAAATATTTTTGAAGAGCAAGGAAAATTTTTGAAAGGGACTTAAGGCCATCACCCATCAACAATTTGTAGATGATACAACCCTTTTTGGAAGGTCAAGGATAAATGAGACCATCACTTTGAATAAATTTTTAACAGAATATGAAACAACTTCAAGGCAAAAATTTAATAGGACACAATCCAAAATTTAGTGAATAGGACATAATCCAAAATTTACTTCCTTAACACTCCAATTAATATCAAAGTAAGAATTCTATCGGTTACTTCAAATGGAGGAGGTAAATTTGCCAGCAACGTATCTAGGGATGTATTTATTTGAGGTGAGAATGAGGATAGAATTATGGAATCCAATTATTAGTAAAGTTCAGAATAAAATTCCATCTTGGAAACGTAGATGGTTATCATTAGCAGGAAGAGTGCAGTTAACTAAGTCAATCTTACAATCCATTTCAACATATTATATGTCATTGTATTCTATGCCAAAATCATTTGGAAATTTTTAATCTATATTATGCGATCATTTTTATGGTCAAGTTGACATGATACAAGGAAATTTCCTTTGGTGAATTGGAGCAAGGTGTGTGATGATAAAACTAAGAGAGGTCTTGGTTTAAGAGTTCTTACAAATGCAAACCTAGCTCTTAGGGTAAAAGTAATATGGAGATTGTACAAAGAGAGTCAAAGAAAATGGGCAAGAATTCTTCTAAGTATGTTGACCTTAATGACCCAAGTTTAATATCTACTATATTCTCTCTACCAAATGGTTTTGCTCTTTGAAATGATTTTAAAATATATACTTATCTTATGATTAAATGTTTAAGATGGGTGGCGGGAACTAAAAAAAAATTCTATTTGGATGGATACTTGGTGTGATAAAAAACTGCTCAATATAGATCCAATTTTGAAACCTTGGATGAGACTGCTTCAAAACAAATATGGTGATAGGGTTTCAAATATTTTATATAAGGATCAGGAAGGAAGATACAAATGGAAAGAACATTTTTACAAGTATACAAGACATTGATGCTAGGAGGCAATTGAGTAGAAATATAAAAACTATGATTATTCTAAGGGGATCCAAGGATAAATTGATTTAGGATTTGAATAGCTCAAGATAATACACAACAAGAAGTGGATATAATGTACAACACCAAAAAAATAATAATATCATTAGAATATGGAGAGATATTTGGGATAGTTCAATCATTCTGAAAGTCAAAATATTTGTTTGGCTAGTAGGCCATAAAAGAATTTTATCCTAGGACAACCTTATGAAAAGGGGTTTTCATGGCCCCTCTAATGTGTTTTCTATAATAAGGAAGAGGATATTATTGACCATCTCTTTGGACATTGCTCAATAGTCTGGAATCTATGGCAATGGATTCTTAATATGTTTGGTAAATGCATGGTGATGAATAACAGAATTGGATATTGGTTAAAGCAATGACAAAGCACTTTTAAAAGTGAGGATTTATAAGGATATATCAAAAGATACAATACTTTGAACTATATGGCTAGAAAGAAATAGAAGAATATTTAAAGGAAAGAAAATCAGTTTAGAGGTAATGAAAAAAAAAATATGTTTAGCCATAGAGGAGTTTAAACCAACCCTATCAACTCACCCAATCCCTAATTTGAAAGTAGAGAGTCTTGATAGATGGAGTCGAGTCATTAAATGGAATTATGATGTTGGGTACAAGAGAAGCAAAAATAAGGTAAATAATATAAAGCGAAAACCACCAGATGTGGAGTGGGTTAACTTTAATTTCTATGGAGTATCTAAAGGAAACCCAGGACCAACAGGAGGAGGAGGAATAATTAGAAATAATAGATGAGAGATTTTATCTTATTATGCTTTCAATTGTGGATTTAAGACAAATAATGATGTTGAATCTTGAGTGGCTTTAGAAGGGTTAAAAATATATAAACAAATGAAATGGAATACAGTTTGGATGGAGGGTGATTCTCTCATAGTAAAAAATGCAATTTTGAGGAAAGCAAAGGCTCCATGAAACATACACGATATCATTGTGGAAATTCAAGATCTTGCTAAAGAGTTTGAAGAAATCAGGTTTACACATATATGAAGGGAAGGAAATAAATGTGCAGATAAGCTAGCCAATAAAGGGGTTTTGATTGAGGATTGTGAAGTTAACATCTCCTTTCCATGGTTAGAGAAAGTAGAAAGTTTAGTTGAAGCTAACAAAAATTGTTGATTACCTAAATCAATTAATGATTAAGATTTACTTTAATATTTTCTATTGGTAATATTTGTTTTATTTTGTAACAATAATGTGTGTTCATTTAGACTATTTATTATAATTTTTGTGGTTGCACTTGTGTTTTAGGAAAGAAACTAGCAATCCAAATTTGATAAAGTGGACTATGTTAGTGCGATGTTTTGAAAATATTACTCTACTAATATGCAAGACATAGATAGTAGCGGTGAAGTTTTGGCATTGTGAAGGCTACTATAAAAAAATGTCAAGAAAGATGCTAAACTTTGGACTAATTGTATTCATACAAATATTTGAAAAGATCCAAAAAATGAAAATCAAGAATTTAGATATTTTATGTAAAATGATGTAGGTTTCTAACTATAAAATCTCAATTGAGATGAGAAGTGTATCTATTTGTAAACTCTCAAGCACTAAAGAAGAGAGATGTAATTTGTTAAGGGTGGGGGACCCGAGTACAACCCTTTTTTATCAAGCAAAAAAAAATATTTTATCTACCACTTCACTAAATCCTTATGCTTTGTTAATAGAACCATACTTATATCTACCACCAAAACTTTATACTCTATTGACATGACCATAGTTATAACCAGGCCTGGAATTTAAAAAAAAAATTGACTATCAACAGAAATTTTTATTACGGTTAAATTTTTTTATTAACTATCATGTTGCGGTTTATTTTTTTTTTTACCTTTCAAAATTTTTATTTTGTTGTTTTTCATGTTTATGTATATATTATTATAATAAAAACATCATAGTAAACATATTAACTTTAAAAAAATTACATCAAAATTATCCCAAAATTCATAAACATTAAATTTAAATACATGCCTTTTAATTCCATATAACTAAGTGAAAAATATATATTTAAAATTTATAAAAGTTAAATTTAAATATAAATTCATTTATTGTAAACTTCCTAAACATCCATTATTTTTCAAAATAATTTATATAATATAATTTATAATGATATTAATTCTTTTTGAAGGTATTTGAAGATAATGGAATGCCTACCACCCACATTAACAAAGTTAACTTTGTCTAAAAAGAGTACATAACTGAGAGCCCAACTTTCATTTCAACGTACATACATTCATTCTAAAGCCTTACATTGACTTTTGTATACTTTTTGTTATAACCTGCTCTAAAATTTAGAAACTTTTGAAAATTGAAACCACATAATTCAAATTTTAGATTGGACATAAAGTATGCACTTGAAATGGCTAGTAAATTTTGCACATCAAAAATCCACTCATCTTATGATATGCAATGTAAAAAGCACCCAGAACTATGTCGTAGAAAGTGAATAATTACCATTAATTGATAACATGGGTATTAGTAAATGGAAAAATAAAAAATGGTGGTGATCCGTAGACATCAAATCCTATCAACAATGGAACAAACTTTACATTCAAAAATATTTGTCATATATTCTATGCAAGCAAATTCAATTCACTAATGTTATGCAATTCTTATGGGTATTCTTACTTATTCCACCAAATCCAAGCCAACAATTCAAAATTCCAAATAAAAATAAGACAACATTCACTCCGCTCAAAAAAGCAAAATGTACCAAACTTAATTATAGTATACAGGTATCAAGTGGTATTGGTTTAAAACAAACATAAATATTAGAGAACAAAAACCTCACCTTTGAAGTTGTGCTAGCAACAAGCCCTCTAAATCGAATACCAGAATTTCACGCGGATCTTCAGATGAATTCTTCAAAGCTTTTGAAAGTGAAAGAAGATTTTCCCTTATGCAGAGGCAAAGCTAGCTTTGTGCAGTGCTTTCAAAAAATAAATATAAAATATAATTAAATTTAATAGCTGCCCATTATGCTGTTATTGTTTCACCGATCGCCTTGCAAGTTGTAGCCTACAGTCGCAGCCACAAGGGTGCTCGTGGGACCGTGCCATTTAACATCTCCCTACAGGCGCTTTCCAAATATAAATAAAATAAAATATGACTAAATTTAATATCTGCACATCTATCTGGCACACTAAACTAAAAAGAGGTATTCATCTACCTTTACTCCGCACCACTACAATGCTTTCAAAATATAAATAAAATAAAATATGACTAAATTTAATGTTTTCACATCTACCTGACACATTAAACTAAAAAAAGGTATTCATCTACCTTTACTCAACACATCTAATGTATATATGTATGTTGTAAGTAAAATCTACGATTTTTAAATATACTTACCTGTAAAATTTGCGGTTTAAAAAAAACAATAAATAAAATTTTACGATTGATAAAAAAATTAAAACTGTAATTTACGGTTTCAAAAGCAAAATACGACTATATGCCTATCAAATTCCAGGCCCGATTATAAGCATCCAAAATTTGAATATTCTTTAAAATTATCCATCCAAAATTGATTCTTCCTTGAAACTATCACCCAAAATTTGATTGGAAATTCGTTCTAGAAACTTTTTGAAGACTCAAACCCTTGCCTACAACAAACACTCTACCCCACCACTCTATTATAGCCTTATGCAAAATTTGTATCTTCTATGAAACTATCTACCCAAAATTTGAATCTTTCTTGAAACTTTTTGAAGACTCAAACCCTTGCCTACAACAAACAATCTGCCCCACCACTCTATTATATAGCCTTATGCAAAATTTGAATCTTCCTTGAAACTATCTACCCAAAATTTGAATCTTTCTTAAAACTTTTTGAAGACTCAAACCCTTGACTATAACAAGCACTATGCCCAACCACTCTACCATAACCTTATGCAAAATTTAAATCTTCCTTGAAACTATCCACCCAAAATTTAAATTTTCTTTCAAACTTTATTTAAATCTTCCTTAAAACTTTATTTGAAAACTCAAACCCTTGACTATGCCCCACCACTCTACCCTAGCTTTATGCTTTGTTGACATAATTGTACTTATATCTACTACCAAAACCTTATGTTCTATTATATCCACCTAAAATTTGAATTTTGACTATATATATTTTAAACCTATAAAAACAGCTAATCATATACATAGAATCCATCTTCAACATAAATTAAACTTAAATCTTTAATTTATTAAAAAAAAAACAACTTTATTATTACAACCTCAACCCATTTACCATTCGTTGTGACCTGTTGAGAAAACTTGCTAAAAATTACACACTAGACCTAACCAGTCTCACCTACACAAATGGTCCGCACCCTTACGACCACAATACCAAACGGAAGCTTCCAAGGAGGTCAATAAAATAAAATAAAAACGTATATTCTTTCTCTCGATACCTGTGTTCCTCGAAGTCAGGACCCTCTTGGGAAAAATACAAGTCCTAAGGTTCCTATCAACTTCTTGGAACATGCACCCTTTGAAATTCGCACTTCCAATTTTTTTAGTCAAATTGAGTGTACTTCATGGCACTTTCCCCCTCCAATCATATTACTTTATATATATAATTTTATCTTTAATTAGTGGCATGGTCCTACTTAACCCTATGTTGACAAAACCTGGGATATATTCCACAGAAGTGAGAACAAAATGAGGCTTGCTTTCAATGTAGAGGACCCCTTCTTTAATACTCCAAGAGAAAAACAATATTTATTTATTTTTAAATAAAACATTTTTTTTAATTAATGTGAGAAATTTCTATAATCAATGTAGAGGGTTGAGCAGTCTTGAAAGTTATGTTTATCAATAGGGAACATAACACACAACCACCACACAAATAACAAGAGAATATATATATCGAAGTTGGTTACATCCATATTATTTTTAGTAACTACTAAGTTCAGGGTTCATATTACAAGAGTTGCTCAAATAAGCCTATACCACTTGGTTGTTGGTATCATTGTCAGTCTAGGGCACACTACTATTTTTGTGATAGACATGCCCTTATTGAGAAGATTCAAATCAGATTACTACCTTTGCAACATAGTGTGGTTTACCGACAAAGACACCACTTACATATTACCGGTGAGGTGATGTGATCCGAGTTCAATCCCATGGACAAATTTTTATAAGAAATATTATTTAAAAGAAAAACAAAAAAAACATACCTTTAAGGTTTGAACCTAAATCTTTTCCATAAAAGAACCATCATGTGATCTATTAACAAACATGCTATTTACCTTATTGATGATAAAAAAATTAAATTTAAAATGTATAGGAACCCTTTATTTTAAGGATGAAGTCTCTTATGGCATGTGCGGTGTACCGACACCATAGACGGAGTATTGTAATTGACATCAAATTCTTTTCACAAAATCACATTATTGTGTGTGATAAAGTTCTAGTGGATCTTATTGTCCCATTTCACAATAATTGCATAGCATGCCATCTTGGACCGTTTGGTTTCTTTCTATAGATGGCTATTATTAGGAACATTTATCCTTTTATTAATTTATCTTATGTTCTATTTTATTCTTAATTTTAAGTATAAGAAAGATTTCACCATCTGTTTTATATATTATTTTTTTAAAAGAATAATAACTTGTTTCAATTACCTAAAAAATAAATATAAAAATTATATTTTATTATAATTTTTTAAAATTTATAAGAAAGGATTGCTACTACCTATTTTATATATTAAATATTTCTATAAAAGAATAATAACTTGTTTCAATTACCTAAAAACAAATATGAATATTATAGCTTATGTAATTGAGGGTATTGAATAAAATTGTGGTGGTTGGATGTCAGTATTAGGAGGACCATACATCTAAACAAGTGACTAGAACCTTTCAAAAACGTCAGTGAAGGCTAGGATAATAAATTTATTTATTTAACTTTTCGTGGCAAATATTTAAAATTGATTTGTGGACGAGGAGGTCCAACTTAGACGGTGGAGGTCGTTGATCTGCTGAAGTCAAAAACGATGAAGTCACTGAGTCCGTCAGGCGATACAGTGAATAATTTCCGACATTTGACGTACGTCTTTGTTAATAAAAAATTATCCCTGAGATCTTAGCGTTAGTATAAAATCCCCTCGCCCCTCTACGGAGAAATCTGCAGTGAACGCTCCGGTTTAAATTTTCTTAGTTAGAAAGGCTGTGAAATTGTGGAAAGTTGAAATTCTTCGTTTGGCCGAGAAGATCTTCGACACTTTCGCTCCATTATTTTGAGGTAAGTTGTAAAAATGTTGCGGCCTGATCTTGGAAATCTTCATTTTCCACGATTTTCTGTTTCATTTATGTCTGTGCCTGCTTTCTTGTAGAGAGGTTTGTTTGTTTTGATGTTTTAAGGGAAATATTGGATTTTGAGCTTGCTATGGGAAGCGTATATTTCTTTCTTTTTTTTTTTGGTCCAAGAACATGTGCTTTTGGAGAAAGTGTGTTAGCGGCAAATTCCTAATATTTTTTTCGATGATTTCGATGAGTTCTAAGTCCAGCAGTCTGTCTCCGGTATAAGTTTTCTGTGCTGGATGTAATGACTTTAAAGTTGCAAGGCGTATTTCGCGCTTTGAGTTTTTGTGCGAAATTATGGCATTTACGAGGTTGTATTTTCGGAATTCTGGAGGTTTTTTAAAGAATTTCACGTTATGCGTTTACTTTTTTGGCATGCGATTTAAGGAATTTTTTAACTATATATTTTCCGGATGATTTCGGGACGTCCTAGGGCTGCTATGACTATTGAGGTCTTTTAGCTTGTGCTTTGGCGGGAAATTTATTCAGTAGGCTTGTGTGAAATTTGGTGAGTCGTTGGATAAATAAATATAGTAAAAATGCTATTTCTACAATTTTCTTGTGTTAGCTTTTCCGCCGCCGATGAATTTTCACCGTTGACGAAATTTCAATTTTGCGTATTGGTAAATTGTATCAGACGTTTCGGATTTTAGTGCAATTTAAACGGCTAAAAATGTTTAATTTAAAGCTGCTATTACAAATCTTCCATTTTTATGCAATTTAAACAGTTGGGAACTTGATAATTTAACCTCTGAGATTGAACTTTCAAATTTTTCTAAACATCTGTTTATGCAGCTGAAATCATCTGTTACGGCTGAAATATAGTATCATTTTTTTCAATTTTACTGTGTCCGGAACAGTGTCGGTGGGCCTTGTTACTTGTTTAGGCAATCCCAGCTTTGAAAAAGAAGACCTTTAGATACAGGACATTTCATTTGATGCGAATTTTTTTCCTTTCCGTTGTCTTCGGGTAGTCCTTTTATCCCAGTTTTGAAGTGAGACGAATCACCGCTGTTGCATTTTGGCATATGTTTCAGACCTAGCTTGCTTACACATTGCCATACAAGTCTTTCTAACTTTGTTTTTTCCTATTCTAGCTTGAGCAGTAACAATGTTGTCAACAATAAAATATCTTAAAATATATTAAATTATATTAAATTATACCCATAACAAAGATAAGATATTTGATCCTACCCGTGAAGTCAAATTCATCGGTAATACTTTTAATATAATTTTTAATATTTTTTATTTTAAACTCAGGAAGATTAAATTAATCCAGAGACCTATGGTATTGTTGAAATTTTGTTAGCGAACAACTTATGTGAAATCTGTTTATACCCTTTTAAAATTTACATTGGGAAAAATAATTAAAATACTTGTTCTTTGTGAAAGGAGTCTCTTACCAAGTCAAAATGGTAATAGTCACAATAATTGTGATCTGTATTTGATTTAGTGTTTTCGCAGAACCGTGGAAAGTGAAACTATTTCGTAACCTTATTAAATTGGGTTTGATTGGTTCAGAAAAGTTTTAACGGAATTTGAAGGTTTATTTGTGTAAATTGTGCGTAATTAATTTTTATGCTAATTATACTCACTTTCTACGGTCAAGGAAACTTAAAATAACATTTTAAAAATGGAAAACCGACCTCGCTCTAAATTATATCAATATAAAAAATTAAAATGTGGGTATTTTGAGAATTAATCGCTCACCGTCGTGCTTTTAATCACTACTTTGTTTTTTGGTGCAGGGTGATGTGGTGCACAAATTCTGTTGCGCGAACCAAGGTTTCCGGATTTTCAGCAGTATACTAAAATTTCAGCAGTTTACATCATCCCTTCTTAGTAGTTTGACCGATAGAATAGGCTCTTGATTAGTAATTTGTGTATCGATCGAATTGAACTTCTTGCATGCTATCACTTTCAACACCTGAACATTGTTATATCGCTGAATCAGAATTTTTATAACTGTATACCCAATCTACAACCGAACATTGTCATATCGCTGACAGAGAATTTTTATAACTGTATACCCAATCTACAGTAGAAAATTCAATTGAAGTTAAACCTGAAATGGAGCAATCCTGTGTACTAAGGCAAGCTTTGGGAGCCAGGGGTGTGGTCAGTGCTCAAGCCCTATGTCGCAGTCTCAGAACAAACTCACCAGCCTCCAACCCTTTGATAGAATTCTCCACAAGGCCCACCCATAAACTCTCTCTAACTGGAAAAGCATACCCGTTAACCACCTGTAATCTAGATGGCCCCAAAAAGTCTTCTAAGCAGCATTCAACCATCTCTGCTGCCCTTGCAGAACGTTTCAACCAAGTTTCTGATGCCAAAGTCCCTGAAATCAATACTCATGAGGACATGGCCATAAGGCTTAACCGAGTCTTGACTGAATTCAAAGCATTGGAGGATCCACGAGACAGGGTGATGAAGCTGTTGGAGTATTCTTCACTTCTCCCACCTCTGCCTGCCTCTGAGCGAATCCCTTCGAACAGAGTAATGGGGTGTACAGCCCAAGTGTGGCTTACAGCCGAGATGGGTGGTGATGGAAGAATGTATTTTGGGGCTGACAGTGACTCTCAGATCACCAGGGGCTTTTGCTCCTGTTTGATTAATGCTCTCAATGGAGCCTTGGCGGAGGAGGTGCTTCAAGTTAAGACAGAGGATCTGTCCACCATAAACATTGGTGTCGCTGGGGGAGCCAGCTCCAGGGCCAATACGTGGCATAATCTCTTGATCAGCATGCACAAGAGGATAAGGGCCATATTGGCAAAGAATGCAGGGAAGCCTCCTGTTGAGCCATTCCCTTCCTTGCTGATAAGTGCAGAAGATATTGCTGCCCAAGGGAGTTTTGCAGAAGCTCAGGTGATCAACTTTTCCTTCATGCTCTTGTTGGTTGTTGCAAATCTTTCTTTCCTTCAAGTAAGAGAAGAGTAATGTAGTCCTCTGTGTGTTTTCCAAGCTCTCTTGCCTCTGAAAGATCCAAGGGTAGTCGCAGGCTTTTCTAACTGGTCAATAGAAAAAAGAAAAAAGAAAAAAAACTCAGCACAGTTCCGTGTTTATATGAAATTTATTTATTTGAATTAAAATATTAAGATGAGAGTAAAGCAGACTGAAATCAAAACAAAAGGAAGGTGGTTAAACTTATTTGAGTTAGAAAAGAGTTTTTTTCTGGGGGGAGGTGGTTAAACTTATTTGAGTTAGAAAAGAGGTTCTTTCTGGGTTCTCTAGAATTCTGATTTCTTTTCTGCTGTCCAGTAGATACAATTACTCTCTCCTTTCTGGTTGTAGTATAAGATGTCTTTTATCAAAAGAAAATTAAAAATTGTTTATATTAAGTTCAATTCGTTTATTTATTTTCTAAAATGAATATAGTGGGTTGTGAGTAGAGGATACTGACATCACAACAAAAGGCAGGTAGTTGTGTGAGAGGGGCGCTTCAATTTTTCTTGGCCTTTCTCCTGGAAAATATTGGGAAGCATTGCCTTTTCTAAAATCTAAACAGTTTTGTCTGCAAAAATGAGCCTAAGGAGAAAACCTTGTACTAAAGGAAGATATGGCAGTGGAAGAGTGTGCCCGCATCGAGTTCTGTGTCTTTAGTGCAACCGTTTTTATCCAGAATTTCATTTTTGCAAACAAATTATATAGGGTTGGAATTTAAAATCTTTAATCTAACAAGTTATTTAGAAGTGTATTCAATCTGGCTTCTAGTCTTTGATTTAAAGATCCAGATATATGTTCCAGGTGGCAGCTCAATCAGGAATGTCCTCTGTACGAGTTTCATTCAGTGCTCAACCGTATCCGAAGTAGTAGCTTTTTTTTTCTATTTTTTTTCCCTTGCTCACCTTGTGGGATCCGCCTTTGCAGCCCCTTGCAGAGTGATGTGTAGGGCCCTTTGCAGCCCCTTGCATACCTCCAAGGTGGGACTGAGGCAGCCCACCCTGTCCAAAAGGAATTTTGAGGCAACAAAGGAATAGATTTCAGCAGTGGTGCCAACATTCTTGCATTACATGTTACCTTTAGTCCCAGGGCCAGCTCCATGTGTGGATATGGCACCGATTTTCTTCCATGCAATCTTACCAGTAACTGCTGGAAGATGAACCACTTCTTCTTACCTGGTGTCTATTCATTTACTATGCCACACATTTTGGATAAACATGTACTGTGTGCTTGGGGAAGAGATGTAGATACATTTGTACATCTTTTGTCAGGACTTCTTGTGATGTAAAGATGTAAAGGGCTTTAAGATTAATGCATTTTTTTATTAAAGTTCTTGTTGTCTATATTGTTCTCTCACTTTATGGATATGCCATATTTGCACTCAGGAATTGATATGCACATGCACAAATAAAAGAACTGAGAGATTTTTCTGTAGACAAAAACACACACCTCAATATTATTCATCTTTAGTCTTATAATGGAATACAAAGATGCTTTTTATTGTTGTCTATTGATATGCACATGCACGAATAAAAGAACTGAGAGATTTTTCTGTAGACAAAAACACACACCCGCATGTGCATTTTTTTATTAAAGTTCTTGTTGTCTATATTGTTCTCTCACTTTATGGATATGCCATATTTGCACTCTATTGTTGATATGAGCAGGAATTGATATGCACATGCACGAATAAAAGAACTGAGAGATTTTTCTGTAGACAAAAACACACACCTCAATATTATTCATCTTTAGTCTTATAAAGGAATACAAAGATGCTTTTTAGGAGGAGGAAATTTCAATAAGAGACATGGAAGTTTTTTAAAATAAGACGTACAAAAAATATACTAATAATATGGAAGTTTCCTTGAATAAGACAAGTACAAAAATCATAATAATATTCTACTATAATAACTAATCAAATATTATCTTGCATGAAGATACTAAGTCTTATCAATTCCTCCCTATTTAGTGGAAAGTGTCCCCACTTTCTCCGGACGATGGGGTAAAAGCTGCTGAAAAGATGATGCAAAGACCCTATTTGCTTGGGTCAGTGTACCCATATGACCAACTATGTAGTGGTAGTCCTTCTTCTGGTAGTGGTAAGTGATGATGATAAAGGAGCATTGGTAACAGCAAGAGTACTGACTGTTGTCTGAGATTGGGTTGCTGGTTGCATTATATGTATCGGACGCTGTTGCTGCTGTAAATAAGAACAAGATTGTGGTTGTGTTTGGTGTTGTGGTTGTGGCTGTTTTTGTGTTGGTGCCTGTGCTTGTAGTTGAAACTGCTATTGTGGCTTGTGGTAGTTGCTGCTGCTGGAGAGCAGCTAGGGACAAATGCTGCTGTTGTTTTTGCAAACAAGAAGGAACTTTCTATAGGTCTGGGGTGATATGTGGCTGCACTCAAGGCTGTGAAACTGGCAGTTGATCATGTAAAGGCAATGATTATTGTGATGATAATTGATCAAGAGAAGACTGTTGTTGCACCTTGTCCTGTGTTGTTTGAAGATGATGACCAAACTGTTACAGAGGGTGCTGGGATTGTTGCACCTGAGAGAACGACTGTTGAGTTGGCTGATGTTGTTGCCGCATAGAAGGGGGCAATTGCTGCTGTCCTCCCTGTTTAAGAACCACTCCTATAGCACAGTTGGAGGCAGCTGTCTCAATCTTGCCTTCTTCCATAAGTGGTAGGATTGGCTTTTCTATTGCTATAGTTTCCACCTCTGAGTAACTCCTAACCAAATTCCTCATAGCAGAGGGTATCAACTGCTCTTTATTATCCTCCTTAGGTTGGCGGATGATACAGAGTGCTAAATATCTTGATAAGTTTACTTGCTTAACGCTAGGCTTGCCGGACATGCAATGTGATTTAGCACTGGAAGCAAAAGTAAGCTGATACACCTTACCATCTTTTTGAATCTTGTAGGTGTTTAGCCATCCATCATAAATTACACTACGGTCATATTAGAATGGGCATCCCAGAAGGAGATCTGAGCAGTGCAAGGGTGTTACATCACATTCAACTGTATCTTGGAAAAACCCAATAGCAAATGTAACTGCACAAACCTTGTTAATTAGTGTGCGAGGCCTTGTTCTTGTACCCAACCCAAATGGTATGGGTGAGGATGATTGTATGTGGGGAGTTGAAGAGTGGTGACCAACCTTTCACTAACTAGGTTCTTTTCACTTCCATTGTCAATGATCAAGAGAGCCATCTTATTCTTGATTTGGCAATTCTGTGTAAAGATAGACTCTCGAGAGGCCTAAGAGTAGTTCTTAGTTATGAGAACAAGGGTAGGGTCAGACTCTATAGGATTTTTTATTTCTTATCATAAGCAAGTTTTCTACCTCATAGGCTTTTTCATGATGCTCTTCTACAAGGAGAGTTTTTCCTTCCTTCTTACTTTGGAGTACCCTGCACTCTGCAGTCAAATGACCCCAACGCTTGTGATAGCTACAAAACTGTTTCTTGCTACTAGTAGCAAGAGAGAACGATTGATTGGGAAATTTTGATTGGCCACTGCTATTTATGGAGGGCTTGGAGGTTCCCTGTTGAATTCTTGTTTTAAAGCCTAACTTATTTTTTGCAGCCATTGCAAGCTTAAAAGCCTTATCTAAGGATTCATCTTCAAACATAGCCAACTCTTTATGAAGGTCGGAGGAAAGCCCTTGTTGGTTACGAATCTGCCATTAGGAAAGGATTTGGTTAAATGCGCCCCAGATTTGCCCACCAGATTGAAAGGCCGGAAGGAAGGAATGCCTTCCGTGCCAATCTCCGGAGAAGGCCGGCTTCCTATGGGTTTTCTCAATTGTTTTAGCTAAGAGTACAGGAAAGAGATAAAAATGCGGAAAGAGATTCAAATGTGATTTGAGTTGGGTGGGGGGAATAAGCAGCACGACAACGATCAATCACCACTACTAACAACAATCCAATACATAACACACAATAGAAACTACAACTGTCATACATCCTATGTATCCTCTATCTATGCATTCCAGGAATACTTAATCATCAAATACCGGAATCCAGAGTTCAGTATAACAGTAAGCAATGAAATAAGCAACATGAGGCAGAAATGACAAGTAAAGGCAGCATAAAGAATGATAACAACAAAATAGAGCCAAGTGTGTGTCTTGCATTCAGAAGCAAACGTATAGCTACAATGGTTCCCTAGCAGGATATCCCCCTTCCACCCCTTTACAATGAAGTGGTGCGGCTATTTATAGCGCAATTTCCCCCCGATTACAATTATGGGCACAAAGTCCCAGACCAGACAATAGCTGACAAAAGCGGCGAAGAGCTGCTGATGTTGACTCTTGTAGGCGAGGACCGTACTGGCAAGAAGGTCCACCCGAAAGCCGTGCAGCCTACGTGGCAATGCGGTTGATGAGACTTTGAGTCAGCATGAATGCGGGTAGCTATGGTAGATAGAACTTTGCATCAGCATGAATGGAGGTAGCTGGAGGAGGTAATTTGGCCCATGCTTGTCCTTTTTCCCATCACATCTCGGCTCGAATCCCGAGGCTAGACACTTGTCAAATTCTGATGAGGGACACATGTCTGCCTTGAAAGGCGCTTGTGTCCAACTTCGCCCGGGAACGGAGCGCCATCGGGTAGCGCAGGTGGGGAACAACGTAGTTGGGGAGGCCTTCGTGCCTTAGCCAATTTCTGGGCTGCTTGATGGATCTTGCCCAATCGCAAGCACAAGTCGAGGGCGCAGCCCGACTTCGCCGTGAAGTCGGGTTGCGCACTCCAAAGACTTAGTCAATTTAGCCGCTGTTCTGATCGCGCACAAGAAGGGGAGCGCACCCCGACTTCGCTGCGAAGTCGGGTTGCGCTCTGACACTTAGCTGATTTTTCGAATACTGTTTTCCAACTGCGCATAGGGAGAGAAGCGCACCCCGACTTCGCTCGAAGTCGGGTTGCGCTCCCATACTTAGCCAAATTCTGCTCATTTCACAGTCTTCCGCACTTCGCATTCCCTAGTGCGCTCGAATAGGGCGCACCCGACTTCGCCGCGAGTCGGGTTGCGCTCCTAGACTTAGAATTTTTCAGGGAATGTGAGATCTGTTTTGGGGATTCTGACTGCAGAAAGAACAAGGGGAAAAGGGAGGAATGCAACCGAAGGAAAGGGGAAAAGGGAACAGTGGAGAAAGGGAAAGGAGATGGAGGGAAGGAAGAGCAGCATACTTACAAAATTTGAAAACATGGCACCCCGTGCAAAATGTGGCAACATTCCTGGCGGCTCGCGGGGTGTCGAGCTCGCCTCGACGCAAAGAACCAGGCCTTCATCCTTTGGGCGCAGAGGAACTCCCTTCCCCTGCCTTCCGCTGCTCTGACGGCTTCTTCTTGGGCAACTGCTCCTCTTCAGATCCGCTTTCGGCAGTTGCTTCTTCTGTTTCTCCTCCTTCCGAACCTGAATGGTCGCCGCTGTCACCTTCTTGCTCGGCCGGCTACTCCCGCTCACGGACAAGGTTGTATGCGGTCCCGGCTCGGTCCTGTGCCGTCGCTCGAAATGGCCCTAAGTCGCCGACATCTTTCAGTCGCTGCTCCGAATGCCGCGACCGCATGCATGTCGATGGTGTGGTATCTTTCTCCCAACTCCTTAAGGGAGGTGTTGATCTTGGCAGTATCTCGACACCATCTGGGTGACCTGAGCTTCCTGGATCGGCTCGGCCCAACTGTCAATTTCCGACGTGTCTGCCTCGAAAGACAGCCAATTCATCTTCACCTGCTCAAGGGTCAGAAATTCTCCATCCTTGATGAAGCTCGGGCAACCGTGCTCAGAAAGAGCGTTGAAGGGGGCCAGGCAAATGTTCATTTCGTGGTCTAATGCGTCCAGCATTTTCTTGGCGGCCCTTATTTTCTCTACTTTTTCAAAATAATTATGCAAGGTTACCCTTGCATCTGCCCATTCTAGGGTAATTCGGGACATAGGGGGAAATCGGAGGCCCTTGCGCTCGTACTCCTCAAGTTTCATTGCCAAGTCCAGCCACTGCTTCGCTTGGCGTTCGGCCTCCTCTACCACAGGCTTTCCTTGGGCAGATACTTCTTGGATCCTGGACGTGAAATCCAGGACCGATATGGACCTGACAACGTTGGCCCTGCAACCCTGCAGCAAACCAGCCCGCATCATTTTGACCTTATTCTTCGAAAAGGCCGCCGTCTGGGATGTTTTCTCCTCAAGCTGAGACTTAGCCTGCCTTAACGAATCCTGGAGCCGGGAGACCCGCTCCAGTGCTGCCTTTTCTCCTCCTCGACAGCTGTTCGGCTGTCTGTTTTTGCGCTGCGGCCTCCTTGCCGAGAGGCGGCCAGCCGGGCTTTCAGTTCATCGATCTCCTGCGGTGCAGACTCCAGCTGCGCGGTGGCCCTAGCCAGATCTTCCTCCAGCTGCCTTGAGTTATTTTGCAGCTGAAACAACGCCTCCTGACTCTCGAGTCGCTTGACAAGGAGATTATGTGTTCTACGACGAATACCGTTGATTTCGTATTCCTCGTTTATATCATCAAAGCTCTTCTCCTTGACTTGGTGCTCATAGTCTGCCTCGGTCATTTCCCGGAGAGGCTTCTTCACTTTTGGAACCAACTTTTCAGTTCTGAGCACTCTCCTGTCCAAGTCGTACTTGGTGCGCTTCACCGGGGCAGCTATTTCCTCGGCCCTTCTGCGTTTGACGCCCTGAAGGAAAGAGGCGGAACACCCTGCGGCTCTTGCTGCCAGAGGCTGATCATCTGCGATCTGCATGAAGTCAAGGTCTTCCAGAGATTGGATCTTGTTGCGGCATTTTTCCTGCAAACAGCGAAGCAGGAGGTATTCCAAAGCCGTGGTCGCTTTTGAGGGCGACCGGGTCCTAGGGGAAGCGAGCGGCTGAGTGGAAGGCGTAGGTGGGGTTTTGAACAATGGAGGTGAGCGGCGCGGCGATGTATGCGTAGCTTCGGCACTGGCCGCAGGCGAGGGTTCCAGGGTTTGGCTGAGGGACTGGAAAGCGTTCGGGTCTTGGGCGAACTGGTCGAAGGAATGGGGGCTGTGCGAGGGTTGGGTGGTCTGAGATGAAGAGGATGGGACTATGGCTTGCCCTGATAAAATGGGGGACGGCGTTATGGCAGGGCCGACTGGGATTTGGGGGAGCGGGGAAGTGGACGTACCTGCGGGCTCCGCCTGAGCCGCTGTTTGAAGGACGTCTGCAGCCCAAGTTTCTGCTTCTGCTTCAGGGCTGTCCAGCGAGACGATTTCCGGCGCGGCTGCTCCTGTCCGTGCCGTGGCCGGTTGTTGTGCAGACTCCCTAGGCCGCTTGGCCTTTTCGCTCCTCTTCCTTTTCTTTTCTTCTGCGCCGCGGCTTGTTCAAAGGAGGGAGAGGAGGTTGGGGCAGCAGGCCGCGATGTGCCCACGGTAAACTTGTACCGGGGTCTAGACGGGAGGATGTTTGCCGCGGCCGCTCCACTAGCTGGCTGTTCTGGCGCTTTTTCCACTTGGGGGGCCACCTCTGGAGTTGACTTTTCTAGCCGCTGCGCCCTTTCGGGTAATGCTTCAGGAGCTGGAGGCAACATTGGGCCCACTTGACTGCTCGTTGGCGTTGCGCTGGAAGTTCCGGGAGTAGACAATTGCTGGGACGGGGACCTCCTTGTATACCTTTTCCTAGCGCCTCGGGGAACGCAATCTCGAAATGCGAAAGGCCGCCACGTGTCAACGTATTGATCATATAGGGCCGAAAACTCATCATCAACGGCCAACGTTTTCCGGTTGGATTTATCGTGTTGCGTGCGGCATCTCATCTTCCAACTTCAACGATTTTGTCCTTTTGCCGATTGAGGGGCGCCACCTTGGAGAGGAATTTCTTGAAGCCCGCCGAATCTAACCGGTGATCCGGGTTTCGCTCTGGATCATACGCCACCTCTTCGCAGTAAAAATCATGCCATGGAGGCCATGATTGCATCTGCTCAATGTGCCATTCCAGGTCTGCACCCGTTCTGTTGCACCTTTCCTGCATGATCTCTGCTCGGGGGCAGATGTGCGCAAATTTACCCCTGACCCCAATTGGGTCATACTTCCAGCACTGAGGAAGCTGTATCAGGCCCATGTCGATGAGTTCTTGCTCGAGGTAGACATGCTGTCCAATCTCGCGCACTTGAATATTCGCCCAGCAAATAGGATACTGAAAAATATGGCCTTTCTTTTTTCCCTGGCCGAACTCTTCCTCGACATAGTCCATCTGGCGCGAAATCTCCATCCCGAACTGGTGGTCAGTGCAGAAATAGGGCAGCAGGAACGGCTTCCCCTTGAATCCGTAGATTCTGACTACAATGCCCTGCGTCAGCCGGAAGGTGTCCCCGTACTTGTGCTTCCTCAGATAGCTTGTCATGACCTCTGGTGGGCGGGATGCCTCACCATTGAACAACCCCAGGACCATACTCAGAAATTTGAAATTGAACTCATAGAATGACCCTTTCCTGTACAGGATCTCGGTCCATTCGTACACGGGCAACGGCTCTCCTTTTTCATTTACCTTCTTCAAGTCAGGAACTCTGATCCGGTAGTGCGTGTGGTACAGGCACAACCATGTGAGGAAGGAGCAGAACCGGAATTCCGTTGTCTGCTTCTGTTGCAACCTGACTAGGTTGGAATGAATGGCGTATGCCAGCCAGTCTGCCCAGTCGAAGAAAATAGGGCGCTTCCCACTCCTTTGCGCCGTGGAGTCGTAAAACTCCCCATGCAGGATACATTCTGCCAACGCCAGCTGGTACGGGCGTACCACTCTGTCAGAATCGCAGCCGAGTACCCATGCCAGGATGATGTATATATATTTGTTTTCGAATCTGTCCAGGGGTATTGGGCCTGTGGGCCATTGTCCGGCTGGAAAGGGGAGTCTTCGCCTTTGAGTCGAGGAATTCTCTCATCCGCTTGGTCTGGGTGAATCTGCCCGTCTGTTCGTCCAGGTTGATCCTCCTGACAATTGCGCTGGGGTCGTACTGGAGCCCTGGGGCGAAAGCTGGCTGGACGCTCTCCCTGAAGAGTGTGAACAAGACTCTTCCCTTGTTGTCGCAGACTTGTCGGGCAGCTGGCTTGTAATATGCCGCAATGGATTCAATCAGCTCCGGGCATTGGTGGACAGGAGGGCACAAGAACCAATACAGGTTCGATTTATATGCAGCCCCGACATGGTGTGAGGGCGAAACTTTGTCAGCCCACTTCGCAATATTCGGCCGCAGCTTGGTGAGGCTGATAGAGAACGAGCCATCTTTATACCCGGCTAGGCGATTAATGGGCGGCGCTGGAGCTTGCCCTCGACTTCTCTTCGCCCGGGTTTTCCTTTTTTGCTCTTGCGGCGCTTCGCTCTCATGAGCGCTGGATTCTGTCTGCTCCTCAGCTTCATGTTCTGCGTCACTGGATTGCGCCGGCATTGGCGCTTTCCCCTTGTCCATTTCTTTTCTTTTCTGCTCGAAGTGGCAGAGACAGGGATTCTGGCTACTGATTGCTTAATTCTGGACCTTGCAGCTCAGAGTTAGCTCGACAATTTGGATGTTCTGAGTATGCCAGAGCCTCCTTTTCTAGGCAAGGAAAACAGCATTAATGGCGCAAGAGGAGAGGTTAAGGTGATTTGCCTGAAGTTGGTGGAAGCGTTATAATATTTTGGCGGCTGTGCATGGGTTTAATCTTGAAAAGCGTACCCCGGTTGCAGTTGGTCCTAATGCGCCTTGCTTTCTTAATGACATCCCTTTTGAAAGTCGCGCAATCATTATTAAACATTCTTTGGACTTCGTGCTTTTGATGACGTCATAGCCGCCGCCTGGGCACACATTTCGAGGGAGAACTTTGGGCCCAGGGTTTTAAAGAGGGACGCAACCCAACTTCGCACTATGCCAAACTGCGCTGTCCGGGCCCACACTTAGAAACATTTTATCATTTTTTCTTGTTTCCCGCGACAGGTCACCCAAGGTGCGCCCGAAATTGAGGGCGCACTCAGACTTCGCCCAAAAACGGGCGCACTCCGACTTCGGCCAGATTTGCTTGCGCAATCTGATTTTGACACTTAGCCGTTTTTAGCTCTGCTTTCCCAACTGCGCTCCCAAGACGGTGCGCAGCCCGACTTCGCTGCGAAGTCGGGTTGCGCACCCAGCACTTAGTCAAATTTTGGCCCTTTTGTCAGCTGCTTTCTTTCAAACTCCCGATGTCGCACTGTTCCGGGAGCGATGCCCGACTTCGCTGCGAAGTCGGGGTTTGCTCTAGGCTTCACTTAGGCTCTTGAAAACTAAAAGCTGAAATGCTGAAATAAATATATACAAGCTGATAAAAAATGCAGAAAAGAAATATATACAAGGAAGGACCCGCCTGGGGTGCCTTCAGCGGTGGTAAATCTTCAGGTGGAACCCGTTGACGGGAATGGGGAGAAGTTGTCCCTCCATGTCCCGGAGCACGAATGCATTAAATTGGTTCACCCGAGCAATCTGATAGGGACCCTCCCAGAGGGCATCAAATTTACCATGGTTGCCCGGCTTTGCCTTCAGTGAGTCCCACTTCAGCACTAGGTCCCCGATTTTGAAAACTCGGGCGGTGGTGCCTTTTGCAAACCAGCCTTGGGTCGCTTCAGCATGCTTAGTAAAGGCCCGGTATGCTTTTTCTCTTTCTTCTTCTAACCGCAGCAGTTGGCACAGTCTGGCATCCACTAGATCCCCGTTGCCTCTTTCTTCATCCAAAGATCCGAGTGCGGGTATCTCTACGTG
Source organism: Wollemia nobilis (assembly GCA_028583015.1). Taxonomy (NCBI): domain Eukaryota; kingdom Viridiplantae; phylum Streptophyta; class Pinopsida; order Araucariales; family Araucariaceae; genus Wollemia; species Wollemia nobilis. The sequence goes on from JAQPPZ010015413.1 coordinate 28,777,984, forward strand.
GGTAGGCAGAACTGCCTCCTTACCGTACACGAGTGCGTAGGGGGATGTCTTGATAGATTTCTTGAATGATATGCGATCCGTCTCCGATTCAGGAGTAGGTGTCATGTCCTCTTGTTTCTCTCTACTGTCCTTCTGACAATTTTCAGTAGATTCTTGTTGGTGGACTCGGCCAGGCCATTCCCTTGCGGGTAGTAGTTAGAAGACATCTTGTGATAGATGCCGTATTTGCTGGTGTACTCCGTGAGTACAGCGCCTGCGAACCCCGGACCATTGTCTGTCACTATTGACTTCGGGACCCCGAAACGGGTGATGAGGCTCTCGAGGAACCCGATGACCGTTTCCTGGTCCGCATTCTTAGTGGGGATCGCCTCTGCCCACCGGGTGAAGTAATCGGTGGCGGTAAGGATAAACTTGTGCCCCGCTGCAGAGTTAGGCGTGATGACCCCGATGAAGTCTAGACCCCACTGCTGAAACGGAGTCTCGACTTGAATTGGCTGGAGGGGCAGGGGTGCTTTTCTGTTTCTGCCAGCAAACCTCTGGCATTTATCACATTTTACACAGACCGCATGTGCGTCTGTGAAGAGAGTGGGCCAATAGTACCCAACTCTGATGATTTTCAAGGTCGTAGGCCTTCCAGAATGATGTCCCCGTGCATCCCGGAGTGAAACTCTCCGAGGACCCTGGGTTTGTCTATATCTCTGACGCACCGCAACAGGATGCCGTCAATGTTTTTGAAATAAAGCCCCTCGGGGCGAAGAACGTATTTCAAGGCGTTTAGCCGAAACCTCCTTCTTTGTGAGGCATTCAGGTGATCTGGGCATCTCCCGGTGCTGAAATACTGCACCAGGTCATTTGTCCAATCATTTTCCTCTGATAAGGAGTTGGCTAGGTTGGTGGTTGCTATCGGATCTTCCCACTTGCAGGCGGAGACTTCAGCTGCAGCGCTTCGGGCCAGCTCTTGGCACAAGGCTCGGCCTCTGATCAGCTTTGTTGGCCGCACCTCGATGTCAAACTCTTGGATTTTGGCAATCCATCCTGCCCTCTTGTGGCCAGGCTCTCCTTGTATGATGAAGTTCCTGACGTCCGGATGTATCACGAAGATTGTTATCCGGCTCTGGGAGACGAAGTGCCCGAACTTTCGGAGGGATTTCATGACCGCGTGAACTCGCCGCTCAATAAAATTGTACTTTTCTTCATGCGGCTGGAATACTTGGCTTAAGAACGCTATGGGGCGCTCTTCGCCATCGTCTCCCTTCTATGTCAGGACCGCGGCGTAACTCTCGGGTTCTCCCACCGCGTACAGGATGAAGTCCTTGGAATAATCCGGGTTTATCAACACCGGAGCTTGTGCAATTCTGGCCTTGATCTCCTCAAAGGCCTGCCTTCTTTCGTCAATCCATAAGAATTCGGCATTCTTTTTCAACAGTTCGGCCATGGGCTTAATCACTTGTGCGAAGTCCGGTATGAACTTCCTCACGAAGTTGATTTGGCCGAAGAAGGACTGTAGCCCCTTCTTGTCGATTGGGATGGGCAAGCGGAGGAGGGCTTCTGCTCGGTCAGGATCCACTGCAAGGCCTTTCTCGGAGATGACATGTCCCAACAGCTTACCTTCTTTTACCGCGAAGACTGACTTCTTCGGGTTAATGGAAATGCCGAATTCACGACATCTCTCAAATATCTGCCGCAGGTGGGAAGCATGGTCCTCTCTCCTGTGAGAGAATACAGTCATGTCATCCAAGTAGATGACAATGATCTTGTTAAGCAGCTCTCGGAAGGCCAGGTCCATGGCTCTTTGAAATGTAGCGCCGGCATTAGACAAACCGAAGGGCATGCGCTGATAAGCGAACGTTCCCCATTTGGTGGTGAACGTTGTCTTATGCTGGTCTTCGTCTTTCACCCATATCTGGTTGTACCCAGAGAATCCGTCTAAGAGGGAGAATCTCTGCGCTCCAACAACTATGTGGAGGATCTGATCGATTTGGGGCAGCGGGTAATGGTCCTTCAGCGAGGCCTGATTCAGATTTCTGAAATCCACGCAGAGACGGATGTCTCCGTTCTTCTTCCTCACAGGAACCAGATTCGCAACCCAAGATGAATGCTTGATGGGGTAGATGATCTTGGCTTCCAACATTTTCAGGAGCTCGGCTTTCATCATGGCTTCAATCTTCGGGTTTACAACCCTCTGCTTCTGCCGGAAAGGTTTCGCACCATCTTCTAGCTCTATGGTATGCTGGATCATCTGTCTGTCATACCCCTTCAAGTCCTGGTAGCACCAAGCTACAATATCGGGGAACTCTCTACATAATGATCTGATCTGCCCGAGTTCCTCTTCAGTGCAGTCCGTCCCGACCTTGATTGTTTTTCCAGGTTCAAGCTCCAGGTCGACGTACTGCTTGGGGTCTACTTTGATCCTGTGGGATATTGCTCTATCATTCTGATCAAAGAGACTTTCTAATGTAATCAGTCCTTTTGGGACATGATTATTCTTCAATTGTATCAACCCCTCGTATTGCTCGTCATCAGGGTCTCTACCTTCGATTGTACATGCTTCGGTAACCAAAAAAGTGACGATTTCCTCGTCACAGTCAAACACCTGCCAGTGGGTGTCCTTATCAGGCACAAAAGGCCTATAGATGGTACGAACCGGCTTCGGCTTCTGGACAGTGTCATCAGCCGGAACGTACTTGGCTCCAACAGACGCCAGAATGTCAGCGTGCTTGTTCTTCTCACGTGATATGGCTTTGACATTCAACGAGTCGAATGACTCCATCAGGTCCCAGACACGATTACGATACGCCTTGAGGTAATGCTTCTTGGAGGCGCACTTATTCGTAATCTGGTTGCACACCAGCTCTGAGTCGCCAAAGATCTGCAGATGTTTTATCCCCAGCCTCTCCGCTTTTCTCAAACCCAAGCACAGGGCTTCATACTCCGCCGCGTTGTTAGTACAGCTCCAAGCCAGTCTGTAGGTGTAGTCCTTCTGGATCCCGGACGGGGAAACCAAGAGTACGCCTGCACCGGCGCCATTTTTGCATCGGGCGCCATCAAAGAAAAGCTTCCATAGCTTTTCTGGTGCAGGTCCTACCTCTTTCTTGGCTGACTGGTCAAGTCTCTCAGGCTGAGTGACGGTGTAGCAGCCTTGCTCAGTCTCGATCATGGCGTTGAAGTCCAGCAAGGAGAACTCATCCTCTACTTGCAACAACTCAAGAGCTTGCTCTGTCATGTCTACCACCACCAGTTCTTCCGTTGTCAGCTGAACCATGCAGTCTTGTGACTCTTCTCCGAGTATCTTCTCTACTAGAAATGTGGAAGGCTTTTCGTTGTAGATCTTCAGTCTCCTTCCTTTGAAGGGCACTTCCATATGTGAGTAATCCAGAGACAGATACCCACCCAGCTTCGCAGTGAACTCCCTGGAGAGACACATGCCGAAGTAAGGTTCCAAGTCGACAACCACGACCTCTTGAATGACCACTATGTCAAGAGCTTTGTGCAGCCGGATCGGGATATCTTTGATGACACCAACTGTCTTGACAGGGGTGCCGTCTAGCTGCAGCACACCTTGGCTGCTCCTTGTATACTCCATTCCGATCTCGTCGCAGACGGCTCTTGGCATAACAGTCGTGGAGGCACCAGAATCCACCATACAGTTGTGTACTATATACCCTTGCATCCGCAATGACAGATAGAAGGGAGGTGGTCTGTTCTTTCCAGTGGCGGAGACTGTCAGGGGTTGAACCAAAACAGCAAGCTGCGTCTGCTTGCCATGTTTTATGCTCTTCAAAGATTCCTGCAGCAGATCAACTTGACCTGGGAGCAGAAGAGCATCATACATACTTATCCTTGCGGGAGTCCTCTTTAGCTCATCCACTATGCTGTAGCCTGAAGTGCTAGCTCCCTCCGTTTCTTTCGCAGGCTCATACTTGGTCCGGTATTGCTGCGTGGCTTCGACTCTCTGTCTCTTTGTCAGAGACGGATATCTCAGCTTCTCCCGAGCTTGTTCTTTTGTTTCAGCCGGAGACTGAGCTACGGGAGCTTTCACCACAGGAGGCTTGAGTGCAGGAAATTTTTCTTTGGCTGCGGGATGCCATAGCCTTTTGTCCGGTGGTAGCCCAGCAAGTTGCGCCTTTTCTCTTTTGGCGTATACCTTCAATGGCTTTGCTTGGGCCGCAGCAGCTTCAACAGGCTTTCTGTCCTCCTTGGCGGGGAGCAATGCCGGATCTTCTTCTGGGACGGCAAAGTTGCCTTCATCGTCCAGGATCATGTAAAGTTCATCCTCTTCTATGGCGCTGCCCGCCAGGGTCTGGAGGTAATGCTGATGCAGCGTGCAATCTTCTTCTGAATGCGGGTCGTTGCACGTGGAGCACCAGTTAACCTGGTCAGAAGTGCCAGGTTGATCCTCAATGGCCGCATTTCTTGCAGGGGGTGCCTTTGAACTTGCCGTTCTGCGGCTTGATCTTTTGTCGTGTCAGAGGAGGATATGGCCTCCTTGGAACAAACTCCATCTGGGCCTGCTTCTTCTTCAGTATAGTCATGTCATTTGACATGGTATGGTATCCAGATGCCAGAGCCCGTACCTCTTGGAGGATTTTGTTCTGAATATCATTGTCTGCAGGTGGCAACTGAGCTGGCGGAGGTAATGCAGCCAATGGCGGGGGTGCAGAATATTGCGCGTACTGAGGGGGAGCTGGGAGTGCGGGATACTGCGGAGGAGGAGGCGGCGGGTTAGGATAATGAATTTGTGGCGGGCCGTAAGGGTTTACGATTGGCGCCGGATTCCATGGCTGCCGGGGGTGCTGACTTGAAGATGACGACATCACACCAGAGGCCGATGGGTACTGGGACTGAGGAAAGTCGTGGTAAATGGGTGGTCTGTACCCTATGCGGGAGCCTCGCCTATGGAGATTATATCCATTTCGGCTTGTTGGGCAGCTTCGTACAGGCAGGGAATGAATCGACTCGGGCTATCTTCAGCAGTAGGCAGATGTCAGAGTTGAATGACCTCAAGTAGTAGTGCGCAGCCTGACCCGCTGAAGGTCGCAGTTCACAAGGTACTCGTTTCCAAGACCTCGCAAACCTTATGTTGAAGTCCGACACCTCCTCTTGGGGGTGTCGCTGGATGCTTTGGAACTGATGCAACAACGAAGAGGGATCAGCAGACTCGTTGCATCCTTTTACAAGCCTGCCAGCCAGCTGGCGCCACCCCGTGATAGATCCCTCTGGCAGAGATCTCCACCAATAGAGAAGCTTTCCCCTTAGGGAAAGAGCCAGAAGACGGGTCTTGACACTCTCGTCTGTGATGGAATGTAGCGCAGCCAAGGCCAGAATGTCCTGGATGTGCTCGTACGCCGTTTTGCCGTAGCCATCGTAAGTAGGGATGGACTTTAGGGCAGCGGGGGGCACAACTTGTTGTCCGACTAGGGCCAAGGGCCCCGTGGAGTCTACCGCCGGGAAGAGATCGTCATCATTCTGCTGAGCAGCCATTTCTTCCTCTCCTCCGGTAGTGTACTCGGTATCGGTACCGTCCGAGGATGTAGATTGCTCTTCAGCCTCGGCCTCTTCGATTTCGGGCTCGGATTCTTCTATGCGAGCTTGGTGGTCAGCCAGCCTGACGCGCTCTCCTGGAGCGGCAATGTCAATTTCGTAAAGATCAGGCTGGTTTCCCGGATTCCTTGCTCTCCACCTTCTTGTATGCATGAAGGCGCTCGGACCGGTCTTCACGGACTCAGAGAATATTCAGGTACTTGCAGAGTCGCCAGGTGTTCTGATTCTAACAAGAATGAAGCGAACACCAATGCTTCGATTCTGTTTTAGGGTGGGAAACTTCCATGTCCCACCGGGCGTGCTAGAGAAACCGTTGGTTACGAATCTGCCATTAGGAAAGGATTTGGTTAAATGCGCCCCGCATTCGCCCACCAGATTGAAAGGCCGGAAGGAAGGAATGCCTTCCGTGCCAATCTCCGGAGAAGGCCGGCTTCCTATGGGTTTTCTCAAGTGTTTTAGCTAAGAGTACAGGAAAGAGATAAAAATGCGGAAAGAGATTCAAATGTGATTTGAGTTGGGTGGGGGGAATAAGCAGCACGGCAACGATCAATCACCACTACTAACAGCAATCCAATACAGAACACACAATAGAAACTACCACTGTCATACACCCTATGTATCCTCTATCTATGCATTCCAGGAATACTTAATCATCAAATACCGGAATCCAGAATTCAAAATAACAGTAAGCAATGAAATAAGAAACATGAGGCAGAAATGACAAGTAAAGGCAGCATAAAGAATGATAACAACAAAATAGAGCCAAGTGTGTGTCTTGCATTCAGAAGCAAACGTATAGCTACAATGGTTCCCTAGCAGGATATCCCCCTTCCACCCCTTTTACAATGAAGTGGTGCGGCTATTTATAGCGCAATTTTCCCCCAATTACAATTATGGGCACAAAGTCCTAGACCGGACAATAGCTGACAAAAGCGGCAAAAGAGCCGCCGATGCTGACTCCTGTCGGCGAGGACCGTACTGGCAAGGAAGGTCCACCCGAAAGCCGTGCAGCTACGTGGCAATGCGGTTGATGAGACTTCGAGTCAGCATGAATGCGGGTAGCTATGGTAGATAGAACTTTGCGTCAGCATGAATGGGGGTAGCTGGAGGAGGTAATTTGGCCCATGCTTGTCCTTTTTCCCATCACATCTCGGCTCGAATCCCGAGGCCGGACACTTGTCAAATTCTGATGAGGGACACATGTCTGCCTTGAAAGGCAGTTTGTCCAACTTCGCCTGGGATCAGAGCGCCATCGGGTAGCGCAGGTGGGGAACAACGCAGTTGGGGAGGCCTCCGTGCCTTAGCCAATTTTTGGGCTGCTTGATGGATCTTGCCCAACTGCGCACAGGTCAGAGGGCGCAGCCCGACTTCGCTGCGAAGTCGGGTTGCGCACTCCAGCACTTAGTCAATTTGGCCGCTGTTCGGACTGCGCACAAGAAGGGGAGCGCACCCCGACTTCGCTGCGAAGTCGGGTTGCGCTCCGACACTTAGCTGATTTTTGGAGACACTGCTTCCCAAGTGCGCACAGAAGAAGAGCGCACCCCGACTTCGCTGCGAAGTCGGGTTGCGCTCCCATACTTAGCCAAATTCTGCTCATTTTCAGCCTCAGCTTCCGCACTTCGCATTCCCTAGTGCGCTCCAACTTAAGGGCGCACCCCGACTTCGCTGCGAAGTCGGGTTGCGCTCCCAGACTTAGAATTTTTCAGGGAATGCTTGCTCTGTTTTGGGAATTTTGACCGAAGAAAGAACAAGGGGAAAAGGGAGGAATGAAACTGAAGGAAAGGGAGGAAGGGAAAAGTGGAGAAAGGGAAAGGAGATGGAGGGAAGGGAGAGCAGCATACTTACAAAATTTGAAAACATGGCACCCCGTGCAAAATGTGGCAACAGCCCTAAAATAAATTTAACTAGTACCTCTTCTGCATCTAAAACATTGAGCTTGACCTGAAGCTTGCTGAAGGTATCGATATACTACTGAACTGATTGACTTTGAGCTTGCCTAAGTAGCAGCCAGTGAGCTAACATGTTCCACAGATAGCCAGGGGGTAAAATCTTTCCTTGAGCATTGCTTAGAGTTCCTCCCACTGATTGATCTCCTCTGCTTTTGTTTTTTTTTTTTTTTAGTAATACTTCTTATGCACATCCACCATGGGGCATTGTCCAATGATCTTGTCCCTAGTCTAGTGCTAAATTTGACATATGGACTTCAGCCATTTGGATCTTTTGATGGTCAGTCAGAGTGGGGCCTAGTTTTAAAAATTCTTCAAGGCTTGGCAGCCAAGAGTCCAGCTTCTTGCCGTCAAAGCTTCCATCATATTTTGGAATGGAAACCTTTGTTTCTAGTTGGAAGTGTTGTGTTTGAGCCACATGCATATCATTTGGAGGGTGCTGGAGCACCATTTGAAATGCTGCAACCAGATCTTGTATGACATGATTTTGGCTCTCTGCTTGACTTTGCAAAATTTGTTGGAGCGTACTCATATTCATTGGTCCTTCATAATTCTCATTGTGTTGGGTATCCTGCTTAGGAGCCATTGCAAAAGGGATGAGCAATATTATTTTGGTTATTGAAGTAGGGAACCTTCCAAAGGGCGTAACTTTTGAGCCAAAACTCCGATTTCAGATTTTTTTTAAATTGAAGATCTCGATGAGCCGGACACATTAAATTGATCGAAGATTGGTTTGGCGCTTGTTAAAACCCTCAAAAAACCCCTAATAGACCTTGAAAATGAGCTCCAAAGTTTCTGTAGTGTGATACGTGAGAAAAAGCGAATAGAGATCTAGCAAGGATAATGTTCAGAAACCCTTAAGGAGGCTAGATCTTTGCCAGCCTGATGAGGGATCTAGTAAAGATTGATCAAAAACTTTTGAGAAGACCAGATCCAAGGCCGTGATCGCAAAGGCTCTTATACCAATTGATATGAGCAAGAATTGATATGCACATGCACGAATAAAAGAACTGAGAGATTTTTTTTAGACAAAAGCACACACTTCAATATTATTCATCTCCAGTCTTATAAAGGAATACAAAGATGCTTTTTAGAAGAAGGAAACTTCAAGAAGAGACATGGAAGTTTCCTAAAATAAGATAAGTACAAAAATATACTAATAATATGGAAGTTTCTTAGAATAAGACAAGGACAAAAATCATAATAATATTCTACTATAATAACTAATCAAATACTATCTTGCATGAAGATACTAAGTCTTATCAATTGCTATTTTATCTTTAACAAGATAAATCTTATTCTATGGTAACAAACCAAATTTTAACAAGATAAATCTGATTCTGCTATAACAAACCAAATTCTATAAGTACAGTGTGTTGTTGTCCCTATTGCTACTGGGGTCCATATTACCAATCCATAATGAAAGTAAAATACGTCCTCTTAAGCTTCTATTATGTATTTTTTAGATGGAGCTGAACTTGCGTCCCTGTGTGAAAAGAAGTCATCTACGTTTAGGAACATCCATTTTATCATACATATCTTGACATTTAAATGACTATTCACTTTAATCCTGTGCTTCTTTCTGTTAAACACGTTACAAAGTGTTTTTCTTAAACCGTGAGTGCTTATATTCTTTAACCTTTTTATGTCAAAGTCTTAAATCTTTGAATTAAATGGATCGCCTATTTTGTAAAATTATCCCCCAGTGTGTTTACATTGGAGTTTGTAATTTTTGTAGGCAAAATACTTGTCACCTGATGCATCCAAGGTTGCAAAGCTTGTTGATGTCTTGAAGGAGAAGCAAATTGGAGTTGTGGCACATTTTTACATGGATCCAGAGGTTCAGGGTGTGCTGGTAGCTTCCAAACAACAGTGGCCACATATTCAAATTTCTGATTCACTGGTAATGGCAGACCGGGCTCTGAAAATGGCAGAAGCTGGTTGTAAAACTATTGCAGTCCTGGGTGTTGATTTTATGTCGGAGAATGTGCGTGCAATATTGGATAGAGCCGGCTTTGAAAAGGTCATTGTCATTTCATCTTAAAAAAAGTGAACCTGGGCTTACAAGCATTATACTCACTCTCTCTCTCCTGTTTTTCTTTTAAATAAACTTATCTTTTAAATTTTAAAACAATCTTGATTTGTCTGCACATTGGAAGCTTGACAATAAGCTTTTATATGCCAGGTCAGGGTATATAGGATGGCAAGTGAAAAGATTAGTTGTTCGTTGGCTGATGCAGCAACAAGTCCCAAATATTTGCAGTTTCTGGAGGCAGCTTCAAGATCTCACCCTTCTCTACATGTTGTCTACATTAACACTTCTCTGCAAACAAAAGCTCAAGCTCATGAACTTGTACCCACAATAACTTGTACATCTTCCAATGTGGTCCAGACAGTGTTGCAGGTAAGTGCTTTCAGTAACCTTGAATGTCCAAGTCTTCTGTGCTTCCAATAATTAGGGTCATGGATTTCACATTGTTCCATATTAGGATTGGCTGGGTTTGATATTGGTCACGTTTGTTACTTGTGTTTAGATTTTATTCATTATGCAGTAGCACTAAATCTTGAACTTGCTATGCAGGCTTTTGCTCAGATACCACATTTGACTGTCTGGTATGGGCCAGATTCTTATATGGGTGCAAATCTTGCGGAACTGTTTCGTCAAATGGCAAACATGACCAATGCAGAAATTGCTGAGATACATCCCATGCATGATAGAAATTCCATCAGATCTCTACTACACCGTCTGCACTACTTTCATGTGAGTATACCATTACTATTGCCTGGGTACTGTGTTGACTTCCTTAGTGACATCTATATGGGTCAGTTGTCTGGGTGTCATCATTGACTTGTGAATTTCTATTTTAGAGCAATTTATCCTTTGTAGTTTAGTTTAATGTGTTCCGTAGGAAGCAGTTTTTTCACAGATTGATTTTTGTACTTAAATTTTTTTTCCAAAAACACAAGGAGGCAGTTTTTTCATAGATTGGTTTTTATACTTTAAAGTTTTTCCAAAAACACATTAGAATATGAAATGTTCAAAATTTAGATGGAGGTATTTTTTAAATTATTGTTTGAAGTGATCTAACTTTCTAGATAATCTGCAGAGAAGTTTGTACATAATAGGAGTAGTAGAAGTATTGATAACCATGTGAGGGAAAGATTTCTTAATAAAGTGAAGAGCTGATGAAGATGAAGGGGAGCAATCAAAGCTAAGCATTGCCATGCATCCCTAATAGTATTAGGGGCTGAAGAATCAATGACACATTATCCACTGCACTGAAATAGATAAGTGGGATTTGATAAAACAAGGCCATCTCTAAAGGGGCTAGGGTGGACAATCTTAGGGTGAAGCAGAGTACTCTCCGTTAGAACCTTTTCTAATAGCAATATGCACAGATGAATGCTATCTAATTGACCTATGTTGATTAGTGTGTGGATCGACAACATTTAAAGTGCACTTAATCCCTCCATGTTTGAAATGTTTTGACAAGAGCCAATCACCCTAGTTATCCTTGGGTCCCTTGTAAAGTCATGCTTTTGAAAGTGATAGCCACTTGAAGTAAAGACAATAGTCATTGTGAACCTAGTGGGAGCATGATCTTAGTTTTCCAAGGGAAATCCTAATGAGAAATAGTCACATGGCCTACCATATTTAATTGTATATCCTGTACTATGCCTTTATGGAAATCCTATCAATTATTTACATCCGTTACCCTTACCAGATTAAATATACTTAGGCGACTTGTGATTGAGGTCTGTAATCTTACACTGCGAGATTGATGCCCTTCAAGCCTCAAATTTGTTGAGTTAGGTTTTTGGACTTTGCATCAGATCAAGACGACATCCACATATGAAGTACTTTTGGTAAAGTTTCTAGTGCATTCATTTGGTTTTGGGTTCTTCACTACCTAATTTCCCTACATGTTGCACCTTGGCTTTTAAGAGTAAAAATAGAGAAGCAACTGTTGAAACTTCTTGACAATTACAGAAACTTCTCCTTTTAGTTTTCAAATATAGATTATGCCTAAGAAAGATTGAAATGAATGGAGTTTTTTCGATGATTATTTAGCATTGAACAAGATAACCATGAAAATTCAATATTCATTGCCTAGGATCAAATCTTATATAGAGCTACCTGTTGGATATCATTAGATGCATGGACCCATTAGATGTTTGGAAGACAATTTTAAAAATGAAATGTTGTCTTTATGAGTGGCTAGTCAAGTATTTGATTTTACTAATGCTCCAACTACATTTCATAGGCTCATTGATTATATAATTCATATATTTTGCCTACATCAGGGGAAATTTGTAGTAATTCATTTGGATGATATAATGGTTTATAGTATTAGATGGGAAGATGATGCTAAATGCATTCAAATAATTCTTGATCTTTGTGACAACATAAATTGTAGGGAAAAATTAAGAAAGTCCTTTGGACACACTTATATTCAGTATTTGGGTTTTGTTATTCAGCACATTGGTGTACATGCAAATCTAGAAAAAACCAATGTTCTCAAGGATTGGCTTATTCCATCCAATACTACAAATCCAAAAAAAAAAAAAAAAGTTCTTGGTGGCAGGAATATATATAGGAAAATCGTCCTGCATTTCTGAGTCATTGCCAGACACTTCATCAGTTATTGAATCAGAAGCATTTTCGAAGGAATCAAGGAAGCCCATTTCTCTGCATCAATGCTTTCTCTTTCTTATTTGTAGTAGCTGTATGAGATAGAAACAAATGCTTCAAATAACGACATAGGTGTTCTTCTTAAAAAAGGTTGCCATCCAACTGCACATCATTCAAAGACACACCATGCCTTGCAGTCAAAGAGGGACACTTTGAATGGTGCACAACATTTAGAGACTTTCTATTTTCATTAGATGAGGATGCATGTGGAATATTTTATTAGAATATGCCTGTTATGCAGTCAAAGTAAGCCTTCTAAAGAAGGCTTAATTTGTGCCAACTGCTTCCATTCTCTTCTAGGCATTGCAAATCCATATCAATGGATTTTATTAAGGAATTGCCAATTACTATTCGAAAGCATGATTGTATCATTGTTTGGATATTAATTCATGGTATTTTTCATTGCATTAATATGATTTGTGACTTCAATGCTATTTTTCATGAGTGGGCATTCACATAGATGACCTTTTAAATCTCATGTCATTTAGTAATAATCATGACTTACAGGGACCCACAAACCCCACGAATACCTCAAGCGATTAAAATCACAGAGAATTAAGATGCTAACGTGTCAACTTAGGGACTTTCACCCCTTTGCCTACCTCCATATTGGCCAGAGCTTTTGGTACATGTAATGTCTTATAATCTCACAACTCAACCCGTACAATAATCTATATTTTTGTATGTTGGTTTTCTAGGATGGCTATATACATTCCATGCAACAAAATTATAGGTTCTTCCAATTATATTCAGTTGTTTTTTGAGCATGCAGGGTGTCACTTTGGCTTACTAGTTATTATTGTTTGTGATTTTGACTTAGTTATTTTAGTCATTTTTGGAAATTTTATGGAAGCTTGTAGGTGGTTAGTTGAGGTTTTATGCTTCCTTTCACCTACAAACTAATGGTTAAACTGAGGTAGTTAACTTCTCCTTGGTCATGCTCTTTGCATTTATCCTAAGCCAAAATAAGCAGTGGGGCACTTATCTTCATGTGTTGCATCATACTTATAATCATGCTACCTATGTCGCTTTAAGACATTCACAATTTGAGGTTTCTATGTGTATCAACCCCTTGGTCCAAATGAGATTCCAATAGATTTTCCCTCAAATTCTTCATATTATCAACAAAAGGAGCACAATAAAGCAACTTATTTTGTCCAACATTTGGCTAAAGTCCATAGCAAATGTCAACAAATTTAAGCTTTATGAGTCCAAACATTTGACCAACGCCTATCGTGAATGTCAGCAAACATAAGCTTTATGAGTCCCAATATTTGCAGTAAGAGGTTGTCATTTCTCCTCGTATGGATACCATTTCATATATTCAAACGCCTCTTCATGAAGCTACACTTCTTGCTTGTCACACATGCGCTATAAGGTACAAGCAAACTACCACTTAGTTGGTTGGAAAGGTTCATTACCAACTAAAGCTAAGTGAGTTTTGTAACCTACTTATTGTCAAGCCCCATAAGGCAATCATTTCTCCGCACAACTTAGAATGCATATAAATATGAGAAGCCTCAAATTTAAATGTCAATCATTACACAAGATCCTTGAGTAGGTTTATTTCTTTATGTAAGTTTTTCCCCTAAATCTTGGAATTAAATTCATGTCTGCTTATCTATTCTTATTTGTAAATAAAAGTAAGTGGTACATCAGACTAGAAGGGCAGGTTTAATTGAAACTTGACAATATTCACTTGCTGGAAATAGAGAATATTCAGAGTTTTGACATAATTTAATTTCGTTTTGCTTTGTGTGTTTTACTAGGGCTAAATTACCATCATACTTTCAGTGTAATTACTTTAATTACTAGAAAAATCATACCCTATAATGCAACATGCAGAATAAGGACGCCCTTACGAAATGCCTTTTCTAATCTACTGAAGAAATATCCTTATCATGGGCATTAGTGTGTTGGATTTGGTAGATAAAACCTTTGTTTTAATTTGTGCTTTCCAAGTGATTGAGTTCACTCTGGCTACCTATGTGTTCTTATTTTTTGTCTTTTAGTTTGCAACCCAAAAATCGTTTTTATATCAACTAGTCCAAGATGGTTCAATAGCTTTGGAGACAATCTTAGATTGGACTTTCTGCAGAGATGCACCATTGTTAGGATAAAGATCATATGGTTAGAAGTTAAGATAGTTCTATCTATTTGATAAGGTTTTTCGATTAGTTAGGATTTGAACTCACCACTAGAATTTCTAAGTACAGTATGTAATATTTCTTTATATTTGTAATATGCAATACGAATCGTGTGGCCTGTGTTAAAAGCTTATAACCATCCTTCATATTCTACTATGTATCACAATGTTCATGTCCAAATGTTGTGATCAAGCACTTGAGAAATGAGATGTTGGACCACTTTTTCATTTCAAATTAGAATTTTGAAAATGTATACACGTCTTCTTTAAGGTGGATTGAAGTTATAACCTTGTACTCATAGAAATAGGTCCTTTAGAGACTAGCATGTGTTCTTTTGTCTTGTTTGGGGATGATTTGTGCAAATCAGGGGTTAATCAGAGTCCCAAGGATGATGATGCCAGAGCACTTTCAGCTTGCAGGCCTTGGCATCTATTTGGGCTCTTTGCTAGACAGGCCAGTGCCAATTGTCCTTACGGCATCAGACTTTGGCATGTTGCCAGCTCAACTTGTGGCATCATGACCTCTGTGGCACAAGTCAACCTCTGGCACCAATCTCAGTGGTGTCAATGAACATAGACAGATGGACCTATGACACCAACTCTATGTGTCACCACCTAGCACTAGACTGCACAGATAATCTTCCAGTGCCAGGTGGTAGGAACATCTCTGCATATGTCCAATTCAGCCACTTGGCATTCCATGGACTGACACCAGTTGCAGAGGAAGCAGAAGGGCAGTCCTGTAACTATTCCTGAACTGCTTCTTGATCAGTTGGAAGCTGAACCATTTTACCTTCTAACTGCCTTGTAACTACTGTATATAATGTAAAAGCAGAAAATAGAGGTTCTTCTCTTCTTCCTTTCCTTCAGTCCTCTTATGTTTCCTTAACACAGACTGTTCCTGTATAAGCATTTGTTTTGCTCCTCCTTTTAGTTCATTGGAACATAGTGTCCTGCATTGTGTAGGGCATGCACCCCATGTTCTAGAATCTAACATTTCTATTTTTGCATTTTTTACATTTGCAACATTTGCGAATAAAGATTGCATTTTGTGTGAGAAAGCATTTCCTGTTGTGCCCTGTTTCTTGCTGCACAAGTTTGAAGTATAACTTTCAGGCACCACAAGCTGGTTTCAGAAGCCTCAGATCCAACACAATCTGGACCTGCTGTCCGGATCAAGGGAGCACAACTTCCCTTGTGGTTTTTATCAAAAGAATTTTGCATGCAGTGTGACTACGAGTTTTAGAAAAGCTTGAAATGAAACATAGGTAAACATTTCCAGACCTTTGAGGATCCCAAAGGTGCCATAATGAAATTAGGGAATTCAACCATGTGCAATAGTTAAGAGCAGTTTACTTAGATATGTGGAAATTATAAATGCAATGTGTAAAACCAAGCCTTCAAGGTACAACACAATTCTCAGAACAGCACTCAATTGCTGGCAACAACATTCTTCAATGTAAAGAGGAGACCCCAAGTCAAGTTATGCATGAATTGGACTTTGCCCATATATTTCTTAAATGTGCAGGATCCATGAACCATTTCACAGTTTTTGGTATTATCAGGTAACAAAACCCATAAAAATGAATATAAGCAACTTAGGCTTTACAAGGTTTCTTAAACATAATTACATCTTAGATTAGACATTAGGTTGTAGTAAACTTTGTCAAAACTTGCTTGTTTTGTTGCCATTTCTCTTATTCCTATCTTCAACAATATGTCATTGATCTTGGATGGCAATTTATCTAGCATTATAATTGCAGGTTGGCCCCACACTGCAGCTCATGGGATCTGACCAATAGTAAATGCTTTCCTACCAAAAGTAGATTATGGTGAATGCATAATGATCATGCAACGTTGAATACACAACCTTGGTCCAGTGACCCTAAATCATTGACACCAGAAGACACATTTTGCATCCTGGGATTATGAGATCCATTTCAGAGATGGATAAAGATTCAGGTATGCTTAAAGATGCCTGAGCCATCTCCAAATTTCTCCCATGAAGGAATGATTTGTAGAAACCCTAAAAGACATTAAGAATATAAAATTTAAATGCTTGCCATTTGTCTTTTCAAGACGTAAAAGGTAATGGATCTCACCGGCAGCCTTTGTATAGGCTCTAAAAGGGGTCCAAATCCTCATCTCCGAAGTAAAATTTATATGGTAATAAAAATTGATCTTAATGTGTACAGATGTACCCATGTACCTATATGTGCTTTTGAAAAATCACATGTATGTACCCTTTTCATCACCATGGCTGTGCCCACTTGCCTTGGCCATACTGTCCTAATTAGACCCAAGAGCATTGAACATCATATACTTAACTGCAAATTAGTGGGTTGAAGGGTTTAGCTATAAAAATTTAATTTCTCCTTGGTTAAGTTGTGAGAAGTTGAAAGGAAATGATTTAAAGTGAAATATTTGGTTGCCAACATATAAAAAAAAGTTGGTTGACAGAGTTTCTTGCAAACTTGCAAGGAAATAATCATTTGTATTAAATGGTTATAAGAAAGGGAAAAGAGAGTTAATTTTTTCTTTCTAGTGTTCTTGTAAGTACTTAGTGTGGCTTCTTGGATATAGAAATTAGTGATCTGAATCTGAATTCCATTTTGAATTTTAAATGCTAACTTCATTTAAATTTTGGCTGAATTCGCATAGCTAATAAAATCATTCGGGTTTCAAGTGATAGTGGTCAAATTTATGGTGAACTTAGTACTTCATTTGGTGGCATTGTACATGTACTAAATATTATCTTCTGGCTTGGCTTATGGTAAACTATTGTTTTGCAGGACGGAACATGCATTGTACATGATCTCTTTGGTGAGGAAGTGGTAAGGAGAGTTGAAGAAGGTTATTGCGATGCTTTTCTAACTGCTCATTTTGAGGTTCCAGGTGAAATGTTTTCACTTGCAATGGAAGCAAAGAAACGTGGAATGGGAGTGGTGGGTTCTACGCAGAATATTTTGGATTTCATCACTCAGTGTGTACAGGAAGCGGTGAATCGTAATATTGATGAACACCTCCAGTTTGTTTTAGGCACCGAATCCGGCATGGTGACAGCTATTGTGACGGCAGTTCGCAATGCACTGAAAGATGTCAGAAGTGCAAACGTTGAGGTGGAAATTATCTTTCCTGTTTCTTCGGATGCAATGTCAGAGACACCATCTTCAGGTGATGCGAAGTCTAGTGAAGGGACAAATTTAATGAAACTTTCCATAGTTCCAGGACCGTCATCTGGTGAAGGTTGCTCAATTCATGGCGGTTGTGCTTCGTGTCCATATATGAAGGTGAGGATACCTATGGCAAAGTTGAATTTTGAGTTTTACGATGTAATTACTCCATCAAGTCTGTGACATACAGAAAATGTGAAATATGCACTCCATCACTATGGTTCAAATGTGCTTGCTGATACATTTAGAGAGGGAAAAAATAGCACATTAGAACATGCCACCCTGCCTACCTCATTATCTATTTCATTCCCTGTTGTTTATTGATTTAGGTACAGTAACAGTTAACTGTATTATTGCAAGACAGAGCAATTCTGTAAATATTTAATGCATCCATCTTATCCCTCGTTCTGAACTAAACGGTCTTTTTCAGCATGCCTGTAGTAAAGATTGAGATACACAATAGACTAAAGTACTGCAACCTCCAACAAAATATTTGAAGGGATTATTTAAGCAAAGTTAAAACAAATTTTCCAAATTTGCAATTTTAGGTCACAGCCAAGACAGCATATCTTCTGGGAATATGACACCCCTTTGTGGGAGGAAGGGAAAACATTCACTTCACTTTATATATATTAGTTTTTATTTTTATTTTTTTAAATTTATTTATTTATTTATTTTTTAATAAATCAGTTATATGGGATTGAAATGGACCCCACCCATATTACATCATCACCACATAATGGTATTACAACAACTATGCTATTATGCATGTATCGCTTGGCAAGAGTTGAACTTGGGTCTCCTTAAAGTTGAGGAATATAACCAGTTGAGCTAATGCTATTTGATCATTACATATGTTAGTTTAATTGTGTACTATTTTAGAATTTCATCTGTAGTGAATTCTCACTACACACAAAAGATGCACCATTTTCGGTGGCAGCAAGTGGAAGTTGAAGCGAAGGACAAGTGTAGACGGAACCTCCGATCGAAAATTTCCGAGAAGTAGAAGTTGGAAGTCCTAGAAGGCACAAGAAAAGTTAAAGTCTAAAATTCGGAAGTTTATAAAACCTCCGACCAAAGATAAAAGGCAAAAATTCCGACACATGAAGATACACGGTCATATAATAAAATGTCCCAAGGTCAAAAGATCATAAAAGCCCTGATGGCAAATGGTGAGGAAACTTCCGAAGGCTGAAATCACCCATTTTTCGAAAATTTAGGGGACCAAATTTGCTTTGGGGGCTCCTGCTCCTGAATCCTTGCATTGAGGATCGTTGGCCCCCCATATCCCCCAATCAGGGTCGCAACCCCAAACCTCGCACGTTATGATGAGGTGTACAGTCTTCTATGAAGTATGGTCCTTTCTTGCAAAAGAGTATGGTGTATCTTTCACAAAGGACAACAGCAATAGCCCCCCCCCTCCCCCCCAAGAAATCTGAAGCTTTAAATGCAGTCCTTTCTTGCAAAAGTGTATGGTGTATCTTTCAAAAAGGACAACAGCAATATCCCCCCCCTCCCCCCCAAGAAATCTGAAGCATTAAATGAAGAAATCTTCGGCACCTAGATTACGGGAATCCCCAAAAGGGGATAGATGGTAATAATAGCAGTAGTTGCTCATCCAAAGACTCAAAATCATTTGAAATATATGATTCTAGGTCCAGAGACCTCAGGGAACCAACAACTTAAAGAAAGATATGATCCAACACCTAGAAAATTAGTCATCTTGAAATCTTTGCATGAGTTTTAGAGTGAAATCCTTCTCTTTGTAATTTATAATAGTGGTAGTTTAGGCTCTGTAAAGGATTGACAAGTTGGTAAAGCTTTCCTTTCATTTCACTTTGTATAGCAGTTTGCGGAATTCTGAGCGGTCTTGTAGGCAATCAAACCCTTGTTTCTGGCATAATCTTTTATAATACATTTTGCTTGCATATATATATATTGGAGGCCATGTGTCTACTTTGAAGTCCATCTATGGATCTCATGCCCTAACCTGCTTCTCTTATGTGTGTATGCTTGTATCTTTGTGTGCTTATATATGTCAAGGAGAGGAAGAGTTCATATCGGCACATTACATTCAGACCTGTTGTGTAGGGAGATCTTATTTGATCTTTGGTGCATTGCCACCTTTTTAGCTTAGGTGTTCCTTTTCAGTGCTTTTGTTTTCTTTCTCATATCCTTTTCTCCCCAAGTTGTTAGATTAGAATGTGCGCTAGAGATCTCATCTTATAAAGGAGCCGGCCTTTGTCAAAATCCCGAAGGCCCCCGAACGAGCCGAACCTTGTGCTCTTGGGATTGGCCCTGCTGTGTCGCTCCGCACGAAGCACGATCTCCCCCATCCACCTGGTCCACACCACATCCAACAACCAGGACAATCAGAGAGGACAACAAATCCTTTGATCAAGCTCATGGTAAATAAAGTCTTGCCAATCTGTCTAATCCCGAAGTTAAATTAGTGAGATTAACCTTAAATATTTCCAAATTAGAATGCAAGCTAAACCATATATTCTTTGAAAGAGAAAAATCTGCCATTTAAACTTTCTTTCGAGTTTTATGATAGCACTCTAGCACTAATGTTAATTGGTGATATTCATCTCATTAGTTGAATCCTACCCCTTTGACAGAATCTTTACTGGACTTTGGACCTAATTTTGAGGAGAAGACTAAGTCTCATTGTGAGCTTAATCTACATTTATTCCCCTTAATCAAGAAGTGCAAGAATTTACCATTTAATGGGCTAGCTTCTGCAGGAGGAGAGGTTCTCAGAGAATGATATCAATTAAAGCTTACGGCATAGCCCTTGATAGCTCTGGGTTTCAAGTCTTGACAGAACTATGTGAATGCTTTCAATCTATTGAGGAGTCCAGCTGAGGCATAGGTCTTAACGAGTCAAGTTAACATGACTTTCTAAAATATAGTCATTCAGTTTGAGCAGTTAAAACTCACCAATACTTTTAACCTTCTTCAGCTGCCTCTTTATTTGGCTCTTTTCTTTCCAGGTTAGTGTTATATACCCTCTTAGAACGTCCATAGTTCACGAACAACTACTCTAATACCAATTTGATCTGTAATGACAACTTTATGCTGATAAGAATTGACCAAAACAGATATAGTGCTTATTTATTTGTTTGTTTATGCTTAAGAAAGCTTTGCTGCAATTCATATAGATTTACAGGTAATTTGGCATGTATAATGTCAAAAATCATTCAGAATTAACTCTGAACAGAAAGTAGAAAGACCTAGTGCAAACATTCACAAGACACCATACCTGAATGGAGAAATCCTTTGGGGGAAGAAAAATCTATGGAAAAACACAAAAAAGTGAGGACAACATATAAAAATTGAAGCTATATAAAGAAAAGTAACCCTTCAGTGTCCCGCAAAGCATCCATCTCAAGGATCTGACCTCCTGAGTTTTTCTACAGCCTGAGAAACCTCCATTTATGCCTCCCAAATGTGCAGACCATCACTTACTTTCAAAAGGTCCCTTCCTTTTAGCCCTAGCATGTCCTTATTTTGAAGTGCCAAGGTTCACCTGATGACAAATGACCCTTCATCTCCCTCCTGTGCCATCTCGTCAGTACAGCAGGTTGATCCTGCTGGTTATCAGGGAGGACCTTGCCAGTGGAAAGGATGGGGTGGTCTTTATCCCTTTTGACTTCTTCTGATCCATGCTGGGTCTCAATGGTGTGCCTTTGTGCTCTGATCAACCAACTGGGAAGGTGCTTCTCTACTCTTTGAAGCCTTCTGGTTTTAAGAGTGGCAAAGTCCCCTGCTCCATCATGCCTCCTCTGCAGTCGCTGGTCTTAAAGGCCTCCTATGTCCTTTCTCAAGGCAGTTGACATGTTGGCTTCGACACTTGTGCTCCAATCCTTACAGATCAACTTCAGTCTTGAGCCAAAATATATTTCCATAAAAGTCTTGATATTTATGACGATCTTTAAAATACTTATGTGTATTGTTAATCTCATTACTAAGATAGATCAGAGGATTCCATGAATCACTAAACCTGATATCATTTACCTATTGAGATTATTGTGGTTATTTGCTAATCTCAATAGCTTCTCTGACATTTCTGCTCTTTACAGTGGTCTTTCCTTGCGAACACAACACTTTCAGTGCATAGATAATTTCTGGTTCTTTTTTAGTGTTCTGTGGGAGATGACTTGACAAATCTATTTTGATGTCAGCACAATGTTCCTTGATCCTTGATCAAATTAGTTTGGTTGATGTGAATTCAAATCATGCACAAAGATGTGCACTAATCAGATAAGGAATATCATGAATGTTTCCCAGATGAGTTATAATCTGCTGCTAAGCTATTACAGTAGAATACAAATATTCTGTCATTTTATGGTATTGCAGTCTTGGATGCATTTTTTTTCCCCTCTCTCGCCTTCTTTAATTTTGTTTCTCTCAGCAAGGGATGCATGGCTCAAATATGGATTTAGATTGACTCGCAAAGAAATCTGTGAAACTTTGTCTCATAGGAAAAAAAGAGAGTTAGAATTTGAGAAATTTGTAAATTTGTAAATTTGCTGTAGATAACTTTTTATCTTGCTACACCTTCACATTTTTCCAGAAATAATTAATTTTAAAATATGTGTAGAGGGAAATATGTTTATATGAATGCTAAATTACAAGCCTGCTCTTAATATGCTAACATGCAATTAGGGGTATGAGATTTGTGAAGAGAGAAATTCAAGACCTTGTTTTTCATCTGATTTGGGTGCATTTAAACTGGACATGGAGACAAAGACTAGGGAATGTTAATGACTTATCCAGTTACAACTTTTTGACATTATACAAATTAAATTTGGTTTAAATATAATTTAATATAAGCCATTCTCCTTTTAGGAAAACAAAATTAGCTTTAAGGAATCAGAAGTGTAAGAGGATGTCAAATGTTCTTGAATTGAGAAAGACAAATTTCAAATTCAAATTTCAGTCTTAGAAAAAAGAAATCACTGATGCCAAATATAGTTTTCTGTTAGGAGACTACATCAGTCTGCACAGCTTGCTTTCATTTTCTTTATCAGGTAGAATTTTGATATGTTTTTATTGTAGAAGTTCTAGGAGAAAGCTTCCTAAATGAGTGTTTATGTTTATTGTTATAGATGAACTCCTTGGTTTCCTTGCTGAACGTCTGCCACCTCGTTGATACAAGCCAAGAGTTTCTTCTTTCTGCTTATGAAGCTCAAAGATTCGAGACAAGCATGCTATCTGGTCATTCCATTGCAGATCTTGGGTGTGAGCCCATTTTGCACATGAGACATTTTCAGGTAAATCTGAAAAGACCTATGGCATGATCTCTTCATTCCTATTCATGCTTTTTGTTCCAATTTAGCGATGATAGTCCATGCTGAAGCAATTTATTTTCCATTATCCTGTTGTTGATGAGATTAATTGAACTTTCTGCAGTCAAGTGGAAAGCTGCCAGATAAGCTTGTGTATCAAGTCCTTCATAGACACCGTGAGTGAAGGAAGGATCTCTGGACAGTCGCTTTGCAAAGTTTCATTTGTTATGTGGTGCAGTATTGCAAGCCATGTTTCTTATACATGCAGTTTCAGTTTCAACGACGTCTATAAGGTTGGAATGCATCTATAATATAGATTAACCATAGCAGACCCAGCTTCTTGCCACATGGAAGAGGTGTGCTTGATGGATCACCATTTCATGTTTTTGCTATATTCTTTCTCAATTCAAAAGGATTTAAAAGGAAAAAAAAACAGGGGCCTCAAGACGTCTTTTCTTTTTGCCCATCAATTTGTTGATCAATTTTTTTTTGTATATTATATTTTTGACAGTAGCTTCTTGTGAGGGGCTCATTGAAATGGAGAGGTTTCCATGTCAAATTTGGAGTACACTTCACTGTTTTAACTGATTTGTTAGAAGCTGAAAACATCGAAAATTTTAAGGTGGATCTCGATACTTTTAATGCAGCTTCGCCTTGTAGTTGTCATCTATTTCAAATCACTGTTGAAGATCTTAGGTTGGCATTTGCTTTTCATAATGAAAGGAGAGTGATTTGAGTGTTGGATCTTTGAATTCAGGGTAATCAAATGTTACGTGTTTATGGTTTGATCTGTCTCTTGTAATAGTGTGCATTCAGACCTTTAGATTATTACATTGTCAAATGTGCAACAAATTCCGACTCCAGAAAACTTGACCTACGGTCTGATGTTTTTATTATCAATTTTCATTGTGCATGAGTTGTAAATGACTATGGTTTTCTTTCCTTGTTTTGGACAAGCACAGGGATAGTATATGTGCCAATCAAAGGAATCTAGTCTGCTCTTGAATCTTCTAACGATATTTTCTGTTATATTCAACACTGATCATGATACTTGGCTGTAGCAATGGTTTAATCTCATTATGCAATATAATAAAGAGAACTTCTTTCAACCATGCAGAATATTATGTGCCTAGTAGTTCGTGCAATTTTTTACTGTGAAACTAAACATTGGCAATCAAATTATAATTACATGACACTGTTCAAATTTTCTCTGAGAATTGCTTCTTTAATCCACGTCTATAGTTTTGTTGATGCTTCATTTGACTCTACAGGAGAATCATAAGGATTGGATTGTTGTCTTTAACATATTCAGTTTATTATTATTTGCAACATATATTTGACATTTCATTACATCAAATGGACAATAGCTTTATCAGAAAATTTATCCTAATGAAAGCAAGAAAGAAAGCACCTGAGCCTTACCCACCAATAGCTATAGTCAATATCTTGAGAAACCTAGTAAAGTTTATTTGAACAAACATGGTCAAAGCGTGATTAAATAGATTCAAATATTTTGGATATGAGATTTACATGAAAAAGCAACCATATGAAAACTTTGTATTTAATGAGAGTTGTGCATTCTAGATGGAATGATTTCTTTTTGGCTATCTTCCTTAACTTTCCACCTCTTATTTAGTCAAGGGGCAATGTAAAGAGTGTCTCGATCATCAATTGTGTCAAAACATAACTGGAAATGTCTTTCCATCTAACCAGATTGAATCTTAGTTGCAAGGTCTTGAGCAATCTAACTTTAATATAAATAAACGACCTTGTGAGATCATTTTACTAAGCCCTTGAAGGGTTGGCATAATACTTAAGAGCAAAACTTATTCTCAATTGAAATCCTTCCCAGATAACATTGCTTCACAACTTGAATTGCAAATCACCTCAATGGGAAATCCCTTTTCTAGACAACACATGCACTTTCATGTGTTAAATTGAAAATTTTACATGATTTCATTAAATAATAATAATGAAATAATAATAATAAGGGACTCCAGGAACCTTGTCTAATGTCTGCATGGACAGTTGTGCTTTTGGCAATAGCCACTTAGGTTTATTTGTTACTTCTTATGCATTTCCCCCCTCACACGAACAATGAAATGGGGAGAGCACAAACAGGGCACTTTCCCCAACAAGAATGCCTTATGGTTGGTTCTCTATGTGAAGCACATGTCAGGATGTCACTCACATTAGGAGTACAAATGGTGTTTCTAATTTGTATAAAGCCCCTCCAGGTTGGCCAAAACCTGGTATGAAGCTGATCCATTTGGTGGTTACCAACCATTTTTTTGCATGAGCTAATATGCCTTCACTAGATGAGGAAACAAAGAGGAGTTGAATTTGTTTACAATGTCATGATGGGGGATGCAAACCAAGAGAAGTTGAATTTGTTTACAATGTCATGATGGGGGATGCAAACCAAGAGGAATTGAATTTGTTTACAATGTCATGATGGGGGTGCAAACCAAGAGGAGTTGAATTTGTTTACAATTTTTTATGCAATTATCAGGCACGAAGAGTTCTTTAATGAGAGAATCAATGTCAAGGGCAGAGATATGAAGCTGGACATCATTGAAGTAGATGAGGGATGGTGGCGCTTCTTGTTTGTGGACTGACCTTCCTACTCTACTTTGTGAAGAGGAGAGGTGTTCCAAGGAATTGGGCAAGTATTTGGATGATACCCAAATTAGTCTATGCCGAGTGTCGCAAGGAGGAATAGATTGGTGTCAAGAAAGAAAGACATCCCATCGTTGAAGTGGACGGGGGATAGTGGCACTTGTTGGCTAGGGGCTGACCTTTCTACTCTACTTTGTGAAGAGGGGGAGGTGTTTCGAGGAATTGGGCAAGTATTTGGATGCTACCAAAATTAGTTTATACCAAAGTGTCGCAAGGAGGAATAGATTGGTGTCGAAAGAAAGACATCCCTTGTGTTATCATGGTGGTTATGAATGACAATGTTGTTGTGAGAGGGAAATTCAACCAAGATATTGTTGGCTATGGAAGAAATTGTTGAGGAATGGTCCTTTTAAGCTAGGGATACCATAGTGGCAGGGCTCAAACTCAATAAGCCCATATTTTTTTACTTGGTTCAATGCATGGTAGAAAACAAAAATGCCTCAACAAATTAGAAAAAATATAACATATACTACATTTTATAGAAAGAGACTGACTAAAGGTCAACATGGCATGACCAAAGTCACTTGACTTTTATACTCAAGTTTTTAGAGACTTGAGGAGAGTCTAAACACTATGAGGAATATTCTCCGCTCTTAGCTGAGTGTTGGAGGATTGCTTCTTTGAATAACTCTGCTAGAAACACATTCCAATCTAGGGAAGAAAGTTATGGTAGAGAATAGTTCTAGTTTGAAAGGGTGATTAAAGACAAAAGTGTAAAGGGTATGGGGAAATAAAAGGTCAAAGCCACTTTGACAAACCTTGATTTAGAGTTATTGAAAAGAGATTGATAAGTTGAGGACCTTCATAATAATTTGTAGAGAATAGGTGGTGGGAGAGGTTTGGTTTAGTTTCCAAACATATTGTTGATGGAGGAGCTTAGAGGAGGAATGCAGATTATGGTGGAGAGCACAGTGCATGGTAATTTGAGGGGAGGAGTTATAGAGATGGTGAAGACCATTTCCCAAGCAATGTTTTTAGAGCTATTTGAGGAGTGTCAATCACTTCGTTTCTCACTTTATATCGAATAGCAATTTGTTAAGTGTTGTTTTTATTGGCCTTGTTTTTGTTGTTATAATTTTATGGAAGCCATATTGTCCATGGGTACGAGGTTTATTGGGTTTGGTTGAAAGGAATGAATGTGCAAGTATTCATATTCTAGTTTGTAAGAACTTAATTGGTATATAGTTGGCCTACGATATTCTAGTTTGTAATAACTTAATTGGTATATAGTTGGCCTACGAAATAGCAAAAGGATTTATTTTTCATGGATAAAATCACATTGTATATTGTAATTTAGCCTTTCTATACTGAGGATTTTTTATGTAAAACATATTATTTACCAATAAAATAATAATAAGATTTAAAAACATACATTAACTTTGTACCCGTAGAAACCTTGTAGCCATGTGACTTGATCTTCATCGTTACAACCGTTTATCATCCTCATCTCTCATGTAAATATATTTTTGTCTTCTTTTCAAACACTTTCCATTTCCCTTCAGTTTCTTGCATATACTTTGTAAATTTTTAATATGCGTGTTATCTCTTATCTCTTAATTAAGAACTCAATGATCACATGCATATCAAACTATATTAAAATGGCTTGCACAGTAAATATTTTCATGCAATTCATCACCATAAAACCAACAATGACCCCACACCAGCCACCAAAAGTAGAAACATCATTATGCAACCCAAGGTTCATGACAACATAGTGGGTATGACCCATGTAAGCTTGATTTGGAAATCATGATAATACTACAGGGCATCTGAACAATCATTTCTTAAGTTTGTCACAAAGGAAGGGACAATTATGATTGGGTTGTAATCATTTGTTCCGCAAAGTTGTATAGTCAGGTTGTTTAAAGATGAAGGACAATATTTTATGATTTACATCTTTTATGATGCTAGTACACTATACTAGTCTATTTATGAGTTTGGTGTACCTTGCCTAGGCCTTCAAACTAGGCTTCTAGTAAAAGATCTATATCTAGAGTAAAATTTTAGGGTTTAATTCTAATTAAATCTTGGTACGGTGTTGCTACATCATATCATGTCTATTTACAAGCAGTATTGTGAGAATAAATTAGAAAATGGATGCTTTCCAAAGAACCTTATGTTGCACTTTTGATTAAGGACCTTTATCCATGAGTAAAGGGTTATTAATTAAATTTCCACTAAGTAGCAAGTATATTTACTAGCTATTATTGGGTTTTTGTGTGTGAAACAATTGGGAAGTGGATACCTTACCCAAATACTTGGTGTATTTGCTTAAAGACTTTTCTCCACGAGCACAAGAATATTAGTCCAATTCAAAGATAAAAGTTGTGTTGTGTGTTTTGCTAATAATTTTTTTTTATTTAGCTTTTATTTGAATTAGTCCAATATTCTTTAGTTGCTTTTTTTATTCACTTTAATAATGCATCAAATTCTAAGGAAGAATATATTAGATAAGTTTGCACAACCTTTTTAATGAGTACTAGTATTTAATCAACCTTATTTGGAGTCAACTTGTTAGATGTTGGATCCTTTGCAAGTCCAAGTAAATATTCAATACCTTTATGTTTTGAAAAAAAAATGATGCAAATGCAATGGATAAAAGGATCAATCATTGAATTAATATTTCTCTATAAATAATTTTTCTATAATAGTCAGAAATTTACATTTGCACTTTTGCAGGCTACCTCATATGAAAAATATTAGTAAGAAGTTTGTTTTCTTCAAGCTAATAGAACATTGACAAAAATCAAGTCCATTGAAGCAACCCTATAGAGAATACATGGGATGAATGTGTGGATGTAGGGAGCAAATCCACCTCCCAAAAGAAGAAGAAATGATAAAACTTGGATTTGCACAATTTTGTCAAATGTTCAATTTTGTCTAATTGTATAGTGTAGGGTTGTAAATGTACAATTGTGTAATTGTACAATTGATCATAAACGTACAATTAGAAGTTAAATAAAATAAAGTGAAATGCACATGAAAGGTAATTTGATAAAAATCAAATTAAGACTTAGTAAAACCTTAGTGCATTAATTATTTTAAGATATTGCGGGAAGGCAGTTGTGAATGATGTGTTGTCTCAGGAATCGCTTTGGAACGACTTGGGAAAGCATTAGAAGCCTCCCATTCAATTTTGGATGGTTTCTCATGCTTACAGGTTGTTCGTTGATGTTGATGGTTATTCATTGTTGTTATTCATCGTTATGTTTGAGGTTGATGGTAATACAAATTATGGTTTAGATAATATTATTCATGGTTGATCATGTTGTCTCTATTATAGATCATTGTTGATATGACATGTATTGTGGACTATGTACACATGAATATTGTTTATGCATATTGATGGTGACTTTGGATTGTACATCTTGTGCAAGTATGCCCAAAATTATAGTGAAAATGGTTGATTCTACAATGGAATTGGAGTGCTAATTGATTCCCAACCATGTATGATGATTGTGGATACGACTGTTGACCAATAACTTTCTCTAGAAAGGGTAACTAATACGTTTGCATACACTTGTACACTTTTTGGAAGTGAACAGTGAGGTGTAATGTTTGGTACAGACTAAGAATGGTGATTTTGGATGTGCATGTTGGACTACTATAGTGACAATTTCACCATTAGGGTTAATCAATCCATGTTGTGATGAATTTTTGCATATAACTTTGCTTATCTAAGGTTGAGAAATTGTAGCAAGGGTTTCCTATAATTCATACATTTAGCCTTCCAAACCATACAACTAATCAATTGCCTTGTTTTATACTCATAATTGCATAGTTGAACTTGTATGAGGTGGAAAATAAGAGTTTTAGAGTGAATGATTGCAAAACTGTCAAGGTGATGCTGGTAAAACTGAGTTGGACATATTGTACATCTGGAAAATCATACAATTTAAGGTTTGTATGGTTATAACCATACAACTAAATATTTTGGAATCATATAGTCCCTTTTTATGAGTTTTGTAAATCGTACAATTACAAACAGTACCACTCTATAATTTGGACCAAAATAGTTACAAAACTTTGGAACTTATCCCAAAACCTCTCATTTCACCTCCCTTTAGGGAATAATCCCCCTTGTGCTACATTTGACATCATTGCCAAATCAAACTTTGAGGATTTGAAATAGTATTATCAAAATTAGGTCAAATTATCGTAGTTGAGAAGGACCTGCGATTGGTAATTTTGAGTAGGAACTAATTGGAGGTGAATGACAGATACAAGTTTGCAAAGACGTGGGATATGAGATCAAAGAGGAGCAAATTTTAGTAAGGAGTACTAGAATTTCTCAAAGAGAATGTGAAAAATTTCACACAAGATACGAATGAACTAGTGATAGAACAAGTATGGACTTCGAATGAAGGAGACGAGATGTGAGAGATATTGTTGATAGAAACAAAAGGGGTACAAGAGTCACAAAGAGTCGAGGAGAACGTTGGCGTAAGCGAAGACGTTGAAAAAGAAGCTATGTGAGGATACGTCAAGTGAATGGTAACACCTGAACAAGTGACAGAAAGGTTGCAAAGGAGTGTGGAGGATGAGAGTCAGACATCAAAGCAAAAATGTGTGAGGTCTCAAGGACTTGGGCCACAACTGACATACTAGTGAAGAAGGTCATAGAGTTAGGATGCACAAGAGGTTGGGAGATGATTGTTCGATGAAAATAAGGTGCCTAGGATAGAAACATCCGAAAAAGAGCAGCATAGTGGATCACCCACACAAAGGAAGAATCAGTCAAGGATTTTAGAGGACACTTCATCAAGTGACGAAGGAGGAACCTCTCCAATGGTTAACATAGCCACAAGAGTAGGTAAATAGAGATGACCACCGTTCACAGGAGAAGGGAAGGAGGATCCAACAAGACATATCAGTACATGCATAACCATATGAAAAATAAATGGTGTAGACCAATTGTAGCTATTCCCTACCACATTACAAGGACTTGTAATATATTGGTATCTAAAGCGAGAAAACACACCAACATTGTGGGTTTGGAATACGATGAAAGATGTTTTCATCAAGGAATTTTTTCCTCTATGGGATGATGGCGACATTGTAACATAAATATACATTACAAAGCAAGGTGTCAATGAGGACATTAAAACATACAACCATCGTTTAAGATAATTGGTAAAAAATATACAAATACCACCAACAAATGCATTGGTTAAATGATGATTTTTTGATGGATTACTACGAACATATAGGAAGAAGATGAAGGCAGTATCGTCCTCAACATATGAAGAAGCGTTAAAGTATTTTTTTGAAAGTGAGATGAAGCAAATAGTAGTAGGAATCATGACACATTCTAAGTATGAGGACTTGGATAGTACTGAAGATGACACGATACATCAAACTATCCAATCATTTTGAAAGGAATTTGATAAGATACTAAAGGAGGCCAAAGGAGATACAAGGTGAGATAGAAAAGATATATGGTGTATGAAATGTAAGATCGAAGGACATACAAATATGAATTATCCTCAAAATGAATATTACCACATATGTAATGTGTTGGGACATGAAGTGGTAAAATATCCATTCAATTCAAAAGTTTGATAGCAGACCCTCACAATTCAAGAATAGGAGAAAAAACCAAAGCCTCAAGGGAATGTACAAGCTGCAACTAGTGTAGGTTATAGAAATAACTATAGAGTGGGAAGGTCATATCAAGGCAATATGCAAGGAGGTCAAAGCTACTTGCAGTATGATTCAAAAGAAAGGCAAATCATACAATATTGCAATTTCTAATAATGGGGGGATTTTACGAAGAATTATCCTTCTCCCCATACACAAGATAACACTACACATGTGTAGATTTTGTGGTCTAGGTAACCACAAGGAGGTCAACTATCCCAAGAAAGCAAGGATGAGTGGCTCATTACATGTGAATTTCTTATATATTGACGTACTCAGTAAAGGAGGAGAAATTGAGAAGGATGTATTAGTCGTGACACAAAGTAAAACTAAGGGCACTTACCTAGAACATGCCAAATAAAAGAAGAGGTGGTAGGTGGAAAAAAAGGTAATTGAAGAAGAGGCACATAAAGCTAAGAAGTTAAGGCTTGCAGAGCAAAAAAATTTAAGAAGCCTTGCATATTAGAAGATAAAGTAGTTGTATAAGACCTAGTTTTGAATACAAAAATACAAATTAAGATGACCAGTTTTCTTGAAGCCATACCATTGCTACAAGAGGCAATGGAGGAGGAGATACAACCATAAAAGGTTATGGAGGTCCAAATCCAACTGATACAAGAAGAGGAATGGAAGGATTATTTTATGGATCTAACCATATTAATGATTGATGTTGGGAAGAAACCAACATTGGTCCATACGGAGATACTGGGGTAAAAGTTAACACAAGTGATTGTGGATGGAGGGTCAAGTGTTAATGTGCTACCAAAGAAAACTTGGATGGAGATCGATGCTCCATCATTGTGGGAACCAAATTTTAGGTTTTATGGTGCTAACTAGTATGGTATTGAGACAAAGGGAGTATTAATGATACAACAGGTGATAATAGCGAACCATGAGTTCGTCTTGGATGTTGTTGAGATTACTATGTAAAATCTTGCATACAATGCACTATAGGAAAGAGGTCGGTTGTGAGTAACCAAAGTTAATCACAACTGGGGAAAAAATTAGAACACATTCAAGAAGGGACAACAAAAGTATGATTAACTTAAAAAATAAAATAATTAGAGAGGATGTTGCCACGATGGATGATTCAAGCAGTGAGAAGGAAGCCATACAGGATGAACGCCAAGTATGCAACTCTGGTAAATACAGATATAGATAAGATGCTAGATGTTGGCATTATTTTTAGGGTTACCATGAGTGAATGAGTTTCTCCTATTGTGGTCACCTTGAAAAATAAAGTGGATAAGATTTGGATTTGCATATATTTTCAAAGTTTGAATGCAGTAACAATTAAAGATCCCTTTCCTATTCCATTCACGAATTCCATTTTGGATATAGTCATAGGACATGAAATTTATTCATTATTGGACAATTTTTTTGGCTACAATCAAATTAGTATAGTTGAAGAAGATAATTTGAAGACCATGTTTGTTGTAGAAAATAGAATTTATGCATACAAACTGATGCCATTCGGGTTGTGTAATGCCCTTGCCACATTTCAGTAGATTATTCTATATATATTTGATCAATTTATGATAGGGAAGTTCAAGGTATTCTTGGATGACTAGTCCATATATGGTAAGATCAAGGACCATATACCAGCCTTGAGTGAATGTATGAGTTGATGTTGAAATGCACAAATATCCCTAAATCATAGGAAATAATATTTTATGGTACCATATGAGAAGTGTTAGGATCTCATCCTAACCCTTAATGTAATAACTTCCCCGATGTAATAATTCCTAGTGAACGTGGGTAGTACCCATGATTAATATTTTGTAATGTTCTAAGTTTTAGCTTAGGTAATGCCTATGACAAATGGCACCCTTTCTATGTAACACATGGTAGATAGGTTAGGTAAGGTGGCATTTGTGCATGTAATTCGTGTGGCACTATGCATGTAATTTGAGTGGCATTGTGCATGTAATTCAAAGTGGCACTATGCATGTAATTCGGGTGGCATTATGCATGTAATCTAGGTGGCATTTTGCATGTAAGCCAACCTTGGAAGGAAACTCCTTAAATACCCGAAAATGCACCAATGTAACCATCTTTTTGCAAATTAATGAAGTATTGAAGGAGGTTACCCCCTCGAAGAGGCTTGCGATTCTGTATTATTGTGAGATTTTTCCTTTATGCAAATTTTTGTTATGATGTGTATTCATTTTTGAATATTAATATGATGTTTATGTGAGTTTATTTCCAAGCAATCGTGTGAGAGTGTGTTATTTGAGTTTATTTTATAGCAGGATCTTAACAAGTGGTATCAGAGCGCTTTTCAGGGCCAAGTTCTGTTGCAACTACAACGATTCTTACCATCCAATCTGCCTGTTAGGTATAAACTCTGTGTGTTTTTCCTGTTTCTGTTTTCCTTATTAAAAAAAAAAAATCCAAAAAATACAGTACATTTTTTTTTAGACAAAAAAAAAAAAAAAAATTTATTTGAGTAGGTAGAAACCCTATGCCAGGGGTTTTAAAATATTGAGAAGGATCTGTCATTATTGGCTAAGCTAGATAGACCATAAAGCGTCTAGTGAAGTGAGGGGCGATCAGGCTCCAATACCCAGGCCTCGGACAGAACTCGCGCATGGACTTGAGCTCCCAGGTATCTTTGTGTATATCGGGAGACCATCTAGGATTAAACAAACTTTTAGCCATTAGGAAGCTCTTTGGCCTTGTATTACTCATAGTCTACGAGACACAGCATCCTGGACGATTACCCTCTCGTATTGTCAGAGAGGCAGGTAGTGTGCTCAAGGGTATGTGTGGAATCCTCCTTGAGTAGTGGCCTGGAATATTGGTTCGAGCACTATTGTTCATCACTGTCAGTATATTAGAGGGCCTATGGGTGGTACATACTCCTCTACTTAGCATTCCCTGGTTCTGTTAAAACTTCAACCTGTAAAAAATGCAAAAAAATAAAAAATAAAAATCCAAACCTCCCTGTTCGTAAACCTGCATTTCAAATCCCCAAAAGTGAGCATATGAGAAAGGAGTCCTCTACTAAAAAAATAACAGTAAGGACATGCATTCGGGATAGACCATGAGGGTGACACTTAAGTTGACAGTTTGGAGAATAACAGTCAAATTTACAGTGGCAATCACAATCGAGTCGACCAGGTCGAGAGGTCAAGACACAGTCAGGCAGAATTTACGTCTTCGTGGTCGAACGGAATCGTCATAATAGTCACCTGCAAAATACATAGAATCTTGAGCATGACATGAGGCCAATTATAGATAGTGCTCCAGTACCCAACTTTTTCCCTGTAGCTCAGAATCAGAAATTGTAAACACCATTAGACTCAACAAAACGAGAGAAATATATATATATATATATATATATATATATATATATATATATATATATATATATATATATATATATATATATATATATATATATATATATATATATATAGCAAAGTAGTGTTGAGATATATAGTTCATTGTGACCACCTCTTCGAGCTGATCGTTTTGATATATAGCACCCAAGCACTTTTTTGGGCACTTACTAAAAATAATAAGTCCTAAAAACTCAATTCTATTTTTAGTAACTGGTCACAAAAGGTTTAAAAATGGCTCAGGGTACCTGTGGACACCAAAAAGAACTAGAACACTTGGAATCCCTAGCAAAAGCCATTAAGAACTTGCACTCGGATTTTCACTCCATAAGGGAAGAAGTCCAAGGTCTTCGCCTAGAGCATGAGGCCACTAGCAGCCGCTTAGAAGAAGCACTGACAGAAGTAGACAACAAACTAAAAAGAGGATCACCCAAATCAGAATACCAAGCTAAGAGTTCTGCAAGGAATCATGACCATGATCCACCCTTTAGAATGCCCAAATTGGACTTTCCCAAATTTAGTGGGAAGGATGTTGATGGGTGGCTATGTTGGGTTGATCAGTTATTTAGACTTCATAATGTCCTTGTATTTCATCGAGTCCAGATGGCTTCCTTTAACTTGGAGTCTGAGGCTCTACACTGGTTCCAATGGTTACGTGTTGCCCACCCAAATATCTCTTGGGAGGATTTTGAATCCCAACTACTCACTCAATTTGGTCCTAGTGAGTACGAGGACTTTACAGGAGCCTTGACCAAACTTCAACAAACAGGGTCCGTCCAAGAATACCAAGCTCAATTTGAAAAATTGGCCAATAAGACAAGAGGATTGAATGAAGGGTTCTTCCAGAGTTTTTATATCAGTGGGTTGAAGGTGGAACTCCAAGCGAAAGTGAGAATGTTGAAACCACAAACTATGATGGAAGCTATCAGTTTGGCCCGTTTTGCCGAATCTAAACTCTCTGCCCAAAGGCGCCCATCAAAGTTTCCTCAAAATAGACCTTCATTTCCTCCTCGAGCCCCACACCCAGGTGATAATAAATCTACTACACCCAAGTGCCTCACCATCGAAGAAATGGATGCACATCATGCCCAAGGGTTATGCTACAATTGTGATGAAAAGTTTTTCAAAGGGCATAAGTGTGCACACAAAAAATTGTTCTTGATAGATGTTGAAGAACCTGATAACTCTGATGAGAGTGATGAGGATGAGGACCCTCCAGCAAAACCTCCTCCACAAGAAGAAGTGAAACAGGAGCCTGAGACAACAATTACAGTCCATGCTCTTGCAAGCATTACTACTCCTCAAACCATGAAGGTTACAGGATTTTTCAAGGGCCAACGTCTTTCCATCCTTTTGGATTCGGGAAGCACGCATAACTTCATTGACCCTAGAGTTGGTCAGCGGGAAAATTTCTACATCCACACTTGTAATTCCTTTGATGTCATGGTAGCCAATGGGGGAACCTTACCTTGTAAAGGAAAGTGTCGCAATGTTAAAATCAAGATAGGGGACTATGAACTCAAGCAGGACATGTTTGCCCTCCAGTTGGGCGGATGTGATATTGTTTTGGGATCTCAATGGTTGAGTACGTTGGGCACTATCAGTTGGAACTTTGCTGAACTCTACATGCAGTTCTCCCAAAATGGACAAACACACATCATCAAGGGCTTCCCGATAGGAACACCCCAAATTATCAGTTCAAATGGCATGGAGAAATTGCTAAAGAAATCATCACGTGGGGTCATTGCACAACTATTCTCCATCCAACCATCCACCTCTCAAACAGGTGAAATCCCACCAGACATGCAACATATTCTCCACAAACATGAGGCCATCTTTTCAGAACCAACCACACTACCACCGCATCGCTCTCACGACCATGCCATTCCATTATTGTTGGATAGTACACCTCCCAATATCAGACCATACAGGTACCCCCATGCCATGAAGTTCGAGATTGAGAAAATGATACAAGAATTACTCAAGGGAGTGTCATTCGGCCTAGTACTAGTCCCTACTCTGCACCAGTCTTACTGGTCCTCAAGAAGGATGGCTCCTGGCGACTGTGTATTGACTATCAAGAACTCAACAAGATAACTGTCAAGGATAAAT
The DNA here is from genome assembly GCA_028583015.1 of Wollemia nobilis. Lineage (NCBI taxonomy): Eukaryota > Viridiplantae > Streptophyta > Pinopsida > Araucariales > Araucariaceae > Wollemia > Wollemia nobilis. The sequence continues at coordinate 28,814,552 of JAQPPZ010015413.1, forward strand.
TTCCTATCCCTATGGTTGATGAATTACATGGGACCGTGTACTTCACCAAGCTAGACCTCCGCTCTAGGTATCATTAGATCCGGCTCAGGGATGAAGATATTCCTAAAACTGCTTTTCGCACTCATGAAAGTCATTATGAATTCTTGGTAATGCCATTTGGTCTCACAAATGCTCCTTCTACATTTCAAAGCCTGATGAACAACATCTTTCACCATTTTTTGTGAAAGTTCATCCTTGTGTTCTTCGATGACATCTCGATTTACAGTCTCACATGGGAAGAGCATCTCAAGCATGTAGATCAAACCCTACAACTATTGGCCGAACATAAACTGTTTGCAAAAAGGTCCAAGTGCTCCTTTGGTTTGACGAAAGTAGAGTATCTGGGACACATTGTCTCAAAGGATGGTGTCAAGGTTGACCCTAAGAAGATCCAAGCAGTCCAAGAATGGCCAAAACCCTACACACTCAAGGGACTTCAAGGATTTTTAGGGCTTACAGGATATTATCGTAAATTTGTCTGTAATTATGGAAAGATAGCCGCCCCCCTCACCTCCATGTTGAAGAAGGATTCTTTCACTTGGACAAGGCCAGCTAAGCAAGCATTCCTGGAACTCAAGCATGCCATGACCACCACTCCTGTTTTAGCCATGCCAGACTTCTCTAAAAAATTTGTCATTGAAAGTGACGCTTCTGGTCCTGGTATTGGGGCGGTATTGATGCAAGAAGGACGCCCTTTGGCTTTTACCAGCAAAGCCCTATTTGATTGCAATTTGGGGAAATCCACATATGCCAAGGAAATGTTGGCAATATTGCATGCAGTCCTGCATTGACGACCTTACCTCATTGGGCGCCATTTCTCCATCAAAACTAACCACCAGAGTTTGAAATACTTTCTTGAACAATGGGTTGCCACCCCCGAGCAACAAAAGTGGGTATTAAAACTCATGGGCTATGATTATGACATCATGTACAAAAAAGGGAAGGAAAATCTTGTGGCAGATGCTCTCTCTTGCCAATTTGAGACCCTTAGTATGTTGTGTGCCATCTCTACACCATTGCCCCAATGGATTGAGCCCTTACATCAAGAAATACTTCAGGATGCAGATTTGAAAGACCTGGTTACTTCACTTGGGGATGATCCAGATTCTACACCAGGATATAGTTGGGATGGCCAGGATCTACGTTACCATCAACACCTGGTTCTTCCTCCTAAGTCCCCACTTTGAGAGCTCCTCATGAAGGAATCACATGCTACTCCATCTGCTGGCCATTAAGGGTTCCTAAAAACTTATGAGCTACTCAAGCACACCTTCTTTTGGAAAGGTATAAAACAGGACATTCGCTCTTTTGTAGCGGACTGCGACACATGTCAAAGGATGAAAGGGGAAACAGTGCGCTCTCCGGGCACTCTTCAACCATTGCTGATACCAGATCAGGTGTGGACTGACATCTCCATGGACTTCATAGAAGGGATACCTAAATCTGGAAGCAAGTCTGTTATTTTCATGGTAGTGGACTGCCTTTCAAAGTATGCTCACTTTTGTGCCCTAAACCATCCTTACACAACATCCACTATTGCCCAAATTTTTCTTGACTTCATATTTCGCCTTCATGGCATGCCAACCTCCATTGTATCTGATCGTGATCCCACCTTTACTAGCAATTTTTGGCAAGAGTTGTTTAAGTTGCAAGGGACTCAACTCAAAATGAGTTCAGCCTACCATCCACAAACGGATGGTCAAACAGAGGTTGTTAATAAATGCTTGGAAACCTACCTTCGCTGCTTTGCCTCCGATCATCCTACTCATTGGGCAAAATGGCTTTCTTTGGCTGAATGGTGGTACAACACTTCCTATCATATCGCCACCAAAATCACACCATTTGAGGCAGTTTATGGGTGCCCTCCACTCACGCCTTCCTCCTACATTTCGAGTAGCTCCAAGGTCCAGGCCGTTGAAAATGCTCTGAGTCAACACACCGAGGTCCTCCGCCAACTCAAGAAAAATTTGAACATGGCCTAGAATCGGATGCGCCAACAAGCTGATCAACATTGTTATGAGCACAGTTTTGATGTGGGTGATATGGTCTTCCTTCACTTATAGCCATACAAACAATCATCCCTACAAATTCGTAGGTGTCAGAAGCTTGCTCCAAAATTCTATGGCCCTTATCAGGTTCTCCAACGGATTGGTCCGACAGCTTACAAATTGGCTCTTCCCCCCACTTCCAAGATCCACCCTGTTTTTCATGTTTCCCTTCTCAAGAAAGTTGTGGGCACAAAGTTATAGGTTCAATCAACACTTCCCGAATTGGATGAAGAAGGCTCCATCTTACTTGCACCAGAGCATCTGCTGTATTGTTGAACTCACACTCTGCGCAACCGTACCATTATAGAGGTCCTAGTTCAGTGGCGTGGACTTCAACCTGAGGATGCTACATGGGAGTCTCTCCATCAACTCCAACAATAGTTTCCTCATTTTCAGCTTTGAGGGCAAAGTTTCTTCAAGGAGAAGGGCATGTTAGGATCTCATCCTAACCCTTAATGTAATAACTTCCCTGATGTAATAATTCCTAGTGAACGTGGGTAGTACCCATGATTAATATTTTGTAATGTTCTAAGTTTTAGCTTAGGTAGTGCCTATGACAAATGGCACCCTTTCTATGTAACACATGGTAGATAGGTTAGGTAAGGTGGCATTGTGCATGTAATTCGTGTGGCACTATGCATGTAATTCGAGTGGCATTGTGCATGTAATTCGTGTGGCACTATGCATGTAATTCGAGTGGCATTATGCATGTAATCTAGGTGGCATTTTGCATGTAAGCCAACCTTGGAAGGAAACTCCTTAAATACCCTAAAATGCACCAATGTAACCATATTTTTGCAAATTAATGAAGTATTGAAGGAGGTTGCCCCCTCGAAGAGGCCTGCGATTCTGTCTTATTGTGAGATTGTTCCTTTATGCAAATTTTTGTTATGATGTGTATTCATTTCTGAATATTAATATGATGTTTATGTGAGTTTATTTCCAAGCAATCGTGTGAGAGTGTGTTATTTGAGTTTATTTTATAGTAGAATCTTAACAAGAAGTTACTAGGACATATAGTGTGTAGTGAAGGGTTGAAGAATTATCTCGATAAAATTCATGTCATTTTGAATATGGAGGATCCATATGATACAGGTTCGTTAAAAACCTTCTTAGGATCCACAAGATATTATCGAAGGTTTATCAAGAATTATGCACATGTGTCCTACTCATTGGACTTATTAACAAATAAGAATATTTCTTTTAGTTGGAAAGAGAAGCATCAAGGAGTTTTTAAGGAATGCAAAAATTTTGAGTAGCCCCATCCTAGTTTTTCTATATTGGGATAAAGAGTTCCATATCCATGTCGATGCTTCCAATATTGTAATAGGATGCACATTGGTTCAAGAAGGATAATTTATGCTGGATCAACCTATTTATTTTGTAAGTCATCTATTGTCAAGGGCGAGAAGGAATTATAGTACAATAGAATGAGAGGCTTTGGTGATGGTATATGCGGTACAGAAGTATAGGTATAACCTATTGGAAAATCCCTTTGCCTTTTATATTGATCAAAAGGCTTTGTTGTACCTAATAAAAAAACTGATGATACAAGTGCAAGTCAGTAGGTGGCTCATAACTTTATAAGAATTTTTATTTTGAGTAGTAAGACATGGTAAAAAGCATGTGATTGCAAACCAGTTGTCTTGGATATGATCAGGAGAACCTACAAGGATAGAAATTTCAAATGAATTCTCCAACGCATAGTTATTTGCAATTAACATTGTACTAGCATGGTACAAGTTAATCGGACAATATCTATCCACAAGAAAGTTTCCATAAGACTTAACAAGAAGAAAATAAAGATAATCATGAATTCAACACCTTTTCAACTAATAGCTGGATTTTTATATAATCTGGGTGCGGATGGTATTTTGCAAAGATGTGTTATAGAGGAGGAAGTTAACACAAATTAAAATAAGCCCATAAACACTTGGTAGGAGGACACATGGGGCCATATGCCATTGCTAGGAAGATACTCTTGTTATGATTATGGTGGCCTACGTTGTATAATGATCCAAAAGAATACGTATAAGCATGCAACACTTGTCCAAGAGGAAACTACTATGTGGAGACTTATGCCTTTGCATCCATCACAACCTCAATAATTGATTGAGAGATGGGGTTTGGATTTCAGAGGACCATTGAAAACCACCCATAGGAAAAAATATTGGTATATCATGATAGCAACAGAATACCTAACAAAATGGGCAAAAGCAAGGATGCTACCAAATACCATGATAAAAAGTACAAATTGATTCTTGTACAAACATGTGATTACAAGATTTGGAATTCCACTATGAATAACAAGTGATAGGGGAGGTCACTTTTTAATGAGGTTATTAAAGATTTGACAATGGAATTTAGGATTTTGCATTCGTTATCAAGTCTGTATTACCCTTGAGAAAATGGGTAGGCATAAGCGACCAACAAAGTCCTGGTGTCTACATTATATAATACTTTTATGGAAGGAGCAAATTGGGAGGAGAGGTTACCATATATTTTATGGTCTTATAGGATAACCTTAAAATCAATAATGAACCATGCATCATTCTATCTAATGTATGGTCAGGAGGTAGTAGTGATAGTGGAGTTCTTGGTACCTAGTTTGTGAATAGCTATGGAATATTGCTTGGGTGACCAAGAAAGTTTGGAAGAGTGACTGGCCACACTCATAAGATTGGATGAAAGAAGAATCATGGCACAATGGGAAATCAAAGTAGCCTAGAGGTGAAGGAAATTGTGGCATGATAAGCATATTTACAAATTAGAACTTAAGCAGGGTGAATTGGTCCTAAAGTTCAATGGGAAATGAGAAATCAAGCCTAAAAAGTTGAAAATGTTATGGCTTGGTCCCTTTAGAGTTATGGAAGTGATGGAAAATGGTGAAGTGAAGTTACAAAAGTTGGACGGGATAGTTGTACCCAAAATAGTGAATGGTTCAAAGTTAAAACCATATAAAGCATAGTGTATGTTCATCACTTTACAAGAAATAGAGCAAAGACAACAACAAGAAGTCAAATCTAGCGAACCACAAAAACAACACAACATAATCAAGGTTTTCCACAAAGGAACAATGATATGAGAATTACACATCTATTTACAGAAGAGGAGGAGGCACCACCAATTATAGAACAACATGATTTGCTACTGCACCCAGGTGATGCCAGTCCATATGAGGTTCACAAATGGAGTGAAATGAATTGAAGAATAGGAGGAATTAATTCCTCGAAATGAATTAAGAAATAAAAAATGGGTACCGTTGGCAACAAATCGAGAGTGACAAAAAGAAGTTAACCAAGTAGAGGAGGCAGTAGTGTATCCAAAACTCAAGAAAATGGATTTACCTTGACAAGCAAAAGGTTTTAAGATACGACTAACAATACAATATGGAGATAGGACAAACACCTTCGATATGGAAATACCAGATGCAAATGAAGGTGGAGTGGTAAATGAGGAGTTGGTAGGCCTTACTCCATTCACTCAAATAGGCATGTTGTAAAAAATGATGTGACATCAAGATAAATAGTTGTAGAAAGAGTATGAAGCATTGCAAGCACATAATGCAACACTTTAAGAATAGATCATATATGAGTTGGATGAAACAATGCATTGACTTGATGAGAAATATGTTGTAAGGCAAAGGAAACTAGGAGCAATAAGTGAGAACAATTAGGAAGTACCTCAAATGAATGAAAGACAACATGAAGGTGTAAGTCCTAGTGGGGGAGAAAGATCACAAGTCAAACCAAGGGTTTCAACACCTGATATACCAATTATAGATAAGGTAGCCAATATAGTTTGGTAAGAGATTAAGGAAGACCCTACATCACTTGAAACCTAAGGGAACCTGCATAAATATTTGAATGAGTCTAGTGAGGAGGGAATTCCCTTGTTAACAAGGGACATTAGCGAAGAAAGTAGTAGTGATGACTTCTTGGTAAGAATACAAAAACCTCATTTTAATTCGAATCCAAATGCTTATGTAACAACCTATCGATAGATTAGAAGGCAAAGAAGGGAAGTAAGGAAACTTCAACAAATCATGAATTTGCCAACGGAGTGGTTGGTACAAAGACAAGATAATCGTAATGACTCGAGTATTGATTCTAATTTTTTAGACGAATATAGGGAAACCTTGGCAATATTTTTCCCCTCAATGTCAATTTGAAGAAATATTATGGATAAGACGACTGGCATGTGTGGATCATCGAATATGAGCATTATAACAATTGTCACTAAGAACCCAAAGGAAAGAAGGACACCTAGAAAATATAGAGTTTGTGGATGTGACTCATAGTACTTGGAAAAGAGGAGGATTGAGCTGACAACAAGATTAACAACAAGGTATCCCAAGTACCATAGAGTAGCAAAGAGGTCATAGAGGAGGATTATGATCAACAAATGAAGGAAATAATCGTTCAAATCCTTTACCCAGAGGAAGAAGAGGAAGGATTCAAAATCCTATTCTGAGATGGCCTAGATAGCCTGAGGAGGCATCACATGTATCCTTCAATGGGATTAGGAATATGCAAGGATTCAATTGGTAAGGAAGATTCATGCCAAACCTTATGGGATGATACCCACTTAGGCGACCACCAAGGCATCGACAAGTACCTAGAAGAATAGAAGTAGGAAGATGATTGCCTCATGGATATGATGGTCTATTTAATATATGAAGAGGTTCTGTAATAAGAGGACAAGGTACGAAATATAGGTGTAAGGAAGAGGACTTGCTGTTATAGGAAGAGTACGATTTTAAGAGGAAATTGGAGGTCGAAAAAGGAATCGTTTGCCAATTTTGGAGGTAGATTTAGTCCAAGGAGATAGGATTAGAAGTCACCCAAATGAAAATAGAGTGGCAAAGGCATCTTCACCTAATGATCATTCATTTGGGCAAAGGAGAAATCTTGAATGAGAAAATATAACTTTAGAAGGAAATAATTATGTGGTTACAAATCGTACAACTTACAATTTTACAATTCTAGATCATACAAATTATAATTGTATGATTCCAAATTGTACAATTAATAATTTGATGGTTATAAATCATACATTTGGCTAGCAAGAGGGAGCAAATTGTACAGTTAACCAGTTGGAAGCCAATTGTATAATTTCTCAAGCCTCAGTTGTATGAAATGAGGTGGTAAAACCTTTATATGACACATTGGTAGAAGGAATCTTACAAGTGAATTTCATTGTACAATTTCCTTGAAGGTAAGTTTGAAAATTAGGCAATTTTGAAAAACAATATATAAAAATAGAAATATAATCTTGATTGTGAAAATCCCTTGGGATGCAATTAATATGGAAGATGATTGAAAATTAGAAATGAAGGCCTCTTCTGAGAAAAAGAAAATAAAAAGAAAAAGAAAAGTAAAAGGTAATAATAAAATATTCAAAAAGCAAGAAAAAAGGACAAAAATTGCACGCAAAAAATCCAAAAACACATGCAAATAAGGATGAGGTGGTAGATTTTCATGTCCCAGGATGTTTTTACTATATAAAGAAGGAACCATGCATATTTTTCACCAGATTGTATGAATTACAGATAAAAATAGGTGATTTTGGGAGCAAGGAATATGCAATAAACCAAAATTTCACCATATGGGTATACAAATAACATGAGTTCACCAATTTAATTGACCTATTTAAGAATTTGCATTGTGGGATTCCTTGATTTCAAAAAAGCAAGCAATAGTGGGGTGCTAATGGATAAAAATCTAGGGTTTTATTTTGAAAAAGTAGGGTTGCTTTTCAAAAATAATGAAAAAAAAACCCTCAAGGGTGAATTTTTTTCAAAAATTTAGGGTTTGAAGTAATTTTTTTAGAGTAGTGATATGTTGGCCAGGGTTGATTTAATTTCTTTTTCAGGGAGTCAAAGATGGAGTAAAAATTGGAATTCCTAATCTGTATGAAGAAATTTTCTAGTGAAGGAGAAAACATTTTAGCCATTGCATAGAAAAATTATAAAGAGAAGGCCATATAAGAATATTACATAGATTTATAGAGTAAATCATACCTCTAAAGAATTACACAAGTAGAAAGGAAATTGCACAAGTGAATAAGAAATCGCACTAAAAATAGAAACTACATAGCGATGATAAAAGGGGGTAAAGTAAATCATACAAATTTGACAAAATCATGGATTTTAGGGAAAGTGCAGGCTTGAATAGTTGATTGTATGCTTTTGGAAGAAAATTGTATAATTTTGGGTCATAATTATACGAATTGGGGTCCAAATTATGCAAATTGAGTTCAATTGTAAGACTTCAATTGTAATTGTACAATTCCAGGCATAATTGTACAAAAGTGAGGTGCAATTGTATGATTTGGGGCCTATTGTACAATTTTAGGGTGCAATTATATGATTTGGGGCACAAATTGTATGATTTGGATGAATTGTATGAAATTGGAGTGCAATTGTACAATTTTGAGGATAATTGTACGATTTTTGATGTAGTTGTACGCTTCTAGTAGCACTTGTATGATTGTGAGGTATAGTTGTACATTTTTAGGAGTTGCTGTACATTTTTTGGTGTAGTTGTATAAATTTAGGATGAGTTGTACAATTTTTATGCAATTATCCTAAAATTAACAAAGTGAATAATATAGGGGAAGAGTGGTTCCAGATGAAGATGGATGAAAATGAGCATTAAGTGAGAGTTATGGACTCATATACAATGGATTGCAATGATAAGGAGTGAATGCTCACCAGGACCGCTACATCAGAGGGATTCATGACCCATGCAAGAAGTGACCCACCCAACACATGGTAAAACATGAGAGTTTTAGCCAAGAGGAGGGTACAATCATCATCCTTGGAGGGGGAGAGGTTATAGACCATGAAGAGGACACATGAATTGACATGGTAGTAGAGGATGAGCACAACCAAATTTTCATCGAAATCCTTATATGAAACCACCTAGAGCACATCAAAGTGAGCTTCATAGTGAAGTGCATAGAGAGGCTTCCCTAGAAGAACACATGGACCTACTCAGTGAGGATGAATGAGGGTAGGTGGAATTGATGGATATCATATTTATACAACCGATAGGAGAATTATGTCAAAAATGGTAGAACGATCATGAGAAAACTCACCCATTGAAGATAACCTTGACTCAGGTTGGAGTGAGTATATTTTCACAGATACCACCATAGAATAAAGTATTCTTTCATGAATACTTGTTGTAGATTGTGCAGTAATACGATTTGAGCAAAAACTACACATTTGTACAGTTCGTACAGTTCGTGAACTGTCATCTCAAGGTGGAGTTTTTACCTATCACTTTGTGGAGGACATTTGGGTTACTAAGGGAAGGGTAAATAATCAAGAGGAAAGTTATGGACTCCATAGAAGCCCATAGGTTAATCACTGAGCTAACAAGGATTAAGTCTCCATTAGCTACTAAGGCTTTTGGTCATAGAGGATGTGTAAAAAATTAGAATATGTTGAGGATAAATGAGCTTATATGTACCATGAATGTGGTTATGTCTCAATTTTTAAGAGGGAAACTATACTTAAAAATACCAGTTTGGATGGCACATTATGTAGAAGGCATTACCAAAGTGGTGTAGTATGACTGGGTAACCTATTTGGATTAAAGGATATAGTAGTTATTACAAAGGACTAGGAAGAACTTCTTGATGACCTTCCATGTAATTGTTGTAATGTTAGATGTGGTCTCTCAGGCTAGCATCCTATTCTAGGGTCTAACAACACCTCACGATCTACAAAGGGATCAACCTATCATACTACGAGGGGAAAAGACTGTGTCACTTCAAAAAGCTACCCCAAAGAAGTTGAGATAAAAAAAGAATATTAGGAAACCAAAACCTCCTTTAATTGATGAAAAATGGGACTTCATAAAAGGAGGAAGTCCACCCTTAGAGGAAGAGATGATGATAACTACAGTTATATTATTATTAGGAGCAGTTGACACTTGCACAATGATCATCAGAGTATCCACTATCTCATGAGGATGAGGAGGTAAAAATTAGTCCAATGTGAATTTGAACATGCAAGCAACGAGAGAGGTAGACATAAGAGAAGTATCTTGTATAGAGTGAGAAATTGCAACCATTTCTCATGAATCCAGTTGATATGCACTTAGGATTGGATGACTTGGAGCTAAAAAACATCAATGTGCCAATAGGGGTAGACTAGTTAGGAGTAGTGGTGGGATCTTATATATTGCTCAGACAATGAGTTTGAACTGTTGGAGACATCTAAACATTGGTTGGATAGAGCAATATCACCACCAAGGACAAAATTAGAAGTGTTGATAGTCCCATTGAAGAATATGAAGAAGAAGAAGAAGCCTCAAATAAGGATCATGATGAGAGGTGGAAATAGTCAGGAAGGGAAGGAGAACACAATGCCAACACAAGAATGATCTATTCCAATTCCTGTATCCACAATAGAGGTAGAAGAACAATCAAACTTGTAGGAGGAGGGGTTGTCCAAAATATAGTAGGAATATTTGTCAAAAATACAAGAGAAAGTTTAGGTACCTATGGAAGGACAACAATCAACTCAAGAAATCATTACTATTGAGGAGATCACATCACAAGAAGAAGAAGCAAAATTGTAGCCCAAATTACGCTACAAGAGGAGATTGCAGTGGATTATAAGGAAGTTGGGGGAATTTCATTTCCAGGAGGAAAGGACCACACCATAGTAAATGGATAGAAGTCTTCAAACAAGATTTTTGTTTGAAGTTCCATAGTTTGGTATATTGGATGAAAATAGAGCAGACACAAATGACCAAGTGGACCATTTTAAAAAAAATATTTGTGACATGTTCACTTGTACTTGGTTGTATTTTTGAATAGGCTGTATTGGACAACTGAAGTAGTGGAGAGATAAAAACTTCACTTAGATGGAGAAGGTCATGGAGTGGGTGTGCAGTGAGGATCGAACACAAAGAATAGCTCATATTCATGCACAACACCCATGGTAGTTACCTAGAGGAGAGGTAACAAATATGTTAGAGATTAAAGATTAACCAAAAGAGTAAATATAAACTATAGAGCGTAGCCATAGGTATACCCAGGTTTGGAAAATAGCCAGATATGTCCACTGAACAAGCCAAATAAAAAATATCAAAGGGTATCTCTAAAACTAACTTTTATCTTTTGGAAATTTAATTTCCTAACACACTATATTGAATGACTGAGATTGGATCTTGAAAAAATTTATTAGGCTAAGGAGGCACAATGGGACAAAGTGGAAGTAGCTCAAAAAGAGATGGCTACAATTTAAGAGGAATTCACACACCACAAGATCAAGGTTGAGGAGAAGCTGAAGAAGTTTGAAACCAAAATGAATGACATAAAGCAAGCCTATGAAGAGAAGCTTTGAATGCAAAAGAAAGAGACACACATTATAAAGTGATAAAATATCCATTCAATTCAAAAATTTAATAGTAGATCCTCACAATTCAAGAATAAGAAGAAAAACCAAAGCCTCAAGGGAATGTACAAGCCATTACTAGTGTAGGTTATAGAAATAACTATAGAGGGGGAAGGTCGTATCAAGGTAATAGGCAAGGAGGTCAAAGCTACTTGCAGTAGGATCAGAAGGAAGGCAAATCATACAATACTGCAATTTCCAATAATGGGGGAATTTTACAAAGAATTATCCTTCCCCAAACACAAGAGATAACACAAGATAACACTATACACGTGTAGATGTTGTGGTATAGGTAACCATAAGGAGGTTAACTATCCCAAGAAATTAGGGATGAGTGGCTCACTAAATATGAATTTCTTAGACATTGTCGTACTCAGTAAAGAAAGAGGAAATCAAGAAGGATGTATTAGTCATGACACAAAGTAAAACTAAGGGCACTTACATAGAACATGCCAAAGAAAATAAGATATGGTAGGTGGAAAAAAAGGTAATTGAAGAAGAGGCACAAAAAGCTAAGCAGTTAAGGCTTGCAAAGAAAAAATAATAAAAAAAGCTTTGCATATTAGAAGATAAAGTAGTTTTATAAGACCTAGTTTTGAATACAACAATAGAAATTAAGATGACTAGTTTGCTTGAAGCCTTACCATTGCTACATAAGGCGATGGAGGAGGAGATACAACCACAAAAGGTGATGGAGGTCCAAAGCCAACCGATACAGGAAGAGGAATGGAAGGATTATTTTATGGATCTAACCATATTAATGATTGATGTTGGGAAGAAACCAACATTGGTCCATATGGAGATACTGGGGCATAAGTTAACATAAGTGATTGTGGATGGAGGGTCAAGTGTTAATGTGCTACCAAAGAAAACTTGGATGGATATCGATGCTCCATCATTGTGGGAACAAAATTTTAGGTTGTATGGTGCTGAATAGTATGGTATTACTACAAAGGGAGTATTAACGATACAATAGGTGATAATAGCTAACCAGGAGTTCATATTGGATTTTGTTGTGATTACTATGCAAAATCTTGCATACGATGCACTATAGAGAAGAGGTTGGTTGTGAGTAACCAAATTTAATCACAACTGGGGGAAAGATCAGATCACAATCAATAAGGGACAACAAAAGCATATGATTAACTTGAAAAATTAAATAATTAGTGAGGATGCTGACACTATGGATGAGTCAAGTAGTTCTTCAAGTAAAGAATAATATGAACCAAATGAAGAGGATATATTGTATCTTGAAGAATATAGTGAGGATGAAACCTGATCTAATAGTAGACTTCTCCATTGGAATATGAAGGAGTATGAGATATTTCAGCCCAACCACCTCTGTATTAATACAAGGGGGATAACAAAAAGACAAGATGAGATGAAGATCAACAAGAAACCAAAAGAGGAGGAACAAGAGAAATGGACATTTCCTAAGAATTTTATAGAATATACAATCAGCGATTCAGATATAGATGCAAGACCATAACATCTAAAAAATGTGGAAAAAACTAAGATTAATCTAGGAAGTATCAAATATGAAGGACCTTAGATAGTAGAAGTAAATCTAGGAATGAAGAATGAACCTAGAATGATACATTGTGGTGATGATTAGGATCTAGTATTGAAAGCAAAAAATTTAAATATATTCTTGGAATACAAAGATGTTTTTGCATGGAGGTGTAAGGATTTGAAATGTATACCAATAGAATTATGTGTCCACAAGATTACATTAATTCCTAGGGCATAACCAGTGAGAAGGAGGCCATACAGGATGAACGCCAAGTATGCAGCTCTGGTAAATACGAAGATAAACAAGATGCTAAATGATGGCATTATTTTTAGGGTTACCCTGAGTGAATGAGTTTATCCTATTGTGGTTACCTTGAAAAAGAAAGTGGATAAGATTTGGATCTGCATAGATTTTAAAAGTTTGAATATAGTAACAATTAAATATCCCTTTCCTATTCCATTCATAGATTCCATTTTGGATATAGTCGTAGGACATTAAATTTATTCATTCTTGAACAAGATTTTTGGCTATAATCAAATTAGTAAATCTGAATAAGATAGGTTGAAGACCATATTTTTTGTAGAAAATAGAATTTATGCATACAACATGATGCCATTTGTGTTGTGTAATGCCCCTGCCACATTTCAACAAATTATTATATATATATATATATATATATATATTTGATCAATTGGTGATAGGGAAGTTCAAGGTATTCTTGGATGATTGGTCCATCTATGGTAAGATCAAGGACCATCTACCAGCCCTGAGTGAATGTATGAGTTGATGTAGGAATGCACAGATCTCCTTAAATCCTAGAAAATATTATTTGATGGTACCATATGAGAAGTTACTAGGACATATAGTGTGTAGTGAAGGGTTGAAGACTGATCCTGATAAAATTCATGTTATTTTGAATATGGAGGAGCCATATGATACAAGTTTGTTAAAAAAATTCTTAGGATCCATAGGATATTATCGAATATTTATCAAGAATTATGCACATGTGTCCTACCTATTGGAATCATTAACAAATAAGAATATTCCTTTTAGTTGGAAAGAGGAGCATCAAGGAGCTTTTAAGGAATTGAAAGAAAAACTTGTGAGTAACCCCATCTTGGTTTTCTAGATTGGGATAAAGATTTCCATACCCATGTCGATGCTTCCAATATTGTAATAGGATGCACATTGGCTCAAGAAGGACAATTATGCTGGATCAACCTATTTATTTTGTAAGCCAGCTATTGTCAAGGACGAGAAGAAATTATAGTACAATAGAATGTGAGGCTTTGGTGATGGTATATGCTGTACAAAAGTATAGGTATAACCTATTGGAAAATACCTTTGCCTTTTATATTGATCATAAGACTTTGTTGTACCTGATAAAAAAATTGATGATATAAGGGCAAGCATTAGGTGGCTTATCACTATATAAGAATTTTTATTTCAAGTAGCAAGACCTGGTAAAAAGCACATGATTCTCACTGTAAGGCTAGATTGGAAAAATAGATGAAGATTTCAGATCAATGCAGTAGCTACAAAAGGAAGGAAACTATCAAAAATATCTTTTGGGATTGCAAAGAAAGTTTGGAAGAACCTCGAGTGGACATATTTTTCTATCTTGGGTATCGGTTTTTCTGGAAAATGGTTTTGTTTGGTGATGATTTTGGCTTTCCTCGATATCTATTGGGTGTGTGGACTACCATTAGAGAAACAACTATGTATGCTATATGGAGGGCCAGGTGCGGTTTGGTCTTCAAGGATGAAGCACTCAGTGCTTCAGATATTGCTTCGAGGGATGTTATTGATATCCAAGATCAATGTAGAGTATTTAAGAGGCTGATGATGAAATATATTAAATATTGTTCTTCTTAGGAAAAATATTATTGTTGGATGTCCTTGAGTAGGTTTTTGTAATATTTGTATCTGCGATGTATTATGAATTATTTTTAGTAATATAAGTAGTATTTATTTAAAAAAAATATGTTATTTCAAACTAGTTGTCTTGGATACAATTAGGAGAACCTATAAGGATAAGAATTCCAAATGAATTCTCTAATGTATAGTTGTTTGCAATTAACATTTTACCAACATCGTACAAGTTAATTGAGCAATATTTATCTAATTTTGAGTTTCCATAAGACTTGAAAACAATAGAGAAAAGAAAGGTAATCACGAATTGAACACCTTTTCAATGAATTATTGGATTGTTGTATAAGCTGGGTGCAGATGGTATTTTAAAAATATGTGTAATGGAGGAGGAAGTTAACATAGCATTAAAATAAGCCCATAAACACTTGGTAGAAGAATACATGGGGCCATATGCCATTGCTAGGAAGATACTCTTGGCATGATTATGGTGGCCTACATTGTATAATGATCCAAAAGAATACGTACAAGCATGCAATATTTATCAAACAGTGGAGAAACCACTATGTAGAGACTTATGCCTTTGCATCCATCACAACCTCAAGAATTGATTGAGATATGGGGTTTGGATATCATCGAACCATTGAAAACCACTCATAGGAAAAATATTGGTATATCATGGTAGCAACAAAATACCTAACAAAATGGGTAGAAACAAGGATGGTATCAAATAACATGATAAAAAGTAAAACTTGATTCTTGTACAAACATGTGATTACAAGATTTGGAATTCCACTATGAATAACAAGTGATAGGGGATGTCACTTTGTTAATGATGTTATTAAAGAGTTGAAAATAAAATTTAGGATTTTGAATGGAGACTTATGCCTTTGCATCCATCGCAACCTCAATAATTGATTGAGAGATGGGGTTTGGATTTAATAGGACCATTGAAAACCACCCATAGGAAAAAATATTGGTATATCATGGTAGCAACAAAATACCTAACAAAATGGTCAAAAGCAAGGATGCTACCAAATACCATGATAAAAAGTACAACTTTATTCTTGTACAAACATGTGATTACAAGATTTGGAATTCCACTAGGAATAACAAGTGATAGGGGAGGTCACTTTTTAATGAGGTTATTAAAGAGTTGACAATGGAATTTAGGATTTTGCATTTGTTATCAAGTCTGTATTATCCTTGAGCAAATGGGTAGGCATAAGTGACCAACAAAGTCCTAGTTGCTACATTATATAAGACTTGTATAGAAGAAGAAAATTGGGAGGAGATGTTACCATCTATTCTATGGGCTTATAGGACAACCTTCAAACCAAAAATGAACCATACATCATTCTATCTAATGTATGATTAGGATGCAATAGTTCTGGTGGAGTTCTTGTTACCTAGTTTATGAATAGTTGTGGAACAACACTTGGGTGACCAAGAAATTTTAGAAGAGTGATTGGACACACTCATAAGATTGGATGAAAGAATAATCATGGCACAATGGGGAATCAAATTAGCCTAGAGATGAAGGAAATTATGGTATTATAAGCATCTTTAAAAATTAGAACTTAAGCATGGTGAATTGGTCCTAAATTTTAATGGGAAATGAGAAATCAAGCCTAGAAAGTTGAAAATATTATGGTTTTATCCCTTTAAAGTTAGGAAGTGATGGACAATGATGCAATGAAGTTGCAAAAGTTGGACGAGATAGTGGTACCCAAAATAGTGAACGATTCAAAGTTAAAACCATATAAAGCATAGTGTATATTCATCACTTTACAAGAAATAGAGCAAAGAAAATGATAAGAAGTCAAATCTAGTGAACCACAAAAAGCAACCCAACATAATCAAGGTTTTCCACAAAGGGAAAATTATATGGGAATTATAGATCTATTTTTAGAAGAGGAGGTACCACCAATTATAGAACAACAGGAATTGGTACTACACCCAGGTGATGCAATTCAACATGAGGTTCAGAAATGGAGTGAAATGAATTGAAGAAGAGGAGGAAGAATGGATTTCGTTAAATTAATTAAGAAAAAAAAATGGGTACCATTAGTAATAAATCAAGACTGACCAAAAGAAGCTAACCAAGTAGAGGAGGTAGTAGTGTATCCACAACTCGAGAAAAGGGAATTACCTTGACAAGCAAAGGGATGCTATAGGATACGACCAACGATACAATACGAAGATATGATAAACACCTTTGATATGGAAATACTAGATATAAATGAATGTGGAGTGGCAAATGAGGATTTGGTAGGCCTTAATCCATTCACTCAGATAAGCATGTTGCAACAAAATATGTGACATCAAGAAATAGTTTTAGGAAGAGTATGAAGCATTGCAAGCACATAATGCAAGACTTCAAGAATAGATCATCTAGGAGTTGGATGAAACAATGCAATGACTTGATGAGCAATAGGTTGTAAGGCAAAGGGAACTAGGAGTGAGAAGTGAGAACAATGAGGAAGTACCTCAAGTTAATGAAATAAAACATGAAGGCGTAAGTCCTAGTGGGGTAGAAATATCATAAGTCAAACCAAGGAGTTTGACACATGATCTACCAATTACAAATTAGGTATCCAATATAGTTTGGTAAGAGATCGAGGAAGACCTTACATCACTTGACCCCTAAGGAAACATGCATGAAGATTCGAATGAGTCTAGTGAGGAGGGAATTTTCTTGCTAGAAAGGGATATTATCCAAGAAAGTAGTAGTGATGAATACTTGGTAAGAATACAAAATCTTGAAGTTCATTCGAATCCATATGCTTATGTAACAACCAATCAATAGTTTAGAAGAAAAAGAAGAGAAGTAAGGAGACTTCAACAAATCATGAATTTTCCAATAGAGTGGTTGGTACAAAGACAAGATAATCGTAATGACTCAAGTATTGATTCTAATTTTTTAGAAGAATATAGGGAAACCTTGGCAAAATTTTCCTCTCAATGTCACTTTGAATAAATATGATGGATAAGACGACTAGCATGTGTGGATCATCGAATAGGAGCATTATGAAAATTATCACCAAGAGCCCAAAGGAATGAAGGACACCTAGAAAATATAGACTTTGTGGATGAGAATCATAGTACTTGGGAAAGAGGAGGATTGATCCGACGATAAGATTGACAACAAGGCATCTCAAGTACCATAGAGCAGCAAAGAGGTCATAGAGAAGGATTATGATCAATGAATGAAGGAAGAAATCATTCAAATTATCTACCCAAAGGGAGAAGAGGAAGGATCCAAACTCCTATTTTGATATGGCCTAGATAGTCTAAGGAGGCACCACATGTATCCTTCAATGGGATCATGAACATGCAAGGATGCAATTGACAAGGAAGATTCATGCCAAACCGTATGGGATGATACCTACTAAGGTGACCACCAAGGCATAAAAAAGTACCAAGAAGAATTGAAGTAGGAATATGATTGTATCATGGAGAGGATGGTATATCTAATATATGAAGAGGTTTTTTAATAAGAGGATAATGTACAAAATATATGTGTAAGGAAGAGGACTTTCTGTTATAGGAAGAGTACGATTTTAAGAGGGGGAAATTTGAGGCTAAAAAAGGATTCGTTTTCCAAGTTTAGAGGTAGATTTAGTCCAAGTAGATAGAAGTAGAAGTCACCCAAATAAAAATAGAGTGGAAAGAGCATCTTCACGTAATGATCAATCAGTAGGGCAAAGAAGAAATCTCGAATAAAAAAATATAATTTTATAAGGAAAGAATTATGTGGTTACAAATCGTACAACTTACAATTGTACAATTTCAAATCATACAAATTATAATTGTATGATTCCAAATTGTACAATTAACAATTATATGGTTATAAATCGTATAGTTGACTAGCAAGAGGGAGCAAATCGTATAGTTAAATAGTTGAAACCCAATTGTATAATTTCTCAACCCTCGGTTGTACAAAATTAGGTGGTGAAACCTTTAGATGACATATTGGTAGAAGGAATCGTATAAGTGAACGTCACTATACAATTTCCTAGAAGGTAAGTTTGAAAATTAGGCAATTTTGAAAAAATAATATTTAAAAATAGAAATATAATCTTGATTGTAAAAATCCCTTGAGATGCAATTAATATGGAAGATGATTGAAAATTAGAAATGAAGGCCTCTTATGAGAAAAATAAAAGAAAAATAAAAAGAAAAAATAAAATAAAAGAAAAATAAAAAAGAAAAGGAAAAGAAAAGTAAAAGGTTATAATAAAATATTCAAAAAGCAAGAAAAAAGAACAAAAATTGCATGCAAAAAGGGATGAGTTGGTATTCATCTATAAAAAAATCCAAAAAAACATGCAAATAAGGATGAGGTGGTATATTTTCATGTCCCAGGATGTTTTTATTATATAAAGAAGGAACCATGCATATTTTTTTCACCAGATTGTATGAATTATAGGTAAAAATAGGTGATTTTGGGAGCAAGGAATGTGCAATAAGCCAAATTTTCACCATATGGGTATACAAATAATACGAGTTCACCAATTTAATTGACCTATTTAAGAATTTTCATCGTAGGATTCATTGATTTCAAAAAAACAAGCAATAGTGGGGCACTAATGGATAAAAATCTAGGGTTTTATTTTGAAAAAGTAGGGTTGCTTTTCAAAAATAATTAAAGAAAAAACCCTCAAGGGTGAAGCTTTTTCAAAAAGTGAGGGTTTGAAGTAATTTTCTATAGATTAGTGATATGTTATCCAGGGTTGAGTTAATTTATTTTTTAGGAAGTCGAAGATGGAGTAAATATTGGAAACCCTAATTTGCATGAAGAAATTTGCTAGTGAAGGAGATAAATTTTTAGCCATTGCATGGAAAAATTATAAAAAGAAGGCCTTATAAGAATATTACATATATTTTTAGAGTAAATTATACCTCTAAAGAATTACACAAGTAGACATGAAATTGCACAAGTGAATAAGAAATCACACCAAAAACAAAAAATACATAGCGATGATAAAAGGGTGCAAAGTAAATCGTACAAATTTGAAAAAACATGGATTTTAGGGAAAGTGCAGACTTGAATAGCTGATTGTATGCTTTTAAAAGAAAATTGTATGATTTTGGGTCATAATTATATGAATTGGGGTCCAAATTGTGCAAATTGAGTGCATTTGTAAGACTTCAATTGCAATTGTATAATTCTAGGCACAATTGTACAAAAGTGAGGTGCAATTGTATGATTTGGGGCCTATTGTATGATTTTAGGGTGAAATTATATGATTTGGGGCACAAATTGTATGATTTGGATGAATTGTATGAAATTGGAGTGTAGTTGTACAGTTTTGAGGATAATTGTATGATTTTGGAGGTAGTTGTATGCTTCTAGTAGCACTTGTATGATTGTGAGGCATAGTTTTACATTTTTAGGAGTTGTACATTTTTTGGTGTAGTATAAAATTAGGATGAGTTGTACAATTTTGATGCAATTATCTTGAAATTACCAAATTGAATAAGATAGGGGAAAAGTAGTTCCATATGAATATGGATGAAGAATGAGCATTGAGTGAGAATTCTGGACTCATATATGATGAATTACAGTGATAAGGATGGAATTATCACTAGGACCGCTACATCAGAGGGATTCATGGCCCACACAAGAGGTGACCCACCCAAAAAATGGACAAGGATGAAATTTTTAGCCAAGATGAGGGCCCAATAATCATCCTTGGAGGGGGAGAGATTATAGACCGTGAAGAGGACATAGGAATTGGCATAGTAGTAGAGGATGAGCATAACCACTTTTTTATCAATACCTTATATGGAATCACCCAGAGCACATCGAAGGGAGATTCATAGAGAGGTTCATAGAGAGGATACCCTAGAAGAACACATGGACCTTCTTATTGAGGATGAATGAGGGTAGGTAGAATTTAAGGATATCATCTTTATACAATCGATAGGAGAATTATGTCAAAAATGGTAGAATGACCATGAGGAAACTCACCCATTGAAGATAAATTTGAATTTGGTTGGAGTGAGTGTATTGGCACATATACCACCATAGGATAAAGTATTATTTCATGAATACTTATTTTAGATTGTGCAGTCATATAATTTGAGCAAGAACTACACCTTTGTATAGACCGAGATCTGTTATCTCAAGGTGAAGTTTTTAGCTATCACTTTGTGGAGGATATTTGGGTTACCAAGGGAAGGGCAACCAATCAAGAGGAAAGTTATGGACTCTATAGAATCCCACAGGTTAATTATTGATCTAACAAAGATTAAGTATGCATTAGTTGCTAAGGCCTTTGGTCTTAGAGGACGAGGAATTAAGCAGAGTATGTTAAAGATAAAGAATCTTATGTGTGCCATGACTGTGGTTGTGTATCAGTTTTTAGGAGGGGTACGATCCTCAAAAATGCCAATTTGGATGGCATAGTATATAGAGGGCATTACAAAAGTTGTGTAGTATGATTGGGGAACCTATTTGGATCAAAGGATATAGTAGTTATTACAAAGGACTAGGAAGAACTTCTCATGACCTTCAATGCAATTTTTGTAATGTTGGATGTGGTCTCTCAAGTTAGCATTCCATTCTAGGGTCTAAAAACACCTCACAATATACCAAGGGATCAACCTATCATACTACGATGGGTAAATATATTGTCACTTCAAAAAGCTACCCCAAAGAAGTTGAGATAAAAAATAATATTAAGAAACTAGAACCTCCTTTGATTGATGAAAAGGGGACTTCGTAAAAGGAGGAAGTCCACCCTTAGAGGAAGATATGATGATATCTACACTTATATTCTAATTAGGAGCAGTTGACACTTGCACAATGATGATCAAAATAGCCACTATCTCATGAGGATGAGGAGGTATCAACCGATCAAATGTAAATTTTAACACGCAAGCAACGAGAGAGGTAGAAACAAGAGAAGTCTTTTATATAGAATGAGCAACTGTAACCATTTCTCATGGACCTAGTTGATATGCACTTAGGATTGGATGACTTGGAGCTAACATACATTAATGTACCAGTTTGGGTAGACCAATTAGGAGTAGTGGTGGGATCTCCTACATTGCTCAAGGTCAATGAGTTTAAATTGTTGGAGATATCTAAAAATTGGTTGGATAGAGAAATATCACCACCAAGGATAAAATTAGAAGAATTTTTGGTAGTCCCATCAGAGGAGATGAAGGAGAAGAAGAAACCTCAAATAAGGATCATGATGAGAGGTGGATATAGTCAATAAGGGGAGGAGAACACAATGCCAACAAAAGAATTATTTAATCCAATTCATGTATCCATAGTAGTGGTAGAAGAACAATCAAGCTTGCAGGAGGAGGGGTTGTCAAAAATATAGCAGGAAGAGTTGTCAAAGCCACAAGATAAATTTTAGGTACCTATGGAAAAACAACAATCAACCCAAAAAATCATTACTATTGAGGAGATCACATCACAAGAAGAAGAAGTAAAATTATAGCCCAAATTACGCAATAAGAGGATACTGTAGTGGATCATAAGGAAGTTGGGGGAATTTCATTTAAATAGGAGGAAGAGGAGGAAAGGACCACACCATAGGAAATGGATAGAAGGCTTCAAACAAGATTTTTGTTTGAAGTCCCATAGTTTGGCATATTGGATGAAAATAGAGCAGACACGAATTTCCAAGTGGACCAATTTTTAAAATATATTTGTGACATGTTTACTTGTACTTGGTTGTAGTTTTGAATAGGCTGTATTGGACAACTAAAGTAGTGGAGAGAGAAAATTCACTGTTATGGAGAAGGTCATGGAGTATGTGCAGTGAGGATCAAACACAATTAATATCCTAGATTCATGCAAAACACCCATGGCATTTACCTAGAGGAGAGGTAACAAATATGTTAGAGATTAAAAATATCCAAAAGAGTAAAGATAAACTATAGAGCATACCCATGGGTGTACCTAAATTTGGACAAGAGCCAAAGATGTCCACTAAACAAAAAAAATACAAAATATCAAAGGGTATCTCTAAAAATAACTTCCATATTTTAGAAATTTAATTTTCTAACACACTAGATTGAATGACTGAGCTTGGATCTTGAACAAATTTATTAGGTTAAGGAGGCACACAGGGACAAAGTGGAAGTAGCTCAAAAAGATATGGCTATAATTGAAGAGGAATTCACACACCATAAAATCAAGGTTGAGGAGAAGTTGAAGAAGGTTGAAACCAAAATGAATGACATGAAGCAAGCCTGAAGACAAGATTTGAATGCAAAAGAAAGAGAAACAAATTATGATCCAACAAGAAATGAAATAAAAGAGGTAGTTGAAGGAATATGAATATTTGTTACTACAATATGCTACATAGATAAAGCAATAGGAGTAGTTTATTTTGAACAACCAACAACTCAAGTAGCAGGAATAACAATTGATAGTCCAAACATAGAAGTTGATAAAGAATGAGGAACAATTGAAGATATCTGAAGAAAAATCACAGATAGACCAAAATATTTAGAAAATGGTGAAATATGCCAAAAACTATAATGAAATAATTATGGATCATAAGGTGATGCTTCATGTTAAGGAAGAGCTTCAACTAGCCCATAAGGCTGAATTGCAGCAACAATATCAGGTCATTGCAGAGAAGGATGAGAAGCTTGCTATTGCAATACAAATAGAGATAGAGTTAAAGGAAAATTTATGCAAAGGTGCATCCAAGAGAGAGGAGGGGTTACTACAAATTTTATCTACTATAGAGTAGATAGCCAACAAGCATGGCTTAAAGGATATAGAACTCAGTAACTATATGGCTAAGTTACAAAATGATCATGCTATTCTCTGCATACAACATCAAGATCTTCAATAGAACCAATCAAATAAGGCCAATATGACTAAGTAAATGAGGACAACACTTGATTTAAAGGGAAGGGTAGATATAGGCAAAAAATCCACATTCCAAAAGAAGAAGAAATGATAAAACTTGGATTTGTACAATTTTATCAAATGTTCAATTTTGTCTAATTGTACAATATAGGGTTGTAAATGTACAATTGTGTAATTGTAAAATTGACTACAAATGTACAATTAGAAGTTAAATAAAATAAAGTTAAATGCACATGAAAAATAATTTGATAAAAAACAAATTAAGACTTAGTAAAACCTTAGTGCATTAATCATTTTAGGATATTACGGGAAGGTAGTTGTGAATGATGCATTGTCCCAAGAACCACTTTGGAATGGTTTGGGTAAAAATTTTAAGCCCCCCATTCAATTTTGGATGTTTTTTCATACTTACGAGTTGTTGTTCGTTGATGTTGATGGTTATTCCTTATTATTCATATTTATGCTTGAGGTTGATAGCAATATAAATTATGGTTCAAATAATATTGTTCATGGTTGATCATGTTGTCTCTATTATAGATCATTGTTGATATGGTAGCATGTATTGTGGACTGTGTATAAATTTGAATATTATTTATGCATATTTATGGTTAATATGGATTGTACAATCTATGCAAGTATTACCAGAATGATAGTGAAAATAGATGATTCTATAGTGGAATTGGAGTGCTAACTGATTCCCAACCATGTACGATGATTGTGGATATGATTGTTGACCAATAAATTTCTCTGTAAAGGGTAAATAATATGTTTGCATGCACTTCTACAATTTATGTAAATGAACAGTGAGGTGTAATTTTTGGTACATACTAAGAATGGTGATTTTGGATGTGCATGTTGGACTACTATAGTGATAATTTCACCATCAGGGTTAATCAATCTGTGTTGCGATGAATTATTGCATATAAATTTGTAGATATAATATTGAGAAATTGTAGCAAGGGTATGCTAAAAACCATATAGTTAGCCTTCCAAAACCATATAACTGATCAATTACCTTGTTTTATACTCAAAATCGCATAGTTGAACTTGTATGAGGTGGAGAATAAGAGTTTCAGAGTGAATGATTTCAAAAATATCAAGTTTATGCTAGTAAAACTAAGTTGGGCATATTGTATAATTGGAAAATCATACAGCTTAGGGTGTTGTACGGTTATAACCATACAACTAAACAATTTAAAATTGTAGAGTCCCTTTTTGTGAGTTTTGTAAATTGTATAATTACAAACTATACCACTGTATGATTTGGACCAAAATAGTTACAAAACTTTGGAATTCATCCCAAAACCTCCCATTTCACCTTCCCTTTTGGGAATACTACCCCCTGTGCTACAATGGATACCCTAGAAGAGAATTACCATCCTATAGGATATTATGATGATCAACTTATGAAATTAAAACAAGTTACTAACACTGAGATTAATCTATGGTGGGTTACACCATTAATGAATTCCATACCATATTTACAAGACTTATTTAAGATGTTCAATTTTTTTTTTTTTAATTTTATTAATTCTGATAAACTCACACACTATTTACAAAGCTAATTTAAGATGTTCAAAATTATTACTGGCCTTTAATTAGTACATTCAAACTAAAATAAAAATATTTAAGATTAGTACTCTTTGAGATGCCTATCAATGTGCAATCAAAATTTGATTTTTTTTTTAACAAGAAATAAAAAGAACTCAATAGAGATAAGTAGTTGCAACCAATGGAAAACAAGACAATAAATTTAATAAAAAGGCAAAAGGGAAAGGGTTGCAAAGACCAAAATATTTCATCAACGCCTCCTTCCCACAAGAATATTGAAGCATTCTAGAAGATGATGCAATATTCATAAAAATATAGGAAACTTGGATGAGGATTGTTACACTAGAAAATATTGTTGGTTAAGTTTCAAGACATGAAATTAGTGACATATATAACCTACACTTGATAAATGGACACAATTACATTGCAAAGGTATAGAATTAGTGATAGAATTAGAATTGCATTAAACTATTTTGAGATTTTATCAAACATTAAATTGGATTAGCATCATAAAAGTGTATTATTATAATGATGCTATATTGGTACTTCCTTGATGTTAATTAGAGACTTCTTCGGCATTAAAACATCACTCTTGAAAATTATTTTACTAATAGTATATTTTATTTACTTTATTATTATTCCATTAATAATATTTTATCAAATATTCTTTATTTAATATTTGATTAATGTCTTACTCATCCTTATGCATTAACTATGTTGACACTTTAAGTGTCTTCTTAAAATTGCACAAAATTTTTTTCTAGGTAAGTTTGTGCTTTCTTTGCATTCAATTATTTTGAAAAGTTTTATATAGTTTCTTATGTTTTTTATTAGGTAAAGAAGTGGTTTTGAAAGGGTTCCAAAAATTTTAATATAAGGGGTTTTGAAAGGGTCTACGAACCTAAGATCCAACAATACAGGCACCCAAAGAGATTCCATAGCAAAACACAAGGAGGTATAATCCATCCAAGGGAAATAGAAACCAAACATCAGATAAATCTAAAACTAGCTCAGTCAAATCCCACCCAAACTGAACCAAAAATGACCAAATTTAAATCAAATCCTACCCAAACTAAAACCACAAAGCTGGGCAACAAAACTCCACAAGAGAAACTAAATCTCGAACCGACAAAATAGGATCCAAGAGACCAACCGGATCCCGAGGGTCAAAAAAAAAATCTATAAACTAAGGGATAAACAAATCGTGAATGCCAAGAAAATATCAAAATCCATGAATCCATCAAATTTGACCCCCAAAATATTCCCACCCTAACTTGGAATATTTTTAAATCAAAATCATAGTACAAATTACTACCTAAGCCAGGGATCACATAACTGCTCTAGAAAAAATAAAAAAGTTTAAACTTACAATTTATTGCCCATGGGGGGAACACGAATCTGAGTAAATAAATTCAACAATACTAAATTGAAATTTTCTTGCCCCAACCATGGGGGGGGAAGGGGGCTCACTACAACACTGTCTGTAGACCTAAACACCATAAAGTGAGCATAAGACATCAATACTATAGTAGGAAGATAACATGAACTAGGAATCTAGGTCTGAAATAGGACTATCCAGCAGATTTGGCTTTGCATCCAACACAAAGCCACCAAAATACTAGAGAATAAGCCCTACAAAGACCTCCCCTAGTTTGGTTTTGAGACTAAAATGGAACAAAAGACTCCAACCCTCCCCAACTTTGGGTAAAAAAAATCCAACATCAAAAAAATCTGGATATGCTCTAGATCCACTAAAGGATCCAACATCTAAAATATTTGGAAATGTTTAGGATATGTTAAATGACCCACAATATTGGGTAAAGAAAAATGAGGTCCAATGGCAAAGTTATGGTTGGGATCCCTCTCAAAACCAAATAGACCCTTGAAAACAACCAACATCCACAAGTTTTGCACACTGACCAACAAAAAGACCACCAACATCAATAAGTTCTGCACATTGACCAACAACAGGACCACCAACATCAACCATTATTGATGCAAGCCACCAAAGAGTATCATACGAAACACTATAACTGTAGCCTCGGGAACCATGAGCACTACCATAAAAATCCCATGGGTATTCCTATCTTGACCAAGTACCATAAAGGAAAACCTTGAGATCCCAAAAAAATAGGGGAGATTTCCCCTAATCCTTGTGGTTTCTAACCCCACAAGCACACCAAAAATGAAAATAAGGCCAAAGAACCATTGTAGATGATAAACTAGCCATCTATTGTAACCCTGACATCTACCACCTCTTTGCCAACCCCACCAACTTAGCCAACCTTACTTACGAACTAACAACTCTAGGAAAAGAGAGACCATAACCAAGAAACCAAGAACAAAAGGATGATGAAATTTCAATCCCAAGGGTATATCAACACCGCCCATAGGAACACTTGTTCTGTGTAAGACAATCCCCAACTTGTCGATCAAACTTCCCAAAGAGATAAATCCACATCTTATCTTGCTTCTTATTAAGTAAATTATTTGTCCCTATTTTGACATGTCATGGTGGTGTGCATGAAAGGATTATGGAGGGTGTGAAGAATAATGTAGGTGATTTTTTTTAGTTCTTAATTAAATAATAATAATATATTTAGTATGTCCTTCATAGACAACATTTATGTTTAGAATATTTGTCCATACTAGATAAAAATATTTGGTTATTAAAATGATTATTGCTTTCTAATTTGTCCACATGCATATGATGTGACAATGTTATTTAGAACCAAAAACATACAGAGGAAAATATTATTAAGACCTTGGAAATCAAGATTTATATTTTAAAGAATTTTACATAAGAGTAAAAGACTTGGAAATTGAAATGATTACAACTTTCTAATTTGTCTGCAGATGATATGAAAAGCACATTAAGAACCAATAATATAGAGAAAAACTTAATGGTTTTGAGAGCCAAGATTATATAGACAAAAAATTAATGTAATTTATATTGGAATATATGGTGTTAAGCTTCAATTAAGGCCATGAATGAGTTTTAAATTGTATTTATTTGTAAAACCCTATGGGCCTTTGTATGATTTGTATAGGCAGGTTTACTCTAACATTTTTAATAATAAACCTAAGATTGGATTTTTAACCTTAACCCAAGGTTATGTTTAATTTAGGTATTTATACCTTTTGAGACCAACCATTTTATTAACCATTGGAATGATTAACCTTTCTTTAGTGAGATTACTTTGGTGTCAAATAATACCCTTCATATTGCATTGTGTTTGTTGGTGAGTCATTCTTTCTTTCTGGGTAATATGTTGATTTGATTCAGTAATGAAAAGTATTATTAAATTTGACATTGTATCAGAGTGGGTGTAAATCTCCATTACTTGACCTTAAGATTTTGGTATACACTCTTCCATAATAGTTCCAAAAGTAGTGTGGTTTTTGGAAGTATTTTGTGGAAGCTTCGTGTGTTGATAATTTTTTAGGGTTTTGTTCCATAACTCTAGTTGGACTTATTATGAGGATTTTACTATACTAAAACAAATCTATTGCTCCAAGAGAAATATTCATTAATAGGTACCTTTTCATTTCCATCTCTTAAGATTCAATTTGATTCCTTTTTGAGTGATCATATGGATGACCTAGACATTGGATTAAATGTTTAGAGGTTATTTGAAACCCTCTTTTGTCTTTTATGGATTTTTTTGAAAAAATCTTTTTTCTTTTCTACTTGGAAAATTTTGGCATTGGCTAGTCTACATGATTTTCAAAGTAGAGGAAAAGAGGTTGAACAAATTTTGACTATCCCAAGTTGCCAAAGAAGTCACGAGTCAAATTTTATGCATATAAAAGAAACCTTCAAGCCAATTAATAAGGTTGTAAAAGTGGGTTGACAACCTTCAAGTTGCTTTGTTAAAAGAGGGTGGTATGATTAGTTACATTTTAGAAAATGATTATGTAGGGCATATTGTAACAATTATGGAAAAATTATCAATGTTTTTGGATTCTTTATAAAACCTCAAGGGGGTCCCAGTTTAGCAATATTTGCTACTTTTCCACTAGGTAGTCTATTTTTCAAGTCAAAAAAAGATTCCTTTACCTCCATTTTGAAAAATTTAAAATTTAGAGTCAAAATATTCTAATGAATATTTCATGTTTTAGTGGTTAAGTGGGTCACGTTATTCATTTTATTGTAGTTGATATATTGTGGGGATTTTATTATTGGTGAGGACACTCATCCCTCAATAAAGGTGTTGGCTTAGTGGCACCAACTTATCTTGGAAGGTTCCTTGTGGGAGGAGGTCACATGTTTTATTTATACAAAGGATCCTTTGGAGAACTAATGCATTGCTTGTGATGGGTATATGGGGTATTTATAGAATTATTTAAATGCATACACTCTAGATCATCATTTATAAGGCTTAATTATTAGTCTTTCTCCTTTTCCTACCTAATAGAGAATGTGGTATAGTAGTATGATACTTGAGTTGTAATCCATTGCCCCTTTGATGAGATATGGTTTCAAATCCTCACCTCTCCTTTTGGATGAGTGAATATGGTCAAAAAATGTCACTTCAACAAGTGGTATAATACATGGGATATTATGCATTATGTCATGGGTGAAGGCTCTAAGTTGACCCCATGCATGGACCATCCATACACCATGTTACAAGTTGAGTTTATTTAGTATCGATGATCCCATGTGAGCTACTTAGCAAAGGTTATGCTAAAGTTTGGTGCTTAGGAGGTCCTTGGTTCAAATATTTTAATGGCATTGACTTTACCATTGGTTTTTTATGGATGACATCAACTTGATATATGATGTGACATCATGGAGGAAGCATTTAATAATTTATTTACCTAGAAAATGATGTTTTGCCAATGGACTCAAGACACATTACACTTACCCATTCTATCATTTCCAAATAATTCAAGCAATCAACAATAGAATTGGTAAACAAGTGAAAATTCCTATTTTAGATAGGTAATACATAGCATATCCTAATTTATAGATTCCTTATCTAGTGGTGTACATAATCAATGTCTCAATGGCACCCCTTGACCAATTCAATGATACTTATGGGCAAATGGTTCACTAAAACATTGCTCAATTGGCTACCTAGTCAACATGTTATTGACACCCTTTGGTCATTCAAAAAGTGACACATGGTAAGTGGTACTCTTTGGTCACTCAAAAAGTGACACATGGTACTTCATGATTTCTTGGAGGTATCTTCCAATTTTTACATAGTTTGAAAGTTTTTGGTGGTGTTTTCATAGTTTTTTAGTGAACTTTGAAAGACTTTTTTTTTTCAAATGAAAGCGTTTTGTGCCTATTATTTTTAGATTGTATGATTTTTTGATATCTCTACAATGGTAATATTATTTCTAAATAGAGCTACACGTAGGAGGTTGTATTTTTTAGAAAAATATCACTATGCTTCACAGGTTAAGCAATTTCAAAAATCATAAATATCACATCAATATCATCAATATCATCAAATAATCAATCATATATCAAATGAACATCAATCTCACATAAAATCACACTAAAAATATTTATTGATAAAACTCAAGCAATGCATAAAGCACAAATTATTTGAGTTACGTTTTACATGGATTTGGATCCAATATAAAGATACATGAGACTCTTCACATCACATGACTCTTGGAATTTTATCCCCTCGAACTCAAAGAAGAAATTGACTCTTCATATTCCTTTCTTACATAATAAGTCCCACATATTACATAAAGATAAAGTATCTCATGATTACATATAATTCCCTACTTCTAAACTAGACACATCACTCTCATAACTTTTTACTTGCTAACTAGACACCTCACACACTTAATTACATGAAATATGCCCACTCCTACAAACTTGACACATACTATATACAAAAATAAAACTCACACCCTAATTTAAATATTTATCATAGGACAAAATAATATAATACATCCAACACACCACCATATTACATTATTTGGTATGAAGATATTTTACCTTCAATATCTAATTCTTGTCTTCATTCTTCTACTCTAACTTTTATACTATTTAAGATTCTAACCTTTTTCCATTAATCTATTCCCTACAATGCTTGTTAAAATTTATTTCTTCTTGTATTTTTTTTAAATGTCCATGATTTTGTTACATTCTGATTTGCTAATATATCCATAATGTAGTTTGCTTTTCTTTTTTGATATATCTTTCACTTACAATTCTGAAGCATCTTTTGCTTTGGTTAATACCTTTTATTTTTTACTTTTTTACTTTTTTTGACAACTCCTACTTTGTTATCAAAAGCATCAATGCCATTAGAAAATTTTAAATGGTTTTTATTATCATGATTCTCAATTTGATGTTGAGGAATATTACATTATTTGATATATTCTAACATACCCTCATGGTATCTTCATGGTATAATTTTAAATATGTAATATATTAGAATTGAGTCTATAGTTTAGGTGTGTGATTTATATTTACCCTTTTATGTAAGTGTCAATTTGCAGGAAATACACAAGTGTCATATAAGTTAGAGTGCAAGTGTGTATTGAGAGAATATGCACAAGTGCCTTGTATGTAAGTGTGCAAATATGTAATGTGAGGATGTGCATAGAAAATTAAATAAAGTTTGTGTACTGATTTTGAGAAATTAATATTTTAAGTTTTCATGCATAGTTATTTAGGCCATTTACATTCATATTTGATATTGTAAGTGGATTTTATTTTCATTATTATATTGGCCTTGATATATATATTATATTGCTCATATATATTATTCTACTCCTCATTATTGGTATTTTTACCTTTAATATTGTGGCTTCTTTATATTGGGACCTATGAAATTCTATAGTAGTAAGGCTTAAAAGAACAAAATTTTGTCCGTACCTTTATTTTCTATAATTCATCCCATTAGGGATCTTATTTCATTCTCTTCTTCATTTCTATTTCTTGAATTTATTGAACCAAATTTTCTTTTTTGTTTTTCTCCTTTTTAATGTTGTTGCATTGATGGATATCAAGACTAATATTATCACGGATGAAATATTTGAAAAGGTTTATTCATTTGATTCCACTGGCTCAAAGAATTATATTTACAATAGCTTGTGGTATGTCCTTCCTTCTTGCATATGTGACAATATACATCCCACCATTCAAGTTAAGACTGAGATGATATACTAGTATTATTTGATACTTGTTTTTTGACATTAGAGCTATAATGGCCACCCCCTTCTGCGATTTTTTCCAATTTTTCTGATCTATTTCTTAATTTACTGGACTGAAATAAATAATCATTGCAATATTGTTTTGCAGAAATAAACATTCATCTCACAACTCATTTTCCAAATGTATTTAATTAATAGCACACAACTTACAATATTTGCAAACCCTTGATATTAAATCAACAATAATATGAATACCTCTGTATGAAACTTCAGATCTGTCGATCCTGTGTGGACTCCAGCTCCAGAACCGATGTATAAAGCTCAGCAACGATGGCCTTCAGACAGGCACCAAGAAAATGACCCTGTGTGGAAAACCCAACTCCAGCAGTCTATTGATGAAGCACAGATGAACCTCCTGTATGGAAGTATCCAATCCCTGATCCAGCTAGAGGTGATCTTTCACACCTGAAACTGTGATATTCTTGCCGAGTAAATCCGTCTCAACAAGCCCTGTGAATTTCTCTATGAAATCCGACAGTCTCCTAAAAAAAAACTAAATCCTCCATATCCCAAAATGAAGCCTCAACACCATAATATAACGTTGCATAACAATTAGGGCAAAATTAGGGTTTGGGGCGCCCTTAGGGTTGCACGTACTTTATTTTCTTTTAATTCTAAATTATGTCATTTTCTTCATAAAAGAGGGCCACAATCCCCCCTTAGCCTAGACGTGCAACTTTAAGTTGTTTTCAAAGTTTATAACTTAACTTTATAACATAATGTTATAAAGTGGCCCCTTTTGCCTTCCTAGCGCCGACTCCCTAGGTCAACACTTGAAGTCGTTGAATTATCACCTGGAAACTGCCAAAGTTCCACCAATATGAGTCCCTACCTAAACTGTCCAGCCTAGGGGACTCCTGTGACTAGGCTACGAGTCTCTGCTCCGGCTATTGATGAGAAGGGAACATCAATAAAGCTGACTCCCCTTATAACATCCCGTAAGTGATCTTAATGTTATTAAATAATACATCACTTAAGTTATCTTCATCCATCAAAATATTGTTCACTGCTCCTTCGAACAACCATCAGTGAAGGTTTCCTGACACCCAGTACGTCGGAGAATATCACTGAGCTGCCAGTCGTCATCCGAAACCCTAAAAATGGACACTGCTAAAAATAGCAAGTCCGGTCAAGTGATCTCCGAACAAGTTCGAACGACCACCAAATAGGAGCTCTCTGCCAACTGATGAAGATTCTGACACCTCCACATGGCTCCCCAACGTCTAACTTAGCCTACGGGAGCTCGTGTATAGGCTAACCTGCTCTGCACACTGAATGCCTAGAAAAGGGGACATTACAGTCCACCCTTCCCAAATATTGCTTGTCCTCAAGCAATTCCCAGACATATCCCAGTCAGTGATCTGCATCCCAGATGAGGTCTCACAGAATACCCGGATCCCATAACAACCTCAGAAACAACCCGTCGTGCTGACGTTGCACCACACTGATCACCACTACCCCTCTGACATGATGGAATGACAGAAGCCCCAACTAAAATAGTATGACATGATCCCTCTCCCAACCGACATCAGCATGCCAGTCTAATCTGAACCAAAACATCTCATGCCACAACTGATCCAAGAGATAATCATCATAGGCCACTGCAACAATGATGCCAGAAGTACCTCTATAATCCTCAACTGACCAGCATACCCCAACACTCACACTCCAAAAGTGACTCGGATGATCCCATGTCACCCAATCAACTATCGTAAACAAAACACCCTCTAGAAGGATGTCGTCCATCATCAGACTCAACCAAGCTGGGTGTAGATAAATCTGTATGATACCTGGAGACTCACCCATACTCCACTCCTGCAACTCACGGCGCATATGAGTACTGAGCTCCTGAGAAAATGTCATGCTCGATACTGAAACAGGATACTCAATAAACCTCTCCAAAGAATGCCAACCAGGAAGCTACCCATCCTCTGTCATGTAACTGGCCAACCCAAAAATGTATCTGCTACCAGAATCTGAATACCCCATACTGATACTCTGACTCCCTAGGTCAAATAGGACATCACCTGAGTACGAGTGCTCCCTGACCATCCACAAGTCCACCAGTCTCCAAGCTCGGCTCAGTACCTCTCTCCAATTCACCTGAATAGACATAGTTGGATCAATATCCCTGCTGCCCAAAGAGTGAACAGCAGAATACCACTCCAAATCGTGATCAACCCTCACCCAAAACATGCTCCTACCATCGTCCTCAAGGCTCATAGATGCAAGCCTACGATCTTGGGTGAGTGAACTCAACTCCAAAGTGGCCCTATCAGATGGAAACTGCATCCCACCAAGAAGAGTACGAATGTCAACTGGATAGTAGTAAGGGATGCATGTCGGTATAACACATGACCACGCCACCTTAGCCTCTGTTGAGTCATCAACTGTCTCCTCACCTTGCGATGTGTCCACAAGGTTAGACTCATAGTCATCATGCACAATCTGAGGGTAGCATGAATCTCTCAGCTCAAACAAAGAATCCCACTGACATTTTGCAATCCCTGCTACCAACTGATTAGTCTCTCTGTATCTCCCTTCGTTTTTGACAGACACTGTTAGCTGGCTCTTCCAATTTTTGCCCAAACTATCATAATCATCAAAACTAAGTTGGTTGCTACCAAAATTCAAGCAAAAATCAGAACTAACCCCATGCGTATCAGTAGTGTTTTCCAAGCCTTTCCATGCTTCCTGAGCCTCCCTGTCGTTATACTGAGGAGATGAACCATCCCGATAGTCTGATTTGTGATCAACACCACCCTCAAGTGTGTTATGGTCAGAAAAAACATGCATTTGCTCATTGAAGAGGGCTGCTACGTGCCTTATGTCATCATCATGTGCATGATCCCCTTGTGACTCCAATTGCAACTCACTTGGTAGATCCCCAAAGTAGATGTAACTGTCAGGAACCTGCATCATAATGGATTCGATTGCAGAATGCAACCCCTGTTCACCTGTACTATCACCACCAAGGTGTGATGGGTGAATATCCTCTGGTGCTGATCGGATGTTCTCATGAAGTACAATCTCATCATCTGTATGTACGTCCCTGTCCACTGGGTTAACCCATGATTCTGACACACCTACCTCATGGGGTAAGGTTTCTTTTTCATCACCAGTTTCAGATTTGCTTCCCCTTTCTGCAAACGCCACTGGATTTTTAGCCTTAACTAACTCTTTCCCTATCCCTGATCTTTTATGATGAAGTTTGGTCACCAATTGAGTGAACCCCATTGCGTACCCCTGATCATTCATACTGTCACAGATCTTCTATAGCTCACGCAAAATATTTTGTTGATTCTTAGCAAATTCCCTGAGGGGGTCCATATTCTCTTCTGATTGATTCACCCAATGTTTTGCATAACTCATCATTGGCATTATGTCAAATAGTTTGCCCAAGTTCTCTTTTGAAATGCAAAGGCTATGTCTGAGGGTTTGTTTGGGTTGAATATATATACTCAGATTTGTTGAATACAAACTGCTATCAGCTGAAGAGTCTCCAAAAAGAAAAGCGCCAAACTCTTGAAAACCTTGCTCAATTGTTGATTTCGACTAGTTATTCCCTTGTTGTTTTCTTATTTTTGCTATCTGCTGACATTAAAGATCTGATGTTAATGTTCTACTGTGATTATTTATGCCTTGCAATCTGCTTACTTCCAATACTGTTGTATTGTCCCTGTTAATCTTGACATTCTACTATGACAAATAATGATGGATACAGATCTATGTCAAAGTAGAACCATTCTCTTTTGCTGATGCCAACAACTGCAGGTCTCTTCTATAAACAGATCACTTGCTATTTTTTGATTGATGCTATGGTTTGACTTTGCCACAAAATTTATTCAAAATTTTTGCAGTCCTTTCCTCAGATATATTTCAACAAATAGTTTGTTGCTGATATTCTGATGCAACTTCACTATCCCTTCTAATATTCGGTCTCCTTGTTTTTTATTTGAAATAAGTTGCAAGTTTTCATAGCGGATTTGGTTTCATGCAAGAATATTTAAAAATTGAAATCCCATGCATTAATTAAATGTAGTATACACTTGCCAACATAGAGCAATATTTTATCTCAGATATAAAATTTAAAGTAGATGTCATATTTAAATATCAGAAATGAGATAATTAAATTTTTGACCTCAAATTACTGACTAGAAGGTATCGATAGAGTCAAAATTCTTCACCCCCACGTAGTGAGAAAAACCAACCACCCAAACTTAATATAGCGCTGGAAGTATTAAATCTCAGCGTCAATGATTAAATTATTTGAACCACCTTAAACAGGAATAACAATAGTCAAATATTTTAGACCTCTAGCCGTCATGCCAGAGCACCCGCAAATCCAAGGAATATGGCCCGTTCACACAAGTTGATGATAGAGACAATAAATCGACTCAAACAACCTGAAAGGGAAGCCGAACATGACTTTGATTTCTTCTCGCAATGGGATCTATAGCACCTCTTTGACCTCCCACAAAAAATTATGGTAGGTACTCAACAACCGAATATATTCTTGCAGTCCTTCAATTATAATATTTTTGGGTACTCCCCCTTAGAGTCGCCTTTAATCTTTTTTCCAAAGAATACTTGATCTCTGAAAACTCTACAAACCCACAGGTTGGCACCATTGACGGATTAATGATTTAAAGATGATTTATCTATACTCCCCAAATACAATATCTTTAATTCTTGCAAATTTGAACCTCTGTGAATCTTTGTAGGAAAACAAGTACAAACCCTGAACAGGCTGGCAGGAAAAACCAGCTCTGATACCACTATAATGGCCACCCCCTTCTATGATTTTTTCCAATTTTTTTGATCTATTTCTTAATTTACTGGACTGAAATAAATAATCATTGCAATATTATTTTGCATAAATAAACATTCATCTCACAACTCATTTTCCAAATGTATTTAATTAATAGCACACAACTTACAATATTTGCAAACCCTTGATATTAAATCAACAATAATATGAATACCTCTATATGAAACTTTAGATCTGTCGATCCTGTGTGGACTCTAGCTCTAGAACCGATGTATAAAGCTCAACAATGATGGCCTTCAGACAGGCACCAAGAAAATGACCCTATGTGGAAAACCCAGCTCCAGCAGTCTGTTGATGAAGCACAGATGAACCTCCTGTATGGAAGTATCCAATCCCTGATCCAGCTAGAGGTGATCTTTCACACCTGAAACTGTGATATTCTTGCCGAGTAAATCCGTCTCAACAAGCCCTGTGAATTTCTCTATGAAATACGGTAGTCTCCTAAAAAAACTAAATCCTCCATATCCCAAAATGAAGCCTCAACACCATAATATAACGTTGCATAACAATTAGGGCAAAATTAGGGTTTGGGGTGCCCTTAGGGTTGCACGTACTTTATTTTATTTTAATTCTAAATTATGTCCTTTTCTTCATAAAAGAGGGCCACAATCCCCCCTTAGCCTAGACGTGCAACTTTAAGTTGTTTTCAAAGTTTATAACTTAACTTTATAACATAATGTTATAAAGTGGCCCCTTTTGCCTTCCTAGCGTCGACTCCCTAGGTCAACACTTGAAGTCATTGAATTATCACCTGGAAACTACCAAAGTTCCACCAATCTGAGTCCCTACCTGAACTGTCCAGCCTAGGGGACTCCTGTGACTAGGCTACGAGTCTCTGCTCTAGCTATTGACGAGAAGGGAACATCAATAAAGTTGACTCCCCTTATAACATCCCATAAGTGATCTTAATGTTATTAAATAATACATCACTTAAGTTATCTTCATCCATAAAAATATTGTTCACTGCTCCTCCGAACAACCATCAGTGAAGGTTTCCTGACACCCAGTACGTCGGAGAATATCACTGAGCTGCCAGTCGTCATCCGAAACCCTAAAAATGGACACTGCTAAAAATAGCAAGTCTGGTCAAGTGATCTTCGAACAAGTCCGAACGACCACCAAATAGGAGCTCTCTACCAACTGATGAAGATTCTGACACCTCCACATGGCTCCCCAATGTCTAACTTAGCCTACGGGAGCTCGTGTATAGGCTAACCTGCTCTGCACATTGACTGCCTAGAAAAGGGGACATTACAAGAGCATTATTTGTCAGTTCATCTTGAGCTAAATTTTCTATTTCATACTCTTGGAGTATTTTGAATAATTCATCAAAGGATATGGTTTTTTTTAGAACTTGAAGAGAAGTGACTAAAATTTTGAATGTATTTGAAGGTGCTCTTAACAAGAATTTTTTTTTTCTACTTTTCTCTCATTGTTTGTAGTTTGGATTTTAATTCTACTACTCTTTTAAGAAAGTGTTCTACACTCTCTCCATCACAAACCTTTAAAGAGTACAATTGTGATTGTAAATGTAAGATGGTTGCTTCATTCCTT
Source organism: Wollemia nobilis (assembly GCA_028583015.1). Classification (NCBI taxonomy): domain Eukaryota; kingdom Viridiplantae; phylum Streptophyta; class Pinopsida; order Araucariales; family Araucariaceae; genus Wollemia; species Wollemia nobilis. The sequence goes on from JAQPPZ010015413.1 coordinate 28,853,411, forward strand.
CCCTTAAATATTGTACATAATTTTTTCCATGCATTTTTTAAGTTTATGCTTCACTTATATGTGTCTGAATTTCAACAGATATGCCAAACATAAATAACATAAGAGTTTTAACATCATATTTTTTAAGTTTTTGTTTTCTAGTTTCATCATCTTCTAGAACATCTCCATTTTCATTTACCACATCCTAGACTTTTTCAACAATAAGTATTGATTTATTTTGTTCTTCCATCGGATAAAATTTGGTCCTTTTAGAAGTTGTGATTGAAAATGATTTTTTTTTATATTCTCCATAATTTTTGAATTTATTTAATTTCAATCAATTCTCATATCAAATTCGTCCTTCTTATATCTCCCAATTAATTAATAAATTTCATAATAATTCAATTCAAATCAATTTCTTCACTTCTTCAATTCATTAATTTATCAATTCAATAATTAATTTTTCTTCTTACATCTCCCTTTAAATTCAATCAATCAATAATTCAATTTATCCCTTCCAATTATCAATTCAATCAAATAAATTTAAATTTTCAATTTTCATTCATTCCCTTCAATCATTAATTCATCAAATTATTCTTTAATCATTAATTTAATTCTCGAATCAAAATAATTCTTCCTATTTTAAAATTAATTAATCAATTCCTTATAACTCCCATTCAATCACTTTAAAAATCAATTTATCTTTATCTTCTTATCACTTTAAAATAATTTAAATAAAAAATAAATAAAACATCCTTCAAACATATGTACCTAAATATCCAAATGAATAGGAGATTAGATATTTTACCTTCAATAAAAGTGCTTCCTTTGTAGATATTTTTGTCAAGGCATCTCTCCTTAATTATTTCTACTACAAATGTTATGCACAGGAATCAAAGTGTTATGTCAGGGCACTATAAAGTTTATGCATACTCCTTAAAATGTCTCTACACATGAATTGATATCTCTTAGGCAACTTTAAACTTTGATGCTCTTTGGTTTATGAAATTCCTTTATTTTTCAACGACGCTTTAATTCTCTCAAGTCTATGATGCTTTCAAGATTGTGAACATAGCATGCACTCTTTTCTCATTTATCTTGTACATCCACTCTTGTGTTGGATTCTGAATAGAGCCTTTCTATTGCTCCACACACGTATATGTCCAATTGTTCTCCTTCAAACTTATCACCAATGCTTACTATAATTCACACTAGACTTGGTGCTAGTTGTCTTCCACTCATTCTCCAATCTTCTTCTACAATATTCTCCTCTAATATTCTTCAATCTCAAAGCTATTATCTTCTTACTCAAAAACTTGTAATCTTTCCTCCTCCAATATTTGTAATTGTCTCTTCTTGTAGCTATTTCACTCAAGGTGGCTATCATGGAGTCCACTCAATATGGCTTTGTGTAATAAATCCATAACTAGCTACAATAAAAACATAAGAAAAAAAAAGATATATATTTTTAATTTATTTATTTATGGATAAGGATTCATAAACCCCTAACCGATGTTTGGTTTATCTATGGTTTTAAGTTTACTAAGTTTCCAAACTTTCCCAATAGTTACATATCACTCAATACCCTCCACAAGTTTGTCTATATAGGTATATTATACATTACTACAAATAAGCTTATCCATCTCCTAATTCTTGATGAGCTAAAATTATCACCTTCAGTACAGCCAAAGGTATATGCCCATCACCATACCATACACAAGTCTATATATGTAGGTATGCTACACCTATTTTGAGTTAAGCTATCCATCTTGTCTTCATAATGAGCTATCTTAACTCTAATGTAATCAATCAATTTACTTAGTTACCATCACCCTAAGGGGGTCTCAATCCCTTAGGTCCCTTCTATGTTCACCCTAAGAGGTCTCAATCTCTTAGGTCACTTTCTAGGTTCACCCTAAGATCTCATTTTCTTAGGTTACTTTTATGTTTAGCAAGAAGACAAGAATGACTCTATTTACTTAATCAATCAAGGAATAAAATCCATAAAGCAATAAGAAGTACTTAGAAAGGAAACAACATTTAAATTAAGATAACCATTAACAAAAGAGAAATATAGATAACAAAGCATAGATAAATCATAAAAGTAGATTAAAGATACATTTACCATTCATTCAATAAATTATTACATAAATCCAAGCATGGTAAAACCTCCATAAAGTAATACACCATATTCATCTAAGGAATTTCTCTCTATAATTCTAGTCTATTTGAGCATAAGTAAATTACTGTAGTTATAAATCAAACTAGTGCATTGGTTCCAACTGCCTCTTTGGTCCTCCTTTATTTCCATCGTTTGTTTGAGGATAGTAGGGGATTAGGGCAACCCATGGTTCTATGAAATACATGCATCTAAATGCATCTACTAGTAACATGAAACTAGTGCATTTACTATTTACTTTGCCAAATTGCAACTATACAAATTTAATTAAAGCATTCAACCATCTACTATATAGTTGATATCATAAGAATATCCTCATTAATATTCTCATCTCTCAAATACTCAAAGAGAGTCATTTCAACAGATACAACTAGATCACAAGTCTTACTTTAATCAAATCATATCAAAACCATTTTGCAAACAACTAAGGTCTCATTCCTTAATTAAGAAAATGATCTAAGTTTCTTCTATTTGAGTTAATCAAAGTCCCATTTCTTCAATCAACCAAATAAATTTTCATTCCTTTATTTACATTAATCAAAGTCCCATACCTTTAATTAATAAAATAAACTACATTTCCTTTATTTACATTAATCAAAGTCCCATACCTTTAATTAATAAAATAAACCATATTTCCTCTATTTTCATTAATCAAAGTCCCATACCTTTAATTAATAAAATAAACCATATTTCCTCTATTTTTTTGATCGGTAAATAAAATTTTCATTAATAAATAGGTTTTGAAAGGAGCTCCAAAACCTTAGTACAACTGGATTGGAAACAACAAAAATTAGGCCTAACAATCGTAACAACAGGTAACCCATGAGAGGGGTATGATAAAATCAGAGAATAACCCAAGGAAAAAAACAAAGTAGGGAAAAGGAGCAAAGGGGATGATACCTTCTAGAAAATTGGGGCCATCCTAGGGGGAGACCCCAGAAAAAAAAACCAGAAAATCAGTTGTCATTTGAGGTAAATTGTTACTCGTCCAAATCCTTGAAAATAATTTTGAGCTAGGCATGAGATACATTGCGGTACTTAGCCACTTGATTGAAGATCAAGGTGACCACCAAATTATCCAGGTGGGGGAGAACAACTCTTCGTAGGGCTAAACCACTACCATCTGCCTTTGCTAGCTCTTGAACCACCTTGAATTCATCCTTTGTAAGCTCCTTCGACTAAGTCTCCTCACTATCAATATCCTTGGTCAACTCAATATCATTTGTCGAGGATGGTATCTCCTTATTGATTTTATTGGCATGAAGGTGCATGAGTAAAAGGTGAACTATGATTTTGAAGAAATTTAGAAGAAGAATGCTTCATGACTCTAGGTTAAATCTTAAATTTAGCACATGGCTCAACTTTGGGCTTCAACGAAGTAGGGGAGGAGTAATTAGGATCAATGTCATCACTCGACACCTCATGAATAGGAGAATCATGGATACTACTATCTGTAGGCTTGGAAGGGGTGGTATAAGTGCGAGAGTAGGCAGGGAAAGGCAAAGGGGTAGGCTGAGAGGGATTGGGAGGGGTAGAGGCAGGTTAGGGAGGGGCGAGAGAAGCAATAACTAGAGATCTTTTAGTAAAGGTATCTAGGGTATGCTTATAAAGGATAAGGTGTAGGTCTTGGTCATTGGAGTAATGGATTTTCTTGGTCATAATATTGGTGATAAACAATTCAATGGACCAAAGATATAATTTGGTATATTTATTTTATTTTTCCCTCTAAAGTGGTTTAAAAATGCTATATGAAAGTTATGTAAGGTGGAAATAATCTTGTCGATGGTAAAGTATTGATGGATGGGAACCATGACACGATCCCGTGGCCCTAGAATTTTTATCCTCTCGATACCACCATTAGTAGTGAGAAGGTCCTTACCTTTCTTAGGGAAGTAGTCAAGCTTCATTGCCATCGTGTGTGAAGAGATCTACATAAACTTATTCCAAAAATAATGTAGAAATAAATAACTTAGAAGAAATGACACCACACAATGCACATATGACACACGATATTTACCCTGGTTCACCCGATGTGGGCTACTCCAACAAAAACAAGAGCCACTCCTCATTGATATTATTATTTTCCTTTCTTTTGCCCAAAAATGGGACATTACAATAAAATATAAAGTAAACTCTCACAACCCTAAACCACTATGTGGTATTAGAAAACAATGGGCACAATACTGTGGGTTAAACCAACCACACCCACCAACCACCCACCAACCATGGGAATCCTGACAATCGCTCCGCCAAAGCGGGATGACCCGGGATGAGCCAGGGACTAGGCAAGAACCAGGGGAGGGGGAGCAGGACCCTCCCCCTCTAAAATTTGGATTATATATATATATATTAATGGAGGTCATTTCCATAATTTGAATCTTAATGAGCTATGAAGCTCCTCATGTTTATTGAAAGAAAATATTCTTACTAAATGAAACCCTCATTAAATATAAAAAATAAAGTTTCAATGATATTTAATCATGAATATATCTTTTATTTTGAATAATGAAAATCTATCATTATTTAAAACTAAAGACCTATATAAAAAATCTATTATTATAAAGTCTTATTATCTATTTAAATAAAACTCTATTATTATTTAAATAGATCATACTATCTATTTAAATAAAGTTCTTTTATTATTTAAAATATATTCTTTTCATTAGCATAATAAGTTCCTTTGTCACAACTTAGAAAAATGCTATAATAATAACAATTTAGGGGATTCAAAGGTAACCAAATTTATGCACACATTCCAAAACCAAGATGTTGTTAAGTGATGAAGTAAAAGACATCCAATTAGATGATGCAAACAAAGAGGGAGTCTTTCCATCAATCTAGTCACCCATCTAACTACTAGGCAATCAAATCAGGATCTAGGTGGTTGGCTATTGACAATTATCCCTTAAACTGATAATACATGCCTATATGAAGGTAGTCATCCATGTTACCCTCAAGTTGCCTTAATCATCACTTTCCCAACCTCAAGTATTCTATTTATTGTGGATGATTCTATTTCTTCCATCTAAGAGCATACCTAATCTTACACATTGATAATCTGCTAGTAGTACCATGTTCTTCAAAGATAAATCAATATAAGCATTATATAGTCATTCATTTGCAACAAAACTAAGTATCAAATTACTATTGATCATCACATAGTTTTTTTTCATGCCATAAGTCCTACCAAGGAGGATCATGACACTTTGATACCATTATTAGCAAAATATCAATATGATTCATAGGTTAAATAATTTTTTGTAATCATAAATATCACATCAATATCATAAATATCATTAAATAGTCAATCATATATCAAATGAACATCAATATCATATAAAATCATATTAAAAATATTTATTGATAAAACTCAAGCAATGCATAAAGCAAAGCTTATTCCAGTTACATTTTACATGACTTTATCTCCAATATAAAGATACATGAGACTCTTCACATTACATGACTCTTGGCCTTTGCTTTCCTCAAACTCATGGGAGAACTTACTCTTTATATTCCTTTCTTATATAATAAGTCCCACATATTACATAAAGATAAAGTATCTCATAATTACATATAACTAACTACTTCTAAACTAGATATATCACACTCATAACTCTTCACTTGCTAACTAGACACTTCACACACTTATTTACATGACACATGCTCACTCCACCTAACTTAACACATACTATATACTGAAAGTAGGAAAATCGTACACCCATGCAAATGAAATTAGATCAAAGATAGCAATAACATAATCACAATGATAAAATAATATATGAAATGATACTTGTTTATATTGCTACGAAAATTTGTTCTCTTCAAAATGGTTACAATGAGATCCCCTCTAGGAGGATTTGCTACCAATTTGATACAATAAATACAAATAGAAATATTCAAGTGCACTTTACAATATTCTCCTCGCATTCACAAACTATTTTGGGGTAGGTTTTCAAGACTGCCACAATGATTGATGATATCAAAGTCTTATGCTATTTTTTTCTCATAAAAACCTATAACTTGCACATAACGAAAGCAAAATATGTTAATAGCATGTGTAAAGCATTTTAGTATAAGGCCCATTTTCTTTATGATGATAAATGTGATAAATAAAATAAATTATAAATAAACGCATGCGTAAATTGAAGCTTAACTGATCTAAGAAACAACAAATGAAAATGTTGCTAAATTTTTTTTGAAAATAAGTAAATAAACAGATCTGTACCAGATTTCATCTCAGAGAAGGACGACCATACCTATGGGTTGTCTCAGGTCAAGACTACCACTCTCTAGTAATTATTTTCTAGCGTAAAGTTGGTGCGATTTCTAGGTTTGATCTAGGGTTGTGTCAATAGATTTATGCATTTATGGGGATGACTCGTAGGATCTAGATCAACCATAGAAGCTGGATTATTTACTTGCACCAAAGTTGGAATGATGATCTTCAACTATTGGAGTGAAGTGGTTGCATGCTTTCTATGATGAAATAATGTGAGGGCTCGAGGTCTCGAGGTCGAATCATGGTAGCACTTCATCATTTGAAAACTCAAGAACTCTTCATATTTTTAAATGAGGGTGAGTATTTTTTTTGGTAGGTAATTTTTTTTTATTGCTTTACAAGTTAAAGGGTCCTATCCCTGTTACATCAGTAGCAAAAAGTGACAACTATGCCTTCCCATGGCTACATATAAAAACCAACTGAGGCTTAATCCTCATACAACATGACCCAGACAAGGCAAAATCCTTCCAAGAAATAAAAAGATAGCTATTACAAAACTTGACAAATGAAAACAACAGCCCTACTGCCCTGACACGACCTTCCTAGGTTACTAGGATTCCCTATTTTTTCCCTGTTGTGCACTATCATTAGGGGTGAGGAGAGTATTTATCAGGGTTGAGAATTCTTTGAGCTCTTCTATGGCACTAGACAATATGACGCATCCTTCCCTATAGATATTGGTAGCCACCTCCAGATGGCTAATAGCGTCACTGGCTCTCTTGATGGCTATGGAGTGCAACGAGTCATTTACATTGATAATATGCTGATCTTTGTCATCACTGATGATTTCTGTGTCTGGTTGTTGGTCACTCTTCTTGGGGGATTTCAATATTTTAGATTTATTGCACATCTAAGGAGGTCAAACTGAATTCTGATTGAGCCTGGGATGCTTACTAGAGCAGCCTTCCTCTTTGGGAGTAGTGAAAGGGGATGAACCTTCCTTGTCCTGAATAGGGGGGAGTGCTCCTAGGGAGGGGAAATAGTGGGGGACTAAGGGTGGTTGGTGGCATCAACATAGATAGAGCTGGAGGAATGAGCGGGAGAGGGGGACTTAGAAGACATAGTCCCAAAAACCTGATGGGCTAGGGCATGCTTGTATAGGAGAAAAAAAAACCCCTAGTGATGGGGGGTTTTCGGGGACTTACTTTCTTTGAAATTTGTGATGACAAGGGTGATGGACTGAAAGAGAAAGTCCAGGATATTGACATGATGAACATCATGCAAGTGGTTAAACATGGCAAGATTATAAGCTTAGAGGGGATTGTCAAGGTTGTCAATAGAGACATACTGGATAACGGGAACAATAACTGTAGCCCACGAGTGAGGCAGGGAAGAATGAATGACCCATTTCTTATTCCAAATGAGATATTTCATCTTATCATATAATTGATTAATTTCCTCTTTGAAGTTGTGCCTGTCTCAGTGAACCACTCTACCTTAAGTCAGAATACTAAAAGTATGAGAAATGGAGTGGACACTTACCTCAAAATGGAGGCCTTAAAATTGCATTTCCCCTTCATTCCAAGACTCGATGAAGGCTCTTGTCACCTCCTCTTCAAAACCAGAGAAAATCTTGAAGAAATTGATGAAGTGTTTGGCATCGAGCAAGTCGATGGTTTTGACCTCAATGTGCAGGCTAGAAGGTTCAGGGGTAGCCATGGAGTGATTCGAACCAGAGCTAAGGGAGATCGCTAGGATAATTCTTCTGACAAGCATAGAGGAAAGGGAGGGAAAAGTCTTAGCAAAAACAAGGAGGAGAACATATTGGATCAAAATAAAGGAGTGGTGAGCGAGGGTCATGAGAAAAAATCCCCAAAACAAGAGACTAGTAACGGGAAAAATGGTGTAAGCATGGCTCATGATGATAGTGTAGACACCAAAACGGCACCAATCCGATTATGTGACTGCAAACACTGATCGCTTTGACACACACAGCCCCTAGGGCAGCCCTCAGAGGTTAAACAGTGGTCCTAACCACTTTTCCAGCAATTTTGGAAGGTCAAAAGGCAATTTAGCACATTCAGGCACTTTGCTCAGTATTCGTCTCACCCAGGGACGAATTCAAATTGGGATCCGTCTCACCCAGGGACGAATTCTGAATTCGCTCTGGGTCAGGACGAATTCCAGGTTTAACGGGCAAAAAGAAAAATTGTGCCAAGTGGCAGCCGAGGACAGTCAATTAATGCCTCCTGCCTTGCATGCGCGTGTAGGTGGGTAGATTGGCCGTTAGAGGACTGTCACAAGGGCGATCATGGAAGCCCAAGTCGGGGAGGAGTCTCCTCCCTCTTGGGAAGGCATGGCCGCCACATGGCACCCCTGCATGCCCCTCCAAAGAGACCCCCATGGGTCTATAAAATGGTGAACTTTCTCACCCAAAAGGAGACAAGTTGGAGGCATTTTCAAGCAACGAAGTGCTGCCAAAATTGAATACCACCTTTTACCCCTTTGATTCACCTCTTCCACATCCTTGATCTCTTTCGCAAGAGAGGTTATTGGGTGGCTATTGGAAGTGTGAATCCGGTCCCAAAACCCGACATTTGACCACATTGATCTACCAATTCGCCGACAACCCATTACAAGAGATTTTGGGCCCATCCCAAGTGGATTGGTGCCGAAATCAAGTTCCAACGGTGGGCGGCCTGCCCGGGTGCCCCGCACTTCTTAGTTTCATTTTAATTTGTTCTTTTGTCACTTGTTTATCTTCCATTCCATTTTATGCTGTTTAGATAGTTTATAATTTCAATTTCAGAATGTTTTGATCAAATATTGTCATCTTTTGTCGCTTTTGTTGTCCTCACTAACTTGCAGGTAGCGACGTCAAATTCCCGTTGATGGAGGTCAAATTGGGAAAATCCGACCATCTGGGTCATCCCAAAATGCCCCCAATTAGCTAACCCCCATGTTTGCAGGTGTTTTGGAGCTCCCGAGACGCGACATTTGGGCAGGATCACTTCGGCGCTTTGTCGTAGGAGAATTCGTCCTACCCGGGGACGAATTACAGTAGAATTCGTCCTACCCAGGGATGAATTACAGTTGAATGCGAATTGGCAGAGTTTTGTCCGATTGTTTTGATGGCAGTGGCCCTCTGGTAATGTTCCCTTGTCTCTGTCAAATTTGCAGGTTATTTGGAGTCATTTTATTTATCGATTTAGCTAATCTTATGCATGCATCCTCCATTGGTTTTTAGGATCAAACGCCTTATCTTTTGTCACAGGTGCTACTAACGACTTGTTGTGTCTTTGAACGCAGGAAGAGCAGCAAGAATCAAGGATTCATCAACGCAAGCGGTGGCAACACTTTGGCCCGCCCATTTCAAATGTGGGCACGCGGAAGGAGGAATACTAAGTCATGATTGTAACCAAAATTCATTTAACGCTCCTAGCCCCTGAAAAGGGAGGAGGCATCTTTGTAACCGAGATTAAGAGAGTTAAATAAAAAGGGTTGTGCTTTCTGTACTTTCTTTTGTCTCCGTTCAATTCGTCTCTTTCATTTCATGCATTTCACATTTTAGGACTTAAGCGTTTGTTTGATTTTGAATGCATCGCAATAGTTTTTCTTTCAAATCTTCCAGAATCTCGTGCTTTCAGTGGCGATCACGGTGGGACTCTATCCCCTGAATTTTGAGATCAAAGCAACTGATCAAAACTTGTGTTTTTGTGCTTACAGGTACCTTTTCGAACTCTGACTATTATTCGTCTTTGCCTGTGGTGATTACCTTACTATAATTCATCTGACCCTGAGACGAATTCTAATTCGTCTCAGAGAGGGACGAATTCTGTTCTGTAATTCGTCTCACACAGGGACGAATTTTTGTCTATGAATTTTTAGGGCCGAGGATCAGAAACAATAGGTCTAGGCAGAGAAAGGTAAGGGTTCTAAACTGTCCTTGTCATTTTTTGATTTTTTATTTCTATTTTCTGTCAACTTTTGCTTGCTTAGGGAAAGTAGTTGCTTCTGCCTGTTTCAATTTTAATTAAAATAAACCACACACACATCACGTGGCATTTTTAAACCAAGGAGCTGGTCGTAAGACCCCAGCCCTTGATCAAGACCAACGGTGGGTTCATCACCACCTTGGCTTGATTTTTGCATCCATTTACCCCGATTGTCACTGTTGTTAGGCGTAAATCCTGATGAAAGCTGATCGAGTGTCGTTGGGGTGATTCCCAGCATGCGAGGATAAGTCTTCTATGGTAGGTGTCATAAATAGGACAATCCCCCTTTCGTACCGCCTACGTACCACGTACCATCTGCTCTCACGTACCTATAGTTTCCCTCTCGTAAGGGCGGGTATATAGAGAGGTTGGTATATCGGCCTGGCAATGGTATATTGAAGGGGCGACCATTTATGGGAGTCATATGAGCCTTCATTACGCATTTAAACGTTCTTCAAAACTTTCAAAAACAAAACAAAATCATCAAAATGCACTAAAACCAGTTTAGGACACACCATTAATCTTTAAAAGAGATAATCACCGTTTGCGTATGTGTGTGTTCATTTCTGCTTAGTGTAACAAAAAAAAATCATAAAAGAGATAAAATCTGCTTAGCTAGTAGAAGAGCACCACCATGGTGTACACCCGTAGCCAAGCCCAATCAAGGGCAGAAGCTACGAAAAGTGTACAAGGAGTGGGCACAAGTCGTCTCCGCTTTAGCCCTAAAGACTTGGCCATACCGCCTTGGCGGTCTGGACCCACAAGAGAGTCCACATCATTCCATGTCAAGATGGAATTATAGGGATACCCCTCTAGGGGACACGCCCATTCAACACAGCCCCTTTCGGGAAGAAGCTTTACATGTGGCACTTAACGTAGATAGAAGACCTCCCTTAGAGGCTAGATATGAGTGGCCACCGTGCGATGAAGTGCTAGAGAGGCACAGTGTCCATGAGGAGAGGCAACATGACTATGGCATCTCTCCTTTGCCTCCCCTCACTGTTAGAACAAATAGACAAAATCCAGAGCGTAGGGCTCTCCAAACAGGGCGAGCTAACTCCGCCTGTCCCTTTCACACCTACGAAAGGGAGTATGAGGAAGAACATCACATTCCTCGAGAGCAATATACAGCATGGGAGCCTTGCGCTTCCGCACCTGCTAGATACAATGATCACCCATTGAGGCAAGAGCCTCGGGTAAATGCCGCTAACCTCGACAGAGGGAAGCAACCCATTGAGATCTCGGATCATCACGACCGAGGCAAATACATAGGAGAGGCATTCAAGCCTCCTAAGCCCCAGATGGTGGACCAAATTGACCTGGAAGTCGCCAGACATGCCGCCCGTCAAGCCCAGATCACGCGGCTTGAACAAGATCATCAGTAGTTAGAGTGCTTATACCGCCTGAACAAAGAGCGCATTCAGCGCGAAGCAGATGAGCTACTTTATAAAATACCTGAGAGGGTTCCAACCCCTCACACTCAAAAAGTAGAACAATATGAGAGGCATAATCCTTTAGTGCAGGATAGGTCTCCGTGACCTCGTCAAGTTTTGCCTCCGAGACCCCATAGACCTGAGAGGGAGGCCACTCCCCGAAACAACGATGGGTACCCTCCGCGGAGACCCACTCAAGGTCATAGGTCTCACCCAGAGACTCCTCAGGAAGCTTACGAGGAGTATGAACAAGAGTTAGAGTGGGCTGAAATGCCCTATCCAGGTGGAGGGGTTGCTATCCGGCCACCCCCCCATAGGCCTCCAGTCTCCCACAACTCACAATGGGAGCAAACCAAAGAGGAAGAGATTAAATCTTTCGATGCATACAAAGCATTGTTAGAGCATTTGGAGTCTATGGAAACTAAAGCTTCTGGGCCCCAAAAGCCCATGTTACGCCAACTCCGCAGTCATCCGGTGCATCCGTCAGTGCCCGCACCTCCTTACCCCAAACATTTCAAGTTGCCTCAGTTGGCAGTCTTTAAGGGTGAAGAGGATGCTCAAGAGCATGTGACAAGATTCCTGAGCCAATGCTTTGGCATTCAGGATAATGATGCGTTGTTGCTTAGGACATTCATAACCACATTCATGGGCCCTGCCTCGGATTGGTTCACCCAGTTACCGAAGCACAACATCAATAACTTAGATCAATTAGTGGATGCGTTCCTTGAACGCTTCGCCTTCAGCACCAAGAAGAAGGCGTCACTGAGTGATCTAGCCAGCCTCAGGCAATATGATGAGGAGACAATGGTGGCCTACGGGAATCGGTGGAGGACTCTACTTTCTAAGCTACCCTACCTTCCCCCTATGTCCGACCTCACACAGATGTTTGCACGAAGTTGCTTGAGATCGATCTCTGGGCTATTGCAGCTGCAACAATATGCCACCTTAGAAGAAGCTCTGGCGCAAGCCAGAATTATCGAAGAGATCAAAATATAGGAGGGCGCAATCGCCAAGCCTAAAAAGAAAGAGTGGAACAAAAACACCAAGACAAGGACTACGCAACAAAAACCCGTTGAGGTTAATCAAGTTGCTATAAATGTCCCCAAGCCTGCACAAGAAGTACAACCTCAAAAGGCTAATTATCAGGCAGTGCCTCCTAAGAATTATGAAAGAGAAAATAAAAAATAGGAGCAAAATCAGCAGCGTCGCCCTAAGCGACAGTACACCCCTTACACGGAGTCTCGTGACTCCCTATTTGACCGCTTGTCAGTGGCAAATTTAATCACCCTTCCAGAAATTCAAACCATAGATCCTAATGCTCCCAAGCCTAAGGGATACAGAGAGGATTTATATTGTAGGTTCCACAGGCGAAGGGGACATGACCTAAACGCATGTTGGAAGTTCAAGGGATTGATACAAGATTTGATTGATAATAAAACATTGGCAGTGGACAACCCCATAGCGCCAAATAATCAGCAGATGGGGGTTTTCAAGGACCCTTTGCCTGCCCATGAGGCACAGGCAAAACCTCTTTAGGTCAATGAGGTGCGACAGAATCTCCCCATGCAAGGGTATGTGGGAATGATCAGCATAGTGACCAGGAACAAGAAATACCCAGGAGTTGCCCCCGAGGCAGCTACAAGAGAAGTTCCAACAACGTCGCAACCTCAACAACACCCTGTGCAGTTGCCTCCGCCTAGACCCGAGGTCACGATACGGACCAAACTCACGTAGAGTTTGCGGACCACATCGGCTAGGCTTTCCATATATGAGCTTATACAACAATCAGCACCCCATCGGGAAGCTCTCATGGAAATTTTGAAAGCCATCGAGTTGCAGCCCCACGAAGCGAATTCCTTCAATAACTTCGTGGGACATGTAAAACGATGCACGGAGCCGGTCATTACCTTTCGAGAAGATGAACTTAAATCAGTATCGAATGACATGGCAGATCCACCCCTGCACGTTATCGCGCGGGTCAACGGGATCCCGTATAAGAGGGTGTTGGTAGATACTGGCTCGTCCAGTAACATCATTACTACGGCAGCATTGAAACATCTGAAGTTGCCAGCCTCACACATCACGGCTTCCACTTACACACTGCGAGCATTCAATGATGCGATATGCTCGATAGTTGGCACAATTGTTCTACCCGTTCAGGTAGGACAAAAGACGATACCTACATTGTGCCATGTTTTGGAAGGCGAGATGGCATACAACATATTGCTAGGGCGGCCATGGATCAGGGACATGAAGTGTGTCCCTTCGATAGCTCACCAGTGTTTGAAGTATGCATTTGAAGGGGAAGTACATGTAGTCCCTATGGATTTAGAACCCTTCAAATATTGCAATGCGGTGCAATTGATGCCGCAATCGACCCTCCCATCGACGCACTTGGATTTTTAGTTAAATCCATCTAGACAGGGTCCGATGCCGCGAGCACCACTGGTGACTAATCCATCAAAACCCCAGCCAGGTGCATCTTCATCGTCCGCTCCTTCACCATCAACGCCACCCATCATGGCTAAATAGAAGGACAAAGGGAAACAAATCCTGGAAGAGGCTCCACCCCTGGAAGAAGCACTGCCAACAATATCAACCGTCTCAACTGAAGAGATACCTAGCACAGTGGAAGTTGAAACTCCTAATCAACCCAACATGGAATGGACTCAGGACGAGCTTCCATTCCCTCCCTCTCAATCACCAACAATTACTATTGAAATGGCCAGTACGGGCCTGGGGGAGTATCTAGTGCGGAATGTCGTAGCAACGACAGTGCTAGAATCAGTGCAAGACATGGGGAGACCTCGCCTTCCCATCAGGACAATTGTTCCTTTAGGCTGCCCACCAAACCAGACCAATTTTGTCTATGGGGGCCTTGACCATGGTGCTGAGCCATGCAGGCAAAAGGACGAAGACGAAGAGCCTTTTGCAGAAAATATCAACTATCTGTCTAACCCGGATTTTGCTCTGAGATATCTTGGCCAATGCAATTGGCATGGATACGGGCTAGGCAGGTATGAGCAAGGGGTGCGTGTCCTTTGCCAGCCAAGATACCAAATGCCTTATGACAAGTCGGGAGTAGGGTTCAACCACCCCCTGCCCTTAGACATCTTGGTGGAAAACATGCAAGGCCTAGGAATAGGCAACAAGGGTGGGTTAGCATCAGATCCTTATGCCAACCCGAATACAACATATACATTGGGAGATTACCTCCCATGGTCAACAAACACCCTTGGTAACATCAATAACCCTTCTCCTTTGATAGAGAAAGGTGAAAGTTCGGACACTAACTTTCAAGGAGAGCATAAACAGTGTCCAGAAGGATCTTCGAAAGATGAATCAGAATCATATGATCCCTTCGAATCCAATAGTGATCACTCACAAGAGATTCCCATGAATAACTATCAAGAGATCCTTTTGAAACTATTCCCTTTAGAGGTTCCAATTGAACCAGTGCTGTGTCAAGAGAATCAGGTCCCTCCACGGAGCGTGGAACAACCGCAATGGGACCAGATTAATTTGCTCGAACAAGATGAGCCTAATATGTCGCAAGCAGTTGTTGGAGAAAATGAACATTTTTGGATCTCCGACAGTGATTCGGAAGATGAAACTGAGATGGCCTATCTCAACCACATGCGACAAATGCAACAAAGGCAACAAATGCAACAACGACACCATTTGAGGATTAATGACATATTTGCAGACATGGGCATAGTGCCAGGGCACGAGTGGTACGTAGACCCAGCAGGGTGGGACCAAGTGTTGGATCCGTGGCTCCAAGTTTACGATGAGCACCGTCCACCCCGAGACCCTATAATGACATCAGTGTCGAGGGAAGACCCCTGTCTTCCTATCAGCACATAGGGCCGATCCGTTCATGCCCGTCCCTCTAGAGCCAGATCCAGAGCATAGGGAGCATCCAGAATGTTTGAGTTATCACACCCATGGTAATGGAGACCAAATTCATTTCATCCACATGATCTCCATTGATTTGACCGCACCCATCCGCAATCCGGCCGACCCAGCATGGTCATTGCATCTAGACATAGATGCCATCGACTGGGATCATGTCAATTCACCTCTCTCCCCATCAGAGTATTGGCCTTTCGGTAAAATGCCTCATTTTACCCCAGGGACAACTCAAGATATTTTTTAGGCTGAAGAGGAACCCGAGGTTCCCAACGCAGATTTAAACTCAGCTAATGATATCCATTTGATCCCGACTCCACATCAGTTGGAGGACGGATCCCACATGTCGATCGAG
This sequence comes from Wollemia nobilis, assembly GCA_028583015.1. Taxonomy (NCBI): domain Eukaryota; kingdom Viridiplantae; phylum Streptophyta; class Pinopsida; order Araucariales; family Araucariaceae; genus Wollemia; species Wollemia nobilis. The sequence continues at coordinate 28,869,483 of JAQPPZ010015413.1, forward strand.
GAGACGACTGACGTAGACATCGGCTTAGATCCAATGAATCCATAGATTATCAAGCTAGGGGTAAGCCTATCCCCTGAAGAGCAAGCCGACTACATTGCCCTTCTCAAAGAGAAGAAGGAGGTTTTTGCATGGTCATACAGAGACATGTCGGGGCTAGATCCGTAGCTAGTCACGCATAATCTTACGCTTGATCCGAAAATCAAGCCAGTTAAGCAAAAACTACGTAAGATGCATCCAAAAGTGGCCTTGATGGTCAAAGATGAATTGCAAAAGTTGTTGGATGCACAGTTTGTCATCTGCATGGATTATCCGCCATGGCTGTCCAACATGGTGCCCGTCAAAAATCTCGATGGGAGGATTCGCATATGCACTAATTTTTGAGATCTAAACAAAGCGAGTCCTAAGGATGATTTCCCCTTGCCAAGCATCGACGCGTTGGTAGATGCTACAACAGGTCACGAGATGTTATCCCTCATGGATGGTTTCTCAGGATACAATCAGATTCGTATCAATCCTGAGGACCAACTAAAAATGGCATTCACAATGCCTTGGGGGACATTTTGTTATAAGGTCATGCCTTTTGGCCTTAAAAATGTTGGCGCCACCTACCAACGTGCCATGACGTACATCTTCCATGATTACATGCATAAAACTTTGGAAGATTACATGGATGATTTGTTGGCCAAGTCTCTTTTGTGCCCAGATCATCTCGATGACTTAAGCAAGATCCTCGATCGCCTCATGGAGCATAAAGTTAGACTGAATCCCAAGAAGTGCGTATTTGGCGTCACATCTGGAAAACTCTTGGGTTTCATAGTCTCAAAGCGAGGCATCGAGGTGGACCCAAAGAAAGTCAAGGCAATCCTTGAAATGGTTCCCCCAACTACCATCAAGCAGCTCAGAAGTCTGCAGGGAAAGGTCACATCAATTAAGCGCTTCATAGCACAGCTATCTGACAAGTGCCGACCCATGAACAAATTATTGCACAAGGGGGTAACATTTCACTGGGATGACGAGTGCCAGTCAACCTTTGATGACATCAAACAATACTTGGCTTCACTGCCAGTATTGGCACCACCTAGACCAGGAGTGTCATTCTACTTATACATCTCAGCTACTGAGGTGGCACTGGGCGCCATGCTAGCCCAGAAGAATGAACTTCACAAAGAATAGGCTACTTACTATCTTAGCCGCACCCTGGTCGGTTATGAACTTAACTATGCATACGTTGAGAAACTCTGCTTGGCGAGTGGTGTTTGCTACCAAAAAGCTATGCCACTACATGCTTGAGCAACACTACGTATGTTGTGTCTAAGGAGAATCCATTGCGATACATGATGAGTCATACTTATCATAGTAGTCGCACGGCGAAATGGATCATGTTGTTGACGGAATTTGACATAGAGTTTATCGGACAGAAATCCATCAAAGGACAAGTCATAGCCGATCAACTAGCAGAGGCTCCTCTCGAAGACGATCAGCCTCTAGTCATAGAACTACCCGATGATGGGGTCTTCCATGTCTCAGAATCGCCAGATTCTGATGAGCCTGAGTCACGAGCTGACATAACCCTATTTTTTGATGGTTCTAAATGTGAGCAAGGTGGTGGCACGGGAATAGTATTCTTCACACCGTAGGGTGCTCCAATGCCCCTATCATTTAAATTAAATTTCCCATGCACCAACAACAATGCAGAGTATGAAGCCTTGCTCATAGGTCTTCAGACAACAATCGCCATGAACATCAAATGACTGAATATCTTTGGTGATTCGCTGTTAATTGTCAATCAAGTCAAAGGGGTATTCCAATGCAAATGCCTAGTTCTGTAGGCCTATAAAGCCCTTGTGGACAAATTCTTAGCAAAACTTGAGTGGTATGACATCGAGGCACTCCCTCGATCATCGAATCATTTTGCGGACACAATGGCCTCCTTGGGGTCACTAATCCCGCAAGACCTTTTCGGTGATATGACAACCATTCAAGTCAAAACCCTATCGCAATCCATGATGGAGCGTGCAAGCTCTGACTTGATGCCAGGAATCCACATGATCCAGATTGAACCATCTTCGGATAAGTTCTCTCGAATCCACGATCATTGGAAACATGCCAACTGGGGGTCCTTGTTCTCCCCTACTCCCATTAATAGCAACACAACGCTATTCTTACAAGTTCTATCCCGCTCAGCGTTTGCTAGGGATGAACTTCAAGAGGGATTGGTTGTTCATACCATCGAGGCTTTCGATCAACAGGACTGGTATTTACCCATTAGAGACTACCTCAAGTTAGGTAATCTCCCGCTTGGATTGATGCATGCCGCAAAATGAGCATTCAAGCAGAAAGCGGCCAAGTATGTCTTGATAGGAGACATTTTGTATCATCATAGCTATGAAGGAATCCTCCTTCATTGTTTGGACCAGCAAGAGTCCACTTGGGCAGTTGCCCAAGCGCACGATGGTACATGTGGTGGCCACTTCAGTGGTATGGCCATCGCAAAGCGCATTCTTTGCATGGGCTATTATTGGCCATCTTTAGAGCGAGATTGTTGCGCATATGTCAGGAAGTGCGTAAAATGTCAACATCATGCCAATTTGATGCACGTACCTTCCTAGGCCTTGCAGACAGTCCAGTCCGCTTGGCCATTTTCGTAGTGGGGCTTCGATCTAATTGGAAAGATCTCCCCTGCATCGTCAGGCCATCACACGTTTATCATAACGGCCACAGAGTATTTTACCAAGTGGGTGGAAGCGAGTTCCGCTTACCTCTACGACAGGACCCCGCATTGTGGAGTTCATTTTGCATAACATCATATGTCATTTTGGTATTCCATCCAAAATAGTCTCGGATAATGGGATGCCATTCAAGAACAAAGACGTGCATGCTTTGACCACAAAGTACAAAATTTAGCATAATTTTTTGACACCCTATTATCCGCAGGCGAATGGGCAAGCAGAGGCGTCAAACAAAATGCTAGTCGCTATCCTTAAAAATACGGTCACAGACAGTCATAAGGATTGGCACATTCAAATCCCACTTGCCCTATGGGCTTATCGCACTAGCATTCGGACGCCCACTAGGGCCACTCCATTTTCGCTGGTGTATGGCTCCGAGGCAGTCATGCCTCTTGAGTTGGAAATTCCTTCCCTCCGCATATCAATGCAAGAGTTCATCGATGATGAAGCTGCACGGCAAGCCCGGTTAGACCAGCTTACGTTGCTTGATGAACGACGCGTTAATGCTCTTGAGCATTTACGTATCTATCAAGAGCGACTTAAGAAAGCTTACAACATGAAAGTGCACCTGAGGGACTTTCGGGTTGGTGATTTGGTCTTGAAGGAAAACCAACAGAACTCTAATTTGCCATCCCACCTAAGGGACAAGTTCACGGCAAATTGGTTAGGTCCATATGTCATTGATAGCAAAATAGGACCCGAGACATACCGGCTAGCTTCTCTTGATGGAATCAAGGAAACAGAACCCTTGAATATCAGTCATTTGTGACCATTCCATATCTAAGAGAGCCATATCCCAAAATGCTCCAAGGATTCCTATAATCGCTTGGTCAATCCCAAAATGCTCCAAGGATTCCTATAATCGCTTGGTCAATCCCAAAATGCTCCAAGGATTCCTATAATCACTTGGTCAATCCCAAAATGCTCCAAGGATTCCTATAATCGCTTGGTCAATCCCAAAATGCTCCAAGGATTCCTATAATCACTTGGTCAATCCCAAAATGCTCCAAGGATTCCTATAATCGCTTGGTCAATCCCAAAAAGTTCCAAGGATTTCCACAATTGCTTGGTCAAAAACAAAATCCAAAAATCATCAAAAACAACAAAAATTTGCATCTCATTTCTAGGCATGCTCAAATTCATCAATAAATAGCTCTTCTCGCATCTCATCTTCATATTCACAACAAAAATCAATCCATCAAAAATACAAAAATATATAGCTGCATTAAGCATCGCATCCATACATTGCATATTTGTGGTCGTATAGGTCAAAGGCACCATAAACTGTAATTACTCCGCCAGTCCATCTTGTTCCACATTCTTCCATTTTATAAAACACAAACAAAAATGCCATTCACTACTTTTTACCACACTAGAGTCAGTGGTCTTCTAATGTATCAAGAGTTTTTATCATTCAGTCATCATTTTGCTTTCTAGCCACGTAATGTACCAAGTCAGATAGATTTTACGAAGGTAGAGTTCTACTTGGATCACACCTTGTTACGTAGCATCCCAACACAAATTAAAACACATAAAAATTCCCAAGTTGTGTGAACGAAAGATGAAACCTGCATAGTAATCCAGGTCACCATAAGCGAAACGGTTATCTTGCTCATCCCCCTGTGCGAATGGTTCTAGAATGCTGAGAATTGACAAAAGGACGAGCTCTTCCCTATCCATTCACCTTAATAAACAGTGGTTTTTACCACTACCAAATCCCAATCATAGTTGGTCCCCAAAGTTGTAAGGATTCGTACTACACGTCCCTGCCAAGGATGGGTAGTCATCCCCAAGACCCAAAGGGATCAACGCCATTCACAAACAAAATTCCAACAAACCATCATCCTAACCCTTTCCATTCACCTTTGGTCTCCAAGTTGTAAGGATTCGTACTATCCGCCCCTAACCAGGATGGGTAGTCATCCCCAAGGCCTAAAAGATCAATGCCCTTACTTCATAATCTCCATCACCCCCTTGGTTCCCAACGTCGTAAGGATTCGTACTACACGTCCCTGCAAAGGATGGGTAGTCATCCCCAAGGCCACAAGGATCAAGGCCATTCACAAGCCCAAACTCACACTGCTCAAAATACAAAATCAAGTAACAATGGTTATCACCACTATCCAAAATCCTTGCTCAAAAAGAAAAATTAATAGAAAAATAAACAGTGATTTTCATCACTATATAGACGAGCAAGTCTCCCAAATCATTCAGCCAACAAATAACCTGAACTTGAATCCCTAGAATTCTCAGCATTCAAAAACCATCTAGGTGATCCTCATTACAGGTTTGGTTGACAGCCTATCTGGCAATGGTGGTATCCTACCCGCACGACGATATATCTATCACATTAACTCGTGTACAGATCAATGTTTGCATGTGGATGAGCTAGCTTATGGTATCCTAGAGAGCAACGCAGATTAATCTGTCTAAATACAACAAAGGAGTTAGTGGAGCTAATTAGGTGATCCTCAGTACAGGTTTGGTTGACAACCTATTTGGCACTGGCGGTATCCTGATGAATACCACATAAATGAACTCAATTGCACACACAGGGATGCGAAATAGCTTGGTCAAAGACAAGTCCGATTCATACCTTGTTCAAAAGTTTTGTAAGATAAAGTACAGACATGGCTAGTGAGTTAAAACCGTCTGAGTCTCAGAAAACCTTAGCTACATTTCTAAACCAACTGCGCTACTTTTCATCATCACATTATCATCAAGAAATACAAAAAACCACATGTATAAAAGCAAAGTCATCCACTACAACAATCGCCCAAAAACATAATCACAAAGTTCTAAACAGTCTATGGTGCCCTAACCAAATGACACAAATTCCATTCATCCATTTCATTTTTGAATATCACATATAAATCAAAAACATTTGCATTCATCATAACATATGCATCCATCAAAATACATTAACATGCATACATACATAGTCATTAACCATCATGCATAAAATCAAATCATCACATGAACATAAACAAAATAAAGTCGGTATATATATATATATATATCATCAAACAAAAATGCCCACAGGCTACAAAACTGGTCCTCTGACCCCGCAATCATACAACAAAATCACCCAACCTAAGGCGTCGACCACCATGATCACGTAGGATCGGTGCGACGGGAACTACCCCCCATGGTGTGGGTCCTATGGGACCCCTCAGGGCGGCTACTGCTAGCCCCCGCATCATGCCTGCTACCGCCTCCCTCATCCAATCGCCTACGACGAGATGATGTTGACTGCTTAGTACCACTGTCCCTCGTCCGACGTGAAGATCCACCTCTCGAGGGCTCAGGTAGCCGCCCCCGAGGCGGATGATCTCCCCCTCCAAATCCATCCGATGCCCAAACCACTCTGCCTCCCATCGATGGTACATAAGACTAATGCATCATCGCCGTATGCACAAAACCCACTCTCTCACTCTGCTAGCTGAGCCCATAGGAGATCCCTCTCCCATAATGCATCCCCCAGCTCCTCATCTCACCTCCATAGCTCCGCAAACATGCATTCTCAGTGCGTACCCTGGACTCCATCTCCCCCGCATCCGCCTGAGGCATGGGACTCTCTGGAACAGTAGCCTGCTCTGGCTCCCACTGCTCCGCAATGTCCTGCATCTTCGGCTGATCCGGAGCCCCCAAATCTACATCCTCACCCTCCACCTCCACCATGTCTGCATCATCCAAAGGAGCTCCCCAATCATCCCCTGGTGCCTCAGCACCCTCCCCTCCCGTCGTTGCCACCTCTGTGCCTCCCAGTGGCCCCTCTCCTCGCCATCGCCGTAGTACCCACCACTGGTCATACTCAGCAGTAGTCCCGACGTCATCCACATCCGGGACGTCGATCATCGCATCTGAATCCTCGCCCAATGGCGCGATGACCGGTCGGTCTAGAGTCCTCTCATCCCCCCGACATCGATAGACCATGGGTTCACCAGGCAACCCCTGGCGCACCCCAAACTATCGTGTCACCCGACTATACGAGAAGAACTCATGCTCGGTCCTATGTCGCCCAATCAGCCACCGCTCTCTACGTACCCATCGAAGCCACTCTCCAGCCTCCGACCAGGCTGGACAGTCCCGATAAGGGCGCCAAACCACCTCCCCTAGAGTGAGCCGAGAGAAGGCATCGACATAGTGCCCTACGACACCTGCCCACCGTCGACTCTGTCCCTGCTCTCCGGACCGCCACCACAGAACTGCATACCCTATCTCCTTATCCTCCATCGCTGCCCGAGTCATCCATGGTAACCCGGCTGGCCTCTCAACTGCTATGTGCTGCCAACCCCAGCACTGCAACAGATAGCTACAGCTGATCCCCTTCCGCTATCGGTAGCGGACCTCATACAACTCCCCATAGAGCTGTGCCAACAACGTCTGTCCCCATCTCAGGATAAGCGGTGCCTCTGTCGGGCACTCTACCAACTGCCAAACCAAATCCAGCAGGTTCCATGGGAACCTCGCACCTGACGAGTCAAGTAATAGCATGTTGGAAATGAGGCCCATAAGGAATGCGTGCCTCACTCCCAACACCCCCTCTCCTGCCACCATCGGACCAAAATCTTGCCAATCTGGCAGTCCACCTCGACCATCTCCACTGGGCTCTCTACGCCCAACCGCTCCCCATGTCCGAAGCATCTCAACACTACTGTCCGTTGATCACGCGGCGATGTCCTGATGGGCAGTCCATCTATCGAAATCCGTAGAAGCCGATAGATATCCTCCAAGGTCATAGTCATCTCCCCTATTGGGAGATGGAAGGTGTTGGTCCATGGATCCCAAAGATTGATCAGGGCCATCAAATAGGCCTGATCCATGACCACAGGCTCCAGTCGAGCCACCTGCTTGAGCCCAAGGGCATCAAGCCACTCCCTCCTCGTCCCCCCCATGCTTCAATAAAAGCAGTGGGTACACGGTACCGACTCCTAACAACCTGCAAAAGAAAATAATTCAAAAAAAATTAAAAACATGGAAAAGAACTGTACAACAATAACATGAATATACAACATTGCCTACCAATGTACAACAAAAAAAACAAAAATTCAAATTTAAACAACAAAAAAAAATTCAAAAAAATTAATTTTTCAGTCCTAGGGTTTCTAATCCTAACTGATTAATTTAAAAAAAAAAAAAAAAAAAAAAAAAAAAAAAAAAAAAATTAATTTTTCAGTCCTAGGGTTTCTAATCCTAACTGATTAATTTAAAAACAGAACAAAAATTCAAAAAACAACAAACATTAAGTCTTAGGGTTTTACGTTCCGTTTCTCCTAGGGTTTAGTTCTAAGCAAAATAAAAATTCTTTACCTAAGTTTTTCGCTAAGTTTAAGTTGTACACTAAGTCTTAGTTGTCTTCAGCTCGGTTTTAGGGTTTCAATTTTAAAATTTTGAAAAACATCATCAAAAAGAAAATTAAACAAAACAATTGCAATTTTAAACAAAAGTAATAATTCTAGGGAGCACTTACTGGTCTCGCTTCGGCTCCGCCGCTCGATCCGGTTTGTGTACTCATGATGGCAGGGAAAATTTGGTAGCGCTTCGCTTCGCAGAATTAACCTCCTCCTCCCCAGAGCTCCAAATCGCAAGAAAAATCAGATGCAAATGAGCCCAAACCCTAGTTTTGGCCTTTATATAGGCCTTTTGAGCTTAAATTCATCTTCCCCTGGGACGAGCGCTCTGGTTAGCGCTCGTCCCACCCTGGGACGAATTCTAAGTTGGTATTCGTCCCACCCTAGGATGAATTCAGGCCAAAAAAGTCAAAAAACAACAAAAATTGAACAAAAATACACAAAAATAGTTAATAAACCTGCCCGATGAAAGTGCTATTGTACTTGACATCCCAGGCATACAAAATAGACGTTGGGGTCACAAATTGTCACTATCCTACTCCCTAAGAAGGCTACCATAGCCGGACCGCTCCACGGGAAGACGGATTTTTGTCAGTTTCAGCTCCAAAAAGCGTCGCAAAAAGGGTTACCACCCACCAAAAATAGGTCTAAATGTCAAAAAATTGCACATGCTTAACGCTAAAACCATCTAAAGGCACCCTTGCACAAGTCATCTTGGGTCAAGCGACTCATCGCTTTTCTCATGAAGGTCATTCCCTCATCGATTCGTCGCTTGAGGGGGTAGTCACACTTAGTCACCAATCAACAAACACACACCCAATTAAGGAAAATGACATGCATTCAAAGAATCATTGACAAAGACAATTACGCTCCTGCTTGGGGTAGTAAACAAGCAACAATCACAATCTGATCAAATCACTTGGCATTTCATGAATCATGAATTCAAGGTTCTCACAGATAAAAGGTTGCGCCCTTTGCCTATTCATGACTGATCAATGTCCAAGGTCAAGTAACACCTCACCGAAAAAGGTTAACACTTGAATTGAGTGCCTTCGCTCGTCAGAAGCAAGGATTCAAGAATGCATGCCCTATCCATACTTGGGGCATCAAAAGTTGGTTAGGTTACCAAGAAACCCTAATCATTAGTGCTTTGGTTATCTATTTTTGCTCGACGCTGCGCCATGCACAGTGCATCCCAAAAAGGGGCATCTGTAGACACCAAAATGGCACCAATCCGATTATGTGACTGCAAACACTGATCGCTTTGACACACACAGCCCCCAGGGCAGCCCTCAGAGGTTAAACAGTGGTCCTAACCACTTTTCCAGCAATTTTGGAAGGTCAAAAGGCAATTTAGCACATTCAGGCACTTTGCTCAGTATTCGTCTCACCCAGGGACGAATTCAAATTGGGATCCGTCTCACCCAGGGACGAATTCTGAATTCGCTCTGGGTCAGGATGAATTCCAGGTTTAACGGGCAAAAAGAAAAATTGTGCCAAGTGGCAGCCGAGGACAGTCAATTAATGCCTCCTGCCTTGCATGCGCGTGTAGGTGGGTAGATTGGCCGTTAGAGGACTGTCACAAGGGCAGTCATGGAAGCCCAAGTCAGGGAGGAGTCTCCTCCCTCTTGGGAAGGCATGGCCGCCACATGGCACCCCTGCATGCCCCTCCAAAGAGACCCCCATGGGTCTATAAAATGGTGAACTTTCTCACCCAAAAGGAGACAAGTTGGAGGCATTTTCAAGCAACGAAGTGCTGCCAAAATTGAATACCACCTTTTACCCCTTTGATTCACCTCTTCCACATCCTTGATCTCTTTCGCAAGAGAGGTTATTGGGTGGCTATTGGAAGTGTGAATCCGGTCCCAAAACCCGACATTTGACCACATTGATCTACCAATTCGTCGACAACCCATTACAAGAGATTTTGGGCCCATCCCAAGTGGATTGGTGCCGAAATCAAGTTCTAACGGTGGGCGGCCCGCCCGGGTGCCCCGCACTTCTTAGTTTCATTTTAATTTGTTCTTTTGTCACTTGTTTATCTTCCATTCCATTTTATGTTGTTTAGATAGTTTATAATTTCAATTTTAGAATGTTTTGATCAAATATTATCATCTTTTGTCGCTTTTGTTGTCCTCACTAACTTGCAGGTAGCGACGTCAAATTCCCAGTGATGGAGGTCAAATTGGGGAAATCCGACCATCTGGGTCATCCCAAAATGCCCCCAATTAGCTAACCCCCATGTTTGCAGGTGTTTTGGAGCTCCCGAGACGCGACATTTGGGCAGCTTCACTTCGGCGCTTTGTCACAGGAGAATTCGTCCTACCCGGGGACGAATTACAGTAGAATTCGTCCTGACCAGGGACGAATTACAGTTGAATGCGAATCGGCGAAGTTTTGTCCGATTGTTTTGATGGCAGTGGCCCTCTGGTAATGTTCCCTCGTCTCTGTCAAATTTGCAGGTTATTTGGAGTCATTTTATTTATCGATTTAGCTAATCTTATGCATGCATCCTCCATTGGTTTTTAGGATCAAACGCCTTATATTTTGTCACAGGTGCTACTAACGACTTGTTGTGTCTTTGAACGCAGGAAGAGCAACAAGAATCAAGGATTCATCAACGCAAGCGATGGCAACACTTTGGCCCGCCCATTTCAAATGTGGGCACGCGGAAGGAGGAATACTAAGTCATGATTGTAACCAAAATCCATTTAACGCTCCTAGCCCCTGAAAAGGGAGGAGGCATCTTTGTAACCGAGATTAAGAGAGTTAAATAAAAAGGGTTGTGCTTTCTGTACTTTCTTTTGTCTCCGTTCAATTCGTCTCTTTCATTTCATGCATTTCACATTTTAGGACTTAAGCGTTTGTTTGATTTTGAATGCATCGCAAATAGTTTTTCTTTCAATCTTTCGAAATCTCGTGCTTTCAGATAGGGCCATAGTAGAAGGGATCAGAGAGATGAGTGCAAAGGGTAGTGAGAAAGGCAGAAGGATGGAAAAATAGGCAGCTCAAACAATCTGACTACAAGGTCGAAGACCAAATGGGAAAAAATGGGTGAAAAACACGAGCCATACTATCCGCACAAAAAAATGTACATGATGCTTCAGTGAGATTGGTGTTTAGAAACACCTTAGGTGTTGAAAGAACACCATTGGAGTGGTGAGATCCACATTTTTTGGGGAAATTTCTAAAATAAGTGAAGCAACGACCATTCGCCTTGGGTATTGAAAACATACCATGATGGAGGTAGCACAAACTACCAAACAGGTCACGACCCCACATACTGATTGGCTTGGGTGATTATTTCTTGTGGGAAGTCTTCTTCCCAAATGAATAGGGTGGACTGATCAACTAATTTGTTAGCAAGAATATCAACCACCTTATTAGCCTCCCTGAGCACGTGGATGATTTGACTTTGAGAGATGCCATTGAGAGAATGTTGGTAGTCTTGGATGATGTTATGGATGTTCTTCCCCCCTGTGCTCTTGTTGATGATGTGGCCAATGATCACTGAAGAATCTTATTTGAATATGATTGGCTTGGTGAGGCTTTTATTAACTCAATGCTTCTCCACAAAGCTCTGGCTTCTACATAATTATTGGTTTAGGTCCTACGATTCTTGGAGAAAGCCTTGATGATGCTGCTTATTTGATCCTTGATGAATCCCTCTGCTCCAGCTCTCCCTGGGTTTCCTTTGGAGGCACCATCGAAATTAAACTTAAGCCATCCTTGTGGAGGGGGGACCATTTGATCGTGGTTCAGGTGCTACTAGAATTCTAGACTTTGCTATAGTCTGTGGGGATTCTGAGGGAAGAAAATAGTAAGCTTCTAGCCTGTATCTAGGGAAATTATCACAAGGGATGAGGCTACTATTTTCTATAGCAAGGGACATAGTTTTTTTGGCCATAACTTCAAGATTTTTGGTGACCTTCATGAAGATGCGGTTGTTACATTCCAGCCAGATATGCCAAGAAACATAGTGAAGCAAGGAATTCCAGAGGAATCTGAGTCTTAGATTCTTGAAAGTTACTGGCCATTGAATGAAAGTGTCCATAACTGCTTTGGGGTGAGTCCAACATACCTATAATATGTTTTTCAAGGTAGAAAAAACCCTCCCAACAAAAAGGTAGTCCAATAGAAGGCGTTGAGTGGATTTTTAGGCTTGATATTAGAGGTAGCACCTATTGGGAACCATTATTCCTCTTCAAATTAAGTTATTAGTGGTTAAAATTTTACTGTGAGCAGCCAGCCAGCAAAAATATGCCACTTTCGAGATCAGGTACTTGAGCCAAATGCTTTTGGAAAGGGTCTAGCTGTTATCTCTTTTAAGGCCTCTAGGAGGGGTTTCCAATGTCTAGGAAGCCATTTTGACAGTGAAGCTCCCATCATTGGAATATTTCCAATGTTCATCCTTCGTCAGGGTCTGCAGGATGAGGTTTACTTTAAAAATATCCTAAAGATTTGCAAGGCCTTGGTTAACAGTGTCATTTTTAATTCTAAACTAAACCTGCTTCCATTTATGGACACCCTGGTCAGAAGTGATGAAATCAGAAAGCTGGCCTCCATACTTACTGTTAGTGATATGCTTGATAGAAGTTAGATCAAGATAATTGATGAGGGGGTCTTTTATAGCCCACACATCTTCACAGAAGTCGATAGACTTACCATCCCCAAGCTGCCACCAAGAGCCCTGGTGAAAAAGTTTCTTGGTATGACAGATGGATTTCCAAAAGTGGGAAGAATTGCGAGGAGTCTCCAAGTCCAAAAATGAGTGATGTTGCAAATATTTCCTTTTGAAAATCGATACCCACTCTAATTTGGGATCTGTGAACACCTTCCAAGCCTACTTGGCCAGGAGGGCTTGATTTGTGATATTTATGTGATGAATATCCAAACCCCCCTGTCTTTAGTGGTGCCAATTTTATCCCAGGCAACCAAATGAAACTTTCTTTGATTATCATTTCTACACCATAGGAAATGTTTCTGCAATTTCTCAATAACCTCTCCCACTACAGCAGGGATTTTGAAGACCGATAGGAAGTAGGTAGGTATACTTTGGAGGACCAAATTTAACAAAGTAGTTTTTCCTGCGCTGGAGAGGAGGACCCCTTTCCATCTTTCCAACTTCTTGGGAATATTTTTTGTGACATTGTTCCACATCTCTTTGATGGGTCTACCTTTGAACATTGGTAGGCCTAGATAGATGGTTGGGAAGTCTGCAATGGTGCACCCTAAAATATCTTTAATCTTGGTCTACCTTCTAGTGGGAGTGTTGATGAAGTAGAGTTTACTTTTGGTGTAATTGATCTTCTGACCAACCACTTCCTCATACAAATTTAGGATGACCTTGATGGCTTTAGCTTCAGAAACTGAATCTTTAGTGGCCAATAGGGTGTCATCCGCAAATTTTTGGTGAGTGGAGGGGGGTAAGCTAGAAGCTTCCTTGATGCTAGAGATCTGATTTTTGTAGCAAGCATTTTTGATGGATTGATCCAAAATTTTAGTGAGAATGATGAATAAAATGGGGGACAGAGGGTCCCCTTGTCTAAGCCCCTTAGTGCTGGGAAAGTAACCAGTAGCAGACCCATTCACTAGGAACCAGAACTAGGAGGAAGAAACATAATTTGAAATGCGATTTACCCAAGATTCATGGAAACCATATTTGAGGAGGATTTTGGACAGGAATTCCTGGTTCACTCTGTTAAAGGCTTTTTTCATGTCAAGCTTCAAAAAGAAGGCTGCAGAGTTGTACACATGGGTAGAGTGAATCACCTCATGGATGGTGATGATCCCATATAGAATGTTTTGACATTTAATTGTGCTTCCTTGACAGTAATCAATGATAGTGGGTAGGATATCAGTGAGCCTATTGGCCAAGGATATGGAAAATACTTTTTAGATGATGTTGCACAGGATGATAGGGTGGAAATCAAAGAGGGACTAAGAGTTAGTGCCTTTGGGAATCAGGGACAGAAGGTAGAGTTTACATCTCTAGGAATGCAATTGGACTTTTGCATGTCAATGATGGCACAACATAGGTCAGGGCCCACAATATCCTAGAAATATTAGAAGAATCTAGGAGAGAAGCCATCCGACCTAAGGGCTTTATCAAGTTTCATGGAAAAGAGGGCTTGGTGGATTTCCTTTTGGGTTAGGGGGATAAGGAGGTAACTATTGGTGTCATAAAAGATGGTCTGAGGGATGAACTCCAAGAAAGAGTCCATGGTCGAAGGTGAGGAGGAGGGAGAGGAGGCAAGAAGGCTTTTGAAGTGGCTCACAGATTCATCCCTGATCTGATGGATATTTGAAGTGAAATTCCTGTTGTGCTTGATGAGGCTTTTAATTTTGTTGACTCCCATGTGCCTGAGAGTGGATATATGAAAATACTTAGTGTTGGAGTCACCTTCCTTGAGCTAGAGTTCTCTAGAATTTTGGTGCCAAAACCTTTCCTCTTTGCCCAAAGTGTTATGATACTCAAAGAGTAGATTTCTATCTTCAGCTCTAATACTGTCATCACTGTGACCTTCCTAGAATCTGTCCTCAATTTGCTTTAGTCTGGTTTTAATGTTCTATTTAGCTTCAAAAATGTTCCTAAAGATTTCCTTGTTCTAGACTTTAAGATTTTTATTAACCCACCCGGGTTTTTGCATGAACTGATTAGAAGCTTTCCCAGGAAAACTTGTTCCTCACCATTCTACTACCCAGAATCTAAGATCTGGGTGGTGGATCCACATTGACATGAACTGGAAAGGAGTATTGAACTGTCACTTGCTAACCATCTTGAATAGGAGTGGGCTATGATCCGATCCTATTTTTGGTAGGGCCTACAGGGTGGCATCACCGAAGATGGTAAGGGCTTCTTGGGATGTTCTTGAATAAGGTTATTCTCCAACCGTCTATTACTACAGGTGTACTTAGATCCCTATAGCAAAATGTCCATGAGAGCATTGGAGTCTACAAACTGCCTTAGGTAATTTGTATTCTTGTGAGTTATCGAGATCACCATTTTTATTAAAAAAGTGCAGGGGGGAATTGAAGTCCCCTACCAACACCCAAGGGATATTGGTGAAATCCTATCTCATTTGAATGAGGGTTTTCCACAAGATCAATATTCCTTGGGCATAGTTGGGAGCATAAACATTTAACATAATCCAGGAGGTCTAGGAGATAAAATCGTAGAACATAATGTTGGACAGTCTGTCTTGACCAGATATAAGCCTACCTTCAACTTTGGTTGGGTTCCAGAGACACAGGAGCCCTCCTGCAGTCCTCAAAGCCAGAGAGAAGATTAAGTCACAGTTTTTCCATATGATCTTGGCTACCCTAGGAGACCACTGATCATCTAATTTGGTTTCTTGGATGAAGAAGATAGTGGGATTATAATATTTTATCATGGCTGCAACCAATCTCTGCTTGGCTGCCACATTCTGTCCTCGTGCATTCCAAGAGAGGACTATCATTTGGAACTTTTGGAGGGCTTTTTGCCCCCATTTCCTTGTTGTGCGGGGGGTTTGGCTATTCATTTTCTTCCTTGATAGTGTTACCGATTTATTGAAACAGGGTTTTTTGCGTTCCATTAGCTATATCCTCAACTGTGTCTCGGTTTCTCCTCTTTGTGCTTGAAGGTCTACCCTTTTTCCTATATACTCCCACATCGACTTGGGATTTTTTGAAGCTTCAAGTTTGTTTGGGGCTCCAATGGTCAGGGGAATCCAGGGCAGCCTCATTGTTGTCAAACATGGAGGCACTAAAGTTGGTTAGGGAGGCAATGGAGATGAACCCACCCCGAGGAGGTTATGGGGCTGGGAAAGATGGCGTTTGAAGGGGTTTTTAGGTTGGGATTTAATGGCTATCATCAATAGTGGGGACTTGACCCTGGTGAGTGGGGGAGGTGTTTTTATGGGTAGGATCAGAGCTCGACTGGGAGGGGCATTAGGGGCTTAGATAGGTATAACTGGGATTTCACCTTCCTCAAATTCCTCATTATTTTTAGGATATTTAAGCAAATCAAATTTATTAGCAGTGGTTACCGAGGTACTTGCCTTTTGGAGAGCTTGAGATGGAGGTGGCCAAATCTATTGCTTGTTCTTCAAAATTTAGCTTTGATTGATTTTGATCCTCTGGTTGGCGATAGGCTTCGAGCATTTCACTGGCTGTTGGTTGGCCTTAGGGTTTTTGTGACTAGGGCATTGAGATGAGAGGTGCCCCTGAGAATGGAAATTTGAACATAAAGTCAGCTTGTTCTCAAATATTAGTAGTTGTTTTCACCTGAAGTCCCCATAGATGAGATTGAGGTGATCTGGGAGTTACGACTCTAGATTCACACTAACACAGATACGAGCTTGGGCAATGGCAATTTCTGGCACAGGTGGTCAGATAAATGGCCACTAATTCCCCAAAAGCCCTATTTAGACCTCGAAGAGCATCCTAATAGAAAAAATGAGCAGGGAGATTGGGGAGTTAGACCCATATGGGGGAAAAATTTATGCTTTGCGAGTCGAGATCAAAATTTGGCTCCCATTTCTTCAAAAACAAACTTCGTCTTCCAAAGAACCACGAACCCCCAGACAGAATTCTCTCTGCATCCTCCCGAGTATTCAGTTGAATCATAAAAAAACCTTTGGTCATCGCAAAAATGCCCATGTTTTCAAAAAATTTCCATTTAGAGGACACCCACCAGCGAATTGCATCTGTGTTAGCGTGCCCCCCTACAAATTTTCCCACAAGGGAGCAAGAATCACGTGAGGCGTACCCTTCAATGAGGGTTTGAGGGCACAAGACATCAACTCCTTGCACAACGAAATATTTCGAACCATCTAAAGGTGGTTTGTAGTTATTCTATAGATGGTTTGCATACGACAGGAGGTCTCGATGGCTTCTTGAGCCTCCCACTATATCAGGGGGTTCTTTTCCCCATTCAACATCGCTTCAGACAATCTCATGATCGACGGTAGAAACATTCCAGGCTTGCCTTGTCACCACTTGAGAACAGGAAATTTCATTGAGATATTTGAAAATGACTTATTCTATTCATGCTTTCTCCTTGACCGAGGGTTGACTATCGCCTAAAACTTCGTTCGTGGAAACCATAGTTGTCGCTCCCCCTAAAATTTTTTTGTTCAAAATAATTTCGTCGAATGAGGGTGAGTGTTATTATATAGGTTTATCGAAATAAATCTAATAATGACACATGCATTATTTGATTTACGTTATGTATTTTAAATTAAATATTTATTTAATTTAAGTATGCATAATTTAATTTATTTTTGTTATTTAATTTTAAATGTTTATTTAATTTGGATATACATGATTTGATTTGTTATTGATATTTATGATTTAAATTAAATATTATTTTATTGAGATATGCATGATTTAATTTATTTTTTATATTTATTATTTAATTTAGATATACATGATTTGATTTGTTTTTTATATTTATGATTTAAATTATTTATTTTATTTGGATATGCATGATTTGATTTGTTTTTGATATGATATATGCATGCTTTAATTTATTTTTGATATTTATGATTTAAATTAAATAGTATTTAATTTAGATATGCATGATTTGATTTGTTTTTTATATTTATGATTTAAATTAAATATTTATTTAATTTAGATATGCATGATTTGATTTATTTTTTATATTTATAATTTAAATTAAATATTTATTTAACTTAGATATGCATCATTTAAATTTTTTTGATATGATTTAAATTAAATATTATTTAATTTAGATATGCATGATTTAATTTATTTTTTATATTTATGATTTAAATTATCTATTTAATTTGGATATGCATGATTTGATTTATTTTTGATATTTATGATTTAAATTATTTATTTAATTTGGATATGCATGATTTGATATGTTATTGATATTTATGATTTAAATTATTTATTTAATTTGGATATGCATGATTTGATTTATTTTTTATATTTATGATTTAAATTATTTATTTAATTTGGATATGCATGATTTAAATATTTATTTAATTTGGATATGCATGATTTGATTTATCTACTGAGTGTTTATGCGAAATCCTTTGCATTGGTGAATGTGCAACTAATGGTGACTAGATTTCACTTGCGGATAAGGATTTTTTCCTTGTGCTTGACTGATCCGGATGATGAGAGGTGGAAATGTGAGTGGAGTGGTGATGACATGGAGGGGGGATGGAAGGGTGAATGCTCCCATGGGGAGGGGTGAGTGGTTGTGTAGGCTAGGTAATAACTAATCAATTAATTAATACTTTGGGCCAATGATTATATAATTTAATATTAATTAGTTTAATTAATATTAATATACTAATTAATTATGATTAACTTAATTAGTATTTAAATGTTTGATTTTGGTGTCTACAGATGCCCCTTTTGTATCGTGTTGTGTGAAAACACAATGTGATGCAAAAATAAATGACACATATAGTTGTATGGATGGATGATTTTGAGAGGGAATGATGTGATATGGAAGTCAATATAGGATGTCCCAATCGTGGAAAAAACATTTATTTTTGGAATCATTACTTCCAATATTTTGAGAGATTATTTTTTTGGGTAGCTTATTAGTCATAAATGGATTAGCTTGTGTTGAGATGTGAGTCTACCAGTGATGACTTTGGGTGTACCTAACAGATTTAAATTTTTGCTAGTTATTTGCCCTAGCAAAAAGAGCGTATGATTATTGTTGGCAATGATTCTTGAACAAATGCAATTTAAATTTTGAGTGTTTGATTATTGAATTGATTTTTAGAACTTTGTGATTATATGATGACCCCCTCAAGCAACGAGTCAATGAGAAAATGGAAAAGGATGGAAGCGACAAATTGCTTGACCAAGATGACCTGAGGTGGGGTTAACTGTTTAATTTTAGGGGGCCCATGTTCCCATTACAACTTTGAGGTTGAACCATGTTATTGTTAAAAAAAAATTATTTTTATTTTTTTTGTGAGTGACCTTATGGTATTTTACTCATCCTACCAAATTGTAGGGATAACTAATCGCTTCAACCGCTAAGTGACTAGAGTAAATCACTAGATACGAAGTTCACTGAAGTTTATTTTTAGAGTAATGTGACCAAAGAGGTTAGGTGTTGTGGGAGCATTTTGTAGTGTTGTGATCAATGGAATTAGGTGTCATTGGGACCTATTGAATTGATGTGACCAAAGGGCTTAAGTGCCTTTGAAACATTTTGAATTGATTCGACCAAAGGACTTAAGTAACTTTGGAACATTTTGAATTGATGTGACCAAAGGGCTTAAGTGCCTTTGGAGAGTTTTGAATTGATGTGACCAAAGGGCTTAGGTACATTTGGAGAATTTTGAATTGATGTGACCAAAGGGATTAGGTGCCTTTGGAGAATTTTTAATTGATGTGACCAAAAGGCTTAAGTACCTTTGGAGCATTTTGAATTAATCTGACTAAAGGGCTTAGGTGCCTTTGGAGCATTTTGAATGTAGATGTGAATGTAATGATGGATGATGGATGGATGATGCCTAGATTGTGTAGGATGCATGCATAAATGTATGTATGTATATGATGTACTAATAAAATGCAAAATATGAGGGATGTTCTCAGTGATACAACATAATAAATGAATCTAATACAGTAATAACTAAAGCACCACATAATGTATTAAATTCATTAATCAAAATGCTAACCTTTTCATAAGACTAGACATTTAAAAGATGGACTATATTAAATAAAATGTGAATGGTGGATGGGAAACAATAAGATGTTATAGGGAAATAACAAGGCTTTTATGAGATTCAAACATCCTAGTTGACCAATCAAAAGTTGTATACTGACCATGCAAGACTTCTAAAAAATCTACTAGGAAGACCAAAATATCTACTATCCCTGTGTTTATAGAGTGGATTCATTAATATGATGTATAAGATTACCCCATTTCCAAGTGAGTTTCATTCAACCCATTGATGTAATGAAGATCACCCTATGGTCATTGTTTCCTTATTTTAAATGCAATTTGAAAGCTAAGCAAGACAAGCCACCAAAAAATAGCTCATCCGCAAGCTGACATTGGTCTATAAAAAAGAAGGTTACTAATGTGACAGAAATATTGTCACGTGGAAGGATAATCCATTGCCAGGTGGTTTTCATTCAACCCATTGCTATAATGGAGGTCACCCCACGGTTTTCAAAATACTAAGAAATCCAGGGATTCAAGATCCTTTATCTTCCTCTATTGCTTTTGGATTTTTGAGAGTTTATTTTTAAATTGCTCACTTTTAAGAAGAGCAAAGGAGACTTTTATTGCTTTTGAAATGCTTTCGGGATACTTATCTGTTTAGAGGAAGAGCAAGAAAATATTATTGCTTTTGAAATAATTTTTGGGATACTGGCTCATCTAGAGGAAGAGCAAGGGAATCTCATTGCTTTTGAAATGCTTTTTGGGATACTTGCTCATTGAGAGGAAGAGCAAGGAAATATTTTATTGCTTATAAAATTATTTTGGGATACTTTCCCATTTAGAGGAAGAGCAAGGATATATTTTTGTTTTTGTTTTTTTGAAGGGGTAAAGGGAGAGCTTGTCCTTTTGCCAATTCTCAAAATTCTAGACCATGCACATAATAGGATGAGCAAGAAAAATGTTTCACTTAAGGAGTATCTACTACGATGTAGCATTGTTGTTCCTTGTCCAAAACTTGGATTTTTTTAAAGTGAACAACCCCTTGTGGGGCCGCCTTGGTCTGAGAGACCATGAATAGGGGGTTCTACACCGTCAAAGTCACCCGGGAGTCGCACCCGATCCTGTCCACACCAACATTATCAATTGAATTTTGGATACCCAATTCAAATTTTTGGTAGGGTGGAGATTTGAACTTGGGACCTCCCTTGAGGATTGCCCTCTCCTCTCCAACTCACCTACAACGCTTGGGTCAAAACTTGGATTTTTAAAATGTGAATATGTGTGTGGGATTTTTTAGATATGGATGGTACTAACAAAGCAAGACCCTACCATGAGGAATCAAACTAGCTTTCTACAATATATGAAAAGAAAATTAGGAATGGATGAATGACCAAAAATCCTATGTACACCCTATAACAACTGACTAGGTGAGGGGAAGCAAAACACAAACACCAAGGGAGAGGGATGTGGATGGAGAATGAGTTGAGGAATGGATGGATATTTTTCTATGATCATCTATGAGGACCGCTTAATAAGAAAAATGCTAGAAGAAAAAGTGCTAGTGATGACCTAAACAAATTTGATTAAGTTAGATGGTAATTATACAAGCATGGTGCCAAACTTTAACATGCACTATAAGTCAAATTCTAATTATATAAAATACATGATGGAAGGCAATGCAAGTTGATGGAATGCATTATGGAATGCAAGGCAATTTTATGAAATGCATGATGGGATGCAATGCAAGTTGATGAAATGCATCATGGAATGTAAGGTAAGTTTATGAAATTGATGCAGGAGCATCCGGAGACAGTGAAGCAATCTTGCATCTTCCAAAAAATTTTCAAGTTTTTCTAAGTTCTGTGCACCTTGTTTTATTTATTTTATTTTAGTCCAGGAGAAGTTTTGTTGAGCAATGTTTAAATTGGAGAAGGTTTGGCAAAGCAAGGGGGTTGGGGTCGCGAAATCGCGACCTCCGAAAGGCTGCCAAGTGATGGTTGAGTTCCGTCGCGATATCGCGACGTCGCGATATCGCGACAGTGTGTCGAGAGCTTTGGCAAAGGTCCTCTGACGTCGCGATATCGCGATGTCGCGATGTCGCGACGTCATTGTTGAGGCTATGGGAAGTGGCCACAGTCGTCGCGATATCGCGACGTCGCGATATCGCGACGATCTCGTGGGGAAAAGCGAAGAGGGAGAGGCTTGTCGCGATATCGCGACAGGTCGCGATATCGCGACCTGTCGCGATATCGCGGCCTGGTTTTTGCACAGCCGAAGGTAAACAAGAGAACGGCCTGGCAAGGTCAACTTGACACGTGGGCAGTGTGGAGGACACGTGTTTCTACTGTAATGTGACAAGGAAAGAGCATGACCCGATGAGCCGGCCGCGTGTAAGAAAACCAAAGAGGAAGGTCAAAGAGATTAATAAGGGGGTGTAAGCCACGCATCCTTTTACTTATGGCAACACGACAATTGCGGGAGATGGATTAATGAATGAAGCAGCGGTATAGAGTACGACCGGTGTATAGCGGCTGCAGGTGGTATGGGAAGCCATTAATGCAAGCTTCCAGCTGGTCGGGCAGTTGCCCATTTATGGCAGAAAACCAAAATTTAAAAATTCGACCGGAGGGAAAATGGAAATTGAAATTGTTGTGGGGCGGGAGCATTGATTTCCGAGAGGATCGAGGCCTCGATAAAAACTCGAAATTTGTAAGGGTTGGGGATGGTGAGTTCGGGATTTGGGAGGAGGAAGTGTGCTCAGAAAAACTGTAACAGAGACCATATTAATGAAATTTACCGCAATTTGTGAGACTGGTGTGTTCTGAATCTTGACCTCGCCATCAAGTGGTATCAGAGCGGGAGCTCCTGAGCGTGTAACAGATCGCCGGAGAGAGGCAGTTGCACCAGGATCTGTGGAAGAATTCTAAAAAAAAAAAAAATAATACAGAGAAAATATCATGCCTCCACGAAGGAACCGTGGCGGAGCAGGAAATGTAGTGCCGGCCGAAGACTTCCGGGCCTTGCAAAGGCAAGTTCAAGCCCTACAAGCAGAGTTACGTAGAAGACGCGAACCCGGAGGGGATGAGGAAAGTGAAGACGAAGTTGAGGAAGAAGACCAGTTTGAGGAAGAAGAAGAAGTTGTGGATCCTGCTCAAGCCCGGTTGTATAGGGCCATCTCTCAGATTGGAAAACAACCAAAAATGGAGGTATCTACCTACTCGGGAAATCTGAATCCAGAAGAAGTGATTGACTGGATAAATGATTTAGAGGAATATTTCGAGTATGAGGAGATTGAAGACCCTAACCGGGTCAGATTTGCTAAGACCAAGTTAAAGGGTCATGCCAGCATTTGGTGGAGGGGAATGCAGTTGGAGAGAAACAGAAGAGGGAAAGAGAGAATAACAAGATGGGATAGAATGGTGGAGAAGCTTAAAAGACAGTTCATCCCGGCAGATTACGAGTTGGATCTGCTAAGAAAAATGCAGAGCTTGAGACAGACAAACAAAACTGTCCAAGAGTACACTGAAGAATTTTACAAAATTTCTATTAGAACAGGGGCATTTAGAGGCAAATAAAGAGAAAGTAGCCCGTTACATTAATGGGTTGAGGCTTGGTATCCAGGAAGAACCGAGCCTGGTTCGAGTAAACACCATTGAGGATGCTTATCAATTTTCCTTGAAGGTAGAAGAAAAGCTAAACAAAGCGGTTTGAAGGCAAGCAAAGAGGAAGAGGCCGAGGTGGAAGGACTGGTGGGAGGACCAGTGGAGAAAAGTACAAGGATCCGAAGAAGACTGGTGAAGCCAGTAGTAACCAGGACCAAAAAGAAGAAGATGTTTATCAGCCCCGAGATCAGAACAGCTACCCAAGAGGACGGGGTGGATCTGGACGAGGGTTTGGAAGGGGAGTATTTCGTGGAACATGTTTCCACTGTGGTGAAGAAGGACACAGGGCATTTGAATGTCCACAACACCGAGAAAGAACAAACAAGAGGCCTGAGGGCCCAGCCAGAGCTGCTGTGGCAGAGGAGGATGCTGAATCTGAGCATTCCGAAGAAGCGGAGAGAGGAGAAACAATGGTTGTAAGAAGAGTCCTGTTGAACGAGGAGAAGGACACAGACCAGAGGAAAAGTTTATTCCGCACTAGATGTAAATGTGCGGGCAAGGTTTGCAATATCATTATTGATAATGGTAGCACGGATAACCTGGTTTCGAGGAAATGGTTACAAAGTTACAGCTTAGAAAGGAAGAAACACCCACACCCATACCGGGTCGCATGGTTACAAAAGGACCACGGAGCTTTGGTCAATGAGCAGTGTTCTATTAAATTTAACATTGGGAATTATTGTGATGAGGTCCTGTGTGACATCTTACCCATGGATGTTTGCCACATGTTGCCGGGGAGACCCTGGCAGTTTGACCGGAGTGCAAGACATGATGGCCGTGCCAACACCTACTCATTGACAAAGAATGGTGTACGCCATAAACTAAAGCCCTTGAAGGATGCAGATGAAAAGGTATGTAATATTTCCGAAGTCTGTTTAGTTGAGGGGAGAGAGTTTCTGAACGGGTTAAAGCATGAACATTTATGTTATGCAATAATCCCTAGAGTTAGGGGGAAGGAATGCCGGGATACCCCAATAGAAGTTCTAAATCTGTTGGAGGAATTTCCAGACATTGTGTCTGACAATGTGCCTGAGGGCTTACCCCCTGTGAGAAAAATTAGCCATCATATAGATTTAGTACCAGGATCAAGCCTGCCAAATAAAGTCGCACACAGGATGACACCCGTAGAGACTGAGGAGTTAAATAGACAGGTCCAAGAATTATTAGAAAAGGGATTAATTCGGGAAAGTTTGAGTCCATGCGCAGTACCTGCAGGTCTGGCGCCAAAGAAGGATGGAGAATGGAGGATGTGTACAGATTCACGGGCCATCAACAAAATTACTATTAAGTACAGATTCCCATTACCAAGAATGGATGATATCATGGACTGTTTAAGTGGAGCTGAGTACTTCACAAAGATTGACCTGAAAAGTGGTTATCATCAGATCCATATCCGAGAGGGGGATGAATGGAAGACAGCCTTCAAGACAAGAGAAGGCCTGGTTTGAGTGGTTGGTCATGCCCTTTGGACTCGTCCAATGCACCAAGTACCTTCATGCGGCTGATGAATGAAGTACCGAAAGAATTTCTTGGGAAAGTTTGTTATTGTTTATTTAGACGATATATTGATATTTAGCCGGACCCTGGAGGAACACCTGATGCATATCAGGAGAGTCTTTGAAAAACTGCGAGAAGAACAGCTTATTAATAAATTTGAAAAAGTGTAATTTTGTCAAGAAGGAATTGGTATACTTGGGGTTTGTAATCTCAAGCAGAAGGCCTGAAGATGGACCCCGAAAAGGTGAGAGCCATCATTGAATGGCCTACTCCAAGGAACACAATAGAAGTGAGGTCATTCCATGGTCTGGCCAGTTTTTATAGGAAGTTCATAAAGAATTTCAGCAGTATTTGTGCACCTCTCACAGAGACAATGAGGGGAGATAAAAAGGAGTTCAAATGGACGTCAGGGGCTGAAAGGAGCTTTGATACATTAAAGAGAAAAGTTACCGAACGGCCTGTTTTGGCACTTCCAGACTTCAACAAGGTATTTCAGGTGGACTGTGATGCCAGTGGCAGTGCAATAGGGGCTGTACTGAGTCAAGGAGGCAAGCCAGTTGCTTATTTCAGTGAGAAATTGAATGATGCTCGAAAAAAGTATTCAGTCTATGATCAAGAATTTTATGCTATAGTTCAGGCCCTGAAGAAGTGGAGACATTATTTATTACCAAAGGAGTTTGTATCATGCTATCGACCATCAAGCTTTGCAATACATTAACAGTCAGACAAAACTGAACCAAAGGCACATGAAATGGGTGGAGTTCCTCCAAAGTTATACCTTTGTGCTGAAACACAGAAGTGGGAAGTCAAACAGAGTTGCAGATGCCTTAAGCAGAAGGCGGGCTCTGCTGACTAGATTGATAGTAGAAGTAGTGGGATTTGAAGAACTGAAAGGTCTCGTACTCCGCAGATCCGGATTTTGCAGAAGCCCTGGAAGGCTTGCTCGATACCTATTACTATGGATAGAACAAAATGGTTGGATTTCTTAATCCAGGACGGAATGCTATTCAAAGGTAGTAAGTTGTGCATTCCCGTAAGTTCCATGAGGGAGAATTTAATCAAAGAAAAGCACAACGAAGGGTTGGCTGGGAATTTTGGTTGGGACAAGACCATTGCCTTGGTTGAGGAAAATTACTACTGGCCTCAACTTCAACAAGATGTGCGGAAGTTTGTGCAAGGTTGCAGAATATGCCAGATGGCAAAGGGTGTAAGACAAAATACAGGGCTGTACCAGCCATTACCAGTGCCTGAGAGACCATGGGAGGACATAAGTATGGATTTTATTCTTGGATTGCCGAGAACACAGAGGGGAAATGACTCAGTATTTGTGGTGGTTGATCGGTTCTCCAAAATGGCACATTTTATCCCTTGCCAAAAGACCAGTGATGCAGTTCACATTGCAGGGTTGTTCTTCAAGGAAGTGGTTAGACTTCACGGTCTGCCAAGAAGCATAGTTTTTGATAGAGATACCAAGTTTGTTGGATACTTTTGGAGAACTCTGTGGAAGAAGATGAAAATAGACCTGAAATTCAGTTCGGCATACCACCCACAGACTGACGGACAGACAGAGGTGGTGAACAGAAGCCTGGGTAATCTATTGAGGTGTTTGATAGCAGATCAGCCCAAGGGATGGGATTTAGTTTTACCGCAGGCAGAATTTGCGTATAACAGTTCAGTTAATAAAAGCACAGATAAATCTCCATTCCAGATAATATATGGACACAGCCCGAGGAATGTGTCTGAACTAAGAAAGTTGGACAGAAAAGAAAAATGTAGTGCCGAAGCAGAAGAATTTGCAGAACATATGAAAAGTCTGCATGAGGAAGTAAGAAGACAAATTACAAAAATGAACAGTCAATATAAGACAAGGGCAGACCAGAAGCGGCGGTTCAAGGAGTTCAAGATTGGAGATGAGGTTATGGTGCATCTCAGGAAAGAGAGATTTCCTGCCAAGACTTACAATAAATTGAAGATGAAAAAGTTTGGACCCTGCAAAATACTGGGAAAGCGGGAGTCGGGAAATGCGTATGAAGTGGAATTGCCGAGTTGGCTTGATATTTCACCTATTTTTAATATTTCAGATCTAGTAGAATATCATGAGGGAGGAAGTACAGAGATGCAAGATCCAGAACCACGGCAATTTCCAACCTCTACACCAAGCACAGATGAGGCCGAGAAGATATTAGATACCCGTGAAGGCAGAAGCACCAGAAACAGACAGTATACTGAGTATTTGATCAAGTGGAAGGGCAGGCCTGTTGAAGATGCAACTTGGTTGTCTAAAACGGAGGTTGACCGCCTGGGTCTTCCTCTAACAACCCAAAAGTGAGGATCACTTTTCTTTAATTACCCCGGTGTCTGATGCAGGAGCATCCGGAGACAATGAAGCAATCTTGCATCTTCCAAAAAATTTTCAAGTTTTTCTAAGTTCTGTGCACCTTGTTTTATTTATTTTATTTTAGTCCAGGAGAAGTTTTGTTGAGCAATGTTTAAATTGGAGAAGGTTTGGCAAAGCAAGGGGGTTGGGGTCACGAAATCGCGACCTCCGAAAGGCTGCCAAGTGATGGTTGAGTTCCGTCGTGATATCGCGACAGTGTGTCGAGAGCTTTGGCAAAGGTCCTCTGACGTCGCGATATCGCGACGTCGCGATGTCGCGACATCATTGTTGAGGCTATGGGAAGTGGCCACGTCGCGATATAGCGACGTCGCGATATCACGACGATCTCGTGGGGAAAAGCGAAGAGGGAGAGGCTTGTCGCGATATCGCGACCTGGTTTTTGCACAGCCGAAGGTAAACAAGAGAACGGCCTGGCAAGGTCAACTTGACACGTGGGCAGTGTGGAGGACACGTGTTTCTACTGTAATGTGACAAGGAAAGAGCATGACCCGATGAGCCGGCCGCGTGTAAGAAAACCAAAGAGGAAGGTCAAGGAGATTAATAAGGGGGTGTAAGCCACGCATCCTTTTACTTCTGGCAACACGACAATTGCGGGAGATGGATTAATGAATGAAGTAACGATACAGAGTACAGTCAGTGTATAGCGGCCAGTGCGTAGGTATGGGAAGCCATTAATGCAAGCTTCCAGGCTGGTCAGGCAGTTGCCCATTTATGGCAGAAAACCAAAATTTAAAAATTTGACCGGAGGGAAAATGGAAATTGAAATTGTTGTGGGGCGGGAGCATTGATTTTCGAGAGGATCGAGGCCTCGATAAAAACTCGAAATTTGTAAGGGTTGGGGATGGTGAGTTCGGGATTTGGGAGGAGGAAGTGTGCTGAGAAAAACTGTAACAGAGACCATATTAATGAAATTTACTGCAATTTGTGAGACTGGTGTGTTCTGAATCTTGACCTCGCCATCAGAAATGCATGATGGGATGCAACATAAGTTGATGAAATGCATGATGGAGTGCAAGGTAAGTTTATGAAATGCATGATGGGATGTAATGCAATTTTATGTATATATATATATACCTTACGACTATTGGGTGACCCATAGGTGTATGTGTACCATTGGGGCTTTTTAGGTTGACCAAAGAGTTTATGGATACCTCTGGGGATTTTTATGTATGAAGGGTTAGATATGTAATTCTCATAAATGAAAAATATTAAGAGGTTCAGGTTCCTCAACACCTTCAATAGAAGCTAAATGATAGGTTCTTGGTCCAAATTTTTGTGTAATGAAATGGGCTCAACCAATTAGCCATGAATTTGTCTTGTAGGTGGGATGGAAAATTGGAATTTTGTTGATTATATTTAAGCATGAGGTCACCTGTTGGAATATGATGCTGACCATGTGGCATTTCCAAGTCAGCAAAAATGAAGTAAAACAAATATGCCTCCTATTTTGTAACTGTAGAATAAAAGAATGTGTCATTGTAGGAAGATTTCAGTTTGTAACAACTATAGACTGTTACACTTCTTGTAACAGCTTTAGAATATTTGTATTAGGGTAGAATAGGGTAAAAACATATTATTGTAACATTTTTTGAGAAGGAGAAGTTGAATGGAATAGGGAAAAATGAAAAACGCAGCTCCAGTCTTGATATTTTTTGTGCAGTCCTGTTTCTGGAAAAAGTGGTTAGTAGCCTACTTTGAGAGGCTATAACTTTTTATTTACAAATCCTTTTCCTCTGAATTTTGGAAAGTTTATTGAAATTATATAGCTCTCTAAGATGTATAAATTTCACGTGATTCTGATAAGTGGAAGGCCTTCATTTCATCTTCCAAAAACTGCAACTTCTTTTTTACTGTGTTTTCCAGTTTTGCAATATGCTTCATTTTTATCTGTGTTTCATGTTATAATATTCATTTGGTATCAGAGCTTGGTAGATTGAGTTGTTGGGTTTGAAGGTTGTGGGTTGTTCTTGAAGTTTTAATTTAAAATTTCTTGGAGAGTTCAGTTCATTGTTGCAGATTGTTGTAATGGCAAGCAACTCAAACTCACTTCCACTTCCAGAGTTTGATGGATCAAACTATGAATATTGGAGCATCAAAATGAGGACTTTGTTAAAAGGAAAACATTTGTGGAGCATTATTGATGAAGGTTACACAGAACCATCAGATTGGACTATGTTAACATCAGATGAAACTAAAGATATGAGGGAGAAAGAGAGCAAGAATTGTCTTGCTTTGTACCATTTGCAATCTGCTCTTTCTGAGAGCATTTTTCCAAGGATTGCAAATTGTGTTTCTGCAAAAGAGGCTTGGAAAGCCTTGAAATAAAATTATCAAGGAAATGATAAAGTGAAAGAGGTCAAGCTTCAGACCTTGAGAAGAGAATTTGAGAACCTCTGGCAGCAAGATAATGAAGATGTAGGAGATTATTGTGTGAGAGTAAAGGCAGTGGTAAATAAAATGTCCACTCTTGGTGAAAATGTGGAGAAACCAGTTGTAATTAAGAAAGTTCTCAGAAATTTGATAGAGAAATGGTATAATGCTGCCCTTATGCTTGAAGAATCCAAGGATTTTTCCACCATGGACCTTGACCAATTAATTGGTACTCTTACATCTCATGAAGAAAGAATTCGTAAGAGAGAAGAAAAGAAAAAGCAAGCCAGTTCTAGTGAAGAACAAGCATTTTCTATCAAAGGAAATGATGCACATGGAAGAGGACAAGGAAGAGGCTCTAGAGGAAGAGGTAAAAATGGAAGAGGAGGAAGAAGAGGCTCCTTTGGTAGAGGAAGAGGCAGAGATCAGAATTCTGAAGGTGATCATCAAGCCCATGCTTCAAGAGGAGGATCAAATGCAAGAGGAAGAGGTAGAGGTAGAGACATGAGAAATGTTCAATGTTATCATTGTAACAAATATGGCCATTTTGAGAAGGATTGTAGGCTGAAACAATCCTCTAATAGATCAGAAAATTATGGAGAGGAAGACTTCTTTGAAGATGAGACATTGTTCTACTCAAATGAAGATGGAGCGCTCCATGAAGAGCAAGCATTTCTCTCCTATGATAGACCAAAAAGTTTCACCAATGAGACATGGATCCTTGATAGTGGGTGCACAAACCACATGACTGGCAAGAAGGAGTTGTTTTCTTCTCTTGACCATTCTTATCATTCAAGTATCAAGCTTGGAGATGAGAAGAGCTTGGAGGTGGTTGCAAAAGGGGACATGGAGGTTCCTACAAAAAGAGGTAAATTGAAGGTAAAAGATATTTATTATGCACCTGATTTGAAGCATTCTTTGATGAGCATTGGGAAAATGTTAGAAAAATATTACAAATTGGTTTTTGAGGATAAAATGTGCAAGATTTATGATAAGAATAGAAGGTTGATCACAAAAGTGCAGATGACTAAGAACAAATTGTTTCCATTGAGGTTTGTTGAGCAAGGGGGAGAACTTGCTTGTGTGGGTATTGAAGATAAAAGGAGGCTATGGCATTTGAGATTTGGGCATTTGAATTTTCATAGTTTGAGGATGCTTTCACCACTTGTGTATGGTTTGCCAAAAGTAGAAGACACCAAGGAGATTTGTGAGGGGTGCGCTCTTGGTAAACAAACAAGGGGGCTATTTCCCAAAGGTGAAGCATGGAGGGCCCAATATCCACTTCAGTTGGTTCATAGTGACATTTGTGGACCAATGCCAACTCAAAGTATTGGTAAAGCTTCCTATTTTCTCACTTTCATTGATGATTTTTCAAGATATTGTTGGGTTTATTTCCTTAAGCATAAATATGAGGCTTTTGTTTGCTTCAAATA
Organism: Wollemia nobilis; assembly: GCA_028583015.1. Classification (NCBI taxonomy): domain Eukaryota; kingdom Viridiplantae; phylum Streptophyta; class Pinopsida; order Araucariales; family Araucariaceae; genus Wollemia; species Wollemia nobilis. The sequence continues at coordinate 28,900,576 of JAQPPZ010015413.1, forward strand.
TTTTAAAGCACTTGTTGAGAATGAAAGTGGGCATACCATCAAATGTTTGAGGAGTGATAGAGGAGGTGAATTTTGTTCTAATGAATTTGAAGAGTTTTGTAGGGAGTTTGGCATCAAGAGGCAAAAGACCAGCCCCTACACACCTCAACAAAATGGGGTGGCTGAAAGAAAGAATAGGACTTTGGTGGAGATGACAAGATGTATGATGCAAACTAAAGGTTTGAGTTCATTTTATTGGGCTGAAGCAACTAGGACTGCTAATTATATTCTTAATAGAAGTCCTACTAGGAGTCTAGAGCATAGTACTCCTTATGAATGTTGGTTTGGAAAGAAGCCAAATGTACAACACTTTAGAGTTTTTGGGAGTGTTGCTTTTGTGCATGTGAATGATGAGAAGAGAAAAAAGCTTGATGCTAAGAGTGAGAAGATGATTTTCATTGGTTATAGTGAGCAATCTAAGGCCTATAGATTCTTTAATCCTCATTCTAGAAAAATTGTTGTATCTAGAGATGCAATTTTTGATGAAGGGGGAAATTGGAAGTCTCAAAAATTGTGTGTTGATGATGATGTGTTTGAAGAGATTGTTCCAAGTAGCCAAGCAAGTGTTCAGCCCAGCCATGTTTCTACTAATAATTCTTTGTACAGAAGCACTTCTTTTGGGTCACCATCTCACATGGGATCCACAAGTTCATCTTCAAGTCCAAGAGCAAGCCAAGAAGAAGTTCCTACAAGCTTTTCTGCACCTCCATCACCAGCTGCAAATGTGAAGAGAAAGAGATTGTTGAAGGATCATCCACCATCTCAAATCATTGACACCAACTTCAATAGAATATTGACAAGAGGCCAACATCAAGAAATGAACCAAGTCTTGCAAAGGCTTGAGAATTTGCACTTGTATGGAGATGAAGACAATGGAGACCCCAAAGGTGATATTGTTAATTATGCTCTTGTTTCAAAAGTTGTTGATGATTTTGAACCTTCTTGTTATGAACATGCTGCTTCTAACAAGTTGTGGATGAAGGCAATGAATGAAGAAATGCATTCTATTGAAAAGAATGACACTTGGGAATTGTGTGAACTGCCCAAAGATAGAAAATGTGTTGGCTGCAAATGGGTCTACAAGATCAAAAGGCACAATGATGGTTCCATTGAGAGATACAAGGCTAGATTGGTTGCCAAAGGCTTTACACAAAATTTTGGCATAGACTATGAGGAGACTTTTTCTCTCGTAGCAAGGCAAGAGATAGTGAGAATGGTGCTCTCTTTGGGTGCTCACAAAGGCTGGAGTGTGCACCACATGGATGTAAAAAGTGCTTTCCTCAATGGGTATCTTGATGAAGAGGTGTATGTGACACAACCTCAAGGTTTTTAGGTCCATGGCAAAGAATATCAGGTCTATAGATTGAAGAAGGCTTTGTATGGGTTGAAGCAAGCTCCAAGAGCTTGGTACCAAAGAATTCATGAATACTTCCAAAGGTGTGGCTTTCAAAGAAGCAAGAGTGAGCCTACATTGTACTACAAGACACAAGGTAATGACATTCTCATTGTGTGCTTGTATGTTGATGATTTGTTGTTTATGGGAAGTAGTCCTTCAATGAATGATGATTTTAAGGAGGACATGAAAAGAGAATTTGATATGACTGATCTTGGTTTGATGAGTTACTTTCTAGGCATGGAAGTACATCAAACTAGTAATGAGATTTTTCTTTGTCAAACAAAGTATGCAAAGGACATGTTGAAGAAGTTTGGTATGATTGATTGCAAGCCTGTAGCTACTCCAATTGCACATGGAGAGCTTTTGTGTTTGGATGATGGGGCTGATCATGCAAACAAAACTGAATATAGAAGCATTATTGGGAGTTTAATGTTTCTTTGCAATACTAGGCCTGATATTTGTTATGCAGTATCACTTTGTTCAAGGTACATGGCTGATCCTTCTACATTGCATTTGAAGGCAGCCAAGAGAATACTGAGGTATGTGCAAGGCACAATTGATTTTGGCATTCATTACTCCTCATATCAGAATTTGAAGTTGATTGGTTTCAGTGATAGTGATTGGGGAAGTAATCTTGATGACCAGAAGTCCACTAGTGGAAATTGTTTCTCCCTTGGTTCAGGATTGATTACTTGGAGTTCCAAAAAATAAGCTACTATTGCATTGTCTTCTACAGAAGCTGAATACATTGCACTCACATCAGCAAGTGCACAAGCCTTGTGGCTTAGGAAAGTTCTTGGAGAGATTGGGGAGAAGCAAGGAACTCCTACTACACTTTTTTGTGACAACACAAGTGCCATTAAGTTGGCACAAAATCCTATCCACCATGTCCGGTCAAAACACTTTGACATCAAGTACCATTTCATCAGGGATGTGGTGGAGAAGAAGATGATCAAACTGAGCTATTGTAACACCAAAGACCAAATTGTAGACATATTCACAAAACCAATTGCAAAGACTCAGTTTTTGATGCTGAGAGACCTGATTGTTGGCCCTCTCAACATCAAGGGGGAGAATGTTGGAATATGATGCTGACCATGTGGCATTTCCAAGTCAGAAAAAATGAAGTAAAACAAATATGCCCCCTATTTTGTAACTGTAGAATAAAAGAATGTGTCATTGTAGGAAGATTTCAGTTTTGTAACAACTATAGACTGTTACACTTCTTGTAACAACTTTAGAATATTTGTATTAGGGTAGAATAGGGTAAAAACATATTATTGTAACATTTTGTGAGAAGGAGAAGTTGAATGGAATAGTGAAAAATGAAAAATGCAGCTCCAGTCTTGATATTTTTGTGCAGTCCTGTTTCTGAAAAAAGTGGTTAGTAGCCTACTTTGAGAGGCTATAACTTTTTATTTACAAATCCTTTTCCTCTGATTTTTGGATAGTTTATTGAAATTATATAGCTCTCTAAGCTGTATAAATTTCACGTGATTATGATAAGTGGAAGGCCTTCATTTCATCTTCCAAAAACTGCAATTTCTTCTTTTTTACTGTGTTTTCCAGTTTTGCAATATGCTTCATTTTTATCTGTGTTTCATGTTATAATATTCATCACCAACATTAAAGTCCTAAATATGAAATTTCATATCATAATATCACTTAAGGTGATCCTGATAAAAACGTAAATGCTTGAGAGCATTAACCCATCGTTCATCAAGAAGGATCAATTGGTCTAGTTGAGCTTGTCATGCAGTGTCATCATTGATGAACTCTTGTAGTGAGATGCATAATGAAGGAATTTCCAATTCCAAGGGCATTATGGCATTAATGCCATATACTAGAAAAAAAGAAGTTTCCCTAGTTGGTTTTTGAATGCTAGTCCTATAAGCCCATAGCGCAAGAGGTGACTAAAGGTTCCAATATTTGTGATTATCTTTGATGGTTTTCTTAAGGATGGTAATGATGGTCTTGTTCGAGGCCTCAACTGACCTATTAGCTTATGGATAATAAGGGGTGGAAAATTTGGGCTGAATGTTATACTTTATGGTCAAATATCACACATATTTATTCTTGAAGGGAGGCCCATTATTCAAAATGATCTTGGATGGAATACTAAAATGACATGATATTATGCAATATGAACTCCTCAATACGAGGTCCAGTTGTATTGGTAAGAGGGATATCTTCCTCCAATTTAGTAAAATATTATTTGGCCATAAAGATAAATGTGTGACGACTGAAGGAGAGGGAAGATATTTCCCAATTAAATCAAAATCCCACTATGAAAAGACCACACCGAGTGAATTAGTTGTAAGGCTTGAGAAGGTACACAAAAAATATCAGTGTGATACTAGTAATTAATGTACTTATTAATATAAGTGCAATAATATTTCTCCATAGTAGACCAATAATAACCCATTCAAAGGATGCACTTAGCAATAGCCATGTCGAAATGACCACTACAAGTACCATCATGAGCTTACAAAATTTCCCAAGCAGATTATTGGAGCTTGAAACAATGAAGGAGGATACCATCGTAGCTTCAACGATACAAAATATCTCCTAGCAAGACATATTTTGTCACCTTTTGCTTGAATGTTTATTTTGTGGTAGGATACAATCCCAAAGGGATGTTACCAAGTTTTAAGAAATATTTCAATTGAGTGGACTAAGCTTTATATGTGAGAGATTTGACTAAATGAACTGTTGGCTCCTGTTGTGGTTCATCACACATGAATACGGATTGAGATAAGACCCTAAGATAAATAGTTATGCCAGTATCAATAGGATTTTATGGGTCAAACAACCCCTAGGAGGCATGTTTCAAAAAATCATGGATCTAAGAGAATTACTCTCAATGTGGTTTAGTATAAATTATGTGGATGTCCTTTGTGCCTTCTAAAGTTGCATGTAAAATCATAGATTGCAAAAGTATTTTGACACAAGTAGTAGTGATGTCATAAATGTCATACCATTCTTCTAACAAGTTACCCATAAGTGCTTTATATGATTTAAATATTGAAAATTTGCATTGGTATATTCCTTTAACTTGGTTTATGATAAGCAAGGAATCGCCAAAGATGTTTAATTTCTTGATTTTCATGGTGATAACTATGTGAAGGTCCAAAAGGAGGGTCTCATATTTAGCATTATTATAGGTGCATGGAAAATTGAGCTTGAATGAAAGGGAAAGAGGAGCCACTTATTGTGTGAAAAATATGACTCCTATGCCACCCCCTTACTCACATTTAGAGCCATCAAAGAACAAGGACATATCAACTTTATTATTGGGTTTTTAGGATTTGGCGAGTCAGACAATGTAACAAATCCCTCATTAGATAATTTGATAGTAAGAGGCTTATCATCATGGAGAGGATCCTTGGCTAGCTAATCAATGATAAATTAACCTTTAATAGATTTTTAACTTATGAATTTGAGGTCAAAATTTATTAACAATGTAAACCACTTTGCGGTATGACTATTGTGATATTTTAATTCATCATGTACCATAGAAATTTTCTTTAGAAACAACATACATTGTGTGATTTAGCATGTAATAACAAATCTTCTTGGTGGTGAAAACCACTGCTAAACAAATATTTTTAATGTATGAATATTTAAGTTCATATCTGACCAGGGTACGATTGATGTAGTAGATAATTTATTCCTTATTTACCTTATTCTTTTGAGCCAACATGATTTCTAAGGTAAATTTGGTATTCAAAATATATAATAAGAATGACACACCTGGTCAACGTGGGGCTAGTATTGGTGGAGATGCTAAGTATTGTTTGATTTCATCTAAAGCTTTTTGGCACTCATCATCCCAATTGAAGGTGACCCCCTTTTGTAATAGTCGATTCATAGGTTGATATTTATCTAAAAGTTGTGCTATGAAGCATTGGATAGATGTGATCTTCCCTTATGAGTTGTGAAGCTACTTAAGGGTGGTAGGTGGGGGTATTTCCAAGATGGCATTGAATTTATTTGGATTGAATTTTATCCCTCACTTGGAGACTATGAAACCCAAGAGTTTTCCAGAAGTTACTCTGAAGAAACACTTATTGGGATTTAGTATAACGTTATGCTCTATAATATGATCGAAGACCTTGTGTAACACATTAATATGCTTGCGACATAGTAAGGATTTAGCCAATAAGTCATCCATGTAATATTCTAATATTTTGTATGTGTAATCATGAAAGATGTAAGTCGTGGCCCACTGATAGGTAGCACCAACATTTTAAATATTGAACCACATGATTTTATAGCAAAATATTCTCCAAGGCGTGGTGATGGCTATTTTGGGTTAACTTGAATTTGGTTATAACCCTAAAATCCATCCATGAGGGAAAGAATTTGTGGCCCAAAGTTATGTCGATGAGTGCATCAATTTTTGACAATAGAAATTCATCTTTAGGACTTGCTTTATTAAGATCTCGAAAAGTAGTGTATATGCGAATCTTCCCATCAGGTTTCTTGATAGGGACCATATTGGAGACCCAATTAGGATAGTCAATGGGTATGATGAATCCTATATCCAATAGTTTTTATAATTCATAATTTACCATTAAGGCTACTATTGGATGCATTTTATGAAGCTTTTGCTTAACTAGTTTGATGGTTGCATTAAGTGTGAAATTATGCACAAACAGACTTGGGTAAAAATCTGACATATCCTTATAAGACCAGGTAAAATAAACCTTCTTCTCTTGCAAGAAGGCTATGAAATTGGCCCATTTCATAGGGGAAAGACTCTCTCCCAACTTGACATTTTGTGGAAATTTGAGAAAAGTACCGATATTCACATCAATGGTATCCTCAACTGACATGTGGGATCCCTCCTCGAGTTGATGAGGCATAGGGATCATATTAATGTCATTAGATAAATTTGTGGAAGTGATCACATCATTAGGTTTGGTCTCAACTTGAAATACATCTTTAGTTTATTATGGGGAGAAATGAAATGGTTGTAATATTTCTTCACAAGGCCAAAATTTTGATGGTGAAGGTAGAGATATGACATGATCAAAATCAGTGGCCTCAAGGTTGAGGTGCAAATATTTTTAGGGGTTTCTTGGATTACAAAGTGGCATGGTCAAATAAATGGAAAGCATATTGATATATGATGAATGAATTCCATTTGAAGGTTGGAAGGATCAATCGTATATGGGTGGCCTCACCTGTATTAGAGGAGGCTTAGGTGGAGGTGGTATGATTGGTTGAAGCACAGATGGTATAATTGGAGGAGGCCTAGGTAAAGCAGGGACATTTGGATCTTCAAGGGGAAGGAGACACCGGATCAAGGGTATATTTCAAGGGAAAAACCAATGGTAGAACATGTCTATATCATTAATCAACATAATAGGGGTAATCTAATCCTTCGAGCTATATGAAATTATGGATGCCATCTCATAATAAGACTCCTCATCCAAAATATGATCTTCTTCACCATTTTGTTCTTTCTTACTTTGATGGGAAGAGGAAGAGGGATAAATTATTGGTCTATCAATTTGGACATGATCGTTCAACCATTGAGTGTGACTAGGATCTAGGTTCTCGAGCTTCATCCTCTTCCCATTATGTTTGAATGGTCCACCAGAAGAGCTAGAAGGCTCAATGGTTATCATTGTAATTGGGATATAGTCACCCAACTAATGAACGTATCCAATGTTGACATACTCATTAATCTCAATCTCCTATCTAAAACTAAGGTTAAGGTATTGAAGAGCATATTTCAGGATATCATCTAGTATGCGGTCAAGATACCCTAATCTAGACCTATCATCGAGTAGTTGATACTATGATTGATAAGAAATTTGAATGCCTTGCTCATATGTATTGAGACCATTCTCGTGCCAATGGTAATGGTATAAGTATCATAGGGCAAAGGTTGAATTGGATAAATAACTGAGGTTCATTGAGCGTAGGTCATCATCATATTTTACTATAGGAGAGGGGTTAATTGGAGCATCACAACCCCCATAGATGAGTTTGTTTGGTTTGGGGGTATTCCCAAAGGTAAAATGGTACCAATAGGTAATGATGGCTAGTGAGGTCAGCCCATATCTTATGTAGACTCAAGGAGTGGTGTGAATATGATATTTTATACTAGCTACTCAATGAATCCAGGATTGACCAACTAAACAGTGACTTGCATTGGGGTAGATGAGGATGATGAGGGTGGAGATGGCTCCCATGTGGTAAGAGGTGATTTATATTCTTTCATAGGGATTGGTTTAGGTCCTGGTGAAATGGTGGATATAATTTATGGGATTTTGTTGATTGGAGCCTTTGATGGATTTCGATCTAAAGTATCCGATGATGTAGAAGGAATATCAAAATATTCCAATGGAGAAGGCTTAGGTGGTGGTGAAGGTGATGATTGTATGGGGGATGTGAAAATGGATTTGGATTTTGAATGGTTTGAATTGGTTGGATGTCCATAAGAGTTGAAGGTAAGGTTGACTTTGGTAGGGGTTGACCATATTATAATACTTGAAGGATTCTAAGTCTGTGTGAATCACATGAAATTGCTCTTCATAAATGTATTTGATGAATTGATTCAATATATAAGGGACACACTTCATGCCTCTAATCCAAGGTCTTCTAAGAAATATGTTGAATTACATAACCCTCTAACACATGGCACAATGTAGGAATAGTCTTGAGCCCAACCTGAATAGGAAGGATATTATACCAACAATGGAGCATATAACATCATTAAAAGGCTTAAGGATAAATTTGGATGCTACAATATTTGATGATGGAAGGCTAAGGTGCTCAAGTGCAACAATGGTGATGATATTAATGGAGGAGCTTATATCAATCGATACTCGTTTATAGGGGATCCTATTTACAAAAGCAATGATATGTAGTGGAGGATCAACTATGTTAACGGGTATTGATTTGATTTCATAATCATGAAACTTTATGATAGGCTCCATACATTTTTGAACATGCCCAACAAAATGGTTGAAAGAATTGGAATCATGGGGTGATAATTCAATAGATTTCAAAATCTCCATCATATCTTCCCTATGTGGCTGATTGCTATATAAGATCGTACATGGAGAGCCTCATCATTATCATTTTTAGACTTTGGATAAGTTTATTTCTAATTGTCAATATTGGGTGAGCCAAATGGATTTGAGCCGAATGTGATTGCGATAATGGTTGTGTTGTTGAGATAATATTTTTGGACCTATGGGTTATGTAGGTTGACTTGAGTATCTCCTAGTCCTTGTCACAATATTAAATATCCCAAAAAAATCTTGATTTTATGGAGCCACATGTACTTTGTTAATATGCCTATGTTGCTTTGGTTGGCCCCCATGCACAGGTAATGGATCTTGAAATATGCCAATGTTTTAATTATTAGAAGCAAGAGGGTTATCAATTTGAAGTTCATTTTTCTCTATCATATCTTGCACAATATTTTGAAGGTGAAGCATGATTGAATATCATGTCCATTTTATCATGAAAGATACAATGTCGATTCTCTATATAGTTTCTAGGCTTTGGTCTATTTGGTTCTAGTTGTTTAACCTTAGGTAATGTAATGGCTTTTACCTCACATAATCAATGAAAAATAGAAGCTATTGACTCAAAAAATGGTGTATATTGGCGATGAGGATGACGTTGTTGATATTTTTGAGGTTGTGTATTGTACTACACAGGTGGAGGTTGGGCCTGATAGTGAGGTGGTTGAGGCTGAGTTTGATTTGATGACCCTAGGGTGCTTAGAAAAACTTGATTGATCGAGGCTAGTTTTTACTGTGAACCACTACCTTTAGCATTTTTATTTGGCCATTCCTATTTATAGAGCTTAATTTCTCCCTCCTAGACCTTAATATTTTCAATAACCTTAGCTTGAGACAAGGATTGTTTAAAGGATTGGTATTGTTGAAATTGTAAGAGAAGTGAGATGTACTTCAAATAAATCTTGGTAAATAATTTGGTAAGCTCTGTTAATGGTAAAGTGAAAGGTAATTTGTTGATAACTTCCCTCCACCTATTACCATAATCTATGACTATCTCATCATCATATTACCTCAGGTTGGTGACATCATTCAAGACACCAAATGCAAAGTGTTCTAAGAAGGCATTGGCAAGCTGCTCAAAGGAATATATGTTATACCATGGTAAATGGTTATACCACTCCAAAGGAGGCCCAACCAAAGTTATAAGGAAATTATTAAGCATGAGGGCATCATTATCCTAAAGGTGAAAGCACATGTTCATGAAACTTGTGATATACTCTTGATAACCTTCATCTCCTTTGAATTTGTATAATTTTGGCATAATGCTCATAGTATGGGGGATATGGAATCGATGGATGCAACAATGGATTGTGTAACTGATACAAAGTTAGCTTTGGATGCCCTATTATTGAGGTTTGATTTTCTAATGTGTTGAAGCATCTAGTTAACAAACTATATGCTTCCAATAAAATGATCTCATTCACATATATTTTCCTTCTATCATTAGGCAATTCCTCATAAGGTAACTCATCCTGATAATATTCTATGGGATCTTGATATTCCATTTTTAATCCTCATAATCATAATACTCTGGTGGATAGGTAAAGGGGTGATGCAACTCAAGTATGTGAGCACTCTGATGAGAACGAGGTGGCTGATTGATAAGTTCTCAAGGTGGAAAATTTTGGTTTAGCCATAATCCTAAATTATGATGTTGTAAGGGGCATCGTGTATGTTGTAGATCTTGTTGTCTATGGGCGTTGGGTGTAGCCACTATCTCATGAAGTACCCTTCACAACCTTTCTCGGTGTATGCAATGTTGATGCCACTAATGGTCTAAAATTTGATGACTTAGGTGCTATTGTTGATTAGGATTGGGTCTAGGTGCCTGGTAGGTGGACTTATTCGGTCGTTCAACCCTAAAGTGCTAACCATTTTTTTCTGTTGATCCTAAAAAGTTGCATTAATCTAATGTGAATGCTTTAAAGCATATTCTTTATACTATGGAGGTGCTAAAGGGCAATAATCTTGGAATGATTGGTTGTATTTAGGAGTAAAGGTATGATATAGGTTGTTTTCATCCAGAACAAATACAATTGCTAACATGGGTTGTTTATGGGAATGTCAACCAATAGGCTGGTTGCCCTTGTCATAGTCCTCGTATACAGATGGATAACCCATTGGATTGTGTTTTTTATCACCTTCTAGGTCATACTGATAATATTGATATGGAATATATTCTCATCTTGCTTCTAATGATGTATGAGGATGAGTTGGGATACGAATGTATGGCATCACCCTACTAGATCCCTCAGTGAGCCATTTTTTTATTTGTAGGAAGTAACTAAGCTATCTATATCAATAAATTCATTATTCTAGTTAGGTTCAAGACCAGTAGGTTCATTTTGAGGAGGTTTATCTAGAAGACCAAATTTCCCAAGTGTAGATCATACATAGCAATGGGCAACATGATTTTATTTAAGTATAATGAGATCTTCTAGACTAATACAAAGATATCTTGTACCTCATGATTTAGGCTCAACAACAACCTTTGATTGGGATTGGCTACGGGTGATTACCATTTTTATTTTCTTTATTATTTTATTATTATTTTTGTTATGCAAACAACAAAGGAACACACAAACAAACAAGGTGATTATCTCATTTAATTTTTCAACAACTAACCAAGGGTGATTATCTTGTTTAATTTTTCTTGTGAGTCCTTATAACTATCTAAGTGTGCATGGTTTTGTTATCATCTACTTGGTCTAAGGTTTTTACCTGAATGATCACACACACTAACTTTTTGATGAAATCCAAGCCATGCAACCCACCAAGGCTTGATGATGAAATCCAAGACTGATGAGGGAGATCGGGTCCTACTAGTTCTCACCCAATTCATCTTGATAAACAATAAACCTCTTCAAAGAGAGATACCTACTCTATTCCTTGGTTATGATAGTTCTGGACTGGCCTTGGCAAAAAATGGGGTATCAATTAATGGTTGGTGATGAAATCCAGCTCGCTAATGTTAAAAGTGGTGTGTGGGGGTTTTTGATTTTAAATGAAAAAGAAAATAAAATTATAGAACACACCATGCATTTTCTAAAGCATAAAAGAAATAAATATCATTTGATTTTGAATTTCTAAATGATAAACACTTAAATTTCATAAACTTACTATATGCATAACCCTATATGAGACCTAACCTTTGGGTAAGCCAAAAGCAGGCAAATGAAAATGCAGCAGAAACCCTAATACTTTCGAAGACTTTTATATCCTTCCTATAAGCTGATTTTTTATATATTTTTTTCTATGAAAAAAGAAAGAGGAAGGATAGATGCACTTACAGTGAGAGCCTATATCTAATGTAGATTGCTGACCTTGTTTGCATCCTACCTTTGTTTTCAAGTACCTATAAGATGCAAAAATTTATCAGAAACCTATAAAATTTAAGAAGGGAAATAAGTCCCACCATGATCGCCATTGAAAGCAGGAAAATTGTACACCTATGCAAATGAAATTAAATCAAATATAGCAATAGCATAATCACAATGATAAAATATTTTATGAAACGATGCTCATTTTTATTGATAAGAAAATTTGTTCTCTTCAAAGCGATTACAATGAGATCCCCTCTAGGAGGATTTGCTACCAATTTGATACAATAAATACAAATAAAAATATTTGGGTGCACTTTGCAAGATTCTCCTCATATTCAAAAACTATTTTGGGGCAGGTTTTCAAGACTACCATAATGATTGATGATGTTAAAGTCTTACGCTCCTTTTTTTCTCGTAAAAACCTATAACCTACACATAAGGAAATCAAATATGTTAATAGCATGTGCAAAGCCTTTCGAGATAAGGCCTCTTTTATTTATGATGATAAATGCAATAAATGAAACAATTTATAAATTATTGCATGCATAAATTGAAGCTTAACTGATCTAAGAAACAACGAATAAAAATGTTGCTAAAACTCTATTGAAAATAAGTAAACAAATAGATCTGTACTAGAGGCTATCTTAGAGAGGGACAATCGTACCTGTAGGTCATCTCGGATTGAGATGAAAACTTTCTTGTAACTATTTTTCTTGCATTTCTAGGTGAGTTGGTGTGATTTCTAGGTTTGATCTGAGGTGGCGTCAATGAATTTGTCCATTCGTAGGGACAACTCACAACATCTAGATTAGTTGTAGAAGTTGGATTATTTGTTTGCATGGAAGTTGGAATTACGATATTCAAATATTGGAGTGAAGTGGTTGCATGCTTTCTGTGATGAAAGAATGCGAGGTCTCAAGGTCCCAGGGTCAAATCTCGACAACACTTCATCATTTGGAAACTTAGGAACTCTTCATATTTTTTAATGAGGGTGAGTGTTATTATATAGATTTCTCGAAAGAAATCTAATAATGGCACATGCATGATTTGATTTACTTTTTTGTATTTTAAGTATGCATGATTTGATTTGTTTTTTATATTTATGATTTAAATTATTTATTTAATTTGGATATGCATGATTTGATTTGTTTTTATATTTATGATTTAAATTATTTATTTAATTTGGATATGCATGATTTGATTTGTTTTTTATATTTATGATTTAAATTAAATATTATTTAATTTATATATGCATGATTTAATTTGTTTTTGATATTTATGATTTAAATTAAATATTATTTAATTTAGATATGCATGATTTAATTTGTTTTTGATATTTATGATCTATATGCATGATTTGATTTGTTTTTGCTATTTATGATTTAAATTATTTATTTAATTTGGATATGCATGATTTTTTTGATATGGATAAGACCGAGAGGATGAGCGAAAGTTTCATATAAAAATAAAAGGTAGACGACAACATGGGGCCTTGGATGACCAAAAATGATTGCACATGTATGAGTGGAGAGAGATCTCGAATGGTTGGGACAGAAGATACTTCTGATAATGATGAATTTTTGTTAGCTCAACTGATAAGGTAATTAGAAGATTAATATCGAAATAAATATTACATGCAAGCAACGTCCACAATATCATATATCCCAAGCATAATGCTCGTGAATGCAAATGGAATGGGTGCAATACATTATGGGTAACTAGTAGTACCATTTCAAATGGTTGAAGCAACAACGTCCACAATATCAAAGACCCCAAGCACAATGCTCGTGAATGCAAATGGAATGGGTGCAATACATTATGGGTAACTAGTAGTACCATTTCAAATGGTTGAAGCAACACAGATAGATGCATAAAATGATTCAAGTTGAGAATGCATGAATCGATTTGATATCCAAATCCATAATATGAGTTTTGCTTTATGAGTCTGCCTGTTTGGGATGGGGTTTCATATGACCACTAGTGTGAGGGTCCTAATTGAACAAAATTAGGGTTTGTTTGCTTGGATGAAAGTAGGAATTAGGGTTTATTTGCATGAAAGTAGGGTTTATTTGATTTTGGATGGAGGGTTTCAACAAAGATGCATGCATTGAGCCAAAAATGAATTTTAAAGAAGCAATTCATGGAGGACCACCTCTAACAGGAGGGGAACACAATCAATGATTGCCAAGGAAACCATTGAGGATGCCAAAGGTCGATTCAAGGAAAATATATATGGGTTGCATGAAAGCAACTAATGGATCCCCAGTAGTGAAGTTGGAAATAAAGAATGTTCAGGAAGGAATAGATGCAATTGAGAGGAAAAACCTAATTTGTTGATTCATGGGATTCCGACCGACTCTTGCTACCTTCAAGCAATGGGCTGCCAAAAAATGGAGCACTAAAGGTAAGTTCCAAATTTTTACTTACCCTAATGGCTACTTTCTTATTTTTTTGCTAATGAAGAAGATAGGGAGAATATTTTTCAAGGGGAGCCATGGTTTTTTGGTAGGGCAGGGCTCTTCATGAAGCCTTGGCATACCAAGTTCAAATTTGAGGAAGAGATGCCATCAACTACCCTTGTTTGGGTCCATTTATTTGGTCTTTCAATAGAATACTGGCATCCAAAGATATTTGCAATAATTGGAAATTCTTTAGGAGTTTACATGATGACTTCTGATAGCACCCAACACTTAGAGCATATGATTTATGCAAGGATTTGTGTTTTGATTGATTTTGACAAACCACTTCCAAAGAAGATTACTTTACAATATGGGGAAGAAATATGGGAGCAAGTAGTAGATTATGAAAATATTCCATTTAGATGCAGAATTTGTCATGAATATGGCCATCTAGCCAAGGATTGTCCACATAAGGTCCCTAAAAAAGAGAAAGAGGATGGGGAATTGGTAGGGTTTCAAATCCCTAAACAAAAAACACAAAGAAAAAAATAGCAACAAAAGAGAAAATAGTAATTTCACCTAACACCTTTGAAATTCTCTCCATGGATGAGCAAGCAAATGATGAGGATGGTCAAATGGAAACAATTATTATGGAGACATAGTTTGATGAAGAGAGAGAACAAGAAGGATTGCATGATGAGAAATCATTAAAAGAGCTTGCCTTGATGCTAAGAAATAATAGTAAAGGGAAAAAAGTACAATGTAGAAAACCAACCCAAGTGCAAAACAAAAGGGCAGATTCAAACTACAAACAAAACAGATCCTCAAAAAGACCATACAAATTCTAATAGTAGTGTCATGGTACCAAGTAACCAGCCTATAGTCCCAACTGGAATGAAGCAAGATACGAATAAAAGGATAAGGATACCATAATCCTAAGGTTTATAGTCAGTCTCTTTATGGCAATGTTGGAAGCTTTGGCTATTTTGCTAAGCAATTTCTAATATTTTTGGTAATTTGTTAAGCTTTGGTTTATTTTTAGTGTTATCGTATTTTGTTTATTTTGTCTATAGCTCCTTTGTGCTTAGTTTTTGTTGTATTTGTTTTTCTTGATTTCGTTTGTGGTGTATTTGATTCATTTTGTTGTTTCTGTTTTGGATTTGTTTTGTTATGTTGTTTTTGGGATTTTTTGTGTGTTTCATGTTCTGTGGTTTTTTGGTTTGTGGTGTATTTGTTTCTTTTTGTTGTTTTTGTTATGGTAGTGTTTTGTTATGTTGTGTTTGTGGTTTTTCTGTGTGTTTCATGTTTTGGTGTTGTTTATTTTTATCATTTTTTTAATTTTTCTTTTTTAATTTTTTAATTTTTTTTGTGTATCTTATTTTATTGTGTTTTGCTATGTTGTTTGTGTGTTTGTTCTGTGTGGTTCATGTTTTTTTCTTTTAATTTGTGCATGTGTTTGATTGTGCTTTTTCTTGTCGACACACTCAAGGAGTATGCTTTATTTTTTTTAGCTTTTTGTGTGTTTGTGTGTTCTTGTTTTGTGTTGTTTCAGGCATGCTCCTTGTGTGTGTCAAAGGTGGTAGGCTAGGTGCGAGCCTTAGGAATTTTTGGTGGAAGAGATACCCCTACCTCCTTGGGTCTTACCCAAAAGTGGCATCCCTTATAGGATGTTTTCCAAAAAAAAAATGTTTTTGATATTTATGATTTAAATTAAATATTATTTAATTTAGATATGCATGATTTGATTTGTTTTTTATATGTATGATGCAATTATTTATTTAATTATGATATGCATGATTTGATTTGTTTTTTATATTTATAATTTAAATTAAATATTATTTAATTTTGTTTTTGATATTTATGATTTAAATTAAATATTATTTAATGTAGATATGCAAGATTTGATTTGTTTTTTATATTTATGATTTAAATTATTTATTTAATTTGGATATTTATGATTTGATTTATTTTTTACATTTATGACTTAAATATTTTTTAATTTAGATATGCATGATTTGATTTTTTTTTTTATATTTATGATTTAAATTATTTATTTAATTTGGATATGCATGATTTGATTTGTTTTTTATATTTATGATTTAAATTATTTATTTAATTTGGATATGCATGATTTGATTTATTTATTTTATATATATTTTATTTTATTTTTGGAAAACATCCTAAAAGGGATGCCACTTTTGGGTAAGATCCAAGGAGGTAGGGGCATCCAGTCCGCCAAAATTGCCCAGGGTACGATCTTGGCCTACCACTTTTGACATACTCAAGGAGCAAAAAAACACACAATAAGATTTAAAAAATAAATAAAAAAATAAAAATAAAAATAAAAGTAATAAAATAAAATAAAAACATGCTCCTTGAGTGTGTCAAAAAGAAAAAGCACAACCAAGCACACACAAACTAAGATAAAAAAACCACAACACGAACCACAGAAAAACACAAGAATAACATAACAAAACACAAACATGACAAAAACAATAGAACACTACAAAGACATAACCAACAAAAACATGAAAAACACAAACAACCAAAACCTAAAAATTAACAAATAAAAATAAAAAAACAACCAACAATAGATAGTAAAAATAAACAAAAAACATAGAAAACACTCACACACAAAAACACGAATTAACACAAACATACATAAACACAAGAACAAGAACAACACAAACACAAGAACAATAACAAAAAACACAAAACAACAAAAACATAAGAACTTATTTTTGATATTTTTAAGATTTAAATTATTTATCTAATTTGGATATGCATGATTTGATTTTTTTTTTATATATTTATGATTTAAATTATTTATTTAATTTTGATATGCATGATTTGATTTGTTTTTGATATTTATGATTTATATTATTTGTTTAATTTTGATATGCATGATTTGATTTGTTTTTGATATTTATTATTTAAATTTTTTATTTAATTTGGATATGCATGATTTGATTTGTCCATTGAGTGTTTATGCAAAATCCTTTGTGTGGGTGAATGTGCAACTAGTAATGACTAGAGTTCACTTGTAGATAAGGATTTTTCCTTGTGCTTGATTGATCCAGATTATGAGATGTGGAACTGTGAGTGGAGTGGTTGTGTAGCCTATGTAATAATTTATCAATTAATTAATACTTTGGGCAAATGATTATTTAATTTAATATTAATTAGTTTAATTAATATTAATATACTAATTAATTATGATTAACTTAATTAGTATTTTAAATGCTTGATTTTGGTATATACATATACAAAAATAAAAATCACACCCTAATATAACTATTTACAATATGATCAAATAATGTAATATCTCTAACAATAGTTTTTTAAAAATACAATGGATCATATGCCCTACTCAATGAATCTAACTATGCCACCAAGAAAATCAAGACAAAAGCTCTATTGTGGAGTAAGGGACTTAAATGTGTGAAGGAGGACATAAAAGACACTAATTCTAAGGAGAATAAGCAATTGTATAAGGATAAAAAGGAAAAAGCATATGATATGATTTCCTTATATATTGAAAATATATGTATGATAACTACATCAACAACATCCTAATCTAAAGAAGTTAGATAATTCACAACAAATGTGTGAACACATTAGTTCTACTAGGATCAATAAATTGGAGGAAGATATTGCTATATTAGATATTGATAATTCTGGTGTAATTCATGATTACATCAACAAGTTCAAGAAACTACAAGACATATATTTCTATAGGGAATACTAGTGGGAAGATAGTTCTTGAGTTTCACAATACAATGTCCAACAATGTTTCAAAAACCTATGAGAAAATTTCCATTATCTTTTGTTGGAGAATATTACATTATTTGGTACATGCTAATGTACCCCATGGTACCTTTATGGTATAAATTTAAATATATAATAGATTAGGGTTTGAGTCTATATTTTAGATGAGTGATTTATATTTTTCTTTTATGTAAGTGTCTATGTGCAAGATATACATAAGTGTCATGTAAGAGTGTAATGTTCAGGATATGCACAAGTGTCATGTACGTAAGAGTAAGAGTGTGAAATGAGAGAATGTGCACAAGTGTCATGTATGTATGTGTACAAATATGTAATATAAGGATGTGCATAAGTATCTTGTATTAGGAGTGCATGTAGGAGAGTAAGTGTCATGACCTGGCACCCTCCTACCTTATTTAAAGAATATTAATTGATCTTGGGGATCAATTAGTTCCTAATAGAATGGGGCATGATGCTAAAGAATCCTACAAAAATTCCAATAAAATAATTTTATAAAGGATAAGAAAATATTAATTATCTATTGGAGAAGATAATTAATTAGAAATTAATTATGAGATCTTGTGAAAGATAAATTTGAGGAACTATCTTTTACAAAATTATAACAATACAGATGTGAAAAAAATCTAGTGGACCCAATCTAGATGGGACTTAAAAGGACTAAGGGATTTTTAAATATTATATGAACTATCCTATCCATTGGGGAAATACCCATATGGCTTCCCTATATTGGTGGAAATTAAAAGGGAGATCCTTTACCTTATCAATAATAGTTCTAACTTTGTTCCCATTCTATGCTTTAATAGTATTAGTTTTATATTTGTCCCCATGGGAAAATATACAAAACAAAAATAAAGACACTCTCCTTACCTATAAGTGGACCCTTTTTCTACTATTGGTCATACTATACCAGACATGATGAGTCATAATGGGTCCAAGACATATTTTTAATATTATTATAATAAGGCTACTATTTGGCCCATGAGTGGAGAAATATCCTAAAAATAGAGGACATTTTGTGAAGAAAGGAGAACTAAAAAAACCTGTAGTTAGGAAATCTTGGAAAACCTAGGGAGTATGCTCTCCACCTTGGTGGATAAAAAACTAAAAGGTTTGAAGGATATCCTAGTTGAAGAAAGAAGCACCTTGGAAGATTAGAAGGAACTAAAATTGAAGAAAAACATGGGTACTTTAGAAAGAAAGGAAGGAAAATAGGAAGCTCGAGGAGGTTAAGGGCAACAATAAGGCTTATGAAAAAGGAGATCTTTGCTAGATTCAAATTATCCAGATTGCATCATAACCTTACACTCCTACTTGATCGCGTAATTATGACTATTATTTTGCTTTGATAGTGCATTCACCTTATTTAATAGATATCTTTTGAATGCTATTTGACTATCTAACGATTTAGAATAACCTTGGAATTATTTATGGGTTCCTATTTAATTTAAGAATTATTAATCAAGTGGTCTAATGACAATTTATTAGAAGGCTTGTTTATGTTTCAAATAGCTCTCCAATCGAAGATGAATAGATATTATTAACCTTTGGGAGGCTAGGGTGATATATTAAAGTAAAATTACGTGGTTGGGAGAATCATCACCTACAATCCCTACCAAATGGGAGGAAACTCCTATTGCCACCAGTGGTAGCTATGTAACCACCACTTGGTGGTTATTAATACCACAAGCATGAGAGTACTTTTAATCTACATATTGCCCACATCAAAATAAATCATGATAGCAATGTACTCATGTCGATGGTTTGGTGCTAGGATTGTATTGTAAACAGTTGATTACACGATCATGGGTTGAAATCTCAAGGTAATGTTGTGCGAATCCAAATTAGAATGGTATATTGACTTACATTTCCAAATCAAATCATAGCTAAAATAGAGTAGCTGGATTCTTATACTGACTAAGCATTAGGAGGGTAATATTACATTTCCTAGAATTGCATTTGTTTATAGTATGATTGCACAGTAGGAGGGTATTTCAATCATGATTAATGCCTCAAAATTGACTACAAGTCTCTGCTCAGAGAGCTATGCCACCGTGTGATCCTTGCGAAGGTTTTAATACCAATATCGATGATTTGGGTAATATTTGGATATGATTATGTCCTGTAGATTCTTCCTAAACACAACTACGCTTGAGGCAAACACACAGAAGGAGTGTACATTTAAAATTCTTTCTCTAATTTTCCACATGGATTTTAAAGGGAATTGGATACCCTTCTCACCAGATATGCTAGTTCCTTAACATCGTCGAACATTTATTATTCATATGGTGAATATTAACTTAAGAGTTATGCTGACTTGAATTTCCTCTACAATATAGTAGTGGAGGGTTAAATCGGCACACCTTTGGTAAAAATATAGTAGTAAATTATTGGACAATTACTGCACCATTGATACCCAATTTACACTAGGATTTGATAATATGATCCATAGAAAGATGACCCCTATCAACTAATGCCTTAGATTTCTAGTAGAAATAGATGTCCACGAGTTAGTTGACCAAATGATGATTAGCCCCTTTCTAATGCGATACCAACACCTCTCACCATTGTATCGACTCGTGGCACATCTAGGTAATTAAACAAAGACACTTGTACAGCTAGATACATTCAATTGACACATGTTCTTTCTTATATTGGGATTTGATTGAGTCGAGTTAAGGGGGCACGTTTGTTTTCGGGTAATCTCCAATTTGTTTAAATATCAAACATTCATTTATTAAGGACATCGATTGTACTGGATGGTATAAACGACCATGTTTAGGCTATAATTTCCCTTTAATTAGAAATTGTGAAACCTAAAAGAGAATCCATACGATTACATAAGGGGTGGTGCTCGATTAAGATAGTAGAGGTTATATGAAATGATCAAATATTTTGGATATTGGAATGGTATTAAGGTTAAACCCTTTTTGATCATATGTGTATTATAACATGCCCTATCATGATATTCACCTTATTTGCTACTCCAAAGATTATATATGGATATTAAGTGGATATTATTAGTATTTATAAAAGGGGTGTACTAACTATAGTATGTAACCTTATTGAAAGGTATGGAAACATTTGTATGTGAAATGTTTTGATCCTTATTTAAAAAGAATAGATCCTACAATAACTTTCCTAAAAAGGAAAGAGTACCTATGACTTTAAAAGAAACCTCGCTAAGTTTTATGAAAGGATATGTAAATAAGGACTAATTGGGTTGATTGACTGTATAGGGATGCTTATGAATTAAAGGTATGGGACTTTAATTTATTGGTTGTTTAATGTTAGAGAATGAGTTTGGAATTCATTCTTGAGGAAATTTGTGGGATTTCCTCTGTTGTCAACAAGTCTTCTCCAAAATATAATTCCAATGATTTTCATAAACAAGGTATGATAATAAATTATGTAAAAAATGGAATCTATATATTTCCTTATTGGAACCATGGAATTCTAAAGGAATTAGAGATTCCTTAATGACCTTACGAGTTTTAAAGGAACAGATGGGTTCCTTAACATTAAGAGAAATACCTTAATATATCAGAGGAAGGAATTTTAGGAATTCCTTAATTGCTTCATGAATCTAAAAAGGGATAGTTATTTTCTTTGATTTGTATAATTGATTTAAAAGGGATCCATTGATGCCCTTCCAATATTGTAACAATTAAAATCTCAAGTTTATTAATATGAGGAAAGAAATATTTTGGAGGCTAGGTTTTTCCCATCAGGGTTTCCCAGGATAAATCATTGTGTCACACCATGTTGTGTATCGATGTGTTATTTATTGTTGCTTTTACTTTCAAAATGAAATATATATATATATATATATATATATATATATATATATATATATGGATGAGATGGTTAAATGATTAGATGGAATAATTATGCATATTTCTAGAATACTACAATGTTTACATTGAATATTGTTATTTAGCAGTTTCATTTATGATGCTAAGAATGTATGCGTAATTTTCTAATATGTTGTTGAATTAATAATATGCAATTGTGCCATTTAATTTTTGGATTAAATTGAATAATCATGAATGATGCAACTAGCTAGTTTTACTCTATAATCAATGGTGGTGTGGAATTATAAAACTAATTGTAATGGATGTAATTCCTACTTAAGTAGACATCTCATGTATGGTTTCAATATAAGGTTGTGATGTAATGAATATTATCATAAAAGAACATCATTGACTTATATTCACCTCCTAAACACTCATAATGGTTTAAGTTAGACCACATTGGAATTTGGAATGGGATGATACCCGCAAGATGACAAGAGGATTTAGAATAAAAAAACAAAACAAACGTTATATCCTAAAGCTAAGAAGTTGAGTGTGCATGAAGAGGGGTATTTCCATACTGGACAAGTATTATCTTTAATTGACTCTGATGAATAAGGAAAATGGATTCCTAAATGAAGGAAGGGAAAAACAAGTTTTAAGAGGTTTAAAATTACATAATCTTGCTTAAGATGACATTCCATGGATTCTATGTGTTTAATCATGACTAGTGATATGTTATCCTAAAGATCCCATCAAAAATATGTGGATCGAATCTAAGTCATCTATGATGGTTTTCCATTGGTGTGGTTCTCCATATTCAAGGCATTCACCTACATGCTGATCTTTGTGGACAGTATGTCAATTGGTGATTTCCCTTTTTATGGGATGAAACCTTAGGCTTGGCTAGCATTCTCATACCAATGGAGTATGAGGGTTTTGTAGAAGTTGATCACTTCTACTTAAAGTGACCCTGTTAAAGTCTCAATAGATCTCAATGTTATTTGCCTTGATATGTTTTTAATCCAAATGGAATACGTTTGTCTTAGATCATGATCATGTTCCTTGCCCCATGAAAGATATGTGATTAAAAAAAATTGAGTGGTTGAGTAGTGACAACAGGGTTTGTTATAGTAAGAGTCATGTATAAGTTTACAAGTTTCATAAAGTTAAAGTATACATAAAATAAGAGAGTGAAGAGTCTAGTATACAAGTGGCAAGATGAGAAGCCAAACTAATAAGAATAGAAAATGTTACAACTCCTGGATATGTGAGGAGTGTAATAGTCACTTATTGAATATTCACATTTCTATATCTATATTATGGAGATAAAGCTCCATTCAATTTAAGGAAAAAAAGTTTGTAGAAATCACCATAGCAAGCATTCATAATAAAGCTTGTATACAAATTTGTAGTAATTTTATTGTAACTTTTATTCATGCATGTACATGAATGATTTTGGCCATTTACATTCATATTTGATATTATAGTGAATGTTATTTTATCTATATTAGTCCAAAAATATATATTTGATTGCTTATATATTTAGTTGTACTCTTGATTATTGGTATTGTAACCTGAGATATTATGGCTTAATTATATTAGGACCTGAGATAGTTTGTATTAAAATCCAATAGTGGTATTAGAGCTACTACTTGAATCTATCCATTTTTTATAAGAGTTATATTTTAGAGCCACCATAATATTGGATTCTGTCCATTTTAAAAGAAATGAAGACTTGGACTCTATTTTAAAGGTCTAATTGAGTAGATATTGAGGGGACATATAAAAGTCACCCTAATTTGGATGCTAGGGTCTATCCACTTGGTTCAAAGAAAACTAATGAAGACATGGAATCAACTAGAATAGATTAAGGGCTAACTTAGAAGAAAGTATGATGTGAGAAGACATTTAAAGCCACCTTGATAATAGTTGGATTCTCTAGGAAAGAGTAGAATCATATTGCTCTTAGGTTTGACCTAAGGCATTAGAGATAGATTACAAAATAATTAAGAAGCATCATAGCTTCCAAAGGATTGAGAAGCATCATATCCTCTAGAGGATAGAGAAGCATCATAACTTCAAGGGAATAAATAAGCATCTAAGCTTATAGAGAATAGAAGAAGAAAAGTATAGAGAGGATAGAAGAAATATTGAGAAGTAGTATAAGATTTCATAGATCAGAGAAGAAGTGAATATTAAAAGCCTCTAGAGATAAAAATATAGAGGCATAAAGATTTGGAATTTTTGGTCATTCAAAGATATAGAACAGAAGGATCAGTTTGATTGGAAAATCTCCATTACATTTTAGTCTGGCCTTGAATCATTTAAATTTTCTTTTTAAGAGCTCTAAAGATCATCATCTTATAGCAATCAAAGTGCTATCTAGAAGCAAGAAACATAAGCACTGTCTAGACATAATGGCAACTAGGGAACATATGCACTATCTAGATGTAATAGCATATAGGGGACATAAGAACTATCTCGACACAAAAATAAGAAAGGAAATCAAGTGCCATTAGAAGTGTTATCTAGATACAAAGGATAATAGCAAATTTATCTTAAGATGGACAACAATGAGGCTATAGCAGTTTATAAAATATAGTGAAAAATTGCTATCTAGAGCTATAAAAGAAAGCAACAAAGTACCATTTGAAATAAATACAAGCAATGCTATCTATATGCATTTATTCTTTGGTAACCTAAGCACAGTACAAGTGCTGCCAATCATTGAGAGAGAAATAGACATACAACAAACAATAAAAAAATATACAAGTGAGCAATAATCATACATCAAGTGAATTTTGTAGTGGATATGAACACTTGAGATTTATCATCCAGAGCATTATCTTATTTGAGATAGGTTACTTTAAGCATCATCTAATAGAGTGAAATATTTAAGATATAATATCTAAGTAGCATTTTTAGAGAGCTATAGTAGAGAAGAATAGTGGCCTTCATCTAGAGAAATCAACATCCAAATACCTGGTCGAAGCATGCAACATAGAATGTTGAAATATTGCATAGAGTAGTTAGGTATAAGGATAGCTAACCAACTAGGAGGATAGTATTAATGCCTAAGCGTTACATTTGGTGAAGTAATAATAAAGGACATTCTAGAAAAAAAATTCAAAATCAATGTGCCTTAAGGAAAGGTAAGGTTTAAATACCTTTATATAGTATTTTGATTATTATTAAAGGATAAGTATAGTATTCACTAGGTATTTTTTCTTAAAGCCATTATCAATGTCCTTAATGACATGTCTCTTAGGCAAAAATTCCATATTTTTATTAGAATGAGTGGTATGGTAAATATAAACAAAATTAGGGACCACACTTGGTACATGAATAACATATCCATAAGAGGAGGAATCAACTCTCATATCACCATATTGGGTTTCCTATAAGAATGATTCATCATCAACAACCATATGCTCATCATGATGTTGTCCATTATAGTCATTCAAAAATAACAATTCTTAGTCATGTGTCATGTTACCCCTAAATCTCTAATTGAATCTTCTAAATAAGTGAGTGTCCAATATGTTGAATGAAAAAATACATGTGGATGTGAGGTCTCCCAATATTGGTCATTCTCACCTTGAGCATAGAAGAGTAGTATCAACACCCCCCTTTTTGGTTGCTTCTTAATATGTTGCCTATAATTTATGTCTTATGCTTGTCCTTCTGACAATATCCACAAATTAGCTTCTTATATTTCTTCTCTCCATTATTCTATTTATTCTAAACTTATAGTTTAACCACTTTGTTTCCATGATCCTAGATAATCAAAGAATGATTCTTGCATCATTACTGCCAAGCTTGGTGGTGGAGGTACTTAAACACAATATCAATGGATTGGTTTGGGCTATTAAAGAAATAAACTTTAAGTATGGCAAAGATGTTGGATTAAAACCCAAACTATATCAAACTATCTTAGGTCCCAATATAATTAAGCCATAATATATCGGGTCATAGTATCAATAATCAAGAGTAGAATTAAATATATGAGCAATCAAATATATAATTACATACCAATATAAACAAAATAAAATCCACTATAATATCAAATATGAATGTAAATAGCCAAAAAAATTAAATAGAAAGATTAAAAAGTAAAGAGGGAGTTATAAGGTTGTATACATTATTTGATTTTTGAATTTTTGAAAATTTTAATAATAAATTATGGAGTGAAAAGGTATTCTACTGGGATTTAAGTTTTTATTCAGTTTTTAAAATTTTTGAGGAGTTAAAAGGTTTGAGTTTTTTAGATTTTGAATATCTTAAAATTTAAAGAGTTAGTAGTTTTAAAGTTTGAAAATTTCAATATTTTTGGTTTGAAGACTTTTAAAGTTTTTGAAGTTTTTAAATTTAGGAAAATTTTGAAATTTAAAATTTGAAGATATTTGAAATTTTACAAATTTAATAAATTAGGGAGTTAAAAGGTTCGCTACTTCAAAATATTTTAAAAAATTTAAAATTTAAAAAGTTATTATTTGAGTGGATATTTGAAATTGTAATTATTAACTTGGGAGATAAAAGGTTTACTACTTTAAAGGATTTCAAAAATTTAAATTTGAATGAGTTCCATTATGTCAAACAATAAAATTTTTCTTTCTGAATCTCAACTCTTGAAAGGACCAAATTTTACATCATGGAAGAACAAAATGAAATCAATTCTTACTATATAAAAACTATGGGATATAGTAAATGGAACAAAGAAAAAAACTAGTGAAGATGAAAGAGAAACACAAAAATTTGAAGAAAGTGATGCAAAGGCACTCATGTTAATAACATTTGGAATAATCGATGAAATACAACCATATTTAAGTGGAGCAAAAGTTTCTACAAATGCATGGATACATTATGTAAAATATTTGAAGAAAAAAATAAAGCAACAATTTTGAATTTAAAATCTCTATTACATTCTTTAAACGTTAATAGTGGAGAAAGTGTAGAACTTTTTTTTCACAAAGTAGTAGATATTAAAAGCTAAAATTTTGACTTTGGGAGAAAATGTAGAAGACAAAATTCTTGTTCAAGTTACATTGAGAGCGCTTTTAGAAAGCTATAAATATTTATTTACTTATTTACAAGTACTATGTAAGGAAACTACTTTTGATGATTTAGTCAAATATTCTTCAGGAATATGAAGATGAAAATTTAGTCAAGGATGAAATGACTAATAATGCCTTGGTATATAAAGAAAATATACCAAGTAATATTGATACAAAATCCAAGTATAGATCTAAATGAAATTCAATATTCTGTCATTTATTAGAGAAAGGATCATAGTACATATTTTTGTAGATATAATCAAGGAAATCAAATGAATAAAACTTTTCAACAAAAACAATATCAACCTTAGTATCGATATAATCATAAAAGACACCATCAATTTCAACCTCAATATTGATATAATCAACAACGAAAACATCAATTTCAACCTCAGTATCAACAACACCAATATCAACCTTAGTATCAAGATGCTCATCAAAAAAAACATCAACTACAATTTAGATAAGAACATAAAAAAAGGAACTTAGTTCAAGAAATTCAAGAAATAGAAGAATCATCACAGGAAAATAAATTCAAAGATTTTATAGTAAAACTCTTAATCAATGAAGACATTTGAGAAAATTATTTAAATATTTTTTAAGATGCTAATGTTGCAAATGTTATAGAAAAATAGGATACAAAAGAAAATACTTCAGAGGTACAACAAGATAAGATCAATACCAAGACAAAAAACAATAGAATAAATAAACAGAAGAATATTATGAAATTTAAGAGGAAAGTCAAAATATATACAAATCAAAATTAGTGTTAGAATAAGAACATGATGGATCTCAAGTAGGATCTTATACTCAATATCAAGACAAAATCCTGATTTAATATTGAAGACTAAAGTATTTAATAACCAAATAAGGTAATACACGGAGTCTTGGAGAATATTACATTATTTGGTACATGCTAATGTACCTCCATGGTACCTTTATGATAAAAATATAAATATGTAATAGATTAAAATTTGAGTCTATATTTTAGATGAGTGATCTGTATTTCCCCTTTATGTAAGTATCTATGTGCAAGATATGAACAAGTGTAATGTAAGTAAGAGTGAAAGTGTATAATGAGAGAATATGCACAAGTGTCATGTATGTAAGTGTGAAAATATGTTGTCATGAACCTCTCTTGGTAGAATTTTTTTGGTTGGATTTATGTTAGGATATGCATGATGGATATTTTATTGCAGCTAGATACTTTTTCTAACCAAAGGAATGATTGACAAATTTATGTTCAATTTTTGCAAACATAGGTTTTAATGATAAAATATGATGTTGCTAATAGATTTACATTGATGTAGGATCAAGTTGTTGTAACAACCCCAGTTGTCACTACTTAACCACTCATTTTATATATATATATATATATATATATATATATATATATATATATTCATACATCATTTATGAGACAAGGAACATAATCATGACTTAAGGTAGAACCATTCCATCTAGGATCGTAACTTATCAAGTCAGATAGCATCATGTGCTATTGATACTTTATCAGAGTCTCTTTGAGTAGAAGTGATCATCTTCTACAAAACCCTCATACCCCATTGGTACGAGAACGCTGGCCAAGAAAAAGGTTTCATCCCATATAGAAGGGAAAATCACCCTGGTCCACCAAGACCAATATATAGGTGATTGCCTTGAATATGGAGATCCACACCAATGGAAAACCATCATAGATGAAATAACCACACCAATGGTTATTCATAGATCTTAGATCCGATCCACATATTTTTTATGGGATCTTTAGGATAACATATCACTATTCATGATTAAACTCATAGAATCCATGGAATGTCATCTTAATCCAGATTATGTAACTTTAAACATCTTAAAACTTATTTGTCCATTCTCTCATTTAGGTATCTAGTTTGCTATTCATAAGAGTCATTTAAAGATAATACTTGTCAACATGGAAGTACCCCTCCTCATGCACACTCAACTTCTTAGCTTTAGAATATAAGGTTTGTTTTGGTTTTCAATTCTAAACCAACTTGTCTTCTTGTGGGTTTCATCCCATTCCAAATTCCAATGTGTTCTAATTTAAACCATAATGAGTGTTTAGGAGGTGAATATAAATCAATGATGTCCCTTTATGATAGGATTCATTACATCATAACCTTAGATTGAAACAACACATGAGAGGTCTATTTAAGCAGGAATTACATCCCATTATAATCAGTTTTATAATTCCACACAACCATTGATTACAGAGTAAAACTAACTAGTTGCATCATTCATAATTATTCAATTTAATCCAAAAATTAAATGGCACAATCGCATAATATTAATTCAACAACATATTAGAAATTACGCATACATTCTTAACATCATAAATGAACTATTGAATAAATCGTATTCAATGTAAACATTGCAGTATTCTAGAAATATGCATAACCATATCATTAAATTATATCAATTTCATTTTGGAATTAAATGCAATATCCACAAGAAATGATAAAGCAAACCATAAATTATTGACACAATATTTATCCTAGGAACCCTCATGGGGAATAAACCCAACCTCCAAAATGTGATCTTTCCTCATATTCATAAACTCAAGATGTGTCAAAAATACAAGTATATAAGGGTCTCAATGGATCCCTTTTACTCATTTGTACAAAACAAGGAATGCATCTATTCCTAATCAAACACTTTATGCAAATAAGGAATTTTTTTATTCCTTTCTCTAAGACATCATAATTTTAATATGGTACTTTCCATACCAAGAAGGAAACTATTTGTTCCTTTATAATTTAAGGAATCGTCTGATTCCTTTCTCTAAGCCACCTTAGAATCTATAACATCTTGTTTAAGCTTATGAAAATCATTGGTTCACACTTTGGAGATGACTCTTTAACATTGGAGGAAATTTTCACAAATTTCCTCAGGAATGAATTCCTATTTCATTCTTTCGAGTTGACATATAATCAACTTTCACTTCATAATTTAAAGTCCCATACCTTTAATTTATGAAGCTTATTATTTTGTTAAAAATTCCATGATGTTTACCTATAAATTCGTATTTATCCATTAGCTTCCTTTATTATATGAAATAGTATACTTACATTTTAAACATTTTGTCTTAATTGGCTACCCAAGTTGACAAGCTTAGTTACCTATATTTTCCTTAATACGAAAGAAAGCTTACATGATTTCTAGTTTATGGTATTGTCCACCTTATTTAGACAAAGTCATATTTAGATTTAGACAATATCCTACTAATAATCCAAGTTAACTCCTTTAACTTATAAATTAGACCAATTCTTTGACAAACCCTATTGAATACGCATAACTTCGATTGTGCACAACATTAAAAGTGTTCCCTCAATAAAAATGGTGAACAAATCAGTACCACAAACTTCTAATCTTTAATTTTATACTCTTTTCTAACCTTTAATTTTATACTCTTTTCTAAGGCTTCCTCTAAGGTATATAGATCCACCCTTTTTCTTCAAACTAATTTCAAAGCCCATTTAGGATTGGCCTTCTTTAGTCCAAGTTTTCGGGTCAATATTGAAACTAAAGAAAAGTATTTATCAAACTCCTTTCTATAGTATTTCCAACATCAAATTGATGCATTTGCTCACATTTTGATGGCAAAGCCGGGATTCACACAGACAATCTCACAGTAAATTCACAGAAATTTTCATTAATTCATTCAATGCCAAAATACAGTAGTAACTTTCCCCGGCACAACACTTCTTCCCCAATCCCGAACTTCACCATCCCCTTTACAAAGATTTTCTCCGAGTTTTTAACGAGGCCTCAGTCCTCCAGGCAATCAATGCCTCCACCAAACAAATTTCAAATTCAAATTTCCCCCAGGACGATAATTCAAATTTTGCCATAAATGGGCCACCGCCCGAACCACCATGGAGCTTGCATTAATGGTTTTCCTCGACCTGCAACCGCCGTCTTCGTCAGATCGATCTCCTGTACCGTGGTCTCCTCCATAATGGCCATTACTTGCATCTCTTCCATTGCCTGTTCCTGTTACTTTGTCAATAAAAGAAAAGAAACGCGGCCGTGGCTCTCATCTTGATTCAATACACGTAGCTGTCCACGTGTTAAATCTGACCTCCCCTGGTTGTCCGCATACATACTTGGCTTTACCCACCTCTGTCCACAACGTTTCCAAAACACGTGCCCCTCTCCATAGTTTTGATACACGTGGCTGCCCACGTGTCCAATCCTGCCTTGTCCGGTCTTCGGTTCATTTTCTTTGGTCAAGATTTTACTTGGTCGCGATATCGCGACAGGTCACGAAATCGTGACATGTCGCGATATCGCGACCAAAAACGCTTCCTCAAGCCTCAACTCTTTGGGGTCACGAAATCGTGACATGTCACGATTTCGCGACCCCTCCCCTCTCTCTCTCAACCTTCTCTTTGCTGAAGCTCCTCGTAAATTTCTCTGCCTTGCGTTGTCTTGTGAAAATGCCACGTGGCGGTTTCTAACCGGCCGCGATATCGCGACGTCGCGATATCGCGACAGACCCTTTCTCCTTCACTTTGCATTGGTGACCGTCGCGATATCGCGACGTCGCGATATCGCGACGTCGCGATATCGCGACGGAACCCGCCAAAGCTTCACAGCAGCTTTCGAGGTCGCGATTTCGCGACATGTCGCGAAATCGCGACATGTCACGATTTCGCGACCCCTCCTCCCTTTGCCTTAAAACTTCTCCAAACCCAAACATTGCTTTACAAAACCTTCTCCGATGCCGAAAATAAAAAGATCAAAGTGCAAAGAACTTAAAAAGAACTAAAAATTTTTTGGATGACGCAGGATTGCCCTACTGTTTCCGGATGCTCCTGCATCAGACACCCGGGTAAATTAAAAGTGATCCTCACTTCTGTTTTGTTTGGGGAAGACCCAGGTGCTCAACCTCCGTCTTCGACAACCAAGTTGCGTCCTCAATAGGTTTGCCCTTCCACTTAATTAAATACTCATAATATTGCTTGTTTCTGGTGCTTCTGCCTTCACGGGTGTCCAATATTTCCTCGACCTCGTTTGTGGTTGGAGTAGAGGCTGGAATTGGCCATAATTCTGCACTTGCTATTTCCGTACCCTCCCCCTCATGATATTCCACTAAATCTGAAACATTAAAAATAGGTGAAATATCAAGCCAATTGGGCAACTCCACTTCATATGCATTTCCTGACTCCCGCCTTCCCAATATTCTACATGGTCCAAACTTCTTCATCTTCAATTTGTTATAAGTCTTGGCAGGGAATCTCTCCTTCCTGAGATGCACCATGACCTCATCTCCCACTTTGAACTCCTTGAACCGCCGCTTCTGGTCTGCCCTTGTCTTGTATTGAGTATTCATTTTTATAATTTGTTTTCTTACTTCTTCATGCAGACTTTTCATATGCTCCGCAAATTCTTCGGCCTCGGCACTGCACTTTTCTCTTTTGTCCAACTTCCTCAGTTCATACACATTTCTTGGGCTGTTCCCGTATATTATCTGGAATGGAGACTTGTTGGTGCTCTTATTAACTGAATTGTTATAAGCAAATTCCGCCTGTGGTAAAACTAAATCCCATCCTTTAGGCTGATCTGATATCAAACATCTCAATAGATTACCCAGGCTTCTGTTCACCACCTCTGTCTGTCCGTCAGTCTGTGGGTGGTATGCAGAACTGAATTTCAGGTCTGTTTTCATCTTCTTCCACAGAGTTCTCCAAAAGTACCCAACAAACTTGGTATCTCTGTCAGAAACTATGCTTCTTGGCAGACCGTGAAGTCGTACCACTTCCTTGAAGAATAACCCAGCAATGTGGACTGCATCACTTGTCTTCTGGCAGGGAATGAAATGTGCCATTTTGGAGAACCGATCAACTACTACAAATACTGAATCATTTCCCCTCTGTGTTCTCGGCAATCCAAGGATAAAGTCCATGCTTATGTCCTCCCATGGTCTCTCAGGCACAGGTAATGGCTGGTACAGTCCTGTATTTTGTTTTACACCCTTTGCCATCTGGCATATTCTGCAACTTTGCACAAACTTCCGTACATCTTGCTGAAGTTGTGGCCAGTAGTAATTTTCCTCAATCAAGGCAATGGTCTTATCCCTACCAAAATGCCCATCCAATCCTCCGCTGTGCTTTTCTTTGATTAAATTCTCCCGCATGGAACTTC
Source organism: Wollemia nobilis (assembly GCA_028583015.1). Taxonomy (NCBI): domain Eukaryota; kingdom Viridiplantae; phylum Streptophyta; class Pinopsida; order Araucariales; family Araucariaceae; genus Wollemia; species Wollemia nobilis. The sequence continues at coordinate 28,933,584 of JAQPPZ010015413.1, forward strand.
TGGGGAATGCACAACTTACTACCCTTGAACAAAGATTCCGTCTTGGATTAAGAAATCCAACCATTTTGTTCTATCCATAGTAAGAGGTATTGAGCAAGCCTCCCAGGCTTCTGCAAAATCCGGATCTGTAGGGTATAGACCCTTCAGTTCTTCAAACCCCACTACTTCTACTGTCAATCTGGTCAGCAGAGTCTGCCTTCTGCTTAAGGCATCCGCAACTCTGTTTGACTTCCCACTTCTGTGCTTCAAAGACAAAGGTATAACTTTGGAGGAACTCCACCCATTTCATGTGCCTTTGGTTCAGCTTTTGTCTCGACCGTTAATGTATTGCAAAGCCTGATGGTCAGTAACAGTACAAACTCCTTTGGTAATAAATAATGTCTCCACTTCTTCAGGGCCTGAACTATAGCATAAAATTCTTGATCATAGACATAATACTTTTTCCAAGCATCATTTAACTTTTCACTGAAATAAGCAACTGGCTTGCCTCCTTGACTCAGGATCGCCCCTATTGCACCGCCACCGGCATCACAACCCACCCGAAATACCTTGTTGAAGTCCGGAAGTGCCAAAACAGGCTGTTCTCAGTAACTTTTCTCTTCAATGTATCAAAGCTCCTTTCAGCCCCCGATGTCCATTTGAACTCCTTTTTATCTCCCCTCATTGTCTCCGTGAGAGGTGCACAAATACCGCTGAAGTTCTTTATGAACTTCCTATAAAATCGGCCGTACCATGGAATGACCTCACTTCGTTGTGCTCCTTGGAGTAGGCCATTCAATGATGGCTCTCACCTTTTCGGGGTCCATCTTCAGTGCCTTCTCCGAGATTACAAACCCCAAGTATACCAATTCCTTCTTGACAAAATTACACTTTTTCAAATTTATTAATAATCTGTTCTTCTTGCAGCTTTTCAAAGACCCTCCTGATATGCATCAGGTGTTCCTCCAGGGTCCTGCTGAATATCAATATATCATCTAAATAAACAATAACAAACTTTCCCAGAAATTCTTTCAGTACTTCATTCATCAGCCGCATGAAGGTACTTGGTGCATTGGACAGTCCAAAGGGCATGACCAACCACTCAAACAGGCCTTCTCTTGTTTTGAAGGTTGTCTTCCATTCATCTCCCTCTCGGATACGGATTTGATGATAGCCACTTTTCAGGTCAATCTTTGTGAAGTACTCAGCTCCACTTAAACAGTCCATGATATCATCCATTCTTGGTAACGGGAATCTGTACTTAATAGTAATTTTGTTGATGGCCCGTGAATCTGTACACATCCTCCATTCCCCATCCTTCTTTGGCGCCAAAGATTGCAGGGACTGCGCATGGGCTCAAGCTTTCCCGAATTAATCCCTTTTCTAATAATTCCTGGACCTGTCTATTTAATTCCTCAGTCTCTACAGGTGTCATCCTGTGCGCAGCTTTATTTGGCAGGCTTGATCCCGGTATTAAATCTATATGATGGCTAATTTTTCTCACAGGGGGTAAGCCCTCGGGCACATTGTCGACACAATGTCCGGAAATTCCTCCAAAAGATTTAGAATTTCTGCTGGGGTATCCTGGCATTCCTTCCCCCTAACTCTAGGGATTATTGCATAACATAAATGTTCACGCTTTAACCCGTTCATAAACTCTCTCCCCTCAACTAAATAGACTCTGGAAATATGACATACCTTTTCATCTGCATCCTTCAAGGGCTTTAGTTTATGGCGTACACCATTCTTTGTCAATGAGTAGGTGTTGGCTCGGCCATCATGTACTGCACTTCGGTCAAACTGCCAGGGTCTCCCCAGCAACATGTGGCAAGCATCCATGGGCAAGATGTCACACAGGACCTCATCACAATAATTTCCAATGTTAAATTTAACAGAACACTGCTCATTGACCAAAGCTCTGTGGTCCTTTTGCAACCATGCGACCCGGTATGGGTGTGGGTGCTTCTTCCTTTCTAGTTGTAACTTGGTAACCATTTCCTCAAAAACCAGGTTATCCGTGCTACCATTATCAATAATGATATTGCAAACCTTGCCCGCACATTTACATCTAGTGCGGAATAAGCTTTTCCTCTGGTCTGTGTCCTTCTCCCCGTTCAACAGGACTCTTCTTACAATCATTGTCTCTCCCCTCTCTGCTTCTTCGAAATGCTCGGATTCAGCATCCTCCTCTGCCACAACAGCTTTGGCTGGACCCTCAGGCCTCTTGTTTGTTCTTTCTCGATGTTGTGGACATTCAAATGCCCGGTGTCCTTCTTCACCACAAGTGGAAACACGTTCCACGAAATACTCCTCTTCCAAATCCTCGTCCGGATCCACCCCATCCTCTTGGGTAGTCGTTTCGATCTCGAGGCCGATAAACATCCTCTTCCTTTTGGTCCTCGGTTACTACCGGCTTCACCAGTCTTCTTCGGATCCTTGTACTTTTCCCCACCGGTTCTCCCACCAGTCCTTCCACCTCGGCCTCTTCCTCTTTGCTTGCCTTCAAACCGCCTGTTCAGCTTTTCTTCTACCTTCAAGGCAAATTGGTAAGCATCCTCAATGGTGTTTAATCGAACCAGGCTCAGTTCTTCCCGGATACCAAGCCTCAACCCATTAATGTAACGGGCTACCTTCTCTTTGTTTGCCTCTAAATGCCCTGTTCTAATAGAAATTTTGTAAAACTCTTCAAAGGTACTCTTGGACAGCTTTTGTTTGTCCTGTCTCAAGCTCGCATTTTTCTTAGCAGATCCAACTCGTAATCTGTCGGGATGAACCCGTCTTTTAAGCTTCTCCACCATTCTATCCCATCTCATTATTCTCTCCTTCCCTCTCTCGTTCCTCTCCAACCGGATTCCTCTCCACCAAATGCCGGCATGGCCCTTCAACTTCGTCTTAGCAAATCTGACTCGGTTAGGGTCTTCAACTTCCTCATACTCGAAATATTCCTCCAAATCATTTATCCAATCAATCACTTCTTCTGGATTTAGGTTTCCCGAGTATGTAGAAACCTCCATTTTAGGCTGCTTTCCAATCTGAGAGATGGCCTTATACAACCGGGCCTGAGCCGGATCCACAGCCTTCGCTTCTTCCTCAGACTGTTCTTCCTCTTCAACTTCATCTTCACTTTCCTCTGCTTACAAGGCTTGAACTTGCCTTTGCAAGGCCCGAAAGTCTTCGGCCGGCACCACACCTCCTCCTCCGCCTCGGTTCCTTCGTGGAGGCATTATATATATATATATATATATATATATATATATATATATATATATATATATATATATATTTTTTTTTTTTTAAATCTTCCCACAGATCCTGGTGTAACTGCCTCTTTCTCCGGTGATCTGTTACACGCTCAGGAGCTCCTGCTCTGATACCACTTGATGGCAAAGCCGGGATTCACACAGACAATCTCACAGTAAATTCACAAAAATTTTCATTAATTCATTCAATGCCAAAATACAGTAGTAACTTTCCCCCGGCACAACACTTCTTCCCCAATCCCGAACTTCACCATCCCCTTTACAAAGATTTTCTCCGAGTTTTTAACGAGGCCTCAGTCCTCCAGGCAATCAATGCCTCCACCAAACAAATTTCAAATTCAAATTTCCCCCAGGACGATAATTCAAATTTTGCCATAAATGGGCCACCGCCCGAACCACCATGGAGCTTTCATTAATGGTTCTCCTCGACCCGCAACCGCCGTCTTCGTCGATCGATCTCCCGTACCGTGGTCTCCTCCATAATGGCCATTACTTGCGTCCTGCTCCATTGCCTCGTTCCTCGTTACTTTGTCAATAAAATAAAAGAAACGCGGCCGTGGCTCTCATCTTGATTCAATACACGTAGCTGTCCACGTGTTAAATCCGACCTCCCCGGTTGTCCGCATACATACTTGGCTTTACCCACCTCTCGTCCACAACGTTTCCAAAACACGTGCCCCTCTCCATAGTTTTGATACACGTGGCTGCCCACGTGTCCAATCCTGCCTTGTCCGGTCTTCGGTTCATTTTCTTTGGTCATGATTTTACTTGGTCGCGATATCGCGACAGGTCACGAAATCGCGACATGTCGCGATATCGCGACCAAAAACGCTTCCTCAAGCCTCAACTCTTTGGGGTCGCGAAATCGTGACATGTCACGATTTCGTGACCCCTCCCCTCTCTCTCTCAACCTTCTCTTTGCTGAAGCTCCTCGTAAATTTCTCTGCCTTGCGTTGTCTTGTGAAAATGCCACGTGGCGGTTTCTAGCCATCGCGTCGCGATATCGCGACTGTTCGCGATAGGCCCTTTCTCCTTCACTTTGCATTGGTGACCGCGTCGATATCGCGACGTCGCGATATCGCGACGTTTGGAACCCTTCTCTTTTGCCTTTGAAATTTGGTCGCGATATCGCGACGTCGCGATACCGCGACGTCGCGATATCGCGACGGAACCCGCCAAAGCTTCACAGCAGCTTTCGAGGTCGCGATTTCGTGACATGTCACGAAATCGTGACATGTCACGATTTCGCGACCCCTCCTCCCTTTGCCTTAAAACTTCTCCAAACCCAAACATTGCTTTACAAAACCTTCTCCGATGCCGAAAATAAAAAGATCAAAGTGCAAAGAACTTAAAAAGAACTAAAAATTTTTTGGATGACGCAGGATTGCCCTACTGTTTCCGGATGCTCCTGCATCACATTTGAAACTTTCCCTCTTATATGATAATTTTCTAGAGAAGTATTGACTCATATCACCCTTCTATCTAAAATCGACCAATCAAAATAACACATGTCATACTTCCTCATGTAGCCCATATGGATTAGTGAAGTGAGAACTTGAAAGTATGAAAAACATCATTTTTCACCTAAATTTTAATATGTTGATCTTAGGCTTTCACAAATCGTCCCAACATACTATGGTTTTATAGGGGTCCTATTACAATACCGACTGCTTGTGATAGAGGCATGTGCTGGACATACTATGACCTATTTCCAAGGAATGAAGTCTCCCAAAATCACCACACTATAGTGCAAGGTTAGTAGCATGAATTTTGATACGAAAAATCTCATAAAAATAACTCAAGAGGGTGCCATTATAAGTTATACACACAGGCCTAGTTCTCTATGATTGATCGTCACATCCACAAAATCGTGAGACTCAAATTTCAAACTCTATAATTCCAAAGTTTTTATATATTATTGCCTCTATTGATGAATGTCTAGGATTTTAGATATAACAAAACTTCCCATGATGTTGTTAAAGCCTACAGTTTGAATTACCCAATCATTGGGGTTAGAAGGTATACAACAGTTGATCGATTCTTAATCAACTACCATATGATCATCAAGCACATTCTAAACCCTACCCTTATCCTCCAATTATGAACCATTTCATTCTCAATGTAGAATGCAATCATTATCCCAAAAGTGGTTATGCACGGGTAGGGTTTCCATAACCCTATTACTTGTGGTCAAAGGTCGATGATGTAAAACTTGTGTGAATTGTTGTTCCCACATCCCTCTATTGATTATCCCATACTTGCTATGGGATGATACTAACATACTATAAGTATTTGATTCACCATGGTTAAATAAACCATCCATAGTGGTTGTGAGATCTCTTTCACAATAATAGTGAAATGGTTGAGATTAATTAGCATTCGATGGTTGACTTGATAATCTCCTTTATTATTTTTTAGACCTCCCAAGCTGAGTCGATTGTATATAATATAGAATATGAAACAACTTAGACCTTGTTGAATGACCCTCGAACAAAACAAGGTATTTAATGGATATATTTTAATAACATAAAGGTTAATCACTTAACCTTATTAGGTAGTTCTAGTCGTCCATGACTTAAACCGAGATATTGAGTTAAGTATACTTTATAAATCATAATGGCTTAAATCACATGGAAGAATTATAAACACACTTGTATAACTTAAAAATATTCACGAGCAGATTTAAGTGATTTAACAACCACCCTATAATCAAATAGGACAAGCAAATACAAGTGATTTAACAACCACCCTATAATCAAATAGGACAAGCAAATACAAGTGATTTAACAACCACCCTATAATCAAATAGGACAAGAAAATACATATATCCTCATTCATCCATATTTGATTTAGATGTAAGGTAGATCCAACCTAATTCAAGTAGTCTCTTCATGGCCTTGTTCCTTTGCTTTCCACATCCTTATTGCTTGTCGCCCCCTTCTACTCTTCCAAAAATGACTCTTTCTTCAACTAGGAAATATCTCAAGCCTTCTAGTTTCTGATCCACCCAAGGTGGAGAGCATACTCCCTAGACTTTCAAGAATTTCTAGATGCCCTTTCTTCACAAAATATCCTCTATTCATAGGGTACTTCTCCACTCATGGGTCAATTAGTGGACACATTTTAATAATATTAAAAATATGCCTTGGACCCATTATGACTCATCATGTTTTGTATAGTATGACCAATAGTAGAAAAATGGTCCACTTAGAGATAAGGAGAGTGTCCTTATTTTTGTTTGTATCTTTTCCATGGGAATAAATATAAAACTAATACTATTAAGGCAAAGAATAGATACAAAGTTAGAACTATTATTGATAGGATAAGAAATCTCCCTTTTAATTTCCACCAATATAGGGAAGCCATATGGGTATTTCCCAATGGATAGGATAGTTCATATAATATTTAAAAATCCTATAGTACTTTTAAGTCCCATCTAAATTGGGTCCACTAGGTTATGCAGACATTTACTATATTGTTATAATTTTGTGAAATAATAACAAATCCAAGCCATTAAAATACTATGAAGAACTGCTCATGAAACCATAATGAGATAGCAAAAACCCCCAAGGACCAATGCCACTGACAACCAGCTTTAGGGAACTAGAAAGTAAGTCCAACAAAATCACAATAGCAAGAAGAACAGAGGCCCATCCTGAGCCATGAAGGATACTGTAAACCCACCACAAAATCCACAACTGGAAATCCAAAGAGTAGTACCACATGAATAAACATGTGGTCAATCCCAAACCATTAAGTACTGTGAAGAGCTACTCATGAAGCCAAACACCCAAGACGTAAAGCACCACACTAGCAAACCCTCTAAACCACAACTCTAAATAGAACCCTTAAAAAAACCTAGGATAGAGCTAAGAGTTCCAAAGAAAAGAATCCCTGAAGTAACACAAAAATACTAGGGAAGGTCCCAAGGATATCCCATACCAAAAACACATGAAAGAAACCTTAAAAAAACATGGAACAAGGCAGACAAGAATAACATTGACCTCCCACCATAAGGAGGTCATCTGCAACACTATCCAGTCAAGAAGGAAGGGCCAAGGAAGTGCCAAGGAACTGGGACAGGACCAGGGAGGAAGCAAGGAAATGGAGTAGGACTTCCCAAAGAAGTCTCTTGCAGTTCCCCCCTCATCCCACATATTTTTCTTACCAAGTATTAATGATTGTATAAAATGGATATTTATTATAGCTTTGATATTGCTTAGCAAGTATTAATGAATTTACAAAATGAATAATTATTCCAGTTTCTATTTTTTCTTAGGAAGTATTAACGAATTCATGAAATGCATATTTGTTCTAGTTCAATTTTTCTCAGTAAGCATTAGTGAATATATGAGATGGATATTATGATTTGGGAAAGATTAATTTGTGCTCACAGTAGTGTAAGATTCCCAATTTTGGTAGCGCTGAATTTTTTTACTTGAAGTACAGGTTCCACTTTGGGTGTTGTAGATGTTAGTACTCCCAAATAGATGACATGGTGGTTGAGCATTATTGCTAAAACATAATGCAAGGATTTATTGGACTACCTATGGGTGCTTACCTAATAAGTTCTACGTAATCCAATACTATCATGACAACAAAATTAGGGATATGGAAATAGATTTTTGAGACATAGATATAGTGGTAACTTTATGGGATCATGGACTATCTCATAGATGAAAAGCTAGAGAGTATTGACTAGATTATTTAGTAGAGGTTAGGATAAATGAATTATCCATATATGATGTAAATATTAGCTTTATTAATGAAATAATAATGGAATGAATTTTTAAGGCTAGGTTTTCCCATGGGGTTTCTCCCAAGATAAATTATGTGTTGATATGGTTTATCGTGTGGTTTGTATCTATTCCAATGATAATTTGCTTATAAAATAGTTGTGTTTTTCATGCAATTTTGTTAAGGAGTTGGTTAAAATATATATATGAAATAAAGGTTTAGAATTGTTTATTTTTATTGATAAAAATAACCATGGGAAGTAATTAAGAATTATTTTTATAGGTTCCAGTGGTATTAAAGATATAATTGTGTTTGGAAACTAAAACCTCATATTTGTGTATATAATTGAAGTAAATCAAGTCTCTCAAAGGGATGTGAGCAACTTAATTTATGACCCTCCTAAAGAGGTAAATTATGGATAATAACAACTAAGTTTAGAGTTGAATAAACCCTATGATAACATGTAACAAATAGTAGAAAAGGGAAGGTAAAACTAAGGAGTTTTAATACACATCATAAATGAGTTTAATGGGTGTATTGGGAAAGGAAGTTGAGTATTCTCAATTAAAATCTAAAGAATTATTCATACTCATCATAAAGTATTTTGATGAATGAATTTAGATATAAAATCGAGTACCCACATTGACCCTTAGTAAATGGTATTGTTTAGTTCTAAATAAATCTAAGGTGTTTATATGATTAGAGAATTAACGATTCAGTTAAAGAATTGACTAGCTCATCTTGTAGATGAGAGGGATAGTCAAGTGTTACATGCTCTAACCCTACTCAAATAGACATGAGTAGTAGGTAGCATTAGAGTGCTTCTTTCAATGGAATGAAAGGAAAGACAAGTTAGCTTGTGTGGCCAACAAGAGAGATAAATTATAAATTATAGCCTTGCACCTAGTACTTATGTGTAACCGAATATATTTGATTGCTCATTTATTTAATTCTACTCTTGATTATTGATACTATGACTTGATATATTATGGCTTAATTATATTGGGACCTAATATAGTTTGATATAGTTTAGGTTTTAAGCCAACATATTTGACATACTTAAAGTTTATTTCTTTAATAGCACAAACCAATCCATTGATATTGGGTTTAAGTACCTCCACCACCAAGATTTGTAGTAATTATGCAAGAATAATTCTCTGATTATCTAGGATTAAGGAAACAAAGTGGCTAAACTAGAAGTTTATAATGAGTAGAATAATGAAGAGAAGAAAGAAAAGAAGCTAATTTATGGATATTTCCAGACGTATAAGCATAAGACATAGTTTTATAGGCAACATATTCAGAAGCAACAAAAAATGGAGGTGTTGATACTACTCTTATATGCTCAATGTGAGAATGACCAATATGGGGTGACCTCACACACACACGTATTTTTTCATTCAACATATTGGACATTCACTTATTTATAAGAGTCAATTAGAGATTTATGGGTAACATGACACATGACTAAGCATTCTTATTTTTTGAATGACTATAATGGACAACATCATGATGAGCATATGGTTGTTAATGATGAATCATTATTATAGGAAGACAAATGTGGTGAGATGAGAGTTGTTTCCCCCTCCTATGGATATATTCTTCATGTACCAAGTGTGGTCCCTAATATTATTTCTATTTACCTGTAGACACCCAAAATTCATACACTGCTATACCTACATACTTGTAGATCCTTCTGGACACTTGTAGGTTTACATAGGTTGTCCTAGGTACCCCTAGGCTATCGTAGACTAGCGTAGACTATTATAGATCCTCCTAGACATGTATAGATTTTTTTAGTCATGCATAGTCATACGTAGACAACCATAGTCATGCGTAGTCATGCATAGATTGTCGTAGTTCGCCATAGCAGCATGTAGACTTCCATATATACCATGTCATCGGATTTCAGGTCCAAAACCCTAATAAGCCTTCAAAATCACATCTCGTGCATTGGGATATCATCCGACAACCAATTTGCACTCAATTGAGGCCCCCACGGGGTATTAATTGACCAAAACAATTAACAAGTCAATTCCAAAAATCTAATTTAATGTTGACTTCACTTAAGTCACCTTTTTAGGGCAAAATTGATTAAAAGAACCCTTAATCCTTAATTAACACTAATTACATCCTCCCACATGTGTGTAATTAGGGTTAGCTAAGATATTTTCCTAAGAAACCCTAATCAAGCCCTAATTTGACTTAAGACCTCCTAACCCTAGGATTAGCCTTAATCCTTCCTCACACATGTGTGAGGATAGGATATTTTCTATGAGGAATAGGAGACTTCCATGTCACAAACCCTAACCTAACTTTGGTTAGACTTCATCCTAGGGTTAGCTTCCTTAACCCCTTCCCCCCTACACCTTGCCATTTTATATATATAGTGGGTCTTAAACCCCTAATTCCATAGCTCTCCATTCATGTCCAAAGCACATAAATATTGCCAAAATGCGTATCAAAGCATATAGCAAAGCATATTTGAACCTGCACATCAACATTACAACAGCAAATGAGCCTGTCCACCGAAGGATCTCTGAAAAAGACCACTCTAGGTGCAATTCGCCCCCGCCCCATGAATCTGGCACCAATTCACCCCTGGGGGGCTAATTGGGTTTACAGGACCTGAATCGACCCAAATCTTGGAGGTAAGCTTCATTTGGTCTTTTTATGTTGTTTTGCATCATTTATTTCAGTTTTTATCATGTTTTTATAGTCAATTTGTCTTTCTTAATATGGGGCCTGACTGAGGCAAGCCCCCCAACACACTAACACCCTTTTGAAGGCTAAGCACAGGAGCAAGGAGGGAAAGCAACTACAACTACAACCCGATGGTGGCCCACATACAAAGAAGCCCACCTACACTGAGGGACATCAGAAGAAGGCATCAGGCCTATTGTGTATTCATGAAAGGAAAAAGGGAAATCCTCCCTATTTGTAACCTATACAAAATTGATCATGAATAAAATATATATTTCTGAATGACTTGTGTTTATTACTTGTTGTTAGATCAAATTTCAACTTATGGTCATTTCATTCTGGCACGCCCGATGGGACCCCCACAATGGATAGTGCTAGATTCATTTTATTTATAAATCTGACATTGTCCTCTATTTTTGTGTCTTGCAGGTACCAAAACTATATTCCACTGAGACCTCCAAAGCCCTAGGAACCATCCTAGGCCATAAGATCTTTGATTTGAAGCCTCTGAACCTGATTCGCCCCTCGCCCCATGAACTAGTCTGAATTCGCCCCTCGGGTCACGATTTGGGTCAAATTCGCTCCTCGGGTGGCGATTTGAGCACAAAAGCCTCAAAAACCCCCAAATCAGCTGGGGTGATCTCTTCAGGGGCCAATAAAACCCCCATTAGCATCAGAATGCAGGTATTTTCACTTTTTCTACCTCTGTTGCAAGTTTTGGAAGCAAAAATCCTTTAGCTAGTTGAATGACCATTGCTTGGTATAGTTTTGTTTTCATTGCAAAGTGTTAAAGCATTAGGGTTTTTGAAATTTTTAGGACCTGCAACTTTCCAGCAACTTCACAAAACTTATTTCTCAGATAAATTTGCATGTGTCTTTGTATCTTGCATATAGCATAAGCCTAAGTTGTTCTTCCTTCATTGATAGCTTCCATTGCTAAAAGGAACTTTACATTCTAAAGTAAAATTAGGGTTTCTAATCCCCTCTTACATTTTTGAAAGAATTTTGCATTCTAAAGTTCAAGTTAGGGTTTCCTAATCCCCTTTATTTCACACACTTGGATTGCATGTTTCTATGCTTTGCAAAGTAGATTAATTTGTTTTATAAAGGCATTTAGGACTAGACCATTTCTTTACAAAGAATACAAGTTATCTAATCATTTGCTTTCAAAAAGGCATTAGGATTAGTTTTCTTTTGAAAAGGCAACTAGTTAGTTTCTTACCTTGCATACATCGTTAGCAAAACATAAACCCACACACACTCACATGGTATTTAAACAAGTGGTGAGATTGGACTTCATCCCCAATCCATCGCTCGAGACTGGTGTGGATCGAGTTACACTCTCCATCAACTCACCCCCCTAGACACCTAGCAGCCCCACAGGAGTGGTTTTCTAGATTTCATCACCAAAAAATCCCCCACTTTTGTGATTGGGCCCTGGATTTCATCACCAGCGGTTACCTACAGAGTGGGATAGGATTAGCGCCTTCATCCACAAGGCTCATATAATTTGTGGATATGGTAACTATCGCTATTGACTAAGCCCGATCGAGGGTGAAGCGAATGCATGGGGTTGTTGACCATGCCTAGCACATCGTAGATATTACCACCTCTTTTCGTGAGAGGATATTGTGAACTCACTTCAGCATAGTGAGTTCCACCCCTTTAGGATATCATTTTACTGCACCTTCCATACAGGTCACCATTCGCACGTTATGATACCATTCTATCCTGTGCATCTTTGGGTGTTGCAGGAGGTTTGATATTGACGACATTCCCAACTTGCTAGAGTATTCACTCCATTACCTATGATTCTACATAGGGAGTATCAACATTACAACACACAAAATGAACATAACACTTTTACTTTCTCAACATTTAGAATTGATTCTGGTCTACCATTGTTTGCATGATCACAGACTGGTCTCAACACATTGCACTATATATTGTTTTGCTACACACAACATGTCACTTACTTCACACTTACATTAGACACAGTTGAGTCTACATCACACAGGGTTTATTCCTAAAAATCCCTTTTTCACATGCCACTATGCCTATGGTTACCCGTAGTAGAGCACGTGAGCAAGCACGCTCTATGGAGGAATGGCCTCCCCCTTCCTCTAGTCAGTCCACTCTTACTCATTTGATCATGAAGGAGAAGATCATAGACACATATTATTCATGCATAGAATCTGATGTACAATTCACACACATGATGCCTCATGATGAGACATCAACCTTGAGTGAAATCCTCGCTACTTCACTCGTAGAGGATTACCCGCTCCTTTCAGCCCCATCCTCACCTAACCCACCAACCATGTTCTGTGACCATGTGATCTACACAACACCAGGACAACCTCCTCCATCCTTCACCATAGATGAGTAGGTCATGCCTACTTCACCCACCTTTGCACATCCCTTCTTCCAAAATCTATCTCAATCCCTATTTGAGAATGATTCCTCCCTTCTAAACCGTACCCATCCTGAGGTTGCATCATTTGACCCTACCATAGGAATGGTATCTGACCCATCCTCCTCCACTGTAGGAATCCAAAAACCATCCTTCCAAACTGCACAACAAATCCCTACCCAATAGGAACCACAAGCATTCCCTCAAACCTCACACCCGTACTCTTCACAAGAGTACCAACCATCCTCTTCCCAAGAGCCATTCTTCACCATATCTGAGGGTACCTCCCAGCAGCCCCTTTAGACACAAGATGCACAAACCCAAGTGGGGGTGTACACATATACTTTCCCCTCAACCCAAGCTCCTACTTTGATAGCTTATCCCACTTTTTTAGCAAATTTTCCACCTATCTCCTAGGTATCCGGAGTGTACGACACCCAACCTTTGGAGCCACCTTTGCCTACGATGACCTTTAGGATACCACCACCTATTCCTTTTTAGGCTCCCACTACCAATATCCATCCTACCTATGGACCGACACCGACAGCTTATCCACCCACTCAACCAAATTATTCCACATAGTTTAGCTTCCCTACTTCCTACCCTCTAGGGTAGAGATAGATCCCATATTTTGATACCTCATCTCGACCACCCCTAGCGCCAGTAGTACCGACACCTACACTACCACCAACTACACCTAGCTTCTTTACGCCTCCTCCAGTTTGGTCATCACCACCCATGGCTCAACCAGTATAGCAGGCTCCAAACCAACAAGTACCTGTGCCACAACCATATGCCTCATAGTCATAGTATTACTACCCACAATAGACACCTACCCCACAACCTAGTGTGCCCATAGACATGACAACACATGTCACCTAGTACCCACCTTATCATGATCAGGCACAATAGTATTCCCCATAGTATTGTGAAGAACAACAATACCAATATCCACCACATCCACAGGGTCAGCCTACCATAGCCCAACCCTCGACTCCTATGACACCCAAACTTCAACTCTTACGAGATGAAGTCAAAATGTTGAACCTACACACCTCTAGCTATGGGCCACAAAAGCCTTGTTATGATGAACTATGCAATGAGCCAGTTCACCCATCAGTTCCCATTCCTCCCTATCCCTATCACTTTGAAATACCAAAATTTGACAAGTATAGAGGTAAGGAAGACCCGAGAGAACATGTGAGCAACTACCGCTCGTCCTACTACCAGCTTCATAGTAGTAATCCTCTTATGCTATGTACCTTCTCCCTGTCCCTCATCGGGCCAACATTGGATTGGTACAACATGCTCCCATGCCATAGCCTGTATACCTTTGAGTAGCTGGCCAATTCCTTCTTAGAGCACTTTTCCATCAACATCAAGAAAAATACCACATTTTTTGATGTCTATGCCTTACGACAGGCAGACGATGAACCCATTACGGAGTTCGTTGCCAGATGGAGAGCGATTATCCATGACCTCGCCCATAGCCTCCCCACCATAGAACTAGTGACACTCTTTTCCAAGAGTTGCCATAAACACATCTCCACATCCCTCCAACTTCACCAAAGCTGCACTTTTGAAGATGCTATTTCATAGGCAAAGGTTATCAAGGATATCAAGGTCCAATCTGGTAAAATCAAACTTCAACAAAAGTCATCTTACATTGCAAATCCTCACTTCAATTACAACACACCGAATCAACCCTTCTTGAAGCCACCACAGACCAATCAAGTAGATGTAACCTCTCCATATTCTTCATCAGTCTCACAACCTCCTCCTCCACAACAATAATTATCTCATACTAATGAGCCTCCTCCATCCAAACCACAATGAGCACATGGTCCACGTCCTCCATGTCGACATCATGATTGGACTCCACTTTTTGAGCCTCTACCTACCTTATTCCAAAGGTTGTTTGAGGCTGGTCATGTTACATTACCAGATATTCGACCCATAGATCCAAATCGACCCAACCCTCGTGGACACATCAAACATGCCTTTTGTGTTTACCATCACCAGTCGGGTCATGACGTCCGCTCTTGTCACACATTTCATGACTTAGTTGAGGACCTTATCGATCATGGTATTGTTCAAGTTTCAAACCCCATCATACCACAAAATCAAAATTTAGGTAATAATCATAACACATTACCTGAACACATGGGGACTAATCCCTACGACACTCAACCCACTCAATAAGCCCAATCAAGGTAGGTCAATCATGTACATCATAATATTCCTTCCTACGGAATGGTTGGCATGATTAGCATCACTACTCATAATCAACACTAACCACCATATTGAGATGTACCCATTCCTCCACTTCCACCATCATCTATTAACCATTTCACTAATAATGTCAATTTTCCCTTTCAAAAGGCTTGAAATCGCACATTCATCACTTCCAAAATAAGGGTCATATTTGAACCAACCTTTCCCACATCATATCATCTCCAAATTTCTAAAAAATTTCACCATCAGATCAATATTGAAAAGAGCTTTCCAACGGTATAATATTTATCCAATTCTGACATCAGTTGGTCTCCTAAATTGCCAAAATACTACACATGGGTCAAACAGTCCAATTCGCCCCCCCAACCTACGATTTTAGGTTCAATTCACCCCCCGACCTACGAATTGAAGCTCTTAATCCCAAAATCATCCAAATTTCATCCAAAATTGGGGTAACTTCATCTTTCCCCATTCGCCATCACTCAAAAGTTGGGGTAACCTCATTACTCCCCACTCCATCATTCCAAAACTGGGGCAACATCATCTTCCCCAACATCAATCATTCAAGCTGGGGGTAACTTCACCCTCTCCTATCCATCATTCAAAATTGGGGCAACCTCATCTTTCCCCATTCATCATTCAAAAATTGGGGGTAATTTCATCTTCCCCCAATCCATCACTCAATGCGGGGGTAACTTCATCCTATTCCTCAAATCCATCATTCAAAATAGGGAAAATTTCATCTTATCCCCATCCATAATTCAACATGAGGGCAACTTCACCCTCTCCCATTTGTCATTCAAAATTGGGGTAACTTTATCTTCTCCCCATACATAATTCAATGCAGGGGCATACATCATACATCATCAGGTTCAAAAGGTTGCATCCTTTGCCTTGCCCTCACCAAATAAAATCAATCACCAGGTTCAAAAGGTTGTATCCTTTTGCCTTACCTTCATCACAATTATTTTCCAAACAATAGGTTTCTCTTGAAACCTCAGCAAAACAAATCAGCACTAGGTTTCTCCAAAATCCTTAGCAAAAATTTTGGAACATTCTTTTTAGAATCTCTTAGCAACTAGGTTTCTCCAAAATCCTCAAAAATTTTGGAACATTCTTTTTAGAATCTCTTAGCAACCAAGTTTTTTCCAAAAACCTCAATAAAAATTTGGATAGGTTTCTCCAAAAACCTCAGTAAAAATTTGGATAGGTTTCTCCAAAAACCTTAGTAAAAATTTGGATAGGTTTCTCCAAAAACCTTAGTAAAAATTTGGATAGGTTTCTCCAAAAACCTTAGTAAAAATTTGGATAGGTTTCTCCAAAAACCTCAGCAAACATTTGGATAGGTTTCTCCAAAAACCTTAGCAAAAATAACCTATCCTAGCCTAGCATAGCATACACGTAGCCTAGCATAGCCTAGCATAGCATAGCCTAGCCTAGTATAGCCTAGCCTAGCATAGCATACATACCCTAGCATAGCAAAACAATTTTTCACTTATTTATCCTCACAAAGATTTTGCATCCATGAGCAACCTTCGTTGCTTGTACATTCTTGTACATGCGACATCGAACACAACAAACATCCACAAAACCAAAATAAAAATACAAACAAATCAAGACCATCCATTGGTGACGTATCTTGCATTTTGTTTTCCTCTTCTTTCTACTTCTTCTTCTTACTTCCTCGTGTAGTCGTATGGTCATGCTTCAAGCGACTACATACCTATGTTGATCTATCCCCTTTTCTTCTATCATCCTTTAACTTTGGTAATCCCCTTATCTTGCTGGTTACCAAAGTCTATTTCTTCTCACTTCCTCCATCTGTACATTCTACCCTTACATCTTCCTTCTCTCGATGACTACTACATACATCCATACAGTTCATAACTAATACACACACACACACCCCCACACACTGGGGCAACCATGATCATAGCATCACCCTTTTTTCATCATCATCACACACTTCACCCATCTGTAAATAAGTTCTTCTAAACTTCTCTTTCTAAACATCGTAACTTTCCTCTTTTAGATATTGCATTCATTCCACTTGCATATTTTACACTTACATCCATTGCACATATCCATATGTCTTTGCATTTAGAATTTTAATTCATGCTTGTACATCCAGAAAACAAATCCATATATTTTTTAGTTAAACTTTTAATTTATGTTTGTACATTCTCCCCCAAAATGCACCTTAGCAGGAGTAATACATGCACTTGTTAGCATCACCACCTGGATGTCCATTCCCCCTTTTCAGGATAAGGGTATACATAGGTGTCGTGTTTAATTTTGACTACTCTGTAGTTCAGGCAATCCAGTGTCACCCATAGCTACTAAGTCTTGTACATTCTTCTTATGGTCCTTTAGGCTGGTTCAACTTCTCTCATGGATCACTCACAATAGGTTACACATTAAATAATTTTGAGCTTAGGAAAGAGGACATCTTGAGTAGATATCACCATCTAGTGAATGGTATCCCCTGCTCGTCCTATTCTACATGGTCAACATACGACCTAGGGATAAACAAAGGGAGCAAGCATAAGCAAAAATAAATGATTGGGTAGAAAAATAAACTTCATCGCCCATACAAAAAGAGCACCAAAAAAGAAAAAAGAAAAGAAAAGAAAAGAAAAGAAACAAAAAGAGCACTCCACAATCAAATAGGTCAACACTAGAACAGAGAGCAAAAAACAAAAGGAAATGCCTCTTGATATCACCCATGTTATGCTTATCACCTTTGGTCCTTAGGTTCAACATAACACCATGGGATGATTCCCATCACTAGAAATAGGCTCCAAGAGCCTGCCTACTAGTGGAATAGTCTTATGGGTGACAACACATCTCTCACATTAGCATCTCGCTTTTGTATAGATCATTATTGTGGATGGATGAGCTAGCTAGTCCTATAGCATCTACAATGGGTTAATCCTACCTCCCTCAAAATGGATAAATGAACCTTACACATGCACACACATAGGTCCAAGACAGACTTTGAACCAGCCCGATTATGTTATAAGTTGCCACAAAAACTTGTATAGATGAGGGTCTGAGATTTGATTGTCACAACTATGTTGGTCAAAGCCATTACACATGCCTTACATTATCCAACATCCTTGAAATCATGGAATGGATCACATCCATACAGGTATATGCTAGGATACAAGTGCTTCCTTGGTGCATTTTAGTATGTCCATACATGCATCCATGCATCTATGTCATATACATTTAGTACACATTATAGCAATGCATTCATACTATATGCATTTCAAAATAGCAAATCACATTCTTACATTTTATTTCACAGAAATCCCAATACCAAATTACATCATTGCATTCAACCTACATACATATACAAAAAAATCATATTCAATATCACATCACACCACATTCAAAACATAATCATGCATAATATTCTATAATTAATCCATATGAAAGAACGATAATAGATCTAAACCATTCACACATATGTATCTACTAATCATACATACCTACAAACTATATTGTGCTATCTATGCAAACATAAATATAATACATTTCAAACCATCAAAATATCACATGTATGTATAACAGCCAAATCAAGATGTATATATATATCATCATACAAAAATGTCTGAAGGCTACAACCTGGGACCATGCCCATCACATATAATACCCAAAATGCTCATAGGCTACAACCAAAGATATAACTCCTAGCTATCATCACGAGTCTCCCCATGCCCCTCCTGGTTTGCATGCCTCTCTGCTGCCTGGATCGACTCTGCAAAGACCTCTAGAGCTAGATCTACCATAGGCTACTCCATAATAGGTAGATCGTGCACCTCAAATCTAGCACCAACCTCTACTATCGAAGAAACACTATGCTAAATCTAATGAGAGGGTGCCCACACTCATGACTATGTCCCAGAATGTGACACCACCTATGTATATTCAAGGTGAGGAATCCCGCACACCTATAGGGAAGTCTCATACAATAACCTCTTGGTAGTATCTACATCTAGCTAACTAATCAGGTTCATAATTTTTTGAGCTTGTCTCATCATCGTGATCCTCAGATACTCAGTATCATTCCCCTACCTGATCATATCAGCCCGTAGCTACTCCATATCATCCTCCAACTAACGAACTCTATCCTATAGAGCCCGTGCCTCATCTGCTGCATACCCCCTTGTAGGGATATCAAAAAGAATCTATTGTGTTGTATCCAAAAATACACCAATGTCAATGGTATCATCTACATCACCCACAATAGTATCAACACCTCCCTCTGCCTCGATCCCAATAGCCTATCTCATACTGGCATCCACATCCACCTCAACATCCCTGAGCACCTTCTCCACTCTCACATTTTGGATGCTCACTCCACCACCCAAGTGGTGTCATGAGTGCCACAAAGGAACCTCCCCTGCATCGACACCCACACCCTTGACCTGAGCTATCCTACTTGTTATCCCCATCAATGGAGATACCCCAACATTAGGCACCACCCAACGATCAACCATGCCCCTGCCAGGAACCCAACTCTGCCAAGCCCACCATACATCAAATTTTGAATTCATCCCAACATCCCTTATAGATGGGATATCCATAGGAGGATTCCTCTATCCAACCCATGGTGGCACCACATGCCATTATCCTCTATCACCCTACCATCTGAAGTAAGTTACATGAGTCCTAGGGACATCCTGCCATAAAACAAACTACCTCCTTAATAGGTCAAACTAAAAATACTCAATATATCGAGTATACCTCCCCACCAACCATCATCCCTATCTGATGGCCCATAGTTGCTCATCATCCTCATCCCAACTTACTCCATCCAACCAGGGTCTCCACCTAATATCATCAGGAGTAGCATCCCAAAAATTACCCCTCCAAACTAGTGGATCACTCTCATGTGTCCTCTTAATACCCTGCTTAGCCACTGTGCTCCATCTCAAAGCATAGGGAAAATACCTCTTGCACTCAACGTGCACAGTACAAGGTAATAGAGGTGGCCTCTATTAGGATCTCATCCTAACCCTTAATGTAATAACTTCCTTGATGTAATAATTCCTAGTGAACGTGGGTAGTACCCATGATTAATATTTTGTAATGTTCTAAGTTTTAGCTTAGGTAGTGCCTATGACAAATGGCACCCTTTTCTATGTAACACATGGTAGATAGGTTAGGTAAGGTGGCCTTGTGCATGTAATTCGAGTGGCATTGTGCATGTAATTCATGTGGCATTATGCATGTAATTCGAGTGGCATTGTGCATGTAATTCAAAGTGGCACTATGCATGTAATTCGGGTGGCATTATGCATGTAATCCAGGTGGCATTTTGCATGTAAGCCAACCTTGGAAGGAAACTCTTTAAATACCCGAAAAGGCACCAATGTAATCATATTTTTGCAAATTAATGAAGTGTTGAAGGAGGTTGCCCCCTCGAAGAGGCCTGTGATTCTATCTATTGTGAGATTGTTCCTTTTAAGTAATTTCTGTTATCATATGCATTTAATTCTGAATACTGTTATAATGTTTCTGTGAGTTTATTTCCAAGCAAATGTGTGAGAGTGTGTTTATTTGAGTTGAGAGTGTGTTGTTTAGTATATTTTATAGTAGGATCTTAACAAGTGGTATCAGAGCACTTTCCAGGGCCAAGTTCTGCTGCAACTGCAATGATTCTTGCCATCCAATCCACCTGTTAGGTATAAATTCTATGTGTTTTTTCCGTTCCTATTTTTCTTTATTAAAAAAAAATCCAAAAAATACAGTGCATTTTTTTTCCAGACCAAAAAAAAATCTTTTTAGTTGAGTAGGTAGAAACCCTGTGTTGGGGGTTTTAAAATATCATGAAGGATCTGTCATTATTGGCTAAGCTAGATAGCCCATAAAGCGTCTAGTGAAGTGAGGGGCGATCAGGCTCCAATACCCAGGCCTCAGACAGAAC
This sequence comes from Wollemia nobilis, assembly GCA_028583015.1. Classification (NCBI taxonomy): domain Eukaryota; kingdom Viridiplantae; phylum Streptophyta; class Pinopsida; order Araucariales; family Araucariaceae; genus Wollemia; species Wollemia nobilis. Next base: position 28,954,846 of record JAQPPZ010015413.1, read on the forward strand.
TCGCGCACGGACTTGAGCTCCCACGTATCTTTGGGTATATCGGGAGACCATCTAGGTTTAAACAAAATTTTAGCCATTAGGAAGCTTTTCGGCCTTGTATTACTCATAGTCTATGGGACACAACATCCTGGACGATTACCCTCCCGTATTGTCAGAGAGGCAGGTAGTGTGCTCAAGGGTATGTGTGGAATCCTCCTTGAGTAGTGGCCTAAAATATTGGTCCGAGCACTATTGTTCATCATTGTCGGTATAATAGAGGGCCTATGGGTGGTACATACTCCTCTACCTAGCATTCCCTGGTTCTATTAAAACTTCAACCTATAAAAAATGAAAATATAAAAAAAAAAAACCAAACCTCCCTATTCGTAAACCTGCATTTCAAATCCCCAAAAGTGAGCATATGAGAAAGGAGTCCTCTACTAAAAAAATAATAGAAAGTACATGCATTCAGGATAGACCATGAGGGTGACACTTAAGCTGACAGTCTAGAGAATAACAATCAAATTTATAGTGAGTCATAGTCAGGTCAGAGAGGTCAACACAGTCAAGTCAGAATTTATAGTTTTTAGGGTCAGAACAGAACTGTCATAATAGTCACCTACAAAATATAGAGAATCTTGGGGCTAGTGAGGTGTTAGAGAGAATGCTAGGCCAACCAGTGAGAGCATGACACGAGGCCAGTTATAGATAGTGCTCCAGTACCCAACTTTTGCTCTGTAGCTCAGAATCAAAAACTGTAAACACCGTTAGACTCAGCAAAATAGGAGATAAAAAAATCTAGGGTGCCAAAAAGTAGTGTTGAGAGATATAGCTCATTGTGACCACCTCTTCGAGCTGATCATTTTGATATATAGCACCCAAGCACTTTTTTGGGCACTTACTAAAAATAGTAAGTCCTAAAAACTCAATTCTATTTTTAGTAACTGGTCACAAAAGGTTTCAAAATGGCCCAGGGTACCCATGGACATCAAAAAGAACTAGACCACTTGGAATCCTTAACAAAATCCATTGAGAACTTGCACTCGAATTTTCACTCCATAAGGGAAGAAGTCCAAGGTCTTCGCCTAGAGCATGAGGCCACTAGTAACCGCTTAGAAGAAGCACTGATAGAAGTAGACAACAAACTAAAAAGAGGACCACCCAAAATAGAACACCAAGCTGAGGGTTCTACAAGGAATCATGACCATGATCCATCCTTTAAAATGCCCAAATTGGACTTTCCCAAATTTAGTGGGAAGGATGTTGATGGGTGGCTATGTAGGGTTGATCAATTCTTTAGACTTCATAATGTCCCCATATTTCATCGAGTCCAGATGGCTTCCTTTAACTTGGAATCTGAGGCTCTACACTGGTTTCAATGGTTACGTATTGCCAACCCAAATCTCTCTTGGGAGAATTTTGAATCCCAACTACTCACTCGATTTGGTCCTAGTGAGTATGAGGACTTTACAGGGGCCTTGACCAAACTACAACAAATAGGGTCAATCCATGAATACCAAGCTCAATTTGAAAAATTGGCCAATAAGACAAGAGGATTGAATGAAGGGTTCTTCCAGAGTTGTTATATCAGTGGGTTGAAGGGGGAACTCCAAGCGGAAGTAAGAATGTTGAAACCACAAACTATGATGGAAGCTATCAGTTTGGCCCGTTTGGCCGAATCTAAACTCTCTGCCCAAAGGCGCCCATCAAAGTTTCCTCAAAATAGACCTTCATTTCCTTCTCGATCCCAACACCCAGTTGATAATAAACCTACTGCACCCAAGCGCCTAACCATAGAAGAGATGGATGCACGTCGTGCCCAAGGATTATGCTACAATTGTGATGAAAAGTTTTTTAAAGGGCATAAGTGTGCACACAAAAAATTGTTCTTGATAGATGTTGAAGAACCTGATAACTCTGACCAGAGTGATGAGGATGAGGACCCTCCGAAAACACCTTCTCCACAAGAAGAAGTGAAACAGGAACCTGAGACAACAATTACAGTCCATGCTCTTGCAGGCATTACTACTCCACAAACCATGAAGGTTGCAGGATTTTTCAAGGGCCAACGTCTTTCCATCCTTATGGATTCGGGAAGCATGCACAACTTCATTGACCCTAGAGTTGCTCAGCGGGAAAATTGCTATATCCACACTTGTAATTCCTTTGAGGTCATGGTAGCCAATGGGGGAACCTTACCTTGTAAAGGAAAATGTCGCAATGTTAAAATCAAGATAGGGGACTATGAACTCAAGCAGGACATGTTTGCCCTCCAGTTGGGTGGATGTGATATTGTTTTGGGATCTCAATGGTTGAGTACGTTGGGCACTATCAATTGGAACTTTGTCGAAATCTGGATGCAGTTCTCCCAAAATGGACAAACACACATCATCAAGGGCTCCCCAGAAGGAACACCTCAAATTATTAGTTCAAATGGCATGGAGAAATTGCTAAAGAAATCATCACATGGGGTCATTGCACAACTATTCTCCATCCAACCATCCACCTCTCAAATGGGTGAAACCCCATCAGACCTGCAATAGATTCTCCACAAACATGAGGCCATATTTGTGGAACCAACTACACTACCACCGCATCGCTCTCATGACCATGCCATTCCATTATTGTCGGATAGTGCACCTCCCAATATCAGACCATACAGGTACCCTCATGCCATGAAGTCAGATATTGAGACAATGATACAGGAATTACTCAAGGCGGGTATCATTCGGCCTAGTACTAGTCCCTACTCTGCACCAGTCTTACTGGTCCTCAAGAAGGATGGCTCCTGGCGACTGTGTATTGACTACCGAGAACTCAACAAGATAACTGTCAAGGATAAATTTCCTATCCCTGTGGTTGATGAATTACTAGATGAATTACATGGGACCATGTACTTCACCAAGCTAGACCTTCGCTCTGGGTACCATCAGATCCGGCTCAGGGATGAAGATATTCCTAAAACTGCTTTTCGCACTCATGAAGGTCATTATGAATTCTTGGTAATGCCATTTGGTCTCACAAATGCTCCTTCCACATTTCAAAGCTTGATGAACAACATCTTTCACCCTTTTTTGTGGAAGTTCATCCTTGTGTTCTTCGATGACATCTTGATTTACAGTCACACATGGGAAGAGCATCTCAAGCATGTAGATCAAACCCTACAACTATTGGCCGACCATCAACTATTTGCAAAAAGGTCCAAGTGTTCCTTTGGTTTGACTGAAGTGGAGTATCTGGGACACATTGTCTCAAAGGATGGTGTCAAGGTTGACCCTAAGAAGATCCAAGCAGTCCAAGAATGGCCGAAACCTCGCACTCTCAAGGGACTTCGAGGATTTTTAGGGCTTACAGGCTATTACCATAAATTTGTCTGTAATTATGGAAAGATAGCCACCCCCTCACCTCCATGTTGAAGAAGGATTCTTTTACTTGGACAGGGCCAGCTGAGCAAGCATTCCTGGAACTCAAGCATGCCATGACCACCACTCCAGTTTTAGCCATGCCAGACTTCTCTAAAAAAATTGTCATTGAAAGTGATGCTTCTGGTCATGGTATTGGGGTGGTATTGATGCAAGAAGGATGCCCTTTGGCTTTCACCAGCAAAGCCCTATCTGATCACAATTTAGGGAAATCCACATATGCCAAGGAAATGTTGGCAATATTGCATGCAGTCCTGCATTGGCGACCTTACCTCATTGGGCGCCATTTCTCCATCAAAACTGACCACCAGAGTCTGAAATACTTTCTAGAACAATGGGTTGCCACCCCCGAGCAACAAAAGTGGGTATCAAAACTCATGGGCTATGATTATGACATCACGTACAAAAAAGGAAAGGAGAATCTTGTGGTGGATGCTCTCTCTCACCAATTTGAGACCCTTAGTATGTTGTGTGCCATTTCTGCACCATTGCCCCAATGGATTGAGCCCTTACATCAAGAAATACTTCAGGATGCAGATTTGAAAGACTTGGTTGCTTCACTTATGGATGATCCAGAGTCTACACCAGGATATAGTTGGGATGGCCAGGATCTACGTTACCATCAATGCCTGGTTCTTCCTCCTAAGTCCCCACTTCGAGAGCTCCTCATGAAGGAATCACATGCTACTCCATCTGCTGGCCATTCAGGGTTCCTAAAAACTTATGAGCGACTCAAGCGCACCTTCTTTTGGAAAGGTATGAAATAGGACATTCGCTCTTTTGTAGCTGACTGTGACACATGTCAAAGGATGAAAGGGGAAACAGTGCGCTCTCCGGGCACTCTTCAACCATTGTCGATCCCAGAGCAGGTGTGGACTGACATCTCCATGGACTTCATAGAAGGGCTACCTAAATCTGGAGGCAAGTCAGTTATTTTCGTGGTAGTGGACCGCCTTTCAAAGTATGCTCACTTTTGTGCCCTAACCCATCCTTACACAACATCCACTATTGCCCAAATTTTTCTTGACTCCATATTTTGCCTTCATGGCATGCCAACCTCCATTGTATCTGATCGTGATCCCACCTTTACTAGCAATTTTTGGCAAGAGTTGTTTAAGTTGTAGGGGACTCAGCTCAAAATGAGTTCAGCCTACCATCCGCAAATGGATGGTCAAACAGAGGTTGTTAATAAATGCTTGGAAACCTACCTTCGTTGCTTTGCCTCCGATCATCCTACTCATTGGGAAAAATGGCTTTCCTTGGCCGAATGGTGGTACAACACTTCCTATCATACCGCCACCAAACTCACACCATTTGAGGTAGTTTACGGGTGCCCTCCACTCACGCCTTCCTCCTACATTTCGGGCAGCTCCAAGGTCCAGGCCATTGACAATGCTCTGAGTCAACACACCGAGGTCCTCCACCAACTCAAGCAAAATTTGAACATGGCCCAGAATCGGATGCGCCAACAAGCTGATCAACATCGTTCTGAGCATAGTTTTGATGTGGGTGATATGGTCTTCCTTCGCTTGCAGCCATACAAACAATCTTCCCTACAACTTCGTAGGTGTCAGAAGCTCGCTCCAAAATTCTATGGTCCTTATCAGGTTCTACAACGGATTGGCCCTACAGCTTACAAATTGGCTCTTCCCCCCACTTCCAAGCTCCACCCTATTTTTCATGTTTCCCTTCTCAAGAAAGTTGTGGGCACAAAGGTACAGGTTCAATCAACACTCCCCGAATTGGATGAAGAAGGCTCCATCTTACTTGCACCTGAGCAGCTGCTGGATCATCGAACTCGCACTCTACGCAACCGTACCATTACAGAGGTCCTTGTTCAGTGGCATGGGCTTCAACCTGAGGATGCTACATGGGAGTCTCTCCATCAACTCCAGCAATAGTTTCCTCATTTTCAGCTTTGAGGACAAAGCTTCTTCAAGGAGAAGGGCATGTTAGGATCTCATCCTAACCCTTAATGTAATAACTTCCTTGATGTAATAATTCCTAGTGAACGTGGGTAGTACCCATGATTAATATTTTGTAATGTTCTAAGTTTTAGCTTAGGTAGTGCCTATGACAAATGGCACCCTTTTCTATGTAACACATGGTAGATAGGTTAGGTAAGGTGGCCTTGTGCATGTAATTCGAGTGGCATTGTGCATGTAATTCGTGTGGCATTATGCATGTAATTCGAGTGGCATTGTGCATGTAATTCAAAGTGGCACTATGCATGTAATTCGGGTGGCATTATGCATGTAATCCAGGTGGCATTTTGCATGTAAGCCAACCTTGGAAGGAAACTCTTTAAATACCCGAAAAGGCACCAATGTAATCATATTTTTGCAAATTAATGAAGTGTTGAAGGAGGTTGCCCCCTCGAAGAGGCCTGCGATTCTATCTATTGTGAGATTGTTCCTTTTAAGTAATTTTTGTTATCATATGCATTTAATTCTGAATACTGTTATAATGTTTCTGTGAGTTTATTTCCAAGAAAATGTGTGAGAGTGTGTTTATTTGAGTTGAGAGTGTGTTGTTTAGTATATTTTATAGTAGGATCTTAACAACCTCTCAATAGCAATGTGTTCCTATGCCCATACTTGTAGTAAATGGATTACACTCAATCCTATCCTCCTACCCCGAACAACCTTGTACAACTCACGATAGAATTGGGCTAACAGAGAAGGTACCCAAGCAAAAACAACCTTGTGCTCCATAAGGTCACTAACCAAGTCTAACATGTTCCAAGTAAACAAAAACCTAGAGCTATTAGGTAGAGCATACGTGGAGATCATCATCATAGCCATGTACTACTGATATGATATCTTATCCTATACCCACAACCACTCGTAATCCATATTTGAAATATCAATATCTCTCCAATCAGACCCAAAGAATATCTCCAACACAACTTGTTTCCTATCATCTATGACTGCTCTCATAGGAACACCCTCGATCGACAGTCTATAAATTTGATACACATCCTCTAGTCTAATGGTCATTTCCCCAATAGAAAAATGAAAAGTGTTTCGGTCAGCATCCCACCGCTCACACAACGCAGACACGTAAGCTCTATTTGTATGGATACTCTTACATTCCCACACACCTTGGAAATGTATGTCATCCAACCATGACAACTCATCTTTAGTCTTCATCAACTCCTCGAAACCCTCATTAAACTTCCTCACGCAATGGTGGGGTTCAAGCATCTTCACATGTTCAAAACACAATACAACACACATCAATAATCCACATAACAATCCAATCAATACAATCAAATAAAACTGCATCAATACTAATTTTCAAATTAAACTTATTTAATTTGGTACACATTTCAAAGCAAAACAATGCACAAAACACACGAAAATAAACACATGGACATAACAATCACACATTGGGACACCCATTTTGATATTTCATGGTAAAATTTTGAACTGACACAACAAACATCATCATTTGGACTCCCAACAACCTAGTTCAAATTTACTACCTATCAATTGGCATGCAAATCAAACATAAGCCAAACGACAACATCTACAAAAACAAATATCATTTTTGGATACCCATTTTCCCACTTATTAGTAAATGTGTCGATAAAATTCAAAATAATTCACAATCTACACACATCTAATAGTCAAGTCTATCATAAATACACCAAAACTGAACACATATCCAAACACACAATCTAAAGATAATAGTCATATTTTTAGATACCCATTTGCCCACTTAGTAGTAAAAGTTCAAACAGATGTTGAGTACAATCTAAATCGGGCTCTCTATAGCTCATTTTTAGTTTAACACTAATCTACACCTAGGCACACAAATCAAAGGTAGGCCAAACAAAGTCATTCATCAAAACAAATAACATTTTTAGACACCCATTTTACCCTTCTACGGTGAAAGTTTCATCGGTTTTCTAAAATTTTACGCCTAACATGTCAACTCTAACATTCTAGATTTGATATATTACTCCTAAAAGCGATAAATTCAAAAATCACATCAAAAAAAGTCAAAAAAAAAAATAGTCACATAACAAAATACCCATTTCTAACTTTAGTGGATAAAATGCAAAAACATGTTAATGTCAGCACACCATTACTTCAAAAACTGATAGTCAAACTTCATATCGACTCTACCCATTACTTGATCAAATTAACACCAAAACTAGTATAATTTTAAAACGGATCATATTTTTAGGTACCCATTTGGCTCGTCTACCACTACGTATTCAAATTTCCATTAAAATTTACAAAAAAAATTTAAATTGGGACGAAACCTCCTCCCTCATTCACATTTCCTAAGAGAAAAAAAACAAAAACAAAGCAAATGAACACTTACCGGTGGGTCCCCATGCCTGCTTCTAGCTACTCTGCATCCCCTCATCATTGTCACTCCAAAAGTCATCAATCTCATTCTCCTCGTGTCGTTGGATGCCTCCACAAATCACTTTTCATCATCGTGCAAAGTCAAAATGAGCCCATTCCAAGCAAATTAGGGCTTAAATATGCATTTATCACCAATTCACCCCTTAAGGGGCGAAATGAACCCAATTTGTCCCTTGGGTGGCGATTTAGGTCAAATTCACCCCTCGAGTGGTGAATTCAGCAAAAACATCCCAAAACATCCCCAAAACCCTAGGAAAGCAGGCATTTGTCTCATAAAACCCTAGGAACCTTCTAAACTTGAATTTTCACTTTATTTACATTCATAATCATCATGCATTGATATTTATTTAGCAATCACTGCATCATCAATTCACCACACTTCATTCGTATCATTCCTAATTTCTCATTTGAGGGGGTATTCATATCCAAATTCAGATTTGCATGCAACCACAACATCGAAAATCCAAAAGCGCGGTTAGCGCATTTATCTACAAATTTTTTTGTTGAATATTATCATACGATTATAATATCAATCCCAAACATAAATGGGTTACATCATGAGAGTTATACATTTCCATGGAGAATTCAATATAGCATTCATTTCATCGAGTACATAATGGATGATACATTTGATGAATCAAGGCGCAATATTTGGAAATAGACTTCATGAACACATTGATCTGGTCATAAGTTGATGATACAAATTTTAAACTAACTCAAATGGTTTGACACTTATCACCATGTTCTCATCAATAAATAAACAACAAAGATTTATTTAGGCTTTTTTCCTAATCATACTTTTAGTCCATGCTGATATGGACACAAAAGCAAAGTAGTCAAAAATTGTCATTCTCAAACAACTGGTATGGCATTGTAAATGTCATACGGGCTTAGCAAAATCACATCATTGCATTCATAATCATTCATTTTCATTTAGTAGCACTATTTTTATCTCTTTCCTCTTTTCCTTCTTTCCTTCTTCTCTTCTTCCCCTGTGGACATCAAGTTAATGTTGTATGGTCACGCTTCGAGTGGCTACATACCGTTGATTGGATCCCATTCTTTTCCCTTCTCTTCTTGGCTATCCAGTTAATGTTGTATGGTCACACTTCAAGTGGCTACATACCGTTGATTGGATCCCATTCTTTTCCCTTCTCTTCTTGGATATCTAGTTAATGTTTTATGGTCACGCTTTGAGTGGCTACATACCGTTGATTGGATCCCATTCTTTTCCCTTATCTTCTTGGCTATCTACTCAATGTTGTATGGTCACACTTCGAGAGGCGACATACCATTTATTAGATCCCATTTTTTTCTCTTCCCCATCTTGGATATCCAGTCAATGTTGTATGGTCATGCTTTGAGAGGCTACATACCTTTGATTGGATTCCATTCCCCTTCTATCCCTTTTTCCTCTACACAAACCCTTCAAATTTTTGTATTAAACTATGTTCTACATAGTATAGTACAAAAAGGGGTAAATATAGACACTCAAAAGTTGCACACTGCTATACCTACATACTTGTAGATCCTTTTGGACACTTGTAGGTTTACATAGGTCATCCTAGGTATCCCTAGTCTATCATAGACCAACGTAGACTATTGTAGATCCTCATAGATATGCATAGATTATTGTAGTCATGCATAGTCATACGTAGATGACCATAGTCAAGTGTAGTCATGAGCAGATCACCATAGATTTTCATAGCATTGTGTAGACTCCCATATACTCCTTCATTAGATTTTAGGTCCTAAACCCTCATAAGCCTTCAAAATCGCATCCCGTGCATTAGAATATCATCCGACAACCAATTTGCACTCAATTGAGGCCCCCATGGGGTATTAGTTGACCAAAACAATTAATAAGTCAATACCCAAATTCTAATTAATTTTGACTTCACTTAAGTCACCTTTTTAGGGTAAATTTGGTTAAAAGAACCCTTAATCTTGATTAGCACTAATCACATCCTCCCACATGTGTGAGATTAGAGTTTTTTGAGATATTTCTTTAATCATGTCTTAAATTGGCTTAAGCACCTCCTAATAAGGATTAGCCATAATCCATCCTCACACGTGTGAGGATGAGATATTTCTCATAAGGAATGTGATGTTGCCACATTGCTTTATTATATATATTTTTAAAAGAAGTGATAAGGGTTTAAAGTGGTTGATTTGATATTTAAGCAATAAAATAAAAAGAGAATTGTTGACCAGATTTGAAAGGCACATAGAAAAGGAAAAATCATATTTGTCAAGGTAGATTTGGAAATCTCATGCAAAAAGAAGATCATCATCATTGAGGCAGATTTAGAGGTATAGTGTTATTTTATCAAAGTGATTTTATTTGAGGAAAATCCATTTATTTTCATATAGTGGGAGGTATAAGGATTTATTGGATTATCATTTTTTTGATTGAGCTTGAGAGTAAATATTCAAGGGTTATAGATCATATTTACAAGCAGATTAGTGTATTATTCATGGTTGATTTTGGGAATAGATGAGCATTGTTTTTATGCAATATTTGGGAATAGATGAGAATTATTTATATGCAAGATTTGGGAATAGATGAGCATTGTTTGTATGTAATATTTGGTAATAGATAAACATTATTTGTATGTAATATAGGGAAAAATTTGAGCAGGTATTGGAGCATATTTGAGCAAGTTTTATGAGTAAATTTGAGTAGTGTTGTGAGCAATTTAGGGAGCATATTGGAGAAGATTTGAGCAAACTTGAGAGAAATTTTTGGAGCAGATTTAAGATCAAGATTTTAAGCAGACCAAAGTAGATGGGATTGATGTCTCATATGGATTGGTGTCCATGAACCAAAGTAGATGAGATTGGTGTCTCTTGTGGATTGGTGTCCATAAACTTGAGAGGGTATTGGTCTCTTGTGGATTGGTTTCCATGAACTAAAGTAGAGGGGATTGGTGTCTCCTATGGATTTGTGTCCACAAACTTAAGAGGCTATTGATGTATCCTATGGATTGGTGTCCATAAACTTAAAAGGGGTTTGATGTCTCCTATGGATTGGTGTCCATGAACCTGAGTAGAGGGGATTGGTGTCTCCTATGGGTTGGTGCCCATGAACCAATAGATGGGATTGGTGTCTCCTATGGATTGGTGTCCATGAACTTGAGAAAGGTGATTGGTGTCTCCTGTGGATTGGTGTCTATGAACATTGTAATAGAGGATTAGTGTCTCTTGTGGGTTGGTACCCACAAAAGTTATTGAAGAAATATATAAGAAATATTTTGTTGTGGTTTTCTCCTAAAAGGGCATTTCCATGTAAAAGTTGTGTCTCTCATATGTCTGATGATTTGTGCATTGTTTCATTATTGCATTGATATTATTTGGAGTTATCACTTTGAAAAGAAAAGAGAAAAAAAATTATCTTATACTGTTCACCCCTCTCTTAGTATAAGCTCATGTTCTTCAATTGGTATTATAGCGAGTTCCTTCATGAAAGCCTAATCGCTTGAAGGAAGATCTTACAAGAACACACATGGCTAAGAAGGTGAAATAAGATGCTCCTATTGAAAAATACCAATAAATGGAGAATGATTCAGAAAATGAAGAGGAAGCCATAGTTGACATAGAAGAGGAACTTATAGTTTCTTTTGAAGAATTAAAGAGGGTTAGAAAGAAGAACTCAATATTGAAGGCTCAAGTACAAGAGGATAAGAAGACAAAGGTAAATTTGTCTCAAGAACTCATTGAATTGAAAGTTAAATTTGAAGAGGCAAAGTGAATTGTAGAAGGTATGGTTGAGTAATTAAAGGCAGAGGAGCTAGAATGTGAAAAATTACAACATGAGGATGTTTCTCTAAGGAAGGAAGTGGAAAAATCAAAAAAAGAAGTTACAATAAAATATTAGGACTAAGAAAAGCATAAAAATATTGGATGCCATTATCAAAGCACATAGATATTCGGTTATAAAGACTAGAATTGGGTTTGAAGAAGGTAAAAAGAAACAAAAGGGAGATTCAAGCTCAAAAGGAAAAGAGGCATCAAGGAAAGTAATTGAAGAAGAGCCTAAGACCTATGTTGATATGTTGAGAAGTGGAAGCATCAATGAGGAAGAAAATAAAGCACCATCAAGGGATAGGGACCATCACAAAAAAGCAATGAGAGAACCATGCAAAAATATCCTCCAAGACAATTAGACAGGTTTCAATATCTCTTTCATGGTTATTGTTTCTCATGTAACCATTTTGGTCATAAAGCTGTAAATTGTAGGATCAATACTAAGAATGATTTTGGCTTCACCAAGAGGAATTTCAATTTATTCGCACCTCCTATGGAATACAACATCATATGTTACAAATGTAACAATTTTGGACATACAACTAGATGGTGTAGAACAGTGTTCCCTGAATTTTTGAAGTCAAGCAAAAAGGAGAATGGTAAAAATATTCAAAAGGGTATGATCTCCAAAGTTTGGAGAAAGAAAATGAAACAAGAAGAGGAGAGTAGTAATTTGGGAGTTTCACTCCCACCTCATTTTTGAAGTCTCAAATAAGAGTAGGGAGTGGGGGGCATTGTCAAGTGTCTTATCTTACAAGCCCCGAGGAGCCTTTTCCATTGATGTCAAAGGGGGAGAGTTTTAGTAAGGAGGAGAATCTTGTTAGGGGAGCAGCTTATGATCCTATTCAGTAAAGGTTAGTTTCATTGTAGGGTTTCCATCAATGAAAAAGGAGGATATTGTTAGAAATATTGAGTTGTCATTGATGTCAAAGGCATAAATATCTTCAAGGATGTTTTGAATTACAAGTTTATGACTTAATAATTAAATTGAATATTTAAATATCAAAGTTATATAATAGATATATTATAAAGTTAAATCTTATAATATTTAGATATTAAATTTAAATATTATAAAGGTAAGGTTTTGAATTTAAAGTAGGTGAGCCAACCTTGGGCACTAAAATAAAGTGAAACATTGGCATATTAATATAAGGCTACAAATCATTTCGGATAGTGGATATCTTAGGTAGACATAAGTGCACCAGAAGGTAACAACAAGAGGAGTAGTAAAAGTTTGAGAATACATAGGTTTTTCCAGTGAGACCCTATGGAGCTATCAGATACAAGCACAAATATTTACATCCAATATAAGCATAAAATGCAACAGGGGTTCTGAGAATGGTCTTTATAGAGCTTAGCCCAAGTACAATCAAGATAGTTCTCCAGTGTCAATCTCTTGCTCGTTCTTGATATTTTTGAGGAATTCAGAAGGGGATAATAAAAGACAATCCCCTGAATCAAAGTTGTGCGATGAAGCACAGGTGGTCAAAATACATAGTGGTGGCTAGCGTAGGATATTTGAGGGATGTACTCATAATATGTGCACAGACTCATAAAGAGTGAAACAAGAAGTTGATATACTAATGTTATGTGTTGAGCATTGCTATTTGGTAAAGACTCATTCGATGTTGAGCATTGTTGTTTGGTGAAGAATCATACGATGATATCAGATTCGATATCATATTGTAAATCATACGGTGCTACCAAATTGGACATCACCTTATGAGTTATGAAGGCATGCAGTGCGGTAGCAACAACATGACAGTGTATATAGAAATAGAAAAGGAGCCCAATGAGCTACTTCAAAGTAATAATAAGACAAAAACATTAAGTATGTTATGATAAAATTACCGGAGAGAAGTGTAACTGTGACATGGGAATGTTAGTGAAAGCAAAAGGTTAAGGGGTCAAATATCTTTGACACCATTTTACTGAAGTGTTGAAGACAGACCACCGAAGGAATTCAATATTTTTTTACACCTTTTGGTTTCATGTGTTGCGTTATCATAGTTGGTCACTAGACCAAGTTAGGGCACTGCGCTTCTAGAGGTCAAGGGATAAAATCCTATTTGTGGTTGTGCAAGGTATTTATAAAACTAGTTTTATTTTATAAAAGGGGAGATATAAGGTATAGTATTGGGATTTTAATTTTTGCAAATGATAAAAGGGGAGATATAAGACATAGTATCGTGATTTGATTTTTGCAAATTATAAAAGGAAAAATATAAGGTGTAATGTTGTGATTTGATTTTTGAAAATTATAAAATGGGATATATAAGGTGTAACGTTATTTTAAAATTATATTTTGCATGCTATAAAAGGGAGTTATAAGGTATAAGGTTGTTATTTCAAAGTTGTATTTTGCATGTTATAAAAGGAAAATATAAGAAGTCATTTTGTTGTTATTAAAGCTTTATTTTGTAAGTTTTAAAAGGGAGAAATAAGGAGTTATTGTTAAGCTTTATTGTATATGTTTTTAAAATAAGTGATAAGGGTTTAAAGTGGTTGATTTGATATTTAAGCAAGAAAAGAAAAAGAGAATTGTTGACCAGATTTGAAAGGCACATACAAAAGGAAAAATCATTTTTGTCAAGGCATGTTTGGAAAGCTCATGTAAAAATAAGTTCATCATCATTGACCCATATTTAGAGGTATAGTGTTCTTTTATCAAAGTGGTTTGGTTTGAGGAAAATACTTTTGTTGTCATATAGTGGGAGGTATAAGGATTGATTGGATGAGCATTGTTTTGATTAATATTGAGAGTAAATATGCAAGGGTTATAGATTAGGTTTGAAAGAAGATTAGTGCATTATTTATGGTTGATTTTGGGAATAGATGAGCATTGTTTGTATGCAAGACTGGGAAATAGTTGAGCAGGTATTGGAGAAGATTTGATCAGGTTTTATGAGCATATTTGAGTAGTGTTATGAGCAGTTTAGGGAGTATATTGGAGTAAATTTGAGTAAATTTGAGAGCAGGTTTTGGAGAAAATTTGAGAGCATGCTTTGGAGCAAAGTAGAGTAGAGGGGATTGGTGTCTCATATGGATTGATTTCCATAAACTTGAGATAGGATTGGTGTCTCTTATGGATTGGTGTCCATGAACTAGAGTAGAGGGGATTTATGTCTCTTGTGGATTAGTATCCACAAACTTGAGAGGGAATTGGTGTCTCTTGTGGATTGGTGTCCATGAACCAGAGTAGATGGTATTGGTGTCTTTTATCGATTGGTATCCACATATTTGATAGGGTATTGGTGTCTCTTGTGGATTGGTGTTCATGAACATGAGTAGAGGGGATTAGTGTCTCCTATGGGTTGGTGCCCATGAACCAAAAAAGGGCATTGGTATCTCCTATAGATTGGTGTCCATGAACTTGAGCAAGGGTATTGGTGTCCACAAACATTGTAATAGGGGATTAGTGTCTCCTATGGATTGGTGCCCATAAAAATGGTTTTCTCCTGAAAGGGTGTTTCCATGTAAAAGTTGTGTCTCTCATATGTGTGATGATTTGTGCATTGTTTCATTATTGCATTGATATTATTTGAAGTTATTACTTTGGAAAGAAAAGAGAAAAGTTTTATCTCATACTGTTCACCCTCCTTATCAGTATAATCTTGTGTTCTTCACACATTTATTAATTATTTCTCTGGTATGTATGACTTTACACCAATTGCACCAAAGATATATATTTTAAAAAATTAGAGAAATTTAGAACTCTAGTGGAAAATAAATTTGAGAGGACGATCAAGTTTTTAGAAACTAATGGAGAAGGTGAATATGTTAAACATGCCTTTGGTATTTTTAGCTATTCACAACATTTCTTTTTAAAGTAACATTCACTATAATCTAGATTAGAATAGGTTAGTTGAGTGGAAGAACAAGGTTATCATGGAAATGGTTAGGTGTATATTGCATTCCAAGAATATGGATTTCAAGTTCTAGGGAGAATTAGTGACTTTTACAATATATATCATCAATAGGATGTTGAATCTATCTATTAAGGATATGAATCCTCTTGAGAGACTAAGAGGGTATAATATTGATGTATCTAAGGTCCATAACTTTGTATCTACATCATGAAATCATATTTCTAAATATACATAGAAATAGTTGTTTCAAAAAGTCATTGTTGCATCCTTGTAGGGATTTTCTAATACCTCTAAGATTTATTACCTTTATGATCCTATGAAATGTGATGTTATTATTTTTTAAAATATTATCTTTGATGAGGTGCTTCTATCTACTCCTTTAGTACCTCTTCTTTTCCTTTTAGCAGATGATTTCTTACTCATATCCCCTCCAAAGTTATAAGTTGATCCTTTAGAGATTATTTTTTGCTCTATTACAGTTACTCTAGCTTCTCAATCTATCAACATGATTCTATTTGAGGGTTCAACTAATGTGATTATTTCAATTCTCATCTCTCCACTATCATCTACTCTAGATTTTGATTCTATGTTTGATGAGCTTGATCCTCCCATTTATTATGTGATGGTGTTGGATGTTGAGGTTTTTGGGGAGCATACACTTAAGTATCCAATATTTTTTTCTTCTAATAGTTGTATGTAGGATATACCATGGCCTTCCATAGATCATTCAATGTCTAACTAGGCCCAAATGCTCCTTTAGGATGTTTAACTCATTCTCTCTTGGGAATATCATAGGAAGTTCCTTATTTTAGGCCCTAGTTTTGAGAGTTGATCATATAAATTTAATTACTTATTCTTAGACCAAGGTGTATCCATAGCAGGAGTATATTATTCTTGAATAGTATAAGTCATTAATGAAGAATTAGACATAAAATCTTGTTCTTCTTCTTAAAGGGAATAACATTATTGGATGTAAATTGGTTTATAAGACCAAGTGCACTTCTCATGGTCTAGTGGATAAGCACAAGGTACATATTGTTGCTAATGTATTTTCTTAGAATGAAGGAGTTGACTATTCAAGTTTAATTCTCTTGAATAAATGGACTTTATTTGGATGATTATCTCTATTATCACTTATTTTGGGTAGGAGGTACACATCTTGTGGCTAATGAATTTTATTAGAATGAAGGAGTTGATTATTCAAGTTTGCTTCTCTTGCATAAATGGACTTTATTTGGATTATTCTCTCTAATGTCACTTCTTTTGGGTAGGAGGTACATCGAATAGACATGAAGAGTGCCTTCCTTTATGGGATATTTAGGAAAATATCTATATAAAAATCCACCCATTAAATTGGTATGTAGGCTAAATAAGTCCTTCTATGGACTTAATTAGGCTCAATATGCTTGGTATGAGAAAATTCATTCTTTCTTCCTAAGTTGCAAAAAAATTCCAATATGAGGTAAAGCATGTTATCTACATCAAGAATTAGGATGATTAGATTTTACTAATTATGTTGTATGTTGATGATATTCTCATCACAAGAAGCTTAACATAATTAATATAGGATATGAAGTAATAAATTTATGACACTTTTGAGATAATAAACTTAGGTATTCTTCATTATTTTTTAGAGATTTAGATCTATTAGTCACCTTCTGAGATCACCATTTCTTAGCCCAAGTATACCTTGGATCTTATTAACTATTTTTGGAGGAATGCAAACCCATTAGGACTTAATTCACTTATGGTTTGAAGCTTTGAAAAAATGCAATACTCCTTTTCTAGATTCAACCCTAAATTGGTCACCTATTAAGGGACTTATTGATGCAGGAGCATCCAGTGGTGTAAGAGTGATCTTGCATCACCTGAAAAAAAAAAAATTGTAATTTTTTTTATTTTTTATTTTGTAAAACTAGTAAAACTTGCAAGAGATTTTATGTTGTTTTTGAAAACATGTTGTAATAGTCAATCGGGTCAATGAGTGCAAATTTAACACCTCGACAAGTTGCCCCAAAAATTCAAATTTCAATTTGAATGGTTTTAGGTGGGAAAAAGGGAAAATAGGGTATTTGAGGGAATTTTTGAAATTGTAAAGGGGTTTCTTCTCTTGTATCCGGATTTTGGCATGAAAGTAATGAAAGGTTGGATTCTCTGACTGGTTCAAAGGAAAAATACCCGTGTATCATTTGTTTGGTGTTGCTAGTGTAACGTGATCTACATCACTTATCTATCTCACCCACACTCATTTAAAAATTGTATTTATTGTCAGTTATTATTTAATGTATATGAATGCACCCATATAAGTCACTAGAAAATTGCCAAATGGATCATATGGTACATCATAGGTATATATCATATGGGTATTCAATACTCAATTAAATTTCCTTTGATTTTGACAAAAATATTTAATGTAAATTACATTGATAATTTGGACCAATGACATTCTACCACCAAGTTTATCTTTTATATTATTTTTGGACCAGTGTATTGGTATTGACAATGACAATCCACTCAATATTATACAAAATATAAATATTGTATTTTTAATGAGGCTACCAAAAACCTATGAGGGATGCTCATGATTTTGGATAAACTGGATATTCCTCAATCATTTTATGTGACCCTTCATTGTGATAACTAGAGCTCCATAAAGCTTGTTTGTAATCCAATGTTTTATTAATGTACTAAGTATATTGAGGTTTAGACATGCTATGTTTGATAGATTCATGTCATGGGACGCTTGATCCAATCTCTGTATTGTCAACATAGTAGAAAACAAATATCTTGACCAAGATCAAACCTGAAGTGTTCTTTATATGATTGTAGGAGTGGATTGAAGTAGGATAATGCTATTTAAGGGGGATGATTGATAATGGTATTTCTATATTTCCCATTTAGCTTAAGGGGGATGTTGGAATATGTTGTTTCAATATCTAGTTAAAGTCATGACCAAATGTTGTATTGTATTTATTTGTATAGCCTTATAGGCCTTTGTACAACTTGTATATGTGTGTTTATTATATTATTTTAGTATTAAATATTAATATCAATTATATATCCTTGATCTAAGGTCACATATAATTTGGGTATTTATACACCTTATATGTTTGAATTTACAATATATTCTAGAAATATTTCAAAACATGCATTTGTCACAATCATATGCCAAAAATAAGAAAAGGAAATTTAAAATATAACAATAAGAAACAACATAAAGAAACAAAGGGATATGACAAGAAGTATAAGGTGGATGCCCATGGGCACCCCAATATATCACATTTTATTTACACTATGATTCAAATTATTTCTCATTAAGGGGTATTAATAGTGATACCAAAACCCCAATGAGAGGTTAACCTTAGGTCAACATTAACTATACCTTGAGATAATATTATAATAAAATAATAATAAATGACCCTTTTAAATAAGGTTATCCATAAATATGCACTAACCAATACCACTAAGGGTGAATACATGAGATTGCTCTTAGGATTACATGAAGATGCATGTAAGCTTACACATAGATGTCCATAGGCTTACATATAATAATTCCCCTAATCATATATCAAGAGCATCCGTAGGTACTTTATCACTATTGGACATGGCCTAATAAGATCAAATTAAAATTATTTCAATAATCCCATAATCTAAAGTAAAGGACCAAGGATAGAATACATTAGAAATGATACATCTCCCACCATAATGAATGCTTATATGGGATACTTTATCTTGTTATATTATCTTTGTTAAAGGGACATAAACTGGATCAACCTCTCCTAAACTTGAGGCCATAAATCCACATCTTGGATAAAGATGTTGAGCTTCCCAAGAGAATAATTTAAACATGGTTTATGATGATCACAAATTTCCCTCCAATATCAAGAGACAAAAATTAAATCATGAAGGAATAGATAAGTTTCTAAACAATCAACTCCAATGGTTAGGAAGGGCCCATAGACAAAAGGTGTACCTTGTGTTGATTATATAAAACCTAATCCTTTTGTAGACTAAAAAGTTACCAATCACCATACTAAAGGGTTGTTCAAACTAGAGCAAATATTTATTATGAGAAAAGAGAATAATTATGAATGGTTTATGCTTATGAGTAATATTAACATTTGAACTGACCAAGTGCTATAATTTTACCCATTGAGGTGAGTAACATACCCTACAAAACCTATTTTGCACAAAAACCCTAAAAAAATCTATAACAGGTCCGTAAACTAATGTTACCACTATGTAGAGCTCAAAACAATTATGCAATTTGGAAAAAATGGGCATTTATAGAATTTATGGCCTCCATATGATTTGGTTAAATTAGCATTCAAATTAGAAAAAATCAAATATCAAACCTTTTAAAAAAAATACCAAATATCGAATTACCACTTGGCACCATTAGATTGGATTTTGTGCTCTTTTGCCAAAGAATGAAAATTTGAAACTTGACTAAATGTCATTGGTTCATGCTCAAATACACACACACAATTGGTCTTATGTAGGTTTGGTAATTATGGGGATCAAACCTAAGACCTTGCACAAGTAAATGGGTAATATTACCAATGATCCACATGTGCTCTTTGGAACCGTATAGGAGCAAAGGTAATGTAAACATGTTGCAGTGATCTAAAACACCTTGGAACAAAAAACTATTCTTGAGTCGATTCAAACTCAATACCTCACCTCTAATAGCAACCAAATCAATCTTTGTTCCACATAGTGTGTTGTGTCTGAAAGCCTTCCTTTCTCTCCAAGACACATAAGTTATCCAATGTAGTAATAAATTAGCTCAAAAAATGCTTTGTAGGGAATCAAACCATTGACCAAGGTATTGAAAGAAAGCAATCCGGCCATATGTTGTTGATAGGGATGAGACTAAAAAAAGAAGATCCTATTATTGTGCATAAATCAAGGCTTGTGTGCCAAAAGGGGTGTTGTCAAGTTTTGAACTAGTGACCTTCTAGCCATAGCCAAGAGTGCCTACCATTATGCCAATCCCTTCCTATGTAAAATATAGGTCAAATAGATCTATCTTAATTTGTATACAATATTGAAAAGAAAAAAAATGCAAAAGGTTTTGAACCTAATATCTCCTAGATAGAAACGTGTGAACAAACCATTGCATCCACCATGTTGAAATAGCCATACCTCTAGTGCTAAATTATATATAATGTTCTTAGGGGCACAAAAAAAGAACCCAAATGTGGAAAAAATCATCTTATGAGTAAGAAAATAAAATATGAAAAGAGAATTTGAAATTTAAATTTTTGAAAATTAAAAAAAGAACATAAATATGATGTTAAAATCACTAGCAAAAATCTATTTTGCTAAATGAATGATGGAACTCTAGAATCAACTTTGATACCATGTTTTGATTTGTAATATTTTCTAGAAATCTTCCAAAACATCCATTCACCACAATCATATGCTAAAAAGAAGAAAAGGTAATTTAAAAGATAGCAATAAGAAATGATGTAAAGAAACAAAGAGATATGACAAGAAGTATAAGGTAAATTCCTATGGACACCCCAATATATCACATTTATGGTTCAAATTTTTTCTAATATAAGGATATTAATAGTGATACAAAATTCCCAATGAGAGGTTAGCCTTAGGCTGACATTGATTTAATCTTGAGGTTAACATTATAATAAAATAATAATAAATTACTCTTTCAAGAAAGGTTATCCATAAAGATGGATTAACAATACCACTAAGGGTGAATACATGAGAGTGCACTTAGGATTATATGAATACGATCATATGATTACACATAGATGCCAATAGGCTTACATATAATAATTCCTATAGGCTTACATTAAGAGCATCCGTAGGTACTTCATCACTATTGGCCTTGGACTAATAAGGTCAAATTACAAATATTTCAATAAGATCAACCATTTTATTATCCATTGGAGTGCTTATTATTTATTTAGTGATATTACTTTGGTGTCTATAAACACTTTTCATACTACATTGTGTTTTTCTATGAGTTGGTATTTCTTTCTAGGTAATGTGGCAATTTTTTCATTTTTAGAAAGTGTTAAATATGACAATATAGAACCAAGAAAATATAGAGAAAACCTTGATCCATGAGGAACTTTGAGTAGTCAATTTTATAAATATTCTTATGATTATATGACTTTATTTATTCAAAATTTTACACATATTAGATATATTATATTTTGAAAAAATATTACATTTGTTGTTAGGTCAACTATACAATACCCAACTAGTCTTTTATCAAAGATATTCTTCACTTCCATTTCTATCAAATATATTCTTCATCTTCAGTTCTATGTTTTTTCAATCATATCCTTGAAATTATTCTTATTAAGAGATAAAATATCACTTGGCTACATGTGTTCTATAGACAACAAGTTGTGTACGGGCTGAGACCTTGAATCCCTTTCCAAAGGGGACATGAAATCATGTGGGTTTTTCTACTTAAATATTTCTATGTATATGTATAAATTTCATAAATCACCTGAGGTTGTGTAATATAGCCTTAATATCTATTGAATAAGACCCTATAATCTAAAAAAAAAATTATGCAAGAATATAAGTATGCAAGCAAACAATAGACCTAAGATATGATCTCTTTTGATTTTAATGGTTGCAAATACAGTAAAAGCATCTTTTCTTTTCAAGGATAAACAAGAGATTATGCAAACATAAAATATAGCCTAGATGTAACTAGATGATTTTGTGATTTCTTGCCTAAAATATTTTGATAAAATAAATTGACCTAGATTTATTCCTTTTTCCTTAATATTAAATTGTTAAGAAATAGATAATAAAATACAATGACATAAACAAATATAATGTGAATCATATTACAAAAATTACAAAAAATAGACAAATACAACCAAAAAACTAAAATACGTAATTTTGGTGTCTAAACAAAAGCATTGAATTTCTAGAATAGTGCTACCCCTAGTGCTAGAATTGATTTCCAACATTATCATAACCACATCTAAAAAAATAAGGCAAAATACAATTGGAATTATGTTTAGGGGGTTTGTATGAGAGAGAGAAGTAGATGACTATATGGGTAAAATGATTAGATCCCCTTTTTCTTATAACAATAAAAATATTTTCCTAGAAATGGAAGAAAGAACCATGCAATCTCTACAATAGCACTAATAGTGGTGCTATTGAAGAAATATGGTGATACTATTTAGTTAAAAATAGAAAGACAAAATTGTTAGAATTTTTGGTATTAGAAGTGCTATTGTTATTGCAACTCAAACACAAGGTCTAGGATGAAGCAGGGTTATGCATAAAGGGTTGGACCCAAAATATATTTATAAAAATAAGGTGAATCAATTTTAAAATCGAGGTGAATCCTAGACAAATTCATTTAGGAGATATGGCAAATTGCCTTTATTTTTCATGAAAAATATAAAACTATGGTGAATTTTAAATTTTTGGTAAGTAATATCATATGATATAAAATTGACTATCCTCTAGATGAAAATGATATTTTGACTATCGATCGAATAAAATCAACAACTCGACTATCAACCAATAGCAAAATATATCTTGATTGCCAACCAACTACAAATGATAGCTCAACTATTGGTCAAGATAAAATGATATCTCAACTATCAAATGATTGCAATCGATAGCTCAATTGTGGGCCAATAACAAATGATAGCTTGACTATTAGTAAACTATAATTGATAGCTCAATATCAGTTTGATTACAAAATAATAGCTAAGTTTCACTCAAATGCAAAGAAGTATTCGACTATAGATAGGTTGTAAAGCTATCTATGATGATGGATCGATTGCAAAAAGGGGTTTCACTACATATCGATAGAAACTAGATATTCAACTCTAAATTGGTTGTAGTAGGGTATCTGAATATAGTTTAGGTGCAACAAAGGGTCTAACTCTAGATCGATTGCAACCAGGTATCCGACTCCTGATCAATTGCAATAGGGAGTCTGACTACAGATCAATAATAATAAGGTGTTTGACTCCATATCGATCATAAAATATAGGCTAAGTCCAGATCAGTTGCAATAATATGTTCAAATCTAGATTGATTGTAATTGGGTATCTAACTTTGGATCAATTACAATTGGGTATTTGACTCTTGATTGGTTGTAATGAGGGGTCTGACCATAGATCAGTTGCAATAGGGTATCTTAATCTATGTTGGTTGCATCATAGTTTACAATACCACATGTCAAACAATCACTCATTCACTTATCCATGTTGAATGACATGCTACCACATGTCCAATCACATTTAATTTTGGCATACAATTTTCTATAAAAGGCATATGCAGTCACTTTTTATAATTTTTCTTCTGCACATCCTCATAGTGAACCCAAGGAGACCACTACCCTTCACCATAGTCTCTCAAAAATTTATGCTACTTCAAAAAACCACTCCAAGAACTGACCACTACTTCCTCCCCTGCTTCCAAAATTACCTTCAAAAACCATTTTTGTCCAACCATTTTTGATATGTTAACCACAACCAAAATTGAAATTTCTTGGGTTAATTTTGTAGGCTTACAGGGTTTACTTTCAATACCATAGTTTAAAATAGATAACCATATCTTATTGAGCATTATAGATGCCTACAACAACGATACCACCACAGTAAATATGACAATCTAGAATAAGAAGATCATTTTTATGATCAAACCCTCAAACATGGAAAGATTGATAGGTCTCCCTCATAGGAATGTTGATCTCATCACTTCAAAGTTCTAGCTATCTACAGATGACAAAGCATACCTAGAGATCCAATTCAATCTCTTTAGAATTATTTTTAGGTATAATTGTTGATTTTATTTCAAATTCAAAATTTAAAATCTATGATTTCTAAACTAATGATTATTTTTTGTAGTTTCTACCACTAATTCTAGAAGGGAATTAACTAATTTATCTATTGAAAACAAATATCTAAAATCTTATATAAAATTATTCCAAGCAAGACTCATTTTACAAGGAAGACCAACAAACATTCCATTCTAGGGATTGGCCTATCTGGTTCGGTGTCTTCACCACCAAAACTTTGATTGGTGTGCATATATTTCACAACACATGATATGAACTACATAATATTTAGAAAAATACAACATTGGCTATCGCAAAAATGTAATTTTATTCTTGGTTTTTATTATGAATGTTTTAATAATTTATAAATTGCAGATGTACCTACTATGTTGCATCCAACAATAGTGAGAATTTCCATGTCATCCAAAGAGGTGAAGGTAAAAATTCTATTTTTTAGGAATATTTTTTTTAATAGCACAACATGTTTTCCTTTATTAATTTTAAATTTGCACCTAAATTTAGAGAAATGTAGCCTTAAGCATGACCAAATGGGATGCTTCCGTAAGGGGTTTTATACCAAAAGTCACTAGTGATTCTTCTGAAACAGAGTCAAAAGCAACACCCTTGCAGAGGTCTCTAAAACACTTGAGCTATAATTATTCTCATGCAGGTAATTTTCCACATGTTTTTACACATATTGTGCAATGTAAATCTAGTGAGGCCACCCCCATGATAGGTAAGGTTAATGTTTTGAGCTTCTTTGTATATATTTGTTTAGTTGAAATTATAATAATTTTAATTTCCTGTTTCATGTGTTTTCAATGTTATGCTCCACCCCCCCTCATGCACTCGCATTGTAATGCCTTCATAGGTTGGAAAACAACACCATATCTCATTGTTGTCGGGTAAGCATGTTTTTATAAAATTAATATATATTAATTTTATTCAATTTAATTTTCTTTAACCAAATCTTATTATAATATTTTTAGGTGCCTCCTTGCAATTTATTGAAAGAAGGTAGCAGATGATGCATCCACCACCACCACCACCTACACAATGAAAATTATTAATGAGATATCAAATCTGGGGTGGAAAACAGTTTTTTCCATTGATATCATGGGGGGACCAAGCCAAATAATGTATGAATTTCCAAATATTGTTTTTTCAAAAAAAATTCATTGTAAGAAATTTGAGCTTAGGATTAGATAATCCTTTGTTATATGATGATTATATGTTATAGGAAAAGGGTTCAAAGCAACCGATGTGCTTAAAGTACAACAAACACAAGAATTTATTTTAGCATAGCAAACCTCATGTAAGCCTTCTGACACTAGTGACTTTGGTCATCAAACTGAGGATGAAAAAGTAAATTTATCTAAAAAAAATTAATGGTTGATAATTGTGAAGCACTAATTAAAGATAGTTTACTTCATAATATAAAGGAATTGAGGTATTGGGAATTTTGGGTAAAATCCTAATCAGGGAGATAAGTGCCCAATATAAAAAAATTGATAAAAGGGAAGATATTTTTTCTTTGGTTCAAAACAGCCCAAAAAAGATTGGTGGTCTATTACATCAAGTTGAATCAAGATCAATGAATGCTACTATTGTGTACAATGATTAAATTTTAAATATTATTTTGAATAGATTGGAAAACCTTAATGCTAAATCCCAAACATATTTTAACCAATGGGATTTTGATAAGAAGAAAGTTTTAGTTGTTGAGGCTTCAAGGGATGCAACTGAGGTGAGACTTTAGTTGCAATAAATTTTATAGTTATGTTTTATCATATAACTCTCGATTATTTTTAATATTTATTTTTATTTTTTGCAGTAAAATTTTAAAAATTTAAAGAAAAAATTTATAAGCATTGATGTTAATATCTACATGGCGATGAAAACACTTGAAGGTGCAATACAAATGAAGGAAACATTATAAGCCAAGGTGAGAGAAAATAATTATCTAAGAGCCCTTATAAAGGAGCATAAAATGTATCTAGATATCTTGATTAAGAAGAAACATAAAGAAAACCTTTCTGCAATGCAAGAAGATCCAAATCAAGATGAAAGAGCATTGTTGGGGATCATACAAAAGGTAGAGAAAGGCCTCATCAGAACATGAGCACTACCAGTGTAGGATATTGACACAAGAGATAAGTAAAATGAACCTAAAATGTTAGGATAATCTCCAACTCAAGGTGATATATACACAAGGAGTCGATGAATATGTCTCAGAGCCTCCATTTAAAAATTAAGAAATTGTAAAATGTTTCCTAGTTGACAAAAAATTTTGTTGTATTGCAATCAATAATTTTGTACAATGTATATTTTCAATTCAAATAATGAAAAAGAAATTTATTAATTTGTGTCTTCTATCATTAAATGGTTGTTTCCATTTACATTCATGTGTTGCTTTTAAATATATGATGATTCAATTATATTTACTATTATAAATTCAAATAACAAATGAAAAATTACTATGGTATAACTCAATTGTGCCAATAGATTAATATCATTACATTAACAATAATAAAATATAAATCATAAGGTTTTATCATTGAAAATAGTTAACACACTACAAAGGCTACGATGTAAAACATAGAATTTTATGAACAAGATTTTTTTTTTAGTTGTGATATCCGATTACGATGAAAATGATAACAAATAAAATCCAATTTATCAATGTTAAATCTTAGAAAAATTACAATTGTGGTAGATGAAACAAACACTTCTCAACTTTTCCATAATCACTTGTTAGCATAGCAGATATTTGTGTATCCACTATCTTATCATAGCAAGCATAATTATCCTTATTATCATACGTATTTGTGATACCCCTTCTATCTTCCAGGGATTTCTAGTACGCCACTACTCTATCATAGGGAAATTTGTCTAACTCATACGTTGACACATAAATTATCAAACAAATTTTCAAGTTTTTATCTAGCATATTACAAAGTTTAGATTCCATGAAAGATAGTGCACTAAAATCTCTCTCATCTTCCACAAATCCTAAAATTATAGTTTGACATAATTCATATAAACAAAGATATTCACTGATTGTATATTGTAAGACACTACTTGGATGCAAAATTTTCAACACATGTGTAATAGAACCAGGCTCACAAAAGTTACTCAAACATGACGTTTTATCAACCATTGTCATTCTAAAATGCGATGACTATTGTGTTAAAAGTTATTTTTTGAGAATACCTTTTATTTCAACACCATTGACTTCCACACATTTATTGAAATTTTTAACAAGTGTGCCCATATATTTAATAAAAAACTCATTTGTAAATTTTTAGTCAATACTAGGACCCTAAAACATGAGGGTAACCACAACATGGACTCAATTAACTCATCTCTTTGAAATCGATCTCTAATTTTACTTATCAATGATTCTGCTATTTTTAACAATTTAATATTAGTATTGTGTAAAACTACTCCAAATACACTGTGTTATAGAAATTTGTTCAACATCATCTGTAACTATATTTGATTCACCTTTCAAAATAATATAGAGGTGTTATTTTTCCATGAACATTAATACAGAGATGATCATTGATGTCAAACTTCAAAAATCTTTTTGGATCATTCACATTAGTTAATGTTTTCCAACTATCAAACAAAGGGTCTATAAAATTATCTTCAAACACGTATATCCTATCAATATGCATACATATTTGTTTTCTTATCTTGATGAAAACAAAAATATAGATGGATATTTCTTGTGCAATTTTAATCAATCTATTCATTTCTTGCAATAGTGAAAGAATACCATATAATGTTAGAAGTGTTTCCAAGTCAATCAAATGGTATAAAAAATCTTTTGCCTTATCAACTACCCTACGATTTTCATACATAAAGCTTTTTAAAGATTGATATTCTATAAAAACTTTGTATGTGGGTTGATACAATGAAATCCATCTTGTATCCACATATTTAAACAATTTTCTTCCTTTTGTAAGTTCTAGTGCAAACTGTTAAACTTTGTAAAACTTTTTGGACTGCACAAAAAATAAGCATGTATTTTGTAGATGAGTTCTTCCACTATCACAACATCATCGAAGGTGTTCACAATTGTATATGCAAGATTTATTCTATGATCCATGTAATGAATGGGTATCAAATATGAGGTAATTGATGTTTGAAGTCTAACACAAAGACCACTCCTGTATCCTTTCATTGTAGCAATACTGTCATCCCCAATGCATATTAAATTTATGGCTATTTATATATAATTTATTCGTACAATATATTTTAAGATAGATACAACAAAATGATAAAGGTTTTCTGCATTACAATTTTTCACCATCTTATGTAATGCTAACAAACTAGGATGCCTTACATGATTTTGGAATGTGTACACATGTATGTAAATACAAGATGTGTTGTCAACAACCGTCACCTCATCAATTGAAAGTGAAATGAATTTTGCATTTTTTACTTTCTCTCTTAGGTCCTTCTCAACCAAAAATAGATATTTTACCATTTCCCAACCACTTCGACCTCACCAATGAAAAATTGGAAGGTTTTGCATATTGGCTAGTTGAAATAGGTTTTTATAATCAATAAAATTGGACATGGGTCTATCCTTTTTAAGAATACTATACACGACAACCAATTGTAAACTTTTTGAAGCCAAATTGATCTTATGAATTTTTAAAAATTGGGCTTGAATTGTTCCACATTTCTTAACAAGATATTTTTGGACCTCCATTTCTTTTTCATATTCTTGTGTATATCTAACATGCACACATTCTGATGTATCTTTCCACCTAATTTATTTCTTACCTATCCCATCACTTTCTTTAATTGTTGAATAGAATTTACCACAATGTTTTTCTATTTTATCTAACTTCAATTTATTTTTATGATCATTACCTTATTTCCAAGTTCCAACTACAAATTATGCATCTACATTATGTTGGAATTTCATTGTTGTTCTCTAGATGGATTGGATCTATAAAGGGATATGTTGATGATCATTCAAGCTAAAATATCCTTCCAGTAGTCCACCTTGTTAACTTTCTTCATTTAGTTTTTTTACTTGAAAATTCCCCAAAAGTTTGTATTGTATTTGAATGACCATTTTCATTTTCTAGTGGCATGTCATTTTATTGGATGTCATTGCTAAGAGAATTTTCATATGGAGACATATCTTGGTGAGGAATATCTTCAAGTGGATGTATATCAGGGTCAATAGTGTATTCTTCATGCAATGATATTCTTTATCATTTTATGATTAAGAGAATATTTACAAACAAAAATAAATAAAAGAAATACTTTATCTATTTACGGTACCTTGAATTTGTGTAGATTTCAATGGATCATTGGATTTTAATATATGGTTAAAATAATTGAGGATGCTATTTTTACTAGAAGATTGGCCACCATTATTCCCATCACCAGTAGGTGCCATTCTAGTTGTGATGAAAAATAATTTTAATTTAGAAAATTAATAAAATGTTGAACATATCTTAATATAATGTTGATATATTATATTGTAAATAGAATAAACAAAGGATTGGTTGGTAGAAAATACATAGCAATTTCCAGTTAGGCAATATCACAATTTTTTTAGTGTATGCCACTCCTCTATTTTATTGAGATAGACAATACCAAATTTTACTACTAAATGTACTCAAAATTATAGTCTTAGTGGAACAGATAGAGGATTGATAAGCACCATGTACCATGGAAGAATTTGTAAAACATACCAATTTGTAGTCAATCATTATCGTGATTTTTCAAACTGAATATTTATCTCTACTCATTACTTACTTTTTAGAGTGTCATATGATAGAAAATATTCTACTTTTGTGTTGCTTCAGTTGATAAAAAAATGAGGATATAGATTCATATGATGAAAAAAACAAAAGTAGAGAATATTATATTGCTTAGAAAAATACTTAGTGATTGAAATCTAGAGAAAATATTACTACAAGGTCTCAAAAGTAAAGTTTAACTAGAACACAGAACTTGCAACATATCAATTTGTAGTCAGCCATTATCATGATTTTTGGAGCTTGAATATCTCTATCTATGATCTCTTGCTTTTTTTTGGAAATACACAATTTTTTGAATTTGTATTTATTCAAGAAATAATATAAATGAAGATAAAGAATTAGAAGATGAGTAGAATATGATTAATTTTAGGTTGAAAAAGAATAAATGTGGGTAATGAACACAATTATAGACTCAAATTCTTAAGTAGAACAAATAGAGGATTGATGTTTTTGTATTTGTATTTATTCAACTGATAAACAAAATGAACTTACAAAATTAGATGAACATAATGCAAGTACAAACACTTATAATATTTTACAAAAAAGGTGCATATATCACTTAGAAATAGATGTAGAGATTCAAATCTATAGAAAATGCTAGATATTACTACTACAACTCAATGAACTCATACTCAAAAATAAAAAAGAGAGGATTCATCAGTACCATGGCATAAATTGCAACATACCAATTTTCTTTGCAAGTGATCACTCCCAACAACCTTTTGGTTGGTTTCTTCTCTCGATCAAAATTTATTTGGTTTTTGGAACGATTGTATATCTTCTAGTTACTTCACCCAATCAATTTTTTGTTTGTTTTAGCAGCCAATCAAAGTTCAACTTGTTTCTACATCCAACCAGATATCATTTAGTTTTTTGCCCCAATCGAAGTTCATTCTATTTTTGCACATGGTAGGATATTGGTTGGTTTTTAAATTAGTTAAATTCTATGTGTTTTAGGACACAATTAGAGTTTGGAATGTTTCAAAACCTATTTAGATTTTGGTTTATTTCTAGACTTGGACATATTTTAATTGTTTCTACACCCGATCAGATATTGGCTAGAATCTGCACCTGATCTGAGTTCGACCAATTTCAAAACCTAGTCAAATTTTTGTTGTTTCTACACCTAGTCATATAGCAAATGGAATCTCTACCAAATAATATTTTGTCTTTTTTAGCACCTAATCAAATTTTTACTTGTTACAACACTCAATTGGAGTTTGACTATTTCTACACTTGATCGGATATCAACTGGTGTTCATATCCAGTCAAAGTTTAGCTTTTTTTAGCATCCAACTAGAGTTTATCTATTTTTGTGCCTGATTGGTTTGTTCCTATATGCGGTAAATGGTTAGTTAAGTTTTTGAATCTGATCTATGATAAATTGGTTTCTACAATCAATTCATTATCAGTAGGTCTCTGCAATAGATCAGTTATCGATAGGTCTCTAGAATCGATTAGTTTTAGATCTTGTCTTTCTGTTGGAAGGTTTTCATTGTTGAACCTCATTTTTTGAAGAGTTTGAACGTTTTACATGAATAAGTATATTCCACATTAATTATATATATTGGTGGTATAAGAGGTCAATTTGGTGGGAGAAATATATTTTTTATACTTTCAAGGCAAAAAAAATCCATATTGAGGCAGGATTGTTGGTGATTAAAAAAAAATTAAATTAGTCTCAACATGGGGCGAGCCAACCCCTAAAAAATATTTGGACCCAAAAAATTTGGGTGAATGGGCTGACGTATAGGGTTATCAAATTTGCCAATTTCAAATTTAAAAAATGCTAATATCAATGAATCAATGATGATTCACCATTATGCATAACCCTAGGATGAAGGAAAGCTTATAAAAATATGCCTTAAAGTTTATTATAGCTAATGGAGCTCAAGAATAAATGTCTAAGTGCAAATTTGAACATAAAACATGTTGAATAAAAGATAATACTAAGAAAATTCTAAAGAGGATGACATGTATAAAATATAGACTGTATGTAAATGCCCCAATGAGATATAGGACTAATACAAATATCCTAGTGATATGTCTAAGTGGAATGGAGTTCAAATCTAGTCAGGGTTTAAGGATACCTATAGTAACTAAGTTAACAAGGTAAAATGAAATAATGAGACAACAAAAACACCTATTAGGAAACTACTGCTATGAAACTATGTTCTCATTAGCATAAATATTTCATCCAAAAATAATTATCTAATAAAAATCCACCCAATGAGATAGAGAGATAATACCCTTAGGGTAGGAAAACAAAAAAAATAATCCTTAAATAAGGAATAAATCTACAAGATCTCCTAACATGAGAGTGCCATTTAGAAAGGGTGAAGTCCCATAAGCCATTTTTGGCCAAATACAATTACATATGATTGATCTCCATGATGAATACAATGAAAAATATCCCTTGCTTATATACCCATCTTCTAATTATACTTTGGGCAGCAAACTATTAATATTACAGTATAATATAATATAATCAACCTTGGCTTATGTGTGGCCCATGCTAACCCTTATACAATATAATATCATATCTCCATATACCTATTCCTATGTATCTTAACATTCCACCCTACTTACAAATTTATTATTCTTGAAACATATGAAGAAATAAGAAAATATGATTTACTAAACAATATTAGCAACTAGTACCAATTTGTATCATCCATCCATCACAGTGAAACTTTGATTTGTGGTGGTCTTTGTTGATGTCACTATGCCATTTTTTCAATTGAGTATCCAAAACCACTTCATTGGCACCATGCTTATGCTACTTTATTATGATAATTCGAATGATGGATCCATTTATTCCTTGATTTTGTTGCACCATTCTAAAAAAAAATATCACTATGCTTTCTCTTCCAAAAACCGGCATACTTGGTTCCCTTTTGATTCCATGTTAGAACTATGATATTGTTTTCCTAATCCATGCTTCTAATATTATTGCCAATCTTGGTGATTTGTATGGTGATATGCTACAACCTTAACTTGATGTTCTACTTTCTTTGTCTCAACATGTGGCTCCACTATTTTAAAAATTTCTTCATGATGTTCTTTCATGTTCTCTTTTTTGATGTGTCCTTATGTTTTTCTATCAAATCTTCCTTAGACTCTACTACTATTAATTCCATGAAACCTGTTGCTATTGCTTCTTCGATGGACTCTATTATTGCTACTTCCTTCTTGGATTATATTTTAGGTTCTTCTATTTGTTCTTCAATTTATTTCTTTGCAACCACTTCTTGTTCCCTTACCATAACTACTTCTTGTTTCTCCTTGGATCCTTGCTCCATAAGCTAAGAAATATCCTACAATGTTATCTTCTTTTTACTAGACCATAACTTCATAAACTTATTTTACACATTAATGTTAACGATACCCAAAGAATCCAACCAAAGATAATATAGAATAATATACACAAAATTCATCTCAATAGCATGAAAATTTGAATGTTAAACATATTTATCCATGCTGAACTTTAAATCTTCAAAATTTTGAACATTCTCACCCTTAAGTTGTATGCCCTTAATTATTTTTGTTTGAACTTGTAACCTCTTAGCCAAATCAATATTAATAAAATTATATTTTCTTCTAGGGTTAATGGAAATAATAACCTTTTTCTTCTGAATGTAACCATAAACCTACAAAATATATTTTTTAGATTCAAACAAATCCCTTTGTCCACTTTTTAACTTACCTGCTACCAAATGTGTGGTTTCCTCTATCTGCAAACTGACATATTTTTTGCCTTCTACCACTTTAAAATTTTCTAGCTTTATTTTATTTTATTTTTATTTCTAAAGCATTTTTATTTCTTCTTCATATCCCTTGATGGTGACCTTTAAACTAGCTACCTTTCTATATGGATCTATTAACTCAAGAATGCATGCTCCATTTCATCCCAAGTATATACACCATTCCTTTCATTATCAAAATTTACCCACCAAGAAAAAACTTCCTCTTTAAATATTTTGCTAAGGAAGAATTACCAAAAAGGACTATTAATATATAGAGACCTAAAAATTTTCCACCATTCTCTAGCATCAATATCATCCTCTCCAAAAACAAATTGTAGCTCCATAAGTTCATGCCCTAAGATAAAGATAATGAAAACTAGGGTTTCATAAAAATATATATCTCCTTATTGATTTGAAGCTAAAATTCCACATAAACAATGAGATCTGCAAATTTTCTTCAAAAAAAAATAAACTACAACTGATTTGCTTACCCTAATTGAAAAATTTCATTTTAAAAAAATCATGATTTGAAAATTTGTCACTACCATTTTTCCATATGAATGACTTAATAGGATCATATCTCCTTTAATAGTATTTGGATTCCTTCATATGACCACTCATTTTAAAGATATTCAAATTTTGCATAAAATGGTCCAAGAATCATCTGAATTGGACAAAATTTCATAGATATATGGCTCCTAAAAGATGAGATAATTTTTGAAAAAAATCGTCCTTATTCTACAATCCATAAAAATATGACCCTTAATTTTTTAGAATCATTGCTTTGATACCACTTGTTATGAAAATTTATTCTCATTAACATACATTCACCAATATGCAAAAATATCAAATCATTAATCCAAAAATAATTATCTAATAATAATCCATATAATGAGATAGATATAAATAATGCCCTTAAGATAAGGAAACACCAATTTTATTCCTTAAGGAAGGAATAACTCCACAATATCTCCAAATATGAGAATGCCACTTAGAGAGGGTAAATTCTTGATGGGGACCGTGATTCACACAGTCAAAATATTCATGCTTTTCATTAAAATATTCTAAAAAATTATACACGCATCAAAATAAAATAGCCCGTAGGCTTTACAATGACCAAGCTCAGCTTCGGTCTCTCTCACTGTGCTACTTCTTCCCGTTCTCCGGTCCACCACCCCCATTACAAAAAAAAATTTGAGTTTTATATCGAAGTCTCGGCTCCCTAGGCAATTAATGCCCACCAGCGCGAAATCCAAAAATTTAAAAATGAAAGTCCCCTTCTTCTGCAAGTTGTCGAATCTCCTCATCAATGGGCAACTGCCCCGATCCCCTATGGGAGCTTGCATTAAATACTCCCCTTGCCCTGCAACCACCGCTTCTAGACTGTCTCTCGGGAACAGTTGCTTGTCAGAACATTCATCTGCACCCTCTACCTCTTTTCCCGTGCACGCGGCCTGTCCACGTGTCAAAATTTTAAAACTGTCTTCAACCGACCATGAAATCTCAATCCACATGGTAGCCTTTAACTGGTCATGATATCACGACATGTCGCAATATCATGACATGTCATGGTATCGTGACCCCCATGCCCTTCTGCCTCTGCTACACCTTTGGAGCCACAATTTTGTGACATGTCACGAAATCATGACATGTCACGATTTCATGACTCCCACGCCATTTCATACTTGTCCTGCCTTCGGAGCCGCGATTTCATGAAATGTCACGAAATTGCGACATGTCACAATTTCACGGCTCCCCTGCCTTTGTTTTCTCCCCTGTCGATGCCTTCTGTCTTCAACTCGTCGCGATATCGCGACGTCGCGATATCACGATGGAAACTTCCCTTTGGCCCCTGCCTTCAAACTCATCGTGATATCACGACGTCGCGATATCACGATGGAAACTTCCCTCTGCCTTGTTGCTACCTTTGGGGTCACGATTTTGTGACCCCCCCAAACTTGGCCTTTGAAAATAAAACAAATTGCTTAGAAGATTCGATTGTTGCCAGATTGTCCTACTGTCACCGGATGCTCCTGCATCAGACACCCCAGGTAAAAAGGAGAAGTGACCTTCACTTCTATGCGGTACGATCCACGTATTTTGTAATATCTCCAAAAACTTCTCAACCTTTGCAACCTGCTCAAATCCTATCTCCTGGCAAAATTTTTTGCCCTCTACCAGAAAAATTCTAGCATTACTGCACACCTTCTCATCCACTGTCTGTAACGACTTTAATTTGTGGCACACTCCATCTTTCATCAAGGAGTAAGTATTTGCATGACCATCATGCACTGCACTCCGATCAAACTGCCATGGCCTTCCTAATAACAAATGGCAAGCATCCATGGGGAAAACATCACACAGGACCTCATCCTAGTATCTCCCAATCTGGAACGTGACTAAACACTGTTCACGGACCCATGCTCTGTGGTCCTTCCGCAACCACGCAATCCGGTATGGATGTGGGTGTCTCCTTCTCTCCAACTGTAACTTAGCAACCATCTCCTCGAAAACTAAGTTATCTGTACTTCCATTGTCTATAATAACATTACAGACTTTGCCCACACTTTTGCATCGTGTGTGGAATAGGCTTCTCCTCTGCTCCGGTTTGTCTTCCTCAATCAACATGGTCCTCCTCACAATCATTGCTTCTCCCTTCTCAGCTTCTTCGTAATGTTCTCGACTCAAGATCTTCCCTCCGCCATAGCAGCCTCCGGCAGACCCACTTGTTTCTTGTTCACTCTCTCGGGGTGCTGGGGACACTCATATGCCCGATGTCCCTCTTCTCCATAGTGGAAACATGTTCCCCGAAGCACTCCTCTTCCATACCCACGTCCAGATCTACCTCTCCCTCTTGGGTAGCCATTATTCTGAACTTGCGGTTTGGGTTCTTCATCTTCTTTCTGATTCTAGCTGTTGCTAACCTCTTCTTTCTTCTCTTCCTTTCCTTCATCCTTTCTTCCACCAGTATTTCCTCCAGGCCCTCTTCCTTTTTTCTTGCTCTCAAACCTTTTGTTCAGTTTTTCTTCAACCTTTAGAGAAAACTGGTAAGCATCTTCAATGGTGCTCACTCGCACTAAGCCCAACTCTTCCTAGATACTAGGTCTCAACCCATTAATATAACGGGCCACCTTTTCTTTACTTGCTTCTAAATGGCCGGTTATAATGGAGATTTTATAAAATTCCTCTGTATACTCTTGGACAGTTTTATTCATCTATCTTAAACCTTGCATTTTTCTTAGCAGATCCAATTCGTAATTTGCCAGAATAAATTATATTTTTAATTTTTCTACCATTCGTTCCCATCTTGTTATCCGTTCTTTTCCTCTTTTGTTTCGTTCCAGCTGTACCCCCTTCCACCATATGCTGGCATGACCTTTTAATTTGGTTTTGACAAATTTGACCAGCTTAGGATCTTCAACTTCTTCATACTCGAAGTATTCTTCTAGATAATTTATCCAATCAATCAATTCCTCCGAGTTCAAGTTCCCAGAATACGTGGAAACTTCTATCTTCAGCCTCTTCTCGATCTGGGATATGGCTTTGTACAGTCTGGCTTGTGCCGGATCTATAGCTTCTTCTTCTTCTTCAAACTGATTTTCTTCCTCATCTACTTCATCTTCACTGTCTGCATCTCTCCTCGGTTCGTGTCCTCTACACAGTTCTTATTGCAGGGCCTGAACTTGTCACTGTAAAGCTAAAAAATTTGTTGCTGCCATGCATCTCCTGCCAACGGGGTTTCTTCTCGGAGGCATCTTCTCACTTTCTCACGAGCCTTCCCACAGATCCTAGTGTGACTGCCTCACGTCCAATGATCTGTCACACACTCAGGAACTCCAGCTCTGATACCACTGATGGGGACCGTGATTCACACAGTCAAAATATTCATGCTTTTCATTAAAATCTTCTGAAAAATTATACATGCATCAAAATAAAACAGCCCACAGGCTTTACAATGACCAAGCTCAGCTTCGGTCTCTCTCATTGTGCTACTTCTTCCTGTTCTCCAGTTCACCACCCCCATTACAAATTTTTTTTTGAGTTTTATATCAAAGTCTCGGCTCCTTAGGCAATTAATGCCCACCAACGTGAAATCCAAAAATTTAAAAATGAAAGTCCGCTTCTTCTACAAGTTGTCAAATCTCCTCATCAATGGGCAACTGCCTCGATCCCCTATGGGATCTTGCATTAAAGACTCCCCTTGCCCTACAACCGTCACTTCCAAACTGTCTCTCGGGAACAGTTGCTTGTCAGAACATTCATCTGCACCCTCTACCTCTTTTCTCATGTGCGCGGCCTATCCACGTGTCAAAATTGTAAAACTGTCTTCAATCGGCCATGAAATATCAATCCACGTGGTAGCCTTTAACTGGTCACGATATCGTGACATGTCATGGTATCACAACCCCCACACCCTTCTGCCTCTGCAATGCCTTCGGAGCCGCGATTCCATGACATGTTGCGAAATTGTGACATGTCACGATTTCGCGACTCCCATGCCCTTCCATACTTGTCCTGCCTTCAAAGCCATGATTTCGTGACATGTCATGAAATCATGACATGTCATGATTTTGCATCTCCCCTGCCTTTGTTTTCTCCCCTGTCGATGCCTTTTGTATTCAACTCGTCGCGATATCGCGACGTCTCGATATCGTGACGAAAACTTCCCTCTGGCCCCTGCCTTCAAACTCGTCACAATATCGTGACGTCGTAATATCACGATGGAAACTTCCCTCTGCCTTGTTGCTGCCTTTGGGGTCACGATTTCGTGACCCCCCCAAACTTGGCCTTTGAAAATAAAACAAATTGCTTAGAATATCCGATTGCTGCCAGATTGTCCTGCTGTCATCGGATGCTCCTACATCAGATGATGGGGACCGTGATTCACATAGTCAAAATATTCATGCTTTTCATTAAAATCTTTTGAAAAATTATACACGCATCAAAATAAAATAGCCCGCAGGCTTTACAATGACCAAGCTCGGCTTCGGTCTCTCTAACTGTGCTACTTCTCCCCGTTCTCCGGTCCACCACCCCTATTACAAAAAAAATTCTGAGTTTTATATCAAATTCTTGGCTCCCTAGGCAATTAATGCCCACCAGCTCGAAATCCAAAAATTTAAAAATGAAAGTCCGCTTCTTCTGCAAGTTTTTGAATTTCCTCATTAATGGGCAACTACCCCGATCCCCTATGGGAGCTTGCATTAAAGACTCCCCTTGCCCTGAAACTACCGCTTCCAGACTGTCTCTCAGGAATAGTTTATTGTTAGAACATTCATTTGCACCCTCTACCTCTTTTCCCACACATGTGGCCTGTCCACGTGTTGAAATTTTAAAACTATCTTCAATCGGCCGCAAAATCTCAATCCACATGGCAGCCTTTAACTGGTCACGATATCACGACATGTCATGATATCGTGACATATTGCGGTATCGTGACCCCCACACCCTTCTGCTTCTGCTACGCCTTCGGATCCACGATTCTGTGACATGTCACAAAATCATGACTCCCACGCCCTTTCGTACTTGCCCTGCCTTCGGAGCCATGATTTCATGACATGTCACAAAATCGTGACATGTCACGATTTCATGGCTCCCCTGCCTTTGTTTTCTCCCCTGTCGATGCCTTCTGTCTTCAACTCATCGCGCTATCGCGATGTCGCGATATCACGACATCGCAATATCGCGACGAAAACTTCCCTCTGGGCCCTGCCTTCAAACCCGTCGTGATATCGCGACGTCGTGATATCGCGATGTCGCGATATCACGACGAAAACTTCCCTCTACCTTGTTGCTGCCTTTGGGGTTGTGATTTCGTGACATGTCACGAAATTGCGACATGTCACGATTTCGCGACCCCCCCCCAAACTTGGCCTTTGAAAATAAAACAAATTGCTTTGAAGATCCGATTGCTGCCAGATTGTCCTGCTATCATCGGATGCTCCTACATCAATTCCCATAAGCCACTTCATGGATAAAGACGATTACATATGATTGATCTCCATGATGATTAAAATGACAAATATCCCTTCTTTATATACCCATATTTTAATTCTACTTTAGGGAGCTAACTACTAATATAAATTATAATATAATCAATGTTGGGTTATGTGTGGTCTATGTCAACCCTTATATAATATAATATCATGTCCCCATATACATATTCCTAGGTACCTTAACAACTATTACCAAGAAAATACCAATTTGGTTAGCAAGCTACAAAGATAAGACAAAAAATGCTATTAATAGATACAAAATAATGAGAGGATCAATAGTAAAATCCTAAAAATAGTTGTAAGAAGGCATACAAGAAATAAAATAAGGAATTACTATAAAAAATGCATAAAAATAACAGTAGAATGATGAATAATAACTATAGGTACCAATATTGTTAACAAGACAAGGTAAGAGGTATCAATATAAACAAAATTAAATGTAAAGACACCAGGAGTGCAATATGAAGTAATAAAACTACTCTCTTGTTAATACCTTATCCATAGCTAAGGATACCTCCAAGAGCTTGATGGAACAACATAAGGATGATCTTGCTAGTATGCCCCTATGCCTTGCTCAACTTGCCCTAAAATGCTACAACAAATTGTTGGAGATGCAAGAATGTAAATGAGAATGAGAAAAGGAGAGCTTTAGAGAGAGATTTTGGTAGAGTTTAGACACTTCAATATTACTTATTAAATGCTTATTCCATGGGATCCATTTATAGATTTTGGGAGAGCAATTATTGGAGGGAAAAAGGGGTCAAATATACCTTTTGGATAAAGGAGAGAATTCAACTTTTATAGGCCTAAGGATATGAGGTAGCATGCATGATCAAACTAGAGAGTGGAAGAAGGAATCCACATGCTCAAGACTTGTGTTATAGAGATTTAACTTGTGCTAATGATAGTTCTACATTTTTACAATAGCATTGGTAGTACTACTATCATAAAACATCAATATTTTTGTTAAAGTTGATTGTTGGAGGATCAAATAGACAAAAATAGGTCAAATTATGATAGCACAATAATTCCATAATAGTGGTGATTAAAATTTTACAAGCAACGATAGAACCATGATAGCTGGTGCCAAGGGTTTTGATCGTGATTAAAATTTTACCAATGGTGATAAGGGTTTTGATTGTGATTAAATTTTATAGATAAAAATAGAACCATGATAGCCACTAGTAGGGTTTTGATCATGATTACAGGAAGTGATAGAACCACAACATCTTCTAGCAAGGATTTTGACCATGATTAAAATTTTATAGGCGGTGGCAAGGGTTTTGACTATGATTAAAATTTTACAAGTAATGGTAGAACCATGGTAGTTGTTGGAAAGGGTTTTGGTCATGATTAAAATTTTATAGGTGATGGAAGAACCATGGTAGTTTCTGGTAAGGGTTTTAATCATGATTAAAAGTTTACAAGCAACAACAAGGGTTTTGTTTATGATTAAAATTTTACAAGTGATGATAGAACCACGATAGTTTTTTGCAAGGGTTTTGATCATGATTAAAATTTTATAGGTAATAGTAAGGGTTTTGATTGTGATTAGAATTTTATAGGTGGTGGTAGAACCATGATAGCTACTAGCAAGGTTTTATATGTGATTAGAATTTTACAAGCATTGGCAAGGATTTTTATAGTGATTAAAATAAGTGCTTGGAAAATTAAAAATTAAAAAGGGTTTCAAGTTGGTGAGAAAATATATTTTTTATAATTGATGATAGCAATGACATTGACGAGTGAAGTGGTAAGCGATGGTGATGCAACTATTGACAGTGATGGTGGTAGTGGAGGTAAATTTGTGACTTCAAATAGTATCGAGGTAATCATAGGCTCTAATTTGTGTGTCGAGAGTGAACCCATGATCCCTAATGGAGGTGAAGGTCCCTTAGAGCAATGTTAAGGGAGAGATACAACTTTAGTTGTTGACACATAACAAGGTCAAAATATATCCAAGCATATTTCCTTCTCTCACTCCTTTACAACCCTTTTCAAAAATATAGTTTCTTTTGGGCCTTCCCCTCACGCCAAGGTTGATCTATGCCCATATCAAGGTGCCCTCTGAATTCCATAAGAGTTTTTTTCCTCCATCATGGACCAATATTTGCATTCTCTTATGGGGAAATTTTGAGTGCCTCACTCTAACGTGGAATTGATCCATAAATGGGAAATTACCCATTGGTTCCATCAAGGATTCATGGACTTGGTTACCTTTCCTAGGGGGTTTTATCATTCATTTGAATAAAATCATTGATTCAAGTAAAATCATGTTAGGTGGACCATGTTTCTACAATTGAAGAAGGATTTTTATCAAAAAATGGAGTGTGTATTTTGATCTAGAGACTCAACATATCAATCTGATTTGGGTTTGCCTTCTGGGTCTTCCTCTCCATTTCTAGAATGAGGATATTTTACAAAGGGTTACTTGGTATATTGGTGAGTTCATAAGTCTTGATCCACCTACCAAAGTGAAGACCCGCATGGTCCACACTTGCATGTGCATCAATGCTAATGTCAATTCCTCTATTCCTTCTTCCATCGAGTTGATTTTAGATGAGATCTCCATGACTTAGATATTAGAATATGATAACAAGCTAACCTTATATTCTAGGTGCTCCAAGAAAGGTCACCTCGACTATCAATATTGGATGTCCAATTTTTCTAAGGTACTTTCCACAAAAAAAACAAGAGAAAGGTTTTGGTAGAAACAATGTTCCCACCATCGATCTAAATCTTCTTATTTGGTAGGCTCCATAATCCCTCCTTTTGGTACTAAAGCTATTTCAAATCAGGATATTCCTACTTATGGTCCATTAGAGAAGGCTTTGAATGATCTGGTCAAAGATTACCATATTTTGTTAGGATTCTACTCCTAACCACCATACTAATCACATTATTAGTTAATTATTTAATCACTCTCTCTTTCACAAAGGTTGTGACATTTGATCACACCTTCACACTCGTAGAAATAGGTATTTCATTTGGTATAGTTGAGGCATCGAAGAATATAATTATTAATTAATTGTTGGGTTCCCCATATAATACAACAACGATTCCTTAATAAAAGTGATTCCTTTTTATTATTCTAGCATTATAATTAATATTTCTCTATTGGGTTCACTACATCTGGATCAGAGCTTCATATTTCACCTTTCGTTGTCAAAAAAAATATATATATATATACCAAAAATCGAAGGCGTATTATCAATTTAAACGAAGATCAGACAGAAAACATGACAAAAGTTTATAAATTGAAGGTTATAATATAAAGTTTTAAATCGATCAAATTTTTTGCCGATTGACTTGACAACAATCACGACGTCGGGAAAGAGGGAAGTCGATCGCATTTTTTCATCGACATGAAAGCACAGGGTATAATTTTTTTTTCTTTTTTTATCTCGTAGCAAATTGTTTATCCCACATAGCGGGTACGGGAGCATTCACCTACTTTATAAGGTGGGCAGCATGCTTATTAAAGTGTGACTTTGGTCATACCCTCCCTTTGACCAACCCTCGCGCATACCCACTGCCACTTGTCAATAATTGGACTGTGTTGACTATTTGACCACACTCACCACTGTGCACTCTACGCTCTATTCAGCCAGCCTACTATTGCCTCTGTCAGTCTTGCCTGCCAGCCTACTATTGCCTCTGTCGTCTCTATCAGTTAGTCCCACCTGCCAGCCTCCTGCCAGCCTGTTGTTGCCTCTATCAGTTCCACCTCTTGTCTGTTGTTCCCCTCTCATCCTTTGTGTCTAGCCACCTCCCACTTGTTCAACCACTACCATCTTGTTCCCCTCTCATTCCTTATGTTTGGCCTCGTCTATCGTGTCGATCGCTTGCGCATCGTGCCTCGTGCCTGTGCCTTGACTATAATTTTTTCCCACTTGTGCCTCCACCCGAACTTATGCCTTGTGTCGTTTGTCTCCACCCGACCCTACTACGGAGCGCCACCACAAAAAAAAAAGTTGACACCAAATTTTGCATAGTTGTGAAAAACTGCTAATCTTGAAATTTTGCTAAAATATTACACAATTTTTGCTAAACATTGCCAAAATTGCCTCTAATATAAATTTTTCTAAGACTTGTAACTATTGCAAATTCTTGCTAAAATTTGTCAAGGCATTGAAAATTCTTGCTAATTCTACCACTTACGAAGGTTATAAAATCTCCAAAACCTAACCGCAATAGCCGAAGAATGACTTTTATGCAATTTTTTATGATAATTTTTCAAGAATTTTTTTGACGACTTTCAACACTTTTTGCGACACCTTTTCACCGAACGACTATGCAAATGGCCTATGGAAGAATATCTCACGACCCTAACCTACTTTTGCTACTTAATATTTCCCACCTACGTCAAATCACATCAGTGAGTGTATATAAAATTTAGTTCCAAGATATCACCAATTGCATCACAGGGTTGGACGAATCAGTCCTCATAAGTGGGTTCATCAATGGATTGAAAGAAGAACTTAGAGTGAATATCATGATGTACACTCCTCACACCCTACAGGAAGCCATTGGATTAGCCTTGTTAGCCGATAATACATTCAATGTTCAACATCAACATGGGGAGCAACCTATTGATAAATCGAAATTCACACACACTATTCCAAAACA
Source organism: Wollemia nobilis (assembly GCA_028583015.1). Classification (NCBI taxonomy): domain Eukaryota; kingdom Viridiplantae; phylum Streptophyta; class Pinopsida; order Araucariales; family Araucariaceae; genus Wollemia; species Wollemia nobilis. Next base: position 28,999,265 of record JAQPPZ010015413.1, read on the forward strand.
CAAACCCTTGCCAGTTAAGTACCTTAGCCTACAAGAAATGGAGGAGCAATGAGTGAATGACCTCTGCTATACTTGTTATGAGCAATTTTGTCCCCTTCATTGTTGTGCTACACAAACATTGTATTTATTGAATATAGTTGATCCCTATCACTCCATAGAGGAAGAAGGTGAGGAAGATGTGCACAACATGACCAAAGCACTTGATAATAACAATGAAGGAAATGAGATCGATGTGCAAGAAGTGCTCAATGCACCACAAAAAGATGAGGTAGACATCCATGCAGTAAAAAATGAAGGCAAGACATACACTCTCAAAGAACTACACACAAGTTCATTGCCAATAGTGAGTTCTCATCGTATAGGTAGCCTGATTCAGAAAGGAGGCAAAAGAGTGAGTGCACCTTTATTTTCCCTTCATTCTACATAGGAAGAATCGGCTAAAGCGGAAGCCTACCATCATCACAATTCTCCTAAGGAATATTCTACTATTCTTTCTAGAAACCCCCCACTAATGCTTCGACCTTCAATATATCCTTGCCTTCAAAAAAGTGACATTAAAATAGTACAAGAACTTGCACAAATTCAACAAGGAAAACAAGCAACAAAGCTCCTTACTTTGAGCTTTGAGGACAAAACTCTTTTTAAGGAAGGTGGCATGTTAGGATTCTACTCTTAACCACCATACTAATCACATTATTAGTTAATTATTTAATCACTCTCTCTTTCACAAAGGTTGTGACCTTTGATCACACCTTCACACTCGTAGAAATAGGCATTTCATTTGGTATAGTTGAGGCATCAAAGAATATAATTATTTATTAATTTTTGGGTTCCCCATACAATAAAACAGTGATTCCTTAATAAAAGTGATTCCTTTTTATTATTCTAGCATTATAATCAATATTTCTCTATTGGGTTCACTACATATTTTGCTCTAAGTTTGTTGGATGATCCTCTGAATGCTTCATCCTCTATAGGTCGGGCTCTCCAAGATGTTCCTCAAGTTGACATATCTTCCTCCTTTAAGGTATGCCCTTTGACTTCTATTACTAATCCTTTTTCTTCTCTATCTATTTTTGAGGTTCTTACTTTTATTGAGAATATTGCTCCTCAAAGCCCTCATCCATAGAGCCCTCCTTCCCCTAAAAGCCTTATCAACCCTTCCCCATGTAAATATCTTCCCCAAAATATTTTTTCCTTGAGCCAAATAAAAAAGGTTCCATGTTGATGTTGGTTTAGAGAAGAAATGAGGTCATCCTTACTCTCAGCTCATCAAAAATAGAGAATGTTTTGAGGACATTGCCAACAAAACTCAGCTCACTTTGAGTCTCTCCTGCAAGTAAAACCTTCTTTTAGTCCACTTGAAAATGATACCCAAACCAAATTTCCTTCTTTACAAGGAAGAGGGAAAATATCTTCTTCCAAAATCTGCAAATGAAGATCCTATCATGGAATGTGAGAGGTCTCAATGGATACAAAAAACAACGTTTGGTTAAGTCCATGAGGAAATACCTTAAAACAACCATTTTCATCTTGCAAGAATCCAAACTCGATACCCAAAATACTTCATGCATTTCTAAATACATATGGAAAAACTATGAATTCCTCATAAATCCTACCAATGGAGCCTCTAGAGGGTTGTTATGTTTGTGGGATCCAAATTTTGTTGAAGGTATACTCCTATCTATGGCAGAAAACTACATGAACATCCTATTCTTTAGTAAGGACTATCATTGCAGATGGATTTTATCAAATATTTATGCTCCAAACTCCCCATATGGGAGATTTTATCTTTGGAACAATCTTAGTCAGATGAGAGAGGTTTTTTCCAATGAGGTTTGGATGTTTATTGGAGATTTTAATTCTCTCTTATTTCCCACTAATAAGAAAGGAGGCTTTGAAATAACAGTTAATTCCTATGAATATTTTGCTTCATTTGTGGATGAGAATGAACTCATGGATATCCAACTCAAAGGTCTAAAATTCACCTAGAGCAATCATAGAAAGGGTGACCAACTTATTCAAATAAGGCTTGATAAATTTCTAATATCTGTTAGTGACATCTGCACCTTTGGAGATGTTTTACTTTAGTCTCTACCTTGAATAGGTTCTGTTCACAACCCCCTTCTCCTTGATTATTCATTCTAGGTCTCCCCATTCCAATCCTATTTCAGATTTGAGGCTATGTGGCTTTAGGATCTGAATCTCAAGATACTCATTGCACATTGGTGGTATTGCAATTTTTTTGGGTCCCTAGCCTCTTAGATCAACAATAAGCTCTATTTTGTAAAAGAAAAGCTCAAGAAGTGGAATAGAGATATTTTTGACAATAATTGTTTTAGAAAATAAAATATCCAATCCCAACTCACAAACATTGAGCTTCTTTCCCAACATGGATAATTGGACACAAATATTTTTGAGGCTAAAAAAAAGCTTCTATCTGAATATCACAATATTATTAAAAGTGAAGAAGTTTTTTGGAAGAAGTCCAGATTTGGTTGAAATAGGGAGACTATAATTATAAACTTTTCCATGCCACCACGATAAGGCATAGGGGCTCTAACAAGATTAGGGAACTCACCAGAGTTGATGGTACCGTTATTATAGAAATTATAGATATAAATATGAGTTAGTGGCTTTCTACAAATATCATGCTTGGACCTAGTTGTAGTGCAATATGCAAACATTAGAGACCCTCCTGAATAATATCCCTAGGCTAGTATCCTAGGAGCATAACAATTATTTATTTAAATCATTTTCCACTAAGGAAATTTGTAATGTTGTTTTTCAATGCAAGGTAGGAAGGCTCCAAGATCGAATGGTTTTCCCCCAATTTTCTTTCAGGAATAGTAGGACATTGTGGGGCTTGAAATCATTGCATCCATCCAACAAATGCAATAGACTAAGAACATTCCTAAATACATAAACTCCACACTTTTGGCCCTCATCCCTTAGTCCAAAAATGACAAATCCTTATCTAATTTTTGCCCAATAATTATGTGCAATGTTTTTTATAAAATCCTCACCAAATTGATTGCCATGAGATTGAAATCTATTCTCCTTTTCATCAGCGATTCTTTTCAAGGTAGTTTAGTTCCAGGGAGGCTAACTACTAATAACATAATTACAATTGATGAGCTTATAAATTCTATTTCTAAAAGTAGTAAATTTGGTATTTTCCTCAAATTGGACATGAATAAGGATTTTCATAGAGTGTCTTGGATTTTCCTCTTCTCTTTCTTGTCCAGATTTGGTTTCCATCCTAATTGGATCAACCTAGTCAAGGCATGCATCTTAGGAGTGTTGTATTCTAGTTTATCATCAAACCAATGCTAGAATTATGATAATTATATTGAAGTATTTAAAGGTAAGCAATAACTAATCATAGCCCAGAGTAAATATTGGAAGAACCAAATTGCTTTGATTTAGCTTCCAAAAAAGGTTGATATACCTTGTCAACTTAATGTTTGTTGACTCTATTTAGCTCAAAATAGTAAAAGTTTAGGGATATAAATGTTAAGGTTAGAAATATGTGAATGAATAATGGATGGGTGAATCTAAAAACATGGACATCCACAAAGCATCCCATGATAGATTGAATTTCAGAAGCAACATTCAGCACTAACAACATTCAAAACTCTACAACTACTATATTAATGACCTTTTGCATACTCATAGAATTATTCCAAACATCTAAAGCACTAATTATCCAAATTAACAGAATAAGATCAATGCCTTGACTAATAAAAATAGAATTCTCAAAAGCATGTTTGAAAGAACAAATTATTCCAATTTACTCTAATTCAGTTGTCCAAATTAAGAGAATATATTGTCCATAGCAACAACATTAGAGATAATTTCATAGAATTATATCCAGCCAATCAACATAAGTGCAAGTTTGAGGTAAACATCCCTTGTAATGCTTCATTCATTAAATTTGTAGAATATATACATAGTAGTGCAAGAAAACACTTTAGAGTTGACCCTTTGAAAGGATATTGCTACATTTTTTTATAGTTTTACAATGATAATCATTTATAAGCATCTACAAGGAGTTTTGCATTTGTTGATTTTCTTGACCACTTGCCATCCATGATGCCTCCTAGTTGTGATCTCTTGATCTATTAAAACCAACTTCCACTCCAAATTGCTTTCACCATTGATGATTTTTGTAACCCTCTTTCATTCATCAATTTGCAAGTGAATTTATTTGATCGAAATATTCTGGAAGCTTCTAGACTGGGAATAGTAATTTGGTATCCATGATGCCTATTCTATTTTTTTACTCTACCTTTTGTATCTAGCCAGTGTGCAAAAACACGTTGAAATTTTAGTTTTGAAATAAAAATGATGATTGCCACTGATTTACATTTGGATGGCCATGATTGATCTCCTTGAATCTATTCAAGGTTTAAAATTTTCTAAAATTTGACCGTAAAGGCAAAAAATTATGCGAAACCAAAGTTTCACTCTTGTTTCTCCTAACCTTCCAACACATTTCTAATTTATGCGACAATAATGAAGAGAATAAAAAATTATGCCCTTATACCTTTTGATCAACTTTTCTCAACTTTCCATCTTTTCTTGTGCATATTTGTTTCTAGAAATTTTTAGATTTATGATGGTCAACACAATACATGAGAAATCATTCAACCTACAAAGGAAATAAGAAATCATAGCGTTTTTCTCTTTCCATGCTTTTGATCATTTCTAGTGCCTTTTTATTTTTCAGCACTTTTATATTTATGCATAGATTACAAAGGAGTCAGAGAATCGTGAGTTTTAAACCTTTCTCTGCTTTTGGCCATTTTTGTGCTTTTTGGTTTACACGAAGATTACAAAGGAACAAGAAATCTTGCTCTCTCAGCTTCCTCTAATTCTGTCCTTTTCCATCATTTTTTATTTCCTAGCGTTTTCATGATTTTTGGTGGAGTACAAAGCTAACTGAAAATCTTGATGCATTCTCCTTCTCCAATTTTGACTATTTTTTGTGCTTCCTTATTTTCTTGTGCTTTCATTTTTGCATGTGGGTTACAAATTTAACAAGAAATATTTCTTACTATATCTTCTCAATTTTTTTCATCTTCCAGTACTTTTGTGTTTTTCAGTGCTTTCTTGTTTATGCACTAAATACAAAGGTACCATAATTTATCGACTCGATCGACTTCTCCATTTATGGCTATTTTTAGTGCTTTATTATTTATTTTCTTCATACTTATTCAATTTTACAAAATTTTGGCTAAGTAGATATGTAGCCAATTTTGACGTACATTATTGGCACCTCCTAGGAGTCTTTATCGTAAGATTTTAGAATGGAGTCTTATTCATTGGGTTTATGGAGTCTAAGGAAATAGAAATATGGAAGATCATGGAATGGGAGAAATGATAAAAAATAATGAAATTATGAACTGGATGGGGAGTAGGAGTATGAATACAAAGGGAATTGGATAGGGTAACTAGTCTCTAACTATTTTCTCTTTGAATCCTCCGAATTCACATATCATGGTTGTCCATAACATTATGGCTCAAAAATTGCTCCTTCATGAATACTAACTTCTTGATTAAAGATAAAATATACAGAAGCTGATGGTAATGAAGAAATATTTGTGAAGAAAAAGTGTGATTACCATGCATCAAGGAGGACTTCTCTTATAAGAATCCTTCGTCTTGTTAAGGATCTATATGCATGAGGTCTTTTGTAGGTTCATGTTTTATTGGTTTTTTCGACCACTATCATACTGCAAAAACTCACCAAAATTATGTTTCCAAATGGTCCCTTTTATTGGACATTTTTCTCTTCTTTTCCTTCATATTCTTCTTCTTCTTAAAAATGGATCACCTCTATGTTAGGATTTTCAAGCACAATCTCCTGAACTTTGTCATCTTCTTCTTCTTATTTCACCTCTTCCTTGGCTTGGTCTTCCTATTCAATTTGATCTTTTGCATTAGATATACCTTCATCAGATCCCTCTTCATAAGTATTTTCTATACTGACGTCTCTTTCATTAATGTCGTATTCACCAAGTAATTGGGTCACATTGCCTAGTGTGCTTGAAACTTATTTCCAAGTTTTCTTTAGAATTCCTAGTACTGATACTATGTTCTGATGAACTTTTTGCAAGCTCGCTAGCCTCTTATATGATGGCTTAGCTCTACCATTACTAATTTTATATATAGTATCTTTTATTTCCATTAGCCTCTTAATAAGTTGGATCACTTGTTCTTACAGAATTGGCTTAGGCCATATTTCTATTTCAAGGTCATTTCTATGATAGAGTCTAAGTAGTCTCTCAGCACTGCTTCTCTGATGTATTGATGATCTTCCCCAAGGTAATCAAGGAAACCAAGCAACCAAATGTGAGAAATTTTTTCATAACTTTATTCATTTTATCTTTTAGCTTATCTAGAAGTTGTAGACCCTTCAATAATAGCTTGTTCTTATCTAGAATGTCTTTGGATATACTATCAACTATACACCACCATTTATTTAGAATGAGTTTGGCCATGGCTCTAGACCTTTTTTTGCTAATCTACAAATCTTCTCTGCTAGGGCTACTTTGTGTTGAAGATCTTCCTTCACATTCTAGATGGTATTCCTAGTACTCATCAATTCATTAGTTGCTTCATCTAGGAAAACAAATACCGATATGACCTCCTAACTATTTACTTTGATCTCTGACTAGATTCCTCTCTTGACTTGTTTTATCATGTCCTTTAAGAGCCTAGCTGGTTTGGCCTTCTCCAATAACAATTGTTGCTACAAGTGATTGTTCTAACTGATCAAATTTCTTAATTGAGCTTGAATGCTCTTGGCATATTATTTATGATTGATAGCTTCCTCGTACTTATCTTACCATTTCTTTGTCTAATATCTAAGTGCGTTGGTCAAATTCTCATGATATCTAAGTGAAGCTTCTAATTCTTGTATTTTTATTTTTAATTCTTTTTTCTCCTCCCTTCGATGATCCAAGGCACAGTGCATGTTGTGAACCTAGGAGTACACTACCCAAAAATACGGCTCAGGCTAACATAGGGGAGGAAAGTGGGTTTCAAGTTTAATACCAGGCATACAAGAAGTAAATATATGGTCCACAAAAAATACAACCAACAATATTTGACCTAGATTATACTAGCTACCCACTTGTGCACTTCACCATGCAAGGATATCAATTCCATGCTAGTAAATTTGAGCAGATACCTCAGGTGCCAAACTAAAAAAAACTAATATTTATGGTAGAAATCAGAGGAAAAGAGAACACAAGAATCACAATCCATCAAACCAATTGAAATACATCAAGAAGAGGCATAATCTAGCATATGAAAAAAACCAAGCAATATAATCACCAAATCCATGGTCAAATACGTAACAATAAGAAGTTACTTGATGTCATTCATCCCCACACTCTGTTTTCCCTTACAATGCATCCATAATTGTTCTTTCCTCCATGCTACTAATCCTCTCAGAGTGCCCCATTTTCCAAACCACGTCCTCTACATAAGAGGCCTGAGGTAAGGTTTTTTTAAATAGGGTGGCAACATAACATTGAAGGCTTTATCCAATGTCCACCATTATGTTAATCATGCACCACTCACATAGCACTAAGGAAATAGAAACCAAACAAAGCATCTTTCGATAACTAAAGGTGTCTCCACCATTGCCATCAATAACAATAAATGCACCACTTCCAAGGTTAGAGGTGGCCCAACACTTAGTCTTAACCAAGAAAGAAGCACATAAAAAAAATAAGAACTCATATTACTAATGAAGAGTTGCCGAATTGAAGGCATGCAAATTATTATTATCAACCAACAAATACTTCAAAAACACATAAGGAGATAAATAAAATCATCATGCCATATGCAAGAACAAATGCACTCTCTTAATGTTTTGTACCATATTTTTATCCTTAAATGAGTGGCTCCTTATTTAAGATATACTTAGGCTATCACCAACCTATGTTAAGGAGACTCATTGCACGTAAATTTCTTGGTCTGATGGCACAAACATGAGCATACACAAACCATAATGCACCTACATGAAAATGATATTTATTCATGTTACCTTGAGTTGTTTGATGACACTTTTATCATCATCATTTATCCTTAAATATGGTCTCTCATTCTTTATGGCAAACTCTTTTATCCACCCATGAGAGTACCCAATCTTGAAACTAAGTAGAGCATCAACAATACCATATTATTATATAAAATGGACACAACATTAGAAGCATATATCCATCAAAAACACAAAGTTAAGTATTAAACATTATTTGTTAATACATAGTCCAATTTGAGTAGCAAGTCCTACTAAGGATGGGTTGTGACATACTACCCTCCTTGGACTAAATATAGTTCATTATGTTTCCTACAAAAGATTACATTTTATATTTGTTCAAACAAATAAGGAAAATATCTTTTCATTTCAACCACTTTTTCCCAAGTGGTGATTTTCTTAGAATATTGGTCCCATTGAATCTTGCATTGTTCTAGAGTTTTTTTCCCCATTGCTTTTGAATGAAACTCCAAAATCTGCATTGGTCTCACTTTAATGGATGACAAATATATTACCTAAAATTTTGAAACATCCCACACATAATTAGGATCAACAATGTACTTCCTAAGTAGGGATATGTGGAAATATTCATGGATCTTTGATGATTTGGGTGTTAAGGTAAGTCTGTAAGCCATTGAATTGATCTTTTTAATAATATAAAGAGACCCAAAAAAAGAGGAATCCAAATTAGAAGACTTGATAGCACTCTTCATGGGTTTGACTCTTAGGAAAAATCTATCCCCTATAGATAATTCTCTAGGTGAATGCTTCAAATCAGCATAGATTTTCTAATGATATATGGCTTCCTTAAGCCTTTACCTAATCATCCTAAGTTTCTCATCCATCTCTATGACTACATATAGCCCAATGACAACCCAATCCTTTGGGTTATCCCAAGATAGATAGGGGTATTTTTGCATCTCTTGCCATACAAGGCTTGAAACGAGGCCATTTTAAATGAAGCATGGTATCCACTATTATAAGCAAACTCAACTAGATGTAAAAAGTCTTTTCATTGAGACTTTTGGTCCATGCAATACATATGGATCATGTATTCCAAGATTTGGTTCACCCTTTTTGTTTGACCATCTATTTTTGGATGATATACAGAGCTAATATTTAGCTTTTTGTCAACTGCATGATGAAGGACCTACCAAAACTCAAATATAAAACTGAAATCCCTATCTAAAATGATCATCTCAAGAAAACCATGCAACTTGAAAATATATTTAGTGAATCTGTTGACCACTATCAAGACATCATCCTTGGTGTTTCCTAGATTAAAATGAGTAATCTTGGTCAATCTATTGACCGCTACTAGGATTGCATCATGCTAGTACTGGGTCTTGGATAAACCCACTATGAATTCCATAGATATCACTTTTTATTTTTGTATTGGTATGTCATGTGGGTACAATTATCTCACTATATGTCTATGCTTAGCTTTCACTTTTCTGACATTCCAAACAATGAACCACAAAATCAGTGATATTTTTCTTCATTCTTGACCAATATAAGGTCTGCTTCATATTCTCCCTCATCTTTTCCCATCTTAGATGAGTGGATTAAGGATATATATGTACCTTTCATGATAAAATTCCTTAAATTATCTACTTTAGGGATCACCACCCTATCCTTGAAATATAAAAGCCCATATTTTATACCAAAATTCTTACTCTCTTTAGAGTTCCTTTCCATCTTGGCTTGAATTTCACTACAAAACTGGTCATGTGCTTTCCTTTCCCTAATTTGGTCCATTAAGTCTAGTGACATCGGGTCAAAGAAGCTATATGCCTTCTACTCAAGGCATTAGTAACCTTATTTTTTGTTGCCTTTAATATAATCTAGACAAAACTCATATTATACTAAGAACTCGATCCATATTCTCTACCTCATAATGAGCATCAGTTGGGTAAATATATACCTTAAGCTCTGATGATCAATTATTAACTCAAAAGGCTTCCCTAGTATATAATGCTACCAAATATTAAGGGCATGCACAATTGCTAGTTCCAAATCATGAGTAGCATATTTGACCTTATGCTTCTTGAGTTTCTTTAACTCATAATCTATTATTGAATAATCTTGGGATAGTATTCCTCTCAAACCTTTTAAAGAAGCATTAGTGCAGACTAAAAAATTCCCTTATGGGTCTAGAATATTGAGAATAGGTGCAATAGTAACCTTTTGTTTAAGTAAATCAAAAGTAGCTTCACACTTGTTCATCATGTTGGGGTCTGAATCGACATCATGGTGAACTTGAACAATGAATATCATTTGCAATGGTTTTTTATAAAGTTAAAGCCCACTAATCATAGCCTAAACCTCGATATTCGATGGGTCAAAATTAATTTTAACCCAACCTCCAAAGTAGGTTGGTATACCTTGTCAACTTAACGAATTTTGACTCATTTAAGATCAGTTAGTTGTATAAATATAGGGATAGAAAGGGGAAAATGATAAAAAATTAATAGATCAATAGTGGATGGATAAAGCTAAAAATATAGGCATCTATAGAGAACTTATAACAACTCAATTTCTAGCAAACAACAATTGTGATTAACAACATTCAAAACTTAGTAATATTCAACATTAAGAACATATGCACACTTAAAGAATTATTCCAAACATATAGGGTATCAATAATCCAAATTATTAGAATTATATTAATGCTCTGACTAACAAAAATAGGATTATGAAGAACACAAGCTTATACTGAGAGGGGTGAGTGAAAAGTATAAGACCTTTTTTTACTTTTTCCTTTATACTTCAAAACAGTAAAGCAATATACCCAAAGCAATTCACAATATCATCCACAAAGTGACACCAATTTTAGCGTGGTTCACCCAGAATGGCTAGGCTACATCCACAAAACTTTTATCTAAAAGTTATCTCAAAGTTCTTTGGGAATCCTTCCCAATTACAATGTTTATGAGCCTCAGCCCAAAGGAGATACCTTCCCCTCTGCTCTGGAAATGATCCCTCAAAAGATCAACTGCCTCTACCTCTTGCCAGCACATGGAACTCCTTTCCACCGAAGACCTCCTGTCCTCAATGCTTAGCCTAAGAGACCTCTGCCTTCTATGATCACGTCCACAGTAACTCAACAACTTGTACCAAACACAGTTAGTCGGTCTAGTACAAGTCTTCCTCTGTCTATTAGATTTGTCCAACTCTTGAACAAATCAATCATCTGCATACAAGCATTCTCAAAGACTTGCCAACTGTCCTCAGGTTCTTCTCATAGAACCAATGCACCTCTATCCTCAAGTTCTCTGATAGAACTATCAAACTCAGCTCACAAGTCCTCTGCTAGGACCTATACAAATCTGCCCACAAGTCCCCATCGAAACCTGTCCAAAACTACTCACAAGTCCCCACTAGAACCTGTCCAAAACTACCCACAAGTCCCCACCGGAACCTGTCCAAAACTGCTCACAAGTCCCCATCGAAACCTGTCCAAAAACACAGTAAGCTCACCAAGAAAAACTTTCTTAGTAGGAAATCACAAAGTGAATTGTTAGAGACCCAATGTGATTTGTCAAACTCATAGAAGCATAAAGAGAATTTTTAGAGACTCAATATGTTCTATACTCAAATCCCAATCTCAAAACTCAACTAAAATCAACTCAGCTCAATCTCAATCTCAAATCTGAAAACTCAACTCAATATCTGAAATGGATAGGATAGAATATTTTCTTTCAAGAACATGAAACCCCAACAATTGCCAACTATGCAAAGAATCACATAACAATGATACTCATGTTCTTTTCACCATCAATTAGGGTTTCAACAACAATGCTCATCAAACAAGGTTTAGTCAACCAACACCATTCAACTCAACATCAACCTTGAAGCATTCAACCAATCATCATAAGAAAAGGAAACAAGTAGAAATCCTTTTCCCTCCAAAGATATTTGAACAAAACAACCACCAACACAATATCACCAAATGCAAAGAATAACTTGCTCAAATAAACTCAATGGAGTAAGCCCAATATCATGAATCAAGTAAAGCAATAACTTGATCAAACAACCTCTATGGAAGCAACTCAACCATCAAACTCAAAACAGCCAACCAAGGGTTCCACCAACTCAATGCAAGTAGTTAGACTCACAAATATAAACCCTAGTGCACAAAGCTTCCACTATCTCAAACCAAAAATTATGCATTCACCAAAAACTCTCCTTAAGGATAACAATGCATAAGTAGTCTTCAACAAACCAGAAAATAGGATTTACACCTAGCCAAAGGATACCTAGTAGAATACCTTTTCACTCCAACCTTATTTCAGAAAACATACACCAATCATACTCATAAGAAGAATGTGCCCATACCTTATTGGAGTAGAAGATAATTGAACCTTCAAGTTGTCACCACACACAACTCTCAAACTTCCAACCAAGTTAGGGTTAGAATAAAAAGAAATGAGCAATAATATAAACTTCCTTTATTACACATTTTAGCTCCACTTCTTTAAACACAACCACCATAACATGCCAATAAATCAACAATCACAGACTCACACCTTATACCTCCATTTTTAATTTTAGCATAGCAAAGAATAATCTTAAAAATACATCCAAAGAAATATGCCCTTATTTCTCCTAAGATTTTATTCAATGCTAATCACAAAAGCCAAAACTCATAAAATTTAATCACACCTTATAAATCACTGTCCAAGAAACTCCGAATTTCATGGCATAAAGACGTTTTAATAAAAACGTGTGTTACTCTAGCAAAGCACCCCCACAAGACTCGAAACGGCGACCTCCGCCAATGCAGTGCCCAACAGCAGCCTTCGCTGCCACTAGCCGATGTGGGCTACGAAGTTCACAAGTGAACTTCCCTCCACTTCACCCTCGGAAAAACTCCCGAAGATTTTTCAACCGCACATGCTTCTAAGTCTTCCTTCGATCGCAGCAAATATAGAGCACAAACACCACAAATTGCATTCGGGGAATTTTTGAATTGATTAGCCTTCCAACCTTAGGAGTTGGAGAATAAATAGTCTCTTTGAAGACACATTGACGTTGATGAAAATAAATACCATTTCAAAATTAATCAAAAGTCTTTTCAAAAAGGATTTAAAAACCCTTAAATAATTTTAATAAATTAAGAATAAAAAAGGTTTAAAAACCTTTAAGTATTTTTAATAAATTAAAAATAATTTCTCCCTTAATTAATTAAATAATTAATTAATTAAAATCTTGAAGGGTTTTAAATAATATTTAAATAAATAATAAAGAGAACCTCCATTGGTTTTAATAAAAACCAATTAACTTGGTTTTAATAAAAACCCTATCCAACTTGGTTTTAATAAAAACCGGTTTGGTTTTAATGAAAAACCCTTGCCAATGGAATCTCTTCGGATTCTCTTAAAATGATTCTCTTGGAATCTTCCACATTTGAAGCCAACACATCCTATTAACATTAATGCCATTTCCTTTTGACATCAATGACAACTCATAGACAAGAAGCTAGGATCTCAAACCCAAAATTGCCAACAATCTCCCCCTTTGTCATTGATGGCAAACCATGCTTCTCAACAACACATAAACTCAACATAAATAGCTCCCCCTATATTGAGGCTCTCCCCCTTACTCAAATCTCTCCCCCTTTGTCATCAATGGCAAAGGGTCACCTATGGGGCTTGGGACTAAGAATGAGCCTCTTAGCTTAGTCCCTCCCCCACCTCCTGATGAGGTGATTAATTCTTGGGTGGGAGTAAAACTCCCATTAGGCACTGATCATCATCAGCATCTATAACTTCCTTGTCAGGCATTCTCTTGAACTCTTTGTCCATATCCATGTTCTTGTCACTCTTCTTTTTCTTGTTCTCATCCCTGTTCTTGTCCATGCCTTGATCCTTGGACCTGATCATGCCATTGTTCTTGTTCCTGTTCCTGTATTCTAGAATTTTAGCTCTACAATGTCTGATTGTGTGACATTCATTGTTGCACTTGAAACACTTGATGATGTTGTTTCTCTGAGGTAAACCTGATCTTTGAATCCACCAGTTCTGACCAAACCTGTTCTGACCAAACCTGTTCTGGCTAAACCTGTTCTGACCAAACCTGTTATGACAAAACCTGTTCTGACCAAACCCATTCCTGTTATTTGCCTTGCAATAAACTACCTTGTGCCCAAAATATTGACAAGAGTAGCAATACCCTTGAAAGTAACTAGCACTTCTGAAACTATCATTTACCTCCTTCACTTGAGCCATGTGACAAAACCTGTGACAAGAAAAACATCTGCCTTGAAACTTTCCTTTAATTGACCTCTTAGGTTCTGAAAACTTCTTCTTCTCATTCTAAATTCTATTTTCTGTGCATCTATCATTCAAGGACTCCTTTTCTGAAATAGTTTCCTCATCAGAACTCTCTTCCTTTTGGAGTCTCTTACTAGACTCTCCAACTTGTTCCTTGTGTGGCTTAACAAAACCAAGGCCTCTTTTATCTGTTGTCTTTCTTTGACCTTTGATGAGTGACTTAACCTTTTTGGAGCTATCTTGAAACTTGTAAAGCTTATCCTTGTACTCTTTAGTTTCCTCTTTCAAAGAAGCCTTTTTCTGTTCTAACTCACTATACTCAAGAACCTTAGACTCTAACTCATCCTTGAGTTCTTGTGTCTTAGCCATAGAGAAGTCAAGACTTTCTATAAGATCATCTCTCTCCATACAACATTCATCTAACTTATCCTTGAGTCTAGCATTCTTCTTTCTTTCCTTTTTCAAAGCACTAAGAGCACTAATAAGTTCACTTTCAAGATCCTTTATTTGATTGCTTTTTGAATCATCAAAGCCTTTTTTAGATTTCTTATCACTAGAGGTGCTACCATTTTCAAAAACCATACATGCATCTTCCTTATAGTTTTCTTAAGAATCCTCATACATACTAGAAACCAAATCATTATTTGTGCAATCATCCTCAAGTTTACCAAAATTTCCACATCTAAGACATTTCATGATAATGAATCTATGTTTCGGTTCTCCCTATTTTTCTGATATGAACAACATCTCATTTTCATTATCACTTGAAGAACTTTCATTATCACTACTAGAACACTTACTTGCTTTGTCTAGGTAGAAACTCTTCTTGTGCTTGTGAGAATACCTCTTTCCTTGATTGTTGTGCTTATATTTGTTTTTCCTATGATGCTTGTCCTTTTTAGAATCCTTGCTCTTAGAATCCTATTTATCTTCATCACTTTCATTCTTGGGAACAATACAGTCAGTAGCATAATGACCAAACTTTCCACAATTGAAACATCTTATATTTTTCATACTTTTGTGCTTTCTAGAGAACTTGCCTTTATTGCTGTAATACGCCTCTTCATCACTAGAAGACTCATCACTATCTTGAAGTTGTTTACCCTTGGAATTCTTGGTAGCCTTGAAAGTTGCCTCTTTCTTGACATCAACCTTCACTTGAGTTCTCAACTCAAATGCTGCAAGTATACTATGGAGCTCATCCTTTTTCAACTTATCCAAATCTTTAGCTTCCTCAATAGCAAAAATATTTTCACTAAATCTATTAGGAAGAGATCTTAAAATCTTATCACAAACATCATTTTCAGCAATCTCAAGACCTAAGTCTTTCATGGAGTTAACAACCTCATCCATACGAAGCATGTAGTCACTAATATTTTCATCATCATTCATCTTGAGTTGTTCAAACATACCTTTGAAGTGTCTCAACTTGGCATTTTTGACATTTGTATCACCTGTATGAACCACCTTCAACTGTTTCCACATTTCACTAGCTGTCTTGCAGTGAATCACTTTGGTGAGATCTGCTTTCTATAAGCCTTTCAAGATTGTATTCATTGCTTTTGAATTGCTATGATGTAGGAGCCTTTCTTCTTTAGCATTAGGACCATATTCAGGAATAGTGTACTCATCTTCAATCACTTCCCAAACCTCATTACCAAGAGCCATTAGATGAACCTTCATCCTTGCACTCCAAAGACCAAAATCTAACCCATAAAGAATAGGTGCTACATTGCCACTTGAATGATCCATTGTGTTATTTATTAGCTTTTCCTTCAAGCTGTTAAACTTTTCGAAGGCACTTGCTCTGATACCAATTGAAGAACACAAGCTTATACTGATAGGGGGGGTGAACAGTATAAGAGCTCTTTTTACTTTTTCCTTTATACTTCCAAATAGTAAAGCAATATACCCAAAGCAATATCAAAGCAATGCAAAATATCATCCACAAAGTGACACCAATTTTAACGTGGTTCACCCAGAATGGCTGGGCTACATCCATAAAACTTTTCTCTAAAATTTATCTCAAAGTTCTTTGGGAATCCTTCCCAATTACAATGTTTATGAGCCTCGGCCCAAAGGAGATACCTTCCCCTCTACTCTGGAAATGATCCCTCAAAATATCAACTGCCTCTACCTCTTGCCAGCACGTGGAACTCCTTTCCACCGAAGACCTCTTGTCCTCAATGCTTAGCCTAAGAGACCTCTGCCTTCTATGATCACTTCCACAGCAGCTCAGCAACCTGTACCAAACACAGTTAGTCGGTCTAGTACAAGTCTTCCTCTATCTTTCAAATCTATCCAACTCTTGAACAAATCAATCCTCTACATACAAGCCTTCTCAAAGACTTGCCAACTATCCTCAGGTTCTTCTCATAGAATCAATGCACCTCTGTCCTCAAGTTCTCTGATAGAACTATCAAACTCAGCTCACAAGTCCTCTGCTAGGACCTGTCCAAATATACTCACAAGTCCCCACTAGAACCTATACAAAACTGCTCACAAGTCCCCACCAGAACCTATCCAAAAATGCTCACAAGTCCCCACCGGAACCTGTCCAAAACTACTCACAAGTCCCCATCGGAACCTGTCCAAAAACTCAGCAAGCTCACCAAGAAAAACTTTCTTAGTAGGAAATCACAAAGTGAATTGTTAGAGACCCAATGTGATTTTTCAAACTCATAGAAGCATAAAGAGAATTGTTAGAGACTCAATATGTTCTATACTCAAATCCCAATCTCAAAACTCAACTAAAATCAACTCAGCTCAATCTCAATCTCAAATCTGAAAACTCAACTCAATATCTGAAATGGATAGGATAGAATGTTTTCTTTCAAGAACATGAAACCCCAACAATTGCCAACTATGCAAAGAATCACATAACAATGATACTCATGTTCTTTTCACCATCAATTAGGGTTTCAACAACAATGCTCATCAAACAAGGTTTAGTCAACCAACACCATTCAACTCAACATCAACCTTGAAGCATTCAACCAATCATCACAAGAAAAGGAAACAAGTAGAAATCCTTTTCCCTCCAAAGATATTTGAACAAAACAACCACCAACACAATATCACCAAATGCAAAGAATAACTTGCTCAAATCAACTCAATGGAGTAAGCCCAATATCATGAATCAAGTAAAGCAATAACTTGATCAAACAACCTCTATGGAAGCAACTCAACCATCAAACTCAAAACAGCCAACCAAGGGTTCCACCAACTCAATGCAAGTAGCTAGACTCACAAATATAAACCCTAGTGCACAAAGCTTCCACTATCTCAAACCAGAAATTATGCATTCACCAAAAACTCTCCTTAAGGATAACAATGCATAAGTAGTCTTCAACAAACCAGAAAATAGGATTTACACCTAGCCAAAGGATACCTAATAGAATACCTTTTCACTCCAACCTTATTTCAGAAAACATACACCAATCATACTCATAAGAAGAATGTGCCCATACCTTATTGGAGTAGAAGATAATTGAACCTTCAAGTTGTCACCACACATAACTCTCAAACTTCCAACCAAGTTAGGGTTAGAATAAAAAGAAATGAGAAATAATATAAACTTCCTTTATTACACCTTTTAGCTCCACTTATTTAAACACAACCACCATAACATGCCAATAAATCAACAATCACAGGCTCACACCTTATACCTCCATTTTTAATTTTAGCATAGCAAAGAATAATCTTAAAAATACATCCAAAGAAATATGACATTATTTCTCCTAAGATTTTATTCAATGCTAATCACAAAAGCCAAAACTAATAAAATCTAATCACACCTTATAAATCACTGTTCAAGAAACTCCGAATTTCATGGCATAAAGACGTTTTAATAAAAACGTGTGATACTCTATCAAAGCACCTTTGTGAGACTTGAAACGGCGACTTCCGCCAATGCAGTGCCCAACAGCAGCCTTCACTGCCACTAGCTCATGTGGGCTACGAAGTTCACAAGTGAACTTCCCTCCACTTCACCCTCAAAAAAATTCCTAAAGACTTTTCAACCGCACGTGCTTCTAAGTCTTCCTTCGATTGCAGTGAATACAGAGCACAAACATCACAAATTGCATTCGCGGAATTTTCGAATTGATTAGCCTTCCAACCTTAGGAGTTGGAGAATAAATAGTCTCTTCGAAGACACCTTGACGTCGATGAAAATAAAGACCATTTCAAAATTAATCAGAAGTCTTTTCAAAAAGGATTTAAAAACCCTTAAATAATTTTAATAAATTAAGAATAAAAAAAGGTTTAAAAACCTTTAAGTATTTTTAATAAATTAAAAATAATTTCTCCCTTAAATAATTAATTAATTAAAACCTTGAAGGGTTTTAAATAATAATTAAATAAATAATAAAGAGAACCTCCATTGGTTTTAATAAAAACCATTTAAGTTGGTTTTAATAAAAACCCTATCCAACTTGGTTTTAATAAAAATCGGTTTGGTTTTAATGAAAAACCCTTGCCAATGGAATCTCTCCGGATTCTCTTAAAATGATTCTCTTGGAATCTTCCACCTTTGAAGCCAACACATCCTCTTAACATTAATGCCATTTCATTTTGACATCAATGACAACTCATAGACAAGAAGCTAGGATCTCAAACCCAAAATTGCCAACAATCTCCCCCTTTGTCATTGATGGCAAACCATGCTTCTCAACAACACAAAAACTCAACATAAACAGCTCCCCCTGTCTTGAGGCTCTCCCCCTTACTCAAATATCTCCCCCTTTGTCATCAATGGCAAAGGGTCACCTTTGGGGCTCGGGACTAAGAATGAGCCTCTTAGCTTAGTCCCTCCCCCACCTCCTGATGAGGTGATTAATTCTTGTGTGGGAGTAAAACTCCCATTAGGCACTGATCATCATCAGCATCTATAACTTCCTTGTTGGGCCTTCTCTTGAACTATTTGTCCATATTCCTATTCTTGTCACTCTTCTTGTTCTTGTTCTCATCCCTGTTCTTGTCCATGCCTTGATCCTTGGACCTAATCATCCCATTGTTCATGTTCTTGTATTCTGGAATTTCAGCTCTACACTGTATTATTGTGTGACCTTCATTGTTGCACTTGAAACACTTGACGATGTTGTTTCTCTAAGGTAAACTTGATCTTTGAATCCACCAGTTCTAACCAAACCTATTCTGACCAAACCTGTTCTGGCCAAACCTATTCTGACCAAACCTGTTCCTGTTATTTGCCTTGCAATAAACTGCCTTGTGCCCAAACTGTTGACAAGAGTAGCAATACCCTTGAAAGTAACTAGCACTTCTAAAACTATCATTTACCTCCTTCACTTGAGCCATGCAATGTGAAGCCATGTGACCAAACCTGTGACAAGCAAAACATCTGCCTTGAAACTTTCCTTTAATTGACCTCTTAGGTTCTGAAAACTTCTTCTTCTCATTCTGAATTCTGTTTTCTATGCATCTATCATTCAAGGACTCCTTTTCTGAAATACTTTCCTCATCAGAACTCTCTTCCTTTTGGAGTCTCTTACTAGACTCTCCAACTTGTTCCTTGTGTGGCTTAACAAAACCAAGGCATGTTTTATCTGTTGTCTTTCTTTGACCTTTGATGAGTGACTTAACCTTTTTGGAGCTATCTTGAAACCTGTAAAGCTTATCCTTGTACTCTTTAGTTTCCTCTTTCAAAGAATCCATTTTCTATTCTAACTCACTATACTCAAGAACCTTAGACTCTAACTCATCCTTGAGTTCTTGTGTCTTAGCCATAGAGAAGTCAAGACTTTCTATAAGATCATCTCTCTCCATACAACATTCATCTAACTTATCCTTGAGTCTAGCATTCTTCTTTCTTTCCTTTTTCAAAACACTAAGAGCACTAATAAGTTCACTTTCAAGATCCTTTATTTGATTGCTTTTTGAATCATCAAAGCCTTTTTTAGATTTCTTATCACTAGAGGTGCTACCCTTTTCAAAAACCATACATGCATCTTCCTTATAGTTTTCTTAAGCATCCTCATACATACTAGAAACAAAATCATTATTTGTGCAATCATCCTCAAGGTGACCAAAATTTCCACATCTAAGACATTTCATGATAATGAATCTATGTTTCGGTTCTTCCTCTTTTTTGATATGAACAACATCTCATTTTCATTATCACTTGAAGAACTTTCACTATCACTACTAGAACACGTACTTGCTTTGTCTAGGTAGAAACTCTTCTTGTGCTTGTGAGAATACCTCTTTCCTTGATTGTTGTGCTCATCTTTGTTTTCCCTGTGATGCTTGTGCTTTTCAGAATCCTTGCTCTTAGAATCCTGTTTATCTTCATCACTTTCATTCTTGGGAACAATACGGTCAGTAGCATAATGACCAAAATTTCCACAATTGAAACATCTTATATTTTTCATACTTTTGTGCTTTCTAGAGAACTTGCCTTTCTTGTTGTAATATGCCTCTTCATCACTAGAATACTCATCACTATCTTGAAGTTGTTTACCCTTAGAATTCTTGGTAGCCTTGAAAGCTGCCTCTTTCTTGACATCAACCTTCACTTGAGTTCTCAACTCAAATGCTACAAGTACACTATGGAGCTCATTCTTTTTCAACTTATCCAAATATTTAGTTTCCTCAATAGCAAAAATATTTTCACTAAATCTATTAGGAAGAGATCTTAAAATCTTATCACAAACATCATTTTCAGCAAGCTCAAGACCTAAGTATTTGATGGAGTTAACAACCTCATCCATACGAAGCATGTAGTCACTAATATTTTCATCATCATTCATCTTGAGTTGTTCAAACATACCTTTGAAGTGTCTCAACTTGGCCTTTATGACATTTGTATCACCTGTATGAACCACCTTCAACTGTTTCCACATTTCACTAGTTGTCTTGCAGTGAATCACTTTGGTGAGATCTGCTTTACGTAAGCCTTTCAGGATTGCATTCATTGCTTTTGAATTGTTGTGATGTAGGAGCCTTTCTTCTTTAGTATTAGGACCATGTTTAGGAATAGTGTACTCATATTCAATCACTTCCCAAACCTCATTCCCAAGTGCCATTAGATGAACCTTCATCCTTGCACTCCAAATACCAAAATATGACCCATCAAGAATAGGTGCTGCATTGCCACTTGAATGATCCATTGTGTTCTTTACTAGATTTTCCTTCAAGTTGTTAAACTTTTCGAAGGCACCTGCTCTGATACCAATTGAAGAACACAAGCTTATACTAAGAGGGGGGTGAATAGTATAAGACCTCTTTTTACTTTTTCCTTTATACTTCAAAATAGTAAAGCAATATACCCAAAGCAATATCAAAGCAATGCATAATATCATCCACAAAGTGACACCAATTTTAATGTGGTTCACCCATAATGGCTAGGCTACATCCACAAAACCTTTCTCTAAAAGTTATCTCAAAGTTATTTGGGAATCCTTCCCAATTACAATGTTTATGAGCCTCGGCCCAAAGGAGATACCTTCCCCTCTGCTCTGGAAATGATCCCTCAGAAGATCAACTGCCTCTACCTCTTGCTAGCACGTGGAACTCCTTTCCACCGAAGACCTCTTGTCCTCAATGCTTAGCCTAAGAGACCTCTGCCTTCTATGATCACATCCATAGCAGCTCAGCAACCTATACCAAACACAGTCAGTCGGTCTAGTACAAGTCTTCCTCTATTTGTCAGATCTTTCCAAATCTTGAACAAATCAATCCTCTACATACAAGCCTTCTCAAAGACTTGCCAACTATCCTCAAGTTCTCTTATAGAACTATCAAACTCAGCTCATAAGTCCTCTGCTAGGACCTGTCCAAATCTGCTCACAAGTCCCCACTGGAACCTATCCAAAACTGCTCACAAGTCCCCACCGAAACCTATCCAAAACTGCTCACAAGTCCCCACCGGAACCTGTCCAAAACTACTCACAAGTCCCCACTGAAACCTGTCCAAAAACTCAGCAAGCTCACCAAGAAAAACTTTCTTAGTAGGAAATCACAAAGTGAATTGTTAGAGACCCAATGTGATTTTTCAAACTCATAGAAGCATAAAGAGAATTGTTAGAGACTCAATATGTTCTATACTCAAATCCCAATCTCAAAAATCAACTCAAATCAACTCAGCTCAATCTCAATCTCAAATTTGAAAACTCAACTCAATATCTAAAATGGATAGGATAGAATGTTTTCTTTCAAGAACATGAAACCCCAACAATTGCAAACTATGCAAAGAATCACATAACAATGATACTCATGTTATTTTCACCATCAATTAGGGTTTCAACAACAATGCTCATCAAACAAGGTTTAGTCAACCAACACCATTCAACTCAACATCAACCTTGAAGCATTCAACCAATCATCACAAGAAAAGGAAACAAGTAGAAATCCTTTTCCCTCCAAAGATATTTGAACAAAACAACCACCAACACAATATCACCAAATGCAAAGAATAACTTGCTCAAATCAACTCAATGGAGTAAGCCCAATATCATGAATCAAGTAAAGCAATAACTTGATCAAACAACCTCTATGGAAGCAACTCAACCATCAAACTCAAAACATCCAACCAAGGGTTCCACCAACTCAATGCAAGTAGCTAGACTCACAAATATAAACCCTAGTGCACAAAGCTTCCACTATCTCAAACCAAAAATTATGCATTCACCAAAAACTCTCCTTAAGGATAACAATGCATAAGTAGTCTTCAACAAACCAGAAAATAGGATTTACACCTAGCCAAAGGATACCTAGTAGAATACCTTTTCACTCCAACCTTATTTCAGAAAACATACACCAATCATACTCATAAGAAGAATGTGCCCATACCTTATTGGAGTAGAAGATAATTGAACCTTCAAGCTGTCACCACACACAACTCTCAAACTTCCAACCAAGTTAGGGTTAGAATAAAAAGAAATGAGCAATAATATAAAATTCCTTTATTACACCTTTTAGCTCCACTTATTTAAACACAACCACCATAACATGCCAATAAATCAACAATCACAGACTCACACCTTATACCTCCATTTTTAATTTTAGCATAGCAAAGAATAATCTTAAAAATACATCCAAAGAAATATGCCATTATTTCTCCTAAGCTTAATATTAAATGCTAATCACAAAAGCCAAAAATCATAAAATTTAATCACACCTTATAAATCGTTGTCCAAGAAACTCAGAATTTCACGGCATAAAGACGTTTTAATAAAAATGTGTGATACTCTAGCAAAGCACCCCCGCGAGACTCGAAACGGTGACCTCCGCCAATGCAGCGCCCAATAGTAGCCTTCGCTGCCACTAGCCCATGTGGGCTACGAAGTTCACAAGTGAACTTCCCTCCACTTCACCCTAAAAAAAACTCCCAAAGACTTTTCAACCGCACGTGCTTCTAAGTCTTCCTTTGATCGCAGCGAATACAGAGCACAAACACCACAAATTGCATTCGAGGAATTTTTGAATTGATTAGCCTTCCAACCTTAGGAGTTGGAGAATAAATAGTCTCTTCGAATACACCTTGACGTCGACGAAAATAAAGACCATTTCGAAATAAATCAAAAGTCTTTTCAAAAAGGGTTTAAAAACCCTTAAATAATTTTAATAAATTAAGAATAAAAAAGGTTTAAAAACCTTTAAGTATTTTTAATAAATTAAAAATAATTTCTCCCTTAATTAATTAAATAATTAATTAATTAAAACCTTGAAGGGTTTTAAATAATAATTAAATAAATAATAAAGAGAACCTCCATTGGTTTTAATAAAAACCATTTAACTTGGTTTTAATAAAAACCCTATCCAACTTGGTTTTAATAAAAATCGGTTTGGTTTTAATGAAAAACCCTTGCCAATGGAATCTCTTCGGATTCTCTTAAAAATATTCTCTTGGAATCTTCCACCTTTGAAGCCAACACATCCTCTTAACATTAATGCCATTTCCTTTTGACATCAATGACAACTCATAGACAAGAACCTAGGATCTCAAACCCAAAATTGCCAACAGATTATATGAAGTATTCCAATTTACTCTAAGCTAGCAATCCAAATTAGCATGAATAGACTAACCATAGTAGCAGTAGCAGAAATGAATTCAAAGTTTGGTAATCCACAAGAAAAGAAGATATAAGTTTGAGATAAAAATCCAAGTAATGCTCCTATTAATTTGTATAAAGTGTACAATAGAAGCACAAGAAAACACTTTAAAATCCAACCCTTTAAAATGGGTTTCGAGCTCTATTTACAGTTTTATAGTAAATTTGAAATATTTGAAAGAATTAGGAATATTACAAGGAAGTTGGAGTTCCAAATTAGCAAGATGCTAAGGTGGCAGCCTCCTATTTCATTCAAGAAAGAAGGAAACTATGTGCTCCATCAATCTTCTACAACTTGAATTTTGCAAGTTATTCGGCTTTCATGGCTTCCAACTGTAGATCTGGTCAAGAAGAAATTAAAACCATCTCTTGTTCTTGTTGTGGATGCCCTACCGTAGATCTAAAACTGAATCAGGTCACGGATCTTAATTTTCTATCTCTTCATCTTCTTGGTTCTTCAACTTCATCTTGGAAATATTTCAGATAAAAACCTATAACCTTATTTTGCATCGAATCTTGCATTTATACATGACTCAAGCTAAATTTGTTGTAGATCATTGATCTTATTTTTGATGGCTAAGATTAGATATTTTAAAATCTTGGTGTACTTTTATTGTTCATGTTCCAAAACACCTCATGGATTGGAGCCTATCATGGCCTACATATTTACTTTTAACTCTTTTCATCCTTTTTAGTGTAGAACATGCTCTAATACAAAAATTGAATATCTAACTTGAGTCATTTGAATGCTTTTATTATGGCCTAGAACAAGAGTATGCTAATCCAGGGATATGCTCATGAAATTTTTCCCTAAGACATGTGGTATAGAACCATGTTTTGAGCCAAAATTTAAATTACGGAGATAGCAAATTTGACTATGTTGATCGTGGCATAGAACCATGTTTTGAGCCACACGACGGGGAACCATGTTCTGAGCTTCTTTTTGGATTATCCAACTTGGAAATTTTACTATATTGACCATGGAATAGAGTGAAGGTATATTAAGCTAAAATCACATTACAAAAAATCTTGTTGTAGGTTGTGCAATGTAGAACCATCTTTTGGGTCAGGAATAGAGATGTCTTCCAAGTGCTTTGATCAAACTTGATCATGGTGTAGAACCAAGTGCTATGGTGTGTGGTGTATATCTATGAACTAAGTAACATGGTGGATAACCATGTTTTGGAACATGATTAAAAATATCACCATGCCATATTTGATTGTATTGACTGTAGTGTAGAACCATATTATGTACCGCATAGTGTAAAACCTTCATACTGAGCTAAGATTTCCTTTTTTACTTTAAGCTATAATTTGAAATGCATGAAGGGTCTATTTGACCATATTGACCCTGGCCTAAGACATGTTGTGCTAAGAATCTATCATGGTCCGAAGTACCTCTTTGAACATAGAAAATTTTTGGGAATTTTTGTAAAATTTTCTATGTGGTCATTTGGACCTACATTTTAGTTCCTCTCAAGGAACTTTGCTAGAAAAGTTTGAGAACTCATATTCTTATCCTTTGGGAAACTGGAGTCAAAATCTAAATAGATGGGTATTACGAAATTATTATGTGGATGAATTGATATAGGGAATAAAAATGGAAGGATGAAGTGGGATGATTGAAGGAATTGGTGTATGAATGAAATAATGGGACAAGGAAGTGGAAATGAATATAAATGGAGGGAAATAAAAGGTATAATAGACTCCAGCTAGCTACAAATTTTATCTCAAATAATAAATTCCCCATGGCCATTACTCTCTTGAAAATTTATGATGATAGCTAGAGATTAATGGTTCACACAGAAGCAATTAAAGAGGTAAATATGAGTATCTCATCAATAGGGTTGCTCCTATTTTGAAGGCTCTTTGACATGGCTTTCTTGTGATAATTGTTCTTTCATGTTTTTCTTGTTGTCTCCAACACTTGTCAGGATCAAAAGATTTTGCAAAGCATGTTTTAGATACTTTTTGATAGTTGTGGTACTAAAATAGAATTTATATTTCTGAGTAGGAGATCCTAATTCCTTTTGTATTTCTTCCTTTTGAGTGTGTTCCTCTACTTTCTTCCTTCTGAGTTTGTTCCTCTACTTTCTTCTTGTTGAGTTTGTTCCTCTACTTCCTTTTCTTGCACTTACTTAGTATCTTGAATATTACTTTCTTTGTTACCCTCTTCTTTTTCACTCTCTTCTTCTTCTTCACTCTCTTCTTCATCATCAATCTCCTGCTGTGTTTTTGCTCCAAAAAATTGAATCATATGGTCCAATATTTTTAAGGCTTGATCCTAGGCTACTTGAGTGGAATTGGCTATCTCCATAAACTACTGGTGAAAAAACTATAGCTTGGTAGTTCTTTCATAGGATATGGAATATACCGTGTCTACCAGATCTTCCATTAAATATTTGATACTGGTTAATTTTTTATCAATTGAGTGACTTGATCTTGATTAATCGAGTCCTACCAGGAATCTATTTTAGACTCATCCTACATAATTGATGTCCAACTGGTCTGAATGTCTTATTCTATTAAAAATAATGTTCTTCTCATTCCAAAATCCTTCGAAACCGTATTGCATCATATCTTTATTGGAATTGACTATCTCCTAGATTTTTTATTCAATTTTATCCATTAATAGACACCCTTTTTGGATCAACATGTTCTTCCTAAGGATATTTTTGTCTATTAATATTTTCGTATTCTATGTTTAGATGTAGAAAATTGACCCACTTGGGTGAATCATTTTCCCTAGATCCTTAGAGAGACCCTCCAACTTTCCCAAAGCAAGTTCGACCTCTCTCCCCATCCTTTTCCCTCCTTTTTATTAGTTTTTGCAAAATTGTGGTTAGCTCTTACGAGGTGTGAATTTTTCTATCTAGGGTTTTCTCTTAGAAAACCCTAATTTTCTACCTTATTTGACATTGGTATTCCCTTGGTTTTCATTCCCATACTTGTTTTAAATCTTTTATGAATAGAGGGTTTGAAGCTTTATTTTTCTCCTAAGCCCCTAACAAGCCTAAGTGAAGTCCTAAGAAAGAAACTAAGAGTCTAAGAACAAGTTTTTGAGACAAGTGCTAACAAGATCTTATTGCAAGTGCCAAGTGATTTGTTGAAGTTGTTTAATTTTGTGGATATCTCTTCTGCTGCATTTATTGTGTTCCTACCCTTGGTGGATTAGTGTTGGAGCCCTAAGGAGGATTCTACTATCTTGGAGGTATTCATCATTTTTTCTACTTTTTCATTACCACCACACTATTTTTGCTCATTTATATTTGAACATTATTAATTTCACATTTGTTATTTGTTTATTTGCATCATTTAGTCGTATTTTTCTTTTGTTGCAAAATCATGTCCCATAAATACAAGGTATGATTTTTCCAGTAGCAAAATCATGCTCGCTTTGTACTAGGTGTGATTTTTCTTGTGCCAAGCTTTGGGGTAGAATTTCACCCCCAAAACGTAGATCATCATCTCATGTTGTATTTATACCATAATTGAACAATTTACACTCTATTTATCATTCTATTATGCTGCATTGTATTTTATTTGTTCATCTTCCAAAAAGGTTGGTTTTTTATTTTACATTCTAAATGTCATCTAAAGGACCTAGGGGGCTTGATTTTTGTTCCTCCAAGTATAGTCATACAATAGCCTAGGTAGGCCCCCTAATGTTGATCATATTTTTTAAGGGTTTTGTGAAGTTATTTTGCAGAATTGAAGTTGTGGTACATTGTTGGATGCAAGATAAAGCTTGGAATGACCACTGAATCAGATAAGTGCCCTAGTAGATCTTTAGGTTTTTTGTTGATTGTTTTTATTCATTATTGTTAAAAATAAAGATCACAAGTAAGGAAGAGCATTTGATTAAATTCCTAGGCATTTGAAAGAATAATAGTGTGTATTTATGGTTTTAACCTTGTTTGTGCATTTCTCTTGGACCCTTTCTCAAAGGCTTTGCTTTGCAATCCTAGGGTTAGTTGAAGCAAATAATTATTCTAGGGTTAGCTCTTGTTTTCTTGCATATTATATCTTACATTGTTATTTCCTTTTTTATAGTGTAGTTTTAGAAAGGCCAAACATAGGTGTATTCTTAATTGACACATCAAAACACATTCCACCTCAAAATTAGAGTGAGTCCTAAAATTCTTCCTGGTGAACCCTTCCTCCAGTTACCCACCGAGTGTATAGTTATAACATACGCCCTTATTTTACCTTGGCTCCTAGTGTATCCAACCAAGAATCATATGTGATAGGGTAGTTTTTCCCCTCTACATATTTGGTGAATCCAACATAAAGGCACATCTTAGTGGCCAAAATTAGGAAACATCTTTCTTCAATCTTCTTTAAAACCTTAAGAAAGACCACTAATTCTATTTTCTTGAATAAGAGAATATTAATAAATATCTTTAAAATCTTCTTTTTTGTCTTTCTTCAATTTTCTCTTCTATCCTTTCTCTTCTTCTAATGGTTCCTTTCCTTAGGAGTGAGCGAAGGCATCTGGAATCTGATCAAATTCCTCAAGAATATGATCATATTGATAGGAAAAACCATAACCTTGAGACAAAAGAGTAGGAACATGTTAAAATTGATACAAACTATGATCCCTTTGAGGGACCTAATTGAGGCTTGACATTCACAACAATTGATCATCTATGGAGTTTTATGAAACTCCACAAGGAGACTTTACTCAAAGTGATGGAGTGATAAGCTTAGCTTGAAAGAGGTCAAACTCCTCCTCCTACCATCTATCCTAGGATTTTTTGTAAGAATATCTTGTTCATAACCAAATATATGCTACTACCATGACCACCAACATTGGAAAGGTTTTACAAGATCTTCCAACTGGTAGTGCATATCAAGATCATGTTCAATTTCCAACTCATTTAGCTAATATCAACATTCATGCTTCTATTCCATCAAATATTGATTATCCTCTCCAGTAAGATACCACATACCATAACGATATTAATACCTCTAATATAATCCAAGTACTATTTCAACAAGCTACCTATACCCCTCCCTTAGGTAATATATGGGTATTGCACAACAAAAATCCCAAGGTGAAAATTTTAACTAATAAGATGAAACAATTGATTTCAACAGTGGATATGATTCAACCCCCTAGTTTCACCTACAACTATAGAGAAATGTGCAATCAACCCTTAGATCCTATCGTAGTAGCTAAGCCCTATCCTAAACATTTTACCATACCAATTTTACCTATATATAAAGGAATGGAAGATCCAATTGATTATTTGAGAATATTTAGAACAACTTGCCTTATCCATTGCCCAACCATTATTTGAGAAATTTTAAAGAGAAAATTGAATTATTTTTTCAACATTTTTGTGCTTATGTTGAAAATAATGTGACCACAAAATATGTTTACATGTTAGAACAAGGTAAATTGGAAAGTTTTTTTAGAACTTTTATCTCGTTGGAGGAGTCTAGTTGGATGCTTGAGATATACCTTACTTCCTTGATACATGCTTGAAATATTTATTGAAAACTTGCAAGAGCAATTGTCTTATGCATTGGAAACTACAACCATCACATAGTTTGATTAAGCAATTGACCTAGCAAGAAAATTAGAACAAGCTTTTATCAGAAGAGAACAACTTAAAGTGAAAGAAGATATGACCACTAAAAATTAGTATAAGAACAAGCATGTGGTTTGTGATGGGGTAACAAATAGTAGGCCTATTAATAGTATTATTAACAACCTACAAAATATTGTTCTTAACCAACCCAAAAAACCCCCACAAAGGAATTTCATGAAGCTCAAAAAGCCTATGAATGTGGCCCTGCAATAGATTTTAGAAGCAAATATGATTGAGTTGCCTCCCATAAGGCAACCAAATACCACAACTGATTGGTATAAATTTGGTCAACACTATGAATACCATAGAGTGGAGGGGCACTGGAAAAATTCTTGTAAGAGGTTGAAACATGTGATTAAAGAACTAATTGATGAAGGTTTCATTGTCTTAGAAGATTCTTGTCCACCAAAAAACCAACCTCCTACTCAAAAAGCACCCACAACTAATCAAGATATAGAAATATTCCAAGATCCCCTACCTAAGCATGGTAATAGATAGCTAATAAAGAATCATATTAGAATGTGTTGCCTCCCTATGATAATTTGGTTGGTATAATAGCAGTGACTATAAGGCAACAAGTTTAAGCTCAATCAACTCAACATCCTTAGTAAGAGATGAGATCTTTATCCAATCCACTCTCAAACCCCATCCTAGTTCTGAAGAATGCTCAAAGGAGGAGTACATGAGTAAAAGCCCCACCTTTAGTGTTCAAACCTCAACCTAAAGTTTACTTTAACATCCAAAAATATCCAGCCAGTACCTTAGCCAAGATATCTATCTTAGAACTCTTACAAGCTTCTCCTATTCATAGGGAAGTTTTTTTGGAACTTCTAAGAGAATAGTCTATCCTTGTAGACATTTTCCCTAGTTTTGTAGCCAATGTTGTAGGTTCTCTTGGGATACATCACATTACATTTTTGGATGATGATATGCCTTACTCAAACTTACAAGGGGATTCTTCCCTTTACATCACAAAATTTATTGGAAGAAATTATATCAAACAAATCTTAATTGACAACAATTCTTTCCTTAATCTATGCACTTATCAATTTTTCTAAAATTGTGGATTAAAAGAGAAAGACTTAATTAAATCCTATATTATCATCAAAGATTTCAACAATAAGTCTCAAGAGGCATGTGGCATTGTATCCTTACCCCTTAGGGCTGGACCTTGGATCTTGGATACCTTGTTCTATGTGATATCTTTCCCTATATATTTTAATATGCTTCTCGAACATCCTTGGATCCATGTGACGAAGGTTATCCCTTCTACCTTTCATCAGTGTTTGAAGTTCAAAATTAAGGATCAATTTTTCACCATTCTGGGTAACCCTCATCCATTCAAATATTGTTTGATGTTTGATCTAGCTCAATCCAATCTCAATGTTTGTCCTTCAATTTTATCATTTGTTCCTTCAAGTTACTCATCTCAAACATCTAAGCAACTTAAAAGTCTAAAAGTGAGTGAGGAACCTCTCATCCAAGTTTCATCATGGGATCAAGTTAATCATTTTTTCAAGAGCCTCTTCTAGATCTTACCAAGCTGCCACATTCATTGAGAACTATGGGTTTACCTTGTAAGAAGGGTGAAGTTATACACATTGGCACATGTACCTTTATCTTCATAGGAATGACCTTCAAATAAAAGATCAGTGATAGCAATCCTTATATTATGGAGTGTTCTTTTACCTACTATTACTTATCCAATGATTACCCACTCCCTAAATAAATCCTATCTAACATGGTATATTTTGGTAAAGGTTTGGTATCCCAACATAAAGGTATTCAAGATCCATTAGGTTTTGAATTCTAGCCTAGGAGGTGTGGTGTAGGCTACATTTCCAATAAAAATCAAACTTTACCATTATATATTGATGATCACCTTAAAAATTATGTTGAATATTTAGATCATCAAATATTGGAGTAGAGTGATGAGGACGAAGGACCCCTTATCCCTCTAACATCTTGTTCTATAATATGGTAAATTATATGCATTCTAATGATAAATATTTTGCTACTACTTCACTATCTTATAGAAATCTTGTAAAATTAGGGGTTGCCCCTCCATTTGTTAAGAAATATGGTTCAGTTAAGGATTATGAATATTTTCATGCGAAGGTTGCTAGCGAAAAGACTATGAAGGAGACGTGATTTTGATTATCAAGATGATCCCTATTCTAGATTTTTCTTTGATGGATCAGTCCCTTGCATGTTTGTTATTTTTTTTAAGATAGGAGTAACAATTAGACTATGTTTCAACTATCGTTCTGCTCACTTGAATTAACAAACTAAAAATAAAATAAAATAATAAAACACCAATTAGTAATAGCTTACATTTTGATCCACTGCATTTGTTTTTCTGTTCATACTACATGCTTTCCTATCATATTTTACATAATTTACCTAACCTATCATTGCATTTGCACCTTTGTTTTTCATAATTGCATTGTTTCTTGCTCATGACTACTTTATCATATAGTTTTTGGGGACCTTGTTATAATAGCACATGATGATACCTAGTTAGGTCATAGCTCGCATGCATTGCACTCTCACTAGGACTCTAATGCCTAGCAAAGTCTCCAACCTAGGGCTTTGGCTTCTTCTTTCCTCTTATTTTTTGTCTCATTTTTTTTCTTTGTCTTCATTTTTGTGTTCCTTGACCTTGAAAGTTTTACTAATGACCATCAATTTCTCTTCAGGTCAAGGAACACAACTCTTGTTTTCTTTTTTTCTTTCTTCCTCTTTTTTAGCACATGCACACACTCACATATTGTTTTGCTTTACCCATTCAATTTTTTTTACACACACCACACTCCTATGGGAGGATTACTCATTTTGACTCATCTTCGTATACAAAACACACCCCATGGTGGATAGCTTCATGGTCATGAGTGAGTGATAAACTCCATTCGAACATTTGCAAGCATACATCCTAGTAGGTATATCTCTTAACCATATGTCCATCTTTACAAACATTACACCCATAGCATGTTCTACTCTACATTTTGATCATCTTAGCAAGTACTACACCCATAGCGGGTATCACTCCACTTGTCCATCTTCTTTTTGCTTTATGTATGCATGGTTGGTCACATTGATATGGTACGGTCTATGTCGACCCAAGCATCATGCATCAAGCCCTTTTTTTCTTCATTGTTCATATTTTTATTCATCCTTTCTGCTTCTTCTTCTCCTTTTCTCTTCTTCTTATTCTTCTTCCTCCTCATTTTCTTCTTTTTTTTTTCCTTCTTTTTCAAAATCACATTTTTTCTTTATGTGTCATGATTTTTTTCTAGTGTTGTTGAGCTCCATTTTTATGGGGTGCAATTTCACCTAGAGTGGTGTTTTCTCCTTTCTTATTCTTTCTTCCTACTCCTCTTCTATTTTTCCCCTTATTCCATGCATTTCCATGCATTGCATTCACTTTGTTACATCCATACATTTGCATTTTAGATTAAGTGCATTCCATAGTTAAATCATATCATAAATAAAATAAAAAATAAAAAATATTAAAATAACATTAAACACACCATAATAAGTAGCACATATGCACACATAGCACAAAATGTAGAATGATATTACTCAAGAAGTAGAAATATACATAGGTCTTCTTGGTTGGTGTACCACAATACAAACTTGGTACACTCAACCATCCCTAGGGATACATGCCACACAAAAAATTAGCATCTCACCCCGATCCCCTCCCTAGCTCTAAGAGCATATCTCCTCTACTCTGCCCATTGTTGTGGCTGCTCCACAACGTACCCCAAAATTGGGGACCCACCTTTTTGCATATTTTCCAAGAAGACCGAAGTGGCCCATATGCTAAAGATCAAAGAAAAAGCAAAACACCGCAAGGAGAAAAAGTGTCGCGATATCGCGACATGTTGCATTTTCGCGGTTCAAAGCAAAGAGAAAAAGCAAGGAGGAAAAAGTGTCGCGATATCGCGACATGTTGCATTTTCACGGCCAAAAGAGAAGAGAAAGAACAAGAAAGAAAAAGTGTCGCGATATCGCGACATGTTGCATTTTCGTGGCCAAAAGAGAAGAGAGAAAGCAAGGAAGAAAAAGTGTCGCGATATCGCGACATGTTGCATTTTCGTGGCCAAAAGAGAAGAGAAAGAACAAGAAAGAAAAAGTGTCGCGATATCGCGACATGTTGCATTTTCGCGGACCAAAGCAAAGGAAAAAAGTGTCGCAATATCATGACATGTTGCATTTTTGCTGTCCAAAGCAAAGGAAAAAGTGTCGCGATATCATGACATGTTGCATTTTCATGGTCCAAAGCAAAGGAAAAAGTGTCACGATATCGCGACATGTTGCATTTTCATGACTCAAAAAGGGCAGGAAGGCAAAGAAACAAAAGTGTCGCGATATCGCGACATGTTGCATTTTTGCGACTCAAAAAGGGCAGGCAGACAGAGAAACAAAAGTGTCACGATATCGCGACATGTTGCATTTTCGCGACTCAAAAAGGGCAGGCAGGAAGAGAAACAAAAGTGTCGCGATATCGCGACATGTTGCATTTTCGTGACTCAAAAGGGGCAGGCCGACAGAGAGACAAGAGTGTCACGATTTCGCGACATGTCCGATTTTCGCCAAGGGAACAGAGTAGTGGATAGTGCGTCTGATATTAGTGATGAACACCAGGATAGTGAAACTGAAGACTGCATAATGACGTGGACCTATAAGGAATAAATCGAAGATTGAATAAGGTAATTTGTCACATAAGGACAAAATCCAATGAATAAGACAAAATGTTACATAAGGAATCTTTAATGATTTGAAATCATTTAAGATGGTCGTTACACATGGAAGGAAGCGGACGCATGCCCATGTGGAGAAAAGGAAACATTTTTTTTGAAATCAAACGAAAAGTGAAGAAAACCAAACAGAGGAAGCCAAACCATGGGAATGAAACGAAGGGCCACAAAATAGAAACGAAAAGCTTTTTTTGGAAACCAAAACACATGCATGCACAAGGGAAGGTGAAACGAACAACCATTGGAAAATGAAACGAAAAGCTTCCTGAAAATTTTAAATACGCCAGGCAAGGATGTTTTGAGGGGTTGGAAACTGCTGCAAGCAGAGTTGCAGATTTGAAGGCAAGAGGGCCATTCTGGACCTGTTTGGGCTATTTTTCTTCCATGGACTGGTTTGGGAAAACCAAAAATTTTGTTATTGTAAAATGACAAATTTTTAATACAAAAATCATTGCATAAATTTTATGGACAAGAAAGGAGGAGTCATTTTCTGCATGCAAGATTAAATGTCTATTTTTTCCCCTTTTCAGATTTTAGGCTTGTAAATGGAGTTTATG
The DNA here is from genome assembly GCA_028583015.1 of Wollemia nobilis. Lineage (NCBI taxonomy): Eukaryota > Viridiplantae > Streptophyta > Pinopsida > Araucariales > Araucariaceae > Wollemia > Wollemia nobilis. The sequence goes on from JAQPPZ010015413.1 coordinate 29,034,583, forward strand.
CAAGTTTCTTGATTGCTTCATGCGAATGTTTAAATCTGAAAACCTCATTTAAAACCCTAGGAGCCAACACTTAGCTTATCCGGATTGTGCTTGTTTTGCAAGTCCAATAGGTTAGGTTGCATGCATGAAAACCTCACATCTTCGGTTTTGTCGAAATAGGATAGCATCATACTGAATGCATTTTATTTTCATTTTCTGCATTTCAATTTTCATTTTTTTTGCATTTTATTTTTCCAGAAATTTTAATTTTTTTTTTAATTTTCAGGCATTAAAATAAACATTTAAAAATTTTCAAAATCCAAAAATAATTTCACCATTGCGTAGGTTATACTTCAGACTTCCAATACGCACTTTGAAATTTCATTTTCGGAGTTGTTTAGTATTTTTAAAAATTCATCGAAGTTGTTGTTTTATTACAGATTTTAAAAAATCCGAAAATAGAAAATTTCCATTTTTGGGCCAAATTTCATTTTTTCAGTTTCATGTTTCATTCATGAGCCTATGATGACATTCCCTTCATGAAAATTCCAATTTCATTGAAGGAGTTATGTTTTATGGCATTTCACAAATTTCCATTTTTTGAGCCTAAAATTGCCCTCTCTTCATAAAAATTCTAATTTTACGAAAGAGGGGTAATTTGAGTATTACATTGAAGGTCATTTCTTCAAAGCACTTAATTGTTCATCTTAATGAAAATTTGATTTCATTTAAGAGGGATAAGTTAAAGTGACATTTAAAGTCCTTAATTTAAGGCCATAAATTATTGCCTCTTTGTGAAAATCTATTTCACCAAAGAGGGGTGGTTTATCGATCACATTGAAAGCTATCTTCATCTTCATGATAAGAAGCCATATTTGGACTTAATAAAGAAGATAAAATCTATTTTAAAACTCTCAAGATAAAAGGAATTAAGGCACTACATCGTGGTCATATGAGGGCCAACTCACATTTGCTTTATTTTGGTTCAATGAACAATCACTAAAGTTTCATGGTAAAATAAACCAACATTGCCCCTTGTTTACAATTACTTGCAATCACTAAGGTGTTCCAAGCATTTAAAATTGAATATCTTTATTTGAGATTACTAATACACATATGCAAATGCTAATATAGCGGAGACCTTGGAGAAGTTGTTTGTTTAACTTCTTTGCAAGAGGGGATTTGGAACCCAAATCCTAAGGGAGAGTGTACTTTCACAATTGGGTGAAAATACCACTCAACATTTTGGCGCTAGAAGGAGGGCCTGATTTGGTTTATTTCAGTGTGATTTAAATGCTATAGGGATTTAAATTTTGAATATTTCATGCCCTATTGATTATTATCTTTAGCCCTCTTTTAAACAATACAACCTTGTAGTGTTAAAAGGAGGACATGAATTGCTATGCATTGTTCTAACGCTTTTGATTGTTCATACAAGAATAATGTGTTTTGATTTGATTTTGAAAATTTTTGGTCTTGACTAACGAGGTTGTCTCCATGCAATTACTTTCATTGGATTTTAATGGATACATCTCTTGGTTGATGCTAACATGATTATTCATACGTTACATGTTTGATATTTACGAGTCATTTCATGCTTATTTGTAAGGAATTATTTTGTCTAAAATGTATTTGTTGTCGGTATTATGCTCTTCACTTGCGTGTAATGCGATCTTGTGAATCAGAAAGCCTACAACACTAGGAGTATGCTCTTCACTTGCGCATATGCGATCTGGTGAATCAGAAACTAATTTACATTTTTAGAATATTGCTTTGTCATGGTTCCTTCTTTTATTCATGACTAACAAATTGGTTTTGAAGTTATTCTTTGAGTTTCACTAATGGCAACATCTGAGGAGCAAATTGTATCCCTAAGAGAAGAAATGATGTCCCTAAGAGAAACGATGGTATCTGCATTAGGAAAGTATTATGAATGTCATTCTACCTTTGGAACACCTTATCAAATTCATGAAATGTTATTGGAGTTTCTACGACTTTTTAATCAAGAGGTGGCATCAGGATACCTACAAAATCTACATATCTATAAGTTCACATTATGTCAATTTCAAATATTTTGTGAGCCTATTGCTTGTAGGTTCTTCCCATACATTGTGGGTGATAGATCATTCTCATGGTATTGCCATCTACCCATGGAGGTTAAGACTTCTTGGAGCCAATTAGAAGCAGCCTATCTTTATCACTTTGGTAATCAAGTTGACTTGGATAGGTTGCAAAATCAATTCACCTCTATGTGTAAAGAGCCTAATGAGTCCATGAGTCAATTCGAGTGTGAGGTTTCATGAATTGTACTCTCAAATGTGGGAAATTTTGGGTACATCGGAAGAGGAAGCTATTGAAGTATACCTGAGAGCCATACCCCCCACACTTGCTACACTCATTAAGGAAAACTTGGATGACCTGTCTCTAGAGACAATCTATGAGATCTTTGAAAAGGTAGAACAAGTTTTGGAAGAAGAAAAGGCACAACATGTTCACATGAGAGATTGTTCTTTTGGAGTTAGTGATGCCAACCGACACCAACCAGTAAATATAGCACCCTCCACTCCAATGATACCTAAGGTAAATGATCAAGGGGATGAATTTGAAGGTCCAAATGTTACAACCACCTTAGATGTAGTCCAAGAGGAGGTGCAAATTGCTAAGTCGACATCCACCAATGAGGATTATGTAGAGATGATCTCATTCATAGAGATACATGATTATTCGGATAAAGGGGTCCTAAATTCAACAAGGTTTGAGATAGGTGATAGGACAAAAACTGTCATAGAATTGAATGAAGTGGTTGAAAGTGAAATTGGAAGAAAATCAATAAATGAATTTGAAGATATGATAGAATTTCACCACTTGTTCTTGGAAGACACTCTCGATGAGAAGCTTGGAACTAATGATCAAAAAATTCTTCACCCTCCAAATTGTGATAAAATCGAATCATGGGTTACTAATTTGGACGATGATAGCCTTACAAATTTGAATTCAAGAAATAACCCACTTTTGAAAGTTATTGAACCATCTAAAGAAGGTGAAGGTGAATTTGATGAGAAACACATTGATGAATTGGAAGATGTTGAAGAAGTAGTTGAACGTCACCACTTGACTTTGGAAGATGATTATTATGATGCTTGGAAGAAGTGGGAAGACTACACTCACTCCAAAACTGCTAATAAAACTTGTGTGCCAATTGATATACTAGGACAATATAATCGCCTACTCAAAGGAAGATATTACAACTCCTGTACAATTTGAGGATGTTTTGGAAGAGGGTTTCAAATCTCATCAAATTTTGGAAGATTATAATGATCCTATGACCAAGGACAAAGAAGAAAAAGAATTGACAAATGAATCAAAAAATCATGTCACAAATACCATGGAGTTTCATCCCACAAATTTGGAAGATAATTTTTACAATGGTTGGGGAAGATATGAAGATGTGTTATTTCCTCACACCCTTATTGATGAAGCCTCTATTCCAATTTATATGCAGGATGTTGAAACTTCTACTTCATACGAAGATCTCACATTCACAAGATTTGAGAAGGTTACAAAATTCGATCATGTTGAATATAAATTCATTGAAGATTCGGATACAAGTTTGCATGATTATTTTGAGGATTCAAATGAAGAGATACCATGGATACTTAACAAAGAATGGGAATTAAATGACAAAGTGATTGATCTATTAGAAGTAACGCAAGTGATTGATCATGAAGATGAGTTACTTGACATACACTTTGACCAAGAATATTTGAGGTTTGAAAAGGATGGGCATGTTTTCAATTGGGTGCCCAATTTTGGTATGTTTGATGAACAAGTAATCAATGAAGAATATGAAGACCATGAGGTGAAAGAGGGAATTGCAAATCCTCATCAAATTTTGGTAAATGAAAATGTGAAAAAGGTAAAATCTAAACCTTTGTGTCCAAACATCCAAGATTTAGGTGAAGATTTGTATAATTCAAATGATATTTATGATGAAATGCCATTGAAGGTGAATGAAGAACAAGGATTAATTTCTAACCACACCTTTGATAACATTACTTTAACGAATGAAAAGGAGCTTGATGCACTTAAATTGCTAAATCAAATTCATCAACAATTAATTCTTGAACCTAGGATAAAAACTTCTAATGATCCCCATTTAGTAAATATCCTAGATGCTTGTAAATTGTTGCACAATCTTGATTGGCCTAAGAACATGGAAAATGAATTAGCTTTGAAATTTTTAGAAATAGGCTCTTGCTTACAAAATTTCATTTTGAATAAAGAAAGCCTAGTTCTAAATCATGAATGGAATTATGAAATTTACACCTTAAAGAATAGACAAGAAAGAATTGAAAATCAACCATTGTCTAATCAATTTGGTAATTTGAATCTCACCTATGAGAATACTAATGGAACTAAATCTAATTGGTGGGGTGAGAGAGGAAAGTTGAAGTTGGTTGCATTGTTTGGTCTAATCTTGTTTTTGTTTGATTCCTTCCACATTTGGCATGTGTATCACATTATATGTCTTTTGGAATGCTCAAATCATGTTTGGGATCCAGGGAAGTGACAGTTCAAACTGTGCATCATCTTGTACCATATTGTACATTTGTATATAGTCTTTGGTTTTTGGTTTTGGTTTGTGTTTTCAAGTTTCTTTTTTGGGATTGTATTTTGGGTTTGGTTTTAAGTTTTGTGTGTTGGTCCTTTGGACACTTTTGGTTTGTCTTATTAAAAAAAAGAGAAAGAAAAGCGAGATGTCAACTTATGTCCTTATGAATGTTGACTAAGACTAAGAGAATATGAAACATCGGAATTGTATTGGAGAAAGCTCCACGAGTATCGCAAACACATTAAAGAATATCATTTGGAACTTGTGATGCATGAAGTTGTCAGTTTTACACATTATGGTAAAGTAGGTGGTATACTCCATCCACATTTCAAAAAGAGCAATGCATTCATCCATATCTCATGTTACATTCGACATTGCATATACATTTCATCTCGGTTGCATCTACATTTCAAATACAATCATTGAAAAGGTGTCGAATCCTCTTAGGGTTATTACATAACATATATTAAAAGGATCCTAAGGTTGGGAACTGATGCCCGAACTATCTTGAACCAAGCACGTTCTACACATTTTAAAGAGGATCTTGAGCAAAATGGTCAAAACCATACTTGGAAGAAAAGGTGAGGCGAAAGGAGTATTTCGTGTCTGTCCTATCATGCAACATAATCCTTAAAATAGTGGCTTTTTACCACTCCTATAGTGCTTAAAGCCTAAAATCGAGTAGTAAGGATAGGGTTAAATCCCCATCGAACTTAGGTTGAGGATCCAATTCCCCAAAGCTCGATTTGATCTTCATGGAGTAGTAAGGATAGGGTCTAATTCTCATCTCGCTTAGGTTGAGAATCTGATTCCCCAAAGCTTCTATTTTACCTCCATCACGCTTTAAGAAATTAAAAGCGTGATCTACACTCAAGAACTTGAAGTTCCAAAGCAAATATTTTTCATCCTACTTTTATTGCATCATTGATATTGGATTGGAAGGATCGTACTACATGTCCCTTGCAAGGATGGGTAGTCATCCCCAAGGTTCAAGAAATCAAAAGTAAAGTCAAATCCTGGATTATGGGGTTGATCTCCATCGGGGCTATAGACGCTTGATTGGCAGTGGAGTATGCTCATGCGTGGCAACATGTCTTGTCTAAAAGCAAGACCACCGACTACTCAAACGGATAGGCTAGCTCTGACAGTTTCATCCATAACAGGTTAAATCATTTTGTTCAAGATGAGGTAATGAACTCCAGATCAGAGTAGTAAGGATAGGGTTAAATTCCCATCTCGCTTAGGTTGGGAATCCTATTCCCCAAAGCTCTGATTTCACTTACACTTGCACATGGGTTCAAAATGGTAGTGACACATAACCAACTTTGGGATCTAGTAAATTAATTCGAGTATACTCATATTTGGTCCTAAGAGGATTTGACAGTTTTAATATGTTTGTTCATGGTACTAGAAAGTTTGAGCCTTTGCAAAGCTTGTTATATCTCTAGCATCTTCACCATACGTTAAATCCTACAGGAATCATCCATAACTTCTCATACGCACGAATCATAAGTGAAAATGACAATGGAAAGTTGAACGAGTTTCAAACGATAGGGAATGAAGCACATTGCACACACCGAGCTGATGCTTAATAATTCTAATGCTTCATGTATTTCTCATCTAGTTTCATTCTTGGGATATTTGCTGACGCTTGTGCATGTGTTTTGAAGGTGTTCAGGTTGAGTTCTCACCGAAATGCTCAGGAGCATTTCCTAGCAGAGTCGCCATTTGTTGTGGCTGCTCCACAATGTACCCCAAAATTGGGGACCCACCTTTTTGCATATTTTCCAAGAAGACCGAAGTGGCCCATATGCTAAAGATCAAAGAAAAAGCAAAACACCGCAAGGAGAAAAAGTGTCGCGATATCGCGACATGTTGCATTTTCGCGGTCCAAAGCAAAAAAAGCAAGGAGGAAAAAGTGTCGCGATATCGTGACATGTTGCATTTTCATGGCCAAAAGAGAAGAGAAAGAACAAGAAAGAAAAAGTGTCGCGATATCGCGACATGTTGCATTTTGCGGCCAAAAGAGAAGAGAAAGAGCAAGAAAGAAAAAGTGTCGCGATATCGCGACATGTTGCATTTTCGTGGCCAAAAGAGAAGAGAAAGAACAAGAAAGAAAAAGTGTCGTGATATCGCGACATGTTGCATTTTCATGGTCCAAAGCAAAGAAAAAAGTGTCACGATATCGCGACATGTTGCATTTTCAAAGAAAGGAAAAATCAACATTACATGCAAACAAAAAAAAGTGTCACGATATCGTGACATGTTGCATTTTCATGACTCAAAAAGGAGAGAAAGAAACAAAAGTGTCACGATATCGTGACATGTTGCATTTTCATGACTCAAAAAGGGTAGGCAGGTAGAGAAACAAAAGTGTCGCGATATCGTGACATGTTGCATTTTCGCGACTCAAAAGGGGCAGAGACAGAGAAACAAAAGTGTCACGATATCGCGACATGTTGCATTTTCGTGACTCAAAAGGGGCAGGCAGGCAGAGAGACAAGAGTGTCACGATTTCGTGACATGTCCGATTTTTGCCAAGGGAACAGAGTAGTGGACAATGCGTCTGATATTAGTGATGAACACCAGGATAGTGAAACTGAAGACTGCATAATGACGTGGACCTATAAGGAATAAATCGAAGATTGAATAAGGTAATTTGTCACATAAGGACAAAATCCAATGAATAAGACAAAACGTTACATAAGGAATCTTTAATGATTTGAAATCATTTAAGATGGTCGTTACACATGGAAGGAAGCGGACGCATGCCCATGTGGAGAAAAGGAAACGTTTTTTTTGAAATCAAACGAAAAGTGAAGAAAACCAAACAGAGGAAGCCAAACCATGGGAATGAAATGAAGGGCCACAAAATAGAAACGAAATTCCTTTTTGGAAACCAAAACACATGCATGCACAAGGGAAGGTGAAACGAACAGCCATTGGAAAATGAAACGAAAAGCTTCCTAAAAATTTTAAATACGCCAGAGCAAGGATGTTTTGAGGGGTTGGAAACCTGCTGCGAGCAGAGTTGCAGATTTGAAGGCAAGAGGGCCATTCTGGACCTGTTTGGGCTATTTTTCTTCCATGGACTGGTTTGGGAAAACCAAAAATTTCTGTTATTGTAAAATGACAAATTTTGAATACAAAAAATTTCAGAAAGTTGCATCTTATGGACAAGAAAGGAGGAGTCATTTTCTGCATGCAAGATTAAATGTCTATTTTTCCCCTTTTCAGATTTTAGGCTTGTAAATGGAGTTTATGCAAGTTTCTTGATTGCTTCATGCGAATGTTTAAATCTGAAAACCTCATTTAAAACCCTAGGAGCCAGCACTTAGCTTATCCGGATTGTGCTTGTTTTGCAAGTCCAATAGGTTAGGTTGCATGCATGGAAACCTCACATCTTCGGTTTTGTCGAAATAGGATAGCATCATACTGAATGCATTTTATTTTCAGTTTTCTGCATTTCAATTTTCATTTTTTTTGCATTTTATTTTTCCAAAAATTTTAATTTTTTTTTAAATTTTCAGGCATTAAAATAAACATTTAAAAAATTTCAAAATCCAAAAATAATTTCACCATTGCGTAGGTTATACTTCAGACTTCCAATACGCACTTTGAAATTTCATTTTCGGAGTTGTTTAGTATTTTTAAAAATTCATCGAAGTTGTTGTTTTACTGCAGATTTTAAAAAATCCGAAAATAGAAAATTTCCATTTTAAGGTCAAATTTCATTTTTTCAGTTTCATGTTTCATTCATGAGCCTATGATGACATTCCCTTCATGAAAATTCCAATTTCATTGAAGGAGTTATGTTTTATGGCATTTCACAAATTTCCATTTTTGGAGCCTAAAATTACCCTCTCTTCATAAAAATTCTAATTTTACGAAAGAGGGGTAATTTGAGTATTACATTGAAGGTCATTTCTTCAAAGCACTTAATTGTTCATCTTGATGAAAATTTGATTTCATTTAAGAGGGATAAGTTAAAGTGACATTTAAAGTCCTTAATCTAAGGCCATAAATTATTGCCTCTTTGTGAAAACCTATTTCACCAAAGAGGGGTGGTTTATCGATCACATTGAAAGCTATCTTCATCTTCATGATAAGAAGCCATATTTGGACTTAATAAAGAAGATAAAATCTACTTTAAAACCCTCAAGATAAAAGGAATTAAGGCACTACATCGTGGTCATATGAGGGCCAACTCACATTTGCTTTATTTTGGTTCAATGAACAATCACTAAAGTTTCATGGTAAAATAAACCAACATTGCCCCTTGTTTACAATTACTTGCAATCACTAAGGTGTTCCAAGCATTTAAAATTGAATATCTTTATTTGAGATTACTAATACACATATGCAAATGCTAATATAGCGGAGACCTTGGAGAAGTTGTTTGTTTAACTTCTTTGCAAGAGGGGATTTGGAACCCAAATCCTAAGGGAGAGTGTACTTTCACAATTGGGTGAAAATACCACTCAACACCCATCAAAGGTGGTCCTAGAAAGGGTATGTTCGAAGACCATAAAAATATCCATGATCTAGATCAAATCCAACCTAGTGTCTACAAGGATGATGGTGGTGGCACTCACTAATCCACCAGAACTTCCTGGTAGTACACTATCTGGAAGAAGGTCACCCTTTGCATGACTACCTCCATTCTCTCTCCTACCCTCTATAGGTCCACCTATAGTAGGTGGATCCTATCACCCTATTGGCTATCATTGACCAAAGCCATCCCCTCAACTCAAGCCCATTTTCACTCCTCATCCATCTAGCTCACCTCTCTCCAGAGGTGATTTACCTCTACTTTTTTTGCATCCCTCTCTACCTTTGTAGTGCCTAGTGCACTTTGTAACCCCTCTATCCTCTTAGCTCTATAATCTTGGATTGGGTCCATATCTCTATAAATTCACTACCTATGCATGTAGCACCCCTATATCCTTGTTTGGGTCTCTCTAACATATTATATCACTCGGTTCAACTACTTTTGATGTGGAGGACTCTCTCATTCCCCTCCTCTATATAGATCCAACCATCATGGGGGTAACTTTGGTTGCTCCTACCTCCATAGTCTTAGCTATAGTGGTGGCAGCCACCACCAGATCCACTCGAACCCATGTTTATCTCTACCTTGGGCCCTCCTAGCCCTACCACTACTACTCCATAGTGTGCCAAGTGGTCTCTCATGGTGCTTGTTGCATGCACTATTTCATGATCTAGTGCCTCTACATTGACACTAGTGAGGAGATCCTCAAGGGCATGACACCCCTATATAATATTTTATAGTCAAGAGCCACCTCGATGTCATACATCCACGGATCCACATAGAGTGTACTATCTAGGTCCTCCTCTACCCACCTCACCACATCAGGTTCCCCTTTGAATCTTGATGGATCCTGGTACACTTACTTTTACCAAGTAGTTTCGCAATGTTAGGATCTCTTGGAAAATTCTAAACTATCGCTAGAATTGATTGAATATAAATAGCTCTATCTCCCCCTTCTCTATAGAGAGCCATCTGATCCTCATCACCCTATCTAACTCCTCCACATACTTAGCTCATCCTGGGTGTAGTTTCCATCATTGACATATGATCTTCAGCATTCGTAGCTCATCTATCACTCACCACACTAGTGGTAGGTGCCCAGAATATATCCTTTGGATCCACTCATGGGACCTAGACCATTTGTATATTTTTGGTCGCTGGTAAGACCCCAAGGTCTTACTATAAAATTATTACCAAATTAATGTAAACGTAATCATAGGCCACTCAAAGGGGGCTCCCTTGTAATCTCTTTGCCACTATAGGGGGATCCCTCCTTAGAATCTATGCTTATTATTCTTCTTCTTGGATAATTTGATATGGATGGCCAACCTAATAAATATATCTACCCTAAAGCTACGTTGGTGAAGAGACATGATGGTTCACGTATGAAGAGACGTGATGGTTCACGTTATGAAGGGTTGTGATGGTTCACTTTATAAGTTAATAATATAATAATTAAATGATTAATAATACTAACTAATACAAACTAATAATGTTAGTATTGAGGATCCTAACATGCCACCCTCCTTAAAAAGAGCTTTGCCCTCAAAGCTAAAAGTGAGAATCTTTATCCTTTATTTTCCAAGAAGGATTTGTGTAAGTTCTTAGACTCTTTTAATGGCATCCTTTTGTAGGTAGGGATATCGAGAAGGATGAAGTGTTAGCGTGGGATTTCCAAAAAAATAGTAAATGTGTGATGATGAGGGAAGGAAAACCCTTGGGGTTCTTCAAATGCCTTAAAATGATGCATAAAAAGAGGTGGTAAAACTTCTAAATTCTCATGTTGTTCCCTGTGAGAGGCAATGGAGGAGTGTGCAGTCACCTTTTTACCTTGTTTTTGAATAGGTTTGACCCTATGGTGATAACTTATTATTGGAGAGGAAATTGAGTGTAGTTCTTGTAGAGTGCATGTTTGGCCATAATGAGTCACTTCAGGAATGTCTACCTCATCCTTACCTGATGCATCGATCACTTCTGGCATATCGACCTGCTTGTCTTTATTGTTGTGAGTAGGTGTGCTAGGCGCTTCGAACACAACTACCTCATCTTCACCTTTTAGGGATTGACAAGGATCAACTTCCTTCAATAAATACAATGTTAGTGTAGCACATTTATGATGGGGTCCAAATTGCTCATCACAAGTACAACAGAGGTCTTTCGCTCGTCGCTTCTTCATTTCTTACAAGCTAAGGTACTTAATTGGCAAGGGTTTAGTTTTTGGGATAGTGAGTAGCAATGATGATTTATCAATAGGTTGCTCCCTATGTTGACATTGAACATTGAATTTATCTTTAGCTAACAAGGCTAATCCAATGGCTTCCTGTAGAGTGCGAGGAGTGTACATCATGACTGCCACTCTAGTTTCTTCTTTTAATCCATTGATGAAACCGCTTATGAGAACTGATTCGTCCAACCCTATGATGTGATTGGTGATATCTTGGAATTGAATATGCATGCACTGATGTGACTTGACATAGGTGGGCGAGATTAAGCAGCAAAATTAGGTTGGTATCATGATATATTCCTTCGTTGGTCATTTGATATATTGGCTCTAATACCAAATGGTAAGACCCCAAGGTCTTACTATAAAATTATTAACAAATTAATGTAAATGTAATCACAGGCCACTCAAAGGGGGCTCCCTTGTAATCGCTTTGCCACTATAGGGGGCTCCCTCATTAGAATCTATGCTTATTATTATTCTTCTTGGATGATTTGATATGGATGGCCAACCTAATATATATATCTACCCTAAAGCTACGTTGGTGAAGAGACATGATGGTTCACGTATGAAGAGACATGATGGTTCGCGTTATGAAGGGTTGTGATGGTTCACTTTATAAGTTAAATATATAATAATTAAATTATTAATAATACTAACTAATAATGTTAGGATTGAGGATCCTAACAGTCACTCTGGGTTAGGCAATGGCTATAGAAGTGCATATGGTCTCCATATTGTTATGTGCTCCTAGCTCCACACCTAGAGTAGCATTGTACACACTAATATTATATGTCATTTGTATATAATATTGTACAATATCCTATACAATAAGGCCAACATACATGGATCCTATGTAAATCTAACCTACTGATCTTGCATGTCTACCACTACACCTACCATCACCCATGGTAGATGTCACCTATTGGTATGGCATATCAAAATCCCTACCACCACCCCACAGAGCACAATCATTAGAGCATCAAACCCATAGTGTTCCACCATATCATTGATCGATAGGGCCCTCTTCTAGTATCGGTGGGCCTAGCCACCTAATAATATCTCCAATTTTTTCCGCTTCCCCCATGCCTTGTAAATATAGGGATGCACAAGATGTGACACACATCCTCTAGTGTGACTACCATTTCCCCTGTGGATAATCAAAAGGTAGATAATTTTGGGTACCACCTCTCTACCAAATTTGTTAATAGCTCTTTGTTCACCTCTACCTAGGGCATCTCCACAAAGTGGTATAATCCCACTACCTCTAGGGTATCTCTCTCTACCTCCAAGGAGCTAGGTTGCCACTCATGGCTCTCCAATACGTAATGTTGCATCCTTAAATATAATAAATAAATTTATTAGTCTATTGTGCACATTAATAAACCCTAAATGAATCAAATTTTTAGATTCTTCTCTCCTTTTATTTTTTGGATTACTTCATATTTTCTTTAGATAAATTGTGCCCATCTAGATTTAGGCACAATTTTATTTTTCTTACCTTTATGTGAAATCACACCCTTTGACTCTGAGGCATGATTTTATAAAATTGTACCCCATGTGTTCAAGGCATTAATTCGATCACCACCATGAACCAAGGCAAAATCGTAGTCATACCATGAAATTGCACCTAGGTCATGCATAGTGATTTCTAGAGAAAAATTTAAAATAAATGATAATGCTTGAAAAAATGGACTAAAATCTAACCTAACCTAATCTAGAGGGAGTATTTTAGTCCTTACCTATGCTCTCTCCACTGTTGTGCCACCTTCGTCCCTCGCAATAGCCAAATGGTGTGTAGAAAGCACCATTTCTATTTTTCTCCAGAGCTCCCTTCTTCTCTTTTGCATGGTAAAATGTAATTAGGGTTTTCACATTTTTCCACTTTTATGCTTGTTTTTTTGAATTTTTTCTCTCTTGTATTTTTTTATTTTCACTCTTATTTCTTCTGTCTAACATTTTGAGTTTCATCAATAATTTGGTATTCCTTCCAAAACTCGAGGAGGCACCCTAGCATGAGAGGTACTAATGTCCCTAGTGCCTCAATTTGCATGAAAAATAAGAAAGTTTCCAAAATGACACCATTTTTGTACTACTCCTTTCTTTTAAACTAGCCACTCCTTTTTTGTTGTTGCTTTCCATCCTCCACCCATAGGTGTCTACATATTTCTTTGAAACATTTATTAGGCCATAAATGCATCAAATAGGGGGAAAAATGTAGACACAAAAAATTGACCCACTTGGGCGAGTCATTTTACCTAGATCCTTAGAGAGACCATCCAAATTGCTCAAAGCATGTTTTGGTATCTCTTCCCCTCATTTCCCCATTTTTTTCCTAGTTTTAATGAAATTACGGTCAATCCTTATGGGTGTAATTTTGCCTAGCTAGATTTTTCTCTTAGAAAACCCTAATTTTCTAATTTTACCTTATTTTACATCGGTCTTCTATTGGTTTTTCTACCCATGCTTGTTTCAAATTTATTATAAATAGATGATTTGAAGCTTACTTTTCCCCTAAGCCCCTAACAAGCCTAAGTAAAATCCTAAACAAGCAACTAAGAGTCTGAGAATAATATTTTGAGACAAGTTCTAACAAGATCTTAATGCAAGTGAAAAGTGAATTGTTAAAGCTATTTAATTCTATGGAGATCTCTTTTGTTGCATTGATTGTGTTGTTGTCCTTGGTGTATTAGGGTTGGATCCCTAAGGAGGAGTCTACTATCTTGGAGGTCTTCATCCTTTTATCTACTTTTTTGTTACCACCAAGTTGTTTTCACTCATTTGCATTCTCACATTGTTAATTTTGTATTTGTTAATTGTTTATTTGTATTGTTCTATCATATTTTTCTTCTATTGTAAAATCACACCTCATAATTATAGGGCATGATTTTACCAGTAGCAAAATCATGATCACTTTGTACTAGGTGTGATTTAACATGTGCCAAGATTGGGAGTAGAAGTTTACCCCAAAATCCTATATATGCATATCATGTTACATTTAGACCATAATTGCATAATTTGCACTCTATTTATCATACTTTTTTGTTGCATTGTATTCTATTTGTTCATCTTCCAAAAAATTCAACTTTCATTTTTACATTCTAAAGGTCAGCTAAAATAACCTAGGGGCTTGACTTTTGCACCTCCAAGTATAATCATACAGTGGCCTAAGCAAGCCCCCTAATATTGATTATATTTTTTTTATGGTTTTGTGAAGTTATTTTACAAGATTGAGGTTGTGGTATGGTGTTGGATGCAAGATAAATGTTGGAAAAATCATCGAATCAAATAAGTTCCCTAGTAGATCTTTAAGTTATTTTTTAATTTATTTTATTCATTTTTGTTCAAAATAAATATCATATGTAAGTAACAATATTCGATTAAATTCCTAGGCATTTGAAATAATAAAAGCATATAGTGTGCATTTAGGGTTTTGACCTTGTTTGTGTAGTTCTCTTGGACCCTTTCTCAAAGGCTTTTCTTTACAATCCTAGGGTTAGCAATCATTCAAGAAAATAATAATTTTAGTATTAGCTCTTATTTTCTTTCATTTTGCATCTTGCATTGTTCTTTATCTATTTATAGTGTAGTTTTAGAAAGGCTAAACATAGGTGCATGCTTAATTGACACATCGAAATACATTCCACCCAAATCTTGGAGTGAGTCCTAAAACTGATTTTGGTGAACTCTTCCCTTAGTTTCCCATCGAGTGTAGAGTTATAACATACCCCTATGGTTCACCCCGAATCCTAGTGAATCTAGCTAAGAATCGTCTGTGGTAGGGTAATTTTCCCCCTCGACACCATGCTTTACTTGGGGTGGGCTTAGCAGTAGAATTGAATCTATTTTTAGACAAATGATGTATTCTTTTTCTTGTAACACCATTGGTTGTAGCTCTTTAGTAACCTTCTTGAAATCTTCCTTGATTTCTTGCAACAAATGGCTAGCCTCATCCATGAAATCAATTATAGGTTGGATCTTCGAACATTTCTCTATAATCTTAAACCATATTTACTTTTTGATCTACTTTACTTTGTCTTTGGAGAACCCTATAGCTTTAGTCTTCTCGACCTGAAGTTGTTATTTTAAAACTTGTATCTGTTTAACATAGGTCTCATTCTTTTTCTTCAACTCTTTAGCTTACTCTTTGAATTTGATAGCCTCTTGGTACTTGTTCTACTAGTTCTTAGCTTCATTCCTTATAGATTTCTCCACCTTTTAACCGTTTTCTCTAATTTCTCATATTTCTCCCTAAAAATATCATTTTGCACATAAATGGTCTCAAGATGAGCCCTAGCTACAACCAATTCATCTTCCATGGGCAATTGAGAAATATCGTTAGTGTGCTCCTCTAGTTGATAATCTTATGCATTCATGTCCTCCTCTTGTTTACTAACAAGAGGGGTAAGGGATATTCTTGTTTGTTTCCTAGCAACAAGATCAATAATCATAGTATTCCTTAGTTGAGCAATTTTTTTTAAGGCTGGGCTAATTTCATGCTCCAAAAATTTTGGGTCTTCAGTGAGACATTATTGACCTTCTAGAAATAATTTATTGTAAAATAATTTACAAAGGTGGAAGCAATGATGAGTGAAAGGAAAAATAGAATTGGCATATATGGAAGAGGTGTGGTAGTAATGATGGTGGAATATGTGCTTACAGTAGGGATTGTAATAGGTGTTGAAATGGTAGCAGATGTTACAACTGTGGAATATGGTAGAAAATATGGAAGTGCTTGTTCTCCTACTAATATGAGTGGTGATGATATTGGAAGTGAAGGGGTGTGAATAGGAGATGATGATATTGGAATTTCTACTGAATGAGGTGGATATGGAATGGAATGAGATGATGGAGGAATTGGTGGAGATGTAATGGAGTGATATGATGGGGAATTATGCAGTGGATATGGTATCCTTTGTTCCTTTTGCTCTTATGAATGGGAGAGAGAATTTTTTGGGAAAGATAAGGATAAGGAGAAGAAGGGATAGAAATCATACCTTTACCTACCAAAGTAGACTATTGAAATATTTCATCAACACTTTTTTGTTGTACTTGTTAAACTGGTTATTTTGTAGTTATGACCTGGGTTTGTTAAATTGCTTGTGTCTGGTCCAGTTTTTTATTTTTACTAACCTCCTTCTCAACCTCCCACACTAAATCCTTTGTATTTCTTTTGAATACAATAGGAATTTAAGAATTAAAATTCTAAGTATCATCTTGTTGCTATGGAGTTGGTAGTGCAACCTCTAGAACAGGGGGATTTGAGGGCTTAGAGGGGATTGCAGTAGCAAATTTAATAGGATAAAATGCCAAGCTATCATATAATTTATATCCCATTAGGTCCTATGAAGAAGCTTCTACCCCCAAGGTTAAATTTTTTGGCATTCATCCCACCTAATTATTTTCTATATTTCTTGTTTCATATTTCCCAAGACCACCACCATGATATCCTATATTTTCATCATTATATCCCCCATAGTGTATTATTGCAATTATTATTATGAAGGTTCAAAATAAAACTAAGATACTTTATTCACTAGTGGTGAAGCTATTCCAATGCCATTTTATTTTTGAGATGGTGAGGAAGGAGAATATAGATTTGTTTGATTTTTTTTCTATTTTTTTCCTCTTGACCTTTTCCCTTTGGTATTACCTTTCTCTGCTTTCTCGATATTTGCCTTTATAAATCTCAATGCTAAGATTTTACCATTCTTGGACATCCAAGTCTTAATGTATTTATCATATCTCTTAGAGAAATCCATATCATATTGGTAGTCAAACCTTGGGGCTATAGTATTTGTCTCATTGTCACCTATTGTTCATGCATTCTCTTGGAAATAAAGTCAAACCAATCAGATTTGATCTATTATTATCATCTCCTATAGGTATTTTATACATATTTTCATTGGAAATACAATAAGCTAAAGCTATCTACCAATATCTCACATATTGGTTAGAATCCAACCCGACCAATGCTGCTAGCATAGAAAAGAGTTATGGATTGGAAAATTGCTTGATGAAAATTGGGATATTGGGCAAATTGTTCCTAGATCTTATGGTTTTAAAATAGCTATACACACATTTCCTAAAATGGTCACCATTCTGTAGACACCTCTTCAGTGAGTAATACCTATCTTGCTCTTGTGGGTCAAAATACTTAAAACTTACAAGTGACACTCTACCCATTCCAAAAAGGCCACAACAAGCTTGTGTAATTATACTAAAAAGGATTTTGCCTTGAGTTATTTTTATTAAATTTAGCCTAATGATCATAAAATTTTACTACGATAAAAATTAATTTTGGACTCGATTAATAGAATCATAAATATAGGAAGACAAAAGAGAGCGGGCATTGCAAGTACCTGGAACTGAAATTGGTAGTCCTTGCAACAATTTGTGGTCAATATCTTGTCTGAGTCTATCTCTTATTTTCCATGTCATTTTTGTATCAGCTACTACTAGTGCTTTCTCAATGTAGCATATAAGCTCACTATTTTTTGATTGAGTAGCTTTCTCTATAGCTTTTGATGCATTTTCTAAAAAACATTTGAAATTGCTCTATGCTACTTTGCAAATTTGCTTAATCTCATTATCACCGCTCTTGAAAGCTTAGCACTATTTGCAAAATAAAATTTAGTCAAATTTTATCCTTAAATAACATGCATGCATGCCTTTCACCATTAATTTAGTAGATGAGCTACCACTTAGATTCATGATTCAATATTTCAAATTGGTGAAAAAATGATGTGGCTTGTAAGTGACATCTCATTTGTTGATTGGTCACAGCCTAGAGCTTGTCGTGGCTCACAACAAACATTTTTTTTATTTTTTGGGTGTGACACAAAACACGTAGTGGAATAGTACACTTTCTTTAGATTTTAACTCTTTTGACTTATGACTAGGAACATGTTGTGGCTCATTGCCTTTGTTTTTCTTTTTTCTCTCTATTGAAAAGCTAAAAGAAAAGATAATATAATACAAATATGTACATATATTACATAGGAAAGGATTTCTTACTCAAATTACAACTTAAGATGATATCCATTAACTAAGATTAGTTGTAAATTCCCATCCTAATATTGGATTTGGAAAGCATTTTTCTTCTTGGCCTCAAAAACCTTGAATGGACCATCCTAGAAGGAGTCAAATTTTTGGTGTTTGCTTGGTTTGGATTTTTCTTCATTTCCTCTTAGGATTGAATCACCAACTTTAAATTTTTTGAATATGGTATTCTTAGCAAACCATTCTTTAGTATCCATGGACTGCATCTAAATACTTTCATATGATTTGGTCATCTATTCTTCCAATTGTAAAATATGCATCAATCTGGTCTCTACTAGATTCTACTTTGATTCATAATATTGGCTAGCCAATATTAGAGTTGGTATCTCAATATGAGTGGGTAGAATAGCTTCTTTCACATACACTAATGCATAAAGGGATGTTTTTATTGACTTCTTAATAGTAATCCTATCTGCCCACAAGGCATATTCTAAGAGAAGATGCTAGCTTATTTTATTATATTTTAGTTCTCTTTTCAAAAGTTTGAGTAGATTTTTATTAGTGGACACTACTAGTCCATTCCATTGAGGGTAATAGTTAGAATAATTATTTAATCATATTTCATAATGACTTAAAAATTCAATGTACTTTGCACCTATGAAATATGGACCATTATCACTTACTAGAGCTTCAGGGAGACCAAACCTTGTGATGAGGCCTTCAATAAATTTCATCACTACATTATGATATGATATTTAGATTGGAATTGCTTCAACCCATCTAGTGTAATAGTCTATGATAGTCAGAATGTATTTGTGACCTGTTGAAGAGTTAGAATTTATTACTCCAATAAAATATAGCCCCCACTATTGGAAAGGTTCTTCTACTTGGATAGGCTTAAGGTGGAATGAAGCATTCTATTCCTCCCTATACATCTCTAGAATTTATTACATGTACTTGTTACTTTGAAACTGTTAGTAAAGATAGTAGGCCAATAGTAACCTGCTCTTATTATTTTCATAGTAGTTACTCTTTCTAAAAAATATCCCCCTGACAATCCTTCATGAAACTCTCCAATGAACTATTTTTTATTGTCTTTCAAACATTTCAGAAGAACTTAATCCAGTTTCTTTTTATATATTCCCTTAGGTAAAAGGACATATTTCAAAGCTTGAAGTCTATACCTTCTTCTTTATGAAGCATTAAGATCTTGAGGGTATACTCCTATTTGGAAATAACTTGTCAACTAATAAACTCAATATGACCATTCTAAAGAACTATCTTCCCTTTTTCTAGATCCTAATGGTTGACAAGCTAATATCTGATCTAAGCCTACTTTTGCTACCATTTCCTAACATAATACTCTACCTTTGACTAACTTTGTAGGATGGATTTCTGCATCATATTATTTAATTTTTGCAATCCAATCAGCTCTTTTATCGTCTAGCTCTCCTTGTAAGATGAAACTCCTAACATCTATATGTATGACATAGACCAAAGTCTTACTTTAAGCCAAGTATTGTCTAAATTTATTCAATGATTTCATGATTGCAAATAATTGTCTCTTAGTAAAATTATATGTAGTATGGTACTTACGAATATTTTGACTCCAAAAAATATAGGATGTTCCTCTCCAACATAATTTGTTTGTGTTAGTACTATTGCATAATTCTCCTTAGCTCCATAGGCATATAAGATGAAATCTTTGCTAAAACTAGGATTTACCAGTACTGAGGTAGTAGCAATAGCCTGCTTAATTGCCTTAAAATCTTACTTCCTTGTCTCAGTCCATTTAAAATCAATATTCTTTCTAAGTAGCTCTAAAATAGGTTTAACAACTTGAGCAAAATTTGAAATGAACTTCCTTACAAAATTGTTTTAGCCAAAGAAATATTGCAAGGCTTTCTTATTCATGAGGAGATAAAGAGCTAGTATTGATTTTACTCTATTAGGATCAATTGATATTCCTTATTTAGAGACTATATACCCTAATAATTTTCCTTCATGAACTATAAAAAATAATTTCTTTGGATTTAGGGAGATGACAAATTCTACATTTTTGAAAAACTTGGTTTAAGTATTCCAAGTGAGCTTGTTTTAATGGAAAAATACAGTCATATCATCAAGATAGATGATAATGACTTTATTTATCAACTCCCCAAAATCATAGTCCATGGATCTGTAAAAATAGCCTCTATATTAGATAAATCAAAAGGCATTATCTAGTAATAAAAGGTACAACACTTAGTAGTAAAGGTTTTTTTAAACTGATCTTCATCCTTCATCTAAATCTAGTTGTACTCGAGAAGCCATCTCAACAGTGAAAATATCTCAACCCCTACAATAATCTACAATATTTGGTCAATTTGAGGAATATTATAGTAATATTTTAGTGATGTTTTGTTCATGTTTCTAAAATCAACACATAGGCAAATGTCTCCATTCTTTTTTTTATAGGTACCAAGTTAGCAACCCATGTAGAATATTTTATAGGGTAGATAATCATTGCCTTCAATAGTTTAAGCAATTCTTGTCTCATTAAAGATTCAATCTTAGGATTCATAGGCCTCTACTTCTACCTAAAAAGTTTTGCATCAAATTTTAGCTCAATTGTGTGTTGAACAATATTTTTATCATATACCTTAAGATATTCATATGAACAGGCTATAATATCATGGTATTTAAAACATATGACCTTAAGATCCACTTATTTTGGAGAACATTGAATGCCAATCTTAATCTTTTTATCCTTTTCTATTTCAATCTCTTTATAGATTTCATCATCAATTTTCATGGTTCTTGATTTATTTCCATCTTCATTATCAAAAAGGATTTCTAGTGTGATCAAAGCCTTAGGGATATGATTATTTTTTAACTGTATGATGTCTTGTTGATCCATTTCTCAAGGAAAATATTCCTATAAATTAGACAAGCAAGCCTTTCTAACTAGAAATTCAATGATCTGATCGTCATTCTCAAAAACCTACCAAAAAATCTATCTATCTAGTATTACAAGTCTGAAGACTAATTTGACTATTTTATCCTTTGTTGATCCAAGATCTGAAGGGCTGAAATTAGAACCTTTAACAGCTAAATCATCAGCCAAAATATTTTGTTTTCTTGGAATAGAGTGGATGTTTAAAGCATAACAATATTCCATCAAATACCATACTCTATTCCTATATGATTTTAAGTAATGATGTTTGCTACTACATTTATCAATGACTTGATTAACTACTAGCTCTAAATAACCATATATATTTAAAATTTTGATTCCCATATTCTTTGCTTAATCCTAAGCACATAGCCTCATATTCTATAGAATTATTGGTACAAGACCAAGTCAATCTGTAAGAAAAAATTTCTATACCTTCTAAAGGGGAATTCAAAATTATGCTAGCACCAACCCTATTTTTGTATCTTGCCCCATAAGAATGTATTGTCCAAATTTTTGACTCTCTTATTGATTGATTAGATATGGTAGAGGCATTTTTCTTAGTCTCTTCTTGTCCCAAATAGACTATAATATTTTTTAAATGGTAACTCATCTTCCACTTATAAATATTTAAGGTTCTCTACCAATTCAAGTTCTTCCAAAACTAAGAGTTTACACATGTCTTCCTCTATTTTTCAATATGATAATTCATAGGCTTTTCATGGGTTATACTTATTCTCTTACCTTTGTATGGAATCATCATGTCATATTAATCCAAATACATGTAACCTCCTAGCTTGGCAATGAATTCCATGGAAAGACATAAACCAAAGTAAGGTTCTAGGTCTACTACTACAATTTTCAGCATAATAGTAACCTTTTTATCCCTTTGTAATCTCATCAGTACATATTTTATAACTCCAAATGTCTTAACTAGTGTGCCATCCAACTGCAAAACTCCTAAAAAAGATTGAGTATAGTCTATTCTGATTTCATCATAGACTACTTTAGGCATGATTGTAGTTGAATCCCTTGAATCTATCATACAGTTGCGGATAATCTAAACTTCCATTATAAAATAAATATAAAAGAGAGGGGGTTTGTTTTTTAAGGTTACAGGAATCATATTTTCTTGGACATAAGACATGCTAAAAATTATGGTAGTCAATTTTTCCTAAAAATTTTTTGCTTAAAGAAGCCTTGAGTAGATCAATATGACTAGGGATGAAGAGAGTGTCATAAAGACTTGCTCTAGAAGGAGTCCTATTTAGTTTTTCCATAATGTTAAAATATAAATTTTTTAAAAGAGTTTTCTCATACTTCCTCTCTTGTTCACCATACTTTTTCTTGTATTACTGGGTGGCTTCTATTCTCTATCTCTTGGTGATGGAAGGAAATTTTAGCTTCTCTTGTGTTTCATCTTTAGAACCTACTTCTTAATTTTTTTTCTTCTCATACTACCTTAGGGTGCTCATCTCTTTTCCTTGGCCCCTAGGAAATATATCCCTCTTCTCAATTGCATGTGGAAATGGGAACTTATCATTATTTTGCAAGGGTGGTCCTTTTTTCTTTTGAGAGGGAACCTAGAATTGACCCATTTTTTGTGGATCTACCTGCAATATTTTCTTTCTAGATATGGTCATGATAGAAACTAACTCTTATTCAAAGGGATCTTGTCCAACCATAATTTTTTCTGGCTACCATAACATATTGACTCTTCCCTTTTGGGTTATCTTAGCTTTTTCTATGGCTATGTGTACATGGTGTTGGTACATTATACAAGTGTTCAAATCATGAATATCATTACAGACTAGACACCAAAAATTCACCAAACTGATCTCAAGGTCTAATTCTTGATCTTCTTGATTTGCGTTAACCTTAGACCTTGTATTACTAATAGTACCAGGCTTCTGATCCCTATTAACATATGGGAATATTATTTGTTGAGACCTTTCCATTTATCTCATTTTAATTGCATTCACCTTGTTATTGATTGTCTTCATGATATCCTAAATATTAAGAAACCGAGTTGATTCTTGGTAATTTTGAGATGTGAGTGGAGGAAAATAAATTGAGTTAGATGTTTTTTTTGGAAGGAGTAATTGAAGTCATTTGGGAATATTATGATGATAGGGATGGAAGATCCATATATGAGGGTTTTTATGTTCTAGCTTGAGGTGTAAATTGAGGGATCTTAGAACAATAAGGTATGAACATATTTAGAGGAAGCCTTCATCCATAAATTAGAATATTCTCTACTTATACAACTGCATGGTAAACTTGTGGAAAGGTATTTATACTTGACTGATGAGTTTGTAATCCTAATTCTAACCCAAGGGATCTGATGTAATTAAAAACAAGGGGAGCAATTGGTCTAGCTTCAAGAGGAATTCTCTCCCATGTCCAACTAAACCTCAAATTAAAATCAAAGACTAATTTGTGATGTTTTTTTTTCATAGCTACAAATTGGTTTAGGAGTGAGAAAGGATTAGCTGACTCGTTAAATTATGCCACAAAATGACTGGCTAATGCAACCCATAAATTGATGTTGTTGTCTTCTAAGGTTATAAACCAGTGAAGGATTTTTCCTTTAAAGGATAGGTCCAGAAGCCTAACAATGACATATTTATTTCTAATATTGTGTATAGTTGCTAGGTTTAATATATCTTGATAGTGCTCATAATAGATCCTACCCAAACCATCATATATAGGTATATATTTCAATGCAATCTAAGGGATATCATGCATAAGGATGATTCTTAAAGGATAGTGGTATCCCAAATAGGGTACTTCTATGGAGGTTGATTCTAGTTTATATTTACTGGGGTTTTAAATGGGGTTGGCCTTAAGGGAATTTTTTTTCCTAATGGTAATCAAAATTCTTCAAAAGGTGAATCTAGGGATAAGATTAATGTATACCTAGATCTTCTAGAAGGTAGCTCAAATAATGGAATAGATTCTTCACTATTCTTGGAAGATGACTTGGTAAACATGAAAAATGAGCTATTAAAAAAGGGCTTTCTAGGTTCTTGATTTCAGGGAGTCACCAATTGAATTTAATTCTACCACTTGGTGAGGTCAAGACAACTCACTAAATCTTGATTCCTCCAAGGAAATTATAAATAATATCTAGTGGGAAAATGAACATTCTATAAATAGGGTTCCATCGGGTGTGCCAAAAACTGTTAGGGTATGAATTGACATCATGGTGAATTTGAACTGTGACTATCAGTTGCAATGGTTTTTTGTAAGGTGAACATCCACTAATCACAGTCTAAACCTTGACATTGAATGGGTCAAAATTGCTTTTAAACCAACCTCCAGAGTAGGTTGGTATACCTTGTCAACTTATTGGATGTTGACTCATTTAAGATCAATTAAATGTATAAATATAGGGATAGAAAGGGGGAAAGTATAAGAAAGTAATAGATCAATAGTGGACAGATAAAGATAAAAACATAGGCTTTTATAGATAACTTTTGACAACTCAATTTCTAGAAAAAAATACTTATTTTTAACAACATTCAAAACTCAATAATCTTCAACATTAAGAACATATGCACACTTCAAGGATTATTTCAAACATCTAGGGTATCAATAATCTAAATTAGTAGAATTAGGTTAACACTTTGACTAATAGAAATAGAATCCTTTACAAGCATACATTTAGAAATGAAGCATTCCAATTTTCTCTAAGCTAGCAATCCAAATTAATAGAGTAGACTAATCATAACAATAGTAGCAGAAATGAATTCAAAGGTTGGTAATCCACAAGAAAATAAGATACAAGTTTGAGGTAAACATCCAAGTAATGCTTATTCTATTAATTTGTAGAATATGTACAATAGTAATGCAAGAAAATAATAGATTTGACCCTTTAAAATGGGGGTTCGACCTCTATTAATATTTTTGCGATAAATTTGAAATATTTGAAAGAATTAGGAACATTACAAGGAAGTTGGAGTGCCAGATTAGTACCTCCTATTTGATTCAAGAAAGAAGGGAAATGTGTGCTCCATAAATCTTCTACAAGTTGTTTGGATTTCATGGCTTCCAGTTGTATATCTAGTCAAGAAGAAATCAAGACTGTCTCTTGTTCTTGTTGTAGCTGCCCTATTGTAGATCTGAAACTAAATTAGCTCATTGATCTTAATTTTTCCTTGCTTTATCTTCTTGGTTCTTCAACTTCAACTTGTTCAGATAGAAATATACAACCTTATGTCACATTGAATCTTACATTTATATGTGATTCAAGCCAAATTTTATGTAGATCATCAATCTACTTTTTTTATGACTATGTTTAGAGCTTTTAAAATCTTGGTGTACTTTTACTATTCATAATATAAAACACCTCATGGAATGGAGCCTATCACAACCTATGACATATTTAATTTTAACTCTTTTTATCTTTCGTAGCATATAACATGCTCTAATATGGTTCTTGAATCTCTAACTTGAGTTGTTTAACTACTTTGACCACAACTTGGAACAAGAGTATGCTAATACAAGAATATACTCATGAAATTCTACTCCAGGTTGCATGACATAGAACCATGTTCTATTCAAGGATTTAGATTGTCAAGATAGCAACTTTGACTATGCTAACTGTAGCGTAGAACCATGCACTAAGCTAAATAGTGGAGAACCATATTTTGAGCCACATAGTGGTAAACCATGTTATGAGTTACTTTTTGGATTATCCTTGGGAATTTGACCATGTTAATCATGGTGTAGAGAAAATATGTGTTAAGTTGAAATCATGTTAAAAAAAATCTTGCTCTAGATCACGTGACGTAGAACCATGTTCTGGGTTAGGAATTGAGATGTCTTCCAAGTGCTTTGATCAAAATTAACCATAATGTAGAACCAAGTGCTGAGGTGTGTGGTATAGATCCATGCATTGAGTCATGTAGTGGGGAACCATGTTTTGGAATATGATTCAAAATATCACCATGCCATATTTGACTACACTGAGCACAATGTAGAACCATGTTCTGGGTCACACAGTGTAAAACCTTCATCTTAAAACAAGATTTTCTTTTTTTCTTTGATCCATTATTTGAAATGCATGAAGGGCATGTTTGACCATATTGATCATGGCCTATGATATGTTACACTAAGCAGGTATCGTGATATGGAGCACTTCTTTGGAATTGGAATTTTTTTTAGGACTTTTCATAAAATGTTCTAAGTTTGTGTTCTTTTGGGATTACACATCCATTTACATTCCTTCCCTTTTCTTTGAAGGTTAGTAATAGATTAGGTTATATTGGAGTAATCCTTAAAAAAATACCTATAATACCCTATTATTCCCATTAATCTCTACACTTTAGGCACATTAGTGGGTGATGGCTAGCTCAAAATGATATATATCTTATTTGGATATACTGCTATCCCTTCAATAGATGCCCTAGGTATTATTCCTTATGAACGTAAAAATTACATTTTGATGTATTCCCATAGATTTGGTTCCTTCACAACAACTTGAGCATAGTCCTTAAATGCCTATCGTGTTCTTCATTATTTTGGGAGTATATTAGTATCATCCAAGAATACTAATATAAATGGGTCTAGATTCTCCCTAAACACACTATTCATCAAATTCATGAATGTTACCAAGGCATTTTTTAGTCCAAAAGTTAATACTGTGAAATCATAATGTCCATACCTCATCTTGAAATATATCTTGTGAGTATCCTCATGAATTATTAGTTGATGGTATCTTGATTTCAATTCAATCTTTTATAATATGGTGGCGCCCTTGAGTTGATCAAACAAATCCTCAATCTTGGCTAAAGGGTACCTATTCTTAATAGTTTCCTTGCTCAGTAATTTGTAATCCATGCACAACCTTAGAGAATCATCCTTCTTTTTGACAAAAAGAACTAGTGCACCCCATGGTGATACACTAGGTTTAATCAATCTATTTTATAGAAACCCTTGAAGTTACACTTTTAAATCCTACATATCAATAGGATTCATATTATAAGGAGTTCTATGAATAGGTTTTGAACCTAGTAGTAGTTTGATGGTGAATTCAAATTTACGCTTAGGTCATAGCCCCAAAATATCTTTAGGGAAAACATCCCCAAACTCCTACAGTATTGGGTGCTTCTCAAACAATTTTTCCTTCTTAACATCCTTGGTCTTATGGTTCAATTTAATGACATAGACCATACCACATTTCCTTAAATATATCTTTAGTTGTATTGCAGAGATCATCTAAGGGCAGAAATCCCCTTCCTCACTATGTACTCTTAATATCTACTTGTATTTATTTGTATAGTCTATCCATCTATATTGGAAACTAGTTAGAGCATCATGATCCTTTACCCAAACCATCCCAAAGATGATTTCAAATGCATGTATAAATGCTACATACAAATACCAAAAGGTAAATCAATTGGGTAGGGTGTCCTTGACTGTAGGAAAATATTGATCCATTGAGTAAGTTTGTCTAGACCCATACTTGTGTTTCCACCCTTGTGCCAAAAATATTGGTATTTCTAGCAAATACCTGACTATACTAGAAGAAATGAAACTATCTGTAGCTCCACTATTTATAAAAATATTAACTTTCTCATCAAAAAAATTACCATCTAGAATCATAGGTATGGCTTGGTCATCCAGATTCTTATTTCTAGTTGCCACAGATTTTTTGGTTTGGCTCTTCAATATTTTTATTTTGTCCTACTCGATTCGAACACTTGTTCACATAGTGAGGTCCCCCAAAGTCATAGCAACCACCCTTGGGATATGGATATCTTTCCTATTTATTTTCTCTTGTTTTCTTAATTCGAGATGGTTCTGGTTGTTTCTATGCTTAAGGAGTATTGTTATCCTTTCTATTCTAGAATTTATTCTTGGAATTTCCTTATTTCCCATTATTTTTATTTTCCATATTTGAACTATATTTATCTTTCTTATTCTACTCTTTCTCCCATTTCATAAAGTAAGCACTCTTCCTTTACCTTAAGGCTTGTTGATATCTCTTTAACAATACTACATAGTTAAATTGGGTCTTTTTTAACTACAAGTTTGACTTGGCTTGATGAGCCAGATCATATACCATTTATAGATTCTCAGGCTTATGCATTTTTACTATTTATATTATCTTAGGATCAGTTCCCATCATAAAATTATGTACCTTCATATGCTCATCTTGCTCATAGAGACGTGCATACTTAAGTAGTTTTACAAATTTTTGGTAGTAAACCTCTATTATAATTATTCCTTTGAGAAGTGTGGAGAATTCATCAAATTTCTCTAGATAGTACTATTTAGTAATGAATATTTTATTTAATGCCTTCACAAATCCTAACCAAGATAGGTTAATAGCCTTGATTTTTTTATCAGATTTAAAAGTGTTCCACCATTCCAACCTCATCTCTTGCAAATGGAGAGTGGCTCAACTGGTCTAGGTCATTAAAGAATGGATTTTCATGGAGAAGTAGGTCTCCAAATCATTCACCCAAGCTTCAAACAAATCACCCCTATCTTTTTTGATGAATTTAGAGGTCTTAACATTCTTCAAATCCTTAGCCAATTCTAATTCTATAATATCCCTAACTTCTTGCTCATTTGTAGGAGTGTTTTATTCATGTCTAGACTTAGGATTTCTATTTTGATTCACTATGATTTCCAAAAATTATCTCTATTTATCCATATATTGCTCTAACTACTCTTGCAAAAGTGAGACAATAGTAGTGAGGTTATCCACCACTCTATTAGAATTCCCTAAACTTTACCTAGGGGTTCTAGCTTCGGTACTATCCTTCCTATCCTACCTTTGTGGTATGGAGGATCCTCTTCTTTCTCTTATCAAATTTGATGCCATAGTTTCTTGATCACACAAAATTTCCTAGGCTAGGTTACTATTCTCCTTCTCATACCTCCTACCTACTAGTTAGTCGCATCCTCCAAATGTACTAACAATTAAATACTATCATCCACTGATAATATTGATGTAAATTCTAACTCCACATAGAATGTCATCCATCCAGAATTTATGCATAAGGTCAAAATATCTCTAAGTTCTTTATAGGAAAGCTTCTAGCCCTACGATATAGATCTCTAATACCAAATATAACAACCCCAAAAACTAACCAACCTGAGAGAGATTTTTTTAGACTAAAAGGTTCTTAGGAGTATTCATGGAATACATTCAATGAGCAGACATACCCATATTTTGAGTCTAATATTTTGCAGAGATCACTCAAATGGATAGGAGAGACCAAGATCCCATAGGTAACTAGGGTTCACCTTGTATACCTCTGTGGTGTAGAGTATGGTTTTAAAAGGTCTCCCCTAATTTATTGTATTCTCCATGAATGTATACTTCTTGACCTTAGTTTTAGGATTATCCCTTCTCGGTCCTTAGAGAGGGCGATGTCAATTCCTTCTCCCATCCATAAGATAATCTATGTTAGGTCCACAAAATTTAATGCCTTAGTCTAGTTTAACTACACCTCCATAATGATTCTTTAAATTGTATGCCTATCTTCCCCATATTTTCAATGGGCTTTTAAGAAACAATCACTCTACATGATTTTATTATTATGGACACAAGAACTAGGTGTTGCTACCTCACAACAACCCAAGTTAAAAGAAGAGTTTTAGACAAGGTTACCTTTAGAGCCCTTCCCAATGAAACCCTTAAACTAGGTGTTGCTCTCTCTCTCTCTCTCTCTCTCTCTCTGCAAGCATTAAAACAAAAGCATCTTCTGCAAAACTAGATATCTTAAGCTTTCAAAATAAATCTAACTAACCATTAGATCAAGCATTAGAATTGATAAGAGCAATAAAACCATTCATCAACGTGGCACCATATAGTCATCCAATTAAAGGTATAATTTACAAAAGAATAGTATTTTCTTCTATTACAATAAATATTCTTCGCCAAGAGTTATTTTCAATAGTACTTAAAGAATAATGAGGAGTTATCTTAGCATTATCTTACATCTTCTTCCTTTTGCCTCCATGGTAGTTTGATAGGAATGTGGAGATCAGAACAACTCATATACAAGTATAAATATATTCTATATATTCTAATGCATAAACAACCATGGGTGGAAGTAGACCATACTTATTTTCCAAAATATTTTCCATAAATATTTAATTTTCCAAGCCTTGCAATCCTATGCAAAACAATTAAACTCAAGAAAAGAAGCCTAAGATTCTTTCCAAAATATTTTCCACAAATATTAAATCCAAATACATCAATTCCTTAAGTAAAATAAGCCCATACATATTTCCAAAATATTTTCCACAAATATTAAATCCAAACACATCAATTCCTTAAGTAAAAAAAGCCCATACTTCTTTCCAAAATATTTTCCATAAATATTAAGTCTAAATCCATACATCCACTATGTATCTAATTAATCATTAGCAAGTCTTGTCATTCATTTGCAAGACTAAATATTAATATAAAATTTAACTAAATGTCACTCTAATCTATCCTTTGATTAGTTACAAATATATAGATTGAGATAAATTCATCTATCAATAGATTAATTTCCAACTACACTATCATTTGATTAATTGCAATCAATATTTAAATGAATCAATATATCATTAGATTGATTCCAAAACATTTAATCCATCCTTAGATTAATTATAAAACATTAAATTGATTCATCCTTAGATTAATTTCAAAAAATTTAAATAATTTATCCTTATATTAATTCCAAATTGTTAGAGTATATTACATCATTTGAGTCATGTAAATGTACCACCTTTGATACATAACTAGAGTAGGATTTTACTTTAGAGTAAAATTAGTTGATTACCTCAAGTATTGTAATAAATGCATAAGTGTATATGTGCAAGGTGTAAATGTGCATGTAGTCCACATGTACATGTCTTAGGTAAAGTAAGGCCCAAGGAACCTATCTTCATATATAAAGGCCTCATAGTAAGTAGAACATACATGATATGAGAAAGGGTGAATAGAATTTATAGAGAGTGCATGTTATAGTTTAGGAGGATGGTATAATGTAGTCTTTTCATATCCATTCATGAAGTGCACATATCCTCCATTATATAGCATTGTACTATTTTTCTCACTCTCATTAATGGCATATTACTGAGTTATTTGACTATGTTCATTTCATTATTGTCCTACATATTAATGTGCCATTAGTTTATAATTATCTTATATTAGTTATCTTGCATCTTGTGGTTGTTCTTCCTGTAATATTGACCCATCAAAAGCTAACAGTGATATCAAAGCACACGGTAGATCAGATAGGAATTAGCGAGAGACACAAAGAGAGACTGGGGGAAATTTAAAAATCTTAGTTCCAAAATTTTTTAGATTACATTTGGTTAGAATATTTCCACATGGTTGTAGAAAATCTCATGAAGACTAGGACTTAACATGGATTCCACTAGATTGACAAATCAAGTAGGGAAGATTCATCATCTCTAGATTTAAGAAGTTTCTCCCATTACATTGCTAATACTTTGTTGTAGAAAAGGATATTTCAAGTGATCTAGGAAGATTCCTACAAAATATCTAGGAAGAATATCTTCTTTAGAATCAATCCAACACAAAAAGCAAAAATTAGAATAACAAAGATTTGGAGGCCTAAGAAAAAGTTCCCATTACTAGAGATTATAGACTTGCAAAGTATTAGCTTTTGATGTAACGAGCACTGGGAGATAGCAATAACAAGATGTAGAATAATATGAAAGAAATTAAATCTGCTAGATGACTAAAATATGTTGTAAATAGAAATGATATAAAATAATACAATGTAGCTATGGAGGAAATGAACACTCCATTAATAAATCTACTAAACTACATTGCACCCATCACCAATGGATGGTGATATACACATAATTGTACTATGATCTAAGCTACACTATCTAACTATTCCCACTAATATCTATATCTATATAACAATGAGGTCTTTCTTATATAGGAATAAAGGTTCCTTAGCCAACACTCTACCTAGTTGTGCAAGGGACAAATTGCACATTTATAGCTTACACATTGACACTTGTGCATTTATTACATTGCATGAAGTAACTAGATAACTTTCCCCTAAAGTAATCTGAAGTCTTAAGTATGTACCTTGGAAGATAAATTTACATAACCCAAATGATGGAATAAACTCTATTTCTAACACCCCCTATATTCATTATTTGGGTATTGAAGACTTTAGTCTTAAATATGGATCTTATTTTTCATATTGATCTTTGTACTCTTCCTTTGTATTCTTTGTATTTAGGTTCAATAGGTAATCTATGTCTTCATATAATGTAGAGTAAGTTGTATATAAAGCTAAATATTCTTCTTTCATTGGATAATCTTTGGCTTGTTTAGAGTATTCTTGATCTGGTTCTTTTTTTGCTGCTTCAGTCTTCATGTCATGGATTCTCATATTTTTCTATTCTTTGTTCTTTGATGTTAGGTGTCTTTGATGGACCATTGATCTCATGATATTACATGTCATGAGTGGATCTGAATAGGCTCTTCTCCTTTATTTTGTCCCTATGTAAAACTTATTTCTCTATCCTTCATAAGTATCAACCTTGAGCTCAATGTTAGTATATCCATCTGAAATAAGTTTCTGAAGATAACAGTTTAATCTATGAAGTAATATTATTTCATATTATTTATAGTACCTGTATTAAGTGATAGATGAAATATGAGTGATTTATTCCCTCACAATGTTTGCATGGATGGAAACTCCAACAATTTGTCTTTTCATGACCATATTGGTTGCAATGAGTGCACAATAGAGATGATCTAAAATTTTTTTAGTCTATCTTAGAAATATTATGTTTGTCTATCTCCTTGACAATGTATTCAAACCATATGTACACAATTGAAGCTATTCATTTTTGCATAAAGTCTTGTTGATCAATATTTTCTATTTTTGGTCATTAGGCTCATTAGATGAAACTTCCTTTACATAGTTGTTGATTACAGAACTTATTTTGTATTATATTAGTTCTTCCATTTCTTTACATTTTTCATTATTGTAATCCATCAGGTTATTAATCCATATTGTTATTTTCCTTATTCCACTTCTAATAGCATTGCTTAGTATGCAATTATTCATTTGTATAACTTGAATTCTTACGAATAGAGTAGTCTTCCTTATAGCTCCCAATATTAGGATATACGATCCCTTATTAAAGTATATAAGCTTGATTTGATAAAATATTTATTAATTCTTAGGTTTGTAGACTTCCTTATGTCTCCCTAGTAATGAGAGTATGAATACCTAATTTTAGATTTTTGTAGAAAGCTTATATCTTCCCAACTTGATAATATTTGAATGATATTATTATTATCAAGTTTTGTAGAATGCCTTATGACTCCCTAGATATTTTTGGAATATGATATGGTGCTTTTGTAAAAATATAGTTCAATTTTGGTTGATTTTGTACAAATTTTGTAAAGATAAAAGAACAAATTTTCTAACACCTTATTACTCCTATTGAACTAGGCACTTTTCAATTTTCAAGAGATTTTAATGTTGGATTTATTTTGTGTCTTTTTAGAAGTTTTGAGACAAGAAAATTATAATTTTCCAACCTTAGTAAAAAATATTAATAACATATTTTTAAATACCTTGGATTATTTCTAATTCCAATTAAATTAATTTTATGTAGTAACCCTTATGGCTCCCAAATTTGGAAAATTAGAAAATTAGATATTTGCAAAATATTAGAGAATTTCATCCAAGTAAAATTCCTTGTTTCTCCTAGGTTAAATTATAAATATTATTTCAATTTGATACATTATCCCTTATATATTTTGATTTCAAAATATAATATTTTTTTTTGGTAGATAATATACTATAGCATTAATACCGGGTTTTACAGGTTGACCCAAAACATTTTACAAAAATTAGCCCAGGGTTGTTGATGAAAATATCCTTACTAAGGATCCTATATATGTAAAATCTACATGCTGCAAAAACCATTACATCCGGTAAGGCACATAGCCTGTTATAAAAAAGAAACTTCCCATACAAAATTTTGGGTATACCTTGAGAAAACACACATGCATCATAATTACAAAAAAAAATAGACACGGATCCCTTCCTTGAGACAATGGAGAAACAAAAAGCTACAGACACACATAGCAGAGTACTAAAAAAAACTCCCACAAGATTTGTATTGACAGTTAATCTTAATAATTCTTTGGTAATTGCTTTCTTTCGTATATGACATGCTTTGGTACCACATACTATCTTAGCCAATCAACCTCAGAGAATTGAACCTGTTGGCTAGATTTATGGTGGTCACTATCTGGTGGTCCATGTGGCTTTGGTTCGAAGTCTTATATTGTCATTTCTTTCCTTCCTTGTGATTATCAACCAATGTCAAATTACTAATACAACTAGGAGACATGTTATCTGACATGTGACTATCCCCATTAGTCTTTGTGGTATTTCCAAGCAACATCCACGAAGACTGATAGCTCAGATAATTTTTATTATGATTCCAATTCAAAAAAGAGATGGGAATACTCCTAGCCTTCAAAACTATAGTTCTTTCCCTATTGGTAAATTTGACTATCATTCTTGGAATTCTTGTTGAATAAGCTCATCTACTTCACTCATGACACTGTGTTCCCATTTGAAAATTCTGTCACCATCAACACCCAAATTGGCCAGCTTATCAACAATTTTGTTAGCTTCCCGAAAGACATGTTGGGCTTTTCTATCCTGTCTTCCCTAGAAAAGGATCCTAGCCTCTTCAACAATTTTTTTAATCCTCCAAGGAGGTGTTTTACAATTTTTGAGGAGATTTATAACATGCATAGATTTTCCTTCTACTATCAAATTTCCTTCTAAGTCTTGAGTCATTTGAAGGCCTCTCCACATAGCTCTAGATTCAACTTTGTTGTTCGTCCTTGTTCCCAAATATTCAAAAAATTCAAGCATCATATTCCCATTATGATCTTGCACAATGCCACCAATTCCTGCTCTTCCAATATTGTCCTTAGTTGCTCCATAAAAATTAAGCTTAAACCAACCCGTAGGAGGTGGAGACAACTTAACATTGGCTCTAGGGTTGACTACCCTAGGCACAAACTCATATAACAAGGTTAAGCTTAAAGATTGAGCAATCGTGGTCTCCTGTAGATGAGGTTTATAGCTATCAAAATGGATAAGGTTCATATTCTCATTGGCAAAGGATAGGATCCGGGAAATGATAGTTTGATGATCATGGATAGACTCATTAAATATTCTATGGTTCCTTTCTAACCACACCTACCAAATATAGTGATTGAGACAAATTTTACACATGTATCTAAGTCTTTGGCTTGAAAAGGTGCAATGCCACTAGACAAACAAATCAAGTACGATGGTTGGTTTAACCCATGAAATATTGAAGGCCTGAAAAACCCCACTTAGGATAGTCAAGGAAAAATGGCACTCAAGGAAAATATGATAAATGGTCTCCCAATTAGCCCTGCATAGATAACAATTATTAGTGATACAAATACCTTTACACATCATATTATCAATGGTTAGAATTCTTCCTTGGATAACCAGCCATGAAAAAACTACAATTTTTGGAATTAAATTTTTTATCCAAACTAAGTCCTTTTGGAGGAAAAAATCCTCGTCATCAAGCAGAAGCTTGTAATCTAACAGTGAATTTCCTATTTTTTGTAGGATAAAAATATAATATTTAACCTTAGATTATAACCCTTATATCTCCAAAAATAAAAACAATAATAAAATGGGATTAAACCTTACCTTTGGATGCTAAATATCCTCACTATTCAACACTTTTTTTGGCTAGATATAACAAAAATATTAAGGTCACATTTGGCACTAGAATAAATGGATATGCTTTGGAATTTCTTATCTTCAATGTTGGAATGTAAGCACTACAAAAATAGAAAGGTTTGACCTTCAAGACCAGGAGCCTTTAATGCTCCTTCTTCCTTCCTTCCATGATGCACTTTGGATGGATTTGACTATGCTTTGTTATGAATTTTAAATTTAGACTTTAGGAACCTTTTACGGAGGAATAATATTGAGTTTTATAACAAGTGTCACACCCATTACATATGAGTGCTCCTCCCTTTCTTTAACATACCAATTTCTTATTCAACACTTATTGTTCATTTTGTAATGTATGGGCACTCATGTGGGCACTTGTGTGAAGCTTGTGGAGGATAACAAGTGTCACCACTTCCTTGATATTTCCTATAACTCCTACATGAGATTTCTTGAGCATTGAGAGATGAAATGGTGCCTTAGAAATTTTATGCCAAGTGGCATTCAATAGCTCTACATGAATTTCTTTCTTGTAATGCCTTCCAAGGATAATATTATAACTCCTTAAGTTATTTTGTATACCATTCCTTTGTGTTGCTATGTTTTTTGGGCAGCAACCAATATTTTCTTTTGTATTTGGATCAATGAGGTGCTATGGAGATTTGAATGGCGATTTTGGTACTTCCTTTGGTGGATGATCTTCTCCAAGTTTAAGAACTTGAATGTAGCACCTGTGCTCCTTGTCTTCTATGAATCCAATGTGTTGATTCCTGTGTATATTTTAACACCTTCTATTTTTATATGTCCACTCTTTTTGTGTGCCCTATGTGTGCTTTGATTTTGCAGGTTCATCCATCCAATATGATCCCTTTGAGTGGCTCATTTTACTTGGGAATAAGAGTGCTTCGACATTCCTTGGCTGATATACCCAGTAGTTATTGTGTCTTTTGACGCACTTTAAAATGTGATATTTTTCTGTAAAAACCATATTAGAGTAGTGCAATAAAATGTACCATAAATTGTATAGAAAACTCCTTTAATGCACCTTCTTTTGCACTTTTTTTTTCAGGTCTAAAATTTTGGTTTTGTGGCAATTTTTTTTATTTTTCTGCAATCTAAGGGTTTTGAGGTTGTCTTTTATGAGTATTCACCTTCCCTTTTTTCTTTAACACTTTGATAAAAAATCCAATATTAGATAATAGTAGATAGAAGCTATTTAATTGATGTAATTTTGTGCACTTTCTTTTCTTGCATCTAGCCTTGTAATGCTTTGGTTTTGAGAGTCACCAAGTCTTAATATTTGAAGCTTCTATTTCTATTTTTGGTCAGTTGTGTTCTTCTCCAAGTTTTTAGAGGATTCTAACCTGTTTTGGTGGCTTCACTTGGCCACAATGTGTTGCATATTTATGTGCATTAATAGTGTCCTTAGACACTTGATACAAATCAGATTTTGTGCCCTTAAAAAATACAAAACTAATTTCTTTTGAGAGTAGTATAATAGTGCAAATGAATATAATAATATTTCACTTTTAATGCACTAATAATTACACCTTATCACTCCAATAAACTCTCAAGATAATATAGTTAATCAATTTATTGCAACTAATCAAGAATAATTTGAAATGAATCTTCAATAATTATTCTACAATTTCACTACAATTTAGTAATGTAGGACGTAGTCTTCTTTTGCTTTCCAAAGTAGGACTTAGTCTTAATGTGCAAATGAACATTAAAAATAATTTTTTTTCTTTTGCACTTTTGAAGACTATAATCCAATTTTCTTCTTGCAACTTTAATCCAAATTCAGGTGCTCCAACAAATCTGATAAGTAATCCAATTAATGAATCTACTTGCATTAAAAGTTGCTTATATTTTGAAAACTTTTGTAGCTCTTTTTCCACTTCTATAGAGGATGTAGATCTTGGTGTCTAGGATCACCAAGTTGTTTCTTCTAGTAGGATCTTATAGCTCTTTGTAGATTATAATGAATAGCTCCTTATTCACAAAATGATGGTCTTGAACTTTCTTTCACAATCCTAGGATTTGGTGGCTTGTTATTGGTGGAGAACAGATATAGATAGTATAGGGGACAAAGAAAAACTAGAGACAAATTTCTCATTCAGTGGCTTTGGAAGAATTTTACAGAAATATACAGCACTCTGCCATTTTGCCAACCCCTTCTCATTACAATTCTTGGGTTTTTATCGAGGCCCTGACCCTCTGTGTTTTCAAATTTCCCACGATCTGCAACAGCCACCTGGCTCAAGTTGCATTGATGGGACTTTGGGTGAGGTGTGCGACTGGTCACCATAACCACCATAATATTCTTTTAGAACTATTATTTCATGCTAGTTGCCTTAACTGTGTCTCTAGATATAATGCATGAGTGGTCGACATGCTTGCTAGAATATTTCTCTGAGACTGTTGCTTCACTATCGCTAGCTTGTCGTGCATGAAGGAATGCATTTATGATAGCCTGGACTACGTGTTTTTCTTTTGGTCATGATATCGCGACATGTCGTGATATCATGACATTCTCTTCTTCCGCCTTCCTGCTTCTGCCTTGGTCGTGATATCACGACATATCGTGATATCATGACGTATTTTCATCATGCCTCTGTTCTTTAGTTTCGGTCATGAAATCGTGACATGTCACGATTTCATGACCTTTCGTCCTCCGTGCCTTCGCTCCCTGCTATAGTCATGAAATCATGACATGTCATGATTTCATGATGTTCTATCCACTATGCCTTCGCTCCTCGCCTTGGTCGTGATTTCGCGGCTGTGCCTTCGCTCCTCACCTTGGTTGCAAAATCGTGACATTCTATCCGTCGTGCCTTCGCTCCTCGCCTTGGTCATGATTTTGCGACATGTCGCGAAATCGTGACATGTCACGATTTCATGACATTCTGTCCTCTGTGCCTTCGCTCCTCACCTTGGTCACGATTTTGTGACATGTCACGAAATTGCGACATGTCATGATTTCATGACATTCCGTCCGCAATGCCTTCGCTCCCTACTTTGGTCACGATTTTGTGACATGTCACAAAATCGTGACATGTTGCAATTTCATGACATTCTATCCATCGCATCCTCTCTCTCCTATTTTGGTCGCGATATCGTGACACTTTTTCTGTCACGATATCATGACACATATTTTTTCTTTGCAAGACACTTAGAAAAATTTGGTTGATGCAAGATTGCTCTGCTGCCCTCGGATGCTCCTGCATCAGACACCTAGGGTGGATTGAGAAGTGATCCTCACTTATGATCTGTGAGAGGAAGACCCAGGTGGTCAACCTCTATTTTTGACAACCAAGTTGCATCTTCTATAGGTCTGCCCTTCCACTTGATCAAATATTTAGAATATTGTTTGTTCCTGGTGCTTCTGCCTTCACGAGTGTCTAATATTTCCTCGATCTCATCTATGGTTGGGTTAGCCGTTGGAATGCTCCACAACTCTATACTTGGTGCCTCTGTATTGTCTCCCTCATGGTATTCCACTAAATCTGATATGTTAAAAATAGGCAAAATGTCAAGCCCACTTGGCAATTCCACTTCATATGCATTGCCTGAATCCCATTTTTCCATTATTCTGCATGGCCCAAACTTCTTCATCTTCAACTTGTTATAGGTTTTGGCAGGAAATATTTCTTTTCTGAGATGGACCATGACTTCATCTCCCACTTCGAACTCTTTGAACCGCCGCTTTTGGTCTGCTCTTGTCTTATACTGAGTATTCATTTTTGTAATTTGTTTCTTCACTTCTTCATGCATGCTTTTCATATGTTCAACAAATTTCTCAGCCTCGACACTGCTCTTTTCCCCTTTATCCAATTTCCTCAGCTCAGAAACATTTCTTGGGCTATTTCCATATATGACCTGGAATGGAGATTTGTTTGTACTCTTGTTGATAGAATTTTTGTATGCAAATTCCGCCTGCGATAAAACCAAATCCCATCCCTTGGGTTTATCTGCTATCAAGCATCTCAATAAATTACCTAGACTTCTATTTACCACCTCTGTCTGTCCATCAGTCTATGGGTGGTATGCAAAACTAAACTTTAGATTTGTCTTCAACTTCTTCCACAAGGTTCTCTAGAAATACCCAACAAACTTTGTATCTCTGTCAAAAATGATGCTTTTTGGTAGACCATGAAGTCGTACCACTTCCTTGAAAAATAACCCTACAATGTGAACCGCGTCACTTGTTTTATGGCAGGGAATAAAATGTGCCATCTTGGAAAATCTGTCAACCACCACAAATACGGAGTCATTTCCCCTCTGTGTTCTTGGCAATCCAAGAATGAAATCCATGCTGACGTCCTCCCATGGCCTTTCAGGTACAAGTAACAACTGATATAATCTCGTGTTCTACCTCACACCTTTTGCCATCTGGCATACTTTGCAACTTTGCACAAACCTTTTCACATCTTGTTATAGTTGTGGCCAATAGTAGTTTTCACTCACCAGGGCAATGGTCTTATCTCAACCAAAATGTCCAGCCAGTCCTCCACTGTGTTTCTCCTTGACTAAGTTTTCCCGCATGGAACTCCTTGGAATGCATAATTGATTTCCTCTAAACAACATTCCATCTTGGATTAGAAAATCCAACCACTTTGTCCTGTCCAAAGTAACAGGTGCCAAGAAAGCCCTCCAGGCTTCTAAAAATTAGGATCTTCAGGGTACAAACCCTTCAGTTCTTCAAATCCTACCACTTCCACCTTCATTTCTATCAGCAAATTCTGCCTTCTACTTAAGGCATCTGCAACTCTGTTTGATTTTTCACTTCTGTGTTTCAACACAAAGGTATAACTTTGGAGAAACTCAACCCACTTCAAGTGCCTCTGATTCAGTTTTTCTTGGCTATTAATGTACTGTAAGGCCTGATGATCAGTAAATAGAACAAACTCTTTTGGCAATAAATAATGCCTCCACTTCTTTAGAGCCTGAACTATAGCATAAAACTCCTGATCATAAACTGAATACTTTTTTTGAGCATCATTGAGTTTCTCACTAAAGTAAGCAACATGCCTGCCTTCCTGACTCAGTACAGATCCTATGGCACTACCACTGGCATCACAGTCTACCTGAAATACTTTGTTAAAGTTTAGAAGTGCCAAAGTAGGTTGCTTTGTGAAATTTTTCTTCAACATATCAAAGCTCCTATTTGCTCCTAAGGTCCATTTAAATTCTTTCTTATCCCCTCTCATTATTTCTGTAAGGGGTGCACAAATGCTGCTAAAATTTCTAATGAATTTTCTGTAAAATCTTGCTAGACCATGAAATGATCTTACCTCTATTGTGCTTTTCGGAGTAGGCCATTCGATGATAGCTCTCACCTTTTTTGGGTCCATTTTTAGACCTTCTGCTGAGATAACAAATCCTAGGTACACTAACT
The DNA here is from genome assembly GCA_028583015.1 of Wollemia nobilis. NCBI lineage: Eukaryota > Viridiplantae > Streptophyta > Pinopsida > Araucariales > Araucariaceae > Wollemia > Wollemia nobilis. The sequence continues at coordinate 29,076,044 of JAQPPZ010015413.1, forward strand.
CCTTCTTTACAAAATTACACTTTTTAGATTAATTAATAACTGCTCCTCCCACAGCTTCTCAAAAACCCTTCTGATGTGCATCAGGTGCTCTTCCAGGGTTCTACTAAATATTAATATATCATCTAAATAGACAATGACAAATTTGCCTAAAAATTCTTTCAGTACCTCATTCATCAGCCGCATGAAGGTACTTGGTGCATTGGATAGCCCAAATGGCATGACCAACCACTCATACAAACCCTCTCTGGTCTTGAAGGCTGTCTTCCACTCATCTCCTTCTCTGACATAGATCTGATGGTAACCACTCTTGAGGTCAATCTTGGTGAAGTACTTGGCTCCACTCAAACAGTCCATTATGTCATCCATTCTTGGCAATGGAAATCTGTATTTTATTGTGATCTTGTTGATGGCTCGAGAGTCTGTACACATTCTCCACTCTCCATATTTCTTTGGTGCTAGCACTGTAGGCACTACGCATGGACTCAAGCTTTCCCGAATCAGTCCCTTCTCCAGCAACTCCTAGACCTGCCTGTTTAGCTCCTCAGTTTCTATAGGCATCATTCTATGTGCAGCTTTATTGGGCAAGCTCGATCCTGGCACCAAATCTATATGGTGACTGATCTTCCTTACTAGGGGTAAGCCCTCAGGCACATTATCAGATATAATATCTAGAAATTCCTCCAACAGATCTAGGACTTCTGTTGGGGTATCTTTGCATTCTTTCTCCCTAACTCTAGGAATTAATGCATAACACATATGTTCATGTTTTAAATCATCTAAAAATTTTCTCCCGTCAACTAAGCAAATTCTGGCACTGCCACATACCTTTTCTTCCACCTCCTTCAGGGGTTTCAACTTATGACGCATTCCATTCTTTATTATGGAGTAGGTGTTTGCATGGCCATCATGAACCGTGCACCTGTCAAACTGCCATGGCCTTCCCAACAGCAAATGGCATGCATCCATGGGCAGGATGTCGCACAGGACCTCATCACGGTAATTCCCAATATTGAATTTTACCAGGCATTGTTCACTGACCAAAACCTTATGGTCTTTCTGCAACCACATGATCCGATATGGATGCGGGTGTCTCTTCCTCTCCAGTTGTAGCTTTGTAACCATTCCCTCTGAAACTAGGTTATTCATGCTACCGTTGTCAATAATAATATTGCAAATATTACCTGTGCATTTACACCTTGTGTGGAATAAGCTTTTCCTCTGATCTGCGTTCCCCTCCTCATTCAGTAGGACTCTCCTTGCGATCATTACTTCTCCTCTCTCTGCTTCTTTAGAATGTTCAGATCCAGCATCTTCATCAGCGACCGCGGCTCTGGCATTTCCTTTCGGCCTCCTATTAGTCCTTTCTCATTGTTGTGGACACTCATATTGGTGATGTCCCTCTTCTCCACACTGGAAACAAGTTCCATGGTATCTTCCTCTTCCCTAGCCACGTCCAGCTCTACCCCTTCCCCCTCGGTAATCATTGTTTTGATTATGGGGGCGGTAGGTATTTTCTCTCCTTTGTTCCTGATTACTGCTACCTTCTCCATTCTTTTGAGAATCTTCATTTCTTCTTCCACTGGTCCTTCCGTCGGTTCTTCCGCCATGACCTCTTCCTCTTTGCTTGTTCTCAAACCTCCTATTGAGATTTTCTTCAACCTTTAGGGCAAATTGGTAAGCGTCCTCTATGGTGGTCATCCGGACCAGACTTAATTCTTCTTGAATACTTGCTCGTAACCCATTAATGTAATGGGCTACCTTCTCCTTGTTGGCCTCTGAGTGGCCTATTCTGATCATAATTTTATGAAACTCTTCTATGTATTCTTTTACAGACTTACTTGATTGCCTCAAACCTTGCATTTTCTTTAGCAGGTCTAACTCATAATCACCAGGGATGAACTATCTCTTCAGATTTTCTACCATATGCTCCCATTTCGTTATTCTCTCTTTTCCTCTTCTATTTCGCTCTAGTTGTACTCCCTTCCACCATATGCTGGCATGACCTTTCAGTTTGGTCTTAGCGAATTTGACCCTATCAGGGTCCTCAACCTCCTCGTACTCAAAGTACTCTTCTAGATCGTTGATCCAGTCGATCAATTCCTTTGGATCAAGGTTCCCAAAATACGTGGAAACCTCCATCTTCGGCCTCTTCCCAATCTAGGATATGGCTTTGTATAGTATAGCTTGAGTAGGATCCACTGCTTCTTCTTCTTCCTCAGGCTGGCCCTCTTCTTCGTCATCTTCCTCTTCGCTACCTTCATCTCTTCTTAGTTCAAATCCTCTACGCATCTCTTCTTGCAGGGCTTGCATCTACCTCTACAAAACTCGGATAGCTTTCGTCGCCGCCATGCCTCTCCCACCAACAGGGTTTCTTCTTGGAGGCATTCTGCTCACTCTCTCACAAGCCCTTCCATAGATCCTAGTGTAACTGCCTCACGTCCGATGATCTGTTACACACTCAAGAACTTTCAGCTCTGATACCACTTGGTGGAGAATAGAACTACACAGTATAGAGGACAAAGAAAAACTAGAGCCAAATTTCTCATTCAGTAGCTTTGGAAGAATTTTACAGAAATATACAGCAATCTGCCATTTTGCCAACCCCTTCTCATTACAATTCTTGGGTTTTTATCGAGGCCCCGACCCTCTGTGTTTTCAAATTTCCCACGATCTGCAACAGCCACCTGGCTCAATACTGGAAAGTTGCATTGATGGGACTCTAGGTGAGGTGCGCGACTGGCCGCCATAACCACCGTAATATTCTTTTGGAACTATTGTTTCATTGCTAGTTGCCTTAACTGCGTCTCTAGATATAATGCGCGAGTGGCCGACATGCTTGCTGGAATATTTCTCTGAGACTGTTGCTTCACTATCGCTAGCTTGCCGTGCATGAAGGAATGCATTTATGATAGCCTGGACTACGTGTTTTTCTTTTGGTCATGATATCGCGACATGTCACGATATCGTGACATTCTCTTCTTTCACCTTCCTGCTTCTGCCTTGGTCATGATATCGTGACATGTCGCGATATCACGACGTATTTTCATCGTGCCTTTGTTCTTTAGTTTCAATCATGAAATCGTGACATGTCACAATTTAATGACCTTTCGTCCTCTGCGCCTTTGCTCCCTACTCTGGTTGTGAAATCATGACATGTCATGATTTTGTGACATTTTGTCCACTATGCCTTCGCTCCTTGCCTTGGTCACGATTTCGTGACATGTCATGATTTCGTGACATTCTGTCCACTGTGCCTTCACTCCTCGCCTTGGTCATGAAATCATGACATTCTATTCGTTGTGCCTTCGCTCCTCATCTTGGTCACGATTTCATGACATTCTGTCCACTGTGCCTTCGCTCCTCGCCTTGGTCATGATTTTGCGACATTTTGTCCGTCGTGCCTTCGCTCCCTGCTTTGGTCATGATTTCACGACATGTCATGAAATCACGACATGTCACGATTTCATGACATTCTGTCCGCCGCATCCTCTCTCTCCTGTTTTGGTCACGATATCGCGACACTTTTTCTGTCGCGATATTGCAACATAATTTTTTTTTTCTTTGCAAGACACTTAGAAAAATTTGGTCGATGCAAGATTTCTCTGCTGCCCTTGGATTCTACTGCATCAGTTATCCTCCTTATATTGTATATTTAGAGAAGTATTTATCTCTAAAGAGGTGCCTTATTGATGTGAGAGGTAATCTTCAAATATCCAAGATTTTGTGAGCTTATTTTCTCTTCAAGTCTTCTTGTTGAATTCTGATTTCAAGTAAGATCTTATTATAGGATTTGGCACTCCTTGCCAAATTATTCTTCACATATTTAGAAATCCTTGCCAAATGTTCTTCTCATATTTGGCACTCCTTGTCATATTCTTCTTCATATATTTGGCACTCCTTGCCAAATTTTTCTTCTCTTGGGCTTGTTGTCGAATGACAAAAATTATCCCAAGTCCTTCACTATCAAGGGATTCTCCTTGGTAGTGGATTTATCCAATGAGTTCTCCTTTGATAATTTCTTCAGCAAGGATCTCCTAGACTTTTTCTAGATGCTCAATGAGACCTTACCAAGGTTTTTGATCTTGTAGCTTCTAATGGTCTTCCTTGAGATCTTCTCTTTAACCTTCTACTCCTGGAAGTGTTGGTGGTGAGATATTCTTCTGGATATCTGACTCTGCTACTTTTCACTTTGTCCTTATTCTTATTATTCCAAAAATAGAAGTTCTTCACCAATATATTCACATGATATCTTCATTTTCTTTAGGTGTTGAATTTATTCTAAAGAAGATGCTCTTCCTAACTTTCTTGTAGGAAGTTTACCAATTCATTGAATCTTTTTTCCCTGCAACAAAGTATTAGTACTGAAATCTTTAGTCTACTTCTGAATTAGATATTCTCTTCAAATTTTTCTTTAAGATCAAGGATTATGTGGCCTTTTTCAGTATCAAGGATTCTAAGGCATTTTCAGTACCAAGACTTCTATGGCCTTTTTTAGTATCAAGGCTTTTGTGGCCTTTCTAGTATTAAGGCTTCTATGGCCTTTTCAAGTATCGAGGCTTTTTTGACCTTTTTAGTATCAATACTTCTGTAACTTCTTCTTCAAGGCTTATATGGACTTTTCTTCAAGGATTATATGGCATTTTTGTATCAAGGATTCTATGGCATGTTCTTCAAATGTGAAGTTATTCAATCCAATAATGGAGATCTTCAGTATCCTAACTTCACCATGACTCTTCATTAGAATTATTCTTCTATAGTATTATTCTCTTACACAAGGAACTAATATCTGCACTATAAAGGCATGTCGACCTTTGGGAAATGAAGTTGGAGTCTCCTAGATTTCTATTATAGGAGTCCCAATCCTTTGAGAATTAATTTTCTACAACAAAAGAAACTTTATAAAATAGTTAGCAGCATTCAAATATCTTGAATTATCTTCACTAGATGTTTTGTCAATCTAGTGGATTGAATGTTGAGTCCTAGTATTCACGATTTTTTCTTGCAACTCTATGGAAAAGACTCTATTCAAATATAATATTAGTATTTTTGGAGCTGAGATTTATTTCAGTCCTAACTCTGTGACTCTCCCTAATTCTACCACCTAGACTCTTCTAATATTTTTTTATGGTGGCTAGTCTTGTAGTGCATCAGGTTGACAAAAATATAGGCTCAATAATAATGGTGGTTTTCCTATTAATCTATTGTGGCTAGATCTAATATGGCTCTTATATCACTATTATCTTTTGATGTAACAAGCACTAGGAGATAGCAATCACAAGATGCAAAATAATATGAAAGAAAATAAATCTACTAGATGACTGAAATATGTTGTAAATAGAAATGACATAAAATAATACAATGTAGCTATGTACAAAATGAAAACTCTAGTAATAAAGCTATTGAAATACATTACACCCATCACCAATGGATAGTTATCTACACAAAATTGTACTATGCTCTAAGTTACACTATCTGACTATGTCCCCCTACTCTCTATATCTATCTAACAATAAGGTCTTTCTTATATAAGAAGATAGGTTCCTTGGTCAACACTCTACCTAGTTGTGCAAGGGAAAACTTTCACATATACAACTTGCACATTGACACTTGTGCATTTATTACATTGTATGAAGTAACTATATAACTTCCCCCTAAAGTAATATAATGTCCTAAGTATGTACCTTGTAATATACATTTACATAACCCAAATTATGTATTAAACTATATTTCTAACACAAAGTACAAAAGGAGAAAAGGCCATAGGAGTCTTGTAAAAAACTCAAGGGAGAAAATAAGACTCTAATGAAGAGTCTTGGAGATTAGTGATCTCCAATGTAGATTGAAGACTTCATCCTCAAGAAGCTATAAAGACCCTTAGAAGATCTAGTTAAAAACTCCTAAATCTAGAATATTGGAGGTTGGTGATATCCATTAAATCTTGCATATTGTATAAGGAATAGCAAGGTCCTATTCTATATTCTAGTAGTAGCAAAATTTAGAGATCCAAGAGGAATATCTCATTACCAACACTTCCATAGTATAAGGTTTAAGAAAAAGTCTTATTTGGAATACCATAAAAGATGTGAGATTAAAGATCTTGGTGAGGGATCAAGGATAAATAAGGAGGAGGCTTGGTGAGCCACATTAAAGGAAATATAGAGAATGCTATTAAAGGAATTCGTAGGATAACTCATTGGAAAAAATTACCATCAAGGAGTTCCTTATAAAGGAATATTTTGGGATAATTATCGCCATCCAAAAACAAGCCCAAACTGAGATACATTTAGCAAAGATTTTGTCAAATATCAAAGGAGATTGGTGAAGACCTCAAGAATTTTAGATTATTGAGAAGAGGGCCTAGATCAAAGTCAAAATTTGATGAGGAGAATCAAATTTACCTACTACAGTTAAATGAAATCATGTTAGAGGTTCTTCTAAGCTGTAAAATGTGAGTTAGAGAGTTGTTTTAGACAACCAAGAATAGCTAAAAGTTCATCCAGTTAAAATGTAGCAATTTGGTGAATCAAATCACCAAGAAATACTTCATCTACAAAAATCATTAAGGTAAGAAACTTGGGTGCAATTAGGTTCATTAATTGAACTTTAAATTAATTCCATTAAGCACCATATTTAGAGTTTTAAGAAGTTGCAAAGAGAAGGTTGCATATTATAGTCTTCAAAAGAGTGCAGAAGGAAGTTTCTTTTAAATTTTAATACCTACACATTAAAATAGGAGTTATATATATTTCAATAGAAATAAATCTATCATATTTCTATTATCTAGTTATAGAAAAGAATACTACATTGAGTTACAAAGATTATAGTCCTCTACAAGAAGCAATTACTAAGTGCATATTTTAAGGAGTAATAAGGTAAGATTAATATTGCACTAGTCTATTTGTTCTTTAGATGCACTATGTACGTTTAGATTACAATGAAAATTAGTGCATACTTCTAGTTATTTTAAGGATTCAATTATAGAAGCAATAAGGTGAAATTTCTATACTCTAGTTATTCTTAAGAGCATCAAACCTAGAGATATTATTGATGCTAGTTACCCTTAATTTTTTTAAGTGCATTAAGAGGTTATCATAGAAGGAAGATTCAGTGCACAAATTTGGGTAAGAGTGAAGTGTCTAAAATAATAATTAACCATCTAGAATCTACTATGTATCTTGGTGAAAGTAAGTCACCAAAATAAGACAACATAACAACAATATTACTCTCAATAATCTACTTCCTCAAGAAGTTTAGTCATAAAAAGAAAGGAATATATTCACCCTACTATCCTGGTGTAAGTTAAAGTACTAAACCTTAACTATTATAGCAATTTTTACATGCATTAGAAGCACCAATTTTATCCTTCAAACTCAGATAATAAGGAAAAAATATTTAAATTTACAAGGGTATACAAAGATGGTTACACAATAGTCATTTCGATAAGGTAGAAGGGTAGAGTTAAAGCAAGAAAAGAGGGTCATCAAAGGGCTCACATTACTCAAGAGATAAGGTGTATAAAGGACATCATAATCATAATTAAATTGAATTCCTATAACAATAATCTAGCCTACATCATCAACCCAATACAAGGAGACCGTTATCGACTATTATTCAAGAAAATAAGGAATAATGCTATATACGAGAATGAGTAGGCAAGGTACATGGACCTTTACCCATGATAGAAGAACCATAAACTAAAATAAATCTCCCTTACCAACCATTGGAGTGCCATAGAACATCCATCAAAATATTCCTCATCACCTTAGCTAGAGCCACCCACAGAACACCTACGTTGGCTTGTAAAGAAGGTATTGGAGATAAGTTAGCAAGAGTGTTTGCTAGGAAGAGATATACAAGATATAGTATGTTAGAGGGAAGGTCTACATGTAGAAAACCTAAATTGTCACAATTATTTTAGGTACCCTCACATTCCTAAATGTACATCCATGAGGAGAGCACTCAAGGAATAATCTAACATCTATCTTTGAGTAGTTACCAGCATCATTGGGAGGTTACTTACCACAGTCATTTTTACAATGAGAAATGAGCATTGGTCTTAAAAGTTCATATTTAATGTAACTCTCAAGTGCTACTTATCCAAAGATAAAAGATATTTGCACTATTTAAAGCACCTAAATTTAGAATAGAGAGTGAAATAAAGGCACATGGTCAAGAATTGAAGAAAGGAGTTAAAATGCTATTCCAAGAGGAGTGAAAGAGCCTCTGTCATTCGTAGAAGCATGCAGGAACTCAGAATGAACTCCAAACACCAATCAACATGGATGAAATACACATCAAGGAGGATAGTCTAAGGTTTCCAACATTGGAGTGGAAGCATATCCAAGAGTGCATTGAATCGAGGTGCATTAAAGGCCCTTGTAAGAGAATGTTTTCTAGACCTATTATAAACCAATGAAGAGATACGACAAAGATCAAGGAGGTTGAAGTCAAGTATAGTGACCATCGATCTTATTAAGGTATTTTATATGGTTTAATTATTCTACTTTCATAAGTAATAAGGGATAGCATAAGGTTGAAATCAATATTATCATTTGCATATGCAAAATCAACCTTAATAAATTGAAAGCATATAAATAAATTCATAGTATTTCAAATGATTTAGTTGAAATAATTTAATATTTGTAATTAAACACCGTAGGAGAAATAAGGGTGTTATATTTTTATGAATGAGCATTTGGAGATAACAATCACAGGATTCATAATTAATATGAAATAAAGTAAATCTTATAGATGACTAAAATATGTTGTAAATAGAAATCATATAAAATATTACAATGTAGTTATGGAGGAAATGAACACTCTATTAGTAAATCTATTGAACTACATTACACCCATAACCAATGGATGGTGAAGTACATAGAACTATACTATCCTCTAAGCTACACTATCTAACTATGTCCCCTGACTCTCTATATCTATATCTAACAATGATGCCTTTCTTATATAGGAACACAGGCTCCTTCACCAACACTCTATCTAGTTGTGCAAGGTATAACTTGCACATATACATATTGCAGATTGACACTTGTGCATTTATTACATTGCATGAAGTAACTAGATAACTTGCACATACAATAATCTAAGTATGTATATTAGAAGATATATTTACATAATATAAATGACGGAATAGACTCTATTTCTAACACCCTTGTATTATATTATTTGGGTATTGAAGACTTTTAGTATTCAATATGGATCTTCTTCATCATCTTCAGCTTGATCTTCATACTCTTCCTCTACATTCTTTGTATTTAGTTTTATCACGTAATCTATGTCTTCATATGATGCATAGTAATTTGTAGTTAGAGCTTCTTCTTTCATTATATTATCTTTGGCATGTTCAGATTCATCTTCTATCCAACAACCTTTATAGTTCTCCTTGCAAGTCTCTTCATTTGATTTTTATTGTTGATGAATGAGTAGGGCATGGTGTAATTGCCCTCTCATATTTTTATTTTTTATCCTTCTGTACTTACCTTTTTGATGTATTTGTTCTTCATTTTCTTCAACCTATTCTCCTGAAAATATACTAGAAGAATCTTGAAACGCCACAATATCTTGTAAGATTTCCATTGAGTCTAGGATGCATGTATTTTCATGTATTAAACTTGTTTCTTTTATTTCATCTTAATTCATAATGAGACATGTATTGATACCATACATATATCCAAAATTAATCATATAGTTTTTTTCCACTAGCTTGATTACTAAGATGAGATTGAATTTTAATCCATGAACATACAATACTTTTTGTACTAGAAGATTTATTCATGATTTATTGGGTGTTAAACATCCATATGCATGTATAGGATAAGTTTAGTTGTATGCAATTATTAATTAGTAACCTTTAGAAACTTCAATATAGTCAAACCATTATATATTTCCTGTCATATGATGACTGGATCCCAACTCAATAAACCACATGTGATCATATTTTGTGAACTGGTTCTTGTTGGAGCAAGTTTTACATTCATTGTATGACATTCCTTTACCCATTTAAAAGGTTGAACTTGAAGAATTGAGATAGAATTGTAGTCTATCTTATAGCTCTTTATATATGATACCTTATTGAAGTATATAAGCTTGATTTGATAAAACCTTTATAGATTCTTAGGTTTGTAGGCTACCTCATATCTCCCTAGTAATGAGAGTATGAACACCTAATTTTAGATTTTTAAGAAAGCTTATATCTTCCCAACTTTATAATATTAGACAAATATTATTGTTATCAAGTTTTGTAGAATGCCTTATGACTCTCTAATGTTTTGGAGTATGATATAGTGCTTTTGTAAAAATATAGTTCAATTCCGGTTGATTTTGTACAAATTTTGTAAAGATCAAAAATCAACCTCTTAACATCTTATTACTCCTAATTGAACTAAGAACGTTTCAATTTCTGAAGAGGTTTTAATTTTGGAATTCTTTTGTCCCTTTTTAGAATATTTAAGACAAGCAAAAATATAATTACCCAACCTTAGTAAAAACCCTAATAACCTATTTTTATATTTCTTGGATTATTTCTAATTTACAATAAATTAAATTTTATGTAGTAACCCTTATGGCTTCAAGTTTGGAAACTTAGAAAATAATAATATTTGCAAAATATTAAATAAATTAATCGAAGTAGAATTTATTATTTCTCCTAGGTTAAATTGCAAATATTAATTCAATGAGATAAGTTATACCTTATAGATTTTGCTTTCAAAATCTAATTTTAACCTTAGTTTATAACCATTGTATCTCCAACCATGAAATAAATAATAAAATGGGATTAAACATTACCTTTTTGGATGCTAAATATCCTTACTTTTTGGTGCTTTCTATGGCTGGATATAACATCAATATAAGTGTGACTTTTAGCACTATAATCAATGGAGATACCTTGGAGTTGCTTGTATTAAATGCTAGTACATAGGCACTGTAAAAATATGAAGGTTTAACCTTCAATACCAGGAGGCTTTAATGTTCCTTCTTCCTTCCTTCCACATTGGAATTTGAATGTCTTTGACTGTGCTTCACTCCCTATTGAACTTTGGACTTAGAATACCTTTTATGGATGAATAATCATGGGCTTTTTGACATGTGTCACACTCATTTTAATTCAGTTATCCTTTCCTTATATAATGTCCCAAATTCTTGTTCAACACTTTTTGATCAATATATAATATATGGGCACTCATGTGAAGCTTGTGGAGAATACCAAGTGTCACCACTTCATTGTAACTCCTATGTGAGGTTTCTTAAGCGTTGAGAGAGGAATGATGTCTTTTATGCCAAGAGGTATTCAACCTTTATGCATGAAGTATTTCCCTATAACATCTTGAAATATGGATATTATAACTCCTCAAACCCTTTCGTATACCATTCCTTTGTTTTTCTACATTTCTTGGGTAGCAAGCAAGCTATTATTTTTTAGGTGGATTGATGATGCGCTATGGAGCTTTGAATGTTTATTTGGAGATTCCTTTGGTGGATGATTTTCTCCAAGTTAAAGACCTTGAATGTAACACCTTTGATCCTTCTATCTTATACCTCCAACCATGTTCAATCCTTTGTAGATTTTTGACATCTTTTAGAAGTAGATATGCTCTCTTTTATCTACATAAATGTAGCTTGATGATACCCTGATATGAGCTTTGATTCTGTAGGTTCGTATGTCCAATATGATCCATTTGAGTGGCTCCTTTTGCTTGGTAAGAAGAGTGCTAACATTTGACCTTCTTTGGTGGATTTACCTTGTAGTTAATGTGCCATTTTGTGGAACTTTAAAACATGATATTTTGTTGTAAAAACCATATTAGAGTAGTGCAATATAATTTATTATAAATTGTACATAGGGCTTCTTTTAATGTACCTTCTTTTGCACTCTATTTCTAGATCTAAAATTCTGGTTTTGTGGTAGATTTTTCCTGCAATACAAGGGTTTTGAGGTTATATTTTATGAATAGACACACCTTTACCTTTTTTCATGGACACTTTGATAACAAATCCAAGATTAAATAATAGTAAGTATAATCTTTTCAATTAATGTAAATTTTCTGTATTTTCTTTCCTTGTATCTAACCTTGTAATGCTTTGGATTTAAGACTCACCAAGTCTCAATCTTTGAAGCTTAAGTTTATGTTTTTAGTTAGTTAAGTTCTTCTAATCTTTGAGACTCACCAAATTTTAGATTATTCTAACCTTATTGGTGGCTTCACTTGGCCACTATGTGTTTCATATTTCTCTGCTTCAATAATATCTTTCAACACTTGATACAGATCAAATTTTGTGCCTTTCAAAAACACAAATCTACTTTCTTTTGAGAGTAGTATAATAGTGCAAAATAAATCTAATAGAGTTTTCACCTTATAAATCCAATTAAATCTCAAGATAATGCACTTAATAAAATTTAATACAACTAATCAAGAATAATCTAAAATGAACCTTCAATAATTATTTTGTAATTTCACTACAATTTAGTATTGTAGACTTAGTATTCTTTTTCTTTTTCCAAAGTAGATTATAGGTAGTTGATAGAAGAAATTATGAAATCTAATCTACTCCTAATAAATGTGTAAATAAATCCTTAAAAATAACCTTTTTCTTTTTACACTTTAGAATACTGTAATATAATTTTCTTCTTGGAACTTTAATCCAAATTCAAGTGCTCTAATAAATCTGATAAGTAATCCAATTAATGAATCTACTTGCACCAAAATTTTCTTATATTTTTTTTGTAGCTCTTTCCTGATTTTGTAGGGGATGTAAATCTTAGTGTCTAAAATCACCAAGTTGTTGCTTTGAGTAGAATATTACAGATTTTTGTAGGATGTCCTAAATAGCTTCTTCTTCACCAAATGATGGTCTCAAACATTATTTCATGAGCCTAGGATTTTGTGGCTTATTATCCTCTTTCTACTGTAGATTTGGAGAAATATTTATCTCTAAAGTAGTACCTTATTCTAGGATTTGGCACTCCTTGCAAAATTCTTCTTCACAAATTAGGTGCTCCTTGTCAAATTCCCCTTCTTGGATTTGGCACTCCTTGCCAAATTCTCCTTCTTGGATTTGGAACCCCTTGCCAAATTCTCCTCTTGGGATTGTTGTAGTATGGCAAAAATTGTTCCAAATTCTTCACTAGCAGGGACTTCACCTTGGTAGTGTAATTCTCCAACAAGTTCTCCAAAGAACTCTCTTGATGATCTTCAACAAGGCTCTCCTAGCATTTTTCTGGATGCTATATGAGATCTTCTTAGTGTATTCAATTTTTTAGCTTTTGATGGTCTTCCTTGAGACCTTCTATACAACATTTTGCTCTTGAAAGTGTTGGTGGTGATATCTTCTCCTGGGTCTTTTATTTTTTCTTATTTTGGCTTTTAGCAGGACTCTCCTAGTCCTTCTTCTTATTATTTCAATACTTGAGGTTATTCAATGATATATATTTATATCTTCACTTTTTATTTAGTGTTGAGTTGATTCTAAAGAAGAGAATATTCCTAAATTTCTTGTAGGAAGTTTCCCAAGTCACTGAATCTTCTTTCCCTATAATAAATGTATTAGTACTGAAATATTTAGTCTTCTTTTGAATCATATATTATTTTCAAATTATTCTTTAGGATCAAGACTTTTGTTGCATTTTTCAATATCAAGGCTTCTATGGCCTTTTTCAATATCAAGGCTTCTATGGCCTTTTTCAATACCAAGGCTTCTATGGCATTTTTCAATATCAAGGCTTTTGTGGCCTTTTTAGTATCAAGACTTCTATGGAATTTTTAGTATCAAGACTTTTGTGGCTTATTCTTGAAGGCTACTATGGCCTTTTTGTATAAATCCTCCTATGGCATGTTCTTAAACTATGGAGTTATTCAATCCAAAAATGGAGATCTTCAGTCTCTTGTCTTCACCATGATCCTTCACTAGAAGTCTTCTTCTACAATATTCTTCTCTTGCACAATGAACTAATCTTTGCACTATGAGGGCACACCGACCTTCAAGCAACAAAGTTGGATTCTCCTAGATTTCTATCATAAGAGGAGTCCCGATCCTCTGAGAATTAATTTTTTTCAATAAAAGAAAATTTAGGCACTAGTTAGAAAATTCCAAATAACCTGGATGATATTCACTAGATGGTTTGTCAAATTAGTGGATTAAATGTTAATTCCTAGTCTTCACAAGTTTTCCTTGCAACTCTATGGAAAAGACTCTAGACAAAAATGATCTTAGTATTTTTTAAAACTGAGATTTATTTTTGTCCTAAATTTGTGACTCTCCCTAAATATACCACCTAGATTCTTCTGAGATATTTTTACAGTGGTTGGTCTAATGGCATGTTAGTTTTATAAAACACTCAGGATAAATGATGATGGTGGTTTTCCTATTAACCTACATATACTAGATATATCGTGGCTCTGATACCACTATTAGATTTTGATGTTGAGCACTATGAGCTAACAATCACAAGATGCAAAATAATATGAAATAAATTAAATCTACTAGATTTTTTTTTATTTGTGAAAAACATCCCAAAAGGGATGCCACTTTTGGGTAAGACCCAAGGAGGCAGGGTATTCATTTCACCAAAAATGCCCAGGGCTCGGACCTAGCCTACCACATTTGACATACTCAAGGAGCAAACAAACACACAAAACCAATTTAAAAATAAGTAACAACAAAAATAATAAAATAAAATAAAAAACATGCTCCTTAAGTGTGTCAAAAACAAAAGCACAACCAAACATGCATAATAATATAAAATAAACCACAACAAAAACCACATAGAAAAACACAAGAACCACATAACAAAACACAAACAAGACAAAAACAATAGAACACTACAAAGACAACCCAAAAAAAACATGAAAAATAAACACAACCAAAACCTAAAAAATTAAAAAAATTAAATAAAAATAAAAATAAAACAAAACAAAAAAAGAAAGAAGAAGAAAAAAAATGAACAAAGCAATGACCTATCTAGACCAGAAGACTATTAAGGCAAGAATAAACAGAGGAAACAAAATAAAGAATAGAATGAGCTAGGGAACTAAAAAAAAAAAACTGAATGAACCAAAGAGAAGGAAAAAAAAAACAAGAAGAAACTAGGTACCTTCAGAACTGGAGCAATCCAAAGAAATGATAGAAAGAAGAGCTTTCCTAATTTGAGAATCCCACCATATAGGAGGGTGGCCATAACAAGTAAGATCACCTTTGTCCAAAGCCCAATTAGCTAAAGCATCAACACTCTTGTTTTAATCTCTAACCACATGATTGTAATCAACTTTCAAAAATCCCATCTGGATTAACTAAATCTTCTCAATAATTCCTTTTATTCTCCAATCCACCTTATGATTCTTAGGAGTCTTAAAGAGATTAATCATAAGTTCAGAGTCAGACTCAACTAACACCTTTTCCCATCCAACCTTAGTAGTCTCCTGAAGACCTCTAAGGATACCATACCCCTTAGCAAGGTTATTGGAAAGAATAACCAAATTCTCAGCAAAAGTAAAAACCAAGGAGCCATTTGAAAATCTACCAATTCCTCCCACACTGGCTTTTCCAGGGTTCCCTCTAGACTTCCATCAGTATTGACTTTTCCAAAATCCTTATGAGGAGGTTGCAAATTTCTAGTCCTATCCATCTTACTAATACTCACATTCCCTTTAATTTGGCTGCCCTTAGAAGGTTTAATCTTCAATCTTTGCATCACTTGATCCCATATTTGGTGGGAGTTTTGGGGTGATTAAGGAGTTGATGGACTGATTCACCTAAGTTGGCTATGATATTTTGCCAAATATAGTGAATATCCTTCCTATCTTGATTAAAAATTTGGTTGTTCCTTTCATTCCAAATATTCCAAAGAAGAATGGTAGAACCCATCTAAACTAACTGCCTAATAAAATGATCAACACCCTCTTGATTAGGCCAATCCCTCCAAAGCTATTGAAAAGTAAAAAAATTGGACCACTGTAAGCCAAGTAAAGTGGTCATTCTCCTCCATAGCTCAGAGGCTAAAGTACACACAATAAAAATATGGTTGATATTTTCTACATTCTCTTCACACATTTCACACCTAAAAGGGCCATGAAAACCATGCTTCATAAGTTGCTCACCAGTAATCACCCTACGATGCAATAAAATCCAATTAAATAACCTCACCTTAGGCTAGATATTTTGAGACCACAATTGAGAAAATATGTCAGAAGAATGGTTGGGATTATTATGGCATAAGGTCAAATAACCTTGAGCAACTGAATACTCACCCTCAGTAGTGTTGTTCCATCCAAAACAATCTTTTTCATGGGACCAAGAGAGGGATCTCATATGAAGGATGCCTTGGATATCTTGTCTTTGCCTTTCTGGGATTTGAATAGGCCAGTACTCAATAGGGATCCAATATCTACCAACCTTTGAATTACCAGTATGGTATCGACAATAATTAGCCATCTTTATCCAATTAGCTCGATGAAGCTCCTCCATCCAAGGCCTCTAATTAGGAAACTGAGTTATCAAAGGCTTGTGACCATCCTAAGAATCTGTCCAAAAATTTGCATGCTAACCATTATGAATGATCCAAAATAATTTTCTCTTTATCAAATCCTCACCAGTCTTAAGAACTACTAAAATGAGAGAACCTTTGGTAGGAAGTTGATAGCGAACAATGTCTTCAAGACTTTTATTCTCAACATATTTAGCATGGATATTATTGGCCCAAAGAGCATTGGGGTTATGCAACATCCTCCAATATAATTTAGCAGCTAAAGCTTTTTTGTTATTAATTGAAGACCAGAATCCTAACCCCCCTTCACTCTTAGGAGGACATAAAGCATACCATTTCACCAAGGCCCATTTTCTTTTCTCCTTAGTACCACTCCAAATGAAACAATGACTGATTCGATCCAATTCTTGAAGAACAGACTTTGGAATATTCAAAATGGAAGAAACATAAATAGAAATAGCTTGAAGGACTAATTTTACAAAGGTGATTCTACCCCAAGAAAAAGCCACTTGTTGGTCCACTTTCCAATTTTCTTCTTGACTTTATCCAATAACCAATTCCAATATTTATTTTTTTGCCTTTGAATATTTATGGGAATACCTAAATAAGTGATTGGAAGATAAGTCTTCTTATATCTTAATTTATCCAAGACCATGGATTCCTCTCTAGCAGAGCAGTGAAAGAAAATAACTTTAGATTTGTCTTCATTGATCAACTGCCCGATAGCCTTAGAAAAATAGCTAATGATTTGCTTAATATTAGAAGCTTCCTTAACCGTAGCTTTACCTAAAAGAGTAGAGTCATCCACAAATTGAAGATGAGAGATAGGTCTAGCTCCATGAGCAATGGTAACTCCCTCAAGGGTTTTGTTTTCCCTCTTTTTGGTTATAGTCCTACCCATGCATTCAGCAAGAATGATGAATAAATAAGGGGATAGTGGGTCACATTGCCTAATACCTCAAGAAGCTAGGAAATACTGAGAAGGCTTGCCATTGATAAGAACTAAGTAGGAAACTAAAGAGATACATCCCATAATCCAATCCATCCAATCCTTAGAGAAACCAATTAAATCTACTAGATGACTAAAATATGCTGTAAATAGAAATTATATAAAATATTACAATGTAGTTATGGAGGAAATAAACACTCCATTAATAAAGCTACTAAAATACATTGCACCCATCACCAATGGATGGTGAAGTACACAAAAATGTACTATCCCCTAAGCTACACTATCCGAATATATCCCTGACTCTCTATATCTATATCTAACAATGAGGATTTTTTTATATAATAATACAAGTTATTTGGCCAAAAATCTACCTAAATGTGCAAGGGATAAGTCGCACATATATAGCTTGCACATTGACACTTGTGCATTTATTACATTGCATGAAGTAACTAGATAACTTGCACATAAAGTAATCTAATTATGTATCTTGGAAGATATATTTACATAATATAAATGATGGAATAAACTCTATTTCTAAAAAAGGGTTGCTACTTTGGAGATAATATTATTGCAAATATTATTATTATCATTAATTTCTAATATTCCATGTTTGAGAGTTATAAGATATGCACATCAAACATAAATTATTGGAATATTAAACTATTAAGGGGTGTAAAATGGGGTTATTTATATACTTAAAGGAGTTGCAATTATTTTCTTCCACTTGTCTCATACTCATACTCAAGAGACAAAATAAATCCAACCATAGAGAAATTATGATTGATAAGTGCATAGTTCATTAGGAGAGATAAGGTAAAATAGAAGATGATTATTGACTTACAAAATATTACAAAATCAACTCAATTATGAACTATTATTTACTAAGAACTTTATAAAAACTTACAGAATAATCAAATCACTAGGGAGACATATGAAATCCTACAAAAACTAAGTCTAGAAAGGAATTATCAAACTAGTTTATATTTTCTAAATTAGGGAGTCATAAGGTAGACTACTTCAAAGGATCTATCCAAAGTAATAAAATAACCCTATCATACACCACAATGGATAAAGTAGGAAGAGAAACACATTACAAAAGGACTCAAGATTAAAAGCCATCCAATATATCATATCATATATGCAAAATCACTTCAAATAATTTCACAGGTCAAAGTGAAAAGGACATTTGGTATATTGATTTAGGGGCAAGCCACCACATGACATTTGGTTTGATTGTCTTGAAGTCACCAATAGCTACAAGTTGAAAATTGTGTATGGTAATAACTATCTATAAACTCCCTTGCAAAAATGTTGTCCCTCTTTAGCAATGTACCTTCCCCCCTCTAGCCCCCTACTTTGATTCTCATGTTGTTTAAAACCAAATCTTATATTTTCCCCTTTTTTCACAAAATTCAAACGATTCCAAATAATTAAGAATGGTCTAAATTTAGGTAAATCAAATGTGTGCCTAAATTTGATGCACAATTTGGATTTTACCTCCAATATGGTTAATCCCAAATTTTTAGCAAATTTGGAACCGTCCAATTGCACCCAAATTGGAAAATTTCTAAATTTCCCTAAATTTATTTGATCTATCTTCGTCACACTCCCTATTTTATAGACCTACCCTGGATGTTAAATCCTATAGGCTACCCCTAGACAAATCTAATGATGATTTTGCATAAAAATCCAAGTGAAAAAAAGACTTTCTTGTGCTTTTTTGTATGTTCTAGAGGAGATATCGAAATCCGATCATCATTCCAGAGACTACCATAGATGAAAATGAGTATTACTAGTTCATATTTTATTTTTCCTTAGCATATATTTATCATTTTGTAGGTTTTAACAAATTTTAAAGCATTCAAATTCACTGATGAGATCTGAAATTGCTTTACAAATCCTTAAATTTGACTCTTTGCAGGTTTTTAAATCCAATCATTGCAAGTTTGAACAAATTTGGAGCTATGAAAATTTGCTAAATATATCCAAAATTACGTAGAATTATGTTGGGGTAAGATCTCAACTTCAGGTTTTATCATAATGATTCACATCTGCATCTTAGTATTTAAAAGCCTTATTAATATACTATATTTACTACTATTACTACTTTTCCTTCATCAAAATTACATGCTTTGCATTAGAGTTAGAGATCCACTACTTTTATTAAGGTTTGCTAAAAAACGAGGGGATCTAACTGTCATAGATCACAATCTGTTGTGGCCTAAGTAGATCCCACACCCATGATCACAAATTTTAGTGTCTTGTTATGAAATTGTAGGTTTTGAACAAATTCAGATACATCTGAATTTACCTGATAGATTCGGGCTGATCTGAATTTGATTTGACAAATCTGAATGCATCTGATAGCAAAAATTCAGACCAGGTAAAGATCTAATTCTGGTTTCTTCTTAGATTTTTATACTTAATTCATATTATTTTGTTTTAAGAAACATTTTTCATACAATAAAATAAAAATAATAAAATATTAAAACATAGACTTAGTTACATTATATTTTGCATTAATCATACTAGTAGGAAAACACAAAATAAAAAAATATATATACACATGTTAGCATAAAATCTACTTTTTTCTTTCAGTGCATATAAAGAAATCTTTGCATCTTAGTTAAATATATAAGCTTTTTAGCTAGAACTGTATACAATTATTTTCATGAAAATTTGAAATGAATATAGTTAGGCAATAGTTGTATTTTACCAAATGTTAGGTGTATGCTTAAAAGAATCCATCAAACACCCACCATTACCTAGGCATGGAAACCACTATAAAAAGTATTTCCTAGTGAACCCCACCTAATTTGTCGACAAACACCAAGGAGAGCACAACTCAAGTGCTTCTCATATGAGGTGTAGGTGCATCATTTTTCCTCCCCCTTTCAGGCATGGATCCATTAGCCTTAAGGAAAGGGCTACACAAATTTTGGGTCTACATTCTTTGGTGAACCCAACGTGAAAACACCCTTATTTGAAATTGTTGTTTTTTATTTTGTTTTTGAAAAAAAAACTAAAAAATGTCATTTAAGCTTGCGTGTCTTAGATTAAGCCATATAAATCAAATAATTTTCAAATGACTCAAATCACTTCTTTTTCAATTTTACATCATTTGCCCTAAAAATAACCACATACGATGAATTCTTCCACAACTTCAGCTAGTCTGGACACAACGGGACATACAATGAAAGCTTATGGACCTTTCAGAAAGGATTAAGGATTATCCTTTTACTTGTACCAAAAAAACTTGAAACCTTTAATTAATATTTTAGAATTAGGTCAGTCTAACAACCATCATAACCATGGAAAATAGCATGCATCTCTTTGAGGTGTATCTCTGCCCATGGTGAATTGGGTGAGGACTAATAGAACTTGGGCTTCATCATGGCTTGGACTTCATAACCAATCATTTGCATGCGGGCATCCAGGTGAAATATTAATTAAAAAATGATACAACTTGACCTACAACTTACAAAACAGTTCAATAAAAAAAAATAGTTAGAAAAAGAACTTTTGTTTTAATTTTTTTTGTCTTTTTTACTTTTACTTTGCTTTTTCTAAAAACAAAACAAACAAAAAAAAGAGATCTAGAAAAAAATTTAAATGGTGGACAATAGTGTTAAATAATCTACCCTTATCGACCTTAGGAAGGAACTTATATAAAAATAACTAGACATCCTCTTTAGGAGCAATACGGAAAATTGGGGAGACTTGTGGTAAAATTTTGATCTCATTAAGAGAAGGGTTGAGGAATTAAAACAATTTAAAAGGATAGACATAACAAACGCCTTAGGTGCAGATTACTACTCCCCCTATTTTTAAATTAAAAGGAGTTGCAAAATTTGGCTAGCGAACAAAATGGGTAGAGTCCATTCCATAATTTACCCATGGGAAAGTTATTTTGAAGAATATGTAACCATCCACAAATTCTTAGCAAAACTAGAGTAAAAAGAGATAGAATTTGAATAAAAAAATGCTATCACAAAGGACCTAGAGTAGTCCTCTTTAGATATTTTTACCACAAGCTTTAATTTCAACTTCCTACTTTTGAAACTAAGAATATCACTCTTGTCCCTTCATTCACCTTTTGAAAAAGGATTTTTTCTTCAAAGAGAAAAATTTCATGAACTGTAAAGACCTAGAGCCTATCAACGACATTTATAAGATCTTTCATGAAGAGTAAAATCAATTTAGTTTTGTTACTTAAAATATTGTAAATTTTTGGTAGACAAGCCTTTTTAATTTAATTTAAAACAAAAATAAAATAAAAAACTTAGGAGTAGCATAAAAAAACAAAAAATATGACTAAAAACTCAAGGATTGGTAAGCATGTGGTAACCGGCTCTTAAGGGGAGTTGGTTAATAAAAATTGTAATACCGAAACTAAAATAGAAGTTCAAGAAGAACAAGTTGCACAAATATAAAAAAATGAAGAAGACGAAATAGTCAACCCTTTTGACCCTCAAATGGGACCTCAAGGGGAATTTCATTTTGAATTTGTGCAACACTTTTATGAATTTTTAAATCATAATCAGTCTGCTATTTCTAATTATTTTGAAGTAGAAAACCAACCTAAGAGGGGTGATTTTCACTGGAAGCAGCTTTAGAAGAAGCTTTCCAACTTCGCCCACAACTAGAGACATATGTGAGTGATAATCTTCCTCCATTACAACATGCGACTCATAATGATAATTTTGTAGGTACCAACCAAATTCAAACAACTATGGCATCACAACATAAACCTATTTTTGCAACCACTACTACTACTCAAAAACAACCTTCTTCTTCTACCAACAGTAACTTTCTCTCTCAATATTTTAAAACTTGACTTATTCAAGCCTCAACATATCAAAAAAATAAAAATGTGAAAATCCTTTATGTCAACCAACTTTGCAACAAAATATACCTCATTATAAGCTCATAAACCCTCCAACTTCAAATCCTATGCATAATAGTATTACCATTTCAATTACTTATACTATAGCACAACATATATATTATCCTTCCTATATAAACATAGCAGCACATAATAAAAATAATGGGAAACTACATCATCTTGAATTTATGGTCCAACAATTAGCTTCATTATTAGATAAAATAGACCCTTATTTCCCTACATATAGTTATAAGGAAATGTGCAATCAACATTTAGACCCTATGGTTTTTGTTAGACCATATCCTAAATGCTTTCCCATGCTAGTTTTACCAATTTATAAGGGGATCGAAGATTTGATTGAGCATCTTCGCATGTTTAGTACCACTTGCCATGATATTGCATATGATAAAATGTTTTTATTAAAAATATTTCCAAAAAATCTTAGGAGGTATGGCCTTGGAATGTATTATCAACTATTAACACACTCCTTGAGATGCTTCGAAGAAACTGCAGAGTTATTAGTGCACAAATTTGGTGCCTATATAGAAATACACGTTACAATTAAGGATTTGTACAACATAAAACAAGGTAAAGAAGAAATTTTTGCATAATTTCTAGCTCTATGGAGAAAAAATTTAGGCAAATTACATTTTGTCCTACCCACAAGAGAAATGCTAGAAATTTTCATTGGAAACTTATAAGAACAATTATCCTGTGAGCTAGAAACTACCACTGTAACCTCTTTTGATAAAGCTATAGACTTGTAAAAAAGGTTATAAGAATATTTTATCAGAATAGGAAAATTTAAAAGGAAGGATGAGGATAAATCATCTAAAAATCAATATAAGAACAAGCATGTGGTAGGATATGGGGTCACAGAAAGTAGACCTCCTCCAAATGTTAATACTATAGAAACCACAAAGAATTTTGTGTTAAAAGCACCTCAAAAACCTCCACAATGGAACTTCACAAAACTAAATCAACCTTTGACAATGGTCTTAACACAATTGGTAGAAAGAGGCTTGATAAAATTGATAAAGATACGACAACCTAAAACTTCCTAGCCTTGGTATAGACCAGATCAACATTGTGATTTCCATCAAGTTTATGGACATACAACCAACACTTGTAGAATATTAAATCACTTGGTACAAGACTTGATTGATAATGGAAAATTGGGAGTGGAAAATCCTCCATCAAATGCTAATATTCCAACAGAATCACAAAAGTAACATGCACAATTTGTTAATCAAAATCTAGATATCTTCCAAAACCCATTACCAAATCGTGGTAAGGAAGTTGTGAATAAAATAGATTATAAGAGTGTGCCTCATCCAACATATTATGTGAAAATGGTTATTAGTCACCTACCATCATAACTCGCACAAACTACATTAGTGCCTACTTAATCCATTGTCATGATTGAGCAATTTCAAGGAAGAAAGTTATAGACCTTATCTTTGGAACATATACAAAGTGACTCAGAGTCAGAGGTAGACATTAGTTCTCTTAATTCTAATAGTTTAGAATATGAATCAGGACCAATTATACCTATTACAAATTTTTTAGTTCTAGAAGAACCATTTCCAAGAATTATAACAACCCATCCTTCTTCACAACAACTTCTTTTCATAGAATAAACATCAACTGCTATATCACAATCTATTCAAGATGATTTTTCTATTCCACATCAATCAAGCAACATTGTGGCTACAGTTGGAGCCATTACTAGAAAACAAGCTCAAAATTCTCAAACTCAATTACCTACAACTCAACCAAATTATGTGGATCAACCACCTTTTATTCTAAAACCACCTCATAAGGGGAATAATGTAATTCAATCTCAACAGAAGACTCCTTTGTATATTAATGAACAAATAGCTAATATAATAGTTAAGATTTATCTTCTTTACCTTCTTATGACTTCATCTATTCATAGGGAAGAATTAATGAATACCCTACATCAAATTAGGATGTCTCATGACATAGAGACAACCATTGTAGTTAATGTTGTAGCCTCCCAAGGAGTTGACTACATTGATTTTCATGACAAAGATATACCTCCTCAAAGTATGCATAGGGATAATCCTTTATACATAAAATAATTAAATGGATATGTGTGTGTTAAGAGGGTATTGATTGGAAAATCTCCTCAATAATTGGAAAACACCTCCTTGTAGGATTAAAACAATTTTTGAAGAGGCTAGGATCCTTTGTAGGGAAGACAGGACAGAAAAGCCCAACATGTCTTTAGGGAAGCTAACAAAATTGCTGATAAGCTGGCCAATTTGGGTGTCGATGGTGATGGACTATTCAAATGAGAACACGGTGTCCTGAGTGAAGTAGAGGAGCTTATTCAATAAGAATTCCAAGAATGATAGTCAAATTTACCAACAAGGAAGGCACTGTAAGTTCAAAGGCTAGCAGTATTCCCGTCTCTTTTTTGAATTAGACACAATAAAAATTATCTGAGCTATCAGTCTTCATGGATGCTGCTTGGAAATACCATAAAGACTAATGGGGATAGTCACATGTTAGATAAAATTGCTCCTAAGCATCTTAGTAATTTGAGGTTGGTTGAAAATCATAGGGAAGGAAAGAAATGGCAATATAAGACTTCGAACCAAAGCCACGTGGACCACCAGATAGCCACCGCCATAAATCTAGCCAGTAGGTTCACTTCTCCAAGGTTGATTGGCCAAGATAGTATGTGGTACCAAAGCATTCCATATACAGAAGAAAGCAATTACCAAATAATTATTAAGAGTAACTTTCAATATAAAGCTTGTGGGAGTTTATAGTACTCTGATGTGTGTCTACAACTTTTTGTTTCTCCATTGTCTCAAGGAAGGGATCCGTGTCTATTTATTTTTTGTAATTATGATGCATGTGTGTTTTCTTGGGGTATACCCAAAATGTTTTATGGGAAGTTTCTTTTTGATAACATGCTATGTGCCTTACCGAATGTAATGGCTTTGGCGGCATGTAGATTTTACATATATAGGATCCCTAGTAAGGATATGTTCATCAACAACCCTGAGCTGATTTTTGTAAAAGGTTTTGGGCTAACCTATAAAAATATTAATTCTATAGTAGCTTATCTACCAAAAACAAAAAAAGAGGATATTTATTGACAATGTGTTATCTCTAAATATTTGTATCTATAATTTTTTTAAAATTTTTGGGTTTAGAAGTGAAGACTTAAGAAGAATTGAAATGATTATTAAGGCTTTCAATGATGAAATACGAGAACTTGTGGTGTGATATCCATCCCATTACAATTTGGTCCCATATTTTTTTATATGTTTATTTTTTTGTATCTTTTCCAGCATCATACAACATCCTTCAAGGATGCCCTTGGATCAATGCAATGAGGGCAATCCCCTCTACTTTGCATCAATGTATAAAATTTGAGCTTAAAAATTAATTGGTCACCATTCATGAAGACCCTAGACCATTAGAAATGTGTGCAATGACACATCCCATTAATATTCTATTTTTCCAACCCTATCATCATTGGCCCATGTTCCTCCTAGGTCTTCTTCCCCAGATATTGAACCTTCACCTTCTTCTGACACACCTATATATTCTAAAATTGAAAATATTTCTACATCATACCCTCTTATAGATGAGCCTTTACCATATTTATCCACCATATTAGCACCCATAGAGCATGCTAATTTTGTTGTACGAGAATCCATTGTGTTATCTCAATTACCACCATCCTCGTGAACGATAAATTTACCTCATAAACTAGGAAACATATATCATGTTGGTAGTTGTACTTTTATTTCCATTGGATTTTAATAAAATCAACATTAAACAAATGAGCTTTACATTTTATGAGAACAATTTTTCTCAATGTTATTTCTCCAATAGATATATAAAATCTAAGCAAATTATGTGTGATATGGGCTATAAGGGTAAAGGTTTTGGTTGTTTTGAAAATGGCATATGTGAACCCTTTGAGATTGAGGAATGGCCTACCTGATGTGATATAGGCTATATTACTACAAAATCTCAACATTATACCTTCAATGAAGATGATCACCTAATAACATACGGTGAATATTTAGACAATCAAAAGCATTTAATGAATATTAATAAGAGAAAGAAAACTCATTTTTTTTCTTGCAATACGATTTCAGTAGTCCGTCCAAATATGATTGCTTCTCCAGATGAGTGGGTAGACGGAGATGTCTTTTTTGGTATCCCCCTCGAAGAAGTCATGAGGAATAATTTCTTCTTTGATGGATCTATCCCATGCATAGCTCATGTTCAAACAACAACCACACAAGAAGATTTAGCCAAACTATCCCTATACTAACTCTAGGAAATGGATGTTTCACCCACCCCTCATAACTTTGAAAGGGACTTGAGTATTTTCGTAGAAGATATCTTCAAAATTAATATTGGAACAAAAACCAATCCTTGCATGGTTAAAATCAAAGCTACCTTGAGTAAAGAAGAACAAAGTAAATATATAGAACTTCTTGTAGAATACTCTAACATATTGACATGGACAAATGTGTATATGTTTGGCTTAGATCCTTTTGTAGTCATGCACCACCTAATGATTCATCATGATGCTAAACCTGTAAAAAAAAAAAAACTTAGAAAAATGCATCCTAAAGTAGCCTTGTTGGTTAAATATAAATTGTAAAAAATTTTAGATATCGATTACATTAAATCCATAGACTATTCTTATTGGATATCTAATGTTGGCCTAGTAACCAAGAAAGAGGCTACTAAAATTAGAGTATGTACTAATTTTAGGGATATCAATATTGCATATCCCAAATATGACTTTACCCTTTCTAATATGCATAAAATTATTAATTTCATAGTAGGAAGTGGTATATTATCCCTTATGGATGGATTTTTAGGATATAATCAAATTTGTATAGCATCAAAGAATCAACCTAAAACTGCCTTCATTACACCAAGGGGGTCTTTATATTGGAAAGTAATACCCTTTGGTTTAAAGAATGTATGTACAACTTATCAATGAGCTATGAAATATGTGTTTCATGATATGATGTATGACATTCTACATTATTATATGGACAAAATCATATCTCAATCTATTAAGTAGGAAGATCACATTCTTGACTTACGATGAGTATTTAACGAACTTCGTGAGTACAAAGTCCATTTAAACTCAAAAAAATGTGTTTTTGAAGTGAAATCTAGTAAATTATTAGGATTTATTGAATCTATGTGAGGTATAGATATAGACCCTATCAAAATCAAGGCTATTATTGATATGCCACCACCAAAAACTTTGATAGAACTTAGAATTCTACAAGGTAAGCTCCAATCCATCCATTATTTCATCGATAAATTGGTAGACAAATGTCAACCTTTTATTAAGCTACTTAAGAAATATACCCCTTTTCAATGAGATAGTGAAATTCAAGAAGCCTTTAAATATCCTAAACAATATCTACTTACACCTCTAGTGCTCATTCCACCTAGGCTTGAGCATCCTTTTATTTTATACATTTATACCTCAAAACTTGTGTTAGAAGCCATGTTTGCACAATATAATTAGGATAAGAAATAAAGAGATATTTATTACATAAGGAGAACCTTGGTAAGTTATGAAAATAATTATACTCTAGAAAAACTTTGTTTAACTATTGTGTTCTCTATGCAAAAACTATGCCATTATATGCTTAGCTAGAAAACATTAATCATCACAAAATTTGATCCATTGAGATACTTGATGAGTAGAAAAATAGATTCTCATTCTAAGTGAGTTAGACCTAACATTTATTGGTCAAAATCCCATTAAATGGCAAGTCATAGTCGATAAAATCGTTGCTACTCCTCTTGAAGCTACTCATCCTTTAACAATATAATTTCCAGATAAATGCCTTACTTTAGAAGGTGAGCATTCAGACTCTTGGTCTCTAATTTTTTTATGGAGCTTATTGTATGAGTGGCATAGGTGCAATTGGTGTCTCCACAAAAATAACTTATCCCATTATATTTCAAACTCCAATTTGTCTCCACAAATAACACAGCAAAATATGAAGCCTTGATTCTTGGGCTACGAGCAGCTTTAGCCTTGAATATTAAAATTTTATTAGT
Source organism: Wollemia nobilis (assembly GCA_028583015.1). Classification (NCBI taxonomy): domain Eukaryota; kingdom Viridiplantae; phylum Streptophyta; class Pinopsida; order Araucariales; family Araucariaceae; genus Wollemia; species Wollemia nobilis. The sequence goes on from JAQPPZ010015413.1 coordinate 29,104,472, forward strand.
TTTTAGAGACTTACAACTCATGGTAAATCAAATTAATAATATTTATCAAAACCAAGATGAAAACCCCATCCTTATAAATAATATATTTTAAAATTTATGTCTTTATTTGAGAAAGTTACTATCGAAGCTATCCCTCGTACTAGTAATCATTATGCGGATGCTATGGCAGTAGTTGCTTCTCTTATTTTTTTAAATTTGGATGATGATAATGCTATTATTATCATTCATCAACTTAGGAAACCCACTTAATTATAGTATTTAATAGAACCCTTGGACATATTTATGATTGAAGAAACATCCTCATAACCATGGTATGGAGATATCTTTGACTTTCTCCAAAATGGATCATTTCTAGATGGCCTAGATAGAATCAACGTAGATTATTACATAAATGAGCTGTTCATTTTGTAATCATCAGAAGTACCTTGTACAAAAGGTCTTTTGAAGGTATCCTCTTATGATGAGTCAACCTCAATGAACCCAAAATGGCACTAATAAAAGTGCATTATGGATCTTGTAGATGTCATTTTAGTGGTGATGCCATAGCCAAAAAGCTCCTACGAATGGTATATTTTTGGCCCTCCATGGAAAAATATTCCAATGATTATGTGCGTTGATGTGAAAAATTTTAGTGACATGTAAATCTTGTCCATGCTCCTACCTAAGAGACATTTATTTTCCTTGGCCTTTTTCAAAATGGAGCCTAGACATTATCGGGAAGATTAATCCAGTTTCATTATATGGTCATAAATTCACTATAAAAATAACTGAATACTTTACAAAGTGGGTATAATCCATGCCATTGGCTTCTTGCATAGGAACCCAAGTCTCTAAATTTATTTTTAATCAAATCATCTATAAATTAAGGATTCCATATACACTTGTTTCCGATAATGGAACATACTTCAAAAATAAAGACATACAAAAGCTTTGTGCAAAATATAAAATCTAGTATAGATGGTCCATTCCTTACTATCCACATGGAAATTACCAAGCTAAAGCATCCAATAAAACTTTAATTAAAATTCTAAAATGATTGGTTAATAAATCAAGGTGATATTGGCATAGTCACAATTATATCTTGCCTTATGGGCTTATTGGATTAGAGTTCAAACCCCTATAGATGCTTCTCCCTTTGTCTTGGTATATGATACTAAAGTTGTGTTTTATTTTGAGTTGGAAGTCCCATATTTCGATATTTTACTTCAAGAAACTGAAGTAGGAGATGAATATCATGTTGGATGACTAAGACAACTAGAATTATTAGACGAAAATCACATAAATGCTTTGGAGCATCTTCATGCCTATCAAGACAAACTCAAAAGATCATACTCCAAGAAATTTCACACTTGATCTTTTGATGTTGGATATTTAGTTCTTAAAGAAAATAAAAAAAATACAAATGCTCAAACTGATCTTAAAGGAAAATTTCAACCAAATTGGTTAGTTCCATTTATGATCACTACCAAATTTGGATCAAGTGCATATCGTTTGGCTACTTTATATGGAAAATACCTAAAGGAGCCAATGAATATAATGTGCCTCAAATGATATTATATATAAAGCCATGACCTACCACTATACATAATTGTCATATATTTTGTACATACAATATTTCTTGCATAATCCCAATTATTTCATATACATCATCTCTCATCTAGTTACATTCATCTTGCATCCTTAATAAGGTTTGGTCTATATTGCATATGGAATATAGTCACATGTAGTTATTATATTACTTAAATATTATACTGAAGATTTTGGATGTTCAGATTTTATAGCCTTTCTATAATAAGGTTTTGGTTCCCTGCTAAAACCTGTTTTTAATGCAAACTTTTAACCGATCAAAAAAATACTTAATATTGGTTTTCCTTGAATATATTCATATTTTATCCTAAACCACTCACAAACTTCACATTTAAATAAAATATTGATTTTTTATATTGATTATAATTCTCTCTTGAACCAAAATCAATACTTCTACATTAAGAAATTTTGAGCTTTGGGAACTAATTCTACCACTTTTTGAACCAAAATACATTTACACATATTTAAAATGATTTTGCACTAGGAAATATGATACTATATAGTAGTCCTAACTCCTTAAGTGAAAGGTTTCCCTTGCTATCTTATTATGCACATGGTCTAGAGTGTTGAAAATTGGCAAAAGGAAAAGCTCCTCCCTACCCAAATACAATCCCTTGCTCTTCCACTAATATGAGCAAGTATCCTTTGAAAAAAAAAAAATGATTTTACCACAAATAAAATAAATCCCCTTGTTAAAAAATGAACAAGAATTCCTACCTAAAATCATAAGAAAAGAAGGGGGTAATGAGCTTGAATCCCTAGAGTTTCTCAATTATTCAAAAATCGTGGGATGATCCTTATTACAACAATAGGTTGAATGAAACTTTCATGGTAATGGGGTAGTATTACGTTTGGTGATATGTATGTCATATTAGCAACCTTATTTTGTACAAACCAACATCAACATTTTGGATTAGCTAGCTTCTGGTGTCTTATATTACAAAGTAGTTAAATCCCGCATGCATAAAATTATGGTAAATGAATTTATAATTTGCACACACATGGTTCTTAAAAGTTGATTTGCATCATTACCTTACTCAAAATTGGTAAATGAAACTCATACGCACACACATTTGATCCTTGAGAAATTTTGTATCATAATTAAGGTCAAGATAGAAAACGAATACACAAATCACACACTGGTTTGATAAACTTACTTTCATTCTAAAATGATTCTCCTTGAGTTTTGATTATTTTAAGTCACTATATCCTTATGGATTTGTATGACTGTTAGCATAAGCAATTGGTCCATAAAACCAATTAATATATACCACTTAGTGTGCAATACTTTCATTTTACTATTTTGCATGGTTGCTTGTCATATGCAAAAATTTGCATTGATCATACATAACTGCTTGGTCATATAGTTGCATATAGAATTCACAATCATATCATGAGATAACCATAATAAAAATATTTATATTTACTTGAAACTAGGAATCTTATACCTAGGGCAAGTCCTCTATCCAATTTTTCATGCTTAATCATCCTCATTACGTCATACTTCTCTTAAGCTTAAAATAAAATTAATCTTAATATCACACATTACTTATCACTTCCAATCAATAAATTTTAAGTTATTTGTTGATCACAACCCTTCGATGTTAGTAATATAACAAAAAAATCATACATGATCTGCTTCATGACCAATGTGAGGGGCAGCCTCCATAAACGATCATATACAAGCACACATCCTCGAGGTTTATTGCTAACTGATCAAAATTGTAAGGGTACATTTTCCAAACAATATTTCTTCTAAAAAAATTTCAATCATACTACATCAAATCACACTACACTTTTCTACAATGATATCTTTATTAATCATGATAAAGTAAATATTATCAATAAAACATGACCATAAGCATGATTATGTAGAATCATTAAAAAACAATCAATCTTATTTTGCATCACGTATAACTATAAAAATAAAATTGCTAAAATAAAAAGTAGTCATATATATATATATATATATATATATATATATATATATATATATATATATATATATATATATATATATATATATATATATCTCAAAAATTACATAAGGTACAAAATGGTCGACTAGAATACCACAATCATAAAACTTAGTCACTAGGGGGTATACCACAAAAACAAGATTTGGTATATCACTCCCTAGACCCTTTGAGCTATGGCTATCATCAGGTGGTGGTTTGGGTTATCAAAATTGAGGAGCCCCAAACACTATCCTAGAAGATGATCTAGCATGACTCAAAGGGGTAAAATCTAGAGGCAATGGAACCCTTTGACCCTCAAGAACCAATTGATAATACATTATTTGGTAGAAGGATACCCGTTGTGATGTATCGACCACCTCTACAAATAATGCATAGCTCCTCAAGGACTGGCTTGAAGCTCCACTCATCATTTGATATGATAGTCTATATCCCTATACTTGAGCCACCTGAGCTTGAGCATAACCTAATAGAGTCTATGAATATACAATATGTGCCTCCAAGGCTTGTATCTATCTCACCTAAATACATATTTGACTCCTAAAATTGGCATTCTCTACCTGTAGAGTAGTAACCTCTCCTCTGCTACTCGACTCCCCAACCTCCATAGCAATGTCCTTCCCGGGTGATTCCTATCGAGAGGACCTCTGTATATGCCTACCTTCTCTTTTTTGAGGATCCTATCTCCTCTATATCCTCTCTCTCTCCCCTTACTTCTATATAGCATATCTTCATCTAGTAGCCTCCTAATAGGCTCATTGTACCTGATATACCATACCTCTCCCTTGTGTTATCCTTGCATGGGGAATGGTGGTATACCACTTAAGTTACCCATCCTCCACTCCCATATAATCCACATAAAAGAGTGTGATTGTTGGGTCATCATCGTCTGGCTCCACAAATTTGTTGATATTAGGTACCCTGCTAGTAGTCATAGGATCTCGAGTCACTCATCAGTACAAAAAATCTTGTATCGAGGGAATCCCTTGCACTAGCCCAAACTAGCGCTTCACTTGATCTAATCAATGTAGCTCTATCTTCCCTCTCTCCATCCAAACCCATCACACTCATTGTATTGTTGGAACTATGAGCAGGTTTTGTTGTCATTGATGTCAAGAAGTCAGGATCAGTTTCAATGAGCAGCATCAGTTTCAGGTTTCGTAACTAGTGCAAACTAAAGATTGTTTCCAGGTGGTTAGATGAGGTCTAAAGAGCAAAATGAAGGCCAAAGAAAAATAATATTATAATATTTTATTATAATATTAAAGGACTAAGGTCAAGACCTAGATATTTAATTTAATTATAAATTAATTATAATAATTTCATTATAAATTAATTTAGAATTTAATTTGATTAACTCTAAGAGTTATTAAGTTAATTATAAATTATTTATAATTAGTTATTTATAAACTAATTTATAATTTAATTTAAAACCCTAAAGGTTAGAGTTAAAAGGGTGCAAATTTTAAATAATTAAAAATTAATTGAATTAAAATATTTGTCGACGTCTTGGAACTTACGACACTTTGCATATAAAGGAGGGTACACACCATGGAAAATATCATCCATGTGATCCATAAGACATAAGTGTATATCATGCGCAAAAGTCAAGGAAGAAGATCATGTGCGTTTTTAAAGCATTTGAGAGGCATAACATAGGACAAAGGAAAGGGGAACCCACTCCATATTACAAGGCCCTGGGTAGCATGATTTGCAGTTGGAGGTTGCATTAGAATATTTGTGAGTGCAAGGGTGAGGGATTGAATCATGTGGTCTTCATTTTTTCTAATCATAGTAAGGTTTTCATTGGAGTTTATGCCATCAATGAAGAAAAAAGGGAAGGCATTAGCCTTTACCTTTGCGTGGGAGCACATATCCCACATGGTGGGCACACACTTGGCAAAGGTGCTTGATAGGGAGAGGTTGCAAGTGTGAAATCCGTCAAGGTCCTTTTGGAGAAGTGTATAAGGTATGCATTTTTATTGCAAGGTTTAAATTGCTACATCTGAATTGTTAAGGTGGAAATTGAAATTGCTAAGGTGGAAATTAATTTTTAAATTCCTAAGGTATTATTGATTGGATATTGCATTATTTTAAAAAGAATTTTATGAGTTAAGGGAGATAAAAGGACTTGCATAATCTATTTTTTTTGTGATTTTATTTTTGAGTGCTTTGAATTTATAAGAGGAGTAATAAGGTGTGCCAAGGGAGTTAAATATTTTTATTAAAGAAAAGTTAAAAAAAATTGTATTGAAAGGAGAAATAAGGTTGAGTAAGTTTTTTGACTTGGTGAAATATTTTTGTGAGAAAATATTAAGGACAGATATTTGCTTTCTAACCCTAGTATTGTAAAAAAGAGTGGTTGTGATTGAGATAGGTGTTTGAGTTCAAATCATCTTCAAACAATATATAAGGGAACATTATCCTTGAGCATGATTGTTGGATGTTGTGAATGCTAAGTTAGAATGAAAAGGATTGTTTGATAAGCATTGTTGAATAAGTTTTTATATGCATAAATTGGTGAATGCTTGAGTGAGAACTTGTGAACTATCTTGAACTAGGGATTATGCAAAAAATATGAGTATCATTGTTATGTGAATGTGGGAACAACTTGAGTTGATTTTGATTTCCATTGTGAGAGTTGTTGAGAGGATTGGATGAACCATTAGCTTAGGGTTTTTCAAGAAAGTTGGTTTCACTGATTGAGTTGATAGAGCTATAGTTATTGGAAAGTGTTGGAGTGATAGTTCAAGTTCTATAATACAAATTTTTCTATATTATGAATTGATTTGAAAGAGGTTTTCTGAAAGAAATTGATTTGAGTCTGTATGCAAGTTTTGTAAGTAATTTGAGAAAGATTTTGTGAAATATTAAGGATAAATTTGTGTGAGATCTTGTGGAAGCTTACAAATGATTGGATAGATATTGGACAAGTTCTAGTGAGGATTTGTTGGACACATTTGAGGCAAGTATTAGAGAAGACTTGAGATCAGATTTTATTGATTTGTTCAAACCTTGATTTAAGGTTTGGTGCAGAACTAGAAAAAGGTTATTTATGATTGGTCAATATTTGTGGTAAAGCTTGAGGATAGATTTGAGGATAGAGTTTGGTGCATATTTGAGGATAGGTTTATTCTAGACTAGATATAGAGATTGAGTAGATTTGTGCTAGACTGAAGGACTGTGTTTAGTGTAGATTTGAGATAGAGTTTGAGTAGAGCTTTGGAGGTGATAGAGCATAGGATATTATTCTCCAGTGGGTAGAGATCCATTGGCTAGGGTAGAGAGGTAGTATATTTGAGATAGAGTTTAAGTAGAGATTTGAAGGTGATAGAGCAAAGGATAGTAGTCTCCAGTGGACAGAGATCCATTATCCAGGGTAGAGAGGTAGAGGTCTTCAGTGGAAAGATATCCAAAAACCCAGAGTAGTGGAGACAATAGTTCTCTAGAGGATCACCAAGCCAAAGCAAAGGAGAAGGAGTTCTCCTATGGATAGATATCCATAAAATTTATTAGGGGATCGGTGTCTCCTTTGGACAGAGGTCCATAAACATTGTAATAGGGAAGGATTCCCAAAGATATTTGTTGAGAAAATGTTAGTAAAATATTTTCTCCATGGAGTACCCCACATTGGGTGAACCACGTTAAATCATGTCTCTCATGTGTGTAATTCTTTATGTGATGTTTATTGCTTTAATGCTACTACTGCTATCATATGTGTTGAAAAGCAAAAAAATATATCTTATACTATTCACCCCCCATCTCAGTATAAGCATAGGTTCTTCACGTACATGAGCCAGCTCCTCCCTATCATCACCTTAGCTAGAATACCCTTACTAGGGTCTCCAACAAATATGTGGTACATTCAACTCATTGACCACCCATTTGGCCTCTTGTAAGCCACTCATTATCCTCCCTCGACCTCATATAGGACCCCAACAGAATACGATAGGTCATCCCTCCTCTATCTTCTAATGAGAAAACCCCTTTGGTATCCTCATTGTAATGTGCTCCCAACACCATACCTGTAGTAGTGTCTTAAGTACCAGGATACAACCCTTCTTATACACAACATTAAATAATGTATTATATAAGTAGTGCAGTATATATGGTCCCCAGGCAAACCATTGGTTAGAATCTTACATATCAACCACCATGCTAGAAAAGGCCCATGGGATATGTCATCCACTATGATGGCATGATAGTAACCTTACAAATATCCTATAAAACACCTCTATCAGTCTAGAAACCCTCTCTAAAGCTATCAGTCCCTTGATGTTGACCCCACTCTGCTTGATAGGAAATAATGGATCCCCTATCAACCATTGCATTGCATGAACCTAGGTCATTGACTTATATACAAACTGACCCTTGATAGGAACCTGGAGGATCCTCCATACATCCTAAAAAGTTAGGGTCATATCCCTTGTAGGAAGCCATAATGTAGAAGTTCTCATATACCACCTCTTTGCTAGTGCAATCAAGAGATAGTAGTCTGCCTCTATGCATGGCATCTCAGCCACATGTCAAAGGCATATCGCCTCTAGCACCAATCTATCATCACCACTCAAGATTCTGACATGCTCGTCAAATCCCTTGTAGCACCACTCATGGTTATTAAGAGAACCTCACTACAAAAATCAAAAGAAAAAATAATAATTACTAAAATATAATAATCATAAATTAAAAAATATCAAAATTCACAAAAATAATAAGGTACAAAATATACATTTGTCTTTAATTTGCAAATTTAGACTTAATTTACAAATTCGGACCTTATTTGAAAATTCAAAAACAACTTGCAAATTTGGAGGTGTGCAAAAACATATTCGGATGACCAAATTTGTGTTCTGCACAATCGAATTTGTGAATTTGGATTAATTCCCGGTCAAATCCAGACATACGAAATCACTGGAGGTCACTCGAATTTGTAAATTTGGACATCTATCTAGATGAATTTGAGCATCTAAATTTGCTAAAATAGTTTGAATTTGCAGTTTTCGACCGTGCGATGGCAAGCCATGCTAAACAAATAAAAAACTAAAAAATACACCTAAAAAATCTAAATTTGAAGTCATAGAAATGCTAACTTGTATCCTTGCACATGATCTATTGTTCTCGACTCATACTACGTTCGCTTGATGAAGAAGAGCTACAATTTTATCTAGAGCAAAAAACTATAAATGGAAGGGTAAAAATGAATTAGAATTTTACCCTAATTCTCTATTTATACCTCTTTTTCTTCAAATTTTGAGTTTTGTAACAAATTTTAATTTTTTCACAAAAATCGAAGGGGGTACTCTAGATAATAAATATAAAAGAAACTTTGTATATAATTTTGATTGCTTTAAAGTGTAGCTCTCCTTTCAAATACATATTTATTTAACATATTTATTGCTCATAAATGCACCAAAGAGGGGGTAAAATATAGCCATGGAATTTTGACACATTTCAAAATTCCTACTCAGAAAAAATGGTGTCCCTCTTTAGCAACATACCTTCCCCCCTCCTACTCCCTACCTTGATTCTCGTGTTGTTTAAAACCAAATCTTATATTTTCCTCCATTTTTTATAAAATTCAAATATTTTTGACAAATTTGGAATGGTCCAAATTTAGGCAAATCAACTATGTGCCTAAATTTGGTGCACTGTTTGGATTTTACCTCCAATCTAGGCAATATTGAATTTTCAACGAATTCTTAACCATATGAATTCACCCAGATTGGAAAATTTCTAAATTTTCCTAAAATAATTTGATCTATCTTTGTCACCCCCCTTGTTTTATTGACCTACTCTAGATTTTAAATCCCATAAGATACCCCTAGACAGACCTAATGATGATTTTGTAGGAAAATCAAAGCAGAGAAGAGACTTTCTTGTGCTTTGTTGTAGGTTCCAATGGATATATCGACATCTGATCATCATTATAAAGACTAAAATAGATGAAAAAGAGTATTATTGATTCACATTTTAATTGTCCTTGGCATATATTTATCATTTTGTAAGTTTTAACAAATTTAGAAGCATCCAAATTTATTGATGAAACTCGAAATTGCTTTGCAAATCCTTAAATTTTATTGTTGCAGGTTTTAAAATCTAATCATTATAGGTTTGAATGAATTAAAAGCTATCCAATTTTTTTGAATATATCCTAAATTATTTAGACTTATGATAGGGGTAAGATCATGACTTCAGGTTTTATCACAGTGATTCATGTCTGCATCTTAGTCTTTACAAGCCTTATTACTCTACTATATTTACTACTATTACTACTTTTCTTTCATCAAAATTTCATGTTTTGCATTAGAGTTAGATATCCACTACTTTTCTTATAGTTTTCTAAAATAACTAAGGGAATATGACTATCATAGATCATAATCTACTATGGCCTAAGTAGATCCCCCACTCCCCATCACAAATTTCAATGTCCTTAATTCTAGGTTTTGAATAGATTCAGATAGATCTGAATTCACCTAACAAATTTGGTTTGATATAAATTTGCTCTAACAGATCCAAGTGTGTCTGATAGAAAACATCTAGACTAGGTAAGGATCTAATTATGGTTACTTCTTAATTTTTTATACTTAATTTTTTATTATTCTGTTTTAAGAAGCATTTTGCCTAAAACAAAAAAATAATAAAATATTAAAAACATAGACTTAGCTGCATTATATTTTACATTAATCATACTATTTGGAAAACACAAAATAAATAAATAAATAAATAAATATATATATATATATATATATATATATACACATGTTAGCATAAAATCTACTTTTTGCTTTCACTGCATATAAATAAATCTTTGCATCTTAGTTAAATATATAACATTTTTAGATAGAATTGTATACAATTATTTTCATGAAAATTTAAAATGCATATACTTAGGAAATAGTTGCATTTTTCCAAACTTTAGGTGTATGCTTAAAATAATCCATCAAACACCCACCATTATCTAGGCATGGAAACACCCATAAAAAGTATTTCTTAGTGAACCCCACCTAATTCATCGACAAACACCAAGGAGAGCACAACTCAAGTGCTTCTCATCCAAGGTGTAGGCACATCATTTTCCCTCCCCCTTTTAGGTCCATATCCATTAGCCTAAAGGAAATGGGTGCAAAATTTTTTATTCTACACTATCATATACATGGATATGGGTGTGTGCCACCTAGTAAATTATTTCCAAACTTTTTGCTACATAATGTAATGTGTAGACACTAAAATCATGTCAATCCGATTAGGCGACCAAAAGCAATGGCTAAATTGACATCATATGGCCCCCTAGGGTAGCCCTCAAAGGTTACATAGTGGTCTTAACCACTCTTGCAAGGTTTTGGAAGGCTCTACCCCACTTTTGGGAGGTTTTGGGCCACATAGGCATGACCGTCCCACCCTAGGATGGTCATAGTTCATGACCATCCCACCCAGGGATGGTTGCAAGTGGCCATCCCTGGGTGGGATGGCCATAAGCTTTGACTCCCAAAAAGTCAAATTTTGGATAAATGGCACCCAAGGGCTACCAATTATCCCATCTATTTGAGCATGCAGGTCTAAGGGCACAGAATCCTCATGACATCCTACAGAATGGAGGCCAAATAGGGAGATTCTCTTCCCCCTCCAATGCATGCCAAATTTTGGACAAATGGCACCTCTTGCCCTGCATGCCCTTGCATGCCCATTTGCCCATGAGCCTCCTTTGGCTATAAAGTGGATCCATTTTCCACCCAAAACATAGAGAGGAGTTTTGAGACATAGCAATGAAGTGCTGCCAAGATTTCCCCTCAACCTTTTGTGCCCCTTTTCCCTCGAAATCTCTACCTAGCGAAGGAGGTTTGCGAGTGATCCAAGAGGTACAATCTACTTACAAAACCAAACCAATTGAGTGAATTTCACCACCAAATTTGATGACAACACTATTGAGAGGGTTTTTGACCAATTCAAAGAGGAATTGGTGATAAATAATCAGCAGAACTGGTGGCCATCCCACCCTAGGATGGTCCCCATTCTGTGATAGTCCCCACCGTCCCTGCAAGGTATGAGGATATATTCATGCATAATTTTTCTACTATTTTTAATTAGGCATATTCTAGGTTAGATTATGAGGCTACTGTCCAAATTTCATGCAATTTGGAGTTATATTGAATGAGATATTGTATTTTTAAGGTTTTGTAGGTTTTCGGGGACCATATGAAGATGCACATGAATCTATGACTGATATTGCTAATCCACTGACATGGGTCCTCTTAAAATATCATTTTATGTATACTATCCAAGTTTGGTTTGATTTGGAGGTGTTTTGGTCCAGAAATTGCTCATTTTGGGTTTTGTAGGCTTAGTGGGTGCACTGCGAATGCACCATGGATTTGGATGCAATTTCTATTATGTTTGTGATTATATCTTCCCAAAATCATATTTTATGCATGTCTCTATGATTTCAGATCATTTGGAGTTGTTTTAGATAGGCGCATTGCATATTTACACTTTCTAGTCTATAGTTGCATGTATTGCTTTTGCATGTTTCACATTACGCACTTGCTATTTAATGAATCTGGTTTCCTTGTGTGTAGGTGCAGGTTTTACAGTGCATGAGGAAGGAGCACAAGATCAGAATATCGAAAGACAAAGTAGCGGCATCAAAGGTTCACCCACCTCAATTGTGGGTACAAGGAAGAACATTGGAAGTGCACACGAGCTATTGAAAGGACTTGATCCTTGGGCACCCCATTTTGTAAACAAGTGTATCAATCTTGAGCCCTCAAGGGGACATTTATGTAACCATGGTTTTGATCCATAAAAATAATAAAATAAATCTTCATTTCTTACATATTTTTCTTATCTTATCATGTTTTACTTGAATACTCCTTTTGTAATGCTTATTTAACATTAGCGATAGATGCATCTTGTTTAGCATTCTTAGGTGCACCATTTTTCCCCTACTTTAGTGGTGATCATGGTGGGACCTTGTCCCTATTGATTTTATTGAAGGTTTAATCCTTGTTTTTTCTTGGTCTCTATTGCAGGTATTGGTCGTCCTGGCCTGAAACAACCTCTGGACTGCTCCTCGTGCCACCCTGGGATGGTCACACCACCATCCCACCTAGGGATGACCCCCAAACTGGCCACCATCCCACCCTAGGATGGCCATAGAATAGATATTGTTCTGCTCAAAATGACAAAAATAGCAAGTTCTCAGGCTTCCAAGGTAGGTACCTAAACTTTCTATTTTCTGTTACATAGTCAGAGGTTGCTCTTTTCCTATTTTTCTTGCTTGCATTGTTTGCTTAAAAGGTAGGAAAATAGATTTCCCTTTTTATAAACGCAAAAATGAAACAAAAAATAAGAAGAAAAACTGAAAATAAATTAAGTGACAATGCTCTTGTATGGTTTGCTTGTGGATAGACTACCTAATGGGTAGACCTTCATTTAGGGTTGCATCTTGTAGGTTTCTTTTTACCTAGATTTTTTGAAAGTAAAACATACCTTTTGCATGCATTTAGTGAAAGATCATTGAGTGCTTCATTGCTTACTTTCTTTAAGGCTTAAAAAGAACCCCACACACCACATCTTACTTAAATGCTAGTGAGTTGGATTTCATCACCAACCACTAGTAGAGGTCAACGATGGTGGCTTTCATCTCCACCCATTGTCTCAAATCCCATGAACCCTTGTTTTTGGCCAAGGTCAGCTCCAAGATCCGACGTAGCTTGGAAAATTTGCATGTACTTATCTTTAGAGGGTATAACACTGACCAAGTGAGTACTGGGTGAGGACTGGTAGGACCTGTGCTCCCTGACTGGGTATGGGTTTCATCTCCATACTTTGGTGGGTTTACGTGATCGGACTTTCACTGTCGATTGTCGAGCTGTGAGCATACAGGTGAAATCCATTTAAACACAAGTATATCATCCAAAGAAATCCAAACATGTGACACGAGGTATCATTTACAAAAAACACATCTAAACACACAAAATAGCTTAGGGAACACACATTAATCCTTAAAAGAGATAAACATTTATCTTATTACGTGTTTCCTTTCTTGTGTGTTGTTTTATTAAGAATTTGTAAAGGAGATAATCATCTAGGGTTTGGTAGAGAGTAGCAATGGTGTGCACCCGTAGCCAAGCCCAATCAAGGGTGGAAGCTATGGAGGATGGACTAGGAGACACGAGTCATCTCCGCTTTAGCCCCAAGGACTTGGTCATACCTCCTTGGTGGGCCTCTACTCACCCAAGTCCCAGGATAGCTGGGTAGGAACAACACCTACAAGGGAGCCCTATGCGGGACACCCCTATGGGTTGTGGGCCTTATCCGAGAGAGTGTTCCTGATATGTAGACACATCACATGCCTTCTTTGATGAAAGGCAACCATGCACTGAGGTGCAAGTAGATAGAGTAGTACCATGCATCCATGTGCCTGATAGGTCTAACACACCCGCTTATGGGCCAGAGCATGACTTCACACATTGGGTAGGGCTGATTGATCATACTTCACCCTTACACCACCCTAATAGGTTCTAATAGCCTAGACAACAAGACGAGTATGATACTCATCGCTCAGGGTGAGCAAACTCAGCCCTTCCCTTCCTCATCAATGAAGGAAGGCATGAGGAAATCCTAGATTATCCTCAAGACCAGTATACTATGCAAGCATGATGTGCCTCTATACTAGATGAGTATAAAGAGCATATGCCTAGGCCTAAACCTCAAGTAAATATGACTACCCTCGATCGAGGGAAGCGTGTGATGGATATCGTAGATTATCTTGAATGAGGTAGGCCTTAGGGTGAGACTCCTAGGCCTCCTAGGCCTCGCATAGTGGAGTAGATCAATCAAGTGGTAGCAAGATATGTAGAATGCCAAGTGTAGTTCAAGAAGCTTTAGTGAGACAAAGAGCAACTAGACCACTTGCACCAACTAGAGAAAGAAATAATTGAATGGCAGACCAATGAGCTATTCTAGAAAACATTACATGAGAGGGTCCCTACCCCTAGAACATACAGATAGGAAGTCCATCTGAGGCAACCCACTCTCATTCGAGATAGGTCTCCTAGGCCTTATCCAATGTTACCTCCATGACCTCCTAGGCCGAATCGGGACTTGCCTCCTAGGCCAAACATAGGGCACCCACCGTAGGTAGCTACCCCTCTCTATAGGCCAGCTCAGGAGATGCCCTATGGGGCTTACATCGAGCATGAGATGGAGGTGGAATATATGGAAATACCTTATCAAGATAGGGGGTGACATGCCACCACCTCAAAATAGGCTCGATGTTCCTCGCCCTCCACCATAGGATAGGAGCAAGGAAGAAGAGATCCAATATTCAGATGTGTATTGAGCATTGCTCGAGCACCTAGAGTCAGTAGAGAACAAGACCTCTAGGTCTAGGTCCCAGAAGCCTACTCTACATCAGTTACATAGTCAACCACTCCATCCTTTGGTACCTACCCCTTCCTATCTAGAATAGTTTAAGATGCCTCATCTAGCTACCTTTAAGGGAGAAGAAGATGCGTAGGAGCATGTTACCAAATTCTTGAGCCAATGCTTTGGTATCTAGGATAATGATGCTTTGATTTTGAGGATATTCTTGACTACCCTCTCTAGCCCAGCTATGGAGTGGTATACCCAACTCCCGAAGCATAGCATCCATAATCTGGATCAACTCATAGACGCATTCCTAGAATGCTTCACCTTCAATACCAAGTGGAAGGTGATGCTGGCTGATCTCACTGGGCTGAAACAATATGATGATGAGTCAATCATGACCTATGGCAATAGGTGGTGAGTGTTTCTCACCAAGATACCATATCTACTCCCCATGGTGGAGTTGACTCAGATGTTTTCCAAGAGCTTCCTAAAGTCGATCTCCTTGTTGCTACAACTGCAACAATATCCAACTCTTGAAGATGCTCTAGCGCAAGCTAGAACAATCAAAGACATCAAGATTCAAGAGGGAGAAATTGTGAAGCCTCGCAAGGAGTGGAACAAGAATGCTAAGAATAGCCTAGTGCAGCCTAAGCTAGCAGTAGTCAATCAGGTTGCCATTAGTGTCCTAGGGCCAGCGCAAACCACACCGCCTCAAAAGCCCAATTATTAGGCCACACCTGGGAACTATAACAAGGACAACTAGAACAACCAAGGGAAAAATCAACAATGTCACCCCAAGTGATAGTTCACGCCCATTGTAGAGTCTATGGACTCTTTGTTTGAGTGCCTCTTAGTGGCTAACGTGATTAATCTACCTGAGAGTCGACCTATCGATCCAAATGCACCGAAGCCCAAAGGGTACCGAGAAGACCTATACTGTAAGTTCCATAGGTAAAATGGGCATGACATGCAAATGTGCTATAAGTTCAAACACTTGGTGCAAGACATGATCGATAGGAATGCCCTCTAGGTTGACAACCCTATCATGCCAAACAACCAACATATGGGTGTTTTTAAAGACCCATTGCCTACCCATGCGGAGTAGGCCAAGCTAGTGCCCTAGGTAAATGAGGTTCATCATGCACCCCCTAAGTAAGGGTTCATTGGCATGATTAGCATTATGATAAGGAACAAGAGGTACCCAAGCCCAGTCACCCCACCTACGACTTCAAGTGATGTTCCTTCGACATCATAGTCATTGTCGCCTCCAGTGTTGAATCTCCCACCTAGGCCCATGGCCACAATCAAGAGCAAGCTCACTCAAATCCTAAGAATGACATCTACCTGACTCTCCATCTATGAGCTCATTCAACAATCTCCACCTCATAGAGAAGCTCTAATGGAGATCCTCAAGGCAATCGAGCTACAACCCCAGGAGTCTAACTCCTTCAACAATTTTATGGGGCATGTTCGAAAATGTACAGAACCAATGATTACCTTTCGAGAAGATGAGCTCAAACTGGTTCCAAATGATATGGTGGATCCCCCCTTGCACATCATCACATGTGTAAATGGAACACCCTACAAGAGAGTGTTGGTAGACACTGGCTCTTCCAGCAACATAATCACTACAATAGCTCTCAAGCATCTGGGGCTCTCGACATCCCATATTGTCGTATCTACATACACCCTTCGAGCATTCAATGATGCCATATGCTCAATAGTTGGTATGATAGTCCTACCCATTTAGGTAGGGGAAAAGACCATACCAATGTTGTGCCACATCTTGGAGGGTGAGATGGCGTACAATATCTTGTTGGGAAGACCTTGGATCAGGGACATGAAGTGTGTCCCCTCCATCGCTCACTAGTGCCTAAAATACACTTATGAAGGGTAAGTTCATGTCATCTCTACAGACCTAGAGCCCTTCAAGTACTGCAACATGGTGTAGTAGATCCCTGAGTCAACCTTATCATCAACCCATCTAGATTTTTAGCCAAATGAATCCAGCCAAGGTCTAACTCTATCACCATCACCTTCATTCAATCCATCACCATCTCATGCCATTCCATCCTCATCATTGACACCCTCTGATATACCCCCATCATCAATGAATCCTCCATTGAGGGACACGAGGAAAAGGCCTATTGATGAGTCCCAGCCAACCATATCCACCATCTCCATAGGAGAGATTCCTAGCCCCATAGATGAGGAGCCACCTTATGAGGCCAACATTGAACCAACTCAAGCCTCGCTCCCATCCCCTCCTCCATAGCCACAGGTCACAGTGCACCTAGCTACCATCGGTTTAGGAGAGTACATGGTTAGGAATGTCACAACCACCCCTACTATCGAGTCGGTGCAAGATATGGGTTGACCTCATCTTCCCATAGGTACTATCGTACCTCTTGGCCTTCCCCCTAATCAGATGAATTTCATTTATGGGGGTCTTGACTATGGCATCGAGCCTTATCAATAGTAGGAAGAGGATGAAGAGCCCTTTTTTGAGGATATCAATTACATGTCCAACCCTGACTTCACCATGAGGTATCTTCACCTCTATAATTGGTATGGTTATGGCTTGGGCTTGTATGAGTAGGGCACTCATGTTCCTTACCATCCCCAGTATCAAATGCCTTATGACAAGTCTAGTCTAGGACACAACAAGCATTGTGCCCCTCGATGTCCTCATGGATAGTTTAGAGTGCATGACTCTAAACTTTAGGGATGAGCTTGCATGAGATCCCTATGCCAACCCCAATCATGTCTACTCACTAGGGGACTACTTCCCCACACCCATAAGCAACCAAGAGATATTTTGTGATGTCATCCAATATTATGAGAGAGGTGAAGGTTCGCATACCCTTCCCCATGATAGTGAGGAAGAAGATCCAGGGTCCCCTTATGAGTGGACGTCTAATGATGAGTCAGATTATGGAGTCGCACCGATTGACTCTTCTAGTTTTGATGGAGAATACATATGGATCATCCCTATGGATGATGAAGATGAGTTCTATTTGCATATGTTCCCATTACACCATCCCATCTGGTGATAACTTCTACCTTTAGAGGAGCAAGCTTACCCATAGCCACACCGACCACCTTCGATCATTCCACCTCTACCACAACCACCTCCATAGGTCTTGCGACATCCTGATGTCACTAGACACCACCAACCACCTAGGGGAAATCATCCATCCATAAACATGATTTCCATAGACCTATTCGAGCCCCTATGAGATCCAAATAACCCATCAAAGCCACTACACCTCAACTTGGGGGTAATTGACTTTGATCAGGGAGATTCTCCCCCATTACCTTCTGAGTACTAGCCTTGTGATGAGATGTTATAACCATTTCATTTCTCTCCAAGGCCTACTCAAGATGTCTTCCAAGCTGAGGTTGAACCAGACATTCCAATTGATGATCTAAACCCAGTTGATGACATTCACCTGATCCCTACTCCCCACCAATTGGAGGAGGGGTCGCATATGTCAATCGAGCCAATGATTGATAAGGATATCAGCTCAGATCCTAAGAATCCTCAATGTATCAAGTTAGGGGAAAGCTTGTCCCCCATCGAGCAGGCCGATTACATAGCCCTTCTCACAGAGAAGAAGGAAGCCTTTGCATGGACTTACAAAGACATGCCAGGACTGGATCCAAATCTAGTCATGCATAATCTGATGCTTGACCCCAAGGCCAAGCTAGTTAAGCAAAATCTAAGAAAAATGCATCCGACAGTAGCCTTAATGGTCAAATATGAGCTACAAAAACTATTGGATGCCAAGTTCATCATATCAGTGGACTATCCACCATGGCTGTCCAACATGGTTCCCATCAAGAAGCCTGATAGGAGGATTCACATTTGCATCGACTTTCGAGACCTGAACAAAGTGAGTCCTAAGGATGATTTCCCTTTTCTGAGCATTGATGCCCTGGTAGATGCCACAATGGGCCACGAAATGCTATCCCTCATGGATGGTTTCTCTAGATACAACCAGATTCGTATCAATCCAGAAGACCAACTCAAAATGACATTCACAATGCCTTGGGGAACATTTTACTATAAGGTCATGCCTTTTGGTCTTAAAAATGTTGATGCTACCTACCAATGTGCCATGACATACATCTTCTATGATTACATGCATAAGATTTTAGAAGATTACATGGATGACTTATTGGCCAAATCATTATTATGCCATGAGCATCTTGATATCTTGTGCAAAGTCCTCGATCACCTTATTGAGCATAATGTGAGACTCAACCCCAAGAAGTGCATCTTTGGCATCACATCTAGAAAACTCTTGGGATTTATAGTCTCCAAAAGAGGCATCAAAGTGGACCCCAACAAAGTCAAGGTAATCCTTGAGATGCCTCCCCCAACTACCATCAAGCAGTTACGAAGCCTGTAGGGTAAGGTCACATCCATCAAGCGCTTCATAGCGCAATTATCGGACAAATTCCGACCCATGAACAAGCTACTACATAAGGGGGTCACATTCCATTGGGATGATGAGTGTCAAGCTACCTTTGATGCAATAAAACAATATCTAGCTTCACCACCAGTATTGGCTCCACCTAGACCAGGAGTGTCATTCCACTTATACATCTCAACCACTGAGATTGCATTGGGCATCATGTTGGCCCAAAATAATGAATTGCATAAGGAACAAGCTACTTACTACCTTAGCCACACCTTGGTCAGTTATGAAATCAAGTATGCATACATTGAAAAGCTATGCCTAGTGGTGGTTTTCACCACCAAGAAGCTACGCCATTACATGCTTAGTCATACCATGTATGTTGTATCAAAAGAGAATCCATATTACACTGAGCATGAGCTAGAGGTGTAATATATGGAAATTCCTTATCAAGATAGGGAGGTGACATGCTACCAACCTGAAATAGGGAAAAAGAAGATATCAGGTCTCCTTATGAGTGGATGTCTGATGATGAGTCAAATTATGGAGTCACACCTATAGACTCTTCTAGTTTCAATGGAGAATAAATGTGGATCATCCCTATGGATGATGAAGACAAGTTCTATTTATGTATGTTCCCATTGCACCATCACATTTTGTGATAACTTCTACCTTTAGAGGAGTAAGATTATCCGTAGCCACACTGACCACATCCGGTCATTCCACCTCTGACACAACCACCTCCATAGGTCTTGCGACATCTTGATGTCACTAGACACCACCGGCCACCTAAGGGAAACAATCTATCCATAAACATGATTTCCATAGACCTTTTCGAGCCCCTATGAGATCCAAATAACTCATCAAAGCCATTATACCTTAACTTGGGGGTAATTGACTTTGATCAAGGAGAGTCTCCCCCATTACATTATGAGTACTAGCCTTGCGATGAGATTCTATAACCATTTTATTTCTCTCCTAGCCCTACTCAATATGTCTTCCAATCTGAGGTCGAACCAAACATTCCAATTAATGATCTAAACCTAGTTGATGGCATTCATATGATCCCCACTCCTCACCAATTGGAGGAGGGATTGCATATGTTGATTGAGCAAACAATTGATAAGGCTATGAGCTCAGATCTTGAGAATCCTCAATGTATCAAGTTGGAGTAAATCTTGTCCCCTGTTAAGCCAGTCGATTACATAGCCCTTCTCACAGAGAATAAGGAAGCTTTTGCATGGACTTACAAATATATGTCAGGACTGGATCCAAACCTAGTCATGCATAATCTAAAACTTAACCCAAAGGCCAAGATAGTTAAGCAAAATCTAATAAAAATACATTTGACAGTAACCTTAATGGTTAAATATGAGCTACAAAAACTTTTGGATGCCAAGTTCATCATATCAGTGGACTATCTACCATGGTTGTCCAACATGGTTCCCATAAAGAAGCCCTATAGGAGGATTTTTATTTACATCAACTTTCAATACTTGAACAAAGAAATTCCTAAGGATGATTTCCCTTTTCTAAGAATTGATGCCCTAGTATATGCACAATGGGCCATGAAATACTATCCCTAATGGATGATTTCTGTTGATACAACCAAATTCGTATCAATCCAGAAGACCAGCTCAAAATGCAATTCACAATGTCTTGGGAAAAAATTTGCTATAATATCATGCCTTTTGGTCTTAAAAATGTTGATTCTACCAACCAGTGTGCCATGACATACATATTCTATGATTACATGCATAATATTTTAGAGGATTACATGCATGACTTATTGGCCAAATAATTGTTATGCCATGAGCATCTCAATGTATTGCACAAATTCCTTGATCACCTTATTGAGCACAATGTGAGACTCAACCCCAATAAGAGCATCTTTGGCATCACATCTAGAAAAATATTGGGATTTATAGTCTCCAAAAGAGGCATCGAAGTGGACCCCAAAAAAGTCAAGGTAATCCTTGAGACGCCTCCCCCAACTACCATCAATCAATTGCAAAACCTGTAGGGTGAGGTCGTGTCTATCAAGCGCTTCATAGCTCAATTTTTGGAAAAATTCCAATCCATGAACAAGATACTACATAAGGGGATCACATTCCATTGGTATGATGAGTGTCAAGCTACCTTTGATGCAATAAAACAAAATCTAGCTTCACCATTAGTATTGGCTCCACCCAGACCAGGAGTGTTGTTCCACTTATACATATCAACCATTGAGATTGCATTGGACATCATGTTGGCCCAAAACAACAAATTTCATAAGGAAAAATCTATGTACTACCTTAGCCGCACCTTGGTAAGTTATGAAGTCAAGTATGCATACATTGAAAAGTTATGCCTAGTAGTGGTTTTCACCACCAATAAACTACGCCATTACATGCTTAATCATACCACGTATGTTGTATCAAAAGAGAATCCATATTACACCGAGCATGAGCTAGAGGTGTAATATATGTAAATTCCTTATCAAGATAGGGAGGTGACATGCTACCAACCTGAAATAGGCTTGATGTTCCTTTCCCTTCACCATGAGATAGGAGCAAGGAAGTAGAGATCCAATCTTCATATGCATATCAGGTATTGCTCGAGCACCTAGAGTCAATAGAGAAAAAAGACCTTTGGGTCTGGGTCCCAAAAACCTACTCTACATTAGTTACATAGTCAACCACTCCATCCATCGATACTCACATCTTCCAATCTAGAATAGTTTAAGATGCTTCATCTGGCTACCTTTAAGGGAGAAGAAGATGCGTAGGAACATGTTACCAAATTCTTGAGCCAATGCTTTGGCATACAAGATAATGATGCTTTGCTTTTAAGGATATTATTGACTACCCTCTCTGGTCCATCTATAGAGTGGTATACCCAAATCCCAAAGCATAGCACCCACAATTTGGATCAACTCATAGACACATTCCTAGAATGATTCATCTTCAATACCAAGTGTAAGGTGATGTTGGCTGATCTCATTGGGTTGAAACAATACGATGATGAGGTAATCATGACCTATGGAAATAGGTGGTGAGTATTGCTTTCCAATCTGCCACATCTACTCCCCATGGTAGAGTTGACTCATATGCTTGCCAATATTTTCCTAAAGCCCATATCTTTATTGCTACAACTGCAACAATATCCAACTCTCGAAGATGCTCTAGCATAAGCTAGAACAATAAAAAACATCAAGATTCAAGAGTGAGAAATCATGAAGCCTCACAAAGAGTGGAACAAGAATTATAAGAATGTACCAATGCAACCTAAGCTAGCAATAGTCAATTAGGTTGCCACTAGTGTCCTAGGGCCAATGCAAACCACACCACCTTAAAAGCCCAATTATCCACACCTCAGAACTATAACAAGGACAACCAAAAAAAGAAAGGGAAAAATTAGCAATGTCACCCCAAGTGATAGTTCATGCCCATTATAGAGTTTATGGACTCTTTTTTTGAGTGCCTCTTGGTAGCTAACGTGATTAATCTACCTGAGAGTCAATTTATCTACCCAAATGCACCAAATCCCAAAGGGTACCGAGAAGACCTAAATTGTAAGTTCCATAGGCAAAATTGGCATGACGTGCAAATGTGCTATAAGTTCAAACACTTGGTGTAATACTGATCGATAGGAATGCCCTCAATATTGACAACCCTATTGTGCCAAACAACCAATAGATGGGTATTTTTAAAGACCAACTATCTACCCATGTGGAGCAGGAAAATCCAGTGTCCCAAGTAAATGAGGTTCATCATGCACCCCCTAAGTAGGGGTTCATAAAAATTATTAGCATTATGATAAGGAACAAGAAGTAACCAAGCCTAGTTGCCCCACCTATGACTTCAAGTGGTGTTCCTTTGACATCATAGTCATTGTTGCCTCTAGTGCCAAATCTCCCACCTAGGCCTATGGCCACAATCAAGAGCAAGATCGCTCAAATACTAAGAATGACATCTACCTGACTCTCCATATATAAGATCATTCATAAATATCCACCTCATAGAGAAGCTCTAATGGAGATCCTCAAGGAAATTGATCTAGAATACCATGAGTCTAACTCTTTCAACAATTTCATGGGGCATGTTTGACAATGTACAAAACCAATGATTACCTTTCGAGAATATGAGCTCAAAACGGTTTCAAATGATATGGTGGATCCTCCCTTGCACATCATCGCATGTGTAAATAGAACACCATACAAGAGAGTGTTGGTCGACATTGGCTCTTCTAGAAACATAATCACTACAATAGCTCTCAAGCATATGGGGATATTCGCATCCCATAATATCGTATCTACATACATCCTTTGAGAATTCATTGATGCCATATGCTCAATAATTGGTATGATAGTCCTACCCATTTAGGTATGGGAAAAGATACCAACACTATGCCACATATTAAAGGGTGATATTGCATACAATATATTGCTAGGAAGACCTTGGATCGGGGACATCAAGTGTGTCCCCTCCATCACTCACCAGTGCCTAAAATACACTTATGAAGGGCGAGTTCATGTTGTCTCTACATACCTAGAGCTCTTAAAGTACTACAACATGGATTTTTAGCTCAATAAATCTAGTCAAGGTCTAAATTTATCACAATCACCTTCATTCAATCCATTGTCATCTCATGCCATATCATCCTCATCATTGGTACCCTCTGATATGCCCCCATCATAAATGAATCTTCCATCGAGGGACACAAGTAAAATGCCTATGGATGAGTCCTATCCAACCATATCCACCATATCCATAGGATATATTCCTAGCCCCATAGATGAGGAGTCACCATATGATGCCAACATTGAACCAACTCAAGCCTCGCTCCCATCCCCTCCTCCATAGCCATAGATTATAGTGCACCTAGATACCATCAGTTTAGGAGAGTACAATGTTAGGAATATCACAACCACCCCTACTATAAAATTGGTGCAAGACATGGTTTGACCTTGTCTTACCATACATACTATTGTAAATCTTGGCCTTCCCTCTAATCAGATGAATTTCATTTATGGGGATCTCGACTTTGGCATCGAGCCTTATCAACAATAGGAAGAGGATGAAGAGCCTTTTTTTGAGGATATCAACTACATATCCAACTCAGGCTAATATAGGTGAGGAGAGTGGGTTTTAGGTTTAACACCAGGCATACGAGCAATGAAGCTATGGTCCATAATGAAGGCAACCAATAGCATTATCTTGGATCATAATAGCTACCCACTGGTGCACTTCATCATGCAAGAAGATCGATTCTAAGCTAGAAATTTCAAGCACATATCTTGAGCTCCAAACTAAAACAAACCTACAAATGAGGGTATACATCATGCATTACAAAATAAAGGAAAAGATAATGCAAGCATCACAATCCATAAAACTAGTGGAAAGATAGCAAGGAGAGGTGTAAGCTAGCATATGAAAACAAAATAGCAATACAATCACCAAAGTCATGGTCAAATACCTAACAATAAGGAGTTACTTGATGTCATTCAAACCCACACTCCATTTACCCCTGTGTTGCATCCATAATTATTTTTTCCCTTGTGCTCCTAATCCTTTCAAAGTGCCTCTTCCAAACCATATCTTCTATATAAGAGGATCAATGCAAGGTGTTTTTAAATAGGGTGGCGACATAATGTTGAAGGTATTACCCAATGTCCACCATTACCTTAAGCATGTGTTACTCACGTATCATGAAGGAAAGAGAAACTAAAAAAATTCTCTTTCCATAACTTAAGGTGGCTCCATTATTTCCATAAACAACAATAAATGCACCACTTCCAAGGTTAAATGTGGACCAACACTTAGCCTTAACCAAGCAATAATCACATAGAAAAACTAAGAACTCATCTTACTAATAAAGAGTTACCAAACTAAAGGTATACAAATATTATTATCAACCACACACCAGAAGATAAATAAAATCATCGTGTCATATGTAAGAACAAATTCATTATATTTATGTTTCATACAATCATTTTATTCTTAAATGAGTGTCTCCTTAGTTAACATAGACTTAGGCTATCACCAAACCATGTTAAGGAGACATTACATGCAAATTTCCTAATCCGATAGCATAAACATGAGCATATGCAAACCATAATGCACCTACATGAAAAGGGTATTCATTTATGTTACCCTTTGTTGTTTGATGACCAAGTCATCATCATTATTTCCCCTTCAATATGGTCTCTAGTTATTTGTGGCCAAATATTTTGTCCACCCATGAGAGTACCTAATCCTACAACCAAGCAGAGCATCAAAAATACCATATTCTTATATAAAATGGACACAACATTAGAAGCATATATCCATAAAAAACATAAAGCTAAGCATTAAATATAATTTGTTAATACATAGTCCAATTTGAGTAGCAAGTCCTACTTGTTATAATAACAATATAGCTATTCAGCTATACTTTCAAGTGATCATCTATTTATTGATTTACTCTTATATATAGTTGTAGGTTAATTTACAATTAATCATAAATCATAAATTTAATCCATTTGTATATTCACAAGAGACTTATCCCTTTCTAAGTGGTAAAGGATTGTAGCCCTCCTTAAGTGGTAAGAAATATTTTTTTACTCCATTTGATCTGTGTTGAATTAAATTTGCAAGTAGTGAGCCTACAAGTGGTAGCAGGGATTTCATTCAAGAAGGGTGCACTGCACAAGAATTTAAAGATCACCAAATCCAAGGTTCCTATACATCAAGATAAATTATAGATCACATCAAAAAATAAAAAATGTTGTATTTTTTTAATCATATTAAATGTCATTGTATCAAATCACCATCAAGAAGACATTAGTTTATGACTATAGTATTCCCACAACACCCAAACCAGATAGACATGCCATAGTTGGAGATTTGTTTTTTGGTAAATTAAATATTTTTATACAAAATGGATTTTTTGAGAGGATTCCAAAACCTTATAACAAGAAGGGCATTAGCATCTTGGAAATAAACTTAAACATCACCTTGGGCCAGAATCCAAACGTAGACTGATACAAAAAATTAACAACAAAAATAAACCCAATCCCAGCCCTTGGATGTCAAAACACTAAAACTACAAAGGAAACCGGATATGAATAAAAAACCAGCAAGGCCCACGTAACCAAACCATACTTGGCCACCAAGCTAGGACCCCCTAGAAGATATATCCTACATCCAAGATCTTTGTTGTATACTCCTGGTCATCAGATTCCTAGCTCTTCTTATGGGTGAGCTTCTTAAGAATTTTCATAGTGTCATTCACTGAGCTGGTATTGTTGGCCATCAATTTAATGGCCATATTTAGGAGGAGCTGGGTGGTGGATGCTTCGATGCCACTCTCAGAGTCCAAAATTATGTGTTGAGGGGAGGTATTCTTTTCCTTCTTAGACCTCTTCAATCAAGCAGAATAACTAGGGATTGGAGGATTATCCCCTATAGGGTTCCTTTTCCTTGAGAGATTACATCAGCCACTCGTAGGGAGAGAGGCCTTACATCGATCCACCAATTTGGGCTTACCATCGCTAGGAGGTCATTTTTCAAATAAGTATGGGGAATTAGGGGGAGGTTTGGATGCTAGGGTGGGTAATTCCTGGGCGTGAGGACGATTGGCCACAACATGGTGGAATATGATTGCAAGAAGGCCCTAGTGAAGGGGCTTTGCAGGGGTATTTTGGCACTTTTCTATGGAAATGGAAATGGATTAGAGTAGATAATCGAGGACACATACCTACTTGGATTCTTGAATATGGTTGATGAAACTAATTTGGAAACTACGAAGGGCCTTCTCGAGGTCATGGCAGGTTACATATTACATTATAGGGACTATGGCTTCATCCCAGGGGCTGGGCAAAGAAGAGCAAAGCAAAGAGGATTTGTGCCAACCTAAGTTCTTACCCTTGTCCAATAATTGGTCAATTTCCTTCTCCCAATTATTCTTATCTCACTGTATGAACCGTCCTATGAGGGGAATTCTTGTCACCTCACCCAAAAACTCCATCGATATCTTGAAGTGTACTCCACAAACCTAAACCTCACCCTTGTTCAAGGTTTTCACAAAATCCTTGGTGATTTCATTATCAGGGCCTTCAAATTTACATAGAAATGGGATAAACCCTTTTGCATCCATGAATACATGTGCAATTCTACTCAAGTTGAGGTGGGTTGGCTCTACAAAATGGTATCCATGGACATGGAGGAAAAAATGCTATTGCTCAGGGGATATTGAATTCAAAGGTCTAGAAACTACATCGATAAGACTCTAGAAGGGAGCTAGTCAAGAAGAGACCTAGGGAAATGCAAGAACGCACAGATCTAAAAGGATATAGGGATGGGAAGAAATGAAATGGGGATAGTGGCAAACCAAATGTGGATATAAAGGATGTAGGGACTGAAGGGGGAGAGGGAGCATCAACATGAAGTTGTCGACTGCATGGGGACGCAACAACAGTTAGCGCAAGCACATTTTTAGGGTGGTGGGAGTGAATGCTAAGGATGGTAGATGGTTGGATTTGGAAAGGGTGTAGATAGTGCACATGGCACTTGGAGTTCCAATGGGAACCTGGCACATCTTGACTGGACCATCAAAAATCGAGATGGAGCTATAGGGGCCAAACCGTCAGGTTTCTTATAATGGAGATTGCCAACCCCAAGAGAATATTGGCATGATTTCTCACTTGGAATTTTATAAATTTGATTTTTGTGGACCTAAATGTACTATGAGATTGGTTGGCACTATGATAATAATAATTTCCCCTCAGTTTAAACCCAATGTGAATAGATTTGCCTAGCCTGGTGTTTGCACCACTAAGATAGCCAACTTAATCCCTATGGAAAAAGACCCAATAGGGGTTGATTGAAACACATGGGGTGGGGACCTAAGTGATTCCCATGTCTTCATCATTTGATAACATGGTGCACAAACCCATATTACTTTTGAACCTCATTTGGTTTGTCATGATTGGATGCATCCAAGATTTCCTGAGGAAAAGGTTGGTGCCAAATGGACAACTTTCTATAAGAGTTTCCATGTTTTCCAAGTGGTATGTAAGTTTATTGGCCTCTCTATACCTATTTTGGGCCTTCGATGGACCTTTGGATCGCACAAAATTCCTAACCTCTTTGATGGTATTACTGACCCTCTAGGTCATATTGTTGGAATTAGCCAGGTAGTTGATGACGTTCATGAAGTCTCCTTCTATGATAAGACATCTGGGATCCCCTAAGAGAAGGGAGAGGTCTCTCCATAGTGATCAATATTTAGAAACATGATTGGTTTAGATGCCTAGACATTTATAATATGCAAATATCATCTCACCATAGTGACCATGAACAACTCCCCCAGCTCTAGTAGGGTCTGGGTTTCCTTTTGATGCTCCATAAAAATTGTGTTTGATACAACCTTTTGGGGGAGGTTCCCATTGTATGTTCACTTTGGAATGATCTAGGGTAGAGGGGGTGGTCCACTTCCACAAGGGATGCTGAGGTATTTGAATATGGATGATTTTAAGGTTGACTGAGGTGCGAAAGGGCAAGGGATAAGCTTAGCATTTTTAGTGGAAAATGCAATGGCTCTAGAAGCTACTGATTTAGGATCCTTGGAGGACTTACTGAAAGATTTTATGTTACATTCTACCCAAATATATCAGAGGAAATGGTGAAGGAACACATTTCAGAAGAACCAAAGTTTGGAATTATGGAAGGGGTTGGTACATTGGGTAAAGAGTTCCTTGATGGACTTGGGCTAGGCCCATTGAACCTACAAGGAATTCATAATGGAACTAAGGATTGTGGAATAAAAATCACATCTCAATAACAAGTGATATGTGGACTCCCAGTCAACCATGTAGATATAACACCTATTTGGGATCGATAATCCTCTTTTGTATAAGTTTTCAATGGTTAGAGATTTGTTTTAAATGGTAATCCAAGAAAAAATATTACCTTGGGGATCAAATATTTCTTCCAAACCTGGTTGAACAGAGTGGGTGGAATAGGGGAAGGGGTTTGAATATTGTAAGTTGACTTGACAGTGAAAGCATCATTTTTAGACCCCTTCCAAGAATGCCTATCAGGTCCTCCTCTGATCAGGATGGTAGTCAAGTTGAGCATCATGGATAGGGTGGCAATAGCCTTGCCAAGGTTATTACCATTGGATATGGTTATGAAGTCAGCCACCCTATGCCCCATGTTGATGTCCATGAAAGGTTTGAGCTTCACCAATCCTATGTTGCCAATCAGGGATTCATCATGGACCTATCTATCATACCAAAAATTAATGCAATTATCATCCCCAGGGGTACACCTTAACCCTTTCTAGATCAACTGATAAGTGTGGGTGTTGGATTTCAAGAAAGCCAATCCACTCAGGGGAATCACATCATTAAGTATTAAAATATTGGCTAAGTATTTATTTTTGACTATTTGCACCCATTCTGCTGAGTCATTGGTAAGGATACTCTAGGTGTGTTTTTCCAGTAGTGCTAGGTTTATCTTGGATAATTTCTTAAACCCTAGGCCTCCTTGATTATTGCTTTTGTATAGTCTTCTCATCAGTCCTTGACCACAAGAATATTTTATGGAGCTGCTCAACCTTATGGCAAATTGCCATGGGAATCTTGAAGACTAACATGAAATAGACTGATATGTCTTGGAGGAAGGTCCCAAGGAGGATGGCTTTAGCAGTTTAGGACAAGAGTTTACATATCTAGGCCACTAGATTATTATGGATTCTCTCTAAGATATTATTCCACATTAGCTCCTTAGGGTTACCATAGAAAAAGGGAAGGCTAAGGTAGGAATATGGGATTGAGTCAATGGTACACCATAGTATGTGAGCTATCCTAGATTATCGAGCTATGCGGGTGTTAATGAAGAACACTTTACTTTCAATGAATTTAACCTTTTGACCAACAACTCTTTCATAAAGTAAGAGGATGTGCTTGATGGATTTATCTTGGTTTACATAAGATTAAGTGGATAATATAGTGTCATCGATAAACTATTGATTAACTGGCTTGATGCCTAAGGCAACCTAAATTTTAGATATCCTATATCTCTAGCAAGCGAATTTGAAGGCTCTACCTAGGGATTCCACAAATATGATAAATACGATGGGTGAGAGCGAGTCCCCCTGACAGAGGCCTCTAGCACTCAGGAAAAACCTAGTCAAGAAGTTTTTGATCAAGATAGAGAACCATGGGGAAGAGTAACAATTGTGGAGAAGGTCAACCCAATATGGGTGAAAGCTAAACTTGAGGAGAATATCATAGAGGAAGTCCCAACTGACCCTGTTAAAATATTTATTCATGTCAAGTTTTAAAATGAGGGCTAAATTTTTGGCAAGGGAGGCTAAGTGCATGGATTCATGGACAGTGATGATCCTATCTAGGATGCTTCTACCTTTGACTGAGATACCTTGGATAGGATCAAATATGAGAGGGAGGATTGACTTCATCTTGTTATCCATGATCTTGGTGAGGATCTTGTAGAGGAGGCTGCACAAGTGGATGGACCAATAGTCATACAAGGATCTGCAGGTGGGTGACTTGGGGATGAGAGCAATGAAAGTGGAATTAATCCCTCAAGGAATGGTCTGAGAGGATTGGATTTATTTGATGGCTTCGCACACATCCCTCCTAATGTTATCCCAAAAATCCTGATAGAACTAGGGGGAACCCATTCGGTCTAGGGGCTTTATTTGGTTGTATGGAGAAGACGAGCCTCTTGATTTCATCATGGGAGAAATAACTGACAAGCATGTGATTAGTAACCTGGGGGACAGAGGGGGGAATGTTGTCCAGGAGGTCAGTCTTGGATTTTTCATCATCCTTAGGAGAAATACCGAGAAGAGATAGGAAAAATGATATTGATTTAGATCAGATCTTGAAGATGTCCTTGGTGATGGACCCATCACCATGAGTGATCTCAAGAATCTTGTTTGAGCCTCTGTGCCTCAAGGTGGAATCATGAAAGAATTTGGTGTTGGAATCACCATATTTAATCTAGAGGGCTCTAGAATTTTGCCTCTATAAATTTTCCTCCCTAGCTAAGATGTTGTGATATTTAGCCAGGAGCATTCCTCATGGAGTTGCTTTGGTCTTCATATTTAATATGATTTATGATCTCCTGGAGCTTTCCTATGATGGCATGCTTTCATAAAGATATTGTTGAACACCTCCTTATTTCACACCTTTAGTAACCAGCTTAAGATTTTGGTAAACCCAAAAGGTAAGGGATCCTAAGATCGACTGCTACCACCAAAGGGTGACTTGGGATATGATATCATGGTGATGGAGCCACATAGACCCAAAGTGAAAAGGGGTCTTGAAGGATGGAGGTTTACCTACTTCCAGGAGGATAGGACTGTGGTCTGAGCCAATCTTGTATAGGGCAAGGAGGGATTCATCCCCAAATATTGGGATAGCCTCTTTGGAAATGAGGAACCTATCCAACTTTACCTAAATAAGTCCACCTCCCATTCTTCTATTGCTCCATGTGAACTTAGATCCTTTGAGTTGGACATCAAGTGTATAGGTGAAAGTCAATTAAATTGAGAATAAAATCCAATGATTTTGCAAAACATGTGAGAGTTTCTCATACTGATACAACACATTTTGAAACAACATCAAATAGTTTAGGGCTCATTTTAAAATTTAAAAATAAGATAAGCATCATTGTATACCTTGTCTGATGTTACTTCAGTCAAATAGGACCCTTATCCTTCCATCACGCGTTGTTCCTCACTGGTCTGTGATGTGTCTCCTTTTTCTATATGTGTCCACTTCTTCATCTTCTAGCACCTTATGATGTATCATCCTTCCAACTCATGTGTCATCCATAATTCACTATAATATACCAATATGCCCATCTTTGATGGTGCGGATCCACATGGTTGGTTAGATAAAATGGATGGTATACTCCACTTATATCATGTTCATGAAGTCATAAAATTTTCTTACACCTCTTCCAAATTGGATATAGAAGCTTACCAATGGTTTATTTGGCAAAAACATCAACACAAACATCCCATATTATGGATATAATTTAAAGATATTTTCCTCAAAATATTTGATGAAGGTGTTTCTTCTTCTTACATCGTTCGCCTATTGGAGCTCAAATAAACTAGTTCTGTCCAAGATTATATTACAGAGTTCACAAATTTTCTCACATATACAGAAGATATAAAAGCTTTTGTGGTGGATTCTACCTTTTGTCATGGTTTGAAGGAAAATATTCAACTCAAAATGGACCTACATGATCCTTGCACTTTGGATGCTACCATATGTATTGCTAATATTATTGAACAAAAATTTTAAAATTGGACATATTCTCGATGAGACTCTAATGCTTGTCCTCAGTATCGTAACAACTCTTTTTGCAAAAATGAACAATCATCAAGATATTTCTACTTTAAAAGTCGTAATTATCATACTAGATATCAAGCATGTGTACCACATCAAACCGTTCAAATATAGTTTGAAAAGAAGGATGAAGAAGAAGAAGCAGAAGATATTACTCAGCAAGAGTCGCTATAGCCCAAAAATTCTTACACTCCTTTCCTCAAGGTAGATGGATCCACACCTTAGAGGTGAATGGGAGAATGGATGGTCTACACATTAAAAGATAATTACTTGATCATACCTTCTAAATGGTGATTTTTCTATGAATTGGTTGGGTTCACCAGGAAGCATTTATCGCTGCTTCCATACCTAGGTTGTAGGATTTTTTTTTATGTGTTCATTTTTAATCAAATCACATACATGCCTAAGTTTGGCCAATATGCAAACTAAAATAAACTATATGAACTTTTGATTTACATGAAGAAAACAAATATGAAAATAGAATTCTAATGCAATGTTAAAGCTTGATTTAGAAAGAAATTCAAACATGCACCTAATTCGGATATCTAATGAAGATTCTATCATTTGTTGCAAGTCAAAATCATCTTTGATTTTACATAATCATTTGCAATTTTTTAAAATCATCTCTAATTTGATAAAATCATATTTAATTTGACAAAATCATCTCTAATTTGATAAAATCATCTATAATTGTTAGAAACCTGCAATAGAACAGTTTGATGGCAGAAATGGTGTAACATGCAATTATGTGATCACAAATCCAGGTTAAATGGACAGATCAATTATATGGAATGCTTACAAAATGATCAATGTTAAATCTACTAAAGTAATGTGATGATTCATACTTTAAATAATAACATTATGTAAATTGAAACAGAATGAAGGTGAACATCGGATGCAATAATTTAATATAATAATCAAATGCAATGCAGATTACAAATAAAAGCAAATAGATGCAAACAGAATTCTGAAATTGCCCCCAAGTTATCTAGTGATGAAATCATATCCAATGTGACAATATCATCTCTAATTTGATAAAATCATCTCTAATTTGATGAAATAGTCTCGGATGATATCGTACACTATCGGATGATGCGTGGTCCAAACCTGCAATAAAACAATGAAAAGACAATGAGGGGAGGCTCTAACTATTTTGTAAGCTAATAATTGAAGGAGTTAAAGGGCTAGGATAAATCAAATAAAATGTCTTGGATGAAATGGGCTTGGGGATTTCTTTGGGAGTTGTGATTCTTCCCCATTTAGTAGCACAAAAATTGAGGAAAATGATGTCAAAATTGGGCATATAATATACCGTTGGAAAGCTCTTTTCAAGTCCTATCCAATGGAATAAAATTTGAGAATAATTGAGATGATTTTTTAGGGTAAAAATTCTCTTTAAGATGACCTTACTTTTTTAGGATAAAAACTAAGGAAAATAAGTCAATTTTTCATGTCTACATTTTGACCCCTCTTTGACGTATTTATGAACAATAAATGTAGCAAAGAAAAGTGTAGACACGTGAGTAGAAATTATTATGATTTGACATGGGCAAAAAATGTAGTAGATGGTTTAGAACGAGTATTTTATGTGAAATTGATGTTTTAGAAAAATAATTACTAATTTATTAACTAGGATGCCCCCTCGAGTTTTTACACCAAATTCTACGTTTGGTGGAAAACTCAAAATTTTATGATATATTGTATCGCTCCAAATTTTTTGCACCCTTACCTTCAGGCTATAGGATCCATGCCCGAAAGGGGGATGTGAAAAGGATGGGACAATACCTCGGACTGAGAGGCCTTTTGAAGGTCCCGCCTCTCGGGGAGGTGTATAAGGGTGAATTTTTGACGGATGGTGGGTTCACCAGGAAACTTTTGGATGGCAGTTTCCACGCCTAGGTTGATAGTGTGTTTGATGGGTTCATTTTTATGCTTGATCATTCAACTCCTAGGTTTGACCGATATGAATCTAAACTATTCTATATGCCAATGCGGATTTAAGTGAATGCAGAAAATAGAAATGGATGCAAATGATAGAGAATATGCTAACTAGAAGATGTCATACCTGATTTCGGATGTCTGATGGAGATTCTGAGTCTTGTAGTAGTTCAGATCATCTCAATTTGTACGTAATCGCCTGATATTCTTCGGGATCGTCCCAAATCATAGAAGGTCATCTGAAATCTGACAGAATCGTCTGAAATCTGACGAATTCGTCAGAAACCTGCAATCACAAAAACAGACACAAAATACCAAATATGCAAATGCATAAGCAAGGGATAATGGTAGAAATAACAACAAACATGCCTAAATAATAGTGTCTAATAACAAATGAGGAAATGCAGTAAATTTAATGATTGATTTTATCTTTATCATGCAATTATGCTAAATGAGGTGAACTCCAAGATGCATAAAACATAATAACTTAAAACAGTGCAGAGATATGTTATGAAAAATGCAGAAAAGCTAAGAAAATGCAAACTCTAAACTCGGACTGCCCTCAATCTGGACTACAGTCAGGATCGCCTCCAATCGTACAAAATCGTCCGAGATCGTCTACGACGATCCAAGCTAGCTTCGACTGAAAAATAGTAGAATTCTTACAATAAAAAATGCAAAATACCAAATGCAAGCAATAATTAGGCAGGGAGGCAGGGGAGACCGGGGGATAAACTAGAAAAATCCTAGTTTATATAGGATTAGAAAGAGGTTTGGGAGGTTGGGGATCATCCCAATCTGGGAGATCTCCAACAGGGAAATCTCCAACTGCACAGACACGCTTACGCCCGAGTTGGAGAGGTTGTTGAAACAGAAGCTAATTATGAAAATTTGGTTTTGGGACGAAATCGTCTGGACGTTCTATTCTAGACGAATTCGTCAGATCGGGGACGATTTCGTCTAATCTGAGACGATATCGTCCAACGGTCAAAACAAATCCTAAATATGGCACGAAAAACGGGGAAAGCGGGTAAAAGGCTATTTAATGGGCAGTTTGGGGTTGAAATTCAAATTTTAATATTTTATCTGTTTACTAAGGTTTTAACCGTGCCAATTTTAGGGTGCTACATTTTGCCCCCTCTTTAGCGAATTTTTTGAAGAAAATGCGTTAAAGACGAGTTTTTCCCATTTTATGAGAAAGCAAAAATATACTCAATTTTTTAGACGACGATTCTTGGTCGAATCGTACGAATGCTGACTATGGTGCCCCCTCCGTGTTTTTACCCAAATCGAACATTTGAGGTAAAAATGTAGAAAAGCAAAAATTTAAAATGTTGATTTTTAAATAAATTAAGAAAAATAGGGTAAAACCCTAATTCATTTTTTTTACTATTCATTTTTATTGTTCCAGAGCTCTACAGAGAAGAAAAATGGTGGAGACAGTGCACAGAGCGACAGAGGTCCGCCGCGGGCTACGGGTAAGGATCTAATCCTAGTAGATTAGGTTTGATTTAACTTTGTGCAATTATTTTGATTTAAATTTGATTGTTTGGGGCATCACGGCCATTTTTAGGCCGTCAACGCCGTCGGGACGAAATCGTCCCAATTTCGTCGAAATCGTCCCTAGATCGTCGATTTCGTCTGACGACGAAATCGATGAATTAGGGGCGATTTCGTCCAACAAGGGGCGATTCCCAAGTTGCAAAATCGAAGATGATTTCATCCTCACAAAGGATGATTTTGCCCAATGTGGGACGATATCATCCAATGGTGGACGATATCATTTAAAATTTGATTTTAAGTTGTTTAATTTGAATGATTGAGTTATTAATGATTTTGTTGTTTTATTGTTTGTTTTGCAGAAGGGATTACTAAAGATTCGGGAGTGGAAATACGATGGGCTAAGAGATGACATAGCCACGCTTGACCAGGAAGAGCATGACCGACTTGGATAGGTTATTCTATAGCATGTGGCAGAAATGCCACAAGTACCGACTGACATGGGGCTACTGACAGCCCTAGCAGAGAGGTGGTATCCGGGGTCATCCTGTTTTTGGCTACCGATAGGGGAGATGGCTCCCACTCTAGAGGACGTATGGAGGATCATGAGGATCCCCATACAGGGACGATTGATGATGCCTGTGGCCAATCAGGGCCAGGCGATGATGAGGCTCACGGGAGACCCGAGCTTCACCCTGGAGAAGGGCGGAGTGAACATCGAGTCGCTACGATAGATGCTTGGGGCATCTAGGCTGACACAGGTTTTGGTAGGAGTTGTCGGTGGCTTACTGTTGTGCCACCAGAGTGGATGTAGACTACCATGGGTGCTCTCAGACATAGTCTGCGACATGAGAGACCACGGGCACAGATTTGCATGGGGTAGCTTTGTTCTGTGCCGCTTGTATAGGATCCTGTATGGGGTCGTATACAAGGGAGGTCGATGTCTGGTTTTGACATCGTTGTTGTAGGTTTGGTGTTGGGAGCACATTGCGATGCGGAGGCCGGTAGGGCTCCCATTGACAGGGGTTGATCGGGAGAGGCCCCGGGTTTTCTATTGGTGGTTGCAGTGGGGGTCACAGCGGTGGATAGATCTATCGATGTCATGGAGGTTGCTAGATGACCTCATCCTAGACCAGATCACCTAGAGGCCATGGCGAGAGCACCCCGGGTGGGCAGAGGATGGGCAGGAGCTGGCTCGCATCAGGCGAGTCTGTTGGCTGAGGATGGAGCGAGGAGAGGTAGAGCTCCACCGCTATGACCGAGTACTATGATAGTTTGGTCTATAGCAGGGGATCCCTTCTCTTAGGGATTACGAGTACTCCTAGACTGTTTGGGATAGTACTACACTGAGCGGGGCTCCAGATATGCAGTGATTCTAGAGTCAGGACACGGACGATGCCCCCATCCAACCAGTGGATGGTGACGACGTCGGGGTTGCGGATGGCTACGATGCCTAGTACGTAGGCATCCACCCTCCTCGGATGACGAGGGCGTAGGGTCCAGTGCACGCTATGGTGCGCCAGATGGGGAGGCAATGACAGGCTGCTATTGAGGCAGCGTGGGGTCACGGGGGAAGAGAGCAATGATGGATCCCATAGGAGAGATGCCAGAGGATGGCACGGGCTCCACAGAGGCCATGGGAGACAGGGTGGAGGGAGGAGGGACTCCCTTCGTAGCAGGGGGAGAGACCACCATCGCCTGATAAGGGCAAGGGTGTTGACACAGGGGAGAGCAACGAGACAGTGGCTCTCCGGGCTGAGGTTGCCCGCCTCTGGGCTCAGGTGCAGACATTGTAGGATGAGGCTACATGGCTCAGAGCTCGGGGTGGAGGGGTGAGGAGGGATGATCTATCATGGTCTATTGCTCAGACCGCATTCTACCAGGGGTTATACTATCACATGGTTCCAGAGAACCAGAGGGTACCACTGCCAGCCCCTATTGTAGAGCCGGTCATGATGGGATCGTCGAGGACATCCTCACGATCGACGACGAGGACCCGAGATACAGCCCGAACCTCTATGGGTCCACCTCCTCCACGTCAGGGTGGGGGAGGAGATGAGGCTGAGAGCTCGAGGGCTTCTCGAGGCTAGGTGTCTATGGACTGTAAATTTTGTAGAGATTTTTGAGAGGATTGAGTATGCCAGGGTATGGATTGTGGCATACCAATCCTGTTTTGATATGATGTATATAATTTTTTGATATATATATGATCTTATTTCTGATGATATGACTTGTTCATATGTTTTGATGATGCTTTAATGGTTGAATTGTTTGCTTATTGGATTGATGATTCATGTAATTATGTCGTGTTGAAATATTATAATTTGATGTCATGCTGTAAGATTTTTAAATGAAATAATCTGATGTAAACAATTGGTTGTGGTGGTGTGATTTGATGAAAAATAAAAGAGACTTCTAACAATAATTTCAAAGGACATTGTCGTTGTTATAGACCATTTCATGGAGTCATCGCTCACTCGGTCGTCAAGCTAATCCCAGTATAGAAATATTGTTAAAAGTAAAAGAGTGCTTAAGAGACTGTCTTAAGACTTTGTGTTGTAATGATGGAGATAATGATGGTTTGATGATTTGTTTTCAGATTTTCATAAAAATAGTATGCATGAGATACTAAAATATGATTTTGCTAGGCATAAATTCCTAAGTGTGATAAAATTTTGAACAATTCCTTAGAATTTATACCATGGTTGCAAAATGGAATTTTAACATAATGACATGAAATAGAATAAGTGTTCGTTTGTTTGTAAAGCATAATTGTGTAACATAATGATGCAAGTCATATGTTTTGATGGATTTGTTTTAAAATAAATGGAAAATAAAACTAGAACAATGGTTTGCGCTAGGCATAGAATTATAGGTATAGACTTATACCATCATCGCGAAATCCAAAGAAGAAAAGAGATCATTGGTTTTATTATAAGATGAATTTGTGACTTTTGTGATACATAGAAAAATAATAATATGAAAATTTTGTTTGAAATTATTATTTTTGAGTTTTTGTAAAAAGGTGTATGTAATTGCTTTTATACAAAACAAAAATTCTGAAAAAGGATAAGATTATTCCGAAAAGAATTACAGAAATATTTTAAATTATCTCAAAGACAAATGTGGATTTATAAGGAATCCTCATGTGCAAATGTGAATTCATTACCGATCTTGATTTATCATAATGATACAAAATCTCTCAAATACAAATGTGTGTGCGATTGTATTGTTCATTCACCAATTTTGAGCAAGATAATTTGATACAAGTAATTTGCCTTGACCAAATGAATGTTCGTTGACCATGATTTATATGCATGTAACCGTACCAGACTACTATGTAAGTGAGGTTATCAAGAGCTAGCTAATCCATAAGCTGATAGAGGTCTGTACAAAATAAGGTCGCTAATGTGACAGACATATCGCCATGCTAGGGATTACCCAAGGCCAAGCGGGTTGGGCACAAACCACCTGTTATGGGGCTTACCTCATAGTTTTCGAATAATTGAGAATTCCAGGGATTCAAGCTCATTCACCCTTCTTTTCTTTTCAAGGGGTAGGGAAAGGATTTTATTGCATTTTGCTTTTGCGTTTCTCTTTCTTCTTTTCTCTTTTTTTTTTGTACTTTTGTATTTTTGCTTGATTTTTGAGAAAATACTGAAATATTGCTTGTGATGATACAAAATAACCTTTTCTTTTTCTCTTTTTTTTTTTTTTGAACTTTTCTTTTTCTTCCTATGCTAGGGATACTTGCTCGGATTAGCTGTAGAGCAAGGGATTTTTATTCTGGGTAGGGGTGAGCTTGTCCTTTTGTCAATTCTCAAAGATTCTAGACCATGTGCATGATAGGATAGCAGGGGAAACTTTTCGCTCAGGAAACCATTTCTACTATGTAGCATCATATCGAATTTGCAATGAAATCATTTTAATGTGAAAAGATATACTTGGTTCAAGTAAATAACAAGATCAGTTCTCTATGCTCAAAACTTTATTTAATTCAACTGTGGACTTTGATATAAGAGAGATGAATAATCATACCAAATAAAATCAAGATATTTATTCATGTGAATGTGAAAGTGCGGGATTCCAAATAAATGCTAATTTATCCAAAATAACTGAAAATATAACTGCAATACTTCACAGTTTGACAGGTACAAAATAAAAGATGGTTTTGAAGATTTTGATGATTTGGATATGTTTAATTTTAAGTTATGAATTGAAAGAAATGCAAGATAATTGTTTTTTGAAATGTTTTATATAAGTGACTAAAAGGAAATAATATGCAAACACATATATACAATGATGAATTGACCAATTTTATGCATAGTAACGTTTAAGATGCATAATGTTCATAGGTTCTTTAAGCTCTTTACCATCCAAGGTAGATAATTTGTATGCTCTCGATCCAAATTTAGCAGTGATGACATATGGTCCAAGCCAGTTGGGCTCAAATTTACCTTTAAGGTTTTTAGTTGCATTAGTATTTTTTTTATTTTCTTTTAAGACAAGGTCACCGATCTCAAAGGATCGAGGATGAACTTTCTTAAGATATGCTCGCTTAAGCTTGTTTTGGTAGGCGCGAAGATGCTCCAAAGCATTGATGCGCTTTTCATCGAGAAGTTCTAGCTGACTAAATCTGCCAGCACGATATTCATCTCCTACTTCAGTATCTTGAAGTAGTAGAGCTAAAGAAGGAACTTCTAATTCAAAGGGAAAAATGGCTTCAGCACCATAAACCAAGACAAAAGGTGAAGTTCCAGTGGGGGTTCGAACACTAGTTCGATAGGCCCACAAAGCAGGATATAATTGAATGTGCCAATCTCGACCGGATTTAGTAACCAATTTTTTGAGAATTTTGATTAAGGTTTTATTAGATGCTTCTGCTTGACCATTACCCTGAGGATAATAGGGAGTGGACCAGCGATGTTGAATTTTATATTTTTGACATAATTTCTTGACATATTTATTTTTGAAACAAGTTCCATTATCGAAAATGAGATTGGCAGGAATTCCAAACCTACAAATAATTTGATTAAAAATAAACTTGGAAACTTGTGTTCCAGTGCAAGAAGCTAATGGCATAGCTTCAACCCACTTCGTGAAATACTCAATGGCGGTTATGATGAATTTGTGTCCATCGGATGACACAGGGTTGATTTTTCCAATAATGTCTAGGCCCCATTTTGAAAAGGGCCAAGGAGATGAAATAGCCTACAGTTCTTGTGCAGGCGCATGGACAAGGTCAGCGTGTTTCTGGCACTTGTCGCAATGTCGCACATAAGTATGTGCATCATTTTCCATGGTAGGCCAAAAATATCCTATCCGAAGGAGTTTCTTAGCAATGGCGCTACCACTAAAATGTCCCCCACAAGATCCATTGTGGGCTTCATTCAAAGCGGATCTGGATTCTTCTAGATTCAAACATCTCGATAAGATGCCTTCAAAAGATCTTTTGTACAAGGTATTACCAATAATCACAAAGTGACTTGCTTGTCTACGTAATAACCTATGCTGGTTGCTAGTACAACCATCAGGGAAGGTTCCTTTCTGCAAAAGATTAAATATATCCGTATACCAAGGTTCAGGAGTTGTTTCGTTGATGAGAAACACGTCCAAAGGTTCTAAGCATGATTTTCTTGAAGCGGGTTCCTGGAGTCGATGAATAATTATGGTAGCATATTCATCGTCTAACTCCAAGGGTAAAAGAGATGCAGCTACAGCCATAGCATCAGCCGCACGATTGCTAGTTCGAGGAATAGCTTCCAAAGTAACTTGATCAAACAAGGATAATAACTGCAAAACATATGCTTTATATGGGCATAATTTATCATCTCTGGTCTGATAAACATCATTGATTTGATTTATGACAAGTTGGGAGTCACCAAAAACCAATAAAATTTTAATTTTCAATGCCAAGGTAGCTCGTAATCCAAGGATAAGAGCTTCATATTCAGCAGTGTTATTGGTGCAAGCAAATGTTAATTTGAAGGACAGAGGAATAAGATGTTTTTGTGGAGATATTAAAATAA
Organism: Wollemia nobilis; assembly: GCA_028583015.1. Taxonomy (NCBI): domain Eukaryota; kingdom Viridiplantae; phylum Streptophyta; class Pinopsida; order Araucariales; family Araucariaceae; genus Wollemia; species Wollemia nobilis. Next base: position 29,146,650 of record JAQPPZ010015413.1, read on the forward strand.
TACCCGCACCAGCCCCACTCATGCATCGGGCTCCGTCAAAGTATAGGGACCATTGCTCTGAAAGGTCTGCCTCTAGTTTAAGGCATTCATCAGGAAACTCAATGATGAGGGGATGAGTAGATTCTAAGGGTGCAGAAGCTAATTGATCTGCTATGATTTGACCCTTAACAGACTTTTGTCCTATGAACGTGAGTTCAAACTCGCTTAGCGCAAGAACCCACTTGGTTGTGCGACCAGATAAATACGGTCGACTCATGAGATATCGCAAAGGGTCGAATTTGGCAATAACATACATTTTTTGACTGAGCATATAGTGTCGTAGTTTCTATGTAGAAAATATGACTGCTAGACATAATTTCTCTAATGTGGTATATCGAGTTTCATAACTAATTAAGGTTCTGCTAATGTAATAATTAGCACGTTCTTTCTTCTCATCGTCAAGCTGAGCTAACATAGCTCCTAAGGCAGAATCAGAAGCAAAAATGTACAAGATAAAAGGACGATCAGATCTAGGTGGGGAAAGCACTGGCGGTTTGAGGAGATATTGCTTAAGGAGTTCAAATGCTTCTTGGCATTCTTCGTCCCAATGAAAAGGGACATCTTTCTTAAGAAGCTTAAGAAAGGGTCCGATTTTGTCTGCCAACTTGTCGATAAAGCGACGAATAGCTTGAAGCTTACCTTGTAAACTTTGTAATTCTGATATATTGGTGGGTGCGGGCATATCTGTGATAGCCACGATCTTGAGAGGGTCAATTTCAATGCCACGTAAAGAAACTATAACCCCTAATAATTTATCGGACTTAACTTCGAATATGCATTTAGCTGGATTTAGTCGGATAAGATATTCCCTTAACCGATCAAATACTTTTCTTAAGTCATTTAAATGATCATCTTCTTTGATGGAACGAGCTATGATATCATCTACATAATCATGTAGGATATCATGCATCATATCGTGAAAGATATAAGTCATAGCTCGTTGATAGGTTGCACCTGCATTCTTTAAGCCAAATGGCATCACTTTCCAACAAAAGGTTCCCCAAGGGGTAATAAAGGTTGTTTTGGCCTGATCTTCGAGGAGCTATCCTGATCTAATTATAACCTAAAAATCCATCCATTAAGGATATCATTCCACTTCTAGCAGTAAAGTCAATGATCTGATCCATGTTGGGAAGAGGAAAATCATCTTTAGGGCATGCAACATTAATGTCTCTGAAATCGGTGCAAACCCTAACTTTAGTGGCTTCTTTCTTGGTTACTGGAACTACATTAGAGATCCATTCGGCATAATCAATGGCTTGTATAAAAATGACTTTCAACAGTTTTTCTAGTTCTCCTTTGACTAGTAAGGCCACTTTAGGATGCATTTTTCTGAGTTTCTGTTTAACGAGGTTTAGCATCCGGATGGACTACTAGATGATGCATAACTATAGAAGGGTCCAAACCTGGCATGTCTTCATATGTCCAAGCAAAGACATCTTCATAGTCTTTAAGAAATGAAATGTATTTATCTTGTTTTTCTTGACTCAATTCTGATCCAATATTGATTATGTGAGGATTATGTTCGGTTCCAATGTTAATTTTTATAACGTTTTCAACTTCCATATGTAAATCTCTCTCAAAATTAGGTGGGGTGGATGAAACACCTAATTCTTGTAATTCTTCCAAGGTTAACTTGGATAATTCATCTTGAGGAGTCGAGGCCTCAAGCTGGGCTATACTAGGTATAGAGCCATCAAAATAAAATTCATTATATAACAATTCCTCAATGGAAACATCATGAAAGATATCACCCTCCAACTCGTCGTCGGATTCGACAATCATTTTAGGGTAGGCTATGGATAGCATATTGCAGGTAAAGGAATTATTCTTTGGACACAAAGAATCTTGTTTATCTAGATAATCTTGATAACATACGAGATGGTCATCATCCTCAAATGGAAAGGGCTGACTTTTACTAGAAAATAGGCCCACACCACAGTGGGTAGGCCACGGTTCTACCTCAAAAGGTTCTTTCATACCATTTTGGAAAGGTCCCAAACCTTTCCCTTTATATCCCAATTTAAGCATTATGGGCTTAGCTTTAAGATAATCATTAGCAAAATAGCATCTAGCATATCCATCACAATGTGTCTTAATGTTTCTGGGTATTCTTCCCCAATCATATCCTTTATAAATAAAAGCACAACTCCCGACTTGGTAGATACTTCCCATAGGCTGTGGGAGGCCCAAGGTACGAGGAGAGGGTGGGAGTTTATTTAAAAGGAGGGAAGTCTGCATGGCAGTGTTGGCTTCCTCAGATATAAGAATTGTAGATAAATCGGGTAAGAGCTCATCAGTAAGAGCATAAGAGGTAGAAGGAACATTTCCTACATCGTCGGGTGTAGAAAGGATGCATGTAGTGGATGTAGATGTCATAGGAATATTGATGGATGAGTCTATAGGTATGGAAGATATAGGAGTAAAACAAGAAGCATTGGTTGTAGCTTTAGGATCTTTTCGAGGTCCTAATGTGGTTTGTTCAGAAGATGGTCGAGCTATATGTATAGGTGTAGTTGAAAGAGTAGATGATGTTATGGGTGTGTGTTTCACACGTTTGGACGGATGATAAGAATTAGGATGTGTGGATGACAGGGCGGGGCAAAATTGCACTCCAACAGGTTCTGCCAAAGCGCACATATCAAAGGGTCTAGGATCACCATGAATGGTAACCAACTGGTTTTTAAATTCGAATTTAACACACTGATGTAAAGTGGAGGGAACCGCTCGCATCGCATTGATCCAAGGGTGACCCAAAAGTATATTGTACGATGCAGGGCAATGTACAATAAACACGAGTGTATCTAGGGTTCTAGGACCAACTTGCAAGGGTATAGTAATGACTCCACACGTTTCTTGTGTCTCGTCATTAAAGGCTTTTATAATCATATCGATTCTTTTCATTTCATCACTTCTAAACCCAAATCGTTGGTAGAAGTCAAAAGTGCATATGTTTAAAGATGAACCATTATCAATCAAGACTCGTTTAACGGCTACATCTCCAATTAAGGCAATAATATATAAGGGGTTATCCTTATGTAAACTATGTTGCGGGATATCTTTATCTCGAAAGTCAATACAATCGACTTCTCGAGTGATGATAGTATTGGCCATGGCTTCAGGTTGAATGTTTTGTGGTACCATCATTTGGCTTAATGTAAGCATTAATTCATCCCTATGGGTAGGAGAAGATCTTAACAAGTCCAAAAGGGAAATTCTGGCTGTGGTATTGGATAATTGTTCATTAATATTGTAAGGAGGCTTAGGTTGAACATTAGACGCATAATTCCCTTTATTGGGATTCTTCAAAACAAATGGGGCTGATCCATCGTTCTGAGTTTGATCCTGTTGAGAGGTTTGAGCCTGTTGTCTGGTAACGGCTCCGATGGTTCCTACAATGTTATTTTGCAAGTGATGAATAGGTCTTGGTCTAGCATTTATGGCTTGTTCATTAGAAACTATTTGGTGAGAAGATGGTCTAGTAGTGATTCTTCGAGGAAATGGTTCTTCTGGAACCATAGAACTGGTAATAGGTTGAATAGGATCTGATTCATCTTCAGAACTATTCGATTGATTCGAGGTGATTTCCATGTCACTTTCAGTCTCATATGCAGTGTCACTAAGATCAAGTGTCCGAATATTATGTAGAGGTCTGATCGTAACTATGGATAAAGTTGTGTCAAATATTTGAGGATCATGATCAGGTAATTGTCCGCTAATAGTCCCTACATATCGGGTAGGAGGAGGAACATTGTGATGCTCAATTTGATTGGCCACCTCTTTACCATGTTTTGGTAAAGGATGTTGAAATATGTCCAATGATTGATTGGCATTCTGATTCTAATTTTGGGGAATGCTCTTTTGAGCGTTATTAGAAGGATTTTGTTTAGGTTGGAAGGCTTGCACCTCCATCTCATTATTATCAATCAAATCTTGTATTTTATGTTTTAATATTTTACAAGAGTTGGTAGCGTGTCCAGGTCCTCTATGAAAATCACAATATAAATCAACTCTGTATCCGGGTATAGTTGGATCAGGTTCTCGGATAGTTGGTAATTGGATCAAGCCTCATGCTAGTAATTGCGGGAGAATGGTTGATAAAGGTTGATTTAACCTAGTAAATTCTCGGGGTGGTTTATCAGGAGGTTTCAATATAAACTTCTCTGTTGTTTTCATAGTATTAACATTAGCAATGTTTATGCTATCAGTGACTCCATCACCCACAACTTGTTTATTTTTATATTGATTTCTGGATGTTTTCTCATCATCTTTCTTTTTGAGCTGACCTCTTCTAATGAGAGCATCTTCCACCCTTCGAGCTAAGTCTATAGCTTGATCGAAGGTGGTCAAGGTAGTGATTGATAATTCATAGGATAGTTGTTCTTGTAAATTATTGATAAAAATATCCAACATCTCCCGATAAGGTAACACAAAGTGTAATTTTCCTATCAACTGTCTCCATCGAGCTAAGAAGTCAGCAAAACACTCATCTTTGTCTTGTTTTAGGTTGTACAAATATTTAATGGTTACATGCCTTTCGATATAGGCACTAAATTGATGCACAAAAGACTCAGCGGTCTCTTCAAAATTTCTCAAAGAATGAGTAGGTAGTTGATAATACCATTCCAATGCCATCCCCCCTAAGCTTTTTGGGAACATTTTTAGTAATAGCAAATCATCATGTGATATGTCATGACATGCTATCCTAAACATACGAAGATGCTCTATGGGATCTTCGGTTCCTTTATATATAGGTAGGACAGGCATAGGAAAGTGTTTGGGATATGGTTGTGCTACAACTATAGGATCTAGAGGTTGACTACACATCTCTCGATAATTGTACGAGGGATGGTAGGGATCTATCTGGTCCATGCGAGAGACTAACTATTTCACCATGGCTTCCAAATTACCAGTTTGTCCACCATATTGGTTTGATGGTACATGAGTATGGGATTTGTGACCGTAGGAAGGCGGGACATAAGGATTAGATGCTATATTGCTATTGTGCAAATGGTTGGTAGGAAGAGTATTATGAAGAAGATTTGTTGTAGCATTATGTTGTATCCCAGATTGTTGGAAATTGGTATTTGGTTTTGTTTTAGGCTTTTGTTGATTTGAGGTATATTGATCAATAGCTTGGCGAAATAAAGTAGTGAATGAAGGTTTCTTTTGTGTGGGGATAACCCTTGGCTTGGTAACAGGCACTCTAGGTGGTTGGGTAGCCTATTGTTGTTGCATGTTTTGGATTATAGCAGCCATGTCCAAATTGGACGGTCCAACTTGATCACTCTCTTGATCAACGAAGGACAAAGGATTAGTGCGTGTGTGATATATGTCTTCTAGGGTTGCTTGAGTATCACTAATTTGATCTTTATCCATATGAACTGCTCTATTAAGGGTGCCAATATTATTATTGAGAAATTTCCAAAAATGGTCCATGTTCTCAAAAGTAACAGCTCCGTCTGGAGTTATTTTAGGAGATGAGGATCCTTCCTCTCTATCATTTTCTTTTTGTTCATTTGCACCCACAAATTCTTCTTCTTGTTGGTTTAAGGTTACTTCTTCCTGAATTGGGTCTTCAGGAAGAACATCTGGGTTATTTTCTGGTTTTCTTAACCAATCTTCTTCTACTTCAATTTGTTTTCCATTCCCGAGTCTAGTCATTGTGTCTAAATTTAGGTTTTAGCAAATATATATATTAATATATTTGCAACAGATCTTGGGAGGTATATATTTTAATTATATACCTACTATAATACTTAAAAGAAAATGTTTTGATTTTTTTTTATAATTTGTTGTGATTTTATTTTGTTTTTGTTTTTATGCTTATAAAGACAATAAACAACACACTAAATACAAGAAATAACAATAATAAAATAATAACTTAGTTTTCTATAAATAGTTTATAGATGTCATTGATAGGATCAAGTTCATCAGGAGTCATAAAGTGCTCCTCTTCAAATTGGAAATTGTTTTTCAAGAAGTCAACAAAGTGTGCTATGGTGATATTATCTGTTTCAGATTCTGTTTTGTAAAAATAAATCTCATGGCAATATTCTCGATATAACACAGCTCTGGGAACTCTATTCCATATTTTTCTATCTGTAAGATCAGCTTCTTGGTCCTCTATACGAGCTAGAAATTGATGCACTATGGCTGCATTCTCAAGGTATTCCTCAAAGGTATACAACTCAGAAGACACAAGGGCTCTTTTATCTGCTAACCACCTATGGCAAGCTCTCTGAAGTTCATGATACAAAATCACTTGATCGGGATCCAGGATTCTATCTAGGACAAACCTCTTGATTTGCCTAAGTTCGGTTGCTCTAGATGAAATGAGATCTAATCTCCTATTAAGTTCGTCCCACAAAGGTTGAACCCTATTTGTTTGAGGTACTCTAAGCACAGAAGTAATCTCTATAGCTGCTAGTTGATTTTCAACATTAATGGTGACAGCTCATCTTTTATTATAGTCTACCATCTAAATATGACATGCAAATTTTCTTAAGTCTAAATGCATTTATGTTTTGGTTTTTATTATTTTTATTTTTTAAAAAGGTTTTGTTTTCAAAAGGTTTTTGTTTCACGTCGGGTTCACCAAAATGTATCGCTCCAAATTTTTTGCACCCTTACCTTCAGGCTATAGGATCCATGCCCGGAAGGGGGATGTGAAAAGGATGGGACAATACCTCGGACTGAGAGGCCTTTTGAAGGTCCCGCCTCTCGGGGGAGGTGTATAAGGGTGAATTTTCGATGGATGGTGGGTTCACCAGGAAACTTTTGGATGGCAGTTTCCATGCCTAGGTTGATAGTGTGTTTGATGGGTTCATTTTTATGCTTGATCATTCAACTCCTAGGTTTGGCCGATATGAATCTAAACTATTCTATATGCCAATGCAGATTTAAGTGAATACAAAAAATAGAAATGGATGCAAATGACAGAGAATATGCTAACTAGAAGATGTCATACCTGATTTCGGATGTTTGATGGAGATTTTGAGTCTTGTAGCAGTTTAGATCATCTCAATTTGTATGTAATCACCTGATATTCTTCGAGATCATCCCAAATCATAGAAGGTCATCTAAAATCAGACAGAATCATCTGAAATCTGACGAATTCGTTAGAAACCTGCAATCACAAAAACAGACACAAAATACCAAATATGCAAATGCAGAAGCAAGGGATAATGGTAGAAATAATAGCAAACATGCCTAAATAATAGTGTCTAATAACAAATGAGGAAATGCAATAAATTTAATGATTGATTTTATCTTTATCATGCAATTATGCTAAATGAGGTGAACTCCAAGATGCATAAAACATAATAACTTAAAACAGTGCAGAGATATGTTATGAAAAATGCAAAAAAGCTAAGAAAATGCAAACTCTAAACTCGGACTACCCTCAATCTGGACTACAGTCAGGATCGCCTCCAATCGTACGAAATCGTCCGAAATCGTCCGAGATCGTCTGCGACGATCCAAGCTAGCTTCGACTAAAAAATAGTAGAATTCCTGCAATAAAAAATGCAAAATACCAAATGCAAGCAATAATTAGGCAAGGAGGCAGGGGAGACAGGGGAGACAAGGGGATAAACTAGAAAAATCCTAGTTTATATAGGATTAGAAAGAGGTTTGGGAGGTTGGGGATCATCCCAATCCGGGAGATCTCCAACAGGGAAATCTCCAACTGCGCAGACACGCTTCTACTCGAGTTGGAGAGGCTATTGAAATAGAAGCTAATTATGAAAATTTGGTTTTGGGATGAAATCGTCCGGACGTTCTGTTCCAGACGAATTCGTTAGATCGGGGACGATTTCGTCTAATCTGAGACGATATCGTCCAATGGTCAAAACAAATCCTAAATATGGCATGAAAAATGGGGGAAGCGGGTAAAAGGCTGTTTTAACGGGCAGTTTGGGGTTGAAATTCAAATTTTAATATTTTATCTGTTTACTAAGGTTTTAACCGTGCCAATTTTAGGGTGCTACATATATATATTGATCTTCTTTGTTTTATGTGACTTTGTGTGATTTATTGGATGATTTATTACATTTTCTTATGATGGTTGTGTTACATAATTTCTTGTAGTCATGCTTTGATTTTTGAACATTTTGATCATGCTTAACATAAAAGGAAAATGATTTTGTAAAGTGTGTTTTGAGAAAGATGTTTTTGTGTGATGATATATTTGAGGGATTAGCAATGAACCTCGAAGGATGTTGTGTTGTTATATGACCGTTGGTGGAGATCGATGCTCGCTAGGTCATGAAGCAGATCCTGTTATGAGGAAGTTTTGTATTGCTAATACCAAAATATTGTGTGCTTAAGAATAATCTTAAGGCTTTATGATGAGAAAGAAATGTTTGATGTTGTTTTGGGACAAGATGTTTGATAGATGTTGTGAAAATGTATGAATTTAAGCATGAAAATTTTGAAATATGATTTGCGCTAAGCATATAATTCCTAAGTGTGAAATTATATGAAATAATTACTTAGGAATTATACCTATCATCGTGAAAATCAAAATGAAATGCATGATGATATATGATTTTGAAAATGCAAGTTGTATTTTGAAAATAAATCATTGTGTCACATGTTGGAAAATTTTGAAGATAATATATATATTGTATGTGCTAAAATGAAGTGAGTTGTGGGGATTAATGCAAATGGTTACAAACTTATGTTTTATAGCAAAAATCAAAGAAATATTTTAAATTATTTCAAGGATAAAGTCAAATTTATCAAGAACCCAGTGTGTGATTGTGTGAGTTCATCATCCATTTTGATTCATCATAATGACACAAAATATCTCAAGGATCAAATGTGTGTGCTTTGTAATGTTCATTTACCAATTTTGAGTAAGGTAGTGATGCAAGCAAACTTGAATGAACCAATGTGTGTGCAAGTGAAGGGTTCATTAACCATGATTTTTGTGCATGAAACCATACCAGACTACTATGTAAGTCAAGTCATCAAAAGCTAGCTAATCCACAAGCGGACATAGGTCTGTACAAAATAAGGTCGCTAATGTGACAGACATGTCACCACATGAAAAGGAATTACCCAAGGCCAAGTAAGTTGGGCACAAATCACCTGTTATGGGGCTTACCTCATGATTTTCGAATAACTGAGAATTCCAGGGATTCAAGCTCATTCACCCTTATTTTCTTCACTTTCAAGGGGTAGGGATTTTGTTCATTTTGTTTTGAACAAGGGGATTTTATTGCTTTTCTTTTTTCTCTTTTCGTTCTCTTTTTAATTTTTTCTCTTTCTTTTTCTTTTGATTTTTGACTTTTTCTTTTCTTGATTTTTCTTTTGGGATACTTGCTCGGATTGGCTATAGAGCAAGGGATTTTTATTCGGGCAAGGGTGAGCTTGTCCTTTTGCCAATTCTCAAAAATTCTAGACCATGCACATGATAGGATAGCAGGGGAAACTTTTCGCTCAAGAGACTAAGACTACTATGTAGTATCATTTTTTGAATTTGCAACAAATCATTTTAATGTGTAAAAGTGTACTTGGTTCAAGAAGTAGCAAGATCATTTCCCAAAACTCAAAATATTATTTAGTGAAATAGTGATCTTCGATACAAGAGAGATTTATAATCATAGTGATAAAATCAAAATAATTAATTTGTGAAATTAAGTGTATGGTTCAAGATAACTTCTGAATTTATCCAAAATAAAGGAAAATATAGCTTCAAAATTTTGAAATACAAAAATAAATAACAATGCAGAATGATTTGAAATAATTTTGAGATTTTGATATTTTTTTATTTTTTTAGTTGTTTTATTTGATTTTTATTTTATTTGATTTTTTACTTTTGATGATGGAATTGGTGGTATATACAAGATGATCTATATACACTATATGAGATGATTTGCGTATAGCATGTCTAAGGTGGCTTCAAAATCAAAAGAGGTTTTGAAGGATAATTTGGTTGTAGTGTAAGTGATTGAAGTTGATTGGTTGATAGTTGAGATTGTTGTGATGAAGGATTATGACTAGATATAGATGAAGAAATATGATGAATAAAAGGTGATAAATAGGAAAAGAATAGAAAACTTGATAAAATAAATAAAGAGAGAATGAAGAACAAAAGGTGTGAAAAGTGGCGATGATGATAAAGAGGAAGAGAATAGAGAACTTGATGTGATAATAATAAAGAAAGAAAGAATGAAGAACAAAAGGTGATGAATAAAAGGTAGCGATAACAAAAGCTTTGTTATAATGTAGAATAATGTAGCAAAAGATTTGACTTTTATATGTGTAAAATTGATCATGTTACAAAACAAAATGTCGAAGGATAAGAAGGTTCTTCATTCTTATCACTATCTTCAAGTCTTGATAATATGGAGGGAGCATATGTGAAAGATATGCATGGGTGTTATTTGGTAAACAAGGATGATCGGATATGGATGAAAAAAGTGATTGATAGGAGGTAATTGTGACAATGGAGAATGTATAGAACTTGATGTTTCAACCATTAAATATTCTTCAAATGGTGTTGGGTCACCATGTATGGTAACAATTTTATTTGCAAGTTTAAACTTCAAATATTGATGAAGAGTGGAAGGGACAACCCTCATCGTATGAATCCAAGGACTTCTGAGAAGTAGGTTGTAAGGTGAAGGGAAAGATGCTACATAAAACAAAGTATCCAAGATCTTGGGTCCACTCTTAAGGGGAAGAATTATAGTGCCTCGAGCTTCTTGAATTTCATTGTTAAAATATTTTATAATAACATTTGATTCATTGAGATCTTCTTCCTTTAATCCAAGTTTTTGGAATAATTGATAAGTGCATAAATTAAGAGAGGAGCCATTATCTACCATGATAGTTTTAATAGATGTTTCTTTAATAAATCCTGTAATGTAAAGAGAGGAGTCTTCTTGTGGAGTAGAGGAAGGAATCTCCTCATCATAGAATGAAATATGGTTAACCTCAAGAGGGCTTACACCATTAATTGTGTTCTTAGGGAAAAGATCATGAGGAACAAATTGTTGGCTAAGTATCTTGAACAAAGTTTCCCTATGAACATGAGAACTTTGTAATACTTCTAAAAGGGATATCTTTGCTTGAGGATTAATCACTTGTTGTTGGCTATCAAAGTGGATTTCAGATTGAGATTTTGATGCTAAATATGGGCTTTCTATGCTTACATTCCATTTTGGATCATTCTCTAGAGCCAAAGATAGTTTTGAAGGTTGGTCAAATGAGGAATCCATATCTTGAATATCAAATTGAGTTGATTGAACTTGAGGTTGCTCATTTGTAGTTTCTATTACAATATTAGTGATATCATTGTGATGGGACATATTAAGATGCAATATTTGATTGGTTTCCTATTGTTGATAATTGAATAGGGGTTCTTGGGAGATCCCCATGTCTTGATTGATTATGGGTATTTTTTGTGTAGGAGTTTGATTGTTTATTGGAGATTTATAATCAGTTGTAGATTGTAATTCCTTTATAGTGAAAAGACCCTCATCAATCAAATATTGAATTGCACATCTTAAATTTCTACATTTTTGTGTCATATGTCCATCCATTCTATGATATTCACAATGTAGCTCAGGTTTATACCAATATCTTGTGGTATCAGGTTGTCTTATGGGAGGGAACTCAATCCTATTTGTATCAAGTAAATGCTTGAGAATTATATCCATTGGTTGATTGAGCTTAGTAAATTTACGTGGTGAAGGTTTTTGAGAGGCTTTTGATAATAGGCTTAGGAATTCAGCCATAAAAGGACTTAATGGTTTATTACCTCTTTTTTCTTTATTATGGGTAGAATGATGATAGGAATATTGTGAAGTATGATGTGAGTGCATGGTAGGATTGGAAGAAGAAGTATTTCCTTGTTGAAATGGATGTGTTGTGTTGAAAGAAGAATGTTGAAATGGTGGAGAAGGATTGTATGTGGATCGATAGGCATAATATGGATATGTGGGAGAAAATATAATATCATTATGAAGAGGATTGGAAAAGGGATTGTTTTGTTGTGGTAAGGATGAAAAATGAGAAAAGTGTGATAAAGGTGATGTTGAATATGGATGAGGTTGGTCATAATCAACAAATGCATTTGGCTGAATTTTCCCAACATTATTGATGGGCTCATATTGATTTGAGTTAAGACTCATGGTTTCTTTAGTACTTCTAAAAGTAATATTTGGTATCTACCATTTATAATTGAATCTAAAACATACAAATTTGAAATGATGATTTTGTTGTTGTTTTTCTTGTATATTTTTATTTTTATTTTTTTATGTTTTTGATGTTTTTGAATAAGAAGGATGCCTATGTTATTCACGTTGGGTTCACCAAAGAATGTAGCCCAAAAATTCTCGCACTCCTTTCCTCAAGGCAGATGGATCCATGCCTTAGAGGGGAATGGGAGAATGGATGGTCTACACCTCAAAAGAGAGGTACTTAATCGTACCTTCTATATATGGTGATTTTTCGACGAATGGGTTTGGGTTCACCAGGAAGCATTTGTGGCTGCTTCCATGCCTAGGTTGTAGGATTTGTTTAGATGAGTTATTTTTAATCAAATCACATGCACCTAAGTTTGGCCAAGATGCAAACTAAACTAAACTATATGCACTTTTGATTTACATGAAGACAACAGATATGAAAACAAAATGCTAATGCAATGTTAAAGCTTGATTCAGAAATAAATTCAAACGTGCACCTAATCCGGATGTCTGATGAAGATTCTGTCATTTTTTGTAGGTCAAAATCATCTCTGATTTTATAGAATCATCTGCAATTTGTCAAAATCATCTCTAATTTGATAAAATCATCTCTAATTTGACAAAATCATCTCTAATTTGATGAAATCGTCTCTAATTGTCAGAAACCTGCAATAGAACAATTTGATGGCAGAAATGGTGCAACATGCAATTATATGATCACAAATCTAGGTTAAATGGACAGATCAATTATATGGAATGTTTACTAAATGATCAATGTTAACTCTACTAAAGTAATGTGATGATTCATACTTTAAATAATGACATTATGTAAATTGAAATAGAATGAAGGTGAACACCAAATGCAGTAATTAAATATAATAATCAAATGCAATGCAAATTGAAATTAAAAGCAAATAGATGCAAACAGAGTTTTGAAGTTGCCCCCAAGTGATCTGGTGATGAAATCATCTCCAATGTGACAAGATCGTCTCTAATTTGATAAAATCATCTCTAATTTGACGAAATAGTCTCGAACGATATCGTACGCTATCGGATGATGCGCGGTCCAAACCTGCAATAAAATAATGAAAAGACAATGCAATAGAGGGGAGGCTCTAACTATTTCGTAAGCTAATGATTTCGGGAGTTAAAGGGCTAGGAGAAATCAAAGAAAAGGGCTTGGATTAAATAGGCTTGGGGATTTTTTGGGGAGTTGTGATTCTTCCCCATTTAGGTGATTTTGGTGGATTTCAGACAACCATAATGCCTCTATGCACTATCCTAAGATAACGAGGGATTGAAGCTAATTTTGTCATTTTATCTAAGCTAGGAAGATTTTCCATTTTGAATAAAAAAATTTCAAATGATTTCATATGGGAATTCGGGATGATTTTGTACGATTAGAGATGATATCGTCTAATCGGGGATGATACCATCACACGGTTGCAACAACATTTATTATTGGCATGAAAATCAAGAAAAATGATGTCAAAATTGGATATATAATATACCGTTGGAAAGATCTTTTTGAGCCCTATCCAATGGTATAAAATTTGAGAAGAATTGAGATGATTTGATAGGGTAAAAATTCTCTTGAATATGACCTTACTTTTCTAGGAGAAAAACTAAGGAAAATGAGTCAATTTTTCATGTCTACATTTTGCCCCCTCTTTGACGTATTTATGAACAATAAATGCATCAAAGAAAAGTGTAGACACTTGAGTAGAAATGATTATGATTTGACATGGGAAAAAATGGAGTAGATGGTTTAGAATGAATAGTTTATGTGAAATTGATGTTTTAGAAAAATAATTACTAATTTACTGACTAGGATGCCCCCTCGAGTTTTTACACCAAATTCTACGTTTGGTGGAAAACTCAAAATTTTCTGATATATATTGATCTTCTTTGTTTTATGTGACTTTGTGTGATTTATTGGATGATTTATTACATTTGCTTATGATGGTTGTGTTACATAATTTCTTGTAGTCATGCTTTGATTTTTGAACATTTTGATCATGCTTAACATAAAAGGAAAATGATTTTGTAAAGTGTGTTTTGAGAAATATGTTTTTGTGTGATGATAGATTTGAGGGATTAGCAATGAACCTCGAAGGATGTTGTGTTGTTATATGACCGTTGGTGGAGATCGATGCTCGCTAGGTCATGAAGCGGATCCTGTTATGAGGAAGTTTTGTATTGCTAATACCAAAATATTGTGTGCTTAAGAATAATCTTAAGGCTTTATGATGAGAAAGAAATGTTTGATGTTGTTTTGGGACAAGATGTTTGATAGATGTTGTGAAAATGTATGAATTTAAGCATGAAAATTTTGAAATATGATTTGCGCTAAGCATATAATTCCTAAGTGTGAAATTATATGAAATAATTACTTAGGAATTATACCATCATCGTGAAAATCAAAATGAAATGCATGATGATATGAAATTATTTGTTCTTTAAAAATGCAATTTATATTTTGAAAATAAATCATTGTGTCACATGTTGGAAAATTTTGAAGATAATATATATATGTATATAGTGCTAAAATGAAGTGAGTTGTGGGGATTAATGCAAATGGTTACAAACTTATGTTTTATAGCAAAAATCAAAGAAATATTTTAAATTATTTCAAGGATAAAGTCAAATTTATCAAGAACCCAGTGTGTGATTGTGTGAGTTCATCATCCATTTTGATTCATCATAATGACACAAAATCTCTCAAGGATCAAATGTGTGTGCTTTGTAATGTTCATTTACCAATTTTGAGTAAGGTAGTGATGCAAGCAAACTTGAATGAACCAATGTGTGTGCAAGTGAAGGGTTCATTAACCATGATTTTTGTGCATGAAACCATACTAGACTACTATGTAAGTCAAGTCATCAAAAGCTAGCTAATCCACAAGCAGACATAGGTTTGTACAAAATAAGGTCGCTAATGTGACAGACATGTCGCCACATGAAAAGGAATTACCCAAGGCCAAGTAAGTTGGGCACAAATCACCTGTTATGGGGATTACCTCATGATTTTTGAATAACTGAGAATTCCAGGGATTCAAGCTCATTCACCCTTCTTTTCTTCACTTTCAAGGGGTAGGGATTTTGTTCATTTTGTTTTGAACAAGGGGATTTTATTGCTTTTCCTTTTCTCTTTTCGTTCTCTTTTTTATTTTATCTTTCTTTTTCTTTTGATTTTTGAATTTTTCTTTTCTTGATTTTTCTTTTGGGATACTTGCTCGGATTGGCTATAGAGCAAGGGATTTTTATTCGAGCAGGGGTGAGCTTGTCCTTTTGCCAATTCTTAAAATTCTAGACCATGCGCATGATAGGATAGTAGGGGAAAATTTTCGCTCAAGATACTAAGACTACTATGTAGTATCATTTTTCGAATTTGCAACAAATCATTTTAATGTGTAAAAGTGTACTTGGTTCAAGAAGTAGCAAGATCATTTCCCAAAACTCAAAATATTATTTAGTGAAATAGTGATCTTCGATACAAGAGAGATTTATAATCATAGTGATAAAATCAAAATAATTAATTTGTGAAATTAAGTGTATGGTTCAAGATAAATTTTGAATTTATCCGAAATAAAGGAAAATATAGCTTCAAAATTTTGAAATACAAAAATAAATAACAATGCAGAATGATTTGAAATAATTTTGAGATTTTGATATTTTTTTTATTTTTTAGTTGTTTTATTTGATTTTTATTTTTTTGATTTTTTACTTTTGATGATGGAATTGGTGGTATATACAAGATGATCTATATACACTATATGAGATGATTTGTGTATAGCATGTCTAAGGTGGCTTCAAAATCAAAAGAGGTTTTGAAGGATAATTTGGTTGTAGTGAAGGTGATTGAAGTTGATTTGTTGATAGTTGAGATTGTTGTGATGAAGGATGATGATCAGATATAGATGAAGAAAGATGATGGATAAAAGGTGATAAATAGGAAATGAATAGAAAACTTGATGTGACAATAATAAATAAAAAGAGAATGAAGAACAAAAGGTGGTGATGATGATAAAGAGGAAGAGAATAGAGAACTTGATGTGATAATAATAAAGAAAGAAAGAATGAAGAACAAAAGGTGATGAATAAAAGGTAGCGATAACAAAGCTTTGTTATAATGTAGAATAATGTAGCAAAAGATTTGACTTTTATATGTGTAAAATTAATCTTGTTGAAAAACAAAATGTTAGAGGATAAGAAGGTTCTTCATTATTATCACTATCTTCCAAGTCTTGATAAGATGGAGGGAGCATATGTGAAAGATATGCATGGGTGTTATTTGGTAAACAAGGATGATCGGATATGGATGAAGAAAAGTGATTGATAAGAGGTAATTGTGACAATGGAGAATGTATAGAACTTGATGTTTCAACCATTAAATATTCTTCAAATGGTGTTGGGTCACCATGTATGGTAACAATTTTATTTGCAAGTTTAAACTTCAAACATTGATGAAGAGTGGAAGGGACAACCCTCATCATATGAATCCAAGGACTTCAAATAAGTAGGTTGTAAGGTGAAGGGCAAGATGCTACATAAAAAAAAGTATCCAGGATCTTGGGTCCACTCTTAAGGGAAAGAATTATAGTGCCTCGAGCTTCTTGAATTTCATTGTTAAAATATTTTATAATAACATTTGATTCATTGAGATCTTCTTCCTTTAATCCGAGTTTTTAGAATAATTGATAAGTGCATAAATTAAGAGAGGAGCCATTATCTACCATGATAGTTTTAATAGATGTTTCTTTAATAATAGTCTCGGACGATATCGTATGCTATCGGATGATGCGCAGTCCAAACCTGCAATAAAACAATGAAAAGATAATGCAATAGAGGGGAGGCTCTAACTATTTTGTAAGCTAATGATTTTGGGAGTTAAAGGGCTAGGATAAATTAAATAGAAGGTCTTGGATTAAATAGGCTTGGAAATTTATTGGGGAGTTGTGATTCTTCCCCATTTAGGAGGATTTTAGCAAATTTTGAAACCATAACGTCTGCATGCTTATCCTAAGATAACCAGGGTAGTTGTAGCTAATTTTGTCTTCTTATCAAACTAGAAATATTTTGGTTTTGAATAAAATTGTCCAAATGATTTTGTATGGGAATTCAAGATTATTACGTACAATTAAAGACAATATCGTCTAATCGAAGATGATATCATCGCACGGTTGCAACAACATGTATTTTTTGCACACAAATTGAGGAAAATAATGTCAAAATTGGACATATAATATACTGTTGGAAAGCTCTTTTCAAGCCCTATCCAATAGTATAAAATTGGAGAAGAATTGATATGATTTGATAGGGTAAAATTTATCTTTAATATGACCTTACTTTTTAGGAGAAAAACTAAGGAAAATAAGTCAATTTTTCATGTCTATAGTCACCCACATATACAGAACAAATCTCAATAGATACTAGTGAAGCAACACCATAAGATGATACTATGGCTATTTTAGTACATGCTCTTATGGGGATAATAGCTCATCATACAATTAAGGTACCAGGATTTATTAGGCACAAACATATTAATGTGTTGATTGATTCAGGTAGTACACATAACTTTATTGACATCAAGACTGCTAAAGCATTGAACTTGTACATTAATACTACCAATCAAGATAAGTTTCAAGTTTTAATTACAAATGGAGGAAACGCTCAATGTGTTGTTAGAACGTATCCAATTTTAATCCAAATGGGAAATTACACTTGGTGAGTAACTCTCTTCCTTATGAACTTGGGAAGTTTAGATGTTATTTTGGGTGTCGAATGGTTAGAAAATCTAGAAGTTGTTAGTTTTAATTTTCAAAAATTATATGTTGAATGGAAAGAGAACATGAAGACTATTCTGTCTCTAAGGAATTCAATCTCCACCATCCAAGGTGGTGAGTTCACACTACATGGAAAAGATATTCAAGAAAGGATGTTATGGATTCATAGCTCAAATCAATTGCATGGAAGTTCAAGCACTGAATACCCCTATAATTCTCTAAAAATACCTTCAAGATATTATGGTTAAATATGATGAAGTCTTCAATGAATTGAAAGGGCTACCTCCCAAACTATCTCATGACCATGACATACACCTTGTACTTGGAAGTCTTCCTCCTAATTTCCATCCTTACCATTATCCTCAATCATAAAATATAGAAATAGAGAATTTGGTTCAAGAAATGTTAGAACATGGCATCATTCATCCTAGCATTAGCCCTTATTCTTCACAAGTAGTAATGGTTCGTCACAAGGATACTTCATGGCGCATGTGTCTAGATTTTTGACCTCTAACAAAAATTACCATAAAATATAAGTTCCCTATCCCTATCATTGATGACCTATTAGATGAATTACACAGTGCTAGTTATTCCACTAAATTGGAACTTCACTTTGGCTTTCACTAAATTCAGATGAGAGAAGAAGACATGCCTAAAATAACTTTTCACACTCATGAAGGTCATTATGAATTTCTATTCATACCCTTAAGTATTACTAATGCTCCATCAACATTTCAAAGCCTTATGAATCACATATTTAGGTCATAACTTCATAATTTTGTCCTAGTGTTCTTTTATGATATCCTAGTTTATAGAAAAACTTGGAAAGATCACCTAAGCCATGTTGATAAGGTTCTACATTTATTATGAAAGGAAAAAAAAAGTCAAAAGATCCAAATGTGCCTTTGGGGACCCAAGAAGTTGAATACTTAGTTCATATTGTCTCTCATGAAGGAGTCAAAGTAGATCCACAAAAAATAAAAGATATTCAAGATTGGTCACTTCCTTAAACTCTTAAAAAACTTAGGGGATTCCTAGGTCTTACAGGTTATTACAGAAAATTGGTACATAACTATGGCAAAATTGCAGCTCCTCTCACAACACTTACAAAAAATGATGCATTTATTTGGAACGAGGCTACATCTCAGGCATTCCAAGCACTCAAAGATGCTATGAGCTCCACCCCAGTATTGGCCACTCTAGATTTTAGTAAACCTTTCGCTATCGAATGTGATGCTTCAGGTATAGGAATTAGTGAAGTTTTAATGCAATATGATCATCCATTGGCATTCAAAAGCAAAAAACTTTCAAGAAAAAAAATTGGGATGCCCACATATGAGAAATAAATATTGGCTATTCTACATGCCATCGAGAAATGGAGGTATTATTTACTCAGCAAATGCTTCATCATAAAAACTGGTCATAGTAGTCTAAAGTACTTTCTAGAACAATGTTTCTCCTATCATAAATAAAACAAGTGGATGACAAATTTATTGGGATATGATTTTGTCATTGAGTATAATAATGACAAATAAAATGTAGTAGTAGATGTATTATCCCATAAATATGAATATGAAGTGTTATCGATGCCATTTTGGGTCCTTGTACTCAATAGGTTTCTTAAATCCAAGAAGAATGGTTGGTTGATACTAAAACTACTCAGATTATTCAAGATATTAATAAAGTATCATCAAAGCATCCTTATTTTTTATATATTGACAAGGTGTTATGCAAAAATATCACATTTACATTCCACAAAATTCCACTATTAAATCCATGAAGAAACACATTCTTCTCCATCAACAGGGCACTTAGGATTTTTGAAAATATATCAATGGGTGAAATGATCCTTTTATTGGAAAGGATTAAAATCTAATGTCAAGACATTTGTTGTTGGATACAAATTATGCCAATGCAATTAGGGTGAAATAGTCAAATCTCCAGGTCTTCTTCAACCCTTACCAATTCCTAACCACCAATGGGAGCACATATCAATAGATTTTATTGAAGGTCTTCTTAAGTCAAAAGTTAAAACTATGATTTTTGTAGTAGTGGATTGTCTTTTAAAGTATGCTAACTTCAGTGCTCTACAACACCCATATTCTACAAGAAAAGTGGCCAAGGTATTTATTGATTCCATTTTCAAGTTACATGGAATACCTAAAACTATTGTAAGTGATTGTGATCCCATATTTACTAGCAATTTTTGAAGGCAATTATTCTATCTCAGTGGTACCAAATTAAATATTTCATTTGCATACCATCCCCAAACTAATGGTCAAACTAAACTTAATAATAGATATTTGGGTACCTATATACATTGCTTTGCTCAAGATAAGTAGTATCAATGGAGTCACTGAATTTCATTAGCAGAATGGTGGTATAAAAATTCTTATCATTCTTCCCTCAAGATGTCTCCATTTGAAGCATTGTATGGGTTAAAACCACCAAAAATAACATATTATGTTCCAAGATCTTCCAAAGTAGCTCAAATAGATGACTTGTTTCAACATCGTCATTCAATGCTCAATATTCTTAAAGATAATTTGATCTAGGCACAAAATCATATGAAGCAGCAATAAGACTCATACTGCTCAGAATGATAATTCAATATAGGAGATATGGTTTTCTTATGACTGCAACCTTACAAGCAGTTGTCATTGAATATCAAGACTAGTCAGAAGTTGGCTCTGAGATTTTATGGTCCTTATAAGATAGTTCATCGCATAGGTGAGGTAGCATATCAATTGGAGCTTCCTCCTTCCTGTATACATATAATTTTTCATGTTTCCTATATAAAAAAGGTGATTTTCCAAAAAGTACACTTCCAAACAAAGCTTCCACTACTTGACAAAGAAGGATGTATAAATCTTCAACTAGAAGCAATATTGCAAAGCAGATCATGTCATCTTTGATCTTGCCACAATAAATAATTTCTAATTAAATGGTAGGATCTTCCAGTAGAAGATGCTACATGGGAAACACAAAGTATTTTTGAGTCATTTCCAGCTTTGAGGACAAATATTTTAGAGGAGGGAAGCCATGTTACAACACCAATATAGCTAGTCGGATATATTTCCAAGTGATCATCAATTTATTGATTTACTTTAATATAGTTGTAAGCTGATTTACAATTAAAATCATCAATCATAAAATTAATCCATTTGTGTATTCACAAGAGAATTAACCCTCTGATTACACCATATAGATAATATTTGATTTATCGGAGGGGTAGTAGATGAGACGTTTTTCGCAGGACTGCCCAAACTTCTGAACTCGTTTTGGCCATATCTCACTCATCCAAACTTGGATTGAGCTAAAATTTTGAGGGTAGATGCTTGAAAAAACCTAGAACATATCCAAAAATTTTCATATCATTTGGACCAACATAGATCCTAGCACATCCCTATGTGTGAACGACATATTTGGCAAGAGGCTATGCAAGGGTTCCATCTAGATTGAGTGCAAGCAGCTCTAGAGGTTGGTTTTTAGGGCCTTTGGGCCCTAGAGATCCAAATGAAATTAGAATAATGATTCAGGTAAATCATCCACATATTTTTTTCCTTCAAGAAATAAAGATGTCAATGGAGGATATGGACTTAATTGCTAGTAAAATTTGGCCAGCTGGAAAAGTGGTTTCTCTTAGTTCCCAAGGGACTTTGGGTGGCATTGCTTGTCTTTGGGATCCAAAAGAGGTAGTTATTCACCATATGGTTGGCATTTGGGGTTTGTTGGGTATAGCTATTCAAATTAGACATTCCAAATAGATTATGCTCTACATTACTGTTTATGCTTCGATTTCTATGGAGGAAAAAAGAAGACAATGGAAGGATATTACTCATATTATCTCTCATTTTCCTAAAGCTTGGATCTTGATCGGAGGAGATTTCAATACCATCCTCTCTCTAGATGAGAAAAGGGAGAGAAATAGAAATTTGGACAAAAGCACTGACCTCATGAGCGAATATATTGCAAACCTCCATCTTGTGGATATCCAACCAGATAATGGCCTTATGACTTGGTCTAATAGAAGGCAAGGCTTAGCTTGTATAATGGAGATATTGGATAGGTTTTTTCTCTCTAAAAATTTCTTAATCCATGGTCACATTCCTAAAGTGAAGACTCTTAATAATGTTGGTTCGGATCATTGGCAAATCATGGTGGAAATGTGGAAAACCAATGTGAGTTTCTCTCCTTTTTGTTTTCAATTAATGTGGCTTAGAGACATTTCCTTCAGACCTCATGTGCAACAATGGTGGAAGGAAGGTAAACCTAGGCATGGGACTAAGATGTTCTGTTTTGCCAAAATACTGCAATACATTAAATCCAAAATCAAGACTTAGAACTAGAAAGAGTTTGGGGATGTTCATAAAAAAAAACATGAAGTTATTGCTCATCTTGAAAATTTGAATAAGAAAATCCGTTTAGATGGCCTCACAGAGAAGAGAAGTGTAGATGAAATTAAACTCACAACTCAGTTAGAGGAATGGGAAAAAAGAGAAGAAATCTTATGGAAGCAAAAATCTAGAATTCAATGGCTCAAAGAAGGAGATCGAAACACAAATTTCTTCCACAAATATCTTCTAGCTCGAAGATCTCACAACTTTATTTCTTCCTTAAAATCAGATTCTGGAGATGTTGTTTATACTTGGGATGGCATGAACTCTATTGTTGTTGATTACTTTTCCAATATTTTTTCTGCTACTCCCCTTGACTCAGCTTCACAATATAATGTTCTTCAAGCAATCCCTTCTCTTATCACTTCTGAGGAGAACTCTATTTTTATTGCTCCTATTACTATCAATGAGCTTCAACAAGTAGTTTTTAAAATGCAAAAAGGGAAAACCCTAGGTCTTGATGGTTTTCCTATTGAGTTCTACCAAGAGTTTTGGGATATCCTTCATGTTGATTTATTAGAGGTGGTGGAAGAAGCCAGGAAATCCAAAGAAATTTTGAAGGTTATCAATAAAACTTATATTACTCTTGTTCCAAAAGCTCAAGAGGTTGATCATATCTCATATTTTAGACCTATTGCTTTATGTAATGTTCTTCTCAAAATCATTACTAAAATCATGGCAAAAAGGTTGAAGCCTCTTTTGCATAAGATTATTTCCCCAGAGCAAGGGGGTTATGTGGAAGGACGTCAAATAGTAGATGAGATAGTTCTTGCTCAGGAAGCCATCCATTCCATGGATATGCAAAATTCTCCTTCCATGTTCATTCGGTTAGACTTATCCAAAGCTTATGATAGAGTGGATTGGCACTTCCTTATCAAAGTTTTGAGGCAATTTGGTTTCTCTAAGGATTGGATGGATTGGATTATGGGATGTATCTCTTTAGTTTCCTACTTAGTTCTTATCAATGGTAGGCCTTCTCAGTCTTTCCCAGCTTCCAGAGGTATTAGGCAAGGTGACCCGCTATCCCCTTATTTATTCATCATTCTTGTTGAATGCTTGGGTAGGACTATAACCAAAAAGAGGGAAAACAAAACCCTTGAGGGAGTTACCATTGCTCATGGAGCTAGACCTATCTCTCATCTTCAATTTGTGGATGACTCTACTCTTTTAGGTAAAGCTACAATTAAGGAAGCTTCTAATATTAAGCAAATCATTAGCTATTTTTCTAAGGCTACTGGGCAGTTGATCAATGAAGACAAATCTAAAGTTATTTTCTTTCACTGCTCTGCTAGACAGGAATCCATGGTCTTGGATAAACTAATATATAAGAAGACCTCTCTTCCAATCACTTATTTAGGTATTCCCATAAATATTCAAAGGCAGAAAAATAAAGATTGGAATTGGTTGTTGGACAAAGTCAAGAAGAAAATTGGAAAGTGGACCAACAAGTGGCTTTCTTACGGGGTAGAATCACCTTGGTAAAATCAGTCCTTCAAGCTATTCCTATTTATGTTTCTTCCATTTTGAATATCCCAAAGGTTGTTCTTCGAGAATTGGATCAAATCAGTCATCGTTTCCTTTGGAGTGGTACTAAGGAGAAAAGAAAATGGGCCTTGGTGAAATGGGATACTTTATGTCTTCCTAAGAGTGAAGGGGGGTTAGGATTACGGTCTTCAATTAATAACAACAAAGCTTTAGCTACTAAATTATATTGGAGGATGTTGCATAACCCCAATGCTCTTTGGGCCAATAATCTTCGTGCTAAATATGCTGAGAACAAAAGTCTTGAAGACCTTGTTCGCTATCAACTTCCTACCAAAGGTTCTCCCATTTTAGAAGTTCTTAAGACTGGTGAGGATTTGATAAAGAAAAAATTATTTTGGATCATTCATAATGGTCAACATGCAAATTTTTGGACAGATTCTTGGGATGGTCACAAGCCTTTGATAACTCAGTTTCCCGATTGGAGGCCTTGGATGGAGGAGCTTCATCGAGCTAATTGGATAAAGGTGGCTAATTACTATCGGTACCATACTGGTAATTCAAAGGTTGGTAGATATTGGATCCCTATTGAGGACTGGCCTATTCAAATCCTAGAAAGGCAAAGACAAGATATCCAAGGCATCCTTCATATGAGATCCCTCTCTTGGTCCCATGAAAAATATTGTTTTGGATGGAACAACACTACTAAGGGTGAGTATTCAGTTGCTCAAGGTTATTTGACCTTATGCCATAATAATCCCAACCATTCTTTTGACATATTTTCTCGATTGTGGGCTCAAAAGCTCTAGCCTAAGGTGAGGTTCTTTAATTGGCTTTTATTGCATCAGTAGGGTGCTTACTTGGTGAGCAACTTATGAAGCGTGGTTTTCATGGCCCTTTTAGATGTGAAATGTGTGAAGAGAATGTAGAAAATATCAACCATATTTTTATTGAGTGTACTTTAGCCTCTGAGCTATGGAGGAGAATGGCCACTTTACTTGGCTTACAGTGGTCCAATTTTTTTACTTTTGAACAACTTTGGAGGGATTGGCCTAATCAAGAGGGTGTTGATCATTTTATTAGGCGAGTAGTTTGGATGGGTTCTACCATTCTTCTTTGGAATATTTGGAATGAAAGGAACAACCAAATTTTTAATCAAGATAGGAAGGATATTCACTATATTTGGCAAAATACCATAGCCAACTTAGTTGAATCAGTCCATCATCTCCTTAATCACCCCCAAAACTCCCACCAAATATGGGATCAAGTGATGCAAAGATTGAATATTAAACCTTCTAAGGGCAACCAACTTAAAGGGAATGTGAGTATTAGTAAGATGGATAGGAATAGAAATTGGCAACCTCCTCCTAAGGATTTTGGAAAAGTCAATACTGATGGAGCCTCTAGAGGGAACCCTGGAAAAGCCAATGTGGGAGGAATTGGTAGACTTTCAGATGGCTCCCTAGTTTTTACTTTTGCTGAGAATTTGGGTATTCTTTCCAATAACCTTGTTGAGGGGTATGGTATCCTCAGAGGCCTTCGAGGAGGCTACTAAGGTTGGATGGGAAAAGGTGTTAGTTGAGTCTGACTCTCAACTTATGATTAATCTCTTGAAGAATCCTTCTAAGAATCATAAGGTGGATTGGAGAATAAAAAGAATTATTGAGAAGATTCAGTTAATCCAGATGGGATTTTTGAAAGTTGATTACAATCATGTGGTCAGAGATCAAAACAAGAGTGTTGATGCTTTAGCTAATTGGGCTTTGGACAAAGGTGATCTTACTTGTTATGGCCACCCTCCTATATGGTGGGCTTCTCAAATTAGGGAAGCTCTTCTTTCTATCATTTCTTTGGATGGCTCCGGTTCTGAAGGTACCTAGTTTCTTCTTGTTTTTTTTTTTGCTTCTCTTTGGTTCATTCAGTTTTTTTTAGTTCCCTAGCTCATTCTATTCTTTATTTTGTTTCCTCTGTTGATTCTTGCCTTAATAGTCTTCTGGTCTAGATAGGTCATTGTTTTGTTCATTTTTTATTTCTTTTTCTTTTTTTCTTTTTTTGTTTTTTGTTTTTTTTCGTTTAGTTTTTTAAGGTGGGTGGGTTTTTTTATTTTGTTTTGTTTTTGTGTTCTTTGTGTTGTTTTTTGTTGTTCTTGTGTTTTTGTTGTTTTGTTTTTTTTTTATGTTTTTTGTTATTGTTCTTGTGTTTTTTTGTTCTTGTTCTTGGGTTTCTCTTTGTTTGTGTTATTTCATGTTTTTATGTGTGAGTGTTTTCTATATTTTTTGTTTTTGTTTATTGTCTATTGTTGGTTGTTTTTTATTTTTATTTTTATTTTATTTTTTAATTTTTTAGGTTTTGGTTGTGTTTATTTTTCATGTTTTTTTTGGGTTATGTCTTTGTAGTGTTTTGTTGTTTTTGTCTTGTTTGTGTTTTGTTATGTGGTTCTTGTGTTTTTCTATGTGGTTTGTGTTGTGGTTTCTTTTATCTTATTGTGCGTGTTTGGTTGTGCTTTTGTTTTTGACACACTCAAGGAGCATGTTTTTTATTTTATTTTATTATTTTTGTTGTTATTTACTTATTTTTAAATTGGTTTTGTGTGTTTGTTTGCTCCTTGAGTATGTCAAAGGTGGTAGGCCAGGTCCGAGTCCTGGGTGTTTTTGGCGGAATGGATACCCCTGCCTCCTTGGGTCTTACCCAAAAGTGGCATCCCTTTTGGGATGTTTTCCACAAAAAAAAATAGACTTAGCCCTCTCTAAGTGGTAAAGGATTGTAGCCCTCCTTAAGTGGCAAGAAATATTTGTTTTTACTTCATTTGATCTGTGTTGAATTAAATTTGTAAGTAGTAAGCCTACACTACCAAGGTGGGTCATGATAGTAAGTGTCATTTAGTATAGTGTGCATGTATGAGTGTGCAAGTGTCATAGAGTAAAGTGTGTAAGCAAATAGAGATTCAAGAGCCATGTATACAAGTGGCAAGATGATAAGCCAAAGAACACATGAGATTTATCTTATATATAGAATAGGAAAAATTACAACTCTCAGATATGCGAGGAGTGCAATAGTCAAGTATTAAAGAGTCACCTTTCTAAGTGTAGACTCAAAAAATTTATGCCCTTTTCCTTCAAGCTAATAGATACGTGCCTGGAAAGGGTATGAGAAAATAAGGGGTCTACACCTCATACAATAAGCACTTTTTTTATGCTCTCTTTGGTGGTTGTTAATGAATTATTGGTGGGTTCACTAGGAAACTCTTTGTGGTAGTTTCCACGCTTATGTAAAGTGAGAGTTTTATGAGTTCTTTATTTTAGCATACACCTGGGGTTTAGGCAAAATGAAACTAGGTCCTAGCTATATGCATTTCAATTTTCATGAAAATAATCAATAACCAATAAAAACTAATGCAATCTAATGAAATTAACTATATTTTACTATTTTATTTTTTCAAAATAATAATACTAATGCAATATAATATGACTAACTATATATATATATATATATATATATATATATATATATATATATATATATTGCTTTTGTATTTTCTTTTCAGATAATTATATGTAGAAAATAAAATTAAAACAAAAATTAAATAGTCAAAAACAAAACATAAACCAATTTTTTTGGTACTTATCTGATTTGAATGTATGATGAAATAAATACGTGTCTTGCAAAGCAAATACGTATCTTGAAGTGAATCCACGTACTTTTGGCTAGCCCACAAAATCACATATTTGTAATATCTTCAAATAGTTCTTTGCACAATACCCTTAAAATTTGGAATTTAGGATTTTGAGATCTGCTTAGATCACTGTAGATTAGATCTTGAGGGCATAGCAGTTAGATCCCCTAGGTCTAGTAAACAACCTTGCATAAGAGAATTTAAATAATAGGTGCATATATCTAAACCTAAATTGAATAATATAGATATAATCTAAATGGTTATTAAGTATTATTGAATGCAAATTAATCTAAGATAACATATATATGAGCATATAAATTCAAGAACCTGATTTTTCCAAATGACCATATTCATGGTAAATTATACAACGAAAAGGAATGTTATCATAGTCCACTACTTGATCCCAAGTGTCCTCTCCAAATTGTAATGTGATATTTTTAGGTAGGGGTTTGTCAAAATCCAATAAAACACAAACCCAAGCATAAATAATATATTCAATTTTTTTAGTACAATCAACAGCCATTGTAAAAGTTCCCAAAGAGTTTCTAATTGAAGAAAAAATAGTCAAATTTCAAAATTCAATTGGGATGCCAAAGAGTCTAACCCACATGGGACCTATAGAAGGCATCTCTTCTTCAAATTTAAATTTAGTATGCTAGGACTTCATAAAAAGCCCTACCCTTCCAAAGAACTAGGGACCCCCTTGAAATATTTTCTCTCTATATTCACTGTTAGAAAATAAAACAAGAAAATAATCATTTAGATAAATAGAGATTTGATACTCACCTTTAGTTTTCCAAATTTTTGTAGCCCAAACTTTGAAAGCATATAGGCTCAAACGAAAACCCAAGAAACAATAAATTAGTCCTCTTTTTCTAGATCTTCAATGCTAGTCTGAATGTCACCCATATCAAGATTAACAATATGAGTTCCATCAGGTGCTCTAATACATCCTAACTCATTTTTCCTCAAATTAATATTAGGTATTCTTATAGGTTTATGAGAATCCCATAGATTAACATTAGCATTAGACTAAGGTTGTCCACCATAGAGGACATCCCTAAAATTTATTTTTGGGGCTAAGCATTTCCCTTAAAAGGGGTTTCCATTATGTATTTATTTTGGGGGTGCACCTTAGCACTACAATCACTTGAGATCTGAACCATTTTTTGATCATATGCTTGAAACTTGTTTCGTGATCTCTTTAATCCATGCCCTAAATGTCGAGGAAAGGTATGCTTTTCACTTTTGTTTTATGCAGAATATTAGAAGCCATTGTTAATCAAATTCACTACATGATCTATTTAAAGATAAATTTCTAACCCATCTTGGGTCCCTTGCAACATATCCTACTAAAATATTGATCAAAAACCACAAAAATGTTGGCCACTAGGGTCGAAAGGTACCGAAAAACAACCTTTGGATCTGCTTGCACTCAACCCAAATGAAACCCTCATACAGCCACTTGCCAAAAATCTTGTTCACACATAGGTATGTGCTAATATCTCTATTTCTCCAAATGATCTAAAAATAAATGGAGACGTTCTAGAGTTTATCAGGAATCTACCCTCAAAATTTCCAATAGTAAATTACTCTATCCTTAGATTAATTCCAAACATTAAATTAATCACCCTTAGATTAATTCCATTAATCCATCAATTGATTAATTACAATTCCTAATATTGTAATAAAATTGATCTAAATACTATAGTATATTAATCTTCACTTTGATTATATTTCAAAACCAAGCTTACATTAATTTATCATTTTATTAAATGCACAATTAAAGATTAACGTTACATTAATCTATTAATAAAAACTATTGCAATAATCTTATCTTTGATTATTATAAAACTAAGGATTATATTGCATTAATCTTTAATTTGAACAATAAAGAGAATCCAAAGCTTAAGACCAATATATTCTATCATTAAACTAAGGTTTATACCATAATTATAAGACATTAGAATGATTAAATATCAAGCCCACTAACCCAAAACCAGGCAATGTTAGAAGGAGATAAACCATTTTTCTTTAAGCCCTAAGCAATCTTGAAAGAGAACATAAACCAAGCTGAAACCAATAAAGCAATAAATTGTCTAAATAAAACTTAAAATCTAGACAATCCAAGGTGCTACACACATTGTAAACCCAAGAGTATGCTACCCAAAAACACAACTCAGGCTAACATAGGGGAGGAAATTGGGTTTTAGGTTTAACACTAGGCATATGAGCAATGAATCTATGGTCCATAATGAAGGCAAACAATAGAATTATCTTGGATTATACTAGCTACCCATTGGTGCACTTCTCCATGCAAGGAGATCGATTCCATACTAGAAAATTCAAGCACATATCTTGAGCACCAAACTAAAACAAACCTAAAAATGAGGGTAGACATCATGCATTATAGAAAAAAGAAAATAGAATGCAAGCATCACAATCAATCAAACTAGTGGAAAGACAATGAGGAGAGGTGTAAGCTAGCATATAAAAATAACAAAGCAATACAATCACCAAATTCATGGTCAAATACCTAACAACAAGGAGTTACTTGATGTCATTCATCCCCACACTCCATTTACCCCTTCGTTACATCCATAATCGTTCTTTCCCTTATGCTCCTAATACTTTCTAAGTGCCTCATTTTCCAAACCATATCATCTATATAAGAGGACTGAGGCAAGGTGTTTGTAAATAGGGTGGCAACATAATATTGAAGGCATCACCCAATATCGGCCATTACCTTAAGCATGTGTTACTCATGTATCACAAAGGAAAGAGAAACCAAACAAATTATCTTTCCATAACTTAATTTTGCTATACTATTGCCATCAATAACAATAAATGCACCACTTCCAAGGTTAAATGTGGCCCAACACTTAGCCTTAACCAAGCAAGAAGCACATACAAAAACCAAGAACTCATATTACTAATGAAGAGTTACCAAATCGAAGGTATACAAATATTATTATCAACCAACAAATGCTTCAAAAACACACAAGAAGATAAATAAAATCAGCATGTCATATGTAAGAACAAATTCTTTCTCTTGATGTTTCATACCATCGTTTCATTCTTAAATGAGTGTCTCCTTATTTAATATAGAATTAGGCTATCACCAAACCATGTTAAGGAGACTCATTGTATGCAAATTTTCTAATATGATAGAAAAAACATGAGCATATGCAAACCATGATGCACCTACATGAAAAGGGTATTCATTCATGTTACCCTTGGTTTTTTGATGACCAAGTCATCATCATTATTTACCCTTCAATATGGTATCTCGTTCTTTGTGGCAAACTATTTTGTCCAACCATGAGAGTACCTAATCCTACAACCAAGAAGAGCATCAACAATACTATATTCTTATATAAAAGTACACAATATTAGAAGCATATATCCATAAAAAACATAAAGCTAAGCATTAAATATCATTCATTGATACATAGTCCAATTTTAGTAGCAATTCCTACCAAGGTGGGTCATGACAGTAAGTTTCATTTATTAGAGTGTGCATGTAGGAGTGTGCAAGTGTCATAGAGTAAAGTATGTAAGAAAATAGAGAGTCAAGAGCCATGTATAAAAGTGGCAAGATGAGAAGACAAAAGACACATGAGGTTTATCTTATGTATGGAATAAGAAAAATTGCAACTCTCAAATATGTGAGGAGTGCAATAGTCAAGTATTGAAGAGTCATCTTTCTATGTGTAGACTCAAAAATTTTGCACCCTTTTCCTTTAGGCTAATGGATTTATTCCTATAAGGGAGATGAGATAATAGGGGGTCTACACCTCATATGAGAAGCACTTGTGTCACAGTCTCTTTGGTGGTTGTCTATGAATTGTTGGTGGGTTCACTAGGAAACACTTTGTGGTAGTTTCCATGCCTATGTAAGGTGATATTTTGATGAGTTATTTTGTTTAGCATACACCTAAGGTTTAGGTAAAATGCAACTAGGTCCTAACTATATGCATTTCAATTTTCATGAAAATATCAGTAACCAATAAAAACTAATGCAATCTAATGAAATTAACTATCTTTTACTTTTCTTGTCTTTTCAAAATAATAAGACTAATGCAAGCTAATCTGACTAACTATATATATATATATATATATATATATATATATATATATATATATATATATATATTGCTTTTGTATTTTCTTTTCAGATGGTTATATGTAGAAAATAGAATCAAAATAGAAATGAAATAGTCAAAAATAGAACATAAACCAAAAATTTTGGTACTTATCTGATATGGATGTTTGATGCAGATGAATATGTGTCTTGCTGATCAAATACGCATCTTGTAGCGAATCCACGTACTATTGGCTAGCCCATGAAATCATATATTTGGAAGATATACAATGAGTTCTTTGTACAAGACCCTTAAAATTTGGAAGTTAGGATTTGGGGATCTGCTTAGGCCACTGTAGATCAAATCTTGAGGGCATAGTAGTCAGATCCCCTAGGTCTATTAAACAACCTTGCATAAGAGAATTTAAATAATGGATGCATAGATATAAACCTAAATTTAATAATGTAGATAGAATCTAAATGGTTATTAAGTATTATTGAATGCAAATTAATCTAAGATAACATATATATGAGCATATAAATTCAAGAGCCTGATTTTCCACCACATATGTTTTTTCACAAATTTGCATTGTAGACGTGAATACAAAATATACAAATTTATTGACTGTCAGAATGTGAATTCACTAGATTAGCAAGAAATAATAAATTTTCATCAGGAAATGTGATTAAATAATGTGCCAAGAATTATGAAGGAAACTTATACAAGATTGCACAACGGATCGGGAGATTGAATACATGAATAGTCATGATGATATGGTGGATCTACATAGTTACAAGTCTTTTCCTGTAATAAATCTCATGGCAGTAAAGAGATCCTATTCTATTATAGGTCTGATAGTTTATCAGACCTATAATAAAATATTAAATCCATGTTCTCTAAGTCAAAAACAATGATATTGCCTTAACTCATTATTCACCTCTCCATTCACCATTCAACTATCCAACTTATTATGAAGGTTTATTCTTGATTTTAATGGCTTTGTGGGTAATAGAATAGACTAGTAGTTGCAATATCTATGAGGTCAAATCAGATAGGGTTGAACCAATTTGGAGTTTCTCCAAATCCAATGAATTTGCATTCTAGATGCTAGGACAAAATCATTGGGATCGTACCATTGGCCAATTTGGGATGGAATCTGAATTATCATCTTTGATGGGAGGTGGATTCTATATTTCATGGATACACATCCTAGCCGCTAGGATACGAAATCATAAAAAGAGGAAAATATGCCAAATTAGTTGGCACATGTGGGGGGAAGACAATTTGAAAAAAGGAGGAAAATTATGTATGTGGGAGAAGATAGAAATTTGACATTGGTCAAATTTTCCTATCTATATTTTACCCCTATTTGGTGCATTTATGAACAAAATGCATCAAATAAAATGTAGATAATTTTGAGCATAAAAAGGATGGGTGGTTTTTTGACAAAAGACTAACATAAAGCTTATCGAAAGTATGCATTTTTCTTGTGAAAATTGAAGCATAGGAAAAATTAAAGAATGTTTTAATCTTTCTGGTTAAAGTGCCCCTTAATTTTCATGAGGAATGTCAAATTCCTCATGGAACTTAAAATCATGAATACAAAAATGAAAAGTGCAAAGTGAGATTAAAAATGAGGGTTTCAAAGACAAATTAGGGCAAAGCCTAATTCATTTTCCTTGCATGATTGAGGAGAAAAGAGCTCTAGAGAAAATGGGCATTCCCATACATCAAGTGATTTTAGTGCGAATGAGGGGAGGTGATGCATGGCTGAGCATGTGGGTAAGTAAAATTTTTTCTTTTACTACTTTTCATCCATTTATTTTTACAATTTTGTCAAATTTTTTATGGATTTGGGAAAGATTTTTACCATGCGAAACCCTTGCAATGAATTCGCATCTTGCAATGTAAATTTGTACTCTGCAAGAACCAGTCTTCTTGGGGCATGAATTAATTGAAAGGAAAAAAATTGCTTAAATAACATGAATTCATGAAAGAGGACACAAATTTATTGAAGACAACATAATTTAAAAAAAAAAGATAAAGTTAACTTGCAAATTTTGATTTGGTATCTTATTTTTCCATGCTTTTTGATGCTTTAATTTATTACTGATATAAAATTATGTTTCTTTTTGTGATTGTAGTTTGGCACTCTCAAGAATCGAGAGTGGAGATCGAGGAAATTTTTAATATGGATTCAAGCCCTTAGTAAGGAGGATAGGAGGCAGTTGGGGTAGGTAGGACTCCTTCATGTGGCTGAGATAGCTCAAGTCAAGATTTGCAAAACTTTTCTTACAGCTTTAGCAAAGCAATGGTATCTAGATTCATCCACCTTCTGGTTACCTAAAGGAGAGATAATGATTACTTTTGAGGATATCTAGAGGATCTTTAGTATTCTCATCAAGGTAATGGGAGTATATCAGTCAATGTCGTAGACTATAGTTGTGGATGGATTGACAAGGGATGTCAATTTTCAAGTTTCTCAAAGTGACATCAATTTCAGGGAGATGGAGGATAGACCGACTATATTTAAACTAATAGTAGTACTCAGCTACATAGTGGTTGGAGATCTAACTAGCCATATGAGCAGAAAACACCTAACATGGACTCTTACTTGAGTATTCTACTAGATGAGGGACACTGGTCATTGATTTGCTTGGGTTCATTGATTTTGTGTCACTTACATAGGATATTGTGGAATGTCATGTATAAGGAACACACCAACATTTTCATGATGAAATTGCTCTAGGTGTGGATCTAGGAGCACATTTTTGTGCGGAGGCCACATGGGATTCCTTGGGGAGAGTTGGAGGTGAGGCAACCAAAAGTTTTTAGATGGGCACCTATGAGGGGAGAGTGTAGTGCATAGGTAGGTGGTTTAGATTATGTGAGGCAAGTTAGAGATGAGCTTATACCACATCAGATCACTTGGAGACCATGGAGGATGGTGCCATATTGGGATGAGGATCATATAGAGTTGGCTCGTATGTAATGTATCTAATGATTATAGTCAAAGAAGGGAGAGATGGAGTTGTACTATTTTGATCAAGTGCAGTAACAGTTTGGGTTGAGTTAGGATATTCTAGAGATAGGGGATATCTCCTATAGATGAGTGACCAATGATCTAGCCATTGTTGGTGGAGAGGTAAGCATAGTCCACTTCAGAGAGCTAGAGGCAGATGACTTTTTTTTGTGGATCCTAGGGTGTATGATGTAGAAGTCGATGTTGGTTATGAATAGTGGTATATTGGTATCCTTCCTTCGAGGATCATCAATATTCACCTAGTGGGAAACCCTAGGCTTTAGAGGTAGTGATAGTGATGGCTCATCAGAGGGAGGTATAGTGAGGTGGTCCTAAACCAAGACTAGGAGAGGTTCCCCAGCATGGACAGACATGATGACCTCAAGTAAGGGGAGGATGGGTACCTGGAGGTAGTCAAGGGATGAGACAATGCTCTAGATATGAAAATATCTCACAGTCATCATAGGGTACCCATCAACGACAATGTTCACCATACCTCAAGTAAGGGGAGGATGGGTACCTGGAGGTAGTCAAGGGATGAGACAATGCTCTAGATATGAAAATATCTCACAGTCATCATATGGTACCCATCAACGACAATGTTCACCATTGCAACAAAAGGTTTCATCACCACAGTAGGAGGTGTCACCATCGTAGTGATAGGAATTGCCTAGGAAGGGCATTGAGATGGAGGTTATGGAGTTGATCAGTGTAGGAGAGATCACTACTTTAAAAGTGGAGATAACTATACTACAAGTCTAGGCAGTGATACAATAAGGTTGGATTCAGTCGTTAGAGGCTCAACTTGTACAATCACAGACTAGTCTTACACAGATGCAAGGATAGATTGCACATGCATAAGTAGAGCTTGTGCAAACACAAGGATAGCTTGTATAGGTACATGTAAAGCATGCATAGGCATAGGCTCAGCAAAAATAGATGTAATTTTAGTCATGATAGATGAGGATTATATCCTCAATAGGGTGATTGGTTCACTCTTCTAGTAGTAGCATGGTTTTCTTCCTCCAAATAGATTTGAGGGAAGCTACATTGCGAGAGGGTTTTTACCAAGATATTTATTTTTACCTAGAACCAGAGGAGAAACAGATGGATCCACCACCACATATGAGGCTTGCAAGTTATTCCCCATCAGAGTCTCAAATAGTGACTCAATATACAAGGATGTAGCTACCCAGGCCACCAACTAAGGAGGGTGAGGGTTCTAGAGGGTTGAGAGCCCCTTGATATGAGATGTTGAGTTTGTTTTTTGTAGCATCCTCTCTGATAGCTGAGTATGTCAATTTTTTTATTGTGGCATACGAGCTTTATATTTATATATATATATATATATATATATATATATATATATATATATATATATATATATATATATATATATATATATATTCTCTTTTTATTTGAAATCCACTATCAGGTTATCGATTTTGCACTTTTTTATGTGTTATGAGGATGCAAAATGGTATTATTGTTTTTGATCATCTTTCATGATAATGTTTATAGTCATGTTTTAATTTTTAATATACTTTTTATCATTCTTAATCAAGATACCATTGTAGGAGAGTGAAGTGTGATTTTAAAAATTTGATATTTGTAATGTAGTGTGATATAATTGTTTGTAGAAGAAAGTTTTTTAGGAAATATACCCTTACAATATCGATCCATAAACAATGGACCTCAAGGATGTGTGCTTGTATATGACCATAAATGAAGGTTGCCCCTCACATTAGTCATGAAGTATATCATGTGTGAGATTTTTTTGTTATGCTAACATCGAAGGGTTGTGATCCAAAAGTAGTTTGAAATTTTTTGATCAAAAGTGACATGATTGGTGATAAGTAATGTGTGACCTTAATATTAATTTTGATTAAAACTTAAGGAGAATAAGACATAGTATGAATTACTGAGTATGAAAAATGAGATAGAAGGCTTGCGCTAGGCATAATATTCCTAGTGTGAAGTAAGTGTAATAAAATCTTACCAGTGTTATCTCATGCCATAATCACGACTTCTTTATGCAACTACATGACCAAGCATTTATGTATGATCGATAAAAAAAATTGTATATGGCAAGCAATCATGCAATATTATTAAATAGGTAAATGCATTGTACTAAGGTGGTAGATACTAATTTTTTTTAGGTCCAATTGCTTATGGTAATAGTCATACAGACCCACGAAGATATAGTGACTTTAGCTAATCAAAACTGAAGGAGAATATTAGTTAATTTAGGATGAAATCAAGTTTATCAAGAACTAGTGTGTGATTTGTGCATTCATTTTCCATATTGATCTTAATTATGATGCAAATATCTCAAGGATCAAATGTGTGTGCTTATGAGGTTCATTTACCAATTTTGAGTAAGGTAATGATGCAAACCAATTTAAGAACCATTGTGTGTGCAAATAATGAATTCATTTACCTTGATTTTGTACGTGGTTATATTTAACTGCTTTGTAATACAAGACACCAAAATCTATCTTATCCATATGCAGACATTGTTCTATACAAAATAAGGTTGCTAATGTGATAGATATATCACCATGTATAAGACTATCCCATTGCCAGGCGGGTTTCATTCAACTTGTTGCTGTAATAGATATCATCCCATGGTTTTTGTATAATTGAGGAATTCTATGGATTCAAGCTCATTACCCCCTTATTTTCTTTTGCTTTCTTTAATTTAGGGGTTCTTGCTCAATTTGGATGATGAACAAGGGAATTTATTTTCTTTATGGTAAAAACCACTTCTCTTATTTTTCTTCTCTTTTGCTTTTTTTCAAGGGATACTTGCTCATGTTAGTGAAAGAGCAAGGGATTGTATTCGAGTAGCGGGAGAGCTTGTCCTTTTTCCAATTCTCAACATTCTAGACCATGTGTATAATAGGATAGCAAGGGAAACGTTTCAATTAAAGAACAAAGACTACTATGTAGTATCATCTTCCTTTGTGCAAAATCATTTTTAAGATGTGTAAGTGTGTTTTAGTTCAAAAGTGGCAAAATCATTTTCCAAAATTTAAAATTTTCTTAATGAGAAATGTGTTTTTATTCAAGAGATATTTTTAATCAATATTAGATAATCAAGATTTATTAAAATATGAATCTTGTGAGTGGTTCAAGATAAACTCTGAATTACTTCAAAAAATACTAAAATTGCCTATGAATTTGATAGCCTTTGTCTAATATTTAAACAACATAATATTTGGATGTGAATATTTGACATATGCAATTTGATTAAACTAAATTTATAAAATAGAAAAATGCTACACAATAGATGGTGTATGTATGATGATTAAACTTATAGAATAAACTTAAATGCAACATATACTTTATGTATAAAATGAAATATGGTTATGTACAATGATGAGACATAATTTTTATGCATAATATCTTTTAAGGTGCATTATGTTCATTGGATATTTAAGGTATTTTCCATATAATGTGGCCAAAAAATATGCACCTGATCTAAATTTAGCAGTTATGATAAATGATCCTAACCAATTTGGTTGAAATTTACCTTTGAGAATTGTTCAAGCATTACTATTTTTTGTTTTTATTTAATAACTAGGTCACCAACCTCGAAATATCTATTATGAACTTTCTTTGAGTATGATCTCTTAAGTTTTTCTTGATATGCGCAAAGATGCTCTAAGGTGTTTATGCACTTTTCATCTAGAAATTCTAGTTGACTTAATCATCTAGCATGATATTCATCTCCTACTTTAGCATCTTGAAGTAAAATTCCTAAAGAAGGTACTTCAAGTTCAAAGGGAAATAAGACTTCAGTTCCATAGACCAAGACAAATGGGAAAGCACTTGTAGGGGTTCAAACACTGGTTTGATAAGCCCATAAGGCTGGATATAATTGTATGTTCTAGTCTCGACCCAACTTATTAACAAGTATTTTTAAGTTTTTTATTAAAGTTTTATTAGATGCTTCAGCTTGGTCATTGCCTTGTGGATAATAAGGAGTAGACCATTTATGCTAGATTTTATATTTTGTGCAAATCTTCTTAATGTCTTTATTTTTAAAGCAAGTTCCATTTTTAGAGATAAACGTAGAGGGGATTCCAAATCTATAGATTATTTTATTAAAGATAAATTTAGAGACTTGGGTCCCTATGCAAGAAACCAATGGTATGGCTTCTACCCATTTGGTAAAATACTTAGTTCTTGTTATTATAAACTTATGACCATCAGATGAAATCGAGCTGACCTTCCCAATGATATCAAGGTCCCATTTGGAAAAGGACCAAGGGGAAGAGATGGCTTGAATATATTGAGTAGGAGCATGAACAATATTTATGTATCACTGGCACTTGTCACATCATTGCACATAATCATTGGCATATTTCTGCATGGAGGGCCAAAAATAGCCCATTAGTAGGTGCTTTTTGGCTATGGCACTACCACTAAAATTACCTCCACAAGATCCATCATTCACTTCTCTTAGCACCTTTTGGGATTCTTCCAAGTTGATTCATCTTAGGAGGATGCCTTCAAAATATCTTTTATAAATAGTATTTTCTATAATAATGAAGTGAACAACTCATTTATGAAGAAGTCTACATTGGTTCCTATCTAGACTATATGGAAGTGATCCATTTTGGAGACAATTAAGGATATTTGCATACCATGGTTTTGATGATGTTTCTTCAATTGCAAAGACATCCAAAGATGTTAAGCATAATTATAATGAGGCAGGTTCTCTAAGTTGATGAATAATGATAGTAGCATGATCATCATCCAACTCCAAAGGAATGATCGAAGTGGCTATTACCATAGCATCCATAGAAATATTACTAGTGTGAGGGATAACTTCAATAGTGACCTTTTCAAAAAAAGGACATGATTTTCTGGAAAAACTCCCTATAAGGATGGTGTTTCTCATCTCGATTTTGGTATACATTATTAACTTGATTTACCAAAAGTTGCAAATCTCCAAATATAGACAAAACTTTAATATTTAAAGCAATATTTTCTCGTAGACCAATAATTAAGGCCTCATATTCTATTGTGTTATTTGTATAAGAAAATTGGAGTTTAAATGATAAAGGAATAAGTTATTTCTATGGAGACACTAATATAATGCCTACACTCATGCCACTCATGCAACGAGCATTGTAAAGAATAGATACCAAGAGTTTGACTGATCGTCCTCTAAATTAAGACATTCATCAAGAAATTCTATGGTTAAGGGATGAGTCGATTCAAGAGGAGCAACATCAAGTTTATTTCCTATAACTTACCCTTTAATGAAATTTTTTCCAATAAAGGTTAGGTCAAATTTTCTCAAGGTGAGAACCCATTTTGCTGCTCATCCGAATAAGTAAGGTCTACTCATCAAGTATCGTAGTGGATCGAAATTCGTTATGATGAACATTCTTTAACTAAGCACATAATGATGCAGTTTTTGTGTAGAGAATACAACAACTAAGAAAAGCTTCTCGAGGGATGTGTAATGATTTTCATAACTTACTAATATTCTACTAATATAATAAATGGCATGTTCTTTATTTTCCTTGTCATGTTGGGCAAGCATTGTCTCCAATGCAAGCTTTGAAGCATAAATGTATAAGATGAAGGGGTGCTCTGGTTTAGGAGGGAAAGCATAGGTTATGTAGGTAAATACTTTTTAAAAGCTTCAAAGGCTTCTTTAAATTCAACATCCCAATTAAAAGTACTTTTCTTAAGGATCTTAAGAAAGGGTTGATATTTATTTGCTAGTTTGTCGATGAAACAACGAATGGATTAAATTTTACCTTGTAAACTTTGAATCTCTATCAAATACTTGGGTGGTGGCATGTTAAT
Source organism: Wollemia nobilis (assembly GCA_028583015.1). Taxonomy (NCBI): domain Eukaryota; kingdom Viridiplantae; phylum Streptophyta; class Pinopsida; order Araucariales; family Araucariaceae; genus Wollemia; species Wollemia nobilis. Next base: position 29,187,163 of record JAQPPZ010015413.1, read on the forward strand.
ATTGGCCTCTATATTATTTGGTTCTATCTCTATTCCTCACATAGAAATGATAAATCCCAATAATTTACGATATTTAACCCTAAGAATGCATTTTTATGGGTTTATATAGATTTTGTATTTGTGAAGCCTATCAAACACTCATCGTAGATTAGGGATGTGATCTTCCTCTTTAATAAAATGAGTGATAATATCATTGACATAATCAAGCAATATATCGTACATCATGTCATAAAACACACATATCATAGCTCATTGGTAAGTTGCACCTGTGTTCTTTATACCAAAGTGCATTACTTTCCAACAGAAAGTTCCCCATGGTGTAATAAAAGTAGTCTTAGGTTGGTCTTTTGGTGCTATATGAATTTTTTTGTATCCTAAAAATTCATCCATAAGGGAAAAAATCCTACTCCTAACTATAAAATCAACAATTTGATCCATAATAGGGAGGGGAAAATCATCCTTGGTACATGTGGCATTGATGTCCCTAAAATCAGTACATACTCTAATTTTCTTAGCCTCTTTTTTGGATACTAAAATGATGTTGGATATCCAATCAGAATAGTCGATGGCTTGGATAAAATCCACATCTAAGAGCTTTTGTAATTCTTCTTTAACCAACAAGGCTATTTTAGGATGCATCTTCCTAAGATTTTATTTTACGGTTTTAGCATTAGGACGGACCACTAAATGGTGCATGACTACAAAAATATCCAAGCTAGGCATATCTGCATAGGTCCATGTGAAGATATCAGTATATTATTCAAGGAGTTTTGTATATTTAACTTGTTCTCCTTAACTTAGGATGGCTCTTATATTAACCATGTGGGGATTGGCTTCAGTGCCAATATTAACCTTCAAAACATCCTCTACTACAATGCTCAAATCCCTTTAAAATTTGGGAGTAGGTGAAACACCCATTTATTGAAATTCTAAGGATAGTTTTGCCAATTAATCTTGCATAGTCAACATTTGAACATGGGCTATGCATGATATGGATACATTAAAGAAGAAACCATTTCGTATGACTTTGTCAGGTGCGACATCATAACATACATCTTCTTTCAAACATTCATTAGGAGTGGCAATGATTTTAGGATGAACCATTGAGAGCATGTTGCAATAAAAAAAATGAGGGAAAATGGGGTTTCTCATCCCTTTTGATATCTTTTAGGTGTTTCTAATTTTCTAAATATTCTTCATATGTGATAAGGTGATCATCATCATCAAATGGGAAGGATTGGCATTTTGTTAAAATGTAACCAATACTAGATCGTATGGGCCATGCTTCAATATCAAGAGGTTCACATATGTCATTTTCTAGGTGACCTAAGACTTTTCCCCTATAACCTATGTCACACATGATTTACCCAAAAATCTTATACCTATCTAAAAAATAATAGTGGGTAAAACTATTTTCATAAAATATTAAGCCTATTTTATCAAAGATAATATCATCTGCAGAATACCTTACAAAAATGAAGGCATAATTTCCAACATGGTATATATTTCCTTTCTTGTGAGGTAACCTAGTTGTATGAGGTGATGTGATAGGGAGCCAAAATTTCAAGAACCAACAAACCCAATTCTCATTCAACAACTTGGAAAATATTTATAGAAATTGCAATAGTTTGCTAAATAAAATGGAAGAAACTCTGTTTCTGTAGTTTTCCAACCCCTTGTACATGCCTTTGCTTCCCCTTTTAAAATTTTTGGCATGACTCTTCGTTTCCCTTTTCTGGCCCTTTGTTTCATTTCCCGTGCCTCTTCGTTGTTTTGGATTTCAAAATGTTTTTCTTTCTAACTCTTGATCTTCGTCTGCTTTCATTGCACCTTGGTGCCACATGTTATTCAGTGCTGCCACTGTAGACTATGTTCGCCTGTCAACCAATGATGATTTTTGGTATACCCACCACTCAATAATTTCCTCTGTAATGGCCCATGTAATCTCTTTTCCTTTTTATTTTCTTTGGTCACGAAAATGCGACATGTCATGATATCGCGACACTTTTGCTTCTTTGCCTTCCTGCCCTTTTCGAGTCACAAAAATGTGACATGTCGCGATATCACGACACTTTTGCTTTTCTGCCATCCTGCCCTTTTCGAGTCACAAAAATACGACATGTCGCGATATCATGACACTTTTGCTTTTCTACCTTCTTGCCCTTTTTGAGTCATGAAAATGTGACATGTCGCGATATCGTGACACTTTTCTCTCTTGCACCTTCTCTTGTCTTTTGGTCGCAAAAATGCGACATGTCACGATATCGTGACACTTTTCTCTCTTGCACCTTCTCTTGTCTTTTGGTCGCAAAAATGCGACATGTCACGATATCATGACACTTTTATCTCTCACGCCTCCTCTCGTCTGTTGGTCACAAAAATGCGACATGTCACAATATCGTGACACTTTTTCTCTCCTGTGCCTCCTCTCATCTTTTGGTCGTGAAAATGCGACATGTCGCGATATCGTGACACTTTTTCTCCTTATGCCTTCTCTTGTCTTTTGGTTGCAAAAATGTGACATGTCACGATATCACGACACTTCTCCTCCCTTGCGCCTTCTCTCATCCTTTGGTCGGGAAAATGTGACATGTCATGATATCACGACACTTTTTCTCCCTTGCACCTTCTCTCGTATTTCGGTCATGAAAATGTGACATGTCACGATATCGTGACACTTTTTCTCTCTTGAGCCTTCTCTCGGCTTCTGGTCATGATAATGTGACATGTCACGATATCGCGACACCTTTTCTCTCTTGAGCCTTCTCTCAAATTTTGGTCGCAAAAACATGACATGTCGTGATATCGTGACACTTTTTCTCTCGTGAGCCTTCTCTCGGCTTTTGGTCATGAAAACATGACATGTCACGATATCGCAACACTTTTCTTCTTTGTCAAAGTGTCGTGATATCGCGACACTTTTTATTCTTTGCAGTATTTTGCTTTTCATTGGGTGCTCCTGCATCAGACACCCGAGGTGGATTGAGAAGTGACCTTCACTTCTGTACTGTTAGAAGAAAACCCAAGTGGTCAACCTCTATTTTTGACAACCAAGTTGCATCTTCTACAAGTCTACCTTTCCACCTGCCCAAATATTCTGAATACTACCTGTTCCTGGTACTTCTACCTTCTCGAGTGTCTAGTATTTCCTCTATCTCATCTATGTCTAGCGTAGATGTTGGAATAATCTACAAATTTGTACTTGGTGTCTTACTACTACCTCCTTCACGGTATTCTACCAAGTCTGAAATATTAAAAATAGGTGATATATTCAGCTCGCTTGGCAGTTCCACTTCGTAGGCATTTCTTGAATCTCTTTTACCTATGATCATGCATGGTCCAAACCTCTTCATATTTAGCTTGTTGTAGGTTTTTCTAGGAAACCTTTCCTTTCTCAAGTGAACCATGACCTCATCTCCCACTTGGAACTCCTTGAAATGCCTCTTTTGATCTACTTTGGCCTTGTACTGAGTATTCATCTCACTAATATATTGTTTTACCTCTTCATGTAAACTCTTTATGTGCTCTGCAAAATATTCAGCCTTAGCACTGCTCTTTTCTCCTTTACCCATCGTTCTCAACTTAGAAGCATTCCTTGGGTTGTTCCCATACATAATATGGAATGGTGATTTACCAGTACTTCTATTGATAGAATTTTTGTACGCAAATTTTGCCTATGGCAAAATTAAATCCCATCCCTTGGGATTATCTCCTACCAGGAATCTTAGAATATTACCAAAACTTTTGTTCACCACCTCTATTTGTCCATCAATCTGCGGGTGGTATGCAAAACTGAACTTCAAATCTATTTTTAGTTGCTTCCACAAAGTCCTCCAGAATTAACCCAAAAATTTGGTATCTTTGTCAGATACTATACTCTTGGGTAGACCATGAAGGCGTACCACCTCCTTGAAAAACAATTTTGCAACATGAACTGCATCACTCATTTTTTGACATGGACTAAATGAGCCGTCTTCAAAAACCTGTCAACCACAACAAAAATGGAGTCATTCCCTCGTTGTGTCCTTGGTAGGCCAAGAACAAAATCCATACTGATGTCCTCCCATGGTATTTCTGGTATAGGTAATGGCTAATACAATCTTGTATTTTGTCTCACTCCCTTAGCCATCTGACACACTCTGCAACCCTGCACAAATTTTGTCACATCCTGCTGCAACTGTGGCCAATGGTAGTTTTCACTAACAAGGGCAATGGTCTTATCTCGACCAAAATGTCCATCTAGTCCTCCACTATGCTTCTCCTTTGTTAGATTCTCCCTCATTGAACTTCCAGGAATGCACAATTGGTTCCTTTTGAATAGCATCCCATCTTGGATTATAAAATCCAACCACTTAGTTCTATCCAAAGTAATAGGAGACAAACATGCCTTCCAAGCCTCTGCAAAATTCAGATCCTCTGGATACAAACTCTTGAGTTCTTCAAACCCAATGACTTCCACTTTCATCTCTATCAAAAAAATTTGCCTTCTACTCAAGGCATCTGCAACTCTATTAGACTTCCCACTCCTATGCTTCAAAACAAAGGTATAACTCTATAGGAATTCAACCCACTTCAAATGTCTCTGATTCAGTTTTCCTTGACTATTAATATACTACAAAGCTTGATGATCAGTATATAACAAATAGTGTCTCCATTTCTTAAGAGCCTGAATTATAGTATAAAATTCCTGATCATAAATAGAGTATTTATTCCTAGCATCATTCAACTTCTCACTAAAATATGCAACAAGTTTACCTTCCTGAATCAACACAGCTCCAATGGCATTGCCACTAGCATCACAATCAACCTGAAATACTTTATTAAAATCTGGAAGTATAAAAATGGGTTGTTCCATCACCTTCCTTTTCAAAATCTCAAAACTTGCACCTGACTTTGTATTCCACTTAAACTCCTTCTTATCCCTTCTCATGGTTTCTGTCAAGGGTGCACAAATACTGCTAAAGTTTCTAATGAACTTTCTATAGAAACTTGCAAGACCATGGAATGATCTTACCTCCGTTATGTTCCTTGGAGTAGGCCACTCAATGATAGCCTTCACCTTCTCTAGATCCATTTTTAGACCCTCATCTGAGATGACAAATCCTAGATACACCAACTCCTTCTTCACAAAACTGTACTTCTTCAAATTAATCAGCAACTGCTCCTCCCTCGGCTTTTCAAAAAATATCTGAACTTGCATCAAATGCTCTTCCAATGTCTTACTAAAAAATAGAATATCATCCAAATAAACAATAACAAACTTCTCTAGGAATTATCTCAACACCTCATTCATTAACCTCATGAATATACTAGGTGCATTGGTTAGACCAAATGGCATAACCAACCACTCATACAAACCCTCTTTGGTTTTGAAGGCAGTCTTCCACTCATCACCTTCTCTTATGCAAATTTGATGATACCCACAATTTAAATCCATCTTTGTGAAGTATTTAGCTCCACTCAAACAGTCCATTATATCATCCATTCTAGGTAATGGAAACCTATACTTAATGGTAATATTATTTATGGCTCTGGAATCAGTACACATTCTCCATTCTCCATCCTTCTTTAGCGCTAGTACTGCACAGGGACTCAAACTCTCTCTAATCAACCCCTTCCTCAACAACTCTTGAACCTATCTATTCAACTCCTCATTCTCCATGGGAGACATTCTATGGGTTGCCTTATTGGGCTGGCTCTTGGAATCAAATCAATTTGATGGCTAATATTTCTCACTGGTGGCAAATCCTCAAGAACATTATCTGACACAATATCAAGAAACTCTTCTAATAGAATTTCAACCTCCATTGGAATATCCATACATTGTTCCTTCTTAACACTAGGAATTAATGCATAACACATAGAATCCCTCTTCAGGCCATCCAAAAATTTTCTACCATCTACCAAACAGATTCTAGCACTATTGCATACCTTTTCATCCACTTCCTTCAATGGCTTCAACTTGTGACGCACTCCACCTTTCGTCAGAGAGTAGGTATTCACCTGCCCATCATGCATCGCATGTCTGTCAAATTTCTATGGCCTCCCCAACAACAAATTGCAAGCATCCATAGGTAAAACATCACACATAACCTCATCTTGATAAGTTCCAATATGAAATTTAACTAAACACTGCTCACTGACTAATGCTCTATGATATTTCTGCAACCATGCAATCCGATATGGATGCGGGTGCGCCCTCTTCTCCAATTTCAACTTAGCAACCATTTCTCCTAAAACCAAATTATTTGTGCTACCATTATCTATGATAACATTACAGGCATTACCTGCACATTTGCATCTCGTGCAAAATAAGCTCTTCCTCTAATCCACATCTTTCCCTCCATTCATCAATGCTCTTCTTGTCATCAACACTTCTCCTTCTTTTGCTTCTTCAGAATGTTATAATTTAGCACCTTCATTTGCTATAATAGCTCTGGCATGACCCTCAGGTCTCTTATTCGTCCTCTCTTGGTGTTGGGGACACTCATATGCCCGATGTCCCTCTTCCCCATAATGGAAACAGGTTCTACAAAATCCTCCTCTTCTATACCCACGTCTAGATCTACCTCTTCCTCTTTGGTAACCATTGTTCTAATTAAGGGGGCGGTAGGTATTCTCCTCTTTCTGACCCTAGTTATTACTTATTTCACCAGCCTTCTTCTAATATTCATATTTTCCTCCACTAGTTCTTCCACCAGTTCTTCCACCATGACCTCTTCCTCTTTGTTTGCTTTCAAATATTTTGTTCAGCTTCTCTTCAACCTTCAAGGCAAACTGATATGTATCCTCAATGGTGGTTATTCTGACCAAACTGAGTTCTTCTTGGATATTCATTCTTAACCCATTTATGTAACGAGCTACTTTCTCCTTACTATCCTCTGAATGTCTAGTTCTTATTAAAATCTGGTAAAACTCCTCTGTATATTCTTTGACAGATTTGTTTGACTGTCTCAAGCTCTACATTTTTCTCAACAGATCTGTTGTGGTTGATCCACAACACACCCCAAATTTGGGGACCCACATTTTTGCAGGCTCACAGGGAAGGATCTCAGTGACCCAGATGCCAGAATTGAAAAAAAAAGAGAAAATGCACAAGTGTAGAAAGGGGTCGCGAAATCACGACAGGTAGCGAAATCGTGACATGTCGCGAAATCGCGACCGAAACCGGAAAATTGTCACGAAATCGTGACATGTCGGAAAATCGCGGTCAGCGCGGTCAGCGGCAACAAAACAGAAAAGCTATCACGAAATCACGACGTGTCGGTGACAAGGAAGAAAAAGCTATCGCGAAATCGCGACGTGTCGGTGACAAGGAAGAAAAAGCTGTCACAAAATCGTGACGTGTCGGTGACAAGGAAGAAAAAGGTTGTTGGTGACCAGGAGGAAAAAGGCGTCACAAAATTGCGACGTGTCGGTGAGGAGAAAAGAAAAGGTGTCACGAAATCGTGACGTGTTTTGCCGAAGCGTACGGATGATGAAAAGTGTCATGATTTCGCGACGTGTTTTGGAAAATAGTACGGACGGAGAAAATGGTCGCGATTTCACGACAGAAAGCTGCATGAAGGTCCGAAAGGAAAAATGGTCGCGATATCGCGATGAGTTTTGCCAAGGCGTACGGAAGATAAAAATGGTAGCGATATCACGACGGTTTGTCGAAGGAAGGCAAGAGGATGATAATGGTCACGATATCGCGACGTAAAGCCGTTGGACGCATATGGCAGAGAAAGACGTCGCGATTTCGTGACATGTCATGATTTCGTGACATGTTGCGATTTCGCGGCCGGGAAGATGAACGGGCAGACTTGCAGTTTTGTCGGGTTCTATCACAGAAAAGCGGTACGGCAGGCACAAGAAAAGCACGACACGTGGCGCACATGTGTCAAACTTGCAGGGGCGTTACATGCAGAGTGAATTTCGAGACGTTTCCAAATTTGAGCGTGAATCAAAGCGAGAAAAAGCAAGAATTTGAAGGGTCGCCCACAGGAAGAGGAAATGAAGCGACAGAGGAAATCGAAGAGCCATAACATTGCTATAAATCCAGAATTGCAAATCAAAGAAAGGGTTGGAAATTGCCGAATACGGAGTTGCAGAGACGAAGGCTTTGTGCTATTCTGGGCCCGTACTTGGGCAATTTCCTTCTTTTTATTTTGGGATTTTCTTTCACACCTGGAACATTTTTGAATGTAATCGAGATATCATTTAAATACAAATGCAGAGAGTTGGCATCTTATTGGATGAGAAAGGAGTAACTTTTGCATGCATGATTTAATGTTTATATTTCCCTTCCAGATTTCTTAGGTTTTTAGGTGAAGTTAATGCAAGATCTCTTGGTTGCTTCATGCGAATGCCTATTTTTTGGAATTACCACAGAAACCCTCGAGACTCGCACCTGGCCTATTTGGATTGTGTGGATGTGCAGGTTCATTAGGTTAGGTTGCATGTAGAAAGCCTCATTATCTTTGGTTTCATCTGATTAATTATAGCTTTCTGACTGTAATCTATTTTTTATTGTTACTTTTGTTTATTTTTGTCTTTGCTTTTCAAACCCATATTTTATTTTTTAGCAGTTTATTTACTGTGTTTGAATAAATCACTGAAAATCCATCAGAATTAAAGGTTAAAGCTGATTTTATTCATTTTGAGTCCATTGAAAATTTAAAATTAATAAACCACAGTGCCCCTTGTTAATATCCACTTGCAAACCCTAAGGTGTTCTTAGCATTTCATTTTAAGCAGCATTCTTGATAATTAATAATCAGCATAATAAGAACCTTGGAGAAATCGTATTTCTTTGCAAGCAGAGGATTTATTGTTACTTTTGTTTATTAATTATAGCTTTCTGACTGTAATCTATTTTTTATTGTTACTTTTGTTTATTTTTGTCTTTGCTTTTCAAACCCATATTTTATTTTTTAGCAGTTTATTTACTGTGTTTGAATAAATCACTGAAAATCCATCAGAATTAAAGGTTAAAGCTGATTTTATTCATTTTGAGTCCATTGAAAATTTAAAATTAATAAACCACAGTGCCCCTTGTTAATATCCACTTGCAAACCCTAAGGTGTTCTTAGCATTTCATTTTAAGCAGCATTCTTGATAATTAATAATCAGCATAATAAGAACCTTGGAGAAATCGTATTTCTTTGCAAGCAGAGGATTTAGGACTCGGATCCTACAGGAGAGTGTGTTTTCACAATCGGGTTAAAACACCACTCAATAGATTGGCGCTAGAAGGAGGGCGATCGGTTTATTTATTTTAATTTTTTATATCTGAATATTTTGTTTTAATTTAATTCTGAAATAATTTACGGCTAAACTGCAACACTATTTTTTTTTGTTTGTTGCAGGTTTTCTTCGAACTAGCCGAGGGTTTCCTCAGGCAGGCTGGACCCACCACGCCGTATTGCGACCAGGTCTCAAACAACCGGAGAAACTATTTTTCACGACCTTACTGGTACTCCCAAGGGCAAAATCAAGCAAGTCGTAAGCACTCCAGTAGCAAAAGGCCTGTTTTCTCTAGGAACGTCGAGTGGACCTACGCCAGTAGTATCTGTTGCCCCTAGTGCGCCTATAGTCTATAACATTTCTTCTGCTATTGTAGGTCTGTCTACATAAATTCTGAGTCAAATGGCTCAAGCTCTAGCAGCTCCTTGGTATGGAGCTAACAATACTCCTTTGAATATTGCTGGGGATATCCATGAAATCCCCAAGAACATTGAAAAATTTCTACCTAAGTACAAGCCAGATGGCCTAAGAACAGCAGAAGAACATATCCAAGCCTATAGGGATGTTTTAATTAGACTGCAAGTTCAGCATGAAGATGTAGCTTGCAGACTTTTCCCCATGAGCTTGGATCCAATAGCATATGAATGGTATATATGCTTGCCAACTGGTTCAATCACCTCTTGGACACAAATGGAAAATGCATTTGTCAATCAATTTAGGTCTCCCTTAGATCCCGCAACTATTTACAATCAGTTTATTACATGCAAACGGGGCCAAGGGGAACCAATCCGAATGTTTAATCAGATATTCCAAAAGAACTATAACAGAGCAATTAGACATTTTGCCATCGATCCTGCAGTAGCTTTGCAGATATATTTTGGGGCATTGGACCCCATGACAGCCATGTTTGCAAGGCGTAATCCTCAGGTCACCACGCTTGCTTTGGCCTATAATGAAGCCATGACTATTGAGCAGCAGCTGACACCGCAAGGCTACGGGTTTACCCAGATGCCCATGTTGGGACAGGGTGCTCCATATGGTCAAATTCCCCAGGCAAATCAGCTCATGGCACCACAAATGCCAAATATGAACGCATTCCCATATCCACAGCCGTATCCATCAAGCACCCGCATATGCACCCATTCCAATCCAACCAATCGCAGCCATTCCACCTATTCCTGCATTTTTGCAGAATAGTCAATCAACTACGCAGAAACTAGTCAAGTCAATCCTCAAGCCATAGTTCCCTGTTTCGAATCCAATCCCAATTCAAGGTATCAATCCATTTGGGAATCCAATTCCTCAGAACCCCACCCAAATGTGGAATCAAGACCCCATCAATTATACAAATCCAATGGGGGTTAATAACAATGTGGTTCCAACGAAGGATGTCTTTTCGGAAGTCGAAGAGCTCAAGAAACTAGTGCATAAACTAAGTAATGACAGAGTTCAACAACAGAAGCATGAGTCCCGTGCCCCTCACCCAAGTCAGAATTTTAACAATAGATGGAGGCACTGGAACACTAAGCCAAACAATGGGGGAGTTCCTGCTCCCATTGCTAATCAATTAGATGCTTCTGCAGGCCCCAACCAATCCAATTCTCTTTTGAATCTTTTAGATTTGGCATGGGAAAGAGGGTGCAGGTTACATAACACAAAAGAACACAATGAAAGGAATTGCCCTGAGATAGCTAGATACACTCATTGTCTTCAGGCACAAGTTGACGATTTGGAACTGGTATCAAATGAGGATCCATCGTATCAGCAAGATGAAAATATTATGGTGATGGAAACAGTATATCACCAAGAGGGTGAGAGCGAGGAGGAAGAAGATGAAGTATTGGAGCAGGAGGTGCAAGCTTTTCGAGATTTCAGAAAGGGGACTCATGGGTACCATTTGAGGAGTAAGTCTAAAACCCCTAAAACCTCATCAACACCTCCAAACAGTTCTATTCTTCCTCCAGATACAAAGGCAAGTAACAACCCTCCCCCTCCACTCAGAAGAGAAATGTCTAATGACGTCCAAAAGACAGTCAAATTCGAAAAACCAAATTATGACGTAGTGGAGGATATGAAGAAGTCCAAATCTAGTCTTTCATTCCTGGATGCAGCTAAATTGCCTGGTCAAAAGGAGGCGTTGATAAGAGCTTTGAACTCACCCGATCCGATGTGGAAGGAAAAAAGAGCTGAATCCCACCTGATTTTGTGAAAGGAAAGAAGGGATGTCCCGCCATTCTTATTAACTCTGAGAATTGTGGGTAAGAACTTGCATAACTGTTTGGTAGACACAGGAGCCACTAGCAACCTCATGCCTACGGAGATATGTCAAATGCTGGGTCTACAACCGGTTTCATCCAAGTGCACAGTCTTGCAATTGGACCGTTCGAGGTAAATGTAGTAGGGACCTTATATGATGTCAAGATTCAATTAAATTCTGAACCCAGGGTCCAGCAGGTTGTAGATATTTTGGTGGTTAACATCCCGAGTAGGTATGGAATGTTACTTGCGAGAGATTGGATGAAAATGATGAATGGCTATTTTGCAACAGACTGCTCGCATATGTGGCTGCCATGGAAGGGCATTGCTAACCAAATCAGAGTGGAAAATGAACCGAGGCTTAAGGATATTATAACAGATTTTAACAAGCCGAATGAGGTTCGGCTTTTCGAGCCAGACCTAGGGGTCTATGCTCTTGATGTTGAGAAAGTTGTTGATGAACTTAAAGAAGAAGTGTGTCATGGTGGTTCTTCTGAGGAAAAATATCACACGTGGTTTCTCAAGTTTGATGGATCAAAATCTAGACAGGGAGCAGGAGCTGGAGTCGAGCTCACTGGTCCAGGAGGTAAACCATTATTGGCTGCCTATAGAATGCAATTTCCTTGCACAAACAATGTGGCAGAATACAAAGCATTGATTTACGATTTACGTCTAGCATTGAGCAAACAGGTTAAGTGCTTAAAGGTTTTGGGTGATTCTGAGTTGGTTGTCAAGCAAATCAAATGACAGTATACATGCCGCGATAAAAGACTGAGCCTTTATAGGACTAGGGTTATGGATCTCATGGAGGAGTTTGATGCATTCAACATAGCCCTTATTTCTAGGAGAGGGAATCGAATAGCAGACTCTCTTGCAGTCACCGCGGGCATGTTAAACCCGGTGGATATAAAAAGATGTAAAAATTTTTCCATTGAGCTGGTTCCTTGTCCATCAATACCTGATAATGTGAAGAATTTCCAGGTTTTTGAGTGTGACAGGCACATCTTCAAGTTTGTCACAAACTCAGGTATTTTTGAAAATCAAGTGATCGATGAGGAACAAAGGTGGCAGGATGAAACAGAAGAAAGTGAAACTGCGTATCAATCCAACAAAATCCCTAAAGACGTGGTTTCATTAGAAAAAATGTTCGACATGGAATGCAAGAACAAGAAAATAAAAAGAGTCCCGCTCCCCAAAGATGCATGCGATTCAATTAATCTGGGGAGTGCAGATAATCCAAAGGAGGTGTACATAGCAAAGGCATGTATAGAGGAAGAAAGGAGCAATATAATACAGACTTTGAAGCATTACATAGATTGTATTGCTTGGAACTACAATGAGCTAAAGACTTACAATCAGAACATTATCACGCATACCATACCTTTGAAGCCAGACTCCAAGCCTTTTAGGCAAAGACAGCGAGTTGTTAACCCGCTATTGGAGCCTTTGATCGAAAAGGAGGTTAAAATACTGTTAGAGGCGAAAATCATTTTTCCCGTTAGGCACTCAACCTGGGTGGCTAACCTCGTTCCAGTCAGAAAAAAGAGTGGAGAGATCAGGCTATGCATAGACTTTCGAAATCTTAATAAGGCCTCCCAGAAAGATAATTATCCATTGCCATCAATCGATGAAATCTTGCAAATGGTAAATGGATCAAAAATGATGTCCTTTCTCGATGGATATTCTGGGTACAACCAAGTTCTTATACATCCAGATGACAGGATGAAAATAGCCTTCACTACCAAGTGGGGGACATTTGCATATAAGAGAATGCCATTCGGACTATTAAATGCTGGTGCAACTTTTCAACGTGCCATGGATTACGCATTCAAAGGACTAATAGGGAAATGCATCATCGTGTATGTGGATGATATCCCAATTTTCTCGAAGAAGAGAGAGGATCATGTTAAAGACTTAAAGAAGGTGCTTCAAAGGTGCAGGGAACATGGAATTTCATTAAATCCCAAGAAATGCATTTTTGGAGTGACAGAAGGGAAACTGCTAGGTCACATTATTTCAAAGGAGGGAATATCCATTGACCCAAAAAGGATACAAGCTATCCAAGACCTACCTCTCCCGAGCAGTAAAAAGAATTGAGGTCTTTCTTTGGGCAAGTCAATTTTGTGAGGAAGTTTATTTCTAGCTTTGCTGAGATAGCTAAACCTCTAAACCAGATGCTCAAGAAAGATGTGGACGTAAGATGGAACGAGGAAAGTAGAGTGGCTTTCCAGAATATCAAAGACGCCATTTCCAAAGCCCCGGTCTTGATAAGCCCAGACTATTCCAAGCCTTTTTACATTTATGCTTTTGCATCGGAGCACTCCTTGGCGAGTGTATTAACCCAAAAATGCGAAGATAATGCCGAAAAGCCCATTGCGTTTTTAAGTGCCCCCTTAAAAGATGCCCAATTAAGGTATTCAATCCTTGATAAGCAAATGTACGCACTTTTCAAAACTCGTGAAGAAATTTAGGCATTACATCGTACACAATAGAATTATTGCCATTGTACCCGATTCTCATCGTCAAGACCATGTTTTTACAGAATGAACTAGGTGAAAAGAGAGGAAAGTGGATTGCAACCATCCAAGAATTTGATCTCGAAATCCAACCAATGAAACTAGTTCGAGGACAAGGACTGGCAAAGGCGATCGCAGAAAATGATCCGCAAATAACAGGTCAATGCTCAAATACATAATACATGGCTAAGGAGGACTGGTATGTTGATATTGTGCAATTTTTATTGACTGGTAAGTGCCCGTCTAGTTTGAATTCAACACAAAGGAGAGCTCTAAGGCTTAAATCATTAACTATCTGATAAAGTCTGGTGTACTTTATAGGAAAAATCATGAAGGTATCTACTTGAGATGCTTGAGCAAAGACGAAGCCGCCAAGGTGTTGCAAGAATTTCATGGCAAGCACGGAACTGGTCATGGTGCAGCCAATCCTACAGCACACCAAATCCTGCGAGTAGGATATTACTGGCCTCATATATTCAAAGATGCGCATGCTCATGTGCGATCTTGTCACATCTGTCAAGTGGATACAAATAGAGAAAGAAATGCAGCCATGCCATTGCAGCCTGTAGTTGAAATGAGACCGTTTGCACAAGTGGGGACTGGATTTTATCGAGGTTATTAACCCAAATTCTTCTGATTCTCACAAATTTATTTTGACAGCTACAGACTACTGTACAAGGTGGACGTAAGCGATTCCCACTAAACACGCCACCACAGACGTTGTGATTAAATTCCTTGAGGATCAAATTATCACAAGATATGGAATGCCCGATTCTATTGTCAGTGACAATGGTAAAGCTTTCATTTCCACACAATTTGTAGAATGGGCATATGATAATAAAGTGAGCTTAAAGTTTGCATCCAATTACTATCCTCAAGGAAATGGGTTGGCCGAATCTTCAAATAAGAATTTGTTGAATACTATTAAGAAGTTGCTTGGAAAAGAATCCTCGGGACTGGCATAGTCAATTAAAGTTTGCCCTATGGGCAGATAGGACCAGAGTG
Organism: Wollemia nobilis; assembly: GCA_028583015.1. NCBI lineage: Eukaryota > Viridiplantae > Streptophyta > Pinopsida > Araucariales > Araucariaceae > Wollemia > Wollemia nobilis. Next base: position 29,202,168 of record JAQPPZ010015413.1, read on the forward strand.
AAAGAAGCTATAGGGAATACTCCCTATCATTTGGTCTATGGGCAAGACCCGATATTTCCAGCAAATTTGGAGCTGCAGACCTTACATTTCATACAAGAGTACATGGGGACAGAGGATCAAGTTGAAGCTAGATTGAGCCGGTTATTGCACCTGGATGAAAAGAGAGAAGAAGCCATGAATCACATGAAAAAACACCAGGAAGTCATCAAGAGATGGTTTGATAGAAGGGCCAAAGTTAAATCATTCAGAATTTCAGATTTGGTGTTACTATGGGACAAAATACATGAGGAAAAAGGAAACCATCAAAAGTTTGATTGTCTCTGGTTAGGCCCATATCAGATTTCAAAAATTCTTGGGAAGAACACCTTCAGGCTAAAAACCTTAGAAGGGAAATATTTCATGCTGCCAGTTAATGGGCAGATTCTAAAGCATTATTTTAGCCCTTAGGTTGTGAGACTTTGATATTATTCTGTTGGTGTTGGTGAAGGATTTTCAGATTTTGTTTTTATTGTTTAGGATTGTTAGTTTAGTTAGGATTTTGATTATGGATTTGATTTCAATTGACATGTGTGTTAATTTAAAAATAATAATAATAATAATAATAATAATAATAATAATAGAAAATTGAGATGTCAACTTATGCTTAGGATTAGGAGAATATGAAATATTGGAATTGTCTTGTAAAAGCTCCACAAGTTGCACAAAACTTTTTAAGTTATATTGTTTGACTTTGTGATATATGAAAGAATCAGCTTTGCATGATAAATCATTTCATTCACAATTCAAGAAGTAATGCATTCATATTCCATCTCACCTCACATACATTTCATTTTAGTTGCATATGCATCTTATGTACAAGCCATGAAAGTATGTCAAATCCTCTTAGGGTTGTGTTATAACATATATGTAAGTAGCTCCTAAGGTTGGAAACTGAGTCTTGAGATATCTAGAACCAAGCACGTCTCATAAATTAAAAAAGATCTTGAGTAAAATGATCAAAACCTAACTTGGAAGGAAAGGTTGAGCGAAAGTGGTTTTCATGTCTATCCTATTATGCAGCATGATCCTTAAAACAGTGGTTTTTACCACTTCCATAAAGCTTAAAGCTTAAAATCAGAGTAGTAAGGATAGGGTTAAATCCTCATCAAACTTAGGTTGAGGATCCAATTCCCCAAAGCTTTGATTTGACCCACATGGAGTAGTAAGGATAGGGCATAAATTCTCATCTTGGTTGGTTGAGAATCTGATTCCCCAAAGCTCTTATGTCTCATTTCATAGTAAGTCTTGGATTGTAAGGATCGTACTATTTGTCCTTTGCAAAGGATGGGTAGTCATCCCCAAGGTTTAAGCAATAGAATTAATGATTTATATCTAAGGTTTGGATTGTAAGGATCATACTACTTGTCCCTAACCAGGATGGGTAGTCATCCCCAAGGTCCAAGAAATAAAAGATAAATAAATTTTTCCCATCTCATCTTTATTTTGGATTGTAAGGATCGTACTACTTGTCCTCTGCAAGGGATGGGTAGTCATCCCCAAGGTCCAAGGAAATGAAGATATGTTCTGGATTGTGGGGTTAGATATGCCCATGCATGGCATCATGTCTTGCCTAAAAACAAGACCACTGATTGTCTAGAGGGTTAGACTAGCATGACCATTTCTTCCATAATTGGTTTAATTATTTTTCTTAAAGTGAGGTAATAAACTCCAAATCATAATAGTAAGGATAGGGTTAAACTCTCATCTCGGTTGGTTGGGAGTCTGATTCCCCAAAGTTCTGATTTCACATTCACTTGCACATGGGTTTTAGATAGTAGGGACTCATAACCAACTTTGGGATACAATAAGGAAATGAACTTGTGGGTCCTAAGAGGGTTTGGCAATCTTGAATGCTTGTACATAATAGTAGGAGAATGATCATGCTTATTAGGAAAAGCAAAATCTTCTAGCTCATTCATTTAGGACCAAAAATCATTCACCATCTCATATATGCATTCATGCAAAACTGATAATGGAATGTTGATCAATTTCAAACGATAGGGAATGAAAACACATTGCACACACTGAGCTAATACTTGATGATTCTGATGATTCATGTACTTTTGATCTTTGGGAATTTGTTATTTTGCTCATGTGCTAACATGTATTTACGAGTTTGTGATATGTTTCAAGTTGGGTTCTTACTAAAATGCTCAAGAGCATTTGACAGCAGAGTCGCCATTTGTTGTGGTTGATCCACAACACACCCCAAAATTGGGGACCCACCTTTTTGCAGGCTCACAGGGAAGGATCTCAGTGACCCAGATGCCAGAATTGAAAAAAAAAGAGAAAATGCACAAGTGTAGAAAGGGGTCGCGAAATCGCGACAGGTAGCGAAATCACGACCGAAACCGGAAAATTGTCTCGAAATCGTGACATGTCGGAAAATCGCGGTCAGCGCGGTCAGCGGCAACAAAACAGAAAAGCTGTCGCGAAATCGCGACGTGTCGGTGACAAGGAAGAAAAATCTGTCACGAAATCGTGACGTGTCGGTGACAAGGAAGAAAAAGCTGTCGTGAAATCACGACGTGTCGGTGACAAGGAAGAAAAAGCTATCGCGAAATCGCGACGTGTCGGTGACAAGGAAGAAAAAGGTGTCGCAAAATCGTGACGTGTCGGTGACCATGAGGAAAAAGGCATCGCGAAATCGCGACATGTCGGTGAGGAGAAAAGAAAAGGTGTCGCGAAATCGCGACGTGTTTTGCCGAAGCGTACGGATGATGAAAAGTGTCACGATTTCGTGACGTGTTTTGGCAAATAGTACGGACGGAGAAAATGGTCGTGATTTCGCGACAGAAAGCTGCATGAAGGTCCGAAAGGAAAAATGGTCGCGATATCGCAACGAGTTTTGCCAAGGCATACGGAAGATAAAAACGGTAGCGATATCGTGATGGTTTGTCGAAGGAAGGCAAGAGGATGATAATGGTCGCGATATCGCGACGTAAAGCCGTTGGACGCGTACGGCAGAGAAAGACGTCACGATTTCGCGACATGTCACGATTTCACGGTCGGGAAGATGAACGGGCAGACTTGCAGTTTTGTCGGGTTCTGTCGTAGAAAAGCGGTACGGTAGGCACAGGAAAAGCACGACACATGGCGCACATGTGTCAAACTTGCAGGGGCGTTACATGCAGAGTGAATTTTGGGACGTTTCCAAATTTGAGCGTGAATCAAAGCGGGAAAAAGTAGGAATTTGAAGGGTCACCCACAGGAAGAGGAAATGAAGCGACAGAGGAAATCGAAGAGCCATAACATTGCTATAAAGCCAAAATTGCAAATCGAAGAAAGGGTTGGAAATTGCCGAATACGGAGTTGCAGAGACGAAGGCTTTGTGCTATTCTGGGCCCGTACTTGGGCAATTTCCTTCTTTTTATTCTGGGATTTTCTTTCACACCTGGAACATTTTTGAATGTAATCGAGATATCATTTAAATACAAATGCGAGAGAGTTGGCATCTTATTGGATGAGAAAGAAGGAGTAACTTTTGCATGCATGATTTAATGTTTACATTTCCCTTCCGGATTTCTTAGGTTTTTAGGTGAAGTTAATGCAAGATCTCTTGGTTGCTTCATGCGAATGCCTCGTTTTCTGGAATTACCACGAAACCCTCGAGACTCGCACTCTGGCCTATTTGGATTGTGTGGATGTGCAGTTTCATTAGGTTAGGTTGCATGTAGAAAGCCTCATTATCTTTGGTTTCATCCGATTAATTACAGACTTTCTCGATCGTAATCTATTTTTTATTGTTACTTTTGTTTATTTTTGTCTTTGCTTTTCAAACCCATATTTTATTTTTCAGCAGTTTATTTATCGTGTTTGAATAAATCACCGAAAATCCATCAGAATTAAAGGTTAAAGCAGATTTTATTCATTTTGAGTCCATTGAAAATTCAAAATTAATAAACCACAGTGCCCCTTGTTAATATCCACTTGCAAACCCTAAGGTGTTCTTAGCATTTCATTTTAAGCAACATTCTTGATAATTAATAATCAGCATAATAAGAACCTTGGAGAAATCGTATTTCTTTGCAAGCAGAGGATTTAGGACTCGGATCCTACAGGAGAGTGTGTTTTCACAATCGGGTTAAAACACCACTCAACAAGATCCAATTCGTAATCTGTAGGAATAAACTACCTCTTCAAATTCTCTACCATTCAATCCCATCTGGTTATCTTTTCCTTTCCTCTCCTATTTCTTTCTAGATGCACTTATTTCCACCATATGCTAGCATGGCCTTTCAACTTTGTTTTTGCCAATTTGATCTTATTTGGATCTACAACCTCTTCATACTCAAAATACTCCTCCATATCATTGATCCAATCAATCAACTCCTCTGTATTGAGATTCCCAAAATACATGGAGACATCAAACTTTGGCTTCTTCCCAATCCGAGATATGGCCTTAACTAATCTAGCTTCTATAGGATCCATTGCTTCTTCTTCATCTGATGGATCATCAACCTCCCAAGCTTCATATTCACTATGGTATTCTCTCCTTGGCTCAACCCCTCTTCACAACTCCTCTTGCAGGGCTTGCACTTGCCTCTACAAAGCTCTAAAATCTTTTTCAGGTACCACATTCCTCCCACCACCACGGTTTTTTTTTGAAGGCATTCTTCTTCACTCTCTTCTCACAACCCTTCCACAGATCCTGGTGCAAACTGCCTCACTTTCGGTGATCTGCTCACACACTCAAGAACTCCTACTCTAATACCACTTGATAGGGAGCCAAAATTTCAAGAACCAACAAACCCAATTCTCATTCAACAACTTGGAAAATATTTACAAAAATGGCAATAGTCTGCCAAATAAAATGGAAGCAACTCTGTCTCCGCAATTTTCCAACCCCTTGTGCATGCCTTTGCTTCCCCTTTTAAAATTTTTGGTGTGACTCTCTGTTTCCCTTTTTTGGCCCTTCGTTTCATTTCTCGTGCCTCTTCATTGTTTTGTATTTTGAAATGTTTTTCTTTTCGACTCTTGATCTTCGTCTGCTTTCATTGCACCTTGGTACCACGTGTTGTTCAGTGCTAACACTATAGACTCTATCCGCCTGTCAACCAATGATGATGTTCGGTATACCCACCACTCAATAATTTTCTCTGTAACGGCCCCTGTAACTGCCTACCCATTTTCTTGTCTTTGGTCACGAAAATGCAACATGTTGCGATATCGTGACACTTTTGCTTCTCTGCCTTCCTGCCATTTTTGTGTCACAAAAATGTGACATGTCACGATATCGCGAAACTTTTGCTTTTTTGCCATCCTACCCTTTTCGAGTCATGAAAATGTGACATGTCGTGATATCATGACACTTTTACTTTTCTACCTTCTTGCCCTTTTTGAGTCGCAAAAATGCGACATGTCACGATATCATGACACTTTTCTCTCTTGTGCCTTCTCTTGTCTTTTGGTCACAAAAATGTGACATGTCGTGATATCATGACACTTTTCTCTCTCGCGCCTCCTCTCGTCTTTTGGTCATGAAAATGCGACATGTCACGATATCGTGACACTTTTTCTCTCCTACGCCTCCTCTTGTCTTTTGGTCATGAAAATGCAACATGTCATGATATCACGACACTTTTTCTCCTTGTGCCTTCTCTTGTATTTTGGTCATGAAAATGCGACATGTTGCGATATCGCGACACTTATCTTCCCTTGCGCCTTCTCTCGTCCTTTGGGCACAAAAATGCGACATGTCGCAATATCGTGACACTTTTTCTCCCTTGCACCTTCTCTCATATTTTGGTCATGAAAATGCAACATGTCGTGATATCACGACACTTTTTCTCTCTTGAGCCTTCTCTCGGCTTCTGGTCATGATAATGCGACATGTCGCGATATCACGACACATTTTCTCTCTTGAGACTTCTCTCATCTTTTGGCCGTGAAAACATGACATGTCGTGATATCGTGACACTTTTTCTCTCGTGAGCCTTCTCTCGATTTTTGGTTGCAAAAATGTGACATGTGATATCATGACACTTTTTCTTCTTTGCCAAAGTGTCATGATATCACAACACTTTTTCTTCTTTGCAGTATTTTGCTTTTTGTTGGGTGCTCTTGCATCATGATGGCAGTAATCAAGATAATATGATAGAGTCTTGTAAAACAAAATTAGCATGTTCATTCGAAGCTAGTATGGTGGTTAAATCGAGTAGTATCTCATCTATAAGAGGATATGATATAGATGGATCATTAGTGCTAGAAGGTAGAGATGCATTAGAATAATGTGGTTAATCCTTTATTGGTAAGGATGATTCAGAAGAAGTAGATGCTAATGATGATAGAGTAAGACAAAAAGAAACATCAACAGGTTTAGTCGTAGCACACATTTCAAAAGTTTGGTATCACCATAAATAGTGTGTAGCACCCTAAAATTGGCGCAGTAAAAATTTCAATAATTACATTCACCTTAGTAAATAATTTAAAATTCAAATTTAACCTCTCAAACTACCCGTTAACCGTCGGGAAATCTGTTTCCCCCTTTTTCATGCCATTTTTAGAGGTTGTTTTGACCGTTTGATGATATCATCACCGATCAGACGATATCGCCCCAGATTTGATGATTTCGTCTGGACTAGGACGTCCAGACGATCTTGTCGCAAAACTAATTTTGCAAAGTTGGAATCTATTTCAACGGGTCTCCAATCTGGGTAGAAGCGTGTCTGCGTCGTTGGGACCCTCCCCCCGTTGGAGATCTCCCAAATTGGGATGATCTCCAACCTCCTAACTACTCCCCTAAGCCTATTTAGTCTCTAGGATTTTCCCTTCCCAACCCCTGGCTAAAAATTATCTGCAAGTTAACTCCATTCATGTTAAAACATCCCTATTTTCCATTTGCACTGGTCCCATACCAATTTTATTACAGGTACATCACTATTTTTCAGCCGGAGCCAGAACCTATCATCGCCGACGAACCTGTTCAGATCGGAGGTGAACCTGTCGAATTTGAGGCGATTTTGTACTGATGCGAGATGATCTCGACTGCAGTCAGTATTAAGGCAATCAGTGCCTGAAGTTTGCGTTTCTCAACCTTTTCTCTGTCATTTTATTCTACAAATTAGATAGTCTATTTAGTGTTTTATGTCATTTTGCATTTGGAGTTCACCCATTTAGATTAAGTGCATAATTAAATCCTAATTATCATCTAATTAGCATGATTCATTTATGTCTCTGTGTTTAAGTTCTAGTTTGATAACATTACTGCCATTTTATATCATTTCCCTCTGTTAGCACTGTAGCACTTTTTGTATTTTGCATCTATTTTCAGTTTTGCAAGTCTCTAACGAATTCGTCTGACGAATTCATCAGATCTCAGATGATCTTGTCTGATTGCAAATTATTCTATCGAATCTCAGATGATCCAGACTGCATCAACATCAGAATCTTCTTCAGACATTCGGATCAGGTATTCTTCATTTGTATTATGTCATCTCTTTGTTTTTCTGTCTTTAAATTTATTTTATGTATTCATTGAACTTGCATTTTCATATAGAGTAATCTAGATACATTCGGCCAAACCTAGGATATGAATGCTTAAGGTTAAAAATGAACACATTTAAACACATTCCAAAACCTAGGCATGGAAACTGTCGTCAAATTTTTCCTGGTGAACCCACCATCCATCGAAAAATCATCAAAATACACCTCCCTTAAGAGGCGGGACCTTCACAAAGTCCTCTCAGTTCGAGGTACCGTGACATCCTTTTCCCATCCTCCTTTCGAGCGCGGATCCAATAGCCTGAAGGTAGGGATGTGAAAAATTTGGAGCGATACATTTTGGTGAACCCGACATGAATGCATCATAACCTTTTGAAAAAAAAAACAAAAAATAAAAACATCTATAGAACAACTAAAACATAGATGCATTTTAAAACATTCAAGTTTGAAAACATGTTTAGATGGTAGCTCCTAAGAAAAGGTTAGCGGTTACTATAAACGTAGAAAATCAATTGGAAGCTATAGAAGTTAATTTTGTCCTTAGTGTACCTGAAACAAGTAGAAATCAATTCCTGTGGAACAAACTTGATAGAAGACTTAGTCTCATCTCATCTAGTTCCACGCAACTTAAGCAAATCAAGAGGCTAGTCCTAGATAGAATCCTGGATCCTCATCAATTAGTTTTTTATCATGAACTTCAGAGAGCTTGCCATAGATGGTTAGCCTATAGGAGAGCTTTAGTATCTTCAGAGTTGTTCACCTTCGAGGAATACCTCAAGAACGCAGCCATTGTGCACCAGTTCCTAGGTTGTGTAGAAGACCAAGAGGTTGTTCTTACAGATAGGGAAAGATGGAATAGAGTTCCACGAGCTGTGTTATATCGAGAGTATTTCCATGAGCTTTACTTTTATCAACCAGCATCTGAAACAGACAACATAACTATAGCTCTTTTCATCAAATTTTTAAGAGAAAACTTTCAATTTGAAGAACACTTCATGACTCCTGAACAACTCGAACCTATTAATGATATTCATAAATTGTTTATAGAAAACTAGATTATTATTTCAGTATTATTTCTTGCATTTATTGTGTTATTTGTTGTCTTTATTATATTGTTTCAAAAAAAAAAAAAAACAAAGAAAAACTAAAAAAATCAAAAACTTAGCAAAAACTTAAACATTTCATTTTCAAATATTGTAGTAGGTATATAGTAAATATATACCTCTTAATTTGTTGCATATATATATATATATATATATATATATTTTTTTTTTTTTTTTTTTTGAAATCAAAACATAGCACCATGCCTAAACTTAGGAATGGTAAAGAAACTTTAGGAGAAGGAGAATATTGGTTACAAGATACAACTAAAGACCTAAATGTCCTTCTTGGAGATTCAAATCCGGAAGGAGAAACTCTAGGTCAATCAGACGAAGACTTAGGTGAAGATAAGGAACTAGAAGGAATTTTTAAAGAGGATGGATCCTCATCCCCTAGAGTAGCTCCAAATGGAACTATTGCCTTTGACAATGCAGAGCATTTCAAGAAATTTCTCATGGATAACATTGATGACCTTAATATGGCAATTCGCCTTGATAAAGGGCAAATTAGTAACACTCAAGTAGCCATGGAATATATTTGCAATATGCACACTAATCCCTTGTCTTTCATTGATCAAGAAAGTGACAATGCTGGGCCATCCAATACGGATATGGTCACTATGGCTCAAAACATGTCAAAACAACAGGTTACCAAACCTCCTAAGGAGCCTGTTATTCAACCTAAAATCACTCCCATACAAAATAAACCTTCCTTCACTACTTTATTTTGCCAAACTATTGAGCAATATGCTTCAAGTAAACAAAAACCTAAAACAAATCCAAATATAAACTTTCAACAATCCGGAATACAACATAATCCAACTTCAAAATTCCTCCATAATACTTTTCCTACCAATACTTTACACAATAGTAACATGGCATCTAATCTTCATGTTCCTCCATCATATGCCCATAACAATCATGTCAATGCCCTACCAAACCAATATGGGGGGCAAACTAGTAATCTGGAAGCCATGGTGAAACAATTGGCTTCACGTATGGACCAAATAGATCCCTATCGTCCCTCGTATAATTATCGAGAGATCTGTAGTCAACCTTTGGACCCCATAGTTGTAGATCAACCATACCCTAAGCATTTTCCCATGCCCGTCCTGCCTATATATAAAGGAACCGAAGATCCCATAGAGCATCTTCGCATGTTTAGGATAGCATGTCACGACATATCGCATGACGACTTGCTATTACTAAAAATGTTCCCCAAAAGTTTAGGTGGAATGGCATTAGAGTGGTACTATCAATTGCCCACTCATTCTTTGAGAAACTTCGAAGAAACAACCGAATCATTTGTCCATCAATTTAGTGCTTACATCGAGAGGCATGTAACTATTAAAGACCTATACAATTTAAAACAAGACAAGGATGAATGCTTTGCCGATTTCTTAGCTAGATGGAGGCAATTGATAGGAAAACCGCACTTTGTGCTTGCCTTATAGGGAAATGTTGGACATTTTCATCAATAATTTACAAGAACAGATATCTTATGAGCTATCGACTGCTACTTTAACTACCTTCGATCAAGCTATATATTTAGCTCGAAGAGTAGAAGATTCCCTCATTAGGAGAGGCCAATTTAGGAAGAAGTATGATGAGAAAACATCCAAAAATCAATATAAAAACAAACAAGTTGTCAGTGACAGAGTCACTGACAGCAAAAACGTTGCTAATATCAATGCAACGAAGACAAAAGAAAAATTCATATTGAAACCTCCTGACAAGCCTCCTCGAGAATTCACTAGATTAAACCAACCCTTATCAACTATTTTACCTCAATTACTTGAAAGAGGTTTGATCCAATTACCAGCTATCCGGGAACCTGACCCAACTATACCCGGATATAGAGCTGACTTGCACTGTGATTTCCATAGAGGACCTAGACATTCTACCAACGCTTGTAAAAGGTTAAAACATAAAATACAAGATTTGATTGACAATAATGAAATGGAAGTGCAAGCCTTCCAACCTAAACAAAACCCTCCTAATAATACTCAAAAGACCATTCCCCAAAATCAAAATCAAAATGCCAATCAAACTCTAGACATTTTTCAACACCCTTTACCAAGACATGGTAAAGAGGTAGCCAATCAAATCGAACATCATAATGTTCCCCCTCCTACCCGATATGTAGGAACCATTAGCGAACAATTACCTATTCAGGATCCTCAAATATTTGACACGACCTTATCCCTGGTTACGACCATGCCCTTACATAATTTTCAAACTTCGAATTCTAGTGATATAGAATCAGATAGTGAAAATGAACTAGACATTACTTCAAACCAATCGAATAGTTCTAAAAATGAATCAGATCCTATTCAACCCGTCACAGATGTTATGGTTCCAGAAGAACCATTTCCTAGAAGAGTCACTACTCGACCTTCTTCCAATATATTCCTTTCTAATGAAGAAGACATTAATGCTCAACCGAGACCAGTTCAACGTCTTCACTATAACATTGTAGGTACCATTGGAGTCGTTACTCGACAACAAGCTCAAAACTCTCAACAAGAACCAAATCGAACGATGGATCAGCTCCATTCATTTTGAAAAATCCCAATAAAAGGAATCATGTTCCTACTGTTCCATCTAAACCCCCTTACAATATTAATGAGCAATTGTCCAATACTACGGCCAGAATTTCCCTCTTAGATTTATTAAGATCCTCTCCCACCCATAGGGATGAGTTGATGCTTACATTGATCCAAATGATGGTACCTCAAAACATTCAACCTGAAGCTATGGCCAATACTATCATCACACGAGAGATTGATTATATTGACTTCCGAGATAAAGATATCCCACAACATAGTTTACATAAGGAAAATCCATTATACATTACTGCTTTAATTGGAGATGTAGCCGTCAAAAGAGTTTTGATTGATAATGGCTCATCTCTAAACATTTGCACCTTTGACTTCTACCAACGATTTGGCTTTAGAAGTGATGAAATGAAGAAAACTGATATGATTATCAAAGCTTTTAATGACGAAACACAAGAAACGTGTGGAGTTATTACCCTCCCATTGCAAGTTGGCCCTATAACCCTAGAAACAACCATGTTTATTGTACATTGTCCAACATCGTACAATATACTTTTGGGTCGCCCTTGGATCAACGCCATGCGAGCGGTCCCCTCAACTTTACACCAATGTGTTAAATTTGAGTTTAAAAATCAGTTGGTCACTATCCATGGTGACCCTAGACCCTTTGATATGTGTGCTTTGGCAGAACTTGTTGGAGTGCAATTTTGCCCTGCTCTGTCATCCACACATCCTAGTTCTTCTTTTTCATCCAAAACTGTGAAACATAAACCCATAACTTCACCTATTTCCCTTCCTTTAATTTCATCCTCCTATGTAGACCAACAACCCTCTAAACAAATCATTTTAGAACCTCAAAAAGATTTTAAATCTACGACCAATCCTTCAAGTTCTATCCCTATAAATTCAAAACCTATAGACACATCTATCATACCTTCCATAGCTAAAGACATAGGTAATAAGCCTTCTACATCTTATGCCCTTTCTGATGAACTCTTACCAGATTTATCTACAACCTTAATATCAAAAAAAATGAATGCTTTCATGCGATATTCAAACCTTTTAAATGACTTACCACCATCTCCTCGTACTTTGGGCCTCCCACAACCTATGGGAAGTACTTACCAAGTCGGGAGTTGTGCCTTCATTTATAAAGGATATGACTGGGAAAGAATCCCTCGGAATATCAAAACTCATCATGAGGGATACGCTCGGTGTTATTTTACCAATGATTATATTAAAGCTAAACCCATGATGCTTAAAATGGGATATGAAGGGAAATGCTTGGGACCTTCCCAAAATGGCATGAAAGAACCTTTCGAGGCAGAACCGTGGCCTGCCCGCTGTGGTGTGGGCCTATTTCCTAGTAAGGGTCAACCCTTTCCTTTTGAGGATGATGATCATCTCATATGCTATCAAGATTATTTGGATAGGCATGTTGATTTGCCTATTAAAAATTAGTTGTTTTCATGCAACATGTTGTCCATAGCATACCCTAAAATGATTGCTGACCTCGATGAAGAATTGGAAGGAGATATCTTCCATGATGTCTCTGTTGAAGAGATGTTACACAATGGATTTTATTTTGATGGTTCTATACCAACTATAGCCCAACTTGAGGCCACTGATCCTCAGAATGAATTATCTAAATTAACCTTACAAGAATTACAAGAATTACAAGAATTGGGTGTTTCACCCGCCCCACCTAAATTTGAAAGAGATCTACACATGGAGGTAGAAAATTTCATTAAAATTAATATTGGAACTGAGGATAATCCTCACATAATCAATATTGGATCAAAATTAAGCCAAGAAAAACAAGAACAATACATTGCATTCCTTAAAGAGTATGAATATGTCTTCGCTTGGAAATACGACGATATGCCAGGTCTAGACCCTTCTGTCGTCATGCACCATCTAGTGGTCCATCCTGATGCTAAACCTGTTAAACAAAAACTTAGAAAAATGCATCCCAAAGTGGCTCTGCTAGTCAAAGAGGAGTTAGAAAAACTCCTGAATGTTATCTTTATACAAGCTATTGATTATGCTGAATGGATCTCAAACATAGTTCCAGTCACCAAGAAAGAAGCTACCAAAGTTAGGGTTTGCATGGACTTTAGAGATATTAATGTTGCATGCCCTAAAGATGACTTTCCTCTTCCAAACATGGACCAAATCATTGACTTCACTGTCGGAAGTGGGATGATGTCCTTAATGGATGGATTCTCCGGCTATAATCAGATCAGGATAGCTCCTAAATATCAGGCTAAAATAGCCTTTATTACCCGCTTGGGTACCTTTTGCTAGAAAGTGATGCCATTTGGCTTAAAGAACACCGGTGTAACTTATCAACGAGCTATGACCTACATTTTTCATGATATGATGCATGATATCCTACATGATTATGTGGATGATATTATAGCTCGCTCTATTATTGAAAATAATCATTTATATGATTTAAGGAAAGTATTTAATCGATTATGAGAATATCTCATTCGATTAAATCCAGCAAAATGCATATTCGGAGTTAAATCCAGCAAACTATTAGGGGTTTTACTTTCTTTACGTGGTATTGAAATTGACCCTCTCAAGATTGCGGCCATCACTGATATGCCCGCACCTACTAATATATCTGAGTTACGAAGTTTACAAGGTAAGCTTCAATCCATTCGTCGCTTCATCGATAAGCTGGCAGATAAAACCGGTCCCTTTCTTAAACTCCTTAAGAAGGACGTCCCCTTTAATTGGGATATAGAATGTAGAGAAGCTTTTGAACTTCTCAAACAATACCTCATTAATCCACCTATGCTTTCACCACCTAAATTTGATCGCCCATTTCTCCTCTATATTTTTGCTTCAGATTCTGCCTTAGGGGCTATGTTAGCTCAACTTGATGATGAAAAGCGAGAACGTGCTAATTATTATATTAGCCGAACCTTCATCAGTTATGAAACCCGCTACACAGTGTTGGAAAAACTATGTCTAGCAGTCGTGTTTGCTACGCAAAAATTACGACATTATATGCTTAGTCAAAAAACTTATGTCATTGCTAAATATGATCCCTTAAGGTATCTCATGAGTCGACCTTATTTATCGGGTCGCACAGCCAAGTGGGTTCTTGCTCTAAGCGAGTTCGATCTCACATTCATAGGACAGAAGTCTGTTAAGGGTCAAATCATAGCAGATCAATTAGCTGCTGCACCCTTAGAGTCTACCCATCCCTTCATCATCAATTTTCCAGATGAATGCCTTCAATTAGAGGCAGACCATCCTAAACAATGGTCCTTATACTTTGATGGAGCCCGATGCATGAGTGGGGCTAGTGTGGGTATTATTTTAATCTCTCTGCAAAAACATCTTATTCCTCTATCCTTCAAATTGACATTTGCTTGCACCAACAATATTGTTGAGTATGAAGCTCTAATCCTTGGATTACGAGCTGCCCTAGCGCTAAAAATTAAACACCTTTTAGTTTTTGGTGATTCCCAACTGGTTATAAACCAAATTAATGAAGTTTATCAAACCCGAGATGATAAACTATGCCCATATAAGGCCTATGTTTTACAATTAATGTCTTTATTTGATCAAGTTACCTTGGAAGCCATTCCTCGAACTAGCAACCGTGTAGCTGATGCTATGGCCGCAGTTGCATCTCTCCTACCCTTGGAGTTAGATGATGAATATGCCACTATCATTATTCATTGACTCCAGGAACCCGCCTCAAATAAGTCATGCTCAGAGCCTTTGGATGTTTTTCTAATCAATGAAACAACTCCCGAGCCTTGGTATACAGACATATTTGATTTTCTTCAAAATGGGACTTTCCTTGCCAATTCTAATAGAAACCAGCATTGGTTATTACGTCGACGAGCAAGTTGATTCGTAATAATTGGCAATACTTTATATAGGAGATCTTTTGAAGGTATCCTATTAAGATGTTTAAACATAGAAGAGTCTAAATCAGCCTTGAGTGAAGCCCACGATGGATCTTGTGGAGGACACTTTAGTGGTAGTGTTATTGCTAAAAAGCTCCTTCGGATAGGATACTTTTGGCCTACCATGGAAACGGATGCACATGAGTATGTGCACCATTGCGACAAGTGTCAAAAACATGTTGACCTTGTCCATGCGCCTGCACAAGAGTTGTAGGCTATTTCATCTCCATGGCCCTTTTCTAAATGGGGCTTGGATATTATTGGCAAAATCAATCCTGTGTCATCTGATGAACACAAGTTCATCATAACCACCACTGAGTATTTCACGAAGTGGGTCGAAGATATGCCTTTAGCTTCCTGCACTGGCACACAAGTTTCTAAATTTATTTTTAATCAAATCATTTGTAGGTTTGGAATCCCTGCCAATCTCATCTCTGACAATGGAACTTGTTTCAAAAATAAAGATGTTAAAAAATTATGTCAAAAATATAAGATTCAACATCGCTGGTCCACTCCCTATTATCCTCAGGGTAATGGTCAAGCAGAAGCATCTAACAAAACCTTAATCAAAATTCTCAAAAAATTGGTCAATAAAACTGGCCGTGACTAGCACATTCAATTATATCCAGCCTTGTGGGCCTATCGAACTAGTGTTCGAACGCCCACTGGAACTTCACCATTTGTTTTGGTGTATGGTGCTGAAGCAATTTTTCCATTTGAATTGGAAGTTCCTTCTTTGGATCTGCTACTTCAAGATACCGAAGTAGGAGATGAATATCGTTCTGGCAGACTCAGTCAGCTGGAACTCCTAGATGAAAAATGCATCAATGCTTTGGAGCATCTCCGTGCTTACCAAAACAAGCTTAAAATATCATATGCTAAAAAAGTTTGTCACAGATCCTTTGAGATCAATGACCTTGTTTTAAAAGAAAATCAAAAAAATACAAATGCAACTAAGGACCTTAAAGGTAAATTCGAGCCCAATTGGCTTGGACCATACATTATTACTGCTAAATTTGAATCAGGAGCATACAAATTATCTACCTTAGATGGTAAAGAACTTAAAGAACCCATGAATATTTTGCATCTTAAACGTTACTATGCATAAATTTGGTCATTCTTCATCCTTGTATATATTTGTTTTCAAAAAAAAAATTATATATTTCTTTCAAATTTATAAAAATCCAAAAACATCAAAAATATTCATAATCATCCAAAATCTTCAAAACTATCTATTGCATTTATTTAAGGCACTTGTTAAATTTTTTCTGCTCAAAATCAAAAATAAAACCAAAAATCAAAATAATGATACAAATATAATAACAACTATATGCTTGAAACCAAATAAAATAAAGAAGAAAGAGAGAGTCCACATCCTCAAAAATTTTCTCAAAAGTGTTCATATATATTTTCTTACAATTATCGCAGTTATATGTTTTAAATTATTTTTGGATAAATTAGCATTTATGTGGCATCCCTCACTTGCACACTCACAACAATAAATATCTTGATTTTATCTGGCATGATTACTAATCTCTCTTATATCAAAGTTCACAAAATTCACTTAAATAAAGTTTGAGCATGGAGAATTGATCTTGTTATTTACTTAAACCAAGCACATCTTTTCACAATAAAATGATTATATTTGTAATTTCCATGTTTTGCTACATAGTAGAACTAATTTCTTGAGCGAAAAGTTTCCCCTGCTATCCTATCATGCACATGGTCTAGAATCTTTGAGAATTGGAAAAAGGACAAGCTCACCCCTACCCAGAATAAAAATCCCTTGCTCTACAGCTAATCCGAGCAAGTATCCCTAGCACAGAAAAAGAAAAAAAAAAAAAGAGAAGAAAAGTTCAAGAAAGAAAAAAAAAGAGAAAAGAAAAATGTTATTTCAGCAATGTTCCAAGCATTATCAAGCAAAAGAAATACAAACAAAAAAATAAGCAAAGTTCAAAAGAAAGCAAGAAAGCAATAAAATCCCTTTACCTACCCTTTGAAAAGAAAAGAAGGGTTGATGAGCTTGAATCCCTGGAATTCTCAATTATTCGAAAACTGTGAGGTAAGCCCCATAACAGGTGGTTTGTGCCCAACCTGCTTGGCCTTGGGTAACTCCTAGCGTGGTGATATGTCCGTCACATTAGCGACCTTCTTTTGTACAGACCTATGTCTCGCTTATGGATTAGCTAGCTCTTGATAATCCGACCTACATAGTAGCCTAGTATGGTTATATGCATCTACATCATGGTTAATGAACACTTATTTGGTTTCTTCAAATCACTTGTATCATATTATCTTGCTAAAAACTGGTAAATGAACAATGCAATTGCACACACATTTGTATTTGAGAGATTTTGTGTATCATTATGATAAATCAAGATTGTAAATGAACTCACATATGCACATGGGATTCCTTATAAGTCTAACTTTTGTCTTCAAAATAATTTGAAATATTATTTTTGCAACTTGTTTGGAATAAATAAAGTACAGTTGTTTACCATAAATACAACTATATAATACAAAAATCAAAAATTTCTTTCAAAATATACAATCAAAAACATAAACATATATATCTGGTTGAATTTCGCGACGATGGTATAGTTTCAAAACCAAAATTGGAATTTTTATGCCTAGCACAAGTCTTCCTTTTCATATTTTCTATTCATTAAAAATCAATCAGGCAATAAAACTATTTTTTGGATTTTCACGATGATGGTATAAGTCTATACCTACATATTCTATGCCTAGCGCAAACCATTGTAACAATTTTATTCCCCATTTATTAAAAATCATGAAAACCATATGACTTAATTCATTATTTTACACAAATTATGCTTTTCAAAAGCAAACACATTTTCATTATTTCATGTCATTATGTCAACCTTTTGCAATGATGGTATAATTCCTAAAGAATTATCCAAAAAATTTATCACACTTAGGAAATTATGCCTAGCAAAAAAATCATTTGAACATTATTTCATGCACAAATATTTTTTATAAAAATCTGAAAACAAACCATCATCATCATCATCATTTGCACCATTGCACCAAAGTCTTAAGATAGTTTCTTAAGCACTCTTTTACTTTTTAACAATATTTCTATAAATGGGACTAGCTTGACGACCGAGTGAGTAGCGACTCCATGAAATGGTCTATAATAGCGACAATGTCCTTTGAAATTATTGTTAGAAGTCTCTTTTTATTTTTACATTTCATTACAACAAATCAATTTGTTACATCAAATTATTTCATTTAAAATATCACCGCATGACATTCAAATTATATCTCCAATGACATAATTACATCCAATCATCACATCAATCAAACATTAAAAGCCTCATAAACATACACAAGACACAAGTCATATGATCAAAAATATCTCATCTATATCACAAATATATGTACATCATCAAAACTGGATTGGTATGCCACAATCTGAACCTCGGCATACTCAATCCTCTATCAACAAAAACAAATATAATACAAATACAGTGTCCAGCCCTCTAGCCTCGAGAGCCCCTCGAGCTCTCTGTCTCATCTCCTCCCTCACCCTGAGGTGGATGAGGTGGCCCCATCGCAGTCTGTGTAGTCCTTGTCCTTGATCGGGATGTGGTCCTCGATGACCCAATCCGGATTGGATCTGTGATGTTAGCTGGCAGGGGTAGTCTATCTGCCTCTGGAACCAGTTGGAAGTATAGTGTCTGGTAAAATGTCAGCTGGGTGATAGCCCGTGTCAACTCCCCAGAGCTTGCCCCTCCGCCTCGTGCCCTAAGGCGTGCAATCTCATCCCGTAGCTGTGACACCTCAGCCTGGTGTTGTGCAGCCGCATCCTGTAGCATCTGCACCTGAGCCTACAGACGATCTCTCTCTACCTAGAGAGTAGCCATCTCGCTACTCTCTCCTATGTCCACACCCTTGCCCTTATCGGGTGATGGTGGCCTCTATGGAGATGGGGGTCTCGCCTCCCTCCTCTCCCTCTCTCTCTATCACGGCCGCTCCTGTGCCTGTGGCCTCCTCGCCTCTCTCTCATCATGACCTTGGGCTGCCTCCATCACCGCCTGGCGCCACCTCCCTATCCGATGCACAATCACGTGGATCGGACCCTGTGAGGGCAGATGCCTGCATACCAGGCATCGTAGCCATCGGCTACTCCTGCGTCGTCCCCATCCACTGGCTGGATGGGGGCATCATCTGTGTCTTGGCTCCAAAATCGTTGCATGTCTGGAGCCCCGCTAACTGTAGTGTTATCCTAGATAGTCCGAGAAAACTTGTAATCTCTAAGGGATGGGATCCCCTGCTGTAGACCGAACTACCGCAAAACTTGGTCATACCTATGGAGCTCCACCTCTCCCCTATCCATCCTTAGCTAGCAAACTCGCCTAACGCAAGCTAACTCCTGTCCATCCTCTGGCCACGCTGGATGCTCCCTCCACGGCCTCCAGGTGATCTGGTCCGGGACTAAGTCATCTAGTAGCCTTCGGGACATCGACAGGTTGATCCGTCGTTGTGCCCCTCTTCGGAGCCACCAGTAGAAGAATCGGGGCCTCTCCCCATCAACCCTTGTCAGAGGAAGCCCTACTAGCCTCCGCATCGTAATATGCTCCCAGCACTAAACCTGTAGTAGCGATGTCATGACTAGACATCGGTCGCCCTTGTACATGACCCCATATAGGATCCTGTATAATTGACATAGTACAAAACTGCCCCATGAGAACCTGTACCCGTGGTGCCAGCTGATCCTGCTCTGCCTGTGTGAGAGTCGCCAAGTCATCTCTCAACCCATCGTATTTCCACTCCCTGCTCTTTAGTAATCCTCTCTACAAACATAAACAACAAAACAACAAGCAATCATTAATCAATAATTCAAGTAAACAATAATGCAAGTTAAAAATTTAATCTTGTGCAATTGATGATATCGCCCACTATTGGACGATATCGTCCCAAATTTGAGCATAATCATCTCTGATTTTGTAGTTCGAAATCGTCCCTAATTTGACGAAATTGTCCCCCTTTTGATGATTTTGCCCTCGAGAAAAATTACCGAAATTGAGACGATTTCATCGAAATCGGGACGATTTCGTCCCGATGACATCGACGGCCCAAAAACGGCCACGATGATCAAAATTCACCTAAAATCTACCTAAAAAGCATGTAAAATTAAATTATAGCATTCTAGAACAGTCTGGACTCTTACCCATAGACCGCGCTGGACCTCTGTCGATCTGTGCGTCGTCTCCACCATTTTTGCTTCAGAGCTCCAAAAACTAGAAAATGAACAGTAAAAATGAATTAGGGTTTTACCCTATTTTTCTTAATTTTATTCAAAAATATTTTTTGCTTTTTCGTGTTTTTACCTCAAACGTTCGATTTGGGTAAAAACACGGAGGGGGCACCACAGTAAGCTGTCGTACGATTCGACCAAGAATCGTCGCCTAAAAATTGGAATAATTTTTGCTTTCTCGTAGATCGAGAAGAACTCATCTTTAACGCATTTTCTTTAGAAAATTCGCTAAAGAGGGGGCAAAATGTAGCACCCTAAAATTGGCGTAGTAAAAATTCCAATAATTACATTCACCTTAGTAAATAATTTAAAATTCAAATTTAACCTCCCAAACCGCCCGTTAACCGTCGAGAAATCCGTTTCCCCCTTTTTTGCGCCATTTTTAGAGGTTGTTTTGACCGTTTGACGATATCGTCGCCGATCAGACGATATCGCCCCAAATTTGACGATTTTGTCTGGACTAGGACGTCCAGACGATCTTGTTGCAAAACTGATTTTACAAAGTTGGAATCTGTTCCAACGGGTCTCCAATTTGGGCAGAAGCATGTCTGCACTATTGGGACCCTCCCCCCATTGGAGATCTCCCAAATTGGGATGATCTCCAACCTCCTAACTACTCCCCTAAGCCTATTTAGTCTCTAGGATTTTCCCTTCCCAACCCCTGGCTAAAAATTATCTGCAAGTTAACTCCATTCATGTTAAAACATCCCTATTTTCCATTTGCACTGGTCCCATACCAATTTTATTACAGGTACATCATTGTTTTTCAGCTGGAGCCAACACCTATCATCGTCGACGAACCTGTTCAGATCAGAGGTGAATCTGTCGAATTCGAGGCGATTTCGTACTGATGCGAGACGATCTCGACTGCAGTCCGTATTAAGGCAATCGATGCTCGAAGTTTGCATTTCTCAACCTTTTCTCTGTCATTTTATTCTGCAAATTAGATAGTCTATTCAGTGTTTTATGTCATTTTGCATTTGGAGTTCATCCATTTATATTAAGTGCATAATTAAATCTTAATTATCATCTAATTAGCACGATTCATTTTTGTCTCTGTGTTTAAGTTCCAGTTTGATAACATTGCTGTCATTTTATATCATTTCCCTTTGTTAGCACTGTAGCACTTTTTGTATTTTGCATCTGTTTTCGGTTTTGCAGGTCTCTGACGAATTCGTCTGATGAATTCGTCAGATCTCAGACGATCTTGTCTGATTGTAGATGATTTTGTCGAATCTCAGATGATCCAGACTGCTTCAACATCAGAATCTTCTTCAGACATCCGAATCAGGTATTCTTCATTTGTATTCTATAATCTCTCTGTTTTTCTGTCTTTAAATTTATTTTATGTATTCATTGAACTTGCATTTTCATATAGAGTAATCTAGATACATTCGGCCAAACCTAGGATATGAATGCTTAAGGTTAAAAATGAACACATTTAAACACATTCCAAAACCTAGGCATGGAAACTGCCATCAAATGTTTCCTGATGAACCCACCATCCGTCGAAAAATCATCAAAATACACCTCCCTTGAGAGGCAGTACCTTCGCAAAGTCCTCTCAGTCTGAGGTACCACGACATCCTTTTCCCATCCTCCTTTCGGGTGCGGATCCAATAGCCTGAAGGTAGGGATGCGAAAAATTTGGAGCGATACATAGTGACTAGTTGATTTTTAAATTCAAATTTTATGCATTGATGCAAGGTAGAGAGGATTTACCTCATTGCATTAATCCATGGATATCATAGAAGAATATTGTATGATGTTGGGCAGGATACAACATAAATGGAAGTGTCCAAAATTCTAGGACCAACTTGTAGTGGGATAGACATCACACCACAAGATTCTTGGGTTTCATCATTAAAGGCTTTGATGATCATATCGGTTCTCCTTAGATCCTCATTTCTAAATCCAAACCTCTTAAAAAAGTCATAAGTACAAATATTCAAATATGATCCATTGTTGATCAATACTCTTTTAACACAAATAGTCCCAATTAATTTTGTTATGTATAGGGGATCATCTCTGTGCATAATTTGCGGAGGAATGTCTTTATCATGAAAATCAATATATTCTACTCCATGAGAGGCTATAACATTAACCATAGTGGTTGGATCTATATCTTGAGGTACCATCATTTGACTTAGGGTATTCATCAATTCTTCCCTATGAATGGGGGAATATTTGAGTAGGTCAAGAAGGGAAATTCTAGCTGTTGTGTTAGCTAGTTGTTCATTGATATCAAAGGGTATATTTTTATGAGGTTTGGCTAGATTATTACCTTTATGAGGCACCTTCAAGACAAAATGTGGTTGAGCAATATCATTTGGTTGAGCTATAGGTAGTTGGGGTTGACATGCCTAAGCTTGAGCTTGTTGTCTAGTTATGGCTCCAATCATACCTATTGTATTACTTGGTTGATGAAGTGGTTGTGTAGTAACAAATGAAGTGGATGATTTGAATCGAAGGGGATGTGGTCTTGTGTTTTTTGCTTACTCTATAGGAAGTAATTAATTTGAATATGGTCGAGTTGTTAGCATCCTTTAAAATGGTTCCTCGGGTACTAACAAATATATAATAGGTAAGATTGGTCCTAACTCATCTCTCGAGCTATGAGAGTGAAGAGAAATAATATCTACTTTCAATTTCAATTAAGTTTTTGTATCTTCAAGAGATAAATATTGAGGCTCTTTATCTTGAAAATTCTCAATTGTAACTGTAGATTGGGTAGGCACAAGTACAATTTGTGAAGGTTGTAGTTGAAGGAGATTACCAATCATTCCCACATAAATTTTTGGATGAGGCACACTTCTATAAATCAATTGATTTACTGCTTCCTTACCATGGTTGGGTAATGGGTTTTGAAAGAAATCTAGATTTTGACTGATATTTTGTGCCTACTATGTTTTCATATTTGCAGGAGGATTAGGGTTTTGAGGAGGATTTTCTACTTCACACTTGCCATTTTCAATTAGATATTACATTAAATTTTTTAGTACTTTACAAGTATTTGTCGGGTGACCATCAACCCGATGAAAATTGCAATGTTGGTCTGATCTATACCAAGGTTGAGAGGTATCTGGTTTTCGTATTCCTAGCAATTCTATCAAACCTCTTTCTAGTAGTTGTGGCAAGACCATCGACAAGGGTTGGTTCAACTTTGTGAAATTTTGTGGTGGAGGTTTTTGTGGTGCTTTTAACACAAATTTCTTTGTAGCATTCACGACATTAACATTTTTGGGGGTCTATTATTTGTAACCCCATCTCCTACCACATGTTTATTTTTGTATTGATTTTTGGATGATTTATCTTCATCTTTTCTCTTAAGTTGTCCTCTTCTGATAAGAGCTTCTTCTACTCTTCTTGCCAAATCAATGGCCTGATCAAAAGAGGTTATAGTAGTAGTTGCTAATTCATAGGATAATTGCTCTTGTAAGTTCTCAATGAAGATTTCTAGCATCTCTTTTGGAGGTAAAGTAAAGTGTAATTTACCCAAGAGTTTCCTCCATCAGGCTAGGAATTCTACAAAATTTTCTTCTTTTCCTTGTTTTAAATTATATGTGTCTTTTATTATGATATGTCTCTCTTTATAAGCACCAAATTTATGCACATATAATTCTGTAGTTTCTTCGAAGTTTCTTAAGGAATGTGTTGGTAACTGATAATTACATGCTAAAGCCATACCCCCCAAACTTTTAGGAAATATTTCTAGCGGTAGTATATCATCATAAGCAATATCATGACATGTTGTTCCAAACATGTGAAGATGTTCAGTTTGATCTTTAGTCCCCTTATAAATTGAAAGGATTGGCATGGGGAAATGTTTTGGATATGGTATGGCTATGATAATGGGGTATAATGGTTGATTTCACATTTTCTTATAACTATGTGGGCCATGTGGGTGCAATTTTGCATTGCTTCACCCACTTCCTTTTTGTAGGATGATGCTCTTCTAAGAGTTCACCAAATTTTTGGGAACATTAATGGATGGGCAAAATATAAGAAACAATAGCAGTAGTGATAGGTGACTACAAGCAACAGGCATATGGAAGGTTGTTCAAATAAGTAGGGTGAATAACGAAACAAGTGGATATTTAGCCCTTTGTTTTGTGTGGTACTTTAATAAATATCCACTCACTTATTGGGTGGACATTTCAACTGACCAAAAAGGGCAAAGATATCATAAAACACCACCCACAAGAAGGATGGAGACTCTCGCCCATTCTCAGGTGGAAATTTCAAGTGCAAATTTGGTGTAACTTTGAGCAAGTGACCACCCTCCTTCTTGATGACTCCATGCGTGGAAAACAAGGCAAATAAAGCAACTTCCTGGCATGCAAACTCCCACCATCACATAAAATTCAAATAGAATAAGTATTCATTGGTACAACTATTTAGTACCAGGAGTTCATACACAAAAGTGAATAATTTGAAACACACTACTCCCAAGGTTATTATTTCCAGTCATTCACCACCTAACCAGAGGACTATCAACTAAATACAAGGGTGAGGTAGATAAGAATTAATGATCTAGGCAAAAATATCAATATATCCAAGGGCTTAAATCAACTCGAATACACCTCCTTGTAAAATATCACCACCATCCTAAGGAATAGTGTACTAGCTGATCGTCTATCTTCTCCAAGTGTTGTCTTCCCACCTAGCATCATTAATGTTTGAATTTTGAATATATTGTACAATACCTATAAATAGTGTAATTTTGGTCATTCCAAAGCTTGGCTCTTTAGCCATTACAATTCATATGTAATATTTTCATCACTTTGTAAATATAGACTTATCATTGTTTGGTCTTTGATTTCACCTTCATATCTTTGCATTGAATGTATGAATGTTTATTTTTTCTTTGGTAATTTAAATGGTTTCATATTATGCTGTAATATATATTTTATGAGATTCACTTGGCAGATCTAGAATTTGCATTCATAATATGGGTGGGGGGTTTATTTTTGCTAAATCTAGTTGGATGAGAGTGCTCTAATTCTGCATTTTGAATTTCTTGCACCCATTCATCAGTTCTGGAATTCTCTCTCCACCCCTCACTCTAAAGAATTTAGGGAAGGTATAGTTGGCTAATTTTTTAGGTGTTAGATTCATGTTTCTACCTGCAGTGCAATGCCTACATGTGTCTTGATGTGGTTATACATGTCCTTATGATTTTTGGCTACAACCATCTTTTATTCTCTTTTTCCCTTTTCCCCCTTTTCCCTTTTGTAGAATAGGTAGTTGGAACTACTGTTAAGGAACTGGACTTCACTATGGATTGATCGTCCTACCTTGGCATGGTGGTCATTCAATGTTGGTGCTAGTCTATCCCCACCTTCAGTGTGATGTCAGATTTTTGACCAATATTTTTTGGTGACTTTGTTGGAGAACTCATTGAATTTCCATGCTTCAATAAGTCATAGTTTGGTGAAATTTTGATTTGTTCATATCCTCTCAAAATCACCTAGTGACTCCTACCATGTGGCATTTCCATATCATGATATCAATTACTTTCTCGTGTTGAAATATCCAAATATCTCGAAGGACTTAAGGTTGGATGAATAACCTTGAACTCACTAGCAACGATAGTATGTTCATCTGGTGACTCCAAATTCAACTTCAACATAAGAACTAGGACTTCTGAAGACTAATTTCAAGATGGCTCAGTTGTGTTACCCCTAGTGGGATGACCCCAATCCACTAAACCTCCAATGCTAACATGAAATTCCCAAGGGTCCCCTAAAAACCTTGTCAAAATATAATGGCACCATGGAAATTGCTCAAGAACATCTTGAATATGTTGTCACACTAGCATCCCTCTATGGTATAACCCATGCAGATTTCATGATTAGATTTTGTATCTTATCTCTAGAAGTAAAGGTGTTATTATGGTATTGATCCCTTGGGTGGAAGACCATCTGCTCATGGGTGGATTTGGTGAGAGCTCTTGTTGACACATTTAATGGCTCCATGGATCCCTTCCAACTCTTGATGCACCTCTCATTCATCAAGAGTGCACCTTTTGAATCAATCATAGATTTCAACATTAGATTCAAAGGAGTTGAAAATTATTATCCTAAATACCATTATCCCTCACTCAGGCTTATTTATATTATGTTTGAGCTCTTAGCTTAGATATTAACCTTTTCTTGTATCAATCTAGGGAAAGCATATTCCCTAAAATATTTTAGGAGGTTGTACAAGTAGAGAAACTCCTGCTTCAAGTAAGAAAGACATCTTCATAGGACTCCATCCTCCCATCCCCTTTTTCAATCGTTGCTTCTTCCTTCCCAATCATACAGTATCCAACATGGATACCATCTCAAGATGTGCAGGAATGAGGTTTGTAGATCTATGAAACACAAGGAGCATATCTCTTCTCGAGCCCATGTAGGATAAATGCAACCACCATTCCTACAATAGACCATCTTATTTCTTGTACATTCTACCAAAATTTAGAGGATCTGGACCAAAGTGGGGATTCCACCCACAAATAAGGAGTAGTTTTGCACCCTCTTTGTATCCAAGGATACAACAAGCAAGGTCCAATTCATCTTCACAATGGCTTAGTTGATCAACATACAGATCCTAAGGAAGTCTCATCCATAGTAGGATCAATTAATGTGGCTTATTGGAAGAAATGCACAAGGACGATAGAGGTGTGTGAAGCCAATATTTCACAATAGGTGGATCCTAAGTAGTAGCAACATTTGAGCCTATTGCCACATGCACCATTACCATAATATGACTCCCACATGGTAAAACTCATTGCCACACTAATAATCGATTACATAAGTATTTGTATGCATGATGATCTCCCAAGTTGCGAGCACATTGTAGCTTGGAAAAATAATTGGCAGTGTCAACCAGACTATAAAAGGTACCTCAAGTTTAGTACAATATGGTTCAATCATTGTAGATTCACTGGATAAGCTCTAGGGTAAATCAGTGGTTACGGCGTGCCACTCATGTTGCAATTTTTTATACATAATTTTACTGCTAAATAAAGTGCATAAGGCATATGGTGGAATGATATCATCTTGTCCTATGGAAACTAATGGTGGACTATCACAGTGCTTCATTTTGAAACACACCCATGTTCCCTATATTTTCTCTTTGTTTGTTGTTGTGACCTTGTACCCAATGTATCAAAGGCTTGTGGTTCAGGCACCTCTTTGTGTAATCCCAGAAAAGATATCCACTACATTTTTGAAATCAATTCCCACTCCTCAAATGCTAGGAATTTTACCTATAAAAATAATCCTAAAGGGTAGAAGCAACATGAATTGAGGAACATAAAGCTAAAAATTGTGTTGTGATTGAAGATACCCTAGAAGAGTGGAGATGAGCAAATAATATTTTTATGTAATTGCATTAGAAAGCGTAGTTGCATCGAAAGTAGAAAATGTCCTTGCCATTATATCTCTTATTAAATCCACCATGGTCCTTTACGGGGTATGTTAATGAGAATGTGGTCTATGGGGATGTCCCATGGATAACCTTCCCTTTTGTTTCTTTTATTTTTGTGCATCCTTTGCTTCCTTCTCTTTCCTCAGTTTCTTGCTACTACTAACCGATGAGGTTAGTAGAAGTCATCCTCTTACTTTTATTGTTTCTTGTGTTTGCTTTCCTGGTTTTGCTTATTGTTTCCACTTTTCATATCCCTTCTTTTCTTCTCTTCTACCCTCTTCTCCCTCATTTTCTATTCACCTTTAGATTTCTTCATCCTTTGTCTTGTAGCATTCCTCAGCTACTTTTTTTTGTGCCCTCACTATATCCTTTCCTCTTTTCTATTTTGTGTGTTTCAAGTTGTAGCTTTTTGGGTCTTGCTTTCCTATAAAGGAAAATTCCTTGTGAGTCACCAAGAGTGTGGGTGCAATTTCTCATTGCTTCACCCACTTCCCTTTTGTAGGATGATGCTCTTCTAAGAGTTTTCCAAAGTTTTGGGAACATTAATGGATGGGTGAAAGATAAGAAACAACAATAGCAATGATGGGTGGCTACAAGTAGCAAGTAGATGGATGTTTTTTCAAATAAGTAGTACAGATAATGGAATGGGTGGATATTTAGCCCTTTGCTTTAGGTAGTACTTTACTAAAGATCCAGCTGCTTGTTGGAAAGACATTTCAATCAACTAGAAAGGGTGGAGATGATGAAGGGCTACCCCACCCAACATTCACACAATACTCAATAACATAGATAAATTATAGAGAAATTCAGTATATGATATTATTCAATGAAACAAAATTACAAAATCAGAGAGACTACAATGTTGCGACCATAGGGCTGATTTTATTACAATGAAAATCAATTGGAAATCTGCAAGCGAGAGCCACAAACCATCTTCCCTTGGGCTACCTTTTGGTGATCCTGCTTCCCCCTTTAATAAATTTCCTAAAACATTCTAGAAAGTGTAACTTCTATTTTCCCGCCCAAGAAGATATTCATCTAAAATTTGAATTTTTATTTTTCGCCCCAAAAAAAGATATTCAAATTTAAATTTTGGTGGCACAACTTCCCAAAATTGTAACTTTTGACTCAGGTGTCTGATTGGCTATTATAATATATCATTGGAAATCTTGTGAAGTGATCTACAACATTAAAATTAACTATAGTTAATTTAATCAATTTTTAATTCTTATTCAGGGTCTAAGGTTTTAAAATTTTAAATTTGAACCTTATTGGCGAGATTTCTTGGGACAAAAATTTTAATATCTCGTAAACTGTTTAGGCTATTGGGGTGATTCTTTCACCATCAGATATATTTTTCAATCCTTATACTTGGGGTAAATTTTCAAATACATGTGTCTATTTAGGCTTACTAAAAATAGTTGGTGACTATTTTTTGCCTTTTTGGACTTTTGATTGACTTATAACTCTCAAGTGTCATCATGGACC
The DNA here is from genome assembly GCA_028583015.1 of Wollemia nobilis. Taxonomy (NCBI): domain Eukaryota; kingdom Viridiplantae; phylum Streptophyta; class Pinopsida; order Araucariales; family Araucariaceae; genus Wollemia; species Wollemia nobilis. Next base: position 29,231,428 of record JAQPPZ010015413.1, read on the forward strand.
TGAAAACAACTAAAGAAACTTACAAAATAAAGAGAAAATGCAATTTATTTTTGGTGATACAAGATTGCCCTAACACCACTAGATGCTCTTGCATTAGGAGATATCTTAAAACCCCACCCATAGAAAGGATGGAGACTCCTGCCCATTATCGAGTGGAACTTTCAAGCACAAATTAGGTGGAAATTTGAGAAATTTACCACCCTCCTTGATGATTTTGTGGATGAAAAATAAGATAAATAAAGCAACTATACAACATGCAAACTCCCACCATTACCTAAAATTCAAATAGAAGAATTATTCATTACTACAGTTGTTTAGTACCAGGCATTCATACATAGAAGTGAATGATTTGAAATGCGCTACTCCCAAGGTGATTAATTTCAGTTATTCACCACCTAACCAAAGGACTATCAACTGAACACGAGGGTGAAGTAGATAAGAATTAATAATCTAGGTAGAAATGATAGTAGATCCAAGGGCTCAAATCAACCCAGATGCACCTAACTCCTTCTAGAAGATCGCCACCATTACAAGGAGCAGTGTATGAGTTGATCACCCATCTTCTCCAAGTGTTGTCTTCCCACCTAGTACCATTAAAGTTTAAATTTTAAATTTATTGTACAAAGCCTATAAATAGTGGAATGATGGTCATTCCAAAGTACAACTCTTTAGTCATTACAATTCATATGTAATATTGTCATCACTTTGTAAATATAAACTTATCACTATTTGGTCTTTGATTTTACCTTCATATCTTTGCATTGAATGTATGAATGTTTATTTTTGCTTTGGTCATTTAAGTGGTTTCATCTAATTATGTAATCTAGATTTCATGACATTCACTTGGTGGATATGGAATTTGAATTTGTAATATGAGTGGGGGGTTTATTTTTGCTAAAGTTGGTTGGATGGAAGTGCTCTAATTCTGCATTCTATATTTCATGCACTCTTTTTCTAATTCTAGAATTCGCTCTCCTTCCTTTGCTCTAAAGCATTTAGGGAAGGCATATTTGGTTGATATACTAGTGTTAGGTTCATGTTTCCACCCACAGTGCAATGCATGCATGAGTCTTAATGTGGTTATACCCATCCTTGTGAGTTCTAACTATGACCATATTTTATTCTCTTTCCTCCTTCCGCATTTTCCCCTTTTCCCTTTTGTAATGTAGGTAGTTGGAACCGTCGTAGAGTAACCAGCCTTATTCAGAAATCAACCACCCTTTTCTAGCCCAATGGTTGTTTGACTTTGGTGATGGTCTATCCCCACCCTCGACGCGATGCCAGATTTCCAACCAATAAGGTGATAAGGATCTATGTGGTCTAATTGAGAAGCTAGTTGTTTCACTATAGCTTCAAGATGGTGTGGTTACCCATTATGCATGTTTTGTGCCACTATGTTTGCATAAGGAGGGTAATATGTAGCTTGTGCTACCTAATAGGGAGTTATAATGGTAATACTATTGTGCATAGGATTCAAAAAATTAGGGTTAGTATGACCATAGGGGAATGCATTTTTTTGAACGGTTGTCTAAAAAGAAGTAGGAATTTGCGAATGATTTGGGTATACATTTTAATTTATTTGTGATATAAAATATTAGAAAAAAAAATTGTTGAGGTATTGAGAAATAAAATTGGTAGAAATAGAAGAAACTGGTTATTTTTTGGTGGAGACAGTTGTAGTAGCAACATAAACAAGATTGTGTTGAGTGGCTACTAATTCTTGAATTTGTGAATGACTATATTGAGAATGTGAAATTTGGATAGTACTAAGGGGAGGGCCACAACAAGTGACATGTTTAAAAGGAGGGAGGTTGTATTAAGTGGCACTCATGTGTATTTCTGGTTGTAGGTGAAGTCAAAAAGCTTCTTCCAAGGTTACTTCAATTGAAAAATCACCTCTTAGAAGTTGGTCTTCTAATTCAAAAGTGTTAGTGAGAGTAGGATGATTATGACCTAAGAAATCCCAAAAATGCTTTGCAAATTAAAAATGAATATCCCCTTTAGGTCCCATTTAAAGTGTAAAAGGATGTAGGGTTTTTTCTTCCTCCTCAATTTGTTCTATTTGTGCTACTTGTTCTTCTTGGTTTTCTACAATTTCTACTTTAGTATTTTGTTCATTAGGATTTTCAGTATCCAACTCCTCTTCAAATCCAGTTGTAATATATTTATCATTACTTACATTTTTAGGCATATTTTATCGATGCTAGTCTTAAACCTCTCTTTTTCTTATTTATTTATTTTTTGGATAGGAAAATTCTTGCTAAATACCTCACAAAATTTTTAATAATAAACTAAGTGTTTGGTTCAATTCTCTTGGAAAAGTTTGTGGATATCATTTATCGATTCTAGTTGTTCAGGAGTCATATAATGTTCTTCTTCAAATGTGAAATCCTTTTTCAAGAGAAGAACTAAATGAATGATGGAAAATTGTCTGTAAATACTATCTAGGCCTACAAATTGTAAGTCATAGTAAAATTCCCTAAAAAGGATAGCCCTAGGTGCTTTGAAATATCTCTTGTTGTTTTTGAAGGTCACCTTTTTTCTCTCTATATTTACCAAAAACTTATGAACAATTATGGCATCATCAAGGTAACTATCAAAAGGGTATATGGTTTTGTGGAGACTTGCTCTTTTATCTGCTAACCATCGTTCACAACTTCTCTGTATTTCAAAATATAATGATTGATAATATGAACTCAACATTTTTGCTATGTTGACTCTTTTGATTTCACACAACTCTTGAGACCTTCTCCTAATATTTTTAATATGATTCCACAATTGATTCCAATGGTGTTTCTCTCCTACATAAATAAAATCAACCTCTTGTTCTACTAATATTTTTCTAAGATCAATGAGTACAGATTCCCTAATGTAATTATCCACCATTTAAACAACTCTTATTTTCTCTCTGCATTTTTTTTGTTTTCTTATATTTTAAAAAATAAATAATAAATATAAGAAAAATCCTTCCTATTCCATTAATTACTTCTACAAAAAAGAAAATAAAAGAAAAAAGACTTTTGTAGAATATGGGAAAAGTTGAAGGCATAGTTATCTTGGTTGAAATTAAGCTTTCACCTAGATGACCGCATGCAGACTCTTGGTGATGAAGTCCAAGTCGTGATAAATCCTAGGTCCTACTAGTCCTCACCCAGTTCATTGTTGTCAGCGATACACCTCAAAGAGATGCATGTTATTTCCATGGCTTCGATGGTTATTAGACTGGCCAAATTTTAAATCTTGATTAGAGTTTTAAGTTTTTCAGTCACAGACAAAATAATAATCCCTTTTTGAAGGTTCGTGGGTATGGTTAACCCCCTTAACTATGTGTTCCTATTAATTCCAAACTAGTCAAGGTTGTGAAAATGTACATTGGATGTGATTCTTTTTAGGACAGTGGTCAAAGAAAAGAAAAAATGTGAATCATGTTGAATTAAAAATTATCTTTTTGTATGCTTTACTCTAAGGCACACAAATTTCAATGGTCTTTTTTAGTTTTTTTTCAAAATCAAAGAAAAACAGAAAATAAAAGTGATGGTGTTTCACATAGAGTTCACCAAATAATGTAGACTTGAAAATTTTGTAGCCATTTTCTTTAGGCTAATGGATCCACACCTGGAAGGGGGATGGGAAATTAGGGGGTCTACACCTCAAATGAAAAGCACTTGTGTCACACTCTCTTTAGTGGTTATCAACGAATTGTTGTTGGGTTCACCAAGAAACACTTTGTGGCGGTTTCCATGCCCATGTAAGGTGAGATTTTGAAGAGTTCTTTCTTTTAGCATACACCTAAGGTTTAGGCAAAATGCAACTAGGTCCTAGATATATTCATTTCAATTTTCATGAAAATAATCAGTATGCAATAAAAACTAATGAAATTGACTATCTTTTACTTTTCTTTTATCTGTTCAAAATAATAAAACTAATGCAAGCTAATATGACTAACTATATATATATATATATATATATATATATATATATATATATATATATATATATATATATATATATATATATATATATATATATATATATTGCTTTTGTATTTTATTTTTAGATAATTATATGTAGAAAATAGAATCGAGATAGACATAAAATAGTTATAAACAGAACATAAACCAAATTTTATGGCACTTATCTTATCTAGATGTCTGATGTAGGAAAATATGCATCCTGCAGAGCAAATACAAGTCCTGCAATGAATACACGTATTTTCGGCTAGCCCGTGAAATTACGTATTCGAAATATCTAGAAAGAGTTCTTTGCACAAGATCCTTAAAATTTAGAATTTAGGATTTGGGGATCTACTTAGGCTACTATAGATCAAATCTTGAGGGTGTAGCAGTCATATCCCCTAGGTATATTAAATAACTTTGCATAAGAGATTTTAAATAATGGATGCATAAATCTAAACATGAATTGAATAATGCAAATAGAATCTAAATGGTTATTAAGTATTATTGAATGCAAATTAATCTAAGACAACATATATATGAGCATATAAATTCAAGAGCCTAATTTTACCCTCACATCTATGTTTTCGTGAATTTGCGTCCTATATGCGAATACACAATCTACAAGTTTATTGATTGTCAAGACACAAATTTTCTAGATTAGTTGGTAATAATAAATTTCCATCAGGAAATACGATTAAATAATGTTCTAATAATTATGAAGGAAACTTAAAGTGGATTGCACAATGGATTGGGAGATTTAATATATGAATAGTGATGATGATATGGTGGTTCTACACAATTACAAGCCTTTACCTATAGTAAATCTCCATGGAAATAAAGAGATCCTATTCTAGTTTATCAAACCTATAACAAAATGTTAAATCCTTGTTCTCTAAGTAAAAAAATATGATATTTCCTTAACTCATTATTCACCTCTCCATTCACCATTCAACTATCCAACTTGTTATCAAGGTTGATTCTTGATTTTAATGGCTTCGTGGGTCACAGAATAGGCTAGTAGTTACGATATTTGTGAGGCCAAGTCAGATCAGGTCGAATTCGTTGAATTTGAAATTTCTCCAAATTCAACGAATTTGAGTCCTAGCTGCTAGGATGCAAAATTTCTAGGACCAAACCATTAACTAATTTGGAATAGAATGCAAATGTTTAGCTTTTGTGGGAGGTAGATTTTAGATTTCATGGATCGCGTTCTAGCTTCTAGGATGCGAAATAATGAAAAAAGAGGAAAACATGCCAAATTAGTTGGCACGTGCATGTGGAAAAGACAATTTGAAGAAAGGAAGGAAATTACGTATGTGGGAGAAAAAGGGAATTTGACATGGGTCAAATTTTCCTATCTACACTAAGGTTATATAATGGAGACAAAGCTCCAAGAAATGTATGAGAAATTGAAGACAGGGTTATGCATAAGCGTGAAATATCGTAAATTGACTCTATTTAGGATTTTCAAGATTTTAAATTGGCTAATTTTGGATCCTTTCATTGGGGCCCATTCACCCAAAATTTATGGGGTGGAAGTTTTTTTGGGGTAAATTCACCCATCGTTGATAATCATGAACCTAATTTTATTTTAATTCGTCGATCTCAAATTACATATGATTTTGATTTTTCTGCCCAATTCACCTTCAAATTATAAATGATTTTATATTTCCTGCCCAAATCGCCTTCAAATTATAAATGATTTTATTTTTCCTGCCCAAATCACCTCATATACTACCCATATATATATTGTACTGGGTAACGATAAACATACATCAACAATACTCTAACTCAAAAATAGCTTTGAAACAACGAAAAACTTGACAAAGTTGTAGAGTGTCTGTCAAAATAAGTCGATCGGTTGCAGAGTGTCGATCAGTGCAATACAATCGATATAAGCTGATCAATTGCAAAGCCATGTCTTTTAGTATAATTCGATTGGTTGCAGAGTCATGTCTATCGATATAAGTCGATCGGTTTTAGAATCGTGTCTATCGACATAATTCGATCGGTTGTAGACCCATTTTTTTAGTTGTAAAGGTGTCGATTGGTATCAACCTATTGGTTGTAGGGATTTTTGATCGGCATTTTTCTATCGATTGTAGAGGTATCGATCAGCATTAGTCAACCTACAGCCAGTCATCATGCCTACAGTCAATCGTCATGCCTATAGTCGATCGACATTCCTACAATCAATCCTCATGCCTACAGTCGATCATCATGCCTACAGTTGATCACCATTCCTACAGTTGATCGGTATACCTACAACCAATCATCATGCATGTAGCCAATTGTTATGCCTTTAGTCGATCATCATGTCTACAATCGATCATCATACCTACAATCGATCATCATACCTGCAGATGATCATCATACCTACAGTCGATCGTCATACCTATAGTCGATCATCATGTCGATAGCCGATCATCATGCCTGCAACTGATCGGTAATCTCGCAACCGATCATCATGCCATCGGTCATCATGTTGACATAAAGATTTTAAGTATGTCGTACATTTTTAGATTTTGCAAACCGATATTCATAGCCCCCAACACATAAAAATTCACCACGGTTTGAAATTTTTTGGATATAAATTAATGAAATTCGCCAAAGTTTGAAAATTTTTGGAGATAAATAAATGCAATTCACCATGTATAATTCTACAAATTTCACCGGGATTCCAATATAATTCACCTTGATTTTATAAATAGATTTCTAGGCCGACCCCTTATGCATAACCTTGATTTAATATTACATTCAAGCATTAATATTGAAGCTTGTATGCATATTTTAAGCAATTATACTATATTTTTTCTTCATGTTATTGCATGAATGATATTGGCCATTTATATTCATATTATTGTTATTTTCATAAATATTATTGTTAATTATTTTGGCCATTTAATATATTGATTGCTCTTATATTTGAGTCTACTCAAAATCCAATATATTGGGACTCGAGATAATCTATGTAAAAAGCTAACACACCCAACTAGCATAGTTAGCCCTAGATGATCATGGCCAAGAGGTCATGGGATCAAGCCCACCCACCTTGTAAATTTTTTGATGACTCATATTGATTGGTTCACATGGATACCATTAATATGGCATATTAAGGTTGATATTATAGATAAGTTTGAAATGAATGGTGATTTGGTGGTCAATATAAAACCTAAAACTAAGAAATATTTTTTTATTTTTATAAATTCCATTAACCAACTAGAACTAGAAAATTAGTGTTTCCTAATTGTTACCCTTAATAAGTATCAAATAACCATTGGTTCTAGGTATAGAGAAATTGGTCAATTAGATTCCACCACCTTGTAGGAGTAGTTTTGGAGGGAAGGACTAATAGAAGTTCTTTTGATACTTTTGGGTAGGGATGTACTTTTGAAGGCTATATATTACTCATTTAGAAGTATTTTTTTAGTAATTTTTAGATTTCATGATTTTTTAAGCATTACATAGTATGACTATCTATCTAGTCCAATCATGATAAGTTGGAGAAAATATTGTGTGAGAGATTGATGGATTCAATGATGTTTTTAACCCATGCATATAGGTATTATTATATCATTTAAATGAACCAAATAAATTCCCTGTTAAACACTAGGGTTTTATGGATCATTTTGAGTACATATAAACTATTGACGCTTGATAAAAAATATCTATAATATAAGATGGAGGAAACCTTTAGTCTCATGACATTGCTAACTGAATTAAAATTGACCTTTCACATCAAGGTAGAGGTTGATCCAAATTTGGATTAAAACAAGTTTAAGATATTTTTGAGGAGGATCAATACCATAAAGGTCAATAATTTGGAGACACAACTTGCCACCATCAATATTTTGAACTTTGATAATATTAAGGATTATATTGTGTAATGTAGGGCTTTGAGGAATAAATATTTCTACTACTAGAGGGAAACCCAAGGATGATGTAGATCATTCTTAATAAAATTTCTTTGTCCCTTAAAAAATCTTGGATTGATGTGTCATGTCATTCCTTTTTATATGGAATAATTTAAGAATCATACTCTTGAAGACATACTACTTTTTTGGTCTATTTTTAGGTCACTTGATGGAATATGGGTGAACTTACAAAGTAATGGACTTACATAAAAAAATATAATGCTAAAATAATTGAAGAATAAGATAAAAAATACTATCAAATGGTATAAGCTCATGTAGTTAAAATATGATATTTCAATGGGAAAATCTAAGTTCTAATCTCTCCATGCAATATGTTATAATATCACTATATGGTAGATTGAAATATCATGGGCACATGATGATGTTACAATATTTATGGGGATCATTTCACTTGCATACAATCAATTAAAATTTTTAAAAATACTAAGAGAGGTAGTTTAAAATCTTTAAAATAGAACTTAAATAAGGTAATTTGTAGGTTTTGTAAAATGGAGGGTCATATTTCCAAGATGTGTTGTGGGTATATAGAATATTGAGTTTTTGAAAAATTCTAGGTGTTGAGGAGCTTATTTAAACATATCATGATGTTGATGTGAGTACTTCACATGGTGCACATGTGATCATACACTTAAATTTTTAGTCATCTTCATTATCTCAAGATTGGGATGTTGATTTTGAATCGTTATGACATATGACTAAATATTGTCACCTACTTTTTCATTGTAATAAATTGAATGGTCGAGAGAGGGTGGTTGTGGGTGGTGACATAATTATTGACACCATCATAGATATATCTTCCATTCTCTATGAGTTGGGCTAAATATTCTCATCATAATATATCATACATGCTAGTAAGAAGGTGGAGTTTTTTATAGATTGATGTGTTGTTAACAATATTAATAATGAGTTCAATGCAAATATATTATGGATTTTTATGAGTCAGATCATATACACAAGATTGGTTATGCCTTCGTTACTATGCTTTCTAATTCAATGATACTAGTACCATGTGGCATCAACACTTGGGACCCTTGAGGTAAATGAGTTAGTCTTCACTTTGTTCATGATATTCTTCCAATAGATTTATTATTGGAGGTGTTAAAGATGTGCATTAGAGAGACATCATCAAGAGTCATTTACTAAGGGTAAGGTATGAGATGCTTTTCATGCTTTGGGGTAATATCCCAATGACATCTATAATTTAAGGATATACCATCCATTTCAAATAAAAAATATATAAAAAAAATTACTAATGTTTTTTAGGTGTCTTTGGATATATACTATGAAGTCCAAGAATGAATCCTTCAAGCATTTTTCAAGCTTTTAAAACATTGTGGAGAATTATGGTAGTAAAAATATCAAGTGCCTAAGGACTAATCATGGATTAGAGCATGTTAGTAATTAGTTTTATGGTTTTGTAATGTCTTATAACATTTCTTCGTAAATAATAATTTAATATATTTATTAGCAAAATGGTATAACAAGTAGTGAAAGAACATTCTATTATGGATATAGCTTGTTGTATGATTAATTCCAAATAAATTGATCTTAATTTTTGGATGAATTAGTTCTTAGTATTTCTTATATTATCTATAGGATACTAACTCATACTATTAATGGCATGTAAACCTTTGAGAGGTGGAGAGGAGATCTATTTTTCAGTTCATATCTTAGAATTTCTAGATAAGTTAATTGGGATCATATATCTATTAAACAATAAAATAGTTATAGCTCAAGTCACATATGTAATTTTTTATGAGCATAGTCAAGAGTCAATGATACATCAACTCTATAGTGTTTCTGTTCACAAGTTCATCGCTAGGAGATAATTTTTTATTTATGAGGTATTTTCTCATAGATTCTTTGGATTTTTCTTGGTTTTTCTTTACTTTTTATCCATATGGTATTTATTTTTCATTACTTTTTATCCTTCTGATATTTTTTGCCCTATTTTAATACCTCATTTATGGATAACACTTTAATTTTTTATGAATAAGATTTTTCCTATGTCCATCATGTCGCTTATTTTGATGTCTTTCCTCCTCTAGGTCTTCTTCTAGCCATAACAATGTCTATGCATATGTGGGATAATACCATTTGATAAAATATTTTTTATTTAAATGCCATCAAAATTCTCCTCAATAACATGTTCTTTTCATCAATTTTTATGCAAATAAGGATCCCACTAGATATAGTCATTCTAAGAAATGCCTTGGGTAAGAAATAACAATGTCTATGTGAAGTATGATCCTCTCATGAATGAAAAAACTTAATATTTGGTCCCATTCCAAAGGAAATAACATTGGTTGTTATAAATGGATCTACAAGATAAAGTTTGGAAAATATGTTCAAATTAAGAAGCATAAGGTTAATATTATTTCTAAAGCATTTTATCACAAGGAAAAATTTGATTATGATGAGATATTTTTCAATTTTGCATGGATTCTATTGGGTGATCCTTTTATTGTTTCTTCCACATAATGAAATATTCACCAAATGTATGTCAAGAGTATATTTCCCAATGGTAACTTTATAAGTGATTTTTATTAAACCATTTCTAGGCTCTACTAAGGATGGACACATACCCTTCATTTACAAACTCACTAAGTCCTTGTATAACATTAAGAAAATACCTTAGTCTTCGTATGAGAAGATCCATATAATTTTCCTCAATTGTGTTTTCTTTTATGGTAAGGTTGACCATGATGTTTATATCAAGCATCATGATGGTCAAATTATTATTGTTGTACTTAATATTGATGAATTGACCACCACAAGGAATTTCTCTTTAGTGGCTCAATATTTGAAATTACAACTTCTAGAGTCATTTGAGATGATTTATTTGGGCCTCCATTATTTTTTGGAAACCTATATTGTTCAAAATTCCTTAGGGATTTATATCTATGCATCCTTTGATTATTTTAGATCTTGTGTAGTTGTTTAGGATTGAGGACTATATGCCAGATTGCAACTTGTTTTATTAAGGGTTAAGCTTGAGGGTCATTATTCTTCTCATTTTGTGGATGCCGTTATCTATTTGTCTTTGATGGTAGACTTTTTTTGTCTTACTTACACTTGGCTAAACATTGATTACATTGGTATTCTCTATTATAGATATGTGTAATAATATTATGAGCTTCATTAAAAGAGTGTCAATAATTTTTTTGCTACATTATATGTTGGATATATTACATTATTTGGTAGCATGTGGTAGCATTGTAAATATTAGATTAGTGAGTATGATTTATATTTGTCTAATGTATGTGTCAACGTGTGAGAAGTGTCCAAGTGTTATGTAATATAGTATGCAAAGTGTGAGGTGTGAGTTGTGAAAGTGAAAAGTGTAAAGTTAGTAAGTCACGAGTTATAGGTGTTAGGTTTCAAATATGAAAGCGAAGAGTCACATGATATGTCGTATGATGTAAAGTGAAAAGTCATGAGATTTGTTATCATATGTGAGAAATAGGAAAGGATGCATCTCCTATATGTTTAAGGAAAGAAATAGTTGATTATTGAAGAGTCATATTGTAAGGATGTATTATGGAGATAAATCTTCATGGATTGTATTAAGCATGAATGCGATATTGTATATTTGATGATTTATGAATAATATCATGAGTTTGATTATTTTGAAATCTTGTTGTTATTATATAAATGAGATATATTGATATTTACCATTGACTTGAATGATGTAATATTATGATTAATATTCAATCCTGGAAAAGGGACCTATGAGATAATTTAGGAAAAGTTCCAAGTGGTATCAGAGCTGCACTTTGACCATTTGAAATTATTGAAAAGATTGAATTGAGAGGAGATACCAAAGTTGTACTCTAATCATTTGAAGAATATTGGAGATGAAGGTTTGTATATTGAAGAAGCTAGAATCAAAGCTACATGTTGGTGTGAATATTGGACTAGTGGACCACATAGATTGAATATTGGATGTGAATAAGATTGGACATTGAAGATTTTGAAGATAAATATCTAAAAGATATAATGATTGGATGAGTGTTGGGTTATTGGAGAAGATTTGACTAAGAATTTTGTGGAGAAGATTTGGATAAGAAGAGCTTATAATGTGATTGGAGATAGACACAAAATGTGAAAATTAAATAAATGAGAGTTGAAGACTAGAATGAGCACTTATGTTGAGACATTGTCGAAGATTATTGGAGTTGTGATAGAGAAGAAACTAGTTTGAAGAGGAAGTTATTTGTTGTTGCTAGAGACGATTGGATTTGAAAGAGAATAAGTATGTGGATTATGAGTAGGGTGACTTACAAATTTTAAAGTTGTAGATCAAAGAATGTTAGAGCACCTAGGAGTTAGAGAGTGCTAGAGTGTCAAAGAGCCATATATGAAGCATTCAAAAAGGAATATGAAGCATCAAGAAACCATAAATGAAGCATTGGAGAAAGAATACAAAATTTGAAGGAGCCTTAGGAGGAGTTGAGAGGAGATACATAGCAAGGAGTTCATAGAATAGAGGAGTAAAATGAGATATTTTGTAATCAAATCATATTCTAAGATTTGAAATGCCTACACCTGATGAAGCACTAATTCATCCTTGTCCTAACACATCAAAATGCTGAGTGTGTAGCTATTATTAAGGTAATAATTTTTTGGTGCTATTATTTCAATTTTGGGCACGCATTTTAGCAATTATAAGGGAAATATTTTAAATAATTATTTGAATTATCGTTTAGGATAGATAAGGGAAAATGAATGATTGATGAATGAACATTTTTTTTAAAGCAAAAAACCCCTTGCAGGGCCACCTTGGTATGAGAGACCACGAACATGGGGTTCTACACCATCAAAGTCACCTAGGAATCGCACCCAGCTCTACTCGTACCAACATTATCAATTGGATTTTGGATACCCAATTCAACTTTTTGATAAGGTAAAGATTCGGACCTGAAACCTCCCTTGGAGGATTGCCCTCTCCTCTCCAAATCACCTACAACACCTGGGTGATGAATGAATAAAATTAATGAAGAGATAAGTTGGTAATTTACTAAAATATTTAGAGATATAAGGGGAAATAAATCATTTGATTTTTGATAAAGAAATTGATTGAAGGAATGAATTAATGCTAGGGAGATATAAGGAAATCGTATATTTGAAATTTTATTTGAAGATTGAATTAAATGAAGTATTGATGAAATTAAAATTTAAAGGTGAATTTGGTAAATTGATGAATTAAGTTGGGAGACATAAGCTGAATTCGAGTTTAATAATTTGGGAGATATAAGAATTAATGAATTTGATTAATGATGACTGACTGAATGAATGAAGTTGAATGATTGATTGTGAATTTTATTGAATGAAATTGTGAATTTGAAATGTGAAAATTTAGGAGATATAAATGAAGATTAAAAACATTGAATTGATTGTTAAATATTGATTGATGATTTTAAAATTGATGAATGTGAAAAATTGATTGAAGAGAATTTGTTGAAATTAAATTTGGGAGTTATAAGAAGATAATGAAATGAAATTGATTGGTTTATTATTGAAGTTGTTTGAATAATTTGTTTATTTAAACTTGGGAGACATAAGGAATCCTACATCAAAGAAATTGATTTGAGAACAATTAGTTTGTGAAAATTCATTATGGATAAAAGGCAAAGAAATATGAGTGCTTAAAAAAAAGGAAAAGCTACTAAGAGTCATGAAACAAAAGAATTAATAGAACATATACAATTTATTCAAAGTGAGGCTAAAATTATTGTCCTTATTATTTTTAAACAATGCATTAAATATTGTTTTGATAATGGTCATTATGAAACAAAGGTGATATCAAGGAAAATTAAAAAATCAAGAAACAAGTTTTATGTTCCTACCAAAGTCCAACTAGAGTCAAATTATGCTCAAAGATGTAAACAGTGAAATAAATTTGGACATAAAGCTAAAGATTATTGGAATCATGTTCATTGTCTAAATTTTGGGAGTCACAATCATACTCACAAAAAATGTTGGTATAAAATGAATGGTGTTCATGATTGGAACATTGTAAAAGGAATTTTACTAATAGCATTAGATGAAGTACTTAAACAGGGCATTGCAAAAACATTTTTTGATATAATAAATATTACAGAAGATGAAACACCAGTAGCTATACCGTATTTGAAGAAAAATAAAATGAAGAAGTTGGAGTAGAATCATAGATTGAATACTAAAAGTCTTTACACCAAATAATATAATAAGGGGAGGGTTGGATATATTACATCATTTGGTAGCATGTGGTAGCATTCTAAATATTAGATTAGGGAATGTAATTTATATTTGTCTAATGTATGTTTCAATGTGTGAGAAGTGTCCAAGTATTATGTAATAAAGTGTGCAAAGTGTGAGGTGCAAGTTGTGAGAGTGCAAAGTGTCAAGTTATTAATTCAAGAGTCATAGGTGTTAGGTGTTAAATATGCAAGTGAAGATTCATATGATATGTGGCAAGATGTAAAGTGAAGAGTCATGAGATTTTTGTCATATGTGAGAAATATAAAAGGATGCATCTCATGGATGTTTGAGGAGAGAAATAGTTGAGTATTGAAGAGTTGTCTTGTAAGATTATATTATGGAGACAAAGCTCCATGCATTGTATCAAACATGAATGAGAGATTGTATATTTTATGATTTATAAATAATATTTTAAGTTTGATTATTATGAAATATTGTTGTTATTATATGAATGAAATTTATCGATACTGACCATTGTGAAATTGTTGAATATTGTTGGAGTTGTGACAAAGAAGAAACTACTTTGAAGAGGAAGTTTGTTATTGCTAGAGACATCTTGATCTAAAAGAGAATAAGTATGTGAATTATGAATAGGATGACTTGCAAATGTTAATGTTGTAGATCAGAGAATGTTAGAGCACCTAGGAGTTAGATAATGCTAAAGTGTTAAAGAGCCATAGATGAATAGTTCGAGAAGAAATATGAAGCATCAAGAAACCATAGATGAAGCATTGTTTAAGGAATACAAAATGCCAAGGAGCCTTAGGAGGATCTTGAGAGGAGATACAAATCAAGTTCATAGAATAGAGGAAGAAGATGAGTGTTTTGTAAGCAAAACATATTCTAAGATTTGAAATGCCTACACCTAATGAAGAACTAATTCATCTTTGTCCTGACACATCAAAATACTGAGTGTGTAGTTATTATTAAAGTAAGAATTTTGGGGTGACATTATTTCAGTTTTGGGCACGAATTTTAGCAGTTATAAGGGAAAGCATTTAAATAATTATTTGAATTATCATTTAGGATATATAAGGGGAAATGAATGATTGATGAATGAATAAAAGGAATGAAGAGATAAATTGGTAATTAATTATATATATTGGGAGATACAAGGGGAAAAAATAATTTGATTTTTGATATAGGGAATTGATTGAAGGAATGAATTAATGCTAGGGAGATATAAGGAAATCATATATTTGAAATTTTATTTGAAGATTGAATTAACTGGAGTATTGATAAAATTAAAATTTAAAGGTGAATTTGGGAAATTGATGAATTAAGTTGGGATACATAAGTTGAATTCAATTTTAATAATTTGGAAGATATAAAAATTAATGAATTTTATTAATGATGATTGAATGAATGAATTATTGTGAATTTAATTGAAGGAAACTTTGAATTTTAAATGTGAAAATTTTGGTGATATAAGTGAATATTAAAAATATTGAATTGATTGTTAAATATTGATTGATGATTTGAAAATTAATGAATGTAAAAAATTGATTGAAATAGAATTTGTTGAAATTAAATTTGGGAGTTATAAGAAGATAATGAATTGAAATTGATTGGTTTATTATTGAAGTTGTTTGAAGAATTTATTTATGTATAATTGGGAGACATAAGGAATCCTACATCAAAGGAATTGATTTGGAATAGAATTAGGAATTTGTGAATGAGTTGGGTATACATTTTAATTTATGTGTGATGTAAAATCTTAGAAAACTTTATTTTTGAGGTATTGAGAAAGAATATTGGTAGCAATAGAAGAAACTAGTTGTTTTTTGGTGGAGACAGTTGTAGTAGAAACATATATAGGTTTGTGTTGAGTGGCTACTAATGCTTGAATTTGTGAATGAATATCTTGAGAATGTGAAATTTGGGTAGTACTAAGGGGAGGACCACCATAGGTGACATGTTGAACAGGAGGGAGGTTATATGAAGTGGCACTCGTGTGTATTTCTAGTTGTAGGTGAAGTCAAAAAGCTTCTTACAAGGTTGCTTCAATTGAAAAATCACATCTCAGAAGTTGGTCTTCTAATTCAAAAGTGTTAGTGAAAGTACAATGATTGTGACATAAGAAATACCAAAAATTCTTTGCAAATTAAAAATGAATATCCCCTTTAGGTCCCATTTTAAGTTCAAAAGGATGTAGGGCTTCTTCTTCCTCGGTTTGTTCTATTTGTGCTACTTGTTCTTCTTGGTTTTCTTTGGTTTCTACTTCAATATTTTGTTCATTAGGATTTTCAGTATCCAACTCCTCTTCAAATCCATTTGTAATATGTTTACCATTCCTTAAATTTTTAGGCATATTTTATCGATGCTAGTCTTAAACCTCTCTTTTTCTTATTTATTTATTTTTTGGATAGGAAAATTCTTGCTAAATACCTTGCAAAATTTTTAATAATAAACTAAGTGTGTGGTTCAATTCTCTTGGAAGAGTTTGTGGATATCATTTATCGGTTCTAGTTGTTCAAGAGTCATATAATGTTCTTCTTCAAATGTGAAATCCTTTTTCAAGAGAAGAACTAAATGAACGATGGAAAATTGTCTGTAAATACTATCTAGACCTACAAATTGTATGTCATAGTAAAATTCCCTAAAAACGATAGCCCTAGGTGCTTTGAAATATCTCTTGTTGTTTTTGAAGGTCACATTTTTTCTCTCTATATTTACCAAAAACTTATGAACAATTATGGCATGGTCCAGGTAACTATCAAAAGGGTATATGGTTTCATTAAGACTTTATCTTTTATCTGCTAATCATCGCTCACAACTTCTCTGTATTTCAAAATATAATTATTGATAATTTGGGCCCAACATTTTGGCTATGTTGACTCTTTTGATTTCACTCAACTCTTGAGACCTCCTAATATTTTCAAGATGATTCCACAATTGATTCCAATGGTGTTTCTCTCCTATATAAATAAAATCAACCTCTTGTTCTACTAATATTTTTCTAAGATCTATGAGTATGGATTCCCTAATGTAATTATCCACCATTTAAACAACCCTTATTTTCTCTCTGCATTTTTTTTGTTTTCTTGTCTTTTACAAAATAAATAATAAATATATGAAAAATCCTTCCTATTTTATTAATTACTTCTACAAACAAGAAAATAAAAGATAAAGGACTTTTGTAGAATATGGGAAAAGTTGAAGGCATAGTTATCTTGGTTGAAATTAAGCTTTCACCTAGATACCTGCATGCAGACTCTTGGTTATGAAGTCCAAGTCGTGATAAAGCCTAGGTCCTACTAGTCCTCACCCAGTTCATTGTTGTCAGCGATACACCTCAAAGAGATGCATGTTATTTTCCACGGCTACAATGGTTATTATACTAGTCAAATTTCAAATCTTGATTAGAGTTTTAAGTTTTTCAGGCACAAACGAAAGGATAATCTCTTTTTGAAGGTTCGTGGGTATGGTTAACCCCCTTCTTTGTGTGTTCCTATTGAGTCCAAACTAGTCAAGGCTGCAAAAATGTATGTTGGATGTGATTCTTTTTAGGACAGTGGTCAAAGAAAAGAAAAAATGTGAATCGTGCTAAATTAAAAATTATCTTTTTGTATTCTTTACTCTAAGGCACACAAATTTCAATGGTATTTTTTAATTTTTTTTCAAAATCAAAGAAAAATAGAAAAATAAAAGTGGTGGTGTTTCACATCGGGTTCACCAAAGAATGTAGACTTGAAAATTTTGTACCCCTTTCCTTTAGGCTAATGGATCCATGCCTAGAAGGGGGATGGGAAAATATGGGGTCTACACCTCAAATGAGAAGCACTTGTGTCACGCTCTCTTTAGTGGTTGTCGAAAAATTGTTGTTGGGTTCACCAAGAAACACTTTGTGGTGGTTTTCATACCCATGTAAGGTGAGATTTTGATGAGTTATTTCTTTTAGCATACACCTAAGGTTTAGGTAAAATGCAACTAGGTCCTAACTATATGCATTTCAATTTTCATGAAAATAATAAGTAAGCAATAGAAACTAATGAAATTGACTATCTTTTACTTTTCTTTTGTCTTTTCGAAATAATAACACTAATGCAAGCTAATCGAAATAGAAATGAAACAGTTAGAAATAGAACATGAACCAAATTTTGTGGCACTTATCTGATCTAGATGTCTGATGTAGGCAAATATGCATCCTGCAGAGCGAATACGCATCCTGCAATGAATACACATATTGTCGGCTAGCCCGTGAAATTACGTATTTGAAAGATCCAAAAAGAGTTCTTTGCACAAGATCCTTAAAAATTAGAATTTAGGATTTGGGGATCTACTTAGGCCACTATAGATCAAATATTGAGGGTGTAGAAGTCAGATCCCCTAGGTCTATTAAATAACCTTGCATAAGAGATTTTAAATAATGGATGCATAGATTTAAACTTGAATTGAATAATGTAGATAGAATCTAAATGGTGATTAAGTATTATTGAATGTAAATTAATCTAAGACAACATATATATGAGCATATAAATTCAAGAGCCTAATTTTACCCCCACATCTATGTTTTCGTAAGTTCGCATCCTAGATGCAAATACACAATCTACAAGTTTGTTGACTATCAGGACACAAATTCACTAGATTAGCTGGAAATAATAAATTTCCATTAGGAAATGCGATTAAATAATGTTCTAATAATTATGAAGGAAACTTAAAATAGATTGCACAATGGATTTGGAGATTGAATATATGAATAGTGATGATGATATGGTGGGTCTACACAATTACAAGCCTTTCCCTATAGTAAACCTCCATGGCAATAATTTTTAAATTGGTTTTGTGTGTTTGTTTGCTCCTTGAGTATGTCAAAGGTGGTAGGCTAGGTCCGATTCCTGGGCATTTTTGGTAGAATGGATACCCCTACCACCTTGGGTCTTACTCGAAAGTGGCATCCCTTTTGGGATGTTTTCCACAAAAAAAAAAAAAATCTCCATGGCAATAAAGAGATCCTATTCTAGTTTATCAAACCTATAAAAAAATGTTAAATATTTGTTCTCTAAGTAAAAAAAAAGGATATTGCCTTAACTCAATTATTCACCTCTCTATTCACCATTCAACTATCCAACTTATTATGAAGGTTGATTCCTGATTTTAATGGCTTCATGGATCATAGAATAGGCTAATACTTACGATACATGCGAGGCCAAATCAGATCAGGTCAAATTTTTTGAATTT
The DNA here is from genome assembly GCA_028583015.1 of Wollemia nobilis. Classification (NCBI taxonomy): domain Eukaryota; kingdom Viridiplantae; phylum Streptophyta; class Pinopsida; order Araucariales; family Araucariaceae; genus Wollemia; species Wollemia nobilis. The sequence goes on from JAQPPZ010015413.1 coordinate 29,250,743, forward strand.
GGAGTTTCTCCAAATTCAACGAATTCGTGTCCTAGCTGCTAAGAAGCAAAATTGCTAGGACCAAACCGCTAGACAATTTGGAATGGAATCCAAGTGGTCAGCTTTTACAGGAGGTAGATTTTAGATTTCATGGATATGCATCCTAGCTGCTAGGATGCAAAATCATAAAAAAAAGGAAAACTTGCCAAATTAGTTGGCACGTGCAGCTTGGAAAGACAATTTGAAGAAAGGAGGTAAATTACATATGTGGGAGAAAAAGTGAATTTGACATGGGTCAAATTTTCCTATCTACACTGAGCTTATATAATGGAGATAAAGCTCCATGAAATGTATGAGAAATTGAAGATTACATTCAAGCATTAATATTGAAGCTTGTATGCATATTTTGAGCAATTATACTATAATTTTTATTCATGTTATTGCATGAATGATATTGGCCATTTATATTCATATTATTTTTATTTTCATAAATATTTTGTTAATTATTTTGACCATTTAATATATTGATTGTTCTTATATTTGAGTCTACTCAAGATCCAAAATATTGGGACTCAAGATAATCTATGTAAAAATATAACACACCCAACTAGCATAGTTAGCCCAAGATGATCATGGCCAAGAGGTCATGGGATCAAGCCCACCCACCTTGTAAATTTTAAGATGACTCATATTGATTGGTTCACATGGATACCATTAATATGGCATATTAAGGTTGATATTATAGATAAGTTTGAAATGAATTGTGATTTGGTGGTCAATGTAGAACCTAAAACTAAGAAATATTTTTTTATATTTATAAATTCCATTAACCAACTAGAACTAGAAAAGTGGTGTTTCCTAATTGTTACCCTTAATAAGTATCAAATAACCGTTGGTTCTAGGTATAGAGAAATTGGTCAATTAGATTCCACCACCTTGTAGGAGTAGTTTTGGATGGAAGGACTAATAAAAGTTATTTTGATGCTTTTGGGTAGGGATGTACTTTTGAAGGCTATATTACTTATTTAGAAGTATTTTTTAGTAATTTTTATATTTCATGATTTTTTAAGAATTACATAGTATGATTATCTATCTAGTCCAATATTGATAGGTTGGAGAAAATGTTGTGTGAGGGATTTATGGATTCAATGATGTTTTTGACCCATGCAAATAGGTATTATTATATCATTTGGATGAACCAAATAAATTCCCTATTGAAAACAAGGATTTTATGGATCATTTTGAGTACATATAAACTATTGAACCTTGATGAAAATTTTCTATAGTATAAGATGGATGAAACCTTTAGTCTCATGACCTTGCTGACTGAATTAAAATTGACCCTTCACATCAAGGTAGAGGTTGATATAAAGTTATATTAAAACAATTTTAAGGTATTTTTGAGGAGGATCAATACCATAAAGTTCAATAATTTGGAGATACAACTTGCCACCATCAATCTTAGGAACTTTGATAATATTAAGGATTATATTATGTAATGCAGGGCTTTGAGGAAAAATATTTCTACTACTAGAGAGAAACTAAAGGATGATGTAGATCATTCTTAATAAAATTTCTTTGTCCCTTAAAAAATCTTGGATTGATGTGTCATGTCATTCCTTTTTATATGAAATAATTGAAGCATCATACTCTTGAAGACACTACTTTTTTGGTCTATTTTTTGGTCGCTTGATGGAATATGGGTGAACTTACAAAGTAATGGACTTACATAAAAATATAATGCTAAAATAAGTGAAGAATAAGATAAAAATTACTATCAAATGGCATAAGCACATGTAGTTAAAATATGATATTTCAATGGGAAAATCTAAGTTCTAATATCTCCATGCAATATGTTATAATATCACTATGTGGTAGATTGGAATATCATGGGCACATGATGATGTTGCAATATTTATGGGGATCATTTCACTTGCATAAAATCAATTAAAAATTATAAAAATACTAAGAGAGGTAGTTTAAAATCTTTAAAATAGAACTTAAAGAAGGTAATTTGTAGGTTTTATAAAATGGAGGGTCATATTTCCAAGATGTGTTGTGGGTATATAGAATATTGAGTTTTTGAAGAATTCTAGGTGTTGAGGAGCTTATTTATACATATCATGATGTTGATGTGAGTACTTCACATGGTGCACATGTGATCATACACTTAACGTTTTAGTCATCTTAATTATCTCAATATTGGGTTGTTGATTTTGAATATGTATGACATATGACTAAATATTGTCAACTACTTTTTCATTGTAATCAATTGAATGGTTGAGAGAGGGTGGTTGTGGGTAATGACATAATTATTTTCACCACCATAGATATCTCCTCCATGCTCTATGAGTTGGACCAAATATTCTTATCATAATATATCATACATGCTAGTAAGAAGGTGGATTTTTCACTAGATTGACGTGTTGTTAACAATATTAATAATGAGTTTTTAATGCAAATATATTATGGAATTTTATGAGTCATATCATATACACAAGATTGGTTATGCCTTAGTTACTATGCTAGCTAATTCAATGATACTAGTACCATGTGGCATCAACACTTGGGACATTAACAATTTTGGATCCATGAGGTAAATGAGTTAGTCTTCACTTGGTTCATTATTCTTCCAATTGATTTATTATTGGAGAGTGGTAAAGATGTGCATTAGGGAGACATCATCAAGATTCATTTACTAAGGGTAAGGTATGAGATGCTTTTCATGCTTTGTGGTTATATACCAATGACATCTACAATGTAAGGCTATACCATCCATTTCAAACAATAAATATATATTTTTTTTAAATTACTAATGTTTTCTAGGTGTCTTTGGATATATACTATGAAGTCTAAGAATGAATCCTTCAAGCATTTTTTAATATTTTAAAGCATTGTGGAGAATTATGGTGGTAAAAATATCAAGTGCCTAAGGACTAATCATGGATTAGAGCATGTTAGTAATTAGTTTGAAGGTTTTCTAATGTCTTATAACATTTCTTAGTAAATAATAATTTAATATATTTATTAGCAAAATGGTATAACAAGTACTGAAAGAACATTCTATTATGGATATAGCTTATTGTATGATTAATAAAAAATAAATTGATCTTAATTTTTGGATGAAATAGTTCTTAGTATTACTTATATTATCTATAGGGTACTAACTCATACTATTAAGGGCATGTACCCCTTTGAGAGGTGGAAAGGAGAGCTATTTTTTAGTTCATATCTTAGAATTTCTAGATAAGTTAATTGGGACCATATTTCTATTAAACAATGAAATAGTAATAGCTCGAGTCACATATGTAATTTTTTATGAGCATAGTCAAGAGTCGATACATCAACTCTATAGTGTTTCTGTTCACAAGTTCATCGCTAGGAGATAATTTTTTATTGATGAGGTATTTTCTCAGAGATTCTTTGGATCTTTATTGGTTATTATTTAATTTTTATCCATCTGGTATTTATTTTTCATTACTTATTATCCATCTGATATTTTTTGCCCTCTTTTAATACCTCATTTATGGATATCACTTTAATTTTTGATGAATACGATTTTTCTTATGTCCATCATGTGGTTTATTTTGATGTCTTTCCTCCTCTAGGTCTTCTTCTAGCCATAAAAATATCTATGCATATGTGGGATAAGACCATTTGATAAAATATTTTTTATTTGGAATGCCATCAAAATTCTCCTCAATATCATGTTCTTTTCATCAATTTTGATGCAAATAAGGATCCCACTAGATATAGTCAGTCTAAGAAATACCTTGAGTAGGAAATAACAATGTCTATGTAAAGTATGATCCTCTCATGAATGAAAAACCTTAAGAGTTGGTCCCCTTCCAAAGGCAATAACATTGGTCATTATAAATGGATCTATAAGATAAAGTTTGGAAAATATGTTCAAATTGAGAATAATAAGGTTAATATTATTTCTAAAGCATTTTATCACAAGGACACAATTGATTATGATGAATTATTTTTCAATTTTGCATGGATTCTATTGGGTGATTCTTTTTATTGTTGCTTCCACATAATGAAATATTCACCAAATGGATGTCAAGAGTATCTTTCCCAATGGTGACTTTATAAGAGATTTATATTAAACCATTTCTAGGCTCTACTAAGGATGGACACATACCCTTCATTTACAAACTCACTAAGTCCTTGTATAACATTAAGAAAATACCTCAGTCTTCGTATGAGAAGATCCATATATTTTTCCTCATTTGTGTTTTATTTTATGGTGAGGTTGACCATGATGTTTATATCAAGCATCATGATGGTCAAATTATTATTATTATTATTATTATTATTATTTTTAAGTGAAAAACACCTTGTGGGGCCGCCTTGGTCTGAGAGACCACGAATAGGGGATTCTACACCATCAAAGTCACCCGGGAGTCGCACCCGACCCTACCCGCACCAACATTATCAATTGGATTTTGGGTACCCAATTCAGATTTTTGGTAGGGTGGAGATTCGAACCTGGGAACTCTCTTGGAGGATTTCCCTCTCCTCTCCAACTCACCTACAACACCTGGGTGATGGTCAAATTATTATTGTTGTACTTAATTTTGATGAATTGACCACCACAAGGAATTTCTCTTTAGTGGCTCAATATTTGAAATTACAACTTCTAGAGTCATTTGAGATGATTTATTTGGGCCTACATTATTTTTTGGAAACCTATATTGTTCAATATTTCCTAGGTATTTCTATCTATGCATCCTTAGAATATTTTAGATCTTGTGTAGTTGTTTAGGATTGAGGACTATATGCCATATTGCAACTTGTTTTATTAAGGGTTAAGCTTGAGGGTCATTATTATTCTCATTTTGTGGATGACATTATCTATCTGTCTTCGATGGTAGACTTTTTTTTTCTTACTTAAACTTGGCTAAACATTGATTACATTGGTATTCTCCATTATAGATGTGTGTAATGATATTATGAGCTTCATTAAAAGAGTGTCAATCAAGTTTTTGCTACATTATATGTTGGAGATATTACATTATTTGGTAGCATGTGGTAGCATTGTAAATATTATATTAGGGAGTATGATTTATATTTGTCTAATGTATGTGTCAACGTGTGAGAAGTGTCCAAGTTTTATGTAATATAGTATGCAAAGTGTAAGGTGTGAGTTGTGAAAGTGAAAAGTGTCAAGTTAGTAAGTCAAGAGTTATAGGTGTTAGGTGTCAAATATGAAAGTGAAGAGTCACATGATATGTGGTAAGATGTAAAGTGAAAAGTCATGAGATTTTTATCATATGTGAGGAATAGGAAAGGATGCATCTCCTATATGTTTAAGGAGAGCAATAGTTGAGTATTGAAGAGTCATCTTGTAAGGTTATTTTATGGAGATAAAGCTCCATGCATTGTATTAAACATGAATGCGATATTGTATATTTGATGATTTATGAATAATATCATGAGTTTGATTATTTTGAAATATTTTTGTTATTATATAAATGAGATATATTGATATTTACCATTGACTTGAATGATGTAATATTATGATTAATATTCGATCCTGGAAAAGGGACCTATGAGATAATTTATGAAAAGTTCCAAGTGGTATCAGAGCTACACTTTGTCCATTTGAAATTATTGAAAAGATTGAATTGAGAGGAGATACCAAAGTTGTACTCTGATCATTTGAAGAATATTTGAGAGGGAGGTTTGTATATTGAAGAAGCTAGCATCAAAGCTACATGTTGGTGTGAATATTGGACTAGTGTACCACATAGATTTAAGATTGAATGTGAAGAATATTGGAGATTGAAGATTTTGAAGATAAATATCTGAAAGATATAATGATTGGATGAGTGTTGGGTTATTGAAGAAGAGTTGACTAAGAATTTTGTGGAGAAGAGTTGGATAAGAAGAGCTTATAATGTGATAGGAGATAGACACAAAATATGAAAAGTAAATAAATGAGAGTTGAAGACTAGAATGAGCACTTATGTTGAGACATTGTTTAAGATTATTAGAGTTGTGATAGAGAAAAAACTACTTTGAAGAGGAAGTTATTTGTTGTTGCTAGAGACGACTGGATTTGAAAGAGAATAAGTATATGGATATTAGTAGGATGACTTTCAGATGTTAAATTTGTAGATCAAATAATGTTAGAGCACCTAGGAGTTAGAGAATGCTAGGGTGTTAAAGAGCCATATATGAAGCATTCGAGAAGGAATATGAAGCGTCAAGAAACAATAAATGAAGGATTGGAGAAGGAATAAAAAATTCCAAGGAGCCCTAGGAGGATCCTAAGAGGAGATACATAGCAACGATTTCATATAATAGAGGAGGAAGAGGAGATATTTTGTAAGTAGAACATATTCTAAGATTTGAAATGCCTACACCTGATGAAGCACTAATTCATCCTTGTCCTAACACATAAAAATACTAAGTGTGTAGCTATTATTAAGGTAAGAATTTTGGGGTGATATTATTTCAATTTTGGGCACACATTTTAGCAGTTATAAGGGAAAGCATTTAAATAATTATTTGAATTATCATTAGAAGAGATAAGGGAAAATGAATGATTGATGAATGAATAAAATGAATAAAGAGATAAATTGGTAATTAATTAAAAATATTTAGAGATATAAGTGGAAATAAATCATTTGATTTTTATTAAAGAAATTGATTGAAGGAATGAATTAATGCTAGGGAGATATAAGGAAATCATATATTTGAAATTTTATTTGAATATTGAATTGAATGGAGTATTGATGAAATTAAAATTTAAAGGTGAATTTGGAAAATTGATGAATTAAGTTGGGAGACATAATTTGAATTCAAGTTTAATAATTTGGGAGATATAATAATTAATGAATTTGATTAATGATGATTGATTGAATGAATGAAGTTGAATGATTGATTGTGAATTTTATTGAAGGAAATTGTGAATTTGAAATGTGAAATTTTGGGAGATATAAATGAAGATTACAAACATTGAATTGATTGTTAAATATTGATTGATGATTTGAAAGTTGATGAATGTGAAAATTTGATTGAAGAGAATTTGTTGAAATTAAATTCAGGAATTATAAGAAGATAATGAAATGAAATTGATTGGTTGATTATTGAAGTTTTTTGAATAATTTGTTTATTTAAACTTGGGAGACATAAGGAATCCTACATCAAAGTAATTGATCTAAGAACAATTAGTATGTGAAAATTCATTATGGATAAAAGGCAAAGAAATATGAGTGCTTAAAAAAAGGAAAAACTACTAAGAGTCATGAAACAAAAGAATTAATAGAACATATACAATTTATTCAAAGTGAGGCTGAAAGTATTGTCCTTATTATATTTAAATAATGCATGAAATATTGTTTTGATAATGCTCATTATGAAACAAAGGCGATATCAAGGAAAATTACAAAATCAAGAAATAAATTTTATGTTCCTACCAAAGTCCAACTAGAGTCAAATTATGCTCAAATATGTAAACAGTGAAATAAATTTGGACATAAGGCTAAAGATTATTGAAATCGTGTTCATTATCTAAATTTTGGGAGTCACAATCATACTCACAAAAAATGTTGGTATAAAAGGAATGGTTTTCATGATTGGAACACTATAAAAGGAATTTTACTAATAGCATTGGATGAAATACTTAAACAGGTCATTGCAAAAGCATCTTTTGATATAATCAATATTACAGAAGATGCAACACCAGTAGCCATACCGTAGTTGAAGACAAATAAAACAAAGAAGTTGGATTAGAATCATAGATTGAAGACTAAAAGTCTTCACACCAAATAATATAATAAGGGGGGATTTGGAGATATTACATCATTTGGTAGCATGTGGTAGCATTGTAAATATTAGATTATGGAATGTAATTTATATTTGTCTAATGTATATTTCAATGTGTGAGAAGTGTCCAAGTATTATGTAATAAAGTGTGCAAAGTGTGAGGTGTGAGTTGTGAGAGTGCAAAGTGTCAAGTTAGTAAGTCAAGAGTCATAGGTGTTAGGTGTTAAATATGCAAGTGAAGAGTCACATGATATGTGGCAAGATGTAAAGTGAAGAGTCATGAGAGTTTTTTCATATGTGAGAAATATAAAAGGATGCATCTCTTGGATGTTTGAGGAGAGCAATAGTTGAGTATTGAAGAGTCATCTTGTAAGGTTATATTATGGAGATAAAGCTCCATGCATTGTATCAAACATGAATGAGAGATTGTATATTTGATGATTTATGAATAATATTTTAAGTTTGATTATTGTGAAGTATTGTTGTTATTCTATGAATTAAATTTATCGATATTGACCATTGTGACATTGTTGAATATTGTTGGAGTTGTGACAAAGAGGAAACTACTTTGAAGAGGAAGTTTTTTATTGCTAGAGACATCTGGATCTGAAAGAGAATAAGTATGTGGATTATGAGTAGATGACTTGCAAATGTTAAATTTGTAGATCAGAGAATATTAGAGCACCTAGAAGTTAGAGAATGCTAGAGTGTTAAAGAGCCATTGATGAAGCATTCGAGAAGGAATATGAAGCATCGAGAAACCATAGATGAAGCATTGTTTAAGGAATACAAAATGCCAAGGATCCTTAGGAGGAGCTTGAGAAGAGATACAGAGCAATTTCATAGAATAGAGGAGGAAGATGAGTGTTTTGTAAGCAAAACATATTCTAAGATTTGAAATGCCTACACCTAATGAAGCGCTAATTCATCCCTGTCCTGACACATCAAAAGACCGAGTGTGTAGTTACTATTAAAGTAAGAATTTTGAGGTGATATTATTTCAATTTTGGGCATGAATTTTAGCAGTTATAAGGGAAAGCATTTAAATAATTATTTGAATTATCATTTAGGAGATATAAGGGGAAATGAATGATTGATGAATGGATAAAATGAATGAAGAGATAAGTTGGTAATTAATTATATATATTGGGAGATACAAGGAAAAATAAATCATTTGATTTTTAATATAGGGAATTGATTGAATGAATGAATTAATGCTAGGGAGATATAAGGAAATCATATATTTGAAATTTTATTTGAAGATTGAATTAACTGGAGTATTGATAAAATTAAAATTTAAAGGTGAATTTGGGAAATTGATGAATTGAGTTGGGAGACATAATTTGAATTCAAGTTTAATAATTTGGGAGATATAAGAATTAATGAATTTTATTAATGATGATTGAATGATAGTGAATCAAGTCAATGGAATATACCAATGTAGATGCCCAATATTTCAAGCCTACAAAACTTCTAGTAAAATTTGAATGGTATAATATTGAAGCACTCCCTTGATCATTTAACTTTTTTATGGACACAATGGCCTCCTTGGGATGAGTGTGAATTTAATTGAAGGAAATTGTGAATTTGAAATGTGAAAATTTGGGAGATATAAGTGAAGATTAAAAACATTGAATTGATTATTAAATATTGATTGATGATTTGAAAATTGATGAATGTGAAAAATTGATTGAAAGGTAATTTGTTGAAATTAAATTTGGGAGTTATAATAAGATAATGAATTGAAATTGATTGGTTTATTATTGAAGTTGTTTGAAGAATTTATTTATTTATACTTGGGAGACATAAGGAATCCTACATCAAAGGAATTGATTTGAGAACAATTAGTTTGTGAAAATTCATTATGGATAAAAGGTAAAGAAAGGTGAATGCTCAAGAAAAAGGAAAATCTACTAAAAGTCATGAAATAAAAGAATTAATGGAATGTATACAATTTATTCAAAGTGATACTAAAAGTATTATCCTTATGATTTTTAAATAGTGCATGAAATATTGTTTTGACAATGCTCATTATGAACAAAGGTGACGTCAAGGAAAATTATAAAATCAAGAAACAAGTTTTATGTTCCTACCAAAGTCCAACTAGAGTCAAAGTATGCTCAAAGATGTAAACAATGAAATAAATTTGGACATAAGGCTAAATATTGTTAAAATCATGTTCATTGTCTAAATTGTGGGAGTCACAATCATACTCACAAAACATGTTGGTATAAAAGGAATGGTGTTCATGATTGGAACACTATAGAAGGAATTTTACTAATAGCATTGGATGAAGTACTTAAATAGGTTATTGCAAAAGCATATTTTGAAATAATCAAGATTATAGAATATGCAACACCAGTAGCCATACCATAGTTTAAGGCAAAGAAAATGAAGAAGTTGGACTAGAATCATAGATTAAAGACTAAAAGTCTTCACACCAAATAATATAATAAGGGTAGGGTTGGAGATATTACATCATTTGGTAGCATGTGGTAGAATTGTAAATATTAGATTAGGGAGTGTAATTTATATTTTTCTAATATGTGTCAATGTGTGAGAAGTGTCCAAGTGTTATGTAATAAAGTGTGCAAAGTGTGAGGTGTGAGTTGTGAGAGTGCAAAGTGTCAAGTTAGTAAGTCAAGAGTCATAGGTGTTAGGTGTTAAATATGCAAGTGAAGAGTCACATGATATGTGGCAAGATGTAAAGTGAAGAGTCATGATATTTTTTCATATGTGAGGAGAGTTTTTTTCATATGTAAGGAATATAAAAGGATGCATATCTTAGATGTTTGAGGAGAGCAATAGTTGAGTATTGAAGAGTTGTCTTGTAAGGTTCTATTATGGAGATAAATCTCCATGCATTGTATCAAACATGAATGAGAGATTGTATATTTGATGATTTATGAATAATATTTTGAGTTTGATTATTGTGAAATATTTTTGTTATTCTATGAATGAGATTTATTGATATTGGCCATTGAGTTGAATGCTTTAATATTGTTATTAATATTTGATCCTAGAAAAGGGACCTATGAGATAACTTGGGAAATTTTGCAACATTATAATCACTATTCACATGACCAAACATATACATAAGGTAATCCCCTTCATTTGCAAGGGCACTTTTGTGTAGATTAGACTAGTGATAGATGGACAAAAGTCTACCTTGAAATATTTGTTTTCTACCTTGGGTGCCATATCCTTTTAGTTTCAAGAAATAATATATGATATCATTTGTTCCATGAAAGCAAAGTATAGTAGTGTTGTTTTAGTTGAGGAAGATATTGAGTGGATGTGTACCTTTTGGAGTTATTAGTCTTCCTAAAAAATGCTCTAATACACAATGTGACAATCAAAGTATTATTCCCTAGGTTCATGGTTGAAACAAGCATGAGATTTTGATGCATTGTATTCAACAAAATTATTCTTAGGTCTATATTTTATAGGTATGTATAATTTTTGTAGATCATATTGCAAATATTTTCATGAACATAATGCTATATTCTAGTTTCATACAAATGCAAAAAGTGTATTCACATTGAAGAGCTTACACTAAAGGAAGATGTTCAATAGTGTCATGTCTCCATGGTTGTTCAACTTTAAAGGAATATTAAAAACTATTACTATTTTTCTTTAGTCATACCCAACCCTATTCTTATGTTGTGAAAGGTTAAAGTAGTTTTTAATGTCCACAAGGCCATAAGCCATGTGAGATGACCCTCATGGAGGATATTGTTTAGCCAATATATGGTTATCAAGCATGAGGTTTTGATGCATTGTGTTCATCAAATTCATTTTGAGGTCTATCTTGTATAGATATGTATATTTTTTGTAGATTATCTTACAAATATTTTCACAAACATAATATTATAGGTGTTTCATCCAATTGCAAAAAGTGTATTCACATTGAAGAGTGTTCACTAAATGAAGATGTTCAATAGTGTCATCTTTCCATGGTTGTTCAACTTTAAAGAAATATTAAAAACTATTAATATTTTGCTTTAGTCATACTCAACCATATTCTTATGTTGTAAAAGGGTAAAGTAGTTTTAAATGACTACAAGGCCATAATCCATATGAGACAACCCTCATGGAGGTTGCTTTTTACCTAATACATGGTTATCAAGCATGATATTTTGAAGAGTAAAGAATTTTTTAACATCCACAAGACCATAAGCCATATAAGACAACCCTCATGGAGATATTGTTTACCCAATGTATGTTTATTCATATTTGCTTAATATAAAATTACAACTTTTAGGAGAGCCCCGCATGTAGCATTTGAATCGTTGAAACCTTGTTCGTGTTGCATTCCATACACTCTATTGGGTTATGCATGTCATACCATACCGTTTAAGACTAGGAAATATTACTTGGATCTTGTCATGAATTTGCATTAACGTCACCTAGGATGGTGTTCAATCCTGTTTAAATTTGTGGCCACCCTAATGGCTAGCTCAGTTGCTACTGGTCTGGCTAGGAAGAGCAATGGCACCAGGGAAGCACCCGAGAAAGTTTGTCTGGAAGGTGTTTCACGAGGTAAAAATACTATCCATGTTGTTTCCATTCCCTTGCATGAGTTTCATAATGCTTGCAACTGGTTTGAGTCACATACCCTTATCGAGTATTTCTTGGGTAGAATTCCTAATGATTCCCTCATTAGATCCTGGGTGTAATAAGTTTGGGGTCTGCATGGTGTGATAGTTGAGAATGTTTAGAATCTTACCAAGAGTTATTTCCTTTTTCACTTCCCTAATCCTGGTCAAGCTCAAAAAGTGTTAGCCAAAGATCCTTGGATGGTGAGAAATTCCTTGTTAATTTTACAATCTTACACTCATGACTTCACAACCAGTGACCAAGCTGAGCTAGAAGTTCCTATGTGGATTGAGTTCCTAGGTTTACCTATCCCCTTTTGGGATTTTTTGCAAGTGCTCACCTCTTTCCTCGACAAGTTTATATGTCTTGAGCTTGAACAGTTTTTCTCAGCTCACCCTACCAAGCGGGCTTGTGTCAAAGTCAACCTCACCAAAGACCTGTCAGAATTCATAGATATCCATAATGATGATACCTCCATTAGGCAACCTATAACCTATATCAATTTATCGAATACTTGTTATCGTTGCTAGTCTATTGCTCACAAGATTCGAGATTACCCACTAATGGAGTGAGAGTTCAAACATACCCAACCCCCTTCGACTTCCCGAGTAGCTCAGTCTAATAGGGCTCGAGAATGCCAAGGTGACTGGCAAATGGTTACTACCAGGAAAAATCATGCTTGTAAGCACTCTGAGTAGGCCAATCCCTTTATGCAGCCTACTTAGACCAGGCCCGTTGATACCCAGGTTATGCAAAGCCCCCACTAACTCTATGTAGCCTTTTTAAGCCACCATGTTAGCTGTCATTAACATGCAACCCACCACGCAAGCTGTAGGGGTCCTGAATGCTACTCCTTCCACCCCTGTAGTTATTCAACCACCACCTTTGTCAGCTTCTCTTTGGTTTGGCCCTACATGCGCCTCGATTGTTGCGAAGGCTCATCCTACTACCATGCCAAAATTTTCATCGACAACTCCCACATACTCCGTGATTGCAAAGGAATAAGCTTTTAAAGTTCATCATTCTCAAAGCCCCTCGAGGGACAGCTTGGTCCTGACCTTTGACAAGTGTCGCCAACACGATGAGTTTATTCCCCAAATGTCCTCGGATGAGGGTAATTTTAGTGGAGGTGCTAATTCCTTCAGTTTTCTTTGAGACCTAGGTGATTCAGAGGATGTCATGGATATTATGAATCCTGACAAGTCCTTTGGATATGTATGAATTCTAATAGATAGACAATGATAGTTTCATAATGACACTGAGAGGGGGGGGTGAATCAATGTAGCTATTTAAATTCAAACTTACAACTCTTAATTCTGAAACAATGAAAACTTAAACTCAGATAAAGCAAGTATAACAAGAGAGCATTCCACAACACACGATGTAACGAGGTTCACCAATTTGGATACTCCTCAAAAATGACTGCTTGGACTCCCGTCCAAATCCAATCTTTACAAAATAACAATTTTACAAACAATTTACCAACACCCACTGGAAGGAGCACCAACCCCTGGTTTATCTGCATCAACAGAAAGGAGCACCAACCCCTGATTTATCTACACCAACATAAAGGAGCACCAACCCCTGATTCCAAGCACCAACTCAGACTGCAATTCTAAAACTATATGATTGATATAAAAATACCTTCGCTTATACAAGACCCTGTCTGGTCTATTGCTCTCTCGGCTCTCCTTAACGCTCTATTATGGCACGCTCTCTTCTGCATTTTTCTAGCACTTTAATTCTTCATGCAGATCTCCTTTTATAACATTTTCTCTATAACTGCACCTGTAACTGTTGTACTGACTTCTCCTGTAACTGCACCTCTAACTGTCGTATCGACTTCTCCTGTAACTGCACCTGAAATTGTCGTATCAACCTCTTCTGTAACTGCACCTGTAACTATCATATCGACTCCTATAACTGCACCTGTAACTATCGTATCGACTTCAGTTAACTATCACATACCTTCTTTCAGCTGGTTTCTCTTCTTAGCTCACGCTGAAGCGACCTGTCACGAAATCGTGACACTTCTGCCTCTTTTTCCTCTTCTCGGCTTGTACCCACAAAAACACATGTCGAGATATCATGACACTTTTGCCTCCTTGCATCTTTTGTTTGCTTTCACCTGCGAAAACACATGTTGCGATATCGCGACACTTTTGCCTTCTAACTTTCTCTCTTCTCCTTTAGTCACGAAAATGCGACATGTCACGATATTGTGACACTTTCTCTCCTTTGCTCTTTCTCTTGCCTTCGGTTCATGAAAACCCAACATGTCGTGATATCGTGACACTTTTTCTCTTGGACTCTCTCTCTTGCCTTCGAGTTGCAAAAACCTGACATGTTGCGATATCGCGACACTTTTTCTCCTGGACTCTCTCTCCTGCCTTCGGGTCATGAAAACCCGACATGTCGCAAAATCGTGACACTTTTTCTCTCGGACTCTTTCTCCTGCAACATGTCACGAAATCGAGACACTTTTTCTCTCGGACTCTCTCTCCTGCCTTCGGGTCGCGAAAACCCGACATGTCACGAAATCATGACACTTTTCTCTCGGACTCTTTCTCCTACAACATGTCGCTAAATCGTGACACTTTTTTGTCCGTACAATCTTCCTTGCAATATGTCGCAAAATCGTGACACTTTTTCGTCCGTACAACCTCTCTTTGCTTTGGATCGCGAAAATGAAACATGTCACGAAATCGTGACATATTTTTCTCTCTCCTCTTTCTTTTCACTTTGGATCATGAAAATGAAACATGTCACGAAATCGTGACATCTTTTTCTCTCTCCTCTTTCTCTTCGCTTTGGACCACGAAAATGAAACATGTCATGAAATTGCGACATCTTTTTCTCTCTCCTCTTTCTCTTCGCTTTGGACCACGAAAATGAAACATGTCGTAAAATCGTGAAATCTTTTCTCTCTCCTCTTTCTCTTCACTTTGGATCGCAAAAATGAAACATGTCGCGAAATCGTGACATCTTTTTCTCTCTCCTCTTTCTCTTCACTTTGGACTGCAAAAAAGAAACATGTCACGAAATCACATATTTTTCTCTCTCCTCTTTCTCTTCGCTTTGGACCGCAAAAATGAAACATGTCACGAAATCACGACATCTTTTTCTCTCTCCTCTATCTCTTCGCTTTAAACAACGAAAATGAAACATGTCGCGAAATTGTGACACCTTTTTCTTTTGTACAATTTCTCTTGCAATATGTCATGAAATCACGATAGTTTTTCTTACTTGCACCTTCTCCCCGAACATGTCATGAAATTGTGACATTTTTGTTTTCTGGATCTTTTTATCCAAACATGTCGCGATATCGCAACAGTTTTTCTTTCTTGCTCTTTCTCTCCAAACATGTCGCGATATCGCGACAATTTTCTTCCTTGTGATTTTTCTTAAATGGGCCACTTCTATCTTTTGGAAAATCAATGTACATACTCTAAAGAACTTCTTAACTCCTGTATACTTCATCAAATGATCTCTGAAGAACTTCTTAACTCCTGTATACTTTATCAACTGATCTGTCTGACTGTGTTGACAACAATGACAATACTATTGCTGTAACTTGCTCAATAATCCCCCCCTTTGGAATTGTTGGCAACACTCATGCAATCTCTTGTAATTCCTTCAATCTCCTGTAATTCTTGTAATTCTTCTCCCCCTTTGAAAATAATACCAAAGGGCTGCTGCAAACTCCCCTTGAGTCCATGCACAACATTCTTAGGCACAACTTATTATAGTTAGCAAAAATTACAAATATGAGCAAAAAGATAATGAAATATATAATTGCTCCCCCTGAGAATGTGGTCCCGATTGCTAGTCAATGCTTGGGAAGCGTGACCACTCCCAACTTATTGTGAAGGTACTCAAAAATTTCTTTGGGCAGCAGCTTTGTGAAGATATCTGCTACTTGCTCTGTAGTTGGGACAAAATCCAACTTAACCTCACCTTTCACAACTTTCTTTCAGAAAGTGATATCGAATAGCAATATGATTTGTGCAGGAATGCATAACTGAATTCTTTGAGATATTAATAGCATTGGTGTACCTTTTCTTTGTAACTGCACCTGTAACTATTATATTGACTTCTCCTATAACTGCACCTCTAATTGTCGTATCGA
Source organism: Wollemia nobilis (assembly GCA_028583015.1). NCBI lineage: Eukaryota > Viridiplantae > Streptophyta > Pinopsida > Araucariales > Araucariaceae > Wollemia > Wollemia nobilis. The sequence continues at coordinate 29,267,229 of JAQPPZ010015413.1, forward strand.
CTTCTCCTGTAACTACACCTAAAACTGTCGTATCAACATCTTTTGTAACTGCACCTGTAACTGTCGTATCGACTCCTTCTATAACTGCACCTATAACTATCGTATCAACTTCAGTTAACTATCACATACCTTCTTTCAGCTAGTTTATCTTCTTAGCTCACGCTGAAGCGACCTGTCATGAAATCGTGACACTTCTACCTCTTTGTCCTCTTCTCGGCTTGTACCCGCAAAAACACATGTCACGATATCATGACACTTTCGCCTCCTTGCATCTTTTGTTTTCTTTCACCCACGAAAACACATGTCACGATATCGCGACACTTCTGCCTTCTAACTTTCTCTCTCCTCCTTTAGTCACGAAAATGCGACATGTCACGATATCGTGACACTTTCTCTCCTTTGCTCTTTCTCTTGCCTTCGGTTCGTGAAAACCTGACATGTCACGATATCGCGACACTTTTTCTCTCGAAATCTCTCTCCTGCCTTCGAGTCGCGAAAACTTGACATGTCGCGATATCGTGACACTTTTTCTCCTGGACTCTCTCTCCTACCTTTGGGTTGCGAAAACCTGACATGTCGCAAAATCGCGACACTTTTTCTCTCGGACTCTTTCTCCTGCAACATGTCATGAAATCGTGACACTTTTTCTCTCGAACTCTTTCTCCTACAACATGTCGCTAAATCATGACACTTTTTCATCCGTACAATCTTCTTCAAAATATGTCACGAAATCGAGACACTTTTTCGTCCGTACAACCTCTCTTCGCTTTGGACCACGAAAATGAAACATGTCATGAAATCATGAAATCTTTTTCTCTCTCCTCTTTCTCTTCGCTTTGGACTACGAAAATGAAACATGTCATGAAATCGTGACATCTTTTTCTCTCTCCTATTTTTCTTTGCTTTGGACCGTGAAAATGAAAGATGTAGCAAAATTGCGACATCTTTTTTTCTCTCCTCTTTCTCTTCGCTTTGGACCGCAAAAATGAAACATGTCGCGAAATCGCGACATCTTTTTCTCTCTCCTCTTTCTCTTTGCTTTGGATCGCGAAAATGAAACATGTCGCGAAATCGCGACATCTTTTTCTCTCTCCTCTTTCTCTTCGCTTTGGACCACGAAAAAGAAACATGTCACGAAATCATGACACATTTTTCTCTCTCCTCTTTCTCTTCGCTTTAAACCATGAAAATGAAGTATGTCACGAAATCATGACATCTTTTTCTCTCTTCTCTATCTCTTCGCTTTAAACTGCGAAAATGAAACATGTCGCGAAATCACACCTTTTTCTTTTGTACAATTTCTCTTGCAATATGTCGTGAAATCGTGACAGTTTTTCTTGCTTGTGCCTTCTCCTCGAACATGTCGTGAAATCATGAAAGTTTTGCTTTCTGTCTCTTTTTCTCCAAACATGTCGCGATATTGCGACAGTTTTACTTTTTTGCTCTTTCTCTCCAAACATGTCGCGATATCACGACAGTTTTCTTCCTTGTGATTTTCTTTTGATTTTTCTCAAATGGGCCACTTCTATATTTTGGAAAATCACTGTACATACTTTGAAGAACTTCTTAACTCTTGTATACTTCATCAACTAATCTCTGAAGAACTTCTTAACTCCTGTATACTTCATCAACTGATTTGTCTGACTGTGTTGACAACAATGACAATACTATTGCTGCAACTTGCTTAACAATCTCCCCATTTGGAATTGTTGGCAACACTCATGCAATCTCTTGTAATTCCTTCAATCTCCTATAATTCCTGTAATTCTTCTCCCCCTTTGACAATAATACCAAAGGGCTGTTGCACTCCCCCTGAGTCCATGCACAACATTCTCAGGCACAACTTATTATAGTTAGAAAAAATTACAAATATGAGCAAAAAGATAATGAAATATATAATTGCTCCCCCTGAGAATGTGGTCCCGATTGCTATTCAATGCTTGGGAAGCATGACCACTCCCAACTTATTGCGAAGGTACTCAAAAATTTCTTTGGGTAGTGGTTTTGTGAAGATATCCGCTACCTGCTCTATAGTTGGGACAAAATCCAACTTAACCTCACCTTTCGCAACTCTCTCTTTCAGAAAGTGATATCGGATAGCAATATGTTTTGTGCGGGAATGCATAACCGGATTCTTTGAGATATGAATAGCACTGATGTTATCACACTTAACTGAAATTGGCTCTCTGAAGTTAATGCCAAGATCTTTCAGGGTTTGTTTCATCCATAAAACCTGCGTACAACATGTTGATCTTTGCAATATATTCTGCCTCTGCTATGGATAATGAAACTGACTCTTGTTTCTTACTATGCCATGCGACCAAATTGTCTCCAATATAGAAATCACCTCCACTGGTACTCTTTCTGTCATCAACACATCCTACCCAATCTGCATCTGAATACACAATAAGGGTGAAATCCTTACCTTTTGGATACTACAATCCATACTCCAAAGTACCCTTCAGATACCGAAGAATCCTCTTCATGGCTGTCACATGAGTTTCCTTGGGACTAGCCTAAAATCGTGCGACCATGCAAACTACCTACAAGATATCTGGTCTGGTAGCTGTCAAATACAGTAAGCTCCCAATCATAAATCTATACATGGTTTGATCAACATCTGGAGATTTGTCATCCTTGTCAACTTGCAACCTGTTGTCATGGGAGTGCTAACAGGCTTGCAATCCTCCATTGTGAATTTCTTTAGCATCTCCTTCACATATTTAATTTGAGAAATAAATATGCCCTTCTCATTTTGATTAACTTGCAATTCGAGGAAATACGCAAGTTCACCAATCATAGACATTTCAAATTCTTTCTGCATCTTATTTACTAAATCTTTACATGATTCATCATTGCTGCTACCAAAAATGATATCATCTACATATACAACAAGGACAATGAGATGGCCTTTCTCTATTTTGACATACAAATTGTTGTCCACCATACCCTTTTTGAACCCTTGTTTAGTAAGATAGTTGTCTAGCCTTGCATACCATGCTCTTGGTGCCTGTTTCAAACCATACAGTGCCTTTTTTAACTTGCAGATGAAATTGGGATTATCACCGAGTTGGAAGCCATTTGGCTGCTCAATGTAGACCTCTTCTTCAAGTTTTCCATTCAAAAATGCTGATTTCACATCCATTTGATAGACTTTGAAATTCTTGTGAACTGCTAAAGCCAAAAACATTCTAATTGCCTCAAGTCTAGCCACCGGTGCAAAGGTTTCTTCAAAGTCAATACCTTCAACTTGTGCATAGCCTTTACAGACCGATCTTGCTTTATTCCTAACTATCTATCCATCTTCATTCAATTTGTTTTGAAAAACCCATTTAGTATCGATTATATTTTTGTTTGCAGGTCTTTGTACTAACTCCTAGGTTTTGTTTTTCTCAATTTGAACTAACTCTTCATTTATTGTCATCATCCAACTTTCATCTTTGCTTGCTTCAGCAATATTTTTGGGCTCAATGCTGGATAATAGAGAGTAATTACTTACTGCTCTTCTTCTTATTTGAAAACCAATTGTGGGATCTCCAATTATTTACTCTCTAGGATGATTTTTTTGCCAGCTACTTGTTTTGAATTTCTTGTTTTCTTCCTCTTCTGAAACACTACCTAAATCATCTGAATTAGTTTTTTGTTTCTTTTCTATTTCCTCTTCCTCATCTGCTTCAATAACCTCTTCATAAGTTGGGTAGTTTTCTTCATAACTAATTTCTCGTTCCCTACCTTCATTAACTTTAACATCAGCACTCTCCATAATTTTCTTTAGTCTATTGTTATAGCATGTATAGGCTTTGCTTTTTATTGAATAGCCAAGAAAGATACCTTCATTAGCTCTATCTTCAAACTTACCAAGATTATCTTTAGTTCTTTTAATGTAACACTTGCTGCCAAAAACTTTAAAGTATCTTGTGAAGAACACAAGCTTATACTAAGAGGGGGGGTGAACAGTATAAGACCTCTTTTTACTTTTTTCTTTATACTTCAAAACAATAAAGCAATATACCCAAAGCAATATCAAAACAATGCACAAAACCATCCACAAAGTGACACCAATTTTAACGTGGTTCACCCAGAATGCCTAGGCTACGTCCACAAAACTTTTCTCTAAAAGTTATCTCAAAGTTATTTGGGAAACCTTCTCAATTACAATGTTTATGAGCCTTGGCCCAAAGGAGACACCTTCCCCTAATATAAATTTATGAGCCTCTGCTCAAATGAGATACCTTCCCCTCTGCTCTAGAAATGATCCCTTAGAAGATCAACTGCCTCTACCTCTTGCCAGCATGTGGAACTCCTTTCCATCGAAGACCTCCTGTCCTCAATGCTTAGCCTAAGAGACCTCTGGCCTTCTATGATCACGTCCATAGTAGCTCAGCTACCTGTACCAAACATAGTCAGTCGGTCTAGTACAAGTCTTCCTCTATCTGTTAAATCTGTCCAACTCTATGAACAAATCAATCCTCTGCACACAAGCCTTCTCGAAGACTTGCCAAATCTATCCTCAGGTTCTTCTCAAAGAACCAATGCACCTCTGTCCTCAAGTTCTCTGATAGAACTCTCAAAAACTCAGCTCACAAGTCCTCTGCTAGGACCTATCCAAATCTGCTCACAAGTCCCCACCAAAACCTGTCCAAAACCTGCTCACAAGTTCCCAATGGAACCTGTCCAAAAACTGCTCACAAGTTCCCACCGAAACCTATCCAAAACCTGCTCACAATTTCCCACTGGAACCTGTCCAAAAACTGCTCACAAGTTCCCACTAGAACCTGTCCAAAACTTGCTCACAAGTCCTCTGCTAGAACCTGTCCAAAACCTCAGCAAGCTCACCAAGAAAAAATTGCTTAGTATGAACCCACAAAGAGAATTGTTAGAGACCCAATGTGATTCATAAACCTCATAGAAGCATAAAGAGAATTGTTAGAGACTCAATATGTTCTATACTTAACTCCCAATCTCAATCTCAAATCTCATAGAAACATAAAGAGAATTGTTAGAGACCCAATATGTTCTATACTTAACTCCCAATCTCAATCTCAAATCTCATAGAAACATAAAGAGAATTGTTAGAGACCCAATATTTTCTATACTTAACTCCCAATCTCAATCTCAACTCAATCTCAATCTCAAAAGACTAAGATAGAACTAGTATGCTTTTCTCAAGAATATGAAACACAACCCAACAATTGTCAACTATGCAATATCTCATATAACAATGATACTCATATTCTTTTTACCAACAATTTAGAGTTTCAACAATAGTGCTCATCAAACAAGGTTTAGTCCACCAACACATACAACTCAACATCAACCTTGAAGCATTAACCAATCATCACAATAAAAGGAAACAAGTAGAAATCCTTTTCCCTCCAAGGATTTTTGAACAAAACAGCCACCAACACAATATCACCAATTGCAAATAATAACTTGTTCAAATCAACTCAATGGAGTAAGCCCAATATCAAGTATCAAGTAAAGCACTAACTTGATCAACAACAACCTCTATGAAAGCAACTCATCCATTAATATCAAAATAGCCAACTATGGGTTTCATCATCTCAATGCAAGTAGCAAGACTTACTAATATAAACCCTAGTGCAAAAATGCTTCCTCTTCCTCAACCAAAATTATGCATTCACCCAAACACTCATTAATGATTTTAATGCATAAACAATCTTCAATATCCAAAAAATAAGATTTACACCAAGGATACCTAGTAGACAACCTTTTCACTCCAAACTCAATTTTAGAAAATATACCATCAACAACATACATGGAAGAAGTTGCCCATACCTTTACATTGATGAAGAAGAACTCAAAATCTGTCACAACCCTAACTCTCAAATTGCCACCAATTAAAGTTAGCAACTATACAATAATACACAATAATAAAGATCCAAAATAACACCTTATTTCTCCAACTTAGTAAAAACACCAAAGTACAATATACATACAAAGTAAAACCTCTTTACACCTTATTTCTCCACATAAACATTAAACATCAATAAAACAATGTCACAAACAAAAATGATACCTTAACCTTATACCTCTCGTGCATTTACAGCCACTATCCTTTGCACACTGCGACCAAAAAGAAATTCCCAACAAAGAGAATCGAACTTGGCACCCCTATCGTCTAGCACTTTTGCATAAACATCGCCGTCGTTGGGTCACAAGTGCCCAACGAAGAAATACAACATTGCCCTCTGTTTTATCTTCCTTTGATGCCATGAAACTAGAAAACGTAAATGTCTTCCTCAATACACATGCAAACTTGTGAGCGCTGTCCAAAATGTAATTCACAGAAAGCTTGCATTTATCATCTCACAGCACAGTCTGAAAAAACCGTAGTCCAGGTGCAATTGCCAATCCATCGATGTCAAGCATAAATGAAATGATGCAGTCCAAACTCAGTTTCGAATATGCCAAGCACGGTTACCAACACAAAACAAGCACGATTCAAGGATGTCAATCAGAGATCGAAAACATAAAGCGTTGTTCGAAAGAATAGAGAAGACACAAAAATCACAGACGCCAAGCGCAACTTGCAAGATACAGAGCAAATCGTAAATCGCAGATCTCAAATAATTCGTGGTGCACACTTTGGAAAAACATCCCCACTTATATAGCCATTTCTCCATAATGTTTGACGTCGGCGCTCCTCCAACAAAGGCGAAAGAATTCTTTTACTTCCGTCACTTAAGGGTTGAAAGACCCTATAATAATAATTAAAATAATAATTATTATTATTTTATTAATAATAAATTAAACTTGGACCTTTGACAAAGGTTTGAGTTAATTTAATTATTAATAATAAACATGGACCTTTGCATTAAGTTAAGCTTGGTTTTAATAAAAACCCTTAATGAGTCCAAATGGTTTTAAGAAAAACCTTTAACCTTGTCACCATGGTTTTAATAAAAACCCTTTAACAATGAAGCTTCTCAAGATATTCTTGACATCACACTCTTTTGATATCAACACAAAAATGCCTTTTGACATCAATGACAACTTATACATTTGAGCAAGGGCAAAGTACCCAAGGTATCCAAAATTGCCAACATCTTTTTGTTGCCTTTTTACCGAACCACAACTCATACGAATTTTTGCTTTCATGTGTCCTCAACATGCACCTATTTTGGATGTATACTACAGTATGGACTGCCTCTTTCCAAAATCTGTCTGCTATTTTGCTCTCAGTTAACATAGTCCGTGCCATTTCCTGCATTGTCCTGTTCTTTCTTTCTACCACACCATTCTGTTGAGGTGTCCTTGCTGCTGAAAATTGTCTCTTAATCCCATACTTTTCATAGTACTCTGCAAACTCTTCTGAAATGAACTCTCCTCCTCTATATGATCTTAAACATTTAATATTTTTTCCTGTTTGATTCTCAACTTGGTTTTTGAAAATATTGAACATTTCAAAGGCATCTGATTTAAGCTTCAAAAATAGTACCCATGTCATCCTCGAATAATCATCTATGCACAACATAAAGTATTTATCACCATTTATGCTTTGCGTTCTCATGGGTCCACATAAATTAGTATGTATTAGTTCTAAATGTTTGCTTGTGAAGTACTCTTTTGTTTTAAATGTGGCTCTAGTTTGCTTCCCCTTTTGGCATGAAGCACAAATGTTATTTAATGGTTTTCCAATGGTGGGAATATCTCTCACTACCCATTTTGAGCTAATTTTTACTAAATTGTCAAAGCTGATATGATCGAGTCTCTTGTGCCATAGCCAATTTTTCTCTTCATGTCCAATCAAGCATGCTTCTTCTGAAGTCTCTGAGAGAGTATACAGGTTGCTAGATGTCCTTGATCCAGTTGCTATTAACTTTCCACAATTTGATGTTCTAACTTCACAACCCTACTTTTTGAAAATTACTTCATCACCTCTGTCACAAATCTGACTTATGCTTAACAAGTTATGCTTCAGACCAATCACAAACAAGACTTCTTTTGACTTTATTTTTTCATCACTAATATTAACCGATCCTTTACCAACTATCTCCGCTCCATCATTATTTCCAAATTTTACAGAACCACCTTCATACTTCTGTAACTTCTCAAATTTTTGTTTGTCACCTGTCATGTGACTGGAGCACCCACTATCAAGTATCCATGGTGTAGATTTTTTTTGTGCTTTAAAAGCTTTCTGTACAATCAAAGATTCTTTTTCTTCCTTGAGTCGCTCCTTTTCTTTCCACTCTGGTTTGATTACAGTTTTGGTCACTTGTTTTGACTTTTCTTTGTCAGTAGCCTGTACATGATTTTTGGGAAATCTTCTACTTTGTCTCAAACAATTTGATTGAAATTGTCTTCCCTGATGTTTATTTGCTACGAGTGTACTTCAAAAATTTCTTGCAATATGCCCAAAATTATGATAGTTATAACATTCTACTGCATAATCCATCAATGGTGAAAAAACATTTCTACTGACAAAATTCCTTTGTCCTACATTATACTTGCAATCTGCAATCTTATAACCATAACCATTGCACTTAAAACAATAACCAAAAAATAAATGAGTGAACCTGGGTAATTTTTTTTGCCATTTTGTAGTAGGAGCCACAAATCTTCTTCTCCTTTGATGAGTGACATTGATGAATTTATCATTGTCAATACTCCTCTCGTGCCTGGCATTATTGCTTTCTTTAGCATGATTCATTTTTTCTTGACCAATCCTGATATTATCTTCATTCTTTATGGGATCTACAGTCATGGCCTTGGATCCATTTGATGATTCTCCTTCAATGAAGCCCAAGCCGAATTTGATGTCTGTAGTCCTTTGGCTATTTATAATCTTGTCCAACTTTATAGAACTTTCTTCAATTTTGTGATAACATCTTACTTTTTGATTCATCTCTTCTAGTTGCATCTTTAATCCAACAATCTCTTCTTCTAACTTACTGCACTCATCTATTTTCATGGTTAATTGTACTTCGATCTCTTCAGATATTTTCTTAGATTTATCTATCTGTACTTTTAAGCTTGTTATGATCTCATTGGCATCCTCAAATTTTCTTGAAACTTTTTTATTCTTTTTCCTTTCTATACTCAACTCTTTAAGTGCAGCGATCAGCTCACCTTCCAGATCTACTTCAGCCTCAGCCTCAAATTTTTCTTTTATTTTTTCTTCTTCGAATGCCATAAAAAGAGCTTCACCGATTTCTTCTTCAAAATCCTCACCAGAGTTGTCTTCTGAAGGATTGACATTCTTGGATATGAAACTTTTCTTCTTGAAGTTGCCTTTTCTAAAATTTGATTTCTTCTTCCAGTCACTTCTTTCTTGGTGTGAACCTTCATCACTTTTGTTTTTCTCATTGAGTGGACATTTAGCTACAAAGTGCCCATCGCCTCCACAGTTGAAACACTTAAAGGGTAGCTTTCCTATGTATTTTATTTTTTCCCTTATTAGTTTCTGAACAAAGTTTGCTTTCATTTCATCTGATGTCTCTTCTTCCTCGGATTCTTGTTTTGCTTTTATACTTTTATGTTCTTTAAAAGCAACTTCTCTGTCTATGGGTTTAGTTTTTCTTATTCTCATCTCATATGCAGTCAGAGAACTATGCATCTCATCCATACTAAAAATATTTAGATCTTAAGCTTCTTCTATTGCTGAAACTTTAGAATCAAATCTTTGGGGAAGAGATCTTAGTACCTTTTTCACTGACTACATCTTCCATTTCCTCGTCGAGTCCTCTAATCGCATTAATGATTCCATTAACTCTTAGCATGTATGCCTCTATGTTCTCATCGTCATTCATTCTTAATGCTTTGAAATGAGCTCGATGCATTTGTAACTTGGCCTCGTTGATCTTATCGTCTCCTTCAATAATGCTCTTTAGTTTGTCCCACATGTCTTTCATCGTTTTACAACTCATAATCTTTATCAGTTTGTTGTCCACTAAACCACACATTATTGCATTCTTTGCTTTAGAATTATTCTCAAACAACTTCTTACTAGTAGAATCGATTGGAGGAGTGATGGATATTGAGTATCCACTGTCTACTGACTCCCAAATGTCATATCCCAAAGCGCATAGATATGTCTGCATTCTGAGTCTCCAAAATGCATAATTAGTTCTATCAAATAACGGTGCTTTGTTTGATGAGAATCTTTCACCAGCTGCCATTGTCTTACTTCCAAGATCACCTTAGCTGATTAAGCTTGTTCAGAAACTTGGCTCTGATACCAATTGATAGTTTCACAATGACACTGAGAGGGGGGGTGAATCAGTGTAGCTATTTAAATTCAAATTTACAACTCTTAATGCTGAAACAATGAAAACTTAAACTCAGATAAAGCAAGTATAACAAGAGAGCATTCCACAACACACGATGTAACGAGGTTCACCAATTTGGCTACTCCTCAAAAATGACTGCTTGGACTCCCGTCCAAATCCAGTCTTTGCAAAATAACAATTTTACAAACAATTTACCAGCACCCACTGGAAGGAGCACCAACCCCTGGTTTATCTGCACCAACAGAAAGGAGCACCAACCCCTGATTTATCTGCACCAACAGAAAGGAGCACCAACCCCTGATTCCAAGCACCAACTCAGACTGCAATTCTGAAACTATATGATTGACATAAAAATGCCTTCGCTTATACAAGACCCTGTCTGGTCTATTGCTCTCTCGGCTCTCCTTAACGCTCTATTACGGCACGCTCTCTTCTACCTTTTTCCAGCACTTTAATTCTTCACGTAGATCTCCTTTTATAACCTTTTCTCTTGTAACTACACCTGTAACTATTGTAACTTCTCTTGTAACTGCACCTGTAACTGTCGTACCGACTTCTCCTATAACTGCACCTAAAACTGTCGTATCGACCTCTTCTGTAACTGCACCTGTAACTGTCGTATCGACTCCTATAACTGCACCTGTAACTATCGTACCGACTTCAGTTAACTATCACATACCTTCTTTCAGCTAGTTTCTCTTCTTAGCTCGCGTCGAAGCGACCTGTCACGAAATCGTGACACTTTTGCCTCTTTGTCCTCTTCTCGGCTTGTACCCGCGAAAACACATGTCACGATATCGCGACACTTTCGCCTCCTTGCATCTTTTGTTTGCTTTCACCCACAAAAACACATGTCACGATATCGCGACACTTTCGCCTTCTTACTTTCTCTCTCCTCCTTTAGTCACGAAAATGTGACATGTCGCGATATCGTGACACTTTTTCTCCTTTGCTCTTTCTCTTGCCTTCGGGTCACGAAAACCCGACATGTCACGATATCGTGACACTTTTTCTCCTCGGACTCTCTCTCCTGCCTTCGGGTCACGAAAACCCGACATGTCACGATATCGTGACACTTTTCTTCTAGACTCTCTCTCCTGCAACATGTCGCGAAATCGTGACACTTTTTCTTTCGGACTCTCTCTCCTGCAACATGTCACGAAATCGTGACACTTTTTCTTTCGGACTCTCTCTCCTGCAACATGTCACGAAATCGTGACACTTTTTCTCCTACACTCTCTCTCCTGCAACATGTCACGAAATCGTGACACTTTTTCTCTCTCCTCTTTCTCTTCGCTTGGACCGAATGAAACATGTCACGAAATCGTGACATCTTTTTCTCTCTCCTCTTTCTCTTCGCTTTGGACCGCGAAAATGAAACATGTCACGAAATCGCGACATCTTTTCTCTCTCCTCTTTCTCTTCGCTTTGGACCGTGAAAATGAAACATGTCACGAAATCGCGACATCTTTTTCTCTCTCCTCTTTCTCTTCGCTTTGGACCGCGAAAATGAAACATGTCACGAAATCGCGACATCTTTTTCTCTCTCCTCTTTCTCTTCGCTTTGGACCGTGAAAATGAAACATGTCGCGAAATCGTGACATCTTTTTCTCTCTCCTCTTTCTCTTCACTTTGGACCGCAAAAATGAAACATGTCACGAAATCGCGACATCTTTTCTCTCTCCTCTTTCTCTTAACATGTCACAAAATCGTGACACCTTTTTCTACTTGTCTTTTTCTCTTCCAACATGTCGCGAAATCGCGACACTTTTCTTTCTCTTTCTCTTCCAACATGTCGCAAAATCATGACATTTTCTTGCTTGCACTTTCTCTCCGAACATGTCGCGAAATCATGACAGTTTTGCTTTCTTGCTCTTTCTCTCCAAACATGTCGCGATATCGCGACAGTTTTGCTTTCTTGCTCTTTCTCTCAACATGTCGCGATATCACGACAATTTTCTTCCTTGTGATTTTCTTTTGATTTTTCTCAAATGGGCCACTTCTATCTTTTGGAAAATCACTATACATACTCTGAAGAACTTCTTAACTCCTGTATACTTCATCAACATCTCTTAAGAACTTCTTAACTCCTGTATACTTCATCAACTGATCTGTCTGACTGTGTTGACAACAATGACAATACTATTGTTGCAACTTGCTCAACAATCTCCCCCTTTGGAATTGTTGGCAACACTCATGCAATCTCCTGTAATTCCTTCAATCTCCTATAATTCCTGTAATTCTTCTCCCCCTTTGACAATAATACCAAAGGGTTGCTGCAGACTCCCCTTGAGTCCATGCACAACATTCTCAGGCACAACTTATTATAGTTAGCAAAAATTACAAATATGAGCAAAAAGATAATGAAATATATAATTGCTCCCCCTGAGAATGTGGTCCCGATTGCTAGTCAATGCTTGGGAAGCGTGACCACTCCCAACTTATTGCGAAGGTACTCAAAAATTTCTTTGGGCAGCGGTTTTGTGAAGATATCCGCTACCTGCTCTGTAGTTGGGACAAAATCCAACTTAACCTCACCTTCCGCAACTCTCTCTTTCAGAAAGTGATATCGGATAGCAATATGTTTTGTGCGGGAATGCATAACCGGATTCTTTGAGATATTAATAGCACTGGTGTTATCACACTTAACTAAAATTGGCTCTCTGAAGTTAATGCCAAGATCTTTCAGGGTTTGTTTCATCCATAAAACCTGCGTACAACACGTTGATGTTGCAATATATTTTGCCTCTGTTGTGGATAAGGAAACTGACTCTTGTTTCTTACTGTGCCATGCGACCAACTTGTCTCCAAGATAGAAAGCACCTCCACTGGTACTCTTTCTGTCATCGACACATCCTGCCCAATCTGCATCTGAATACGCAATAAGGGTGAAATCCTTACCTTTCGGATACCACAATCCATACTCCAAAGTACCCTTTAGATATCGAAGAATCCTCTTCACGGCTGTCACATGAGTTTCCTTGGGACTAGCCTGAAATCGTGCGACCATGCAAACTGCCTGCAAGATATCTGGTCTGGTAGCTATCAAATATAGTAAGCTCCCAATCATAGATCTGTACATGGTTTGATCAACATCTGGAGATTTGTCATCCTTGCTCAACTTGCAACCTGTCGTCATGGGAGTGCTAACAGGCTTGCAATCCTCCATTGTGAATTTCTTTAGCATCTCCTTCACATATTTAATTTGAGAAATAAATATGCCCTTCTCATTTTGATTAACTTGCAGTCCGAGGAAATACGCAAGTTCACCAATCATAGACATTTCAAATTCTTTCGACATCTTATTTGCTAAATCTTTACACGATTCATCATTGCTGCTACCAAAAATGATATCATCTACATATACAACAAGGACAATGAGATGGCCATTCTCTATTTTGACATACAAATTGTTGTCCACCATACCCTTTTTGAACCCTTGTTTAGTAAGATAGTTGTCTAGCCTTGCATACCATGCTCTTGGTGCCTGTTTCAAACCATACAGTGCCTTTTTTAACTTGCAGACGAAATTGGGATTATCACCGAGTTGGAAGCCATCTGGCTGCTCAATATAGACCTCTTCTTCAAGTTTTCCATTCAAAAATGCTGATTTCACGTCCATTTGATAGACTTTGAAATTCTTGTGAACTGCTAAAGCCAGAAACATTCTAATTGCCTCAAGTCTAGCCACTGGTGCAAAGGTTTCTTCAAAGTCAATACCTTCAACTTGTGCATAGCCTTTATAGACCAATCTTGCTTTATTCCTGACTATCTATCCATCTTCATTCAATTTGTTTCAAAAACCCATTTAGTACCGATTATATTTTTGTTTGCAGGTCTTGGTACTAACTCCCAGGTTTTGTTTTTCTCAATCTGATCTAACTCTTCATTTATTGCCGTCATCCAACTTTCATCTTTGCTTGCTTCAGCAATATTTTTGGGCTCAATGCTGGATAATAGAGAGTAATTACTTACTACTCTTCTTCTTGTTTGAACACCAATTGTGGGATCTCCAATTATTTGCTCTCTAGGGTGATTTTTCTGCCAGCTACTTGTTTTGAATTTCTTGTTTTCTTCCTCTTCTGAAACACTACTTAAATCATCTGAGTCAGTTTTCTGTTTCTTTTCTGTTTCCTCTTCCTCATCTACTTCAATAACCTCTTCATAAGTTGGGTAGTTTTCTTCATAACTAATTTCTCGTTCCCTACCTTCATCAACTTTAACATCAGCACTCTCCACAATTTTCTTTAGTCTCTTGTTGTAGCATGTATAGGCTTTGCTTTTTGTTGAATAGCCAAGAAAGATACCTTCATCAGCTCTATCTTCAAACTTACCAAGATTATCTTCAATTCTTTTAATGTAACACTTGCTGCCAAAAACTTTAAAGTATCTTGTTGTTGCCTTTTTACCGAACCACAGCTCATACGGAGTTTTGCTTTCATGTGTCCTCAACATGCACCTATTTTGGATGTATACCGTAGTATGGACTGCCTCTTTCCAAAATATGTCTGCTATTTTGCTCTCAGTTAACATAGTCCGTGCCATTTCCTGCACTGTCCTGTTCTTTCTTTCTACCACACCATTCTGCTGAGGTGTCCTTGCTACTGAAAACTGTCTCTTAATCCCATACTTTTCATAGTACTCTGCAAACTCTTCTGAAATGAACTCTCCTCCTCTATCTGATCTTAAACATTTAATCTTTTTTCCTGTTTGATTCTCAACTTGGTTTTTGAAAATCTTGAACATTTCAAAGGCATCTGATTTAAGCTTCAAAAATAGTACCCATGTCATCCTGGAATAATCATCTATGCACAACATAAAGTATTTGTCACCATTTATGCTTTGCGTTCTCATGGGTCCACATAAATCGAGTATGTATTAGTTCTAAAGGTTTGCTTGTGAAGTACTCTTTTGTTTTAAATGTGGCTCTAGTTTGCTTCCCCTTTTGGCATGAAGCACAAATGCTATTTAATGGTTTGCCAATGGTGGGAATATCTCTCACTGCCCCTTTTGAGCTGATTTTTACTAAATTGTCAAAGCTGATATGACCGAGTCTCTTGTGCCACAGCCAATTTTCCTCTTCATGTCCAATCAAGCATGCTCCTTTGAAGTCTCTGAGAGAGTATACAGGTTGCCAGATGTCCTTGATCCAGTTGCTATTAACTTTCCACAATTTGTTGTTCTGACTTCACAACCCTGCTTCTTGAAAATTACTTCATGACCTCTGTCACAAATCTGACTTACGCTTAACAAGTTATGCTTTAGACCAATCACAAACAAGACTTCTTTTGACTTTATTTTTCCGTCACTGATCTTAACCGATCCTTTACCAACTATCTCCGCTCCATCATTATTTCCAAATTTTACAGAACCACCTTCATACTTCTGTAACTTCTCAAATTTTTGTTTGTCACCTGTCATGTGACTGGAGCACCCACTATCAAGTATCCATGGTGTAGATTTGTTCTGTGCTTTAAAAGTTGTCTGTACAATCAAAGATTCCTTTTCTTCCTTGAGTCGCTCCTTTTCTTTCCACTCTGGTTTGATTACAGTTCTGGTCACTTGTTTTGACTTTTCTTTGTCAGTAGCTTGTACATGATTTTTGGGAAATCTTCTATTTTGTCTCAAACCATTTGATTGAAATTGTCTTCCCTGATGTTTATTTGCTGCGAATGTACTTCGACAATTTCTTGCAATGTGCCCAAAATTATGACAGTTATAACATTCTACTGCATAATCCATCAATGGTGAAAAAACATTTCTACTGACAAAATTCCTTTGTCCTACATTATACTTGCAATCTGCAATCTTATGACCATAACCATTGCACTTAAAACAATAACCAGAAAAGAAATGAGTGAACCTGGGTAATGGTTTTTGCCATTTTGTAGTAGGAGCCACAAATCTTCTTCTCCTTTGATGAGTGACATTGGTGAATTTATCATTGTCAATACTCCTCTCGTGCCTGGCATTATTGCTTTCTTTAGCATGATTCATTTTTTCTTGACCAATCCTGATCTTATCTTCATTCTTTATGGGATCTACAGTCATGGCCTTGGATCCATTTGATGATTCTCCTTCAATGAAGCCCAAACCAAATTTGATGCCTGTAGTCCTTTGGCTATTTATAATCTTGTCCAACTTTATAGAACTTTCTTCAATTTTGTGATAACATCTTACTTTTCGATTCATCTCTTCTAGCTGCATCTTTAATCCAACAATCTCTTCTTCTAACTTACTGCACTCATCTATTTTCATGGTTAATTGTACTTCGATCTCTTCAGATATTTTCTTAGATTCATCTATCTATACTTTCAAGCTTGTTATGATCTCATTGGCATCCTCAAATTTTCTTGAAACTTTCTTATTCTTTTTCCTTTCTATACTCAGCTCTTTAAGTGCAGCGATCAGCTCACCTTCCAGATCTACTTCAGCCTCAGCCTCAAATTTTTCTTCTATTTTTTCTTCTTCGAATGCCATAAAAAGAGCTTCACCGGTTTCTTCTTCAGAATCCTCACCAGAGCTGTCTTCTGAAGGACTGACATTCTTGGATATGAAACTTTTCTTCTTGAAGTTGCCTTTTCTAAAATTTGATTTCTTCTTCCAATCACTTCTTTCTTGGTGTGAACCTTCATCACTTTTGTTTTTCTCATTGAGTGGACATTTAGCTGCAAAGTGCCCAACGCCTCCACAGTTGAAACACTTAAATGGTAGCTTTCCTCTGTATTTTCCTTTTCCCCTTATTAGTTTTCGAACAAAGTTTGCTTCCGTTTCATCTGATGTCTCTTCTTCCTCGGATTCTTGTTTTGCTTTTATACTTTTATGTGCTTTAAAAGCAGCTTCTCTATCTGTGGGTTTAGTTTTTCTTATTCTCATCTCATATGCAATCAGAGAACCATGCATCTCATCCATACTAAAAATATTTAGATCTTTAGCTTCTTCTATTGCTGAAACTTTAGAATCAAATCTTTGGGGAAGAGATCTTAGTACCTTTTTCACTATGACTGCATCTTCCATTTCCTCGTCGAGTCCTCTAATCGCATTAACGATTCCATTAACTCTCAGCATGTATGCCTCTATGTTCTCATCGTCATTCATTCTTAATGCTTCGAACTGAGCTCGATGCGTTTGTAACTTGGCCTCCTTGATCTTGTCGTCTCCTTCATGAATGCTCCTTAGTTTGTCCCACATGTCTTTCACCGTTTTACAACTCATAATATTTATCAGTTTGTTGTCCACTAAACCGCACATTATAGCATTCTTTGCTTTAGAATTATTCTCAAACAGCTTCTTACCGACAGCATCGGTTGGAGGAGTGATGGATATTGAGTATCCACTGTCTACTGACTCCCAAATGTCATATCCCAAAGTGCATAGATATGTCTGCATTCTGAGTCTCCAAAATGCATAATTAGTTCCATCAAATAACGGTGCTTTGTTTGATGAGAATCCTTCACCACCTGCCATTGTCTTACTTCCAAGATCACCTTAGCTGATTAAGCTTGTTTAGGAACTTGGCTCTGATACCAATTGATAGTTTCACAATGACACTAAGAGGGGGGGTGAATCAGTGTAGCTATTTAAATTCAAATTTACAACTCTTAATGCTGAAACAATGAAAACTTAAACTCAGATAAAGCAAGTATAACAAGAGAGCATTCCACAACACACGATGTAACGAGGTTCACCAATTTGGCTACTCCTCAAAAATGACTGCTTGGACTCCCGTCCAAATCCAGTCTTTGCAAAATAACAATTTTACAAACAATTTACCAGCACCCACTGGAAGGAGCACCAACCCCTGGTTTATCTACACCAATAGAAAGGAGCACCAACCCCTGATTTATCTGCACCAACAGAAAGGAGCACCAACCCCTGATTCCAAGCACCAACTCAGACTGCAATTCTGAAACTATATGATTGACATAAAAATGCCTTCGCTTATACAAGACCCTGTCTGGTCTATTGCTCTCTCGGCTCTCCTTAACGCTCTATTACGACACGCTCTCTTCTGCCTTTTTCCAGCACTTTAATTCTTCACGCAGATCTCCTTTTATAACCTTTTCTCTGTAACTGCACCTGTAACTATTGTACCGACTTCTCCTATAACTGCACCTGTAACTGTCGTACCGACTTCTCCTATAACTGCACCTAAAACTGTCATATCGACCTCTTCTGTAACTGCACCTGTAACTGTCATACCGACTTCAATTAACTATCACATACCTTCTTTCACATATGGTTTCTCTTCTTAGCTCGCGTCGAAGCGACCTGTCGCGAAATCGTGACACTTTTGCCTCTTTGTCCTCTTCTCGGCTTGTACCCGTGAAAACACATGTCGCGATATCGCGACACTTTCGCCTCCTTGCATATTTTGTTTGCTTTCACCCCGCGCGCCTTCTTACTTTCTCTCTCCTCCTTTAGTCGCGAAAATGCGACATGTCGCGATATCGTGACACTTTCTCTCCTTTGCTCTTTCTCTTGCCTTCGGTTCATGAAAACCCGACATGTCGCGATATCACGACACTTTTTCTCTCGGACTCTCTCTCCTGCCTTCGGGTCGCAAAAACCCGACATGTCGCGATATCGTGACACTTTTTCTCTTGGACTCTCTCTCCTGCAACATGTCACGAAATCGTGACACTTTTTCTCTTGGACTCTTTCTCCTGCAACATGTCGCGAAATCGTGACACTTTTTCTCTCGGACTCTCTCTCCTACAACATGTCGCGAAATCATGACACTTTTTCTCTTTGACTCTCTCTCCTGCAACATGTCGCGAAATCGTGACACTTTTTCATCCGTACAATCTTCCTTGCAATATGTCACGAAATCGTGACACTTTTTCGTCCGTACAACCTCTCTTCGCTTTGGACCACGAAAATGAAACATGTCACGAAATCGTGACATCTTTTTCTCTCTCCTCTTTCTCT
Organism: Wollemia nobilis; assembly: GCA_028583015.1. Classification (NCBI taxonomy): domain Eukaryota; kingdom Viridiplantae; phylum Streptophyta; class Pinopsida; order Araucariales; family Araucariaceae; genus Wollemia; species Wollemia nobilis. The sequence continues at coordinate 29,286,416 of JAQPPZ010015413.1, forward strand.
TCGCTTTGGACCGCAAAAATGAAACATGTCACGAAATCGTGACATCTTTTTCTCTCTCCTCTTTCTCTTCGCTTTGGACCGCGAAAATGAAACATGTCACGAAATCGCGACATCTTTTTCTCTCTCCTCTTTCTCTTCGCTTTGGACCACGAAAATGAAACATGTCGCGAAATCGTGACATCTTTTCTCTCTCCTCTTTCTCTTCGCTTTGGATCGCGAAAATGAAACATGTCGCGAAATCGTGACATCTTTTCTCTCTCCTCTTTCTCTTCGCTTTGGACCGTGAAAATGAAACATGTCGCGAAATCGTGACATCTTTTTCTCTCTCCTTGTTCTCTTCTTCAATAAACATGTCACGAAATCGTGACATCTTTTTCTACTCTCCTCTTTCTCTTCCTAACATGTCACGAAATCGCGACACTTTTTCTTTCGTATAATTTCTCTTGGAACATGTCGCGAAATCGCGACAATTTTTCTTGCTTGCGCCTTCTCTCCGAACATGTCGCGAAATCGCGACAATTTTGCTTTCTGGCTCTTTTTCTCCAAACATGTCGCGATATCGCGACAGTTTTGCTTTCTTGCTCTTTCTCTCCAAACATGTCGCGATATCGCGACAGTTTTCTTCCTTGTGATTTTATTTTGATTTTTCTCAAATGGGCCACTTCTATCTTTTGGAAAATCACTGTACATACTCTGAAGAACTTCTTAACTCCTGTATACTTCATCAACTGATCTGAAGAACTTCTTAACTCCTGTATACTTCATCAACTGATCTGTCTGACTGTGTTGACAACAATGACAATACTATTACTGCAACTTGCTCAACAAACAATGGTCCCAACCCTCTCAATGCTATAGATGCCTAGATAATGGCGCTGGTCCTTCCTCCCGCCAAAAGTTTCTGTGGGATGTTCGACCCACCGCTTTTGAGCCAATTGTTGGGTGGGGTGACACTGCTACTACTTTGGCTGTTGTTTGTCATACCGATGCACCTGCCGCTCCTCAACAGACTTTGGTTGGTAGTAATGTAGAAGAAGGATGGAATGCCCCAATCTCTACGGATGGAGACTGGTGGTATGTCAGCGAGGCAGATAACTTCCATCCCGCTCCTTGATCTTTATTTAATGATTATGTCTTGGGATGTTTGTATAATGATTATTAGTGGTGATGTGTAGTAATATTTTTTGGACTCTATTTTTAACAAGGAAGTGTGATTTCCTCCACCTAACGACTTTTATGGTTTGTGAAATGTACTAATTCCGCCCGCCCTTTTTTTGTATGATTAATATTTAATTAATATAAAGGTTTTTTCATTAAAAAAAATTACAACTTTTTTTTCAAGGAAAACAAAATATAGTTATCAAAAATACTACATTTATCAAAATATTGTGTACAACTCTAATCTTTATAAGATTCAAACCTTAAAATTTTATTTAAAATTCCAAAATATCTACGTGTAAGATTCAAACTTTAATCCCCATGAATGTGGTCTACCGGCAAGGATGTCAATTGCATTCTCGATGATGTGACCCGAGTTCAATCCCCACAGTGAATGTGTATGTGGATGTGTATAAGAAGTATTACTTTAAAAAAAAATATAACATTATCCAATAAAAATAACATACTATTAAAATCTACGCTAAATATCTCGAATAATATATGTACTTGTCAGAATGACAACTCCACATTCATGTCAACTCACTTCCAATGTTTCAAAGTTCTCAATTATTGCAAGTGGCTAAGCACTCCAGGTGTCAAAATTTTAAGTCATAAAAATTGTCAAAAAGGTGTTCAACAACTGTGCAATACTTATCCTGACTTCCCAATCCCAAAGGCTTACATATAGGTCTTTGCATTTATCCATACTACCAGTCCCGATGCCTTATCCACTCCTTTCCCAATTTAGAAATACGCAGACAAAAGTCAGACCTGCGCTCAGAAATTAATATCCACGGCCTCATGTCTCCACCTCCATGCCCCATATTACAAACTGTCAAAAGTGCATGCCACGGTCTTAAATATATAGATAGATATGTTGGGTTCAGGCCAGGCAGTTATGTGTTGTCACCGTTGAAGGAGTTCTTCAAAAAATACCAACTAGCCCTTTTTTTAATATCCTTTTAACTCTTTTTTGGAGTAGCCATCTCCACAGGTAGCAGCTTGCAGATTTGTTAAAGGAATCCTTCAAAAATACCAATTAGGCCTTTTTTGCACACCCTGTTGAGGATTTTTCGGAATTCCCTCATCATAGGGAGCATTCTAAGCTTGTAGATTGGTGATAGGAGTTGCACCAAGATGTTTCAAGGTGATAGCAGGGTCTCTGTGAGAAGGATATTGCTGCAGCAGCAGGAGGCAGATAGGGTGTTGAGAGATCTGGGTGCCCTTTTCTTGTCTTTCTTTGAATGCCCATCTCTAGCCCAGGTGTCTTCAGGAAGAGCCCAGTTCACCCCTGTGGGGTTTGCTTCATTGCTCTTTGGGATTGCTTCAGCCCTCATATTGATTGGCTCTGTGGCCTTCGTGATTGGGGTGATGATGATGCCTCTTGTGGCAATGGTGGCCATGTTTTTCTCTTTTGTTGGAATACTGGATAGCTTTAGATTCAATCCCTGTATCTTCTCAGCAGGAGGAAGAAGATAATATGCCCAAAATAAGTTGAATGCTTGGAATTCCCACAGGTTCTCATGTATGCAGTGTCTTCACAGACGAGGTATGCAATTCTCGTTGCAACTCTTCTCCACTACATATATCTAGAATTTACTTCTCTGTGTATATAATTTTTTGCTTTAACGGTTCTATTAGTTAGTTAGTTGTGAATTGGTTCCATTGAAACAAGCCACTAAGCCCCTTAGTTAGGCTAAGCCCCTCGGTCGGCCTGTGAATGTGTCTTCGGTCTCACTCAGTCTAGGAATGTGTCTTCAGAGAGCATAGAGGCCTGGTTTTTTGGGTTTTCTTGGTACTTAATGTATGAATTTAATAAGGTTTGTTATAGAAGGTATGGCATAACTGTTGGTCACAACTTAGTGTTTGTGGAGTCTATAAAAGACGTCTATGAGAAGTTTGGGTACGAACTTCTGGAGATAAAGTGACTTAACATTAATAGAAAACTATTCTTAAAAAGACAATAAAATGAGGGACAGCAGGGCAATAAAGTCTTATTCTAGATAGAGGAAGGGAAGGGAAGGGAAGGGAAGGGAGGGGAGGGAGATTGCTTCCACAAATAATCTTTCGGCTGATAACCTGGCCAAATTTCTAAATATGGTGTATATATATGTGCTAGTCTGGCTTTAAGGCACCTAGTATCTCATCGTGAGAATTATAAGTGGCAATCACCGGGTTTATGATAGATATCAAAATGAAAGACCTGTCACAAATAAACAGGGCATGGTATGTGGGTTTGTGATAGACCTGCCATAAATAAACAGGACGTGTAGGTACGTGGCAGAGCCATTCAAGAAAGGTTTTGGGTTTAAATCCTAATAGTAATTAGGCATTGGTCCCATGCGGCAGGAAAGCTTAAGAAAGGTTTTGGGTTTAAATTCTAATAGTATTAATCCATTGGTCCTTTGTGGAGGAAAGCTAAAGAAAGGTTGGGGGTTTAATTCTTAACAGTAAAGTCATTGGTCCTATGTGAAGGAAAGCTAAAGAAAGGTTTGGGGTTTAATTCTTAATAGTACTAAGTCATTGGTCCTATGTTAAGGAAAGCCAAAATTAAAAACATGGAGGCAAAAATAACCAAATACAAGGCGCCATCTGACATCCAGTTCTCCCTCTTAAGCATTGTTGAAGGTTTCCTGCCGAAGTTGATGTTCGTCTGCATTTAAGGGAAAAACTCCAAATTTTCCTGTGGCAATATGGTTTTTCCCCTCTCATAGGACCCGAGTAGACTCACATGAGATCCCTGCATAATTTTGTTCAACTCAACTATGGGATTTCGCATACTGGTATGGAATCTATTTAAGCACTAACATTCACTGAAAATTCTATTTCAACTTGGAGTTGGATCAGGACTTCTTTTTCAGCTTGTGCCTCTGCACATGTAAGAAGTGAATTCATTTGAGATCACAATTTATTTGAATTGGATGGGAGAAGTTTTATCTTTCGTGCACATCAAAAACTACCCCACCACACACGAGTTTTATCTTTCATGCATAATGTGGAGTTTCATGCAAGTCCATTACAGGAAACCCGGCTACACCAACTGAGCATTTAGCGATGTGCGATTCTTACAAGCAGATTACAAGATCAAATCCGGGTCTTATGGGAACTAAACAGTATGTAGGTTAAGACAATGTTAGTGCAACAAAAGATGACCCATAATGTTAAGGCATAGTAGTAGCTGGAGGCAGGTTATAAGGGTCAAGGTAATTTTTAGGCAGCAGGCTTAGTCAAATCCTAAAAGGTGCACATTTTGAAAATAAGTAATGTCATAATTAGGATGCTTATTGAACATATCCTTGTATTTTCCGTATTTTTCTTCTGCACAAACACTTTACTGTTTTGGAATTGTAGCTGTACAATAAGAACTCATGAGGTAACCTCATCTGATAGTCATTGTACTTCTTGAAGACTAATTAGTTTTATATTGTATTAACAATATTTCAGATCACGTTTTTCAAGTTAAAAGCAATTGTCTCTGTTCTTTGACCTGTGTACATTATATATGGGTTTAATCTCCCCTTTTTGTGTGCTCTTTTTAATGTTTAGGTCTTACAACCTAGTTGTAGAGCTGGATTTTGAAAGTTATGCTGCTGAAGATGAGCAAAAGCTAAAGGTGCTAGGTGTTATTTATATTTTACTCACCTCCTGGTAGAGGTGATTTATGGACATGCTACAGAGGGCCTGGAATGATTATGTGCAATAACTGCAAACTTAGAAGCTCTGGAGAAATCATTTCTGCATTTTAGAGGTTTTAAATTGGTATCTAGTATAAGTTTTCTACCGATTTTTTTTTTCATTTGAGCCAACTGCTTCGTCTGAGTTTATATTATGAATATGTGTTGACTGTTTAACAAAAAGGCTACCCTACAAATTCAAGACACTTCCTTTAATGGCCTGGTTTATTGCCTTTTTAAGTTTCATTCAAATTTTGTAAAATTTTTATGCTATCTCATATGTTTTATTCTTTTCATCATTTTACAAGTTTATTTATTTGTGGAGTGGCAAAATTCCAGAAAAATTGGAGAAAAAGTTATTTTGCTTTCTAATACTCTTGGAATTATAGGATCAACATCCTTGGTTTTTTACTGATTAAGAATTTAGTGTTTAAAACACATCATTATTAATAAATGAATCTGTTTTCATCTGCAACTATTGGCATTCAAACATCACACCTATTGTGTTGTGGGTGACCTTCTTGTTTAACCCACATCATTATTAATAGATTAATCTGTTTTCATCTGCAATTTTTGGTATTTAAACATCATACCTATTTTGTTGTGGGTCCATAGTTTGATAAGGTCTGCATTTATTCTGATTTATTTGCATTACTTGGTATATTTTTGAAATAAAATTTTTATTATTTATTGAAAAATTATTATTTAAAGGCCAAATAAATAATATAATATGGTCTATATAAAATCTTTTATTTATTTTAATAATGTCGCATTTCCAATATTTGTTTTTTAAGCTATGTGTGGTTTCTATTGGGGCCACTACCATTACAAAAACAAAACATTATATTTCTAACAAGTTATACTCATCTTATTTTCCATCTTCCTCAAACTGCTAAGTTTCCATAATCAACTCCTTTTTCTTTTTTTAAGGAACTAACAACAAGAACAACTTTTACATGACACATAACTCCAAGAGATAGAAGGAAAACAAACATAACAGTCATCCATCAAAGAGGAAATCAGTTTAATTATTTTTCTTCTATAGCAGAGGTTCTTCCTCCTTTAGAGTGGCAAGATTTGAGAATGCATTTTTGCACTTCAAGCTCTTGAGGTAATATCTAGTTGTAACACATTTTGTAGGATCTTCATTTTCAAAAAATTGATCGTCATCGATTGTTTCATAATTAGCTTCAAGAATACCATCTGAGGTGCTAAATTTTTCCATGGAACCATATAGATGGTCTCTAATAACCATTTGCTTTTTATCAATGATCTGATTCAAATTCTCCTTTTGGGGTTGAGTCTTTTGTTGCTCGCATGATTCTTGCTGGATAATTGGTGCATATGGAGGATGGGCTGGGCTTCTTTCTTTTGAACTAAGACATTTGAAGGTTTTGAATCATTTGCATGCAGGGCTTCTCCTCCACCAAGGAGGAATCAGAGCATGATCAAATGATAGGGCATCCCTTCTTCAGGTGGCATATTGTTGACAACCATAACATTGTAGAGAAAATTTCATATTCAATATTCTGGATCCATTCCACTTTGCTTGAGGAGATAGTAATGGATTGAGGCCCAAGAATTGGAACATCTATCTAAATAGCCTAATCTTGTTGGACAAATTTTCTGTTTGGGTATATCTATATATTGGAATGCGCTAATGGCATTACCGCTCCCCAAAACTCTATAGGGAGAACATAAAGATTCATCCAGACTGAAAAGCCATTAACTTATTTTGTAAAGGGGTTGAAACTAGGAGTCCAAGGTCTTATATAGACATCCCTTTGTTCGAAAAACCAATTATATCTATAATCTATTACCTTATCTTTATTTGCTAAATTAGAAAAGAAAACAAAAAAAAAAAAAAAATTGGGGAGGAGAGTTACTTGGAATTTTGTACTGGTCCATCAATTTTTAATGTATCCTTGAGCTCCTTTAGGTCTGGTCTTTTGCCCTTGAGTTTGTGGGTTTCATGATCAATCAGATCCAACCCAAATTATCCTCTGAAATTCTGATAGAGGGCAGAGGTTCATCCACCCGCGAACCTAAAGATCCTTGAGAGATATTTCTTCTGACCGAAGAGACTTTCTCACAGACTGAAGAGACAGTCTGCGAACAACCCTCTTCCTTCAACGTTTAATTGCACCTAGAGTTTGCATCCCTTTCGTGAAGATTGTAGCCAAATTTGTTGCTTTGTTCCACTGTTTGACTACCTTTCCAATTTCTTATTAAACAATGAAAGTTCAATAATTAAACCTGCAACCTAATATCACTTCAATGTTCTTTTTAATTAGAAATATATAAATATGTTATTGTTTTTTAAGTTCAATATAATAATATATATAAACATGCAACCTATTCTCATCTCATTATTCTTTTAATTAAATTATGGGTTGTTTCTTTTTCAAACTTTAACATAACAATATATATATAATTTAATAAAAATTATCAAAATTTCATTGTTTATAAAGCTGAATATAAATGAGAGTTTAATAATGATACAATGGCTTTATTTCATGTTGAAGTTATTAATTTTTTTTTTTTAAATTCATGAGTGTTAGTTACATCCACAATACCAAGGAAGGTTTAAATCTTGGGGCTGTCCTCGATAACACCTATTCCACCTAGTTGTTCTTTAACCAATGTGAGGAGGAAGAGCATTGGATTCGGGATTGATATTGCCATTGTCGAGCCAACGTGCACTCACTAATGTAGGTCAAACTATTACCTTTGCACAAACATGCATGCCTCCAAGGTTTGAACCTAGATATATTTTTGATAAGTGTCAGAACTTACCAATCTACTTAGCCCTTGGGGACAAGTTATTATATTTTGTTAAAACTTTAACTCTTAATCAATCTTTTTATTCGAGAAAGCAAGAAAATTTTAGAAGTATATGGAAATATAGGTTCACAACAAAAAAATTATTGAATATTATGTTAACAAATTTTAAGGAAAGTGTTTTTTATCAAATCAAATTCAAGAGGTTAATGGGAAACTAATAAAGAAGAAAGATTACCAAGTTAAAAAATAAAAATAAAAAATTAACAATTTTGGAAAAAGTATTTTGATTAGAATTCCAAGCATTGGACAAGAAGTTGAAGAGGGTCGGTGAGGGATATTGTAGTGGTATGTCTTTGGGTTTTCACCTAGGAGACCCAAGTTCAAGCCTTCTACAAGGGGATTGGGACCCTTTCAAAAACCTAGACCCAAGTTCAAACTCTCATAAATGGAATTGGATCCCTTTCAAAAACTTATGTTTTACCCTAAAGTTTTTCATGAGGGATATGTGTTTGGGTTATCGTAGTGGTATGTTTTGATGTTTTATCCAAGATACCCAGTTCAAACTCTAGTAAAAGGGATTGAATCCCTTTCAAAAACCCATTGCTTTACCTTAAAATTTTAGTCCCATGAAGGATGTAGTAGTGGTATGTCTTTGGGTTTTCATCAAGGAGACCCAAGTTCAAACCTTGGTACAAGGGTGGCCCCTTTTAAAAACTATGCTTTACTCTAAATTTTTACTTGAAAGGATATGCTGGTTGGTAGTGATTGAGTGTTTGCCAATGGGTTGTCCAGGTTCGATTCCTTGGATGGTTGGTGATCTTGTTGAATTCATCTCTACCTAGCAGGCTAGGGTTCATAGAAGTTTTCCTAAAGTTGAGGAGGAAAGTGTTGGACATTTTGAGTCCATAGAGTTGTCATTTATGTCAAGGCATGAAGTTGTCATCGATGTCAAGGAGTGAACCACCGTTGATGCCAATAGGTTAAAAATGAGCAATGCAAGAGGTTGACAAAATAATATTATGTGAAGCAAAATGAAAGGTTTATTAAAACCATGGTGGCACAAAAGGTTTTTATTAAAACCTCAATGGCATAAAAGGTTTTTATTAAAACCGTGTGGACAAAAATAAAGGTGTTTATAAAGACTTAAGGAGGCTTTTTTAATTCCAATATAAAAAGTGAAGGAATAAAAATTAAATATTTTATTTATAAATATTTAAATTCAAATGAATTTAAATTTTATAAAATAATTATTTATTTAATTACTTAGGGTTCAACCCTAAAGTCATAGCACTCACGTATGAATTCGAACACCATCGTCGACGCATTGGAGGAAACCATAGGCAATATAAATATTGTCTCACCCAAGACAAAACAAAATGTAATTCGAACTCCAAATTGTGAGATATTCGTTGCAGTTTCGTGGAAGGAAGAAAAGGAGATAGTGTGCTGATATCATACAGAATTTCGGGTGGTTTCAAAGGACAAGTGAATCATCATTAACCACCATACGTCGACTAGTGCAGTTGGTAGTGCTTGGTCTTAGTGGCGGAGAGATCATGGGTTCGAAACCCGGCGGCAGTAGGTGGATAAACGTTTTCACGTTTGTTTTTGTGACGCTAGTAGGAGGTTATTAAGCACGTGGGTGCTTAAGCTCCCACGTGAGCGCTCAGCTCACACAACAGCCAAGGCCGCGACTAAGGCACAAAATGGAGGCAGCGTCTTGGGTTCCAATCCCACAAAGGGGCAAGGTATTAATTTTGTATTAATTTGAATTGGCTAAGGTTGTGAGAGAATATTAGGAGGGATAAGGTGATGATTAAAAGTGGATTATTTACTTTTAAGCTAAAGTGATTTTTGGGCATGATAAAAGATAGTTTTTGATAAAGTAAAACTAAGGTAATTAATTTTTATCTTAGAAGAATAAATTGTATTATTTTATAAAGTATTTTATTTGATAAGTGCAATTTGAGAAAGGAGTTAAAAATAGTAATTGAGTTATATCTTATTAAAGAGTTTTTGATGAAAATTATGATGTTGGAATTTATTATTGAGATGGAGCAATAAGGTGTATTTGGGATTTGAGTTATCATTGTATTTTGTGAAAAGTGTTAGGGTGATAATTCTTGTCATCTAACCCTTTGTACTTGGCAAAGAAAGTTGTGATATTTGATATAGGTTTTGAAGGTCATCCTACATCAAAGAAAAAGGTATGGGCATATTCTTCTTTGGTTGAGTTGATTGGTTGGTTTTTTTTTTTTAAATTGGAGTGAAAATGACTTAATTAGGTTTCCTTGTTGAGTTGTTGAGCTATATGTGAAGATTGTTTTATAAGCAATGTTGAGTATGTTTTAATGCTTCAAGGTTTTCTGGAATAAAGAGTTGTTGATAAAACCTTGTTTGATAAGCATTGTTGTTGAAACCATTGATTGAGTAAAGAACTTGAACTAGGGTTTGCAAAGATCATGAGTATCATTGTTATGTGAGGTTGGTAGATAAGCATTGTTGGAATTTTTTGAGTGAGTGTTCATATGCTTGGACTAGGGTTGTGAGTAAGGATTATTTCATTGAGTGATTGATTTAGTAGAGTTGTTTGAGCCTAGTCAAGTGGATGTGTGAAGTGATAGCTCAAGTTCTATAAAAAAAATTATTCTATATTCTGAATTGAGTTGAGAAAGTGATTAAGAGTCTTGTGAGTGTGAAGCATATTGAGTCTCTAACAATTCTCTATATATTTCTAAGAGAGTGATTGAAAGTGATTGAGTATTGAGGTGAATGTGAAGCATATTGAGTCTCTAACAATTCTCTATATGTTTCTAAAAGAGTGATTGAAATTAATTGAGTATTGAAGTGAATGTGAAACATATTGAGTCTCTAACAATTCTCTTTATGTTTCTATGATATTGGAAAAGTTCTAGTGTGGACTTGTTGACCAGATTTGAGGCAAGTCTTTGAGAAGACTTGTGGACAGATTTATGTGAGATTTTGTGGAAGCTTACAATACAGATTGAGAACAAATTTGGATAAGTCCTAGTGAGGACTTATTGAGTAGATTTGGATAAGTCCTAATGAGGAATTATTGAGCATATTTGGACAAATTCTAGAGAGGACTTGTGGACAAATTAGTGTGAGATTTTGTGGAATATTACAAGGTAGATTTGAGACAAGTCTTTGTGAAGACTTGAGAGCAGAGTTGATTGATTGATTTGTTCAAACTTTGAGTTAAGGTTTGGGGCAGATCCAGTAGAGTTGATTTGAGATTAAGTCAAGATTTGAGTTAAGACTTGAGGATAGAGATTGATGACAAACTTGTGCTAGATCGAAGGACTGTGTTTAGTGCAATATCAGAGGACAAATATTGAGGATAAATTTGTGCTAGATCAAAGGACTGAATGTAGTGTAGATCATAGGACAAATATTGAGGACAAAGATTTGAGGATAGAGTTTGGTGCAGATTTGAGGACAGGTTTGTGCCAGACCAGAGATAGAGATTGAGTAGATTTGTGCTAGACCGAAGGACTATGTTTAGTATAGATTTGAGACAAAGCTTTGAAGGTGATAGAGTATAGAGGACGGTAGTCTCCAGTGGATAAAGATCCATTAGCCAGGGTAGTAAGGATAGGTGTCTTCAGCGGATAGAGATCTATTAGCTAGAGTAGTGGGGGCAACAATTCTTCTAGAATATTACCAATCATAGCTAAGGAGAAAGGAGTTCTCCTATGGATAGATATCCACAAACTTGATTAGGGGATTGGTGTCTCCTTTGGACAAAGGTCCATAAACATTGTAATAGGGAAAGGATTCCCAAGAAATTTATTGAGAAAATATTAGTGAAATATTTTCTCCGTGGAGTAGCCCACATTGGGTGAACCACATTAAATTGGTGTCTCTATTGTGTTATGATTTGTGCATTGCTTTGGTTATTGCTATTGATATTGCCATTGATTATATTGGATAATATTGTTTGTGAAAGAAAAGTAAAAAGTGATCTTATACTGTTCATCCCCCCCTCTCAATATAACCTTGTGTTCTTCATAAAGAGCATGACTTTTATATAAATCTTTGCAACTATTTCTCATTTGTTTTCTTTCCCTAGAGGGGTTTTCATGTAAATCATGATTATTTTCTTAATATTAATTGTGTTTGCTTCCCTTTTTAAACTTTGTTTTAATTCATTGTTTTTTTTTCGATTCATTGTTTTTAATATATAATTTTTATTTATATTTGTCCTATTGTGGCTGCTCCACAACGTACCCCAAAATTGGGGACCCACCTTTTTTGCATGTGTTCCAAGAAGACCGAAGTGGCCCATAGGCTAAAGATCAAAGAAAAAAGCAAAACACCACAAGGAGAAAAAGTGTCGCGATATCGCGACATGTTGCAGTTTCGCGGCCAAAAGAGAAAAAGTGTCGCGATATCGCGACATGTTGCATCGTCGCGGCAAAAAAGAAAAAGTGTCGCGATATCGCGACATGTTGCACCATCGCGGCCAAAAAGAAAAAGTGTCGCGATATCGCGACATGTTGCACCATCGTGGCCAAAATAGAAAAAGTGTCGCGATATCGCGACATGTTGCACCGTCGCGGCCAAAAGAGAAAAGTGTCGCGATATCGCGACATGTTGCACCGTCGCGGCCAAAAGAAAAAGTGTCGTGATATCGCGACATGTTGCACCATCGCGGCCAAAAGAGAAAAAGTGTCGCGATATCGTGACATGTTGCATCGTCGCGGCCAAAAGAGAAAAGTGTCGCGATATCGCGACATGTTGCATTTTCGTGGCCAAAAAGAAAAAAAAAAGAAAAGTGTCGCGATATCGCGACATGTTGCATTTTCGGCCAGAAAGAACAAGAGAAAGAGAAGAAAGAAAAGTGTCGCGATATCGCGACATGTTGCATTTTCGTGGCCCAAAAAAAAAAAAAAAGAAAAGTGTCGCGATATCGTGACATGTTGCATTTTCACGGCCAAAAAAAAAGAAAAAGTGTCGCGATATCGCGACATGTTGCATTGTCGCGGCCAAAAGAAAAAGTGTCGTGATATCGCGACATGTTGCATTGTCGCGACCAAAAGAAAAAGTGTCGTGATATCGTGACATGTTGCATTGTCGCGGCCAAAAGAAAAAAGTGTCGCGATATCGCGACATGTTGCATTTTCGCGACCAAAAGAGGAGAAAAGTGTCGCGATATCGCGACATGTTACATTTTCGCGGCGAAGGGCCACAAAATAGAAACGGAAAGCTTTTTTTGGAAAACAAAGCACATGCACGAACAGTCAGGGAAGGTGAAATGAACAGTCAGGGAAGGTGAAACGAACAACCATTGGAAAATGAAACGAACAGTCATGGAAGGAGAAACAATTGTTTCAGAAGTTTAAATACGCCATTCAAAGAGGCCAGAAGGGGTTGGAAACTACCGCGAGCAGAGTTGCAGATTTGAAGGCAAGAGGGCCATTCTGGACCTGTTTGGGCTGTTTTTCTTCCATAGACTGGTTTGGGAAAACCAAAAATTTCTGTTATTGTAAAATGACAAATTTTTAATACAAAAATTTTCAGAAAGTTGCATCTTATGGGCAAGAAAGAAGGAGTCATTTTCTGCATGCAAGATTAAATGTCTATTTTTCCCCTTTTCAGATTTTAGGCTTGTAAATGGAGTTTATGCAAGTTTCTTGGTTGCTTCATGCGAATGTTTAAATCTGAAAACCTCATTTAAAACCCTAGGAGCCAACACTTAGCTTATCCGGATTGTGCTTGTTTTGCAGGTCCAATAGGTTAGGTTGCATGCATGGAAACCTCACATCTTCGGTTTTGTCGAAATAGGATAGCATCATACTGAATGCATTTTATTTTTCTGCATTTCATTTTCATTTTTTCTGCATTTTATTTTTAAAAATTTTAACTTTATTTTAATATTCAGGCATTAAAATAAACATTTAAAAAAATTTCAAAATCCAAAAATAATTTAACCATTGCGTAGGTTATACTTCATACTTCCAATACGCAATTTGAAATTTCATTTTCGGAGTTGTTTAGTATTTTTAAAAAATTCATCGAAGTTGTTGTTTTATTGCAGATTTAAAAAATCCGAAAAATGAAAATTTCCATTTTAAGGTCAAATTTCATTTTTTCAGTTTCTGTTTTGCACTCATGAGCCTATGATGACATTCCCTTCATGAAAATTCCAATTTCATTGAAGGAGTTATGTTTTATGGCATTTTCACAAATTTCCATTTCTTGAGCACTACATTGTGGTCATATGAGGACCAACTCACATTTGCTTTATTTTGGTTCAATGAACAATCACTAAAGTTTCATGGTAAAATAAACCAACATTGCCCCTTGTTTACAGTTACTTGCAATCACTAAGGTGTTCCAAGCATTTAAATTGAATATCTTTATTTGAGATTACTAATACACATATGCAAATGCTAATATAGCGGAGACCTTGGAGAAGTTGTTTGTTTAACTTCTTTGCAAGAGGGGATTTGGAGCCCAAATCCTAAAGGAGAGTGTACTTTCACAATTGTGTGAAAATACCACTCAACATTTTGGCGCTAGAAGGAGGGCCTGAATTGGTTTATTTCAGTGTGATTTAAATGCTATAGGGATTTAAATTTTGAATATTTCATGCCCTATTGATTATTATCTGTAGCCCTCTTTTAACAATACAACCTTGTACTGTTAAAAGGAGGACATGAATTGCTATGCATTGTTCTAACACTTTTGATTGTTCATACAGGAATAATGTGTTTTGATTCGATTTTGAAAAAAAAAAAATTTGGTCTTGACTAACGAGGTTGTCTCCATGCAATTACTTTTATCGGATTTTAATGGATACATTTCTTGGTTGATGCTAACACGATTATTCATACGTTACATGTTTTTATATTTGCTAGTCATTTCATGATTATTTGTAAGGAATTATTTTGTCTAAAATGTATTTGTTGTCGGTATTATGCTCTTCACTTGCGTGTAATGCGATCTTGTGAATCAGAAAGCCTACAACACTAGGAGTATGCTCTTCACTTGCGCATATGCGATCTGGTGAATCAGAAACTAATTTACATTTTTAGAATATTGCTTTGTCTTGGTTTCTTCTTTTATTCATGACTAACAAATTGGTTTTGAAATTATTCTTTGAGTTTCATTAATGGCTACAACTGTAGGAACGTGGTATGGGATACATGCTAATCCATTGAACATTAGTGGAGATTTTCATGATTTACCCAAGAACGTAGAAAAACATTTGCCCAAGTTTAAACACAATGGTCCAACATTAGCCGAGGAACATATTCAAGCCTATGTGGATATCCTAGTTAGATGGAATGTCGAACATGAGGATGTGGCATGTAGAATGTTTCCTGGAACCCTAGATGAGGTGGCATATGATTGGTACATCAATTTACCCACTGGTTCTATTACATCTTGGACTCAATTGAAAGATGAGTTTATCAATCAATTTAGGTTGTTCATTGATCCTCTCACGATATTTCAACAATTTGCTTCTTGCAAAAGAGAACCTAATGAGCCAGTGAGAAGTTTCAACTTGAGGTTTCGAAAGCTTCATGCGAGATTAATTTCTCCTTATACTATTGAGGAAAGTGGCGCTCTTCAAATATACTTTCGAGCATTGGATCCATTGTTTGCCATATTTGTTAGGATGAATCCCTTGGTTACTGATCTTGCATCGGCCTACACAGAAGCTATGATCGTAGATCAACAATTGAGGCCACAAGGTTATGGAATGGAGCAATCAACTATGGTAGGACAACTAGGGGCTTGCAATCAAGCCTCGATGGTAAATCAAGCGTGGGCACAACAAAATTTGATATCAAATGTTTTTCCCTACAATCAACTTTATCCTACCATACCAACTTATGCTCCCACATGTGCTTATACAAGTACTTTCATCCATCCAACTATGCCTCAATTAGAGAATCATGTGGTCACTCATGGAACCATTGCAACAAATGTTCAAGCATTGTCCATGGATATCAATCCAACTAATCCTACTACTTCTACCACTCAACCCAAAGAGTTCGTATCGGAAGTAAAAGAGCAAAAGAAAGTGGTTAAGAAGGTATGTAGGCATGTTCCACCACAAAAAAGAGCACATCAATGTATGCATCCAAATCATCCTAGGAAGAAAATTCATAATTCCGATCTTAATGATGTTTCATGTTATGCTTCTTCAAGCGATACAAGAAATTTTGAGGTAACTCACGTTGAAGTAAATACCTATTCGAAAAGTCTTGAAGAGCATGAAGATTTTGGAGAAGAAATTCTATGGATGGGTAACAAGAAGTTGGAATCAAATGATCACCATCTTGTTTTGGAAAAGAAATATCCAGAATCATTACCCAAAAAGGAAGATTTGGATGAACAAACTTATGTGGATATGATTTGGTCAGAGGTACTTGCAAAGGATTGGAGCAGCTATATGACACGGAATTCAAAAATCGATCCCATTGTAGAAGATCCTAAGTCATCACAAGTGACTGAAAATGAATCTGAAATAAAATCAACAAATGAAGTTGAAGACATAATCGAATTTCACCACTTGTTCTCGAAAGACACTTTGGATGATGCTCTCGAAAGTGATGACCAAGAGGATCCACACCTTCCAAATTGTGATAAAATTGAATCATGGGTTACAAATTTGGATTATGATAGCTTTACCAATTTGAATTCAAGAAATAACCCACTTCTGGAAATAACTGAATCATCTAAGGAAGGTGAAGATGAATTGGATGAGAAACATGTTGATGAATCGAGAAGATGAAGAAGAGGTACTTGAGCGTCATAACTTGAACTTGGAAGATGATAAGGATTCTACAACCATGAATCAAGGAAGAGAGTCATTTGCTTTAGATTCCTTTGAAGGAAAAGAAATTGAAAATCTTGATCCACTTACTTGTGCTACAATGATTATGCCATTTCAAAATGAGAAAATTACAAAACCTAAATCATTTGGGTTTGATATCATTGATGATCCAATTGAAAATCTCACGTTACCCAAAACAACCCAAGTGATTGACCATGGAAATGTGGTAGTTAACCCACCCCTAGATAGACAAGACTTATGGTTTGAAAGGGATGGACAGGTGTTCAATTGGGTACCTAGGTTTGGTGCCTTTGATAAACAAATCATGGAGAAAGAACAAGTGCTATATGATGAAATGCCTTTGAAGGTGAATGAAGAACAAGGATTAATTTCTAACCACACCTTTGATAACATTACTTTAATGAATGAAAAGGAGTTGGATGCATTTAAATTGCTAAATCAAATTCATCAACAATTAATTCTTGAAGTTAGGATAAAAACTCCTAATGATCCCAATTTAGTAAATATCCTAGAGGCTTGTAAATTGTTGCACAATTTTAATTGGCCTAAGAACATGGAAAATGAATTAGCTTTGAAAATTTTAGAAATAGGCTCTTGCTTACAAAATTTCATTTTGAATAAAGAAAGCCTACTTCTAAATCATGAATGGAATTATGAAATTTGCACCTTAAAGAATAGACAAGAAAGAATTGAAAATCAACCATTGTCTAATCAATTTGGTAATTTGAATCTCACCTATGAGAATACTAATGGAACTAAATCTAATTGGTGGGGTGAGAGGGAAAAGTTGAAGTTGGTTGCATTGTTTGGTCTAGTCTTGTTCTTGTTTGATTACTTCCAAACTGGGTATGCGTATCACGTCATATGTCTTTTAAAGAATTCTAATCAGGTTTGGGATCCGGGAAAATGATAATCCAAACTTTGCACCATCTTGTATTATATTGTACATTTGTATATACTGTTGGTTGTTGTGTTTTGGTTTTGGATTGGATCTCATTTTGGTTTTAAGTTTTGTGTGTTGGTCCTTTGGACACTTTTGGTTTGTCTTGAAAAAAAAAAAAAGAAAAGCAAGATGTCAACTTATGTCCTTATGAATGTTAACTAAGACTAAGAGAATATGAAACATCGGAATTGTATTGCAGAAAGCTCCACGAGTATCGCAAACACATTAAAGAATATCGTTTGGAACTTGTGATGCATGAAGTTGTCAGTTTTATAAATTATGGCAAAGTAGGTGATATACTCCATCCGCATTTCAAAAAGAACAATGCATTCATATCTCATGTTACATTCCGCATTGCATATACATTTCATCTCAGTTGCATCTACATTTCAAATACAATCATTGAAAAGGTGTCGAATCCTCTTAGGGTTATTACATAACATATATTAAAAGGATCCTAAGGTTGGGAAATGATGCCCGAACTATCTTGAACCAAGCACGTTTTACACATATTAAAGAGGATCTTGAGCAAAATGGTCAAAACCATACTTGGAAGAAAAGGTGAGGCGAAAGGAGTATTTCGTGTTTGTCCTATCATGCAACATAATCCTTAAAACAGTGGTTTTTACCACTCCTATAGTGCTTAAAGCCTAAAATCAGAGTAGTAAGGATAGGGTTAAATCCTCATCGAACTTAGGTTGAGGATCCAATTCCCCAAAGCTCTGATTTGACCTTCATGGAGTAGTAAGGATAGGGTCTAATTCTCATCTCGCTTAGGTTGAGAATCCGATTCCCCAAAGCTTCTATTTTGCCCAATCAAGAGCTTGAAATTCCAAAGCGAATATGTTTCATTATACTTTTATTGCATCATTGATATTGGATTGGAAGGATCGTACTACATGTCCCTTGCAAGGATGGGTAGTCATCCCCAAGGTTCAAGAAATCAAAAGTAAAGTCAAATCCTGGATTATGGGGTTGATCTCCACCGGGGCTATAGACGCCTGAATGGCAGTGGAGTATGCTCATGCGTGGCAACATGTCTTGTCTAAAAGCAAGACCATTGACTGCTCAAACGGATAGGCTAGCCTGACAATTTCATTCATAACAGGTTAAATCATTTTGTTCAAGATGAGGTAATGAACTCCTGATCAGAGTAGCAAGGATAGGGTTAAATTCCCATCTCGCCTAGGTTGGGAATCCGATTCCCCAAAGCTCTGATTTCACTTACACTTGCACATGGGTTCAAGATGGTAGTGACACATAACCAACTTTGGGATCTCGTAAATTAATTCAGTATACATATATTTGGTCCTAAGAGGGTTTGATAGTTTTAATATGTTTGTTCATGATACTAGAAAGTTTGAGCCTTTGCAAAGCTTGTTATATCTCTAGCATCTTCACCATGCATTAAATCCTACAGGAATCATTCATAGCCTTGCATACGAATCATAAGTGAAACTGACAATGGAAAGTTGAACGAGTTTCAAACGATAGGGAATGAAGCACATTGCACACACCGAGCTGATGCTTAATAATTCTAATGCTTCATGTATTTCTCATCTAGTTTCATTCTTGGGATATTTGCTAACGCTTGTATTTGAGTCTGTGTGTTTTCAAGTTGAGTTCTCACCGAAATGCTCAGGAGCATTTCCCTAGTAGAGTCGCCATTTGTTGTGGCTGCTCCACAACGTACCCCAAAATTGGGGACCCACCTTTTTTGCATGTGTTCCAAGAAGACCGAAGTGGCCCATAGGCTAAAGATCAAAGAAAAAAGCAAAACACCACAAGGAGAAAAAATGTCGCGATATCGCGACATGTTGCAGTTTCGCGGCAAAGGAGAAAAAGTGTCGCGATATCGCGACATGTTGCATCATCGCGGCCAAAAAAGAAAAAGTGTCGTGATATCGCGACATGTTGCATCATCGTAGCCAAAAGAGAAAAAGTGTCGCGATATCGCGACATGTTGCATCATCGCGGCCAAAAAGAAAAAGTGTCGCGATATCGCGACATGTTGCACCATCGCGGCCAAAAGAGAAAAGTGTCGCGATATCGCGACATGTTGCACCATCGCGACCAAAAGAAAAAGTGTCGCGATATCGTGACATGTTGCATCATCGTGGCCAAAAGAGAAAAAGTGTCGCGATATCGCGACATGTTGCATCATCACGGCCAAAAGAGAAAAAGTGTCACGATATCGCGACATGTTGCATTTTCACGGCCAAAAAAAAAAGAAAAGTGTCGCGATATCGCGACATGTTGCATTTTCGTGGCCCAAAAAAAAAAAAAAAAAGTGTCGCGATATCGCGACATGTTGCATTTTCGTGCCACAAAAAAAAAAAAAAAAGTGTCGCGATATCGCGACATGTTGCATTTTCGTGGCCAAAGAAAAAAAAAAGAAAAAAAGTGTCGTGATATCACGACATGTTGCATTATCGCGACCAAAAAAAAAAGAAAGAAAGAAAAAGTGTCGCGATATCGCGACATGTTGCATTTTCGCGGCCAAAAGAAAAAGTGTCGCGATATCGCGACATGTTGCATTGTCGCGGCCAAAAGAAAAAGTGTCGCGATATCGCGACATGTTGCATTGTCGCGGCCAAAAGAAAAAGTGTCACGATATCGCGACATTGCTTTCATGACAAAAGGGAAAAAGTGTCGCGATATCGCGACATGTTACATTTTCGCGATGAAGGGCCACAAAATAGAAACATAAAGATTTTTTTTGAAAAACAAAGCACATGCACGAACAATCAGGGAAGGTGAAACAAACAGTCAAGGAAGGTGAAATGAACATCCATTGGAAAATGAAACGAACATCCATTGGAAAATGAAATGAACAGTCATGGAAGGAGAAACAATTGTTTCAGAAGTTTAAATACGCCATTCAAAGAGGCCAAAAGGGGTTGGAAACTGCCGTGAGCAGAGTTGCAGATTTGAAGGCAAGAGGGCCATTATGGACCTGTTTGGGCTGTTTTTCTTCCATGGACTGGTTTGGGAAAACCAGAAACTTTTGTTATTGTAAAATGACAAATTTTTAATACAAAATTTTTCAGAAAGTTGCATCTTATGGGCAAGAAAGAAGGAGTCATTTTCTGCATGCAAGATTAAATGTCTATTTTTTCCCCTTTTCAGATTTTAGGCTTGTAAATGGAGTTTATGCAAGTTTCTTGGTTGCTTCATGCAAATGTTTAAATCTGAAAACCTCATTTAAAACCCTAGGAGCCAGCACCTAGCTTATCCGGATTGTGCTTGTTTTGCAGGTCCAATAGGTTAGGTTGCATGCATGGAAACCTCACATCTTCGGTTTTGTCGAAATAGGATAGCATCATACTGAATGCATTTTATTTTTCTGCATTTCATTTTCATTTTTTTGCATTTTATTTTCAAAAATTTCAACTTTATTTTAATATTCAGGCATTAAAATAAACATTTAAAAAATTTCAAAATCCAAAAATAATTTAACCATTGCGTAGGTTATACTTCATACTGCCAATACGCAATTTGAAATTTCATTTTCGGAGTTGTTTAGTATTTTAAAAAATTCATCGAAGTTGTTGTTTTATCTGCAGATTTCAAAAAATCCCAAAAATAGAAAATTTCCATTTTAAGGTCAAATTTCATTTTTTAGTTTCATGTTTTATTCATGGGCCTATGATGACATTCCCTTCATGAAAATTCCAATTTCATTGAAGGAGTTATGTTTTATGGCATTTTCACAAATTTCCATTTCTTGAGCATCACATTGAAGGTCATATGAGGGCCAACTCACATTTGCTTTATTTTGGTTCAATGAACAATCACTAAAGTTTCATGGTAAAATAAACCAACATTGCCCCTTGTTTACAGTTACTTGCAATCACTAAGGTGTTCCAAGCATTTAAATTGAATATCTTTATTTGAGATTACTAATACACATATGCAAATGCTAATATAGCGGAGACCTTGGAGAAGTTGTTTGTTTAACTTCTTTGCAAGAGGGGATTTGGAGCCCAAATCCTAAAGGAGAGTGTACTTTCACAACTGGGTGAAAATACCACTCAACATGTCCATGTTTTGATGTATTGATCAAAGTTTCTTATGTTTTCTAACTTTGTATGAAGAAATATCTATGTTAATGACTTAATTGAGGGGTTTTTATTGATTATATATTATCAAAAATGTTTTTTTAGTTTTATTGATTATATATTATCAAAAATGTTTTTTTAGGCTTGTGTGAGGTTTGTTAGTTTGGATTTTTTTGTGCAAATAGGTTTTCCCACCAAGTGTTTGACAAAAGTGCACTATTATGTTGAAACCAACTCCAAGAGGGAAAAATGTTTTATAGTTGTTTGGTTTTTTGATGTACAAATAGGTTTGCCTACCAAGTTTTTGACACAAGTCTTGTGTTCTATTTTGTTGAAACCAAATCCAAGAGGGAAGACCTCACCCATGAAGTAAATCATCGCACCTATGATACTATTGGAAGAGAATCAATTCTTTTTTCATTTAGGAGCATAGTAAGCAAATGACTATAATAATCCATAACTCCGGGAGAGGGACTAAATCAATAATTCTTTGATTTAGACTCATTGTATTATGATGTTCTCTTGCATGGGCATTGGGATTTAGTCAAATAACATCAACTGACCTATGACTAGTGCATGAACCATTGAGAAACTTAATGCAATGGGTTCTTCAAGACTCTTAGAATTTTGCATACACCCCATATTAGCTATATAATATATTTATATTATAGGGATAAAAGGTCATTTTAGCAATCCACTTCTCCTCCCCAAGAAACCTCTAGACAAGGGCTGGAAAGCTGCCAAACAAGGGAAGGAGTAGTATACCACCACCATGATCTTCTTCACTACCCCCCTGAGATACATATTGATTAATCAATACGATGCTACAAATCTTCCAGTTCGCTAAGTATGCTCATTGTTGCTGAAGGGCAACAAGGAGCTCCTTACCCTTGCTTGCCTACTACTTGTGCTAAAAGCTAGTAGGTAAACAAATATTCAAGATTTTTTAGAAAACACCCAAAATAGTTCTTAGAGATTGCTAAACTAAGACAAGAAATTCAGCCAATGTGCTAAAATTGGTCATGACTCAATCCCACAAGAGGAAAACAACTGTTCACAAGTAGTGAAGAAGTTACAAAAAGAGTTAAGATCTCAAAGAGGAGTTGTTGGCATAACTTCAAGCCAAGTGTGAACATAGGAAGAAATAGAAGAGTTTCTCTCATTATTCTTCCAAAGAAGCCACACCTAGAGAAGAAAATAAGATCAAGAGCCAATGTGTTGAAATTTTTAATATTGCTCATGAATCAATTTCAAAAGTGGAAAACAAATTTTTAAAAGCAATGGAGAAGTTGCAAAAGAGAATATTTCAAAGAGGAGTTGGACCAAATTCATGCAAAATGTGAATATACTCATTGCTTTTCCAAAGCAGCTAGCACCATCATAGAAAAAATTAAGATAAGAAAATCTTATTTTTATTTTGTATCTTTAAAAAAATGTCATAATTCATTTGTCACTTTGAGATGCATACTAAATGAATAGGTTCCACGATTTTGAATAAGATAGGCTATCAAGACCAAGCACTTAAAGAACATGGATCTATCAATGAGCAACCCAGGAGGGAGCCCCTTTTATTCTCTTGGGGCTCACTCTTGGTGAAGTAGAGCAGGTTCCACATTGAAACCTTTTTGAAGAGGAGGTATTCCTTGAGCTAGTACGGAGGTGACCATCCAAAAAATTCTTGGCAAGCATGGCCAAGGATTGAGGAATTCTATTGAGGTGTTCTCTTGGCCCTAACTTATGAGTCTTAGATAATACAAAAAATATGAGCAGTTTAATGTGCAGGAGAAAAAGACACCAAATAATCAAACAAGAAGTGCGACAAAGGTATAATGCAAGCTCTAGGCAAAGAAACCAGAAGCATGTACCCATGAAAAGGGGTATAAAAATCATCCTTCTAGTTTTCCATTTTGTTATGATTGTTTTCAAAGGGAAAGACATATATCTTAGTTTTGTTGGGATCTTCATCTTTATGAATATTGTGGCAAATAAAAATCATGACAATAGGAAGCGGTTGGCTTATAAATGTAGGAAATAACTCTTTAAAGGGAGAGCAAAGGTTGAAGAAGATTCTTATTATTTTAGTGTAGACCTTTTCCCTTGTGAATATTGTTTCAAAAACATCATGACAATAGGAAGTTCTTAATTTTTAAATGTAGGGCAAAGCTTTCTAAAGGGAAGACAAAGTTTGAATAAGATTCCTTTCATTTCATTGCAAAGCCCATGAGTTTGGATTATGTTTCAATAAGTCTAATAACAAATGGAATATGATAGTTACAGGTTTCAAAACCATGTTTGCATTTCAATCCTTCACTATAAATAGTATATGACAACCCTCATGTTTGCTAGTCATTTGATCAAGTTTGTCCCAACCAAGTATTGTTTTTTATTTTTATTTTAGTATAACACAATTGATGTTAGTTGTGAAAGTAGTGTGAGTACATTGTTTATTAAAGAAATGAAAATATCCATTTGATGCAAGAAGGTATTTTAGATAAATTATTTTAAAAAATATGTTGGGAAGATGGTAATTATAGGGCAAGTCATTTATGAATAGTCAATTCAATTGGAAAAGTAAAATATTAAGTTGTTTGTTTAGATTTTTCATAAATATGTGGGAATGAGATATTTTTGACTTGAACCAATTTTGGTCTTGTTGTCATCTTAGAATGCACCTGCCCATTGGGGCAGAAGCTTGATGTGGCAGGGGAACTTGCACCTCACGTAGAGTGACATAGCAAGAAGTGTCACGATCAAAGGGGATCACTTGTGGGGCAACCTTTGTGGTTTTTAATTGAGGTTGGCTCCTCATCGAATTCAATCCTTGGTGCACTGGGGCCTTCATGAGCTAAGACCAAATTTTATTAGAGAGTTTGCAAGGAAATATATTGCACTAAGATTAAAGTTCCACTTCTTGACTAAAAGAGGTGGCCATAAATGAACACACACACCACTGTCTAATAGCTAGAATGAACACACTAAATTTCACACAACCCAAAATAAAAAACACATAAAAGGTGGACAAAGTGAAATTAGTCATGACTTCAATTATTGTGCCAAAAATCATTACAAGGCATGTGACTTAGAGAGGTTTGATGCTCCTTAGACAATAGCTCAATGGTCAAGCTCCACTTATTACAACTGAGAAGACAAGGGTTGAACGGAAGAGCCCACAAGGTTAGATAAGAGGCATGAGAAGATAGTTCCTAATGGCTTTACAATGCAAATTTGGGCTTATTTATAACCAAGAGGAAGGTCTTTCCCTTCAAAACCCTATGCAAAAGGTTTGCTAGTCCTCTGCTTTACAACCAAAATAATTCATTAATGACATTTAACAACTTTGAGATCTCTAGATCCAGGGCCATTAATGTATAAAGTCTTTTGGACCTTCATATGATAGGGTGTATGTCATCTCTCATTGCTTGTTGTATTGGGTGGTTGCACCATTGATGGGTGTCATTAAAAACACACTTTACTAAGGTCACTTTCAATTTATCAAACTAGGGATGGTGTCTTATGAGATATATGTGCTAGAAAATATTTGAGGTAAGGTCTAGTATTGGCTTTTTATGCTACAAGAATTCAAAAACATAAATAACCTAACTATAGTTTAAATGAAAGAATTTAATCTAATAAACACACTTTCTAGAAATGAAATGTTTGCAACAAAATAATAAAGGAAAGAACATAAAATAAACTAAGCATAAAACAAACAAACATTCATACTACACTACAACATAAATCTAAAAATAACGTGGCTAACTAGTCCTATGAGAGAGAAAATAATGCAACTAAATGACTCATAATTTGTAGGAAAAAAACAACAAACTAGTCTAATTTGCAACAAGTAAACACATAAGAAAGATGTACCTTCCACCTTGATAGGAGTGGGCCCTTTCCTGTAGCAATTTAAAATGGAAAATGACTTAGATCAACTTACAATGGTGTATAACAATGAATTAAAGCATACCATGATTGTCGATTTTGGACAACAAAAATGCTTCTACAATTTGTAGAAAATTTTCAACAACACATTAGTAATCCTGATATTTATTTAAGAAGACATTTTCCATCTTATCCCAGCTACAAATAAATTTTGGGGCTAACCCCATCGTATAGTTGCATCCTTGAGCATGGAGGGAAATATTTTAAGTTTATGATTGTTTGTTGTGTGATCATAAGTTTGACATACAATTTTAAAATCAAATAAAAACTGATATGGGTATTCTGTTGTAGTCCCCCTAAAGTTAGATAAGTTCGATGGAGAAATTTTTTTCATAAGAGGATTGTATATCAGGGTCTAATTGAATAGGATATGTAAAGGTCCTAGAAAAATTACTAGCTTCCCTATGATGTGTGTCACTTTTTCCATCCCTTACACTGTTTTCACCTTGCATATCTCATATTGTTGTTTTCCCAACACATGTTATAGACTTGTCTATATTCTTCAAGAGTTTTAATTGTAAGATTTTG
This sequence comes from Wollemia nobilis, assembly GCA_028583015.1. Classification (NCBI taxonomy): domain Eukaryota; kingdom Viridiplantae; phylum Streptophyta; class Pinopsida; order Araucariales; family Araucariaceae; genus Wollemia; species Wollemia nobilis. The sequence continues at coordinate 29,312,339 of JAQPPZ010015413.1, forward strand.
GGCACTACTGAGTTCTAATTCATGGAATCCTTTATATCCTATAGCTGATGATTATCATCCACTAGTACTCCCTTTGTCTATTTGCAATAGGACACTTGGGATATCAATTGAAGGTAGTGAGTACTCTTGTGCAACCTTTAAGCATGACTATTGTGCTTCTATGACTTGTTGAGTTTTTTTTAATGAATCTCCCCTTATTGTCCCTAAGTCTATTCATACACTCTATCTTATCAAATGAAATTCTTTCCTAATCACCTTTACCTTCCCTTATGAACACCACTAGTTTCACTTAGTACTAATTGAATGGTCTCCTATTGACATAAACACAAATAAGGACAATAGGTATCTTGGTTTACAATATTAGCTTTTAATCTATCCTATTGAATACTTATATAAAAAATGACCACTAAGGAGGTATGTTACCTCTACGAATAAATTAAAATTTTAAGCAAAAGTTTGCAATGTTGGATGTTCAAAAGTTTTTAAATGGTTCCTAGAACACTGTGTCCCTAGTAACGATGCCAAAAAGTGATGGGTATAGTCAAAACCACACTTTACTAAGGTCACTTTTAATTTATCAAACCTGGGGTGTTTTCCTATGGGCTGTGTGCTAGAAAATATCTAAGGGAAGGCCTAGTATTGGCTCTCTATGCTACAACAATTTGGAAAGTGTAAATGAAGCTAACTATAGATAAAATGAAATAACTTAATCTAATAAATACACTTGTTGGAAATGAATTGATGGTAACAGAAAAATAAAAGAAATTTCATAAAATAAACTAAGCATAAAACAACCAAACATTCATACTAAACTACAACAACATAAATCTAAAAAAATACGACAAACTAGTTCTCTTGAGAGATAAAATAATGCAACTAATGAGTTTAATAAATTGCAAGAAAAAATAACAGCAAACTAATCTAATTTGTAGCAAGTAAACATATAAGAAAGAGGTACCTTCCACCTCGTTATGAGTGGGCCCTTTCTCACAGCAATGTGGAAGGGAAATCGACTTCGATTAGCTTACATGAATGGCATATAACATGAAATTAAAGCATACTATGATTGTAGGTTTTAAAAAACAAAAATGCTTCTACAATTTGCAATAAAATTTCAATAGCATAACAATACAATTCTCCTCTTATATGCTAATTCCTAAGCTACTAGTCTTATTTATAATGGAGAGGACAAGGACCTCTCCTACCTATGTAGATATACAATTTACAACAATAGATATGCAACTAAAAAGTAAATATTCCTAATTAGTAAATAAAAACAAAATAGTTAAAACCAATAGTCAAATTATCAAATAATCTTGCTTGACTCCTAATTTGCACATTGGAATGATCTGAAATAGAAGAAGTTAGGTGTAAAACAACTTCCAAGTCATACATGTAAGATCTAGTTTTTTGTCCTTTTCGATAATTTGTTGCCAACTATAACATAATTCTGTTTGACTAGTACAATAGGTCAAAAACTATTTGACCAAGTCAATAAGGTAAGATTTGCAATGGTTTGATGTTGCTGAGTGATAACCATATCATCTTCTTTGTCCTCTTATGCCACATAAGCTATAGGTTGCCACTCCCATGTCTTTAACTACCTATTTAATTCATGTTGGAAACTCAACACACAAAATTTGATGCCAAGCTACAGGTGTGTCTAGTGCCAAACTGCAACTATTCTATCTAGAAAAATAACGCTCCTTCCAATGCTAGGTAAATGCAGTTTGATCCAATGTTTAATGTGTGAACATAGTCCAATACATATTTAAGTTACAATATCTAGCACGAAATGAATCCAAAGCCAAATACCGAGTTTGTCCAAAAATCCTACCTATATACAAAAGATCTAATAACCCTTTTTTTATTACAAAATATTGGCACAAATCAACAAAATGGTCATTTATCTACCTTTCTTGGCATATGAATTTACTCTATCTATCTAAATTTGTATTTCCTCCTAATTACCCTAGTTAACCATATAACTACTACAATAATAAAGCAAATGTATCCTAATAGTGCAAAAATGTGGCAAGAGGTTGTAAAAAATGAGGTATTTTTGTGCATCACTCCTTCCAACCTAAATGGAGGCATGTCCTCATGCCTCAAAAATTTCTTTTGTAATGTCCACTCTAGAGACTCATCCCCTATTTGGTTTGTTGCCTTGCATCCTCTACCATATTTTCCAAAGTTTGCAAGGTAATTTCCTCAAGAGGTTCTCCAATCAACATAGATACACCTTCAGGGCTAGGAGTCTACACTACCCTCCATCTGGTCCTCACCTAAATCAAATTATTCTAGACTTGATCAATTTATTTATTTCTATCGTGCAACAAACTCTTAGTTACCTTCAATCTAGTCTATAGATCCCAAATGACCATCTTAGCCCCTTCTAGGTCCTCTCTAAATTCTTGTCATTTTCATTAGGCCTATTAAGCTATCCTATTTTTGGGTTGAATAGGGGAGGTTTTGAAATAGGTGCTCCCTAGGAGCTTTCTCCCAAATTTGCAAGTGGCATAGCCTCAATATGTAGGATGTGATGGTTATTCTATGGCTATTGTATCTAGTGACCTATCTTCCTTTTTCCTTTGTTCTCCTTCCTGATCCTAATCAACTAGAGATGGCTCTCAATCATAATGGTAACTTCAACCTTAGCCTGTGATGTGTGAATGGAGGGCTACTACTATTTTTTTTGTCTGGCAATTATTGCATGAGTCCTATGTTTAAACCTCTGATCAACACATTCTAAGTCCCTAAGGTTTTCCTGTTAGTCTCACAATGACACTGAGAGGGGGAGTGAATCAGTGTAGCTATTCAAATTCAAATCTACAACTCTTAATACTAAAACAATGAAGATTTAAATCAGATAATGCAAATATCACAAGAGAGCATTCCACAACACACAATGTAACGAGGTTCACCAATTTGGCTACTCCTAAAAAATGATTGCTTGGATTACCGTCCAAATCCAGCCTTTGTAAAACACCAATTTTACAATCACTTTACCAGCACCAACTGGAAGGAGCACCAACCCCTAATTTATCTGCACCCATAGAAAGGAGCACCAACCCCTAATTTGTCTGCTCCCATAGAAAGGAGCACCAACCCCTAATTCCAAGCACCAACTTGGTCTGCAAATATGAAGCTATAAGATTGACATAAAAATGCCTTCACTTATTCAAGACCCTGACTGGTCTATTGCTAACCCAACCTCTCTCACTATTCACCAAAATACCACACACTGAAGGCTCTACTTGCTGCACTTTTTATAGCTCTCACGGCTCTGCTCAGATCTCTATTGCGACACTCTTTCAACCCTCTTCTAACAACACTTTTTCTCTCTTTCAACAGCTTTTTAATTCTCCACGTAGACCTCCTTTTATAACAGAATTATGATTCTATTTTTAGGTTCCATATTTTCTGTAGACACCAAAACAACACCATTTCGATTAAGTGATTACAAACATTGATCACATTGATATCACAGCTTTTAGGGCAGCCCTTAGAGGTCAAATAGTGGTCTTAACCACTTGCACAGCAGTTCGGAAGATCGGAAAATGAGCAGAGCAAAGTCGGTCGTTCTAGAGCCTTTAGCAAACTTCTTAGCCTTCTTCAAAGCCTTCCGCGCCAAGCCTTTTGTCAAAAACCTAAGCGGGCCCAAAGTGTCGCGATATCGCGACACTTTGGGCCCCGACCCAAAGCGGGCCCAAAGTGTCGCGATATCGCGACACTTTGGGCCCCGACACAAAGCGGGCCCAAAGTGTCGCGATATCGCGACACTTTGGGCCCCGACAGCGGGCCCGAAGTGTCGCGAATCGGTAGGCGCTACCGACACTGGGCCAGGCCGATATCGCGACACTTTGGGCCCGGCCCAAGTGTCGCGATATCGCGACACTTTGGGCCCCAAAGCCGGCCCAAGGTGTCGCGATATCGCGACACTTTGGGCCCCGACCCAAAGCCGGCCCAAGGTGTCGCGATATCGCGACACTTTGGGCCCCGAGCTGACACGTCATCAGTCAAAGGCATGCAGTCAACTACCTAAGGAACGATCGCCACGTGGCACCCTCTACGTGTCCCTTTTCGAAAAAAACCCCGCGGGTCTGTAGAACGACGGATTCAATGGCGAGTATTAATTAGACGAGCGGTTTTAATAAATATCCGATCCGAGGCCATGCCTCATAACTTCCAATGTCAGTGCGAGCCATGCTTAGTAATGACCCGATAAGGATCAAATCTGAGCGGCCTTACGGATTTAGGGTTTCGAACATTAATGTTTTCAGAGGCCGAACCCTCTATAAATAGAACCGGCTCGATACGTAAAGAGAAGGAAGCATTTTCTGGAAAAAGAACGAAGTGCTGTTAAACTAAACACAGTCATTTGAATCTTGCAATTCCGGCAGTGGATTACAATAATCCATCAATTCGACGACAACACGTTATCCGGGACTTTGAGTCAATTCCTAGTGGATTGGCGTCGAAGTCGGATTTTTACAGGGCGGCCCGCTTGGGCATCCCACTTATGTTCGTAGTACTAATTCAATTTATGCTGTTTCGAATGGATTAAAGCCGTTTATGTTTCGTATATGCTGTTTTCAAACGTATTAAAGCAACAGTTCATGTTTTTATAATGTATGTCGTCTTCGAATTCGTTAAATAACAGTTTACGTCTTATATTGGCGAATACATGTTGTTTCGAATGTCTGTCGTGCTCTGTTCTTTATAAAAGTGGCAGGTTACGTAGAGTTATTTAACGTATGCATTTAATCAAATGTTTGCATACATAATTCATTGTTTCACAAAGTCAAGCGTTCCGGCTTCTTACCGCACGTGCTATTAACCGTTTACTGTTTCTTTTACAGCAAGAACAGCAGCAAGCAGGAACTCACCATAATCAAACATCAAGCGGCGGCAACACTACAACCCGTCTATTTTACATGTGGGCATGCGGAAAGAGATCACCGTTTATCCGGTGTAACTGAGAATATTGCATTAAAGAGATTTATTGTAACCGGGCTAGAATCTTATTAATAAAAGGGGTTGTGCTCCTGTTATTTTAATTTGATTGTATCCATGTCATTTCACGTATAAATCTGGTTTTATCTTTATTACATCTGAACACTGTTTTCTTTATTTTCCGAAATCTCATGCTTTCAGTGGCGATCACGGTGGGACCCAGGTCCACAGTTTTATTTTTGGATTAAGTTACTGATCTAAAAATTGCTTTTTACAGGTACGCTATTCGTCTCACCCAGGGACGATTACGAATCACGCATTTTTCAGAGAAAATCAGAGACATCCAGTTAGGCAGAAAAGAGGTAGGGGTTTTTATAGCTCCTGTCAAAATTTCTGTTTTTCGGTCTTCTGTTTTTTTTTTTTTTTTTAGTTTGGGCGGCTTAAAAATTGTTTTATACTTTATTTAAATAAAGATAAGAAGAATTTTAATTTTTCTTGCTTTATTTAAATAATGGTAGAAGGATTTTAATTTTTCTTGCTTTATTTAAAGAAAGATAAAAAAAAAAAAAAAATTTTTGCTTTATTTAAAGAAGGGTAGAGGATTTTTTTTAAAATTTTTCTTGCTTTAGTCGTAAACTTTTTTTTTTCTACTTGTTGTTTTCCAGTTTGTAGTATATGTCTGGCATAGGGAAAGATTTCTTTTTCAGTTGCCTGTTTCAAATTTGCAAAGTAAAATGAATCCCACACACCACGTGGTACTTTAAACCAAGGCGTTGGTCTTAAAACCCCAACCCTTGAGCAAGACCAAAGGTGGATTCCATTATCACTTTGGCTTGAGATATTGCATCCATTACCTCGATCGCGACTGTTGCTAGACGTAAATCCAGACGAAAGTCGACCGAGTGTTGTCGGGGTGATTCCCATGCACGCGAGGATAAGTTTTCTATGGTTGGTGTCATAAACGGAGCGATTCCCCTTCCGTACCGCCTATGTTCCACGTACCATCTGCTCTCACGTACCTATAGTCTCCCTCACGTAAGGGCGGGTATATAGAGAGGTTGGTATATCGGTCCGGCAATGGTATATTGAAGGGGCGACCATTTATGGGAGTCATATGAGCCAACATTATGCATTTAAACGTTCTTCCAAAATTGCAAAAACAAAACAAAACATCAAAATGCACTAGACCAGCTTTAGGACACACTATCAATCCTTAAAAGAGATAATCACGGTTTTGCGTATGTGTGTGTTCATTTATGATTGGTGTGCACAAAAAGACAAATCATCATAAACGAGATAAAATCTGCTTAGATAGTAGCGACACATCACAATGGTGTACACTCGTAGCCAAGCCCAATCAAGGGCAGACGCTATGGAAGGTACACAAAGAGAGGGCGCTAGTCGCCTTCGCTTTAGCCACCGAGGACCTAGCCAAACCATCTTGGCGATCGGCCTACAACAAAGTCCACATCGAGGCCACTTCAAGAAGGAACTATTGGGAACCTCCTCATTGGAACACACCCGTTCAATGCACCCCCTTTCGGGAAGATGGTTCACATGCGGATCTCAATATAAGTAGACAACCGCCTCTTGAGGCTAGGTCTGAATGGCCACAGCGCGATGAAGCGCTAGAGAGGCATACTGTCCATTTGGAGGGGCAACGTGGATATGGCATCCCTTATTTACCTCCCATCAGAACAGAAAAACAACATCCAGAGCGCAGGGCTCTTTACACAGGGCTAGCTAACTCCGCCCGCCTCTCTCACGCCTATAAAATGGAGTACGAGGAAGATCATCACATTCCTCGAGAACAACAAACAGCGCGGGAACCTTGTGTTTCTGCACCTGCCGAATATCATAATCACACATCGAGGCCAGAACCTCAAACAAATGTCGCTTACCCCGACAAAGGGAAGCAACCCATTGAAAATCTCGACCATCAAGATCGAGGCAAACACATGGGCAAAACATTCAAGCCTCCTCAACAAAAGAGGGCAGACCCAGTTGACCCGGCAGTCGCCAGACATGCCGCTCGTCAAGCCCAGATCATGCGGCTTAAACAAAGTCATCAGGAAATAGAATATCGATACCGCTTGGATAGAGAGCGCATGCAACGCGAAGCGGATGAGTTACGCTATGAAATACCTGAGAGGGGGCCAACCCCTCGCATCCAAAGAGCACAACAGTATGAGAGGCACAACCCGTTGGGGCAGAGACAGGTCTCCGCGACCTCGTCAAGCTTTGCCTCTGAGACCTTATAGACCCGAAAGGGAGGCCACTCCCCGGAATAATGATGGGTACCCTCAGCGGGGACTCAATCAAGGTTATAGGGCTCGCCCAGAGACTCCTCAAGAGTTTTATGAGGAGTATGAACCAGAAATAGAATGGGTCGACACACCCCATCAAGGCGGGAGGGCTGCCAATCGGCCACCTCCCCATAGGCCTCCAGTCTCCCTTGACCCACAACGGGAGCAAACCAAAGAAGAAGAAATAAAATCTTCGGATGCATACAAAGCGCTATTAGAGCGTTTGGAGTCTGTGGAGATAAAAGCTTCTGGGCATCAAAAGCCCACACTACGTCAACTCCGCAGTCATCCGGTGCATCCCTCAGTACCCATACCTCTTTACCCTGAACATTTCAAGTTGCCACAATTGGCAGTCTTTAAAGGGGAGGAGGACGCACAAGAACATGTCACGAGGTTCCTGAGTCAATGCTTCGGTATCCAAGACAATGATGCATTATTGCTTAGAACTTTCATAACCACATTCGCGGGCCCTGCCTCGGATTGGTTTACACAATTGCCCAAACACAGTATCAACAACTTAGATCAACTAGTGGATGCATTTCTTGAACGCTTTGCTTTCAACACAAGGAAGAAGGCATCACTAAGTGATTTGGCCGACCTCGAGCCAGTATGAGGAGGAAACAATAGCAGCATACGGGAACCGATGGAGGGCTTTGCTTTCCAGGCTACCGTACCGTCCCCCTATGTCTGATCTCACTCAGATGTTCGCACGGAGTTGCTTAAAATCAATCTCTGGGCTATTGCTGCTACAACAATACGACAACTTAGAAGAAGCCTTGGCGCAAGCCAGAGTCATAGAAGAGATTAAAATAGGCGAAGGCGCAATTGCCAAGCCTAAGAAGAAAGAGTGGAATAAAACCACTAAGACTGGGAATACGCAATCACAACCCGCAGCGGTTAATCAAGTTGCAATCAATGTTCCCAAGCCAGTGCAAGACACGCAGCCTCAAAAGGCCAATTACCAAGCAGTGCCTCCTAGTTATGAGAAAGATAACAAGAAACAGGAGCAGAATCAGCAACGTCGCCCTAAGCGACAATTCACCCCCTACACGGAGTCTAGGGACTCCTTATTTGACCGCTTGTCAGCGGCAAATTTAGTAACCCTTCCAGAGATCCCGACTATAGACCCTAACGCTCCTAAACCTAAGGGATATAGAGAGGAACTATACTGTAGATTTCATAGGCGAAGGGGACACGATTTGAATGGATGTTGGAAGTTCAAAGGTCTAATCCAAGATTTAATCGAAAATAAAACGTTGGCCGTGGACAACCCCATAGCGCCAAACAACCAACAAATGGGGGTATTCAAAGACCCCTTGCACCGCTCACGAGACACAGGCAAAACCTCTCCAAGTTAATGAAGTACGCCAGAATCTTCCCATGCAAGGATTTGTGGGAATGATTAGCATAGTGACGCGGAATAAAAAATACTCAGCAGTTGCCCCTGCGGCAGCCACAAAGGAAGTTCCGACAACGTCACAGCCTCAACAACACCCTATACAGTCACCTCCGCCTAGACCCGAAATCACGATACGGTCCAAACTCACGCAGAGTTTGCGGACCACATCGGCTAGGTCTGTCCATTTATGAGCTTATTCAACAATCAACACCTCATAGAGAAGCTCTTATGGACATTTTAAAAACCATCGAATTACCGCCCCAAGAAGCAAATTCTTTCAACAACTTCGTGGGACATGTAAAACGATGTACTGAGCCGGTCATCACCTTCAGAGAGGATGAAGTCAAAGCAATATCGAATGACGCGGCTGATCCACCCCTACATGTTGTTGCGCGGATCAACGGGATCCCGTATAAGAGAGTGTTGGTAGATACTGGCTCGTCCAGTAATATTATTACCACTGTAGCCCTGAAACATTTGAAGCTGCCAGCCTCTCATATCACAGCCTCCACGTACACACTGCGAGCCTTCAATGATGCAATATGCTCGACAGTCGGCACGGTTGTTCTACCTGTCCAGGTAGGACAAAAGACAACACCAACATTGTGCCATGTGTTGGAAGGCGAGATGGCCTACAATATACTTCTAGGGCGGCCTTGGATTCGGGACATGAAGTGTGTCCCTTCCATCGCTCACCAAGTGCTTAAAGTATGCTTTTGAAGGTGAAATACACGTAGTCCCAATGGACCTGGAACCCTTCAAGTATTGCAATGCGGTACAACTAATGCCTCAGTCGACCCTCCCTTCAACGCATTTGGATTTCCAATTAAATCCATCTAAACAGGGTCCAATACCGCAAGCACCACTGATGACCGAATCACCAAAACCCCAGCCAGGTGAGACTTCATCATCTGCTCCTTCATCATCAACGCCACCCATCATGGCTACACAGAAGGACAAGGGAAAACAAATCATGGAAGAGGCTCGGCCCTTAGAAGAGGGGTTGCCCATAATATCAACGGTATCAACAGAGGAAATATCCAGCACAACGGAAGCTGAGACCCCAAACCTACCAAACATGGAATGGACTCAGGAAGGACTCCCATTCCCTCCCTCCGAAGCATCAACAATCACTGTTAAAATGGCTAGTACAGGCCTGGGGGAGTACATAGTGCAGAATGTTGTGGCAACGCCCGCATTAGAGTCAGTCCAGGATATGGGAAGACCTCGCCTTCCCATAGGAACAGTTGTTCCCCTAGGTCACCCACCCAACCAGACAAATTTTGTGTATGGGGGCCTTGATCATGGTCTTGAACCATGTCGGCAAAAGGAAGCGAGACGAAGAACCTTTTGTTGAAAACATCAATTATATGTCAAACCCACAATTTGCCCTCAAATATCTCGGCCAATGCCATTGGCATGGATACGGGCTAGGCGAGATATGAGCAAGGGATGCGTCTCCCTTGCCAACCAAGATATCAGATGCCATATGACAAGTCAGGACTGCCCTTGGACATCTTGGTTGAAAATATGCAAGACCTAGAAATAGGCAACAAGGGGGGATTGGCACTAGATCTCTATGCCAACCCAAAAACAGAATTTACATTGGGAGATTACCTCCCATGGTCACCCAACACCCTTGGTAACAACAGTAATCCCTCTCCTTTGCCAGAGAGAGGCGAAAGTTCGGATACCCATCCCCAAAAAGAATATCAATGGTGTCCGGACATCTTTTCAAAGCTGTTCCCCTTAGAGATTCCAGTTGAGTTAGCACAATGTCAAGAGAGTCAGGTCCCTCCACCAACAGTGGAACAACCGCGATGGGACCAGATTAACTTATTGGAGCAAGGAGAGTCCTCAACATCGCCAGCAATAGTCGCTGAAGAGAATGAACATTTTTGAATCTTCGAAAGTGACTCAGAAGATGAGACTGAGATGGACTATCTCAGACATGCGCGACGACATTATCATGCTTTAACTCATGAAGATCTAATGGGACAGATGGGCATACGATTAGGGCATGAATGGTGGGTCGACCCAGCAGGGTGGGACCTGATCTTGGATCTATGGCTCCACATTCACAATGAGCACCGTCCACCTCGAGACCCTATCATAACAACAGTGCCGAGGGAAGACCCTGTCCTCCATTTGGCACATAGGGCCGATCCGTTCGTGCCCGTTCCCATAGAACCAGATCCGAGTATAGGGAATATCTAGAAAAATCAAGTTATCATACCCGCGGTAATGGAGACCAAATTCATTCCATCCACATGATCTCCATTGATTTGACCGCACCCATCCGCAATCCGGCCGATCCAGCACGGTCATTGCATCTCGACATAGATGCCATCGACTGGGATCGCGTCAATTCACCCCTATCACCAACAGAGTACTGGCCTTTCGGTGAAATGCCTCATTTTACCCCAAGGACAACTCAGGATATTTTTCAAGCTGAAGAGGAACCTGAGGTTCCAAACATAGATCTAAATTCAGCTAATGATATCCATTTGATCCCGACTCCACATCAGTTGGAGGACGGATCCCACATGTCAGTCGAGGAGACGACTGACGTAGACATCGGCACAGATCCAATGAATCCACAGATTCTCAAGCTGGGGGTAAGTCTTTCCCCCGAAGAGCAAGCCGAATACATTGCCCTTCTCAAAGAGAAGAAGGAGGTTTTTGCATGGTCGTACAAGGATATGCCAGGACTAGACCCGCAACTAGTCACGCATAATTTAACGCTTGATCCGACAATCAAGCCTGTAAAGCAAAAACTACGTAAGATGCACCCAACAGTGGCCTTGATGGTCAAAGATGAATTACAAAAGCTGTTGGACGCACAATTTGTCATCTGCGTGGATTATCCGCCATGGTTGTCCAACATGGTTCCCGTCAAGAAGCCCGACGGGAGGATTCGCATATGCACCGATTTTTGAGACTTAAACAAAGCGAGTCCTAAGGATGATTTCCCCTTGCCGAGCATCGATGCGTTAGTAGACGCTACAACAGGTCACGAAATGCTCTCCCTAATGGATGGTTTCTCAGGATACAATCAAATTCGTATCAATCCCGAGGATCAACTCAAAACGGCATTCACAACGCCTTGGGGAACATTTTGTTATAAGGTCATGCCTTTTGGCCTTAAAAATGCTTGGTGCCACCTACCAACGTGCCATGACGTATATCTTCCACGATTACATGCACAAAACTTTGGAAGATTACATGGATGATTTATTAGCCAAGTCTCTCTTGCGCTCAAATCATATCGCTGACTTAAGCAAGATCCTCGATCGCCTCATGGAGCATAAAGTCAGACTAAACCCCAAGAAGTGCGTCTTTGGCGTCACATCCGGAAAACTCTTGGGTTTCATAGTCTCAAAACGAGGAATCGAGGTGGACCCAAAGAAAGTCAAGGCAATCCTTGAAATGGTTCCCCCAACCACAATCAAGCGGCTCGAGAGTCTGCAGGGGCAAGGTCGCGTCGATTAAACGCTTCATAGCACAATTATCTGACAAGTGCCGACCCATGAACAAATTATTGCACAAGGGGGTTACATTTCATTGGGATGACGAGTGCCAGTCAACCTTTGACGAGATCAAACAATACTTGGCTTCGCCGCCAGTATTGGCACCACCTAGGCCAGGAGTGCCGTTCTACTTATACATCTCGGCTACTGAGGTGGCACTGGGGAGCCATGCTAGCCCGGAAGAATGAACTTCACAAGGAACGAGGCTACATACTATCTTAGCCGCACTGCGGTCGATTACGAACTTAACTATGCATACGTTGAGAAACTTTGCCCGGCGGTGGTGTTTGCTACCAAAAAGCTACGCCACTACATGTTGAGCAACACTACGTATGTTGTGTCTAAGGAGAATCCATTGCGATACATGATGAGTCGTACTTATCATAGTAGTCGCACGGCGAAATGGATCATGTTGTTGACGGAATTTGACATAGAATTTATTGGACAAAAATCTATCAAAGGACAAGTCATAGCCGATCAACTAGCAGAGGCTCCTCTTGAAGACAATCAGCCTCTGGTCATAGAACTACCCGATGATGGGGTCTTTCATGTCTCAGAATCTCCAGATTCTGATGAGCCTGAGTCACAGGCCGACATAACCCTATTCTTCGATGGTTCTAAGTGTGAGCAAGGTGGTGGTGCGGGAATTGTATTCTTCACACCGCAGGGTGCTCCAATGCCCCTGTCATTTAAATTAAACTTCCCGTGCACCAACAACAACGCAGAGTATGAAGCCTTGCTCCTAGGTCTTCGGACAACAATCGCCATGAACATCAAAAGACCGAACATCTTTGGTGATTCGCTGTTAATAGTCAATCAAGTCAAAGGGGTATATCAATGCAAATGCCCAGTTCTGAAGGCTTATAAAGCCCTTGTGGACAAATTCCTGGTAAAACTTGAGTGGTATGACATCGAGGCACTCCCTCGATCATCAAACCGTTTTGCGGATACAATGGCCTCCTTGGGGTCGTTAATTCCGTAGGACCTTTCTGGTGATATGACAACCATTCAAGTCAAAACCTTATCGCAATCCGCGATGGAGCGTGCAAGTTTAGACTCGACGCCAGGAATCCACATGATACAAATTGAACCATCCTCGGATAGGTTCTCTCGAATCCGAGATCGTCTGAAACACGCCAACTGGGGGTCCTTGTTCTCCCCTACTCCCATTAATAGCAACACAATACTATTCTTGCAGGTTCTATCCCATTCAGCATTTGCTAGGGATGAACTTCAGGAGGGATTGGCTGTTCATACTATCGAGGTTTCTATCAACGGGATCGGTATTTACCCATTCGAGACTACCTCAAGTTAGGTAGTCTCCCACTTGATTTGACTCATGCCGCAAAACGAGCACTCAAGCGGAAAGCGGCTAAGTATGTCTTGATAGGAGACATCTTGTATCGTCGTGACTATGAAGGAATCCTCCTTCGTTGCTTGGACAAGCAAGAGTCCACTTGGGCGATCGCCCAAGCACACGATGGTACATGTGGTGGCCACTTCATTGGAATGGCCATCGCAAAGCGCATTCTTCGCATGGGCTATTATTGGCCATCTTTAGAGCGAGATTGTTGCACCTATGTCAAGAAGTGCGTGAAGTGTCAACATCATGCCAATCTAATGCACGTACCTTCTCAGGCCTTGCAGACAGTCCGATCTGCTTGGCCATTTTTGCAATGGGGCTTTGATCTCATTGGAAAGATCTCCCCTGCGTCGTCAGGCCGTCACACGTTTATCATAACGGCCACGAGTACTTCACCAAGTGGGTGGAAGCAATTCCGCTTACCTCTACGACAGGACCCCGCATTGTGGAGTTCATTTTGCATAACATCATATGTCGTTTTGGTATTCCATCCAAAATAGTCTCGGATAATGGGACACCTTTCAAGAACAAAGACGTGCGTGCTTTGACCACAAAGTACAAGATTCAGCACAGCTTTTCAACACCTTATTATCCGCAGGCAAATGGACAAGCAGAGGCGTCAAACAAAACGCTAGTTGCCATCCTTAAAAAGACCGTCGCAGACAGTCATAAGGATTGGCACATTCAAATCCCACTTGCCCTATGGGCCTATCGCACTAGCATTCGGACGCCCACTGGGGCCACTCCGTTTTTCGCTCGTGTATGGCTCCGAGGCAGTCATGCCTCTAGAGTTGGAGATTCCTTCCCTGCGCATATCAATGCATGAGTTCATAGATGATGATTCCGCACGGCAGGCCCGGTTAGACCAGCTTACGTTGCTTGACGAACGACGCGTTAATGCTCTCGAGCATTTACGCATTTATCAAGAACGACTTAAGAAAGCTTACAACATGAAAGTTCACCTTCGGGACTTTCGCGTTGGTGATTTGGTTTTGAAGGAAAATCAACAAAATTCCAGTTTGCCATCCCACCTAAGGGACAAGTTTGCGGCAAATTGGTTAGGTCCATATGTCATTGATAGCAAAATCGGACCCGGGACATACTGGTTAGCTTCTCTTGATGGTATCAAGGAAACCGAACCCTTGAATATCAGTCATTTACGACCATTTCATATCTAAAGAAAGCCATATCCCAAAAGGCTCCAAGGATTCTTAAAATCGCTTGGTCAAACCAAAAGGCTCCAAGGATTCTTAAAATCGCTTGGTCAAACCCCCAAGTTCTACTTTGGTCAAACCAAAAGGCTCCAAGGATTATCACAATCGCTTGGTCAATCCCCCAAAATGCTCCAAGGATTATCGCAATCGCTTGGTCACCCCAAAAGCCCCAAGGATTATCACAATCGCTTGGTCAATCTCAAAACGCTCCAAGGATTTCCACAATCACTTGGTCACAAATCATGAAAATTCAAAAACAACAAAAATCACCAAAAACAACAAAAATTTGCATCTTATTTCTAGGCATATTCAAATTCATCAAATAGACAGTTCTTCTCGCAATTCATCTTCATATTCACCAAAATCAATCCATCAAAAATACAAAAATACATAGTTGCATCCAAGCATTGCATCCATACATTGTATATTCATGGTCGTATAGGTCAAAGGCACCATAGGCTGTCATGGTTCTACTAGTCCATCTTGTTCCACACTGTTCCATTTTACAAAAACAGCAAAACATCATGCACTTTACCACACCAGAGTCAGTGGTCTCTTAATGTATCAAGAGTTTTTCGTGATTCAGTCATCATTTTGCTCTTTAGCACTGAAATGTATCAAGTCAAACAGATTTTACGAAGGTAGAGTTGCACTTGCAATACACCTTGTTACGTAACATCCCAACACAAATTAAAACACATAAAAATTCCCGAGTTGTGTGAACGAAGGATGAAACCTGCACAGTAATCCAGGTTACCATAAGCAAAACGGTTATCTTGCTCATCCCCCTGTGCGAATGACCCCAAGAATGCTGAGAGTTGGCAAAAGGACAAGCGTCCTCCCTACCCAATTCCCTAAGAATCCCAAAGTTGCAAAACGTCAAAAATTTGCAAAATGTCAAAACTTCAAAATTTGACACCCTACAGTGCACATCTCAAAAAGCACAAAGAATAGTGATTATCGTCACTCCATATCCCTTGCTCAAGAGAAAAGAAAAACAAATCAAAATAAACAGTGATTCTTATCACTATAACGAGCAAGTATCCCAGTACAATTGAAAAAAAAAGAAGGGAGTTGACCTTGAATCCCTGGAACTCTCAGCATTCTGACAGGTCATGAGGCAAGCCTCAGTACCGGTTTGGTTGATAGCCTATCGGTCACTGGCGGTAAACTTCTCGCATGACGATATATCTGTCACATTAACTTGTGTACAGATCAATATTTGCATGTGGATGAGCTAGCTTATGGTATCCTGGAGAACACCGCAGATTAATCTAACTACATACACCAAAGGAGTTAGTGGAGCTAATTAGGTGATCCTCAGTACAGGTTCGGTTGAAAGCCCATCTGGCACTGGCGGTATCCTGACAAATACCACATAAATGAACTCAATTGCACACACAGGGATGTGAAATAACTTGGTTAAAAACAAGTCCGATTCATACCTTGTTCAAAAGTCTTGTAAGATAAAGTACAATCATGGCTAGTAAGCTCAAAGCTGTCTAAGTCTCAGAAAACCTTTGCTACATTGCTAAACCAATTGCACTGCTTTTCATCCTTGCAATACCATCAGAAAATACCAAAAGAAGAAACACCACATTTGTACATAGCCAAATAATGGAGTTCTAAACAGTCTATGGTGCCATAACCAACTCTCACCAAGTCCATACATCCATTTCATTTCTGCATATCACATGCATTTACATTCCTCATGCATCCATCAAACTAAATCAACATACAACATTGGTAATTATCATACCATATGCATCCATCCATATCAAGTAGCATGCACCCATCAACATCAACCATTGTGCATAAAATCATGACATATACGTAAAGAAAGAAAATCAAAACAACAAAAACATCACAAAAATGCAACACAAAAAGAAGCAATAAGCATTGCCGGACACGAGTGCTCTTGCACTCAACCTCTTGGCATAGAAAATCGATGTCGGGGCCCAAATTCTCATTCTCCTACTTCCTTAAGAAGGCTATCATAGCTGGACCGCTCCACGGGAAGACGGGTTTTTGATGATTTCACCCCATTATGGCATCACCAAAAGGGTTAACACCCACCAAAAAATAGGTCCAAATGTCGGGAGATTGCACGTGCTCAAATGGAAAAACATCTAAAGCCACCCTAACCTAAGTCATCTTGGGTCAAGCGACTCGTCGCTTTTCTCACGAAGGTCATTCCCTCATCGATTCGTCGCTTGAGGGGGTAGTCACACTTAGTCACCAATCAACAAGCACACACCCAATCAAGGCAATGACATGCATTCAAAGAATCATTGACAAAGACAATCACGCTCCTGCTTGGGGCAATAAACAAGCAATCATTAAATTGATCAAATACTTGGCATTCCCGAAGCATGAACACAAGGTTCCCTTGTGGATAAAAGGTTGCGCCCTTTGCCTAATCATGACTGATCAATGTCCAAGCTCAAGTCACACCTCACCAAAATAGGTTAACACTTGAAATCAAATTCCTTAGCTCGTCAGAAGCAAGGATTCAAGAATGCATGCCCTTTCCATACTTGGGGCATTAAAAGTTGGTTAGGTTACCAAGAAACCCTAATCTTTAGTGCTTTGGTCGTATATTTTTGCTCAGCACTGCGTCACCCGCAGCGCTTCCCAAAAAGGGGCATCTGTAGACACCAAAACAGCACCATTTCGATTAAGTGATTACAAACATTGATCACATTGATATCACAGCTTTTAGGGCAGCCCTTAGAGGTCAAATAGTGGTCTTAACCACTTGCACAGCAGTTCGGAAGATCGAAAAATGAGCAGAGCAAAGTCGGTCGTTCTAGAGCCTTCAACAAACTTCTTAGCCTTCTTCAAAGCCTTCCGCGCCAAGCCTTTTGTCAAAAACCTAAGCGGGCCCAAAGTGTCGCGATATCGCGACACTTTGGGCTCCCGACCAAGCGGGCCCAAAGTGTCGCGATATCGCGACACTTTGGGCCCGACAGGCTGCGGGGGCCGATACCGCGACACTTTGGCCCACCGGCCAAAGTGTCGCGATATCGCGACACTTTGGGCCCCCGCCAAACCTGGGCCACGGCCCAAAGCGTCGCGATATCGCGACACTTTGGGCCCCGAGCCGACACGTCATCAGTCAAAGGCATGCAGTCAACTACCTAAGGAACGATCGCCACGTGGCACCCTCTACGTGTCCCTTTTCGAAAAAAAAAAAACCCCGCGGGTCTGTAGAACGACGGATTCAACGGCGAGCATTAATTAGACGAGCGGTTTTAATAAATATCCGATCCGAGGCCATGCCTCATAACTTCCGATGTCAGTGCGAGCCATGCTTAGTAATGACCCGATAAGGATCAAATCTGAGCGGCCTTACGGATTTAGGGTTTCGAACATTAATGTTTTCAGAGGCCGAACCCTCTATAAATAGAACCGGCTCGATACGTAAAAAGAGGGAAGCATTTTCTGGAAAAAGAACGAAGTGCTGTTAAACTAAACACAGTCATTTGAATCTTGCAATTCCGGCAGTGGATTACAATAATCCATCAATTCGACGACAACACGTTATCCGGGACTTTGAGTCAATTCCTAGTGGATTGGCGTCGAAGTCGGATTTTTACAGGGCGGCCCGCTTGGGCATCCCACATATGTTCGTAGTACTAATTCAATTTATGCTGTTTCGAATGGATTAAAGTCGTTTATGTTTCGTATATGCTGTTTTCAAACGTATTAAAGCAACAGTTCATGTTTTTATAATGTATGCCGTCTTCGAATTCGTTAAATAACAGTTTACGTCTTATATTGGCGAATACATGTTGTTTCGAATGTCTGTCGTGCTCTGTTCTTTATAAAAGTGGCAGGTTACGTAGAGTTATTTAACGTATGCATTTAATCAAATGTTTGCATACATAATTCATTGTTTCACAAAGTCAAGCGTTCCGACTTCTTACCGCACGTGCTATTAACCGTTTACTGTTTCTTTTACAGCAAGAACAGCAGCAAGCAGGAACTCACCATAATTAAACATCAAGCGGCGGCAACACTACAGCCCGCCTATTTTACATGTGGGCATGCGGAAAGAGATCACCGTTTATCCGGTGTAACTGAGAATATTGCATTAAAGAGATTTATTGTAACCGGGCTAGAATCTTATTAATAAAAGGGGCTGTGCTCCTGTTATTTTAATTTGATTGTATCCATGTCATTTCACGTATAAATCTGGTTTTATCTTTATTACATCTGAACACTGTTTTCTTTATTTTCCGAAATCTCATGCTTTCATTTTCACATGCAGCTCATTAATAGAAAATTCTATTTTCAACTTCCTTTATTTCACAGTATTCTTTCATGCATCCTATAAATAGTTACGGTTCTTTATTTGGTCTTCGATTGATGACTTTTAGTTTAACCGTCGCTAGATGCATTCACTCCGTAATCGACCTTGTAATCGCTGTTCGACTCCAATTCACTATTCTTATTTTAGCTGCATGATTTTTCTCTCGTAAATGCACTTGTAATCGTTGTATAACTTCAGTTAACTCTTCTTATTTTAGCTGCATTTTTTTCTTCTACAACTACCCTCAGAATCGTCATGGAACTTCAGTTAACTATCACATCTTATTTTGGCTGGGTTCTCTTCTTGCTCGTGCCAACGAGACCTCTCATGAAATCGTGACACTTCTGCCTCTTTGTTCTCTTCTCGGCTTTGCACCCGCAAAAACATGACATGTCGCGATATCGTGACACTTCTACCTTCTTACTTTCTCTCTCCTCCTTAAGTCGTGAAAATGCAACATGTCACGATATCATGACACTTTTTTCTCCTTGCGCTTTCTCTTTGCCTTCGGGTTGTGAAAACCCGACATGTCACGATATCATGACACTTTTTCTCCTTAGCTCTTTCTCCTGCAACATGTCATGAAATCGCGACACTTTTTCTTTCGAACTCTCTCTCCTACAACATGTCGCGAAATCGCAACACTTTTTTGTCTGTACAATCTTCCTTACAATATGTCATGAAATCGTGACAATTTTTCATTCGTACAACCTTCCTTGCAATATGTCACAAAATCGCAAAACTTTTTCATCCGTACAACCTTCCTTGCAATATGTTGCGAAATCGTGACACTTTTTCATCTGTACAATATTTCTTCGCTTTGGGCCATGAAAATGAAACATGTTGCAAAATCACGACACCTTTTTCTCTCTCCTCTTTCTCTTCGTTTTGGATCATGAAAATGAAACATGTCATGAAATTGCAACACCTTTTTCTCTCTCCTCTTTGTCTTCACTTTGGATCGCGAAAACGAAACATGTAGCGAAATCACGACACCTTTTTCTCTCTCCTCTTTCTCTTTGCTTTGGATCGTGAAAATGAAACATGTCACGAAATCATGACACCTTTTTCTCTCTCCTCTTTCTCTTCGCTTTGGATCACGAAAATGAAACATGTCGCGAAATCGCGACACCTTTTTCTCTCTCCTCTTTCTCTTGTAATATGTCGCGAAATCACGACACTTTTTCTACTTGTCTTTTTCTCTTCCAACATGTGACGAAATCGCGACAGATTTTATTCCATACTATCTCTCTCCGAACATGTCACGAAATTGTGACACTTTTTCTTGCTTGCACTTTCTCTTTGAACATGTCACAAAATCGTGACAGTTTTTCTTGCTTGTGCTTCCTCTTCGAACATGTCGCGAAATCACGACAGTTTGCTTGCTTGCGCTTTCTCTCCAAACATGTCACGATATCGCGACAATTTTTCTTTCTCCTCAATATGTCGCGATATCACGACAGTTTTTCTTTCTTGCGCTTTCTCTTCAAATGTGTCGCGATATCGTGACAGTTTTTCTCTCCTCAATATGTCGCGATATCGCGATAGTTTTTCTTTCTTACGCTTTCTCTTCAAACATGTCATGATATCACGACAGTTTTTCTCTCTCCTCAATATGTCATGATATCGCAATAGTTTTTCTCTCTCCTCAATATGTCGTGATATCGCGACAGTTTTTCTTTCTTTCAACATGTTGATATCGTGATAGTTTTCTTCCTTGTGATTTTCTTTTGATTTTTTGCATATGGGCCACTTCTATATTTTGGATAATCACTATACATATTCTGAAGAATCTCTTAACTCCTGTCCACTGCATCAACCGATCTATCTGACTATGTTGACAACAATGACAATACTGGTTCTGCATCTTGCTCAACAATCTCCCCCTTTGGAATTGTTGGCAACACACATGCAATTTCCTATAATTATTCTCCCCTTTGACAATAATACCAAAGGGCTACTGCAGACTCCCCATGAGTCCATGCACATCATTCTCAGGCACACATTATGACAGTTAGCAAAAATTACAAATATGAGCAAAAATATAATCAAATATATAAATGCTCCCCTTGAGAATGTGATCCCGATAGCTAGTCAGTACTTGGGAAGCATGACCACTCCCAATTTATTGCGAAGGTACTCAAAAATTTCTTTGGGTAGCGGTTTTGTGAAGATATCCGCTACTTGCTCTGTAGTTGGGACAAAATCCAACTTTACCTCTTCTTTCGCAACTTTCTCCTTCAAAAAGTGATATCGGATAGCAATATGTTTTGTGCAAGAATGCATAACTGGATTCTTTGAGATATTTATGGCACTGGTGTTATCACACTTAACTAAAATTGGCTCATTGAAGTTAATGCCAAGATATTTTAGGGTTCGTTTCATCCATAAAACCTGTGTACAACATGTAGTTGCTGCAATATATTCTGCCTCTGCTGTAGATAAAGAAACTGACTCTTTTTTCTTACTGTGCCATGTAACCAACCTGTCTCCAAGATAAAATGCCCCTCCACTGGTACTCTTTCTGTCATCGACATATCCTGCCCAATCTACATCTGAATACGCAATAAGGGTGAAGTCCTTACCTTTCGAATACCATAACCCATACTCCATAGTACCCTTCAGATATCGAAGAATCCTCTTTACTGCTATCACATGAGTCTCTTTGGGACTCGCCTGAAATTGTGCTACCATGCAAACTTCCTGCAAGATATCTGGTCTGGTAGCTATCAAATAAAATAGACTCCCAATCATAGATCTATACATGGTTTGATCAACATATGGAGATTTGTCATCCTTACTCAGCTTGCAACCTGTCGTCATGGGAGTGCTAACAGGCTTACAATCCTCCATTGTGAATTTTTTAAGCATCTCTTTCACATATTTAACTTGAGAAATGAATATGCCCTTCTCATTTTGATTAACTTGCAGTCCGAGAAAATACGAAAGTTAACCAATCATTGACATTACAAATTCTTTCTACATCTTAATCGCTAAATCTTTACATGAATTATCATTGTTGCTGCCAAAGATGATATCATCTACATATACAACAAGGACAATGAGATGGCCATTTGCTATTTTGACATACAAATTGCTATCCACCATACCTTTTTTAAACCCTTGTTGAGTAAGATAGTTGTCTAGTCTTGCATACCATGCTTTGGGTGCCTATTTCAAGCCATACAATGCTTTCTTCAACTTGTAGACTAAGTTGGGATTATCACCAAGTTGGAAACCATCAGGCTACTCAATATAGACCTCTTCTTCAAGTTTTCCATTCAGAAATGCTGATTTCATGTCCATTTAATAAACTTTGAAATTCTTGTGAACTGCTAAAGCCAAAAACATTCTAATTGCCTCTAGTCTAGCCATAGGTGCAAAGGTTTCCTCAAAGTCAATGCCTTCAACTTGTGCATAGCCTTTACAGACCAATCTTGCTTTATTCCTTACTACTTGTCCATCTTCATTCAATTTGTTTCAAAAAATCCATTTAGTACCGATTATATTTTTATTTGCAGGTCTTGGTACTAACTCCCAGGTTTTGTTTTTCTCGATCTAATCTAATTCTTCATTTATAGCCATCATCCAACTTTCATCTTTGCTTGCTTCAACAATATTCTTGGGCTCAATGCTGGATAATAGAGAGTAGTTACTTACTACTCTTCTTCTTGTCTGAACACCAACTGTGGGGTCTCCAATTATTTGCTCTCTAGGATAATTTTTTTTCTAGCTTCCTGTTTTGAATTTCTTGTTTTCTTCCTCTTCTGAATCATGACTTAAATCATCTGAGTCTATTTTATGTTTCTGTTCGGTTTCATCATCTCCTTCAATAACTTCTTCATATATTGGGTAGTTTTCTTTATAGCTTCTTTCTTGTTCCCTACCTTCATCAACTTTAACATCGACACTCTCCACAATTTTTTTTAGCTTCTTGTTGTAGCAAATACCTTCATCAGCTCTATCTTCAAATTTTCCAAGATTATATTCAGTTCTTTGGATATAACACTTGCTTCCAAAGACTTTAAAGTATTTTGTTGTTGCATTTTTACCGAACCATAGTTCATATGGAGTTTTTCTTTCATGCGTCCTCAACATGCACCTATTTTGGATGTATACCGCAGTATGGACTGCCTCTTTCCAAAATTTGTCTGCTATTTTGCTCTTAGTCAACATAGTCCATGCCATTTCTTGCACTGACCTGTTCTTTCTTTCTACCACTCCATTCTGTTGAGGTGTCCTTGCTGCTGAAAACTGTCTCCTAATCCCATATTTTTCACAGTACTCTGTAAACTCTTCTGAAATGAACTCTCCTCCTCTGTCTGATATTAAGCATTTAATCCTTTTTCCTGTTTGATTCTCAACTTGTTTTTTGAAAATCTTGAACATTTCAAAGGCATCCGATTTAAGCTTAAAAAATAGTACCCATGTCATCCTGGAATAGTCATATATGCACAACATAAAGTATTTGTCACCATTTATGCTTTGCGTTCTCATGGGTCCACATAAATCAGTATGTATTAGTTCTAGAGGTTTGCTTGTGAAGTATTCTTTTGTTTTAAATGTGGCTCTAGTTTGCTTCCCCTTTTGGCATGAAGCACAAATGCTATTTAAAGGTTTAACAATGGTGGGAATATCTCTAACTGCCCTTTTTGAGTTGATTCTGACTAGATTTTCAAAGCTAATATGACCGAGCCTCTTGTGCCATAGCCAATTTTCTTCTTCCTGTCCAATAAAGCATGCTATTTCTGAAGTCTCTGAGAGACTATACAGGTTGCCAGATGTCCTTGATCTAGTTGCTATCAACTTTCCATAGTTTGTTGTTCTGACTTCACAACCTTGCTTCTTGAAAATTACTTCATGACCTCTATCACAAATTTGACTTACACTAAATAAGTTATGCTTCATACCAATCACAAACAGGACTTATTTCGACTTGATTTTTTCGTTGTTGATCTTAACTGATCCTTTTCCAACTATCTTAGCTCCATCATTATTTCCAAATTTTACAGAACCACCTTCATCATTCTATAGCTTTTCAAATTTTTGTTTGTCCCCTGTCATATGACTGGAGCATCCACTATCAAGTATCTAAGGTGCAGATTTGTTCTGTGCTTTAAATACTGTCTATAAAATCAAGGATTCCTTTTCTTCCTTGGGTTGCTCCTTTTGTTTCCACTCTGATTTGATTGCATTTTTGGTCACTTGCTTTGAATTTTCTTTGTCAATAGCCTGTGCCTATTTTTCAGGGAATTTTCTATTTTGTTTCCAACCATTTAGTTGAAATTTTCTTCCTTGATGTTTATTTGCAGCAAATGTACTTCAAAAATTTCTCGCAATGTGCCCATAATTATGATAGTTATAACATTCAACTGCATAATCCATTAATGGTGAAAAAACATTTCTACTGGAATAGTTCCTTTGTCCTACTTTATACTTGCAATCATAAATCTTATGTCCATAACTATTGCATTTAAAACAATAACCAGAAAAGGAATGAGTGAACCTGGGTGATGGTCTTTGCCATTTTGTAGTGGGAGCCATAAATATTCTTTTCCTCTAATGAGTGACTTTGGTGAATCCATCATTGTCAATACTCCTCTCTTGCTTGACATTATTGCTTTCTTTTGAATGATTCATTTTTTCTTAATTAACCCTAATCTTGCCTTCATTCTTTATGGGTTCTATAGTTATGGCCTTTGATCCATTTGATGATTCTCCTTCAACGAAGCCTAACCCAAATTTGATGCCTGTAGACCTTTGGTTAGTTAAAATCTCATCCAGCTTCATAGAACTTCCTTCAAGTTTGTGATAGCAAGTCATTTTTTGATTCATCTCTTCTAGCTGTATCTTTAAACCAACAATCTCTTCTTTTAGCTTGCTGCACTCATCTATTTTCATGATTAATTGTACTTCGATATATTTAGATATTTTCTTAAATTTGTCTATCTGTACTTTTAAGCTGGTTATGATCTCATTGGCATCCTCAAGCTTTCTTGAAGTTTTCTTATTCTTTTTCCTTTCTATACTTAGCTCTTGAAGTGCAGCGACCAACTCACCTTCCAGATCTACTTCAACCTCAGCCTCAAATTTTTTATCACCTTCCTATTTTTCTTTTGTTCTTTCTTCTTCGAATGCCATGAAAAGAGCTTCACCTATTTCTTCTTTAGAATTCTCATCAGAGTTGTCTTCTGAAGAACTGACATTCTTGGATATGAAACTTTTCTTCTTGTAGTTTCCTTTTCTAAAATTTGGTTTCTTCTTCCAGTCACTTCTTTCTTGATGTGAACCTTCATCACTTTTGATTTTCTCATTAAGTGGACATTTAGCTACAAAGTGTCTAATGCTTCCACAGTTGAAACACTTAAATGGTAGCTTTCCTCTGTATTTTCCTTTTCCCCTTATTATTTTTTGAACAAAGTTTGCTTCTGTTTCATCTGATGTCTCTTATTCCTCAGATTATTGCTTTGCTTTTACATTTTTATGTGCTTTAAAAGCAACTTCTTTGTCTGTGGGTTTAGTTTTTCCTATTCTCATTTCATATGCAGTCAAAGAACCATGCATCTCATCCATACTAAAAGTATTTAGATCTTTAGCTTCTTCTATTACTGAAACTTTAGAATCAAATATTTGGGGAAGAGATCTTAGTACCTTTTTCATGACGACAACATCTTCCATTTCCTCGTCGAGTCCTCTAATCGCATTAATGATTCCATTAACTCTCAGTATGTATGCCTCAATGTTCTCATCGTCATTCATCTTTAATGCTTCGAACTGAGCTCAATGCGTTTGTAGCTTGGCCTCCTTGATCTTGCCATCTCCTTCATGAATGCTCTTTAGTTTTTCCCACATGTCCTTTACCATTTTGCAACTCATAATCTTTATCAGTTCGCTGTCCACTAAATCGCACATGATAGCATTTTTGGCTTTAGAGTTATTCTCAAACAATTTCTTACCAGAAGCATCGGTTGGAGGAGTGGTGGGTATTGTGTATCCACTTTCTACTGACTCTCAAATGTTGAATCCCAAAGCACATAGATATGTCTACATCTTAAGTCTCCAAAATGAGTAATTTGTTTCATCAAACAATGGTGCTTTGTTTGAAGAGAATCCTTCACCACTTGCCATTGTATTACTTCCAAGATCACCTTAGCCGATTAAGCTTGTTTAGAAACTTAGCTCTGATACCAATTATTAGTCTCACAATGACACTGAGAGGGGGGGTGAATCAGTGTAGCTATTCAAATTCAAATCTACAACTCTTAATACTGAAACAATGAATATTTAAATTAGATAATGCAAATATCACAAAAGAGCATTCCACAACACATGATGTAACGAGGTTCACCAATTTGGCTACTCCTAAAAAATGACTACTTGGATTACCATACAAATCTAGCCTTTGCAAAACACCAATTTTACAATCACTTTACCAGCACCAACTAGAAGGAGCACCAACCCCTAATTTATCTGCACCCACAGAAAGGAGCACCAACCCCTAATTTATTTGCACCCACAAAAAGGAGCACCAACCCCTAATTCCAAGCACCAACTTGGTCTGCAAATATGAAGCTATAATATTGACATAAAAATGCCTTCACTTATTCAAGACCCTGACTGGTCTATTGCTAACCCAACCTCTCTCACTATTCACCAAAATACCACACACTAAAGGCTCTGCTTGCTGCACTTTTTATGGCTCTCACGGATCTGCTCAGCTCTCTCTTGCAACACTCTTTCAACCCTCTTCTAACAACACTTTTTCTATCTTTCAGTAGCTTTTTAATTCTCCACATAGACCTCCTTTTATAACAGAATTATGATTCTATTTTTAGCTTCCATATTTTCACATGCAGCTCATTAATAAAAAATTCTATTTTCAACTTCCTTTATTTCATAGTATTCTTTCATTCATCCTATAAATAGTTACGGTTCTTTGTTTGGTCTTCGACTGATGACTTTCAGTTTAACCATCGCTAGATGCATTCACTTCGTAACTGACCTTGTAACTGTCATTCTGACTCCAGTTCACTGTTCTTATTTTAGCTACATGTTTTTTCTCTGTAAATGCACTTGTAATTGTTGTATTACTTCAGTTAACTCTTCTTATTTTAGCTGCATGTATTTCTTCTACAACTGTCCCTATAACTGTCATGGAACTTCAGTTAACTGTCACATATCTTATTTCGGTTGGGTTCTCTTCTTGCTCGCACCAACGAGACCTGTCGCAAAATCGTGACACTTCTGCCTCTTTGTTCTCTTCTCGGCTTTGCACCCGCAAAAACATGACATGTCGCGATATCGTGACACTTCTACCTTCTTACTTTCTCTCTCCTCCTTAAGTCATGAAAATGCGACATGTCACGATATCGCGACACTTTTTTCTCCTTGTGCTTTCTCTTTGCCTTCGGGTTGCGAAAACCTAACATGTCACGATATTGCAACACTTTTTCTCCTTAGCTCTTTCTCCTGCAACATGTCATGAAATTGCGACACTTTTTCTTTCGAACTCTCTCTCCTACAACATGTCACAAAATCATGACACTTTTTTGTCCGTACAATCTTCCTTGCAATATGTCATGAAATCATGACACTTTTTCGTTCGTACAACCTTCCTTGCAATATGTCACAAAATCATGACACTTTTTCGTCCATACAACCTTCCTTGCAATATGTCATGAAATCGCGACACTTTTTCATCCATACAATCTTTCTTCGCTTTGGACCGCAAAAATGAAACATGTTGCGAAATCATGACATCTTTTTCTCTCTCCTCTTTCTCTTCACTTTGGATTGCGAAAATGAAACATGTCACGAAATCGCGACACCTTTTTATCTCTCCTCTTTCTCTTCACTTTTGATCGTGAAAATGAAACATGTCGTGAATACGCAACACATTTTTCTCTCTCCTATTTCTCTTCGCTTTGGATCGCAAAAATGAAACATGTCATGAAATCGTGACACCTTTTTCTCTCTCCTCTTTCTCTTCGCTTTGGATCGCGAAAATGAAACATGTCGCGAAATCACGACACTTTTTCTACTTGTCTTTTTCTCTTCCAACATGTCATGAAATCGCGACAGTTTTTCTTCCATACTATCTCTCCAAACATGTCATGAAATCTTGACACTTTTTCTTGCTTGTGCTTTCTCTTTGAACATGTCACGAAATCGTGACAGTTTTTCTTGCTTGCGCTTCCTCTTCGAACATGTCGTGAAATCGTGATAGTTTTGCTTGCTTGCGCTTTCTCTCCAAACATGTCGTGATATCACGATAGTTTTTCTCTCTCCTCAATATGTCATGATATCGCGACAATTTTTCTTTCTTGCGCTTTCTCTTCAAACGTGTCGCGATATCGTGATAGTTTTTCTCTCTCCTCAATATGTCACGATATCACGATAGTTTTTCTTTCTTGCACTTTCTCTTCAAACATGTGATATCATGTCAGTATTTCTCTCTCCTCAATATGTCGCGATATCACGATAGTTTTTCTCTCTCCTCAACATGTCGCAATATCGTGATAGTTTTTCTTTCTTTCAACATGTCGAGATATCGTGATAATTTTCTTCCTTGTGATTTTATTTTGATTTTTTGCATATGGGCCACTTCTATCTTTTGGATAATCATTATACATATTCTGAAGAATCTCTTAACTCCTATCCACTGCATCAACCAATCTGTCTGACTGTGTTGACAAGAATGACAATACTGGTTCTGCATCTTGGCAATTATTACATGAGTCCTATGTTTAAACCTCTGATCAACACATTCTAAGTCCCTAAGGTCTTCCAAATTTTTAGGAGTGACCCTTTTAATATTATTGTGACCCATATTTTTTGAAATCACCTAGGCTTCATTTCCTATTGATTTCCCTTTTTCTATTTCTACAGCCATCTCAGGTAGCTCTACCCCTTTTTCTCTATTTTCTCTACATGCAATTCATGCATTTCATAGGGTGATAGAGGATTTTGTTGTGCTTCAAGTCCCTTGGGAATATGATCTTCTTTCACACCCTATTCTATTTTTACATCTTAATTGTAAACTTACTCTTCAATAGTCTTCCCTATTCCTATGAATGCTTTAGAGCCATGTTCGATATATGCTTTTTCTTTGCTAGGATTTTCCAGTTTTGGATCAGAGGGCTCCAATGCACTTGAAAAATCAAGCTTTAGCAATTTTTGAGGATCACTAGATTGTTCTAACGCCTTAGTAGCACTAATAATTTCTAGTGCTTTATCTTATTTTTCCTTCTACTTAGGTCCCTTAGCCTACATGAATTTCAACCACCATTTTTCATTGCCCTTGCCAATCCTGAAATGGTGATGGTATAATTGGATTAAACCATGGTGTTTCAATTGATATTTTCCTTCTCTAAATCTGGAGGCAATATCATGTAATGCAACATTGAGATAGTAAGGTAAATTAACGTAGATATGGATTATCCTCACCATGTTTTGAGTGTATCAGCATCTCCAAATGTGGTCTAGACAACGAAGTGAATTATCCATCGCAGGTAAGGTGTTTCATTACCTAGAGGAAAATGATATCCTATGGTTTGGCAATGCTAGTGCACTTGAGTCCCTTGCAATTATTATGATGGATGTCATAGATTGGTTATGGGTCTCCCACCTTTCTAAATTTTGAGAAGAGCATAGTGAGGGTTTGAAAAAATTCTTGACCAACAAGTGGAAACCCAAATATTGCTCTAAGTACAATAGGGTTTATAGGAATTTTAACTCCATTGACCTTAGCAAATCCATCATTGGATTTTAGGTTTAACTATCTCAAAATATCACAAGCCTCAATATAAATAAGCCACCATATTATAGGTCAAAATATTAATAATCAAGGGGGGCAAGAGTGCGGGAGGTCCCCTGCTCTGGACGGGTGGAACTCCATTTCAAATTTCCTGCCTCTCCCTCCTCCAATCCTGCTGATCTCTATTGGGTAGATCTCCCTAGGATCTCTTTGTTGCATTTTTAGGACCTCCATGGGACCCTCCTATGCTTCCCAAGATGTGTTGTCTCGTCCTAGTGTTTATGCTATGCCTTGGCTTGTTTGTTTGGAAGTTTCTTTCCCTAGAGACACCTAGTGGTGGTTGGTTTTTGAATGGCTTGGCTCATGAGTGGGAGTTGTAAAACCTTTCCTGACATACATTTCTAGTCTTTGGGAGGGTCCTGTGATTTTTGTTATCTACAAGAAAGGTTTCCTTTCTTCTTCTCTAGAGTTTGGATTTTAAAAGGGGGTCTCCCATCTTGTTTTTTTGTCTTATTTTTAGCCTGGGGTCTTATCCTGCACCTTTTATGGTCTTGGTTTGGGACCATGTTTTTATTGTCTTCAGTTGGGTGAATCTTGTGGTTGTTTCAATATGGGCTTTTGGGAGTGGGTTTGGGATATTCTATTATTAGAAGATCCATTTGTTGTCCATTTTGGGGATTACCTCTGGATCTGTTCTCTACAACTCCTTTCTGGTATTTGGGGTATGATGGTGATTTATCGTGTAGTTGTAGATGATGGTGTCTTATGGTTTCTTCTTGGATGGACGTCTAGTGGGATTGGTGGTTTTTTGATATGGGTAAATTTATGATGTATATTTTCTACAATTTCTTTGGTCTTGGGTAAGGACCCATGCTTTCTTATTTACTGCAAAAGCTTATCTTTGATGACTAGTTGTCCTTGTGTGTGGTTTTCCTCTCTAGTATCAAGATGTCATGGTGGATTGATTCTTCTCCAAGCTTTCTTGTACCTTTCCTGTGCATCATGTCTCCTTTACAGTGAGATATTTGTGCCTATGGTGTCTCCCCATGCTACTGATCTGCTTTACAAGTTGTCACTATTCTAGCAGGATTATCTTTATCAGGTTAGTGTTTGGGTTTCCCATGCCTTATTGGATGGGTTTTATAGTTTACCTATCCCATTTTGGGTAGGTTTTATTTCTTCTCAAGACTTTTGGTCAGGTTATTATTTTGCTACACCTGGGCTCTCGAATTTTCCTAAATCTAGCATCATGCCTTGTTGATGGGAAATATCTATCTTTAGCTACGTTTTCAGGCTCTCACTAGACAATTTTTCATCTTGAACAATTTTTTGGTTTTCTTGTGCTAGTTTCTAGGTTATGGTCTTGTTTTGGGTAGGTTTTTTTGGATGGGATGCCCAGTTTCAAACTTTGCCAGCTGGTATCCCTTTATTGGTCCCTCTTGGACGGGAGTTTTTAATATAATTTTTAAATTTTAGGTATGTTCTTGTCAGATCTCCCGTGTTGGATGGGTTTATACTTTTGAGGTTTGTCCTAAGCTACAACAAGATGGATTTTTTTATTATTTAAGTTGTTAATTTTTGTTTGTCCCGGGCTCCCATAAACTAGGTTTTTTTATGTTTTTAATTTTTTGTTTGTCCCAAGATCCCATAAGTTGGATGTCCTAGTTTGTGCTGCGCGGGATGGTCCTTCTTTTTGATGTTATGAGATTGTCCCACTGGGACCATCTCCTATTTATTTTTATGGAGAACTTATCTTTGCGAAGATCCTCTCCCTGAACCTTATGTAAAAGGTTTTGGGACCCTTTCAAAACCCTATTATCAATAAATAAAAATCAATAATCAAGAGTAGAATTATATGTATGAGCAATCAAATATATATTCATTCCAATATAGTAATGAAATAACATTCACTTGTAATATCAAATATGAATGTAAATGGTCAAAATCATTCATGTACATGTGCTCAAAAATTTGTATACAAGTTTTATTATCAATGCTTACTATGAGGTGGTCGCTACAAGTTGTTTTCTCTCTTTTTTTAATTACTTCATTGATATGTATTATATGGAGCTTTGTATTCATAATATAGACATATTAATTTAACTCTTCTATACTTGTCTATTGTACTCACATATCCGGGAGATGTGACCTTTCTTATTATTGAGTTTTGGCTTCTCATCGTGCCACTTGTATACTAGACTCTTCACTCTCTTCTTACATGCATACTTGAATCTATAACACTTGAACACTTCTACATGACTCTTAATCTCCTACATGCACTCCTAATACAAGATACTTGTGCACATCCTCACTTTACATATTTGCACACTTACATACATGACACTTGTGCATATTCTCTCAATACACACTTGCACTCTTACTTACATGACACTTGTGCATATCCTGCACATTGCACTCTTACATGACACTTGTGCATATCCTACACATTGCACTCTTACATGACACTTGTGCATATCTTGCACATTGCACTCTTACATGACACTTGTGCATATCTTGCACATTGCACTCTTACATGACACTTGTGCATATCCTGCATATTGAAACTTACATAAAATAGAAATATAAATCACTCATCTAAACTATATACACAAACCCTAATCTATTATATATTTACATTTGTACAATAAAGGTACCATGGTGGTACATTTGCATGTACCAAGTAATGTAATATTCTCCAACATCCATCACACAAACTCTTGGCAAATTTCTCTATAATTTCAAGGTTGTACCCTTTGAATCAATAGAAGAATTGTAGCTATCCCGTATCATCAAAAATCTATGCCACTTTTAGATTTTGTTTCAGTTCAACCATGTTATTTGGTTCAAACTTCCTCGTTTGAGCCATGTTTTCTTTTTATTGAACTAGTTCATAGGGTTGATTGATAGTGCTACTCATTATAGAGAAAGGATGACAAAAGAAAAGTACTATTTACACTTGCATAGAAAAGGTGGCTTGTTAGTTTCATCAACTTACCACCATGCATCAGATTGGGGTAGATCTAGAGCTAGATCCCATTCTAACCATCATGTGCCATGTGTACAATGGAAAAATACTAGTGCAACTCGAAAAACATGTCTGCATAGTTTGTGCTCAGAAGCATTTTGAATTTTCTATGGAGGTATGTTTCCCATGCATATTGCACCTTTTTTGGTGCTAGAATCATCTTTTTTTTTCTAGGATTCCCATGCAAATTACAGTGTTGTCATCCCTTCACTTCTAAAGGATTGTTGCCATGTGGATCACCTAAGAAATTTATAATTTTAATTGAATCTTTGCCATGTGGAGTGTTTAGCTATTGTATGCTAGAAAGTTCTTGTTTGACATTGATCAACATGGTGGTTTGGCACTAGATTTATTTTGTGCCTATTTTTTGAGCATCAAAATTTTTGAGGCAACATATAGTCTATGGTGCATAAAGAGAGGTTTAAAAGGAGGCCCTAGTGGATTGGAATTGGTTTGCATGGCACTAGATTTATTTGGTGCCTATTGACTGAGCGTCAAACTTGTTGAGGCAACATATCTTTCTAATGTTGTCTCAACAAGTTTTATGCTCAATAAACAGGCATAAAAAAATATAGTGCCATGCAAACCAATTCCAATCCACTAGGGTATCCTTTTAAACCTCTCTTTATGCACCATAGACTATGATGTTGCTAGAATTATGCAAAATTTATGAGACTAAATAAATTAAATAGAAGATAACACAAACCTTTTTAGAAGAGATTAATCATGATGCCTTAGAAAGGGTAGGAACCTATTATTAATCCAAGATAACATTCAAGGTTAAAAAATGAACTAGAAGAAATACACAAGGGCACACACAAAAATACATATGCCTTTTATTTCAATATTTATTTCATTTTTTTAAATATAGGATGCAATCATGCTTCATTCTTCATGGGAGAAGAGGTTTTTTCCACAACATCCATATTAGACTATAAAAACAAGTAGGCCAAAATATCTTTTGATATTGGTTGATGGTATAGCTTCAACCAATGTTCATTTATCACCATATTTCATCTTGAGCCATCAATAGGTACTAGTCACATAACACAATTGTCAAAAGCTTGATCAATATCATATGGTCATATCCATCGAGTTCAAAGGTTACCCTTGAATTCATGGTATCGAG
Source organism: Wollemia nobilis (assembly GCA_028583015.1). Classification (NCBI taxonomy): domain Eukaryota; kingdom Viridiplantae; phylum Streptophyta; class Pinopsida; order Araucariales; family Araucariaceae; genus Wollemia; species Wollemia nobilis. The sequence continues at coordinate 29,346,332 of JAQPPZ010015413.1, forward strand.
AATCAAACAACAATGCCCAATCATGTGGCTTTTACTAATTGCTTTTGATGTATCTATTATGCCAAATATTTTATTGTTTCTAGATAGTATCGATCTGGTGAGAGACATCCATTAACTCATTAAATACATTAAGTTGTAAAACTCTTTCCTATTGTACCTGTGATAACTCAATACCAACATGAAGTGTGTGCGTAAATTTTGTAATTCAAATTCAATAGATAAAATGAGTTTCTTTCTATGAACTAATTCATAAGGGATGAATCCAATGGTGGACTTCCAATCTCTATTCATAGTAATATTATAAGCCCACATATGCTCTAACAATCTACTAGCCCAATATTTCCTATGTGAAGCTACTATTTTCATTAAAATATTTTCTAGTTCTTTATTAGTAACCTCTATTTAATCATTGACCTACGGATGATAAGGTGAGGAATTTTTAAGTTTGACTTGCTAATGTTCCATAAATTAATGAATAATTTTTTATGTGAATTTAGGTGCTTGATTAGACACAATTTCATGAGGGGCACTAAAGCACTGAAATATTTATTCATATAAGAAGTCAACCACTTTGTACTCATAGGTATACTAATGAACAATTACTTCAGTCCAATTAGTCACATAGTCTGTGCATACTAGGACATGTTGTTTTCTCTGTGATGGTGGATAAATGGGTTCGACAAAGTCTATGTCCCATTTTTCAAATGGATTTAAAACTATTTGATGTTGAAGAGTTATCTCATTTTATGTAGTAGGTTTCTCCATTCATTAACATTGATCATAGTGGGAAACATATTTCTTCACATCCTTGTGAAGTGAAGGCCAATAATACCCTGTTCATAGATTTTTGTGTGTGGTTTCTTTTTCCAAGTAGTGTCCTTTGAAAGGTTTATTATGATATTTCCAAAGGATATCATAGACCTCATATTCCCTCACATACCTTCAAAAAACATGATTAGGTACACATTTAAACAATAATTCTTTTATCCATTGAAATGATGAACTTTGTTGAACTAATTGGCATATTTCATTTGTAGTAAGGTAAGAAGGAATATTTCTAGTTACCAGGTAGTTGGAAATATTTGCAAACCATGGAGAGCAAGTTGTTATCATGAACAAATATTCATTAGGAAAAGAATCATCTACTGGTTCTTTTTCTTTGGTAGTTTTTAATATCAATAAAAAATCAACAACTATGTTTGCTCTATTGGGTCTATCTACAATGGTGATGTCAAATTCCTATAGTAGTAGTAGCTATCTAACCACTCATTTGCTTACCATTGGTTTGTTTATTAATTATTTAATTACAGAATATTCTAATGCATGTACATAGGGTATCCTATGATATAATGATACAATTTATTGGTGGTGTAGACTACTGCCAAAAAATCTCTTCTAGTCATGGTGTAGTTCTTTTCAACACTCGTTAAGTTTTTACTAATATAGTAAATAGCATAATTTTATATTTTCCTCATTTTTTTGATCAAGGACAACACCTATTGTGGTGTTGGAAGCTCCCAATTAAGTCCTCTCAGTATTGGTGCAATGGTCAACTTGTCAACTTTAAACGCGTCTTGATATTCTTTGGTCTACTTAAAATCAATCTTTTTGGTAAGGAGAGTGAATAATGGAGTAGTGAGTTTTATAAAGTTTTAAATAAACCATTTATAATAACTAGTGTATCATAAGAAGCTCCTAATGTCTATTTTTATTTTGAGGTGGAGGCAATTGACTTATAACTTCTATTTTCTTAGGATCCATTTTTATGCTTGTGACTGAGATATGGTACCCTAACACAACTCCTTCATCCATAATCATGAAGCACTTCTTGTTGCTCAGAGATAGATTATGGGATTTGCATAAGGTAATAAATTGATCTAGATTATGGAGAGCTATGTAAAAGGTTTCTCCAAAAACCATGAAGTTGTCCATATAAACCTCAATAAATTCATTCACAAGATATGCAAAAATATCAATTGCTCATTGAAAATTATGGGAATATTACACAATCCAAATAGCAAGGCTCTATAGGCAAATATTACCTAGGGGCACATGAAGGTGGTTTTGTTCCTATATTTTGGTTCCACCTGTATTTTGTTGTAACCATTAAAATCATATAGGAAAGAAAAGTATTTCTTTCTAGAGAGGGTATCGAGTACTCGGTCTAAAAAAGGTAATGGAAAATGGTCTTTTGTGTGGCTTTGTTGAGTTCTCTATAATCAATGCCCACTCACATGTTTCCATTATTTTGGGAAAAATAACCAATGGTGAGATTGGCTATTAGAGATTGGGTAGATAAGTCCTACATATAATAGCTTCTCAATCTCATTCTTTACCATATTTCTCAAAGCAAAATTTACCCTCCTTTGGCATTGGCAGACATGTTTCTTCTCAGTGGTATAGATTCTATGAGTGCATATTTTAGGACGAATTACCTTCATATCACTATAGTCCCATGTAAATGCATTAACATGTCAACTTAAGACATCGAATAACTTAGCTTCTTCTACATCTAACAACCAACTATTAATATTGATGAATTTTCCTAGTTGTAATTCTATTTGTTTGGTGCCTAGTTGCATCGAGTTAATTCCTTTACTTAACAACGAGTTTAAAAACATTTAAAAGACAATAGGAGGTGCCTTTGTTGTCCATGTGTTAGAGTGGATGGACTATCTTGTAGTGACACTGGTGACAAAGATTTAGAGATTTTTTTCTCATCCTTCCACAAATATGTGGACTATAGTACCCTCATCATTTAAGAAAATATTCATTTGAAGATTTGAACAAGATAGTTTTATCTTCAAAGAGAGATACTTCTAATGGATATATCTCTTTTGTATGCTCTTTTACTATGACAATAGCCAGATGAGTAAGATTATTTTATTCACCAAGTTCTTCCACCCATAGATTTCTAGAGAAATCCATGAAAGGCCTAGTTAGAGGGTATAGAGAAATATTTGTGGTATTCAATCCATTAGAGATAGTCATATCCCTAGAATGAAAATCTATGAATGTAGTAGTTGTAGCCAAGCAAGGTCATCCAAGGGTTAATAAATAACCACTCATCTTGGTCCTTGGTTGGAGAATCATGAAATCAATAGGATATTCCCATGATTCTACAATTGCTAGCACATCTTATACTATTCCTTTAGGTTGTGCTATAGATTGATTCCCTAGCTAAATTATAGTAGAAGTAGTTTACATGTTGGTCAAGGATAATTGATTCATCGTTTTAGTAGTCATGATATTGTTGTTGATCCTAAGTCAACAAAGACATTCAATATTTTTGTTATATTGATGGAAATAGTAATGATAATATTTTTGAGATCTCCATATTTGGGTGGAATGAGTTTTCCTTCTAAGAGGTTAGCTAATCTTCCATCCACTTGTGTGGTTTTTGGATAAGCCTTTCATTTCCTTCTAGGTTTCTTAACACACATATCTTGGATAACCTTGTTGAAGATCAATATATACTTGATTGCTTGGAGTAAGAGGATTATTATGTTTAACTATTTTAGCTCTATTAAAAGATTATATTCCTTAGAGTGCTCTTCTTTAGGTTCTAATATTTTAGGATATGGTGCTTGATGTATTTCTAAAGGTATGCTTTTTAGAATATTTTATTCTTCTTTATTTGTTGTCTTAGGATTTGGGGTAGTAGTTTCTCTTTCCTCTTGGAATTCTATTTTAGGGGGCTTTGGATCAGGCAATACCTTTCTTGAGTGAAGTTGCACATTATCACAATTGATAGCATTGATATTAACTACGTCATTATACTCTGTATTGTAGACTAGGGATTCCTACATATTATTTGGTGTGGCCATAGGTTGAGCCGGTAGGGTAGGTTGCTTTGGAGGTTGTGATTGTACTATTTGGGAGGCACCAATAGGTCCTAGTGGCAATGCTTGTTGTTGACTTTGAAATTGTCATTAGCCCCTATAAGGTTGATTGGATTGGAATAATCTTGACCATTGTTGGTTTTAAGTGACCATGATTGATTAGGCATTTTTTTGCATCCATGGTAAACCATCCATAATTATTTAGAAGATGTAGACTAGGGGTACTGGCCATTGTTATTATTATGGGGGTATATTCCATGAAGTATTCCATGAATTTTGTTCCCATGGTGCTCTTTTTTTATGGAAAAAAATATTTTATTAACCCATAAATTTGAGTTCCTCTGTATTAGGAGGACTCCTTTCAAGGGTAGCATTTATTATTAGTAAGATATCACACCATTTTTAAGGGTGAATTCTCTCATAGATACTATAGATATTGGTCTTGTTGAGAAGGCATTTTTTCAAAGCATGTTTCTACCTACACCTTGGACAATATATGGTAAATGGTTTATTGGCCTTGGTATTAGCTTATATTTTGTCCAATATTGTGTTTAAGTGTAGGAGAATATTGGTTTCGAATTTGACAAATACTTCTAATGGTTACCCTATATTACTACCACTCTTTTCTACTCAATATCTACAAGTTTCTCTCCTTGTTCAGGAGTAGTTCCTACATAGTTCCATAGTATAAAAAATATCTAGCTTGTTCACATCACCTTTTCCCATGAGGTTCAAGATACCCCTTGAATTATATTATAATCCTCACAAAAATATTATTTTAACTAGTTCTAATTCCATCCCTTCCCTACATTTTTTGTGAACAAAGAGGAATCTATCTATGTAATCTTCAAGAATCTCATCTTCATTTTGTTTTATCCTTAATAGTTATTTTTTACCCTTGACATGATAGTATTCCTAATATTTCTCTAAGACCTTTCCATATTAGCCTAGCTATGAATGCATTTTGGGTCTAACCCCATGAATTTTCAAATAGTTGCATCCTTGACCATGGAGAAAAATAGTTTTAGTTTAGGATTTTCAATTTTATAATCATAAGATTATGAAAAGGTATTTCTACCTTTTATTTTTTCACTAATTAACCTGATTCTGAATTCACTTAATTAACATAATATCAATGAGTAAGAGATCAAACAAAAAACCAATAGACCGAACGAAAGTAAATGAAATAAATTTAAATCAAATCCTGCCACTTAAGGAGGGTTGGTCCTCACCACTTGGAGGGCTCAGCCCTCTACAAATGCAAATGAATAGTTTGAGATAAATATGAATTTCAAATTAAATCAAGAACCTATGTTAATAATAAATTTAATCAAACAATCCTTGGAAACCTAACATAGTCGACTAGCTATGTTAGGTATGTAACATGGCTCCCCTCCTCGGAAAGCTTTGTCCTCAAAGCTGGAAATGTCTGGAAAATACTTTCAGGTTCCCATGTAGCATATTATTCAGGTAGGTCCTGCCATTTGATGAGGAATTCTTACATGTGATAAGATCTCAGCATATGTGTTCTTCTTTGTAAAATTGCTTCAGGCTAGAGATATATACACCCTTCTTCATCAAGTACTAGTAATTTTGACTGAGATTGTACTTTTTGATCGATCACCTTTTGAGACAGGACACATGAAATACTAGATGTATACGAGATGAGAGAGGAAGATTTAGTTTATATGCCACTTCTCCAATGGTATGCACTATTTTGTAAGGGCCATAAAATCGTGGAGCCAAATTTTGATTGGTCTTGTTTTTAGGGTTGCAAACATAGGAACATCATATCACCTATATTAAATTGTCTTTTCGAATGGTGCGTGTCTTGCTGCTGCTTCATACGATTTTGTGCTTAGATCAAGTTGTCTTTGAGAATGTTGAGCATTGACTATTGGTGTTGGAACCAATCATCTACTTGGGCCACTTTGGAAGATCATGGTACATAATTTTCTATTGTTGATGGTTTAATTCTATATAATGCTTCAAATGGCGACATATTAATGGTATAATGGTACAAAGTGTTGTACCACCATTCTGCCAAGGAAAGCCAATGAATCCATTCATATTGTTTATCCTGAATAAAATATCTTAGGTAGGTACCCAAAAATTTGTTAAATACCTCAGTTTGGCCATATGTTTTTGGATGGTATGCAGAGGACATATTCAACTTGGTACCATTAATATGAAATAATTCTTTCCAAAAAATGCTAGTAAAGATGGGATCACGATCACTTACAATATTTTTTGGCATTCGATGCAATTTGAAAATTGAGTCCATAAATACCTTAGCCACTTTGCTTGCTAAAAATGGATATTATAAATCCTGGAAATGAGCATATTTGGAGAGGTAATCTACTACCACAAAAATTACTATTTTGTCTTTTGATTTAGGAAGACCTTCAATAAAATCCATTGAAATATGTTCCCATTGATGATCTGGAATAGGTAATGGTTGAAGCAATCCTAGTGATTTGATTATCTCACCCTTATTACACTGGCTACTTCGCATTCAACCACCCATTGTTTGACCTCTACTTTTAATCCTTTCCAACAAAAGGATTGTTTTATCCACATATAGGTTTTAAAAAAGTCTGAATGTCCTATTGATGGAGAAGCATGCAATTCATATATAATCCTTGATTTGATTGTATAATTGTGTGGAATGTAAATGGATTATTTCTTCTTAACACCTTGTCATCATAGGAAAAAAGAGGATGATTGGATGAACCCAACACCAAATCCTAAATTATTTGAGCAGTTTTTGTATTGGAAAACCATTCTTCTTGCAGCTGAGAAATCCACTGAGAAAATGGACCTAAAATAGCATTAATAACCACTTCATCTTCATATTTTTGTGATAATGCATCTGCTACCACATTTTGTTTTTCTTTCTTATACTCAATAATGAAATCATATCCCAATAATTTTGTAAACCACTTGTTTTGTTCTGGATAAGAAAATCGTTGTTCTAAAAAATGCTTGAGACTACTATGATTGGTTTTAATAATAAAAAAACCACTGATTAAGTAATATCTCCATTTGTCCACTGCATGTAGAATAGCCAAAATTTCTTTCTCATATGTGGACCTTACCAAATTTTATCCTAAAATTTATTTACTTTCGAATGCCAAGGGATGAACCTCCTGTATTAGTACTGCCCCAATACTTGTTCTTGAAGCATCACATTCAATCACAAATGGTTTGTGAAAATTTGGAGTTGCCAAAACTGGAGTAGTACACATTGCTTCTTTGAGGGCCTCAAATGCTTGAGTGGTTGCTTTCAACCAATGAAAAACATCCTTTTTTGTAAGGGTCATGAGAGGAGCTGTAATTTTTCCATAGTTATGCATAAAATTGTGATAGTAGCCAATAAGGCCTAAAAAACCATGCAATTTATTGATGGTCTTAGGTAAGGGCCAATCCTGAATTACATTTATCTTATTAGGATCCACTTTAACACCCTCTTGAGAAACTATATGACCTAGGTACTCAAATTTTTGAACACCAAAAGAGCATTTAGAGCGTTTGATAAATAATTTTTTCTTGTGTAGTATATGAAGAACCCTTCCCACATGCATCAGGTGATCATTCCATATTTTACTATATATGAGTATGTCATCAAAAAAGAGTAGGACAAATTTATGAAGTAAAGGGTGAAACACATGGTTCATGAGACTTTAGAATGCGGATGGGGTATTAGTGAGACCAAAAGGCATGACCAGGAATTCATAGTGACCTTCATGAGTACGAAAAGCTATTTTGGGAATATCCTCTTCCCTAACTCTAATTTGGTGAAACCCAAAATGTAAATCCAATTTTGTAAAAAATTTTACACCATGTAGTTCATCTAGTAAATCATCGATGATAGGTATAGGGAATTTATCCTTGATGGTGATTTTGTTAAGGGATGAAAATATGGACACATATGCCAAGAATTATCTTTTTGATGGGCCAAAACTATTGGTGAAGAATAGGGACTAGTGTTGTGATGGATGACTCCATTTTCTAATAGTTCTTGGATAATTCTCTCAATTTCTATTTTTTGAGGCTGGGGATATCGATAAGGATGGATATTATGAGGAAAAATTCCTGGAACAAGGTGTATGGCATGGTCATGGGATATTTTGGGAGGTAGTCCCTTAGGTTATTCGAAGACATCATCATAGTTAGCTACAATGTTGTGTAGATATTCTAATTGAATTTTTGGAATGGCTTGTGCTTGTCGTTCCATACAATTAATTTGAGCAATGAATCCATAGCTTACTTTTCTTAATATTTTCTCCATGCTGTGAAAACTTACTACCCGTGATGGAGGTTTTGGAATTCCTTGGAGGTGAATGGTATTTCCCTTTTCTTTCCATTCCACCAAGCACTATCTGTAATTAAAATTGATTGTGTCCAATTGTTCTAACCATTCAACTCCCAAAATGACTTATGAATTCCCTATATTCATAACAAAGAGAGGTCCATGCCACGTATAATTTCCCATTTGTAATGAAATTGGATATGCTCTACCAATACATTGGGCATTTCCTCTATTTTCAATTATAACTTGAAACTTATCTTGATTGGAGGATTTAATGTGTAAGTTTAATGCCCTAGCTATTTTTGTATCAATAAAATTATGAGTACTTCCTGAATTGATCAACACATTTACCCTCTTTTATCGAATAAATCCTAATACCTTGATTGTTTTGTGAGCTGATAGTCCCATCAGAGCATGTACTAAAATTTCCATAGTGTCCTCTTCAACTATTACCTCCCTGGGTTCAATTTGGTCTTCATTTATGGGAAAGTTAGGTGAGTTGATATTTCCTCTTCCTCTTCCTTGTCAACATATTTGATGTGAAATTTTTTTCGTGGTACACACGCCTAATATTTTGGATGGTGATTGTGAAATTTATAGCAAAAATATCTTGATGGTTGATCATTTCTACGAAAATAGGTGTTGTGGTATTGATGTCGACTATAGGAATCACACCGGATAGATGTTTCCAATTGCACCTTCTTCTTAGCCAACTTGGCAATTTTTGAAAATATTTTTCTACCTTTTGTTTTGTCACTAATTAACCTAATTCTGAATTCACTCAATTAACGTAATATCAAAAACGAGTAAGAGATATCAATCATAAAACCAACATATCGAAAGCAAGTAAATGAAATAAATTTAAATCAAATCCTGCCACTTAAGGAGGGTTGGTCCTCACCACTTGGAGGGTTCAGTCATCTACAAATGCAAATGAATAGTTCGAGATAAAGATGGTTTCCAAATTAAATCAAGAACCTATATTAATAATACATTTAATCAAACAATCCTTGGAAACCTAACATAGTCGACTAGCTATGTTAGGTATGTAACAAATTGACATACGACATTGAACTCAAATAAAAATTGACATACGTATTTTGTTGTTATTCCCCTAAAGATAGGTAAGTTTGATGGAGAAATGTTTTTTCATAGGGGCTTGTATATTGAGGTCTAACAAAATAGGATATGTAAAGGTCCTAGAACAATTACTAGTTTCACAATGATGTATGTCACTTTGTCCATCCTTTACATTGTTTTCACCTTGCCTATCTCTGATATTGTTGTTTTCCCAACAAAAGTTATAGTATTGTCTATATTCTTCAAGATTTTTAAATGGAAGAGGTGGGAAACTACTAAGTTCGAGTTTAGGGAATCCTTTAGATCCTATGGCTTATGATGATCATGTAGTAGTACTTCCTTTGTATATTTGCAATGGGACACTTGGAATCTCAATTGGAGGTAACACAAGGTTATGCATAGTGGCAAATTATTGTTAATTAATGAATATTTGGATTTTCAAAATTTAGAATTTGCGAATATGGGGACCCTTGATCAATGTACATTAGCCCAAAATTGTTGGGTGCAAAATTCTTTTGGGTCGACTTGCCCTAATTTTATAATAATTTGACCATTTTAAGTTTAAATCATCAACATTACCCTTTATAATAGTGGATTTTTTTACCTTGAAATTATAAAAAAAATTGCATTGAAAAAATCACGTATTATACCCCTAGTATATATACTTAATGCGATAGTGATACTCCTACATCTTAAATATTGATTCTCCTCGAGACGATCGAGAGTAGGGATAGACAACCATTAGCAGGAATAGATGCTTAGTAGTAGGAATAGATGACTGGTAGTAAGAATAGACAATATATGAATGATAGTAAGGATATAAATCTGATGATTGGTAGCAAGAATAGCGATTGAACACTGATAGTAGACCTCGAATTCCTGTATAGTAGTAGAATTGTCACAATTTTATTTAATATCATGTTCAATTTCTGACATGAAATACTTTTTTCTATACAAGTAGAATGACACCTAGTGGTAATGGAAAGAAGGAAGGTCAATATTTTAGAAAAAATGGCATCCTATAATATTTTAGCCAGATATCAAAATTGAGTGATACATTGACATCTACACAAATTCAAGGTACATGCCCATTTTACCTATTCAATAGTTAATTTTGGTAAGTAATTCTAAAAAGTGATATAGAACACCTTTGTATGCAAAAAACACCATTGAATCTGATATGGCTACACTTGAAGATATTCCCTAGGATGAGATGCCTTCACATGAAAATATTCTTAACAATGACATGCAACAATCACTTGAAGAGATTCTTGAAACTGTTATACTAACCGAAAAAGAAAGCATTAATTCTAATAAAATGTCAACTTCTAGGGAAAATTCTACTCAAATATCTAAACATAGAAAGAGAAGCAAGTGAATTATTATAAAGACATTTTAGATTGAATGATCATCAAAATATCTATTTATTGATCTAGTGAATCTAGAGAACAATAATGATACACCAACAAAATATATATGCATGATTTGTAGTTGGAAATTAGGAAAGGATCATAAGGTGCAACCTAAGTTGGATATAATAGAAAAATAGTTTATGTGATAGTAAAAGAAAGTGATATAATGACTAAAAAAACAATTAGGTGGAAGGATGCATCTGAATGCATACATGTGAGATATGCATAAGACTATGAAAAAGAGATGAAATGATAAAAATATTTTGTTGAAAATGGTGGAACAATTACAACTCAATTTCAAAAAGTTCATCAAACCACTTTAGTTTCAAAAAATTTATAGTTTGCTATTGTATATACTATTCTTAAAAAGGGTAGACCTATGTCTAATTTTATTGTTTTTAAGCATCTATTTCAATGAGTGATGTGCAAAACCTTTCTAGTGCTCATTGGTTAGATCAAAGTGGTTGGGAAATGGTGAAATGTCTCTAATTCGTTGAGAAGGAAGACCTAAAAGAGAAAGTAAAACATGCAAATTTCATCGCTTTCAGTTGATGAGGTAATTACTATTGATAATACATATTGTATTTACATGCATGTCTACACATTTTAAGATAATTTAAGGAAACCTCATTTACTAGCACTATATAAGATGGTGGAAAATTGTAATACAAAAATTCTTTACAATGTTGTTGTAACTAGTTTAAAGGATATCATGGGAATGGATGATGCAACAATATCTAGTAAGTTAATATGTGTTGGAGTTGACAATTTTATTAGGATGAGAAAGCGTATTGATAGGTTATACTTGTCTAGAGAAAACTTTATGAATATTTTGTTTGATAGTTGTAAAACTTTAACAAATGTCAATGATCTGAAAATATTTTTAAAGTTAAACATCAATGATCATCTTTGTATTAATGTTTAAAAAAATAAGATACCTTTGTATGGTTTTCAAAAGCGATTGGATATAGTTATAGATGATGTTGAACAAATACACATAACATACAATGAATTTGATGCAGTTTTACATAATACAAGGATTAAAATGAAAAAAATAGTAGAAACCTTGACAAGAGAAATAAAAGATCATTTTTTAAAATATAAGTTGCTTGAGGACATGGTGTGTTAACCCTATGTTTTGGGATCCTGGTATTGACTATAATAATACAAGTGAGTTGTTCATAAAATATATGGGTACTCTTATTAACCATTTTACTAAATGTGTGGAAGTCAATAATATTATAATCAATGGTATTCTAAATAAAGAAATTTTGACAAATCAATCAAGCTATTTTGGTATGACAATGATTGATCAAAATTTCCATTTGAATAACCCTCATGAACCAAGTTCTATTACACATTTGTGGAAAAAATTGTATCCCAGTACTGTCTTACAACATAGGATGAGTGAATATTTTTATTTATATGAATTGTGTTAAATAATGATTTTGGGATCTATGGAATATGAAAAGGTTTTTAGTATATTAACTTTTGTGAAATCTCAAGTTTGTAATAGGCTGGATAAAAATTTAGAAATTTATTTGTGTAGCAAGGATCAATGTTATGTGCCCAAACTCAACCACATGAAATAAGAAAAAAGGAGAAGATTTTTGACAATGGAGAGAATGAAAAAACACATTTCTCCCTTTGTGTTATGGAATTATATATTGAGAAAAATGAGATTAGGGTTAGGGTTCCCAAATCCATATTACATGAAATTCAAATGCACATGAAATGCTATTACATAATAAAATAACCTATTCTAATTAGAAATTGTTATCTTTTGAGGATATATACAGTGCGAGAGATCTATCATAGGTCCTAATAAGATGCAAAAAATATGAAATAATGGAATTCTATAGTATGATTAAAATATACTATAAATAGAAAGTGGTAAAAATACAATGCAGTATGGAGGTGATGGTCACTCGATTAATACAAGCTAAAGCACTACATTGTACTCCACTCAAGAGTTCTACCACTATCTACTACTCTCTACTATAATGAACTTGATATAATTGATGTAGACTTGATATAGACTTGGTATAGACTTGATATATACTTGATATATCACTATGAGGCCATTTATATAGGAATATAGATTTCTTGGCCAACACTCTACCTAGTTGTACAAGGGGACACCTTGCACATTACAACTTGTACATTGACACTTGTGAATTTATTACATTGCTTGAAGTAAGTAGCTAGCTCCCCCCTAAAGTAATCTCTTACTCTAACTATGTACCAAATGTGGTACATTTACATGACCCAAATGATGTAATATACTCTAACTCTAACTCTAACACCCCCTTGTATTACATTATTTGGGTATTGAAATTTTCAATATTCAATATAGATATTCTTATTTCAAAAGGTCTTGGAGTTTGTATTATCTTTCTCTGTTTTTTGTAACCTGTTTAAGAAAATAGTTAGTGTCTCCACAACCTATTGTTCTTGCTAAAATAGCTTTGAATTCATAACCATCTGTAGGTTCTTCCAGTTCTTCTACTTCTTCTATCCTTTGATCTAGGTGTCCTTTATGATTCCCTTTTCGATACTCCAATTGAGGATAATTCGGTGGATGCTAAAATTATTGTTGATGAGGATTATTTTGATATTGTCATGGTTGAAATCTACTTTCATTGTTCATCTGATTTCCTTGATTATTATTGTTGGGATTGAATTTGCAATAGTTAGTACTATGACCTTTTCCTTTGCATATCTGACAATACCCGTTATACCATGGTCTTCATCCTTTTGATGATGAATAAATATTTCCTCGTGGATTGTATTTTGATGCCAATGCAGTGTTAGTCATTTCATATTTAACTATATTCTCTACTTCATACTATTGAAGAATATTGATTAGGTCATCAAAAGATGTACCTTTACTTAGGACTTGTAAATATGTAACCAAATGTTTGTAGCTATTTGGAAGTGCTCTCATGGTTACTTGAGTAAGAAACTCATATTTAGTCTCTTCTCATAAGGTTAATATTTTCCCTTTAATATCTGTTAGCTTCCTTAGGAATAGTTCTATGCCCTCGCCACTGTTCATTTTTAGGGAATGTAGTTGAGTTTGAAGATGTAAGATAGTGACTTTATTTTTTCCTTTGAATATCTTCTCTAAAATTTTCCATCCTTCTGTAGATATATTTGCATCATTTTATTCAAACTTTTGAATCTCAGTATCACCTGTGCTTGGTCATGTTTTTGTTCCTTGAGCTATCTCTTGAAGATTTTCATATACTAAAATTACTTTTACCTTGTTTTTCTAGGATAAATAGTTTGGAACTTTAAGTAATTGGGATTCGGCAAGAAAGAATTTGTTTGATGTCGAGATGATCCTTGTGGTCCCTTTTTAAATTCCTTGGTATTTATTTGATGATACCTTTGTGAAATTTATGTTTTGTAGAATACCTTATGACTCCCTAGTGATTTTGGATATGCTATATGAGTGGTAAAGTTGTTAGAGTACCTAGTAATAGATATTTGAGGATATATTATTATATTGTATAAGGGTTGGCATGGGCCACACATAACCCAAGGTTGATTTTATTATAATATTATACATGTTAGGGTACCTAGGAATAGATATTTGGAGATATATTATTATATTGTATAAGGGTTGGCATGGGCCACCCATAACCTAAGGTTGATTGTATTATAATATTATATTATATTATATTATAATATTATATTAGTAGTAGGCTCCCCAAAGTAGAATAAGAAGATGGATATATAAAGAAAAGATATTTATCATTGTAATCATCATGGAGATCAATCATATGTAATCATCTTTTCCTACAAAGTGGCTTATGGGACTTTGACCTCCTTAAGTGGCTCTCTCATCTTGGGAGAACTTATGGAGTTATTTATTCCTTAAGGATTATTATTGGTGTTTTCTTGCCATAATGGTATTATCTATCTCTCTTATTTGTGGATTGTTATTATGGATAATGTATTGTGGATGAATGATTTGATATTTCTGCATATTGGTGAATGATTTATGTTTATAAGAATAAAGTTCTGCAACAAGTGGTATCAGAGCAATGATTTTGGAAAAGTGGGGATTTTTTTGTGGAATTACAGAATTAGGCATTTTTTTTTGGAAAACATCTCATCTTTCAAGAGCCATATCACTACGAAAGTTTATCCGATTTAGGTAATTTTTGGATCAGTATTTTCAAAATTTGAAGAGCTTTAAAATGAGTGGTCATATAAAGACATCTGAGCAGTATTGAGGGAGATACGACCTTATAAAGTCAACCATCTAGAACAAGGGCAGTGATGAATTTTCAATTCACAATTTTTTTGTAAGATGAAATTTGTGAGTTTGGGTAAGCAAATTAGTTGCAATTTAATTTATTTGGAAGAAGAAATGTAGATCTAATGCTTTATGTGGAATTTTAGCTTCAAATCAGTAGAGATATATATATTTTTATAAAACCCTAGTTTGCATTAGGGCATGTTGTATATTGTCATGAAACCCTAGATTTACATTATCTTGAGGGGTGAACTTATGGAGCTACAATTTTTTGGAGTAGATGATATTGATGTTAGAGAGTGGTGGAAACTATTTAGAGACTTGTATTTTTATAAATATGATTTTACTTGGAACCAAATTCTTCCTCGCTATCTTAGAGGAGCAGCTCTCTCTTGGTATAATAGTTCTAATAAATCTAACTTCAGTTGGGAGGAAATGAGGCATGCATTCTTTAGTAAATGGGACCCATACAAAAGAATAGCTAGTTTGCAGGTCACCATCAAAGGATATGAAGAAGAAATAAACATGCTTCAAAAAGAACAAAAGGAAGTAAAAAGAGAGCTAGCAAATTTCAAAGAAGTGGTAGAAGATAAAAAAAATGTCAGTATGCAAACAAAGGAAACCATACCTTTGGTAGAAGATAAATTAAAAAATGGACAAAATGATTTTTTTGGATCCAAGAAGTCTATTTTGCAGGTTCATGAAAGCATTCAAAAGGCACAAGTTATTATTTCCATTGACCCTAGTAGAATATATAATTTTATTAATATTGTGTTGGCTAAGAAGTTGCAAGTTCAAGCAAAAAAAATTAAGGACATACAACTAGAGGGTGAGAATGTTCAAATTTTTGAATATTTGAAGATCACCATGGATAAATATATTTTACATTCAGATTTCTATGCTATTGAGATGGATGATGAGGATATTGTTCTTGGTTATCCTTGGTTAGATTCTTTGGGTATTGTTAACATTAATGTGTAAAAGAAGTTTATGAATTTATGGTATAGGAAAAAGAAGATAACATTGCAGGATATTTCTCAGCTTAAGGATTAAGGATCCAAGGAAAAACAAGAAGTGACTGCAAAGAAACAAATTGAAGAACAAAGAGAAGAACCTAAAATAGAATCTAAGAAGGAAGTAGCAACAATAGAGTCTATGGAAGAAGCAGTAGCACCAAAGTCCATGGAAATAGTAGTAGTAGAGTCCAAGGAAACTTTGATAGAAGAGCACAAGGACACACCAAACAAATGGAACAGGAAAGCACAATGTGTAGAAGATTTTAAAATAGTGGAGCCAAATTTTGAGTAGCCAAAGAAGGTAAAACATCAAGTTAAGGTTGCACCATATTGCCATCCACACCACCTGGAGTGACAACAATCTTGGAAGTATGGCTTAAGGTAGAAATATTATGGTTCTACATGGAATAAGACGAGCACCAACTATGGAAGTGTTTGGCAGAGAAAGCACAATGATCCTAGTTTTTAGATCAGTTCATTAACATCAAGGAACAAGTGGACCCATCATTCAAGTTATCAAAATATAGTAGTAGAAGCATGGAGCCAACAAAGAAGGTTTGGATACTCAAGTAACAAAATGACATACCAACATCAATGTGTTTCACTTGGATTGATGGACGATCAAGATTGGTACCAGTTGCTAACATTGCTTGGAAAATCATATTATCTTGTTTCTTCACATATTTCAAGGATGAAACATTTGTAAGGAGGGTGGGATGTTAGGGTACCTAGGAAAAGATATTTGGGGATATATTATTATATTGTATAAGGGTTGGCATGGGCCACCCATAACACAAGGTTAATTGTATTATAATATAATATTATTTTCATAGTAGGCTCCCCAAAGTAGAATAAGAAGATGGATATATAAAGAAGATATATTTGTCATTTTAATAATCATGGAGATAAATCATATGTAATCATATTTTCCCACAAAGTAGTTTATGGGACTTTGTTGTCCTTAAGTGGCTCTCTCATCTTGGGAGAACTTATGGAGTTAGTCCTTCCTTAAGGATTATTATTGGTGTTTCCCTACCTTAAGGGTATTATCTATCTCTCTATCTCTCTCATTTTTGGATTGTCATTATGGATAATGTATTGTGGATGCATGATTTGATATTTTTGCATATTGGTGAATGATTTATGTTTATAAGAATAAAGTTCTACAACAAAAATGTCTTTTGAAATAGTAGTTCAATTTTGGTTGATTTTGTAATATTTTGTAAATAGCAATAATTAACTTTTATTACTCCTTATTTATCCTATTGAACTAAGCACTTTCTAATTTTATGAGGTTCTAATGGTTGGATTTATTTTGTCCCTTTAATGTGATTTTGAGACAAGTATACCAATTAATTTTCAACCTTGATATTCCTTAATGAACCTCCTTATATATCCCTTGATATTTGATATTTAATATTTCTAAATTTCAATAATCTACTTTGGTGTAGTATTCCATATAACTCCCTAATATGGAATATTAGAAAACAATAATATTTGCAATAATAGAAATTTAATTTTTCTAGGTATAAATCCTTATTTCTCCTATATTTTAAATTGCAAATATTAAGCTATTTTTATCCTTTAATTTTTTCTTTCAAATATGTTTGATTTCCCTATAGTTTCAACCTTGTATTATACCCTTATAACTCCTTTTTAATGAAAGTAAATTAGAATAAGGTAGATTCTTACCTTTATAATGTTGCAAACCTCTACGTATTTGGTGTAGGATTTAGATGTTTATGACAACAATATTTAATGTTTCTCTTGGGTGCTATGAGCAATGGTAGACTTATCTTATCCCTTGACTTCAATGCTTGAATGGTGGCACCTCAAGTCTGGCCTCTTTGACATGCTTTGAAAATCTTGATCGAGAACTTTAAATGCACTTATTTTCTTACGTTGCAACTTGCTACTGCTTTGAATTGCTATTCTATCCTTTGTTTTAGGCACCTTAAATAGGAAGATGATATTTTAGAGGACAAGTGTCATGGTGGTTTCTTTCAATGCTTGGAGATGGTAGATGCTATTTGACACTTGGAATTTGTTATAGAATGGAGGATAGATGTTACAATATTTATGTGAGCACTCATATATCTAGGTTACAAGTGTCACCCCTTCTCTAACACAACCAATGCTCTCCTATATAACACTTCCTTGAAATATTCCTTTCACATGTGTAGAATTCAAGCATTATTTTGAGCACTCGTATGGAAGGCATTAGGGTTCTTCAACAATGATAAGTGACACCTTCTTTATTTTGCATGAACCTGCCTTATAACATATTCTTGCAAGCTTCCTCAATGTATTATTTCCAACTCTTTCTTTGTTGTGTTCTCTCCTCAATGCTTTGATGGTGCTGAGTTATTTCTAGATGCATAATGCTTTGGTGGAGGTCGAGTGGATTTGAGCTAGGATAATGAGCAATGCTTCGATGGAGGCTTTATCACACTCCAATGGTGATGTGGAATGCACCTTGTGTATGTACGTCTAACTTTGGTATTGCTTGCTTTCATTTTCTACTGCTTTCAAGCTGATGTGTTTCTTTCTTTGTAAATAATAGCTCCCTTATTGTGTTATGCTATGTATACTTCCAAGTTGCTTTTTGTGCCTGTCCAAACCTTGGGTAATGTGAGATCTTCTCAAGTATCTTTTGACCTTTCTTGGATGATGCTTTTCTATGATCACTTTGAGATTTTCTTCCTTGTGAAGAATGTGTATTTATGACACTTAAACCTTATCCTTTTTCCTACATAAGGTAGAATAGAATATCATGATGCAAGACAATGTAAATAAACTTGTAAATAGAATACCTTCTTTTTCACCTCCTTTCGCAATATGTTTTTGTTGTTTTTAATGGAAGCTTTCTTGTAGGCAAGGGCTGATTTGATGTTGTCTCCTTTGATAGACAACTCTCTCCTTTTTCTTGGTTAATCTGGTAATAAATCTAAGCTAATAACCATGTAGATAGAATCTTTTGTAAAATTAATTTCAGCACTAATTTTTACTTGTAAATAACCCTTAGTGCACCTCGAATCTAAGGCTCACCAAGTCTCGATTTGTAGCTTCTTTTGCTGATTTTGA
This sequence comes from Wollemia nobilis, assembly GCA_028583015.1. Classification (NCBI taxonomy): domain Eukaryota; kingdom Viridiplantae; phylum Streptophyta; class Pinopsida; order Araucariales; family Araucariaceae; genus Wollemia; species Wollemia nobilis. The sequence continues at coordinate 29,365,345 of JAQPPZ010015413.1, forward strand.
TGGTGGTTTTCTTCTCCACTCCTTGGTGGAATCTGATATGATTTTGGTGGCTTATTTGGGCTAAGAAATGCTATAGATTTTGTACACCAAATACTATCTCTAGACACTTTGATAATCTACGATTTTTTGTGCCTTTGATCTTAACAATCAAAAAATACAAACTAACCCTTTTTGAGATTAACTAGTTAAAGATCAACTAGTATAGTGCAAATAAATTAATAATGCACTTTAATGGTAACAATAATCTCACATTATTACTCTTGTAAATAAACTCACAAAATAATTTCAAATGCACTTAATAATCTCAACAACTTTTAAGAGTAATCTGTAAAGAACCCTTAATGAATAATCTGCAATTTTTACTACAATCAATGTTGTAGGATGTGGTCATCTTGCTTTCTAGATAGATAATAGGTAGGTAATAATTTTATTTATTCTGAAAAATATCCAACTCCTATTTAATGTGCAAATATATCTTAAAAATAACTTTTCTTTTTGCACTTTATTGAAGACTATAATATGAGCCCTTCTTCTTGCAACTTTAATATAAATATGGTGCTTAATGGAATTTGATAATGAACCCTAATTTGAAGTTCAAATAATTGCACCCAAGTTGCTTCACTTTTAATGGATTCTCTAGATGATGTAGATCTTGGTGTTTAGATTCACCAAGTTGTTGCCTTGTGATGGATGAATTCCGTAGCTTCTTGTTGGTTCTCTAAAAAAGCTTCTTGCTTCACCAAACTATGGTCTTGAACCTTATGTCTTGATCTTAGGGTTTGGTGGCTTGATTCTTTAAGTGATCTATTTTCTACTATAGATTCATAAAACTCTCCATATCTAAAATGTGCCTTCTTGCTATGAGAGGTAATATCCAAATATATTGGATTTGGTACGCTTCTTCTATATGAGTCATCCTTAAATCTTCTTATTGACTTCAAAAAATATCTTCTTCTTCTTAAGATTATGAATATCTTGAGGTCTTCACTAGATTCTTCTTCATGATTTGGAACTCTTTGCCAAATTCTTCTTCTCTTGATCTTGTTATCGGATGACGATAATTGTACCAAGTCCTTCACTATCAGGAGTTTCTCCTTGGTAGTGGATTTTTCCAATGAGTTCTTCTAGGAACTCCTTTGATGATGATACAATGAGCTCTAAAATAAGGCTCTCCAAGGATTCTTCTATTCCTCCTTGATACCTATCCAATGTCTTAAATCTTACAACTTCTCTAGTTTTTCAATTGAGACCTTTTCTTCTACCTTCTACTTTTGGAAGTGTTGGTGATGAGATCTTCTCGGATATTTAGAATCTTATACTTTTAGATTCTAGAATGGGACCTTTTTGGTCCTTTTATTCTACAATTTGTAGGATTTAATGGAGATCACCAATCTCCTATTTCATGAACTCTTCTATGGAGTCTTTTCAGGAACTCTTTTTCGGAGTCTTCTGAATCAAGAATTCTTCTTCTAAATCAAAAACTATTCTCTAGATCTCTTCTTTTGGATTAGAATTTTTTCTCTGAAGTCCTCTTGAGAATTAAGGCTTCTATGGCCTTCTTATTCTGTATCAAGGCTTCTATGACCTTCTTCTTCTGGATCAAGGCTTTTATGGTCTTCTTCTTCTGGATCAAGACTTATGTGGATTTTTCTTCTACAATGTGAAATTTACCAATCTAGCAATAGAGATCTCTAGTATCCAAAATTCATCATGACTCTTCTCTTAGAGTTATTTTTTTACAAAAAATAACTAATCTATGCATGAGGAAAATACATAGACTTTCAGGCAATGAAGGTGAAACCCTTCTCTATCTATTGTAGGAAGTGTCCCAACTTCTGAGAGTTAATTTTTTGCAACAATTTTTTTTTTGATAGTAGTTAGCATAAAAAAAAATATATCCTTAAATATTCTTCACTAGTTGATCCATCAAACTATTGGAATGAATGTTGAGTCCTAGTCTTCATGAGTTTTCCTGCAACTCTATGGAAAGACTCTAGCCAAATGTAATCTCAGAATTTCTGTAACTGAGATTATTTTTAGTACTCACTTGTGACTCTTCCTAATCCTATTGACCTACTATGGCTCTTTTTATTCCTATATCAATTCACCGTGGCTCTAATACCACTGTTATCTTTTGAGGATATATGTAGAGGGAGAGACCTATCACATGTCCTAATAAGATGTAGAAAATATGAAAGAATGGAATTTTGTAGTATGATTGAAATATACTATAAACATAAAATGGCAAAAATACAATGTAGTATGGAGGTGATGCTCACTCCATTAATATAATCTAAAGAACTATATTATACTCCATTTAGGAGTTCTACCAATATCTACTACTCTACTATAAGAAGCTTGATATACTTGATGTAGACTTGATATAGACTTGATATATACTTGATATATCACTATGAGGCCCTTTATATAGGAAGATAGATTCCTTGGCCAACACTCCACCTAGTTGTAAAAGGGGATACCTTGCACATTGACACTTGTATTTATTACATTGATTGAAGTAAGTAGCTAACTTCCCCCTAAAGTAATCTCCTACTCTAACTATGTACCAAAGGTGGTACATTTACATGACCCAAATAATGTAATATACTCTAACTCTAATAGAAACCTAACTAATAAACATGACCTTGTAGAATTAACATATCTTCAATCCCCCTCTTAATAGTAGGTCATTTTATTTTAGTATATGAGTGAATTAGGTGGCTCTTTGTGTAACCGATTAGAAAATTATCCATGAAATATGGCTCCAATCCCCTGGGTCTCCATATACCATTTGGTCATCTCCCATGCTCTTTCAAGCTTTCACAAGTTCCATTTTCCAAAACTAGTACAACTCTTAAACTTTTGCATCCATAAGGGATTTTCATGAATGGGATAGAGAAACGACTGACCAATACTTTTCGACCACATGAAGGTGGTTTTAAGAATAATAAGCATTAGCCTTGCTGGTCTTGTTGCATCTCCATTGTCAGGGGAAGATGGAGGCTCTCAAGCCTATATGTTTTCTAAACTGTTCAAACTTCACCCTCTAAAGTGGCTTGGTGAAGATGTCAACAATCTGATTTGTTGTTGGACAATAGTGCATTTGTATTGTGCCATCTTGAGCAAGTTATCGTATCCTATGGAATTTTTTTATTGATGTGTTTAGTTCTATCATGAAAAACATGATTCTTTGCCATGCAAATTGTTGATTTATTATCCACATGTAGTCTTGTAGGACCTTTTTGAGTTATATTGATAGTGTGTAATAGATTTCTCAACCATAACACTTTGTTTATCTTAGCTATAGCAATATATTTAGCTTTTGCTGAAGAATCTACTATAGTATTTTATTGCTTTGATCTTCATGAAATTGGTGTTGAGCTAAGAAACATCAAGTACCCAAACATATATCTCCTAGTATCTTTATCTCTTACAAATTATGAGTTTGAGTATACGATGAGTGTAAAATATGTATTCTTTCCATACGATATGCCATAATTGTAGGTTGTCTTTAGGTATCTCAAAACTTGTTGTTGCTTGCCAGTGACTTTGATTTGGCTTGGTCATGTACCTTACCAGAATCCCCACTATATAAGTTATGTCAGGTCTTGTGTTAGTAACATAGATGAGACTACCAACTAGCCTTCTGTAGAATGTTGCACCTGCCTCTAGTGTTACCATCTGTGGTGAGTTTTAGATTTAATTCCATTGGTATTGTCATAGGGTGTGCATATTTGAGTTGAAACTTCTCTAGAATATTGTTGATGTATTTCTCTTGGGTCAATAATATTTTACTATTTTATTGAGTTACTTCTATACCCAAATATAATTTCATCAATCCCAGATTAGATATATCAAAATTCTTTGTAAGGTTCTTTTTCACTGTATTGATGATGTGTTCACTGTTACCTGTGAGAAGCATGTCATCCACAAAGACTATGAGGTATCTAAATTTATCTTTGTTGTGCTTGATGAACTATGTTGCATCAATGTATTGGTAATCACACACTTCAAATTTACTTTACTCCATCTGATTTGAGAGCTTGCTAAACCAAGTGTGAGGGGCTTACTTCAATCCATATATATTTTTTTAGTCTACATACCTTGTTCTCATGTCCTGCAATCTCAAAACCTTCTGGTTGTGCCATGTATATTTCTTCTTTCAACTTTCCATTCAAGAAAGTAGTCTATACATATAATTGATAAATATTCCAACCTTGTTGTGCAGCTAAGGCTACAAAAGTCCTGATTGTAGGCCATTATGTGGTATGTGCAAATACCTCAATGTAGTTAATGCCTTGCTTTTATGTGAAACCTTTAGCCACTAATCTCACCTTATGTTTTTCAAGGGTGCCATCTAGTTTATACTTGTTTTTGTACGCCCATTTTTTTTGAATTACCTTTCTTCCAAGAGGTAGATTGATTACCTCCCAAGTACCATTTTTTATTAGAGATTCATACTCTTGGTTCATTGCATGTATCCAAGCTACGTGTTTGACAAATTATTGGTACATGAGAGGTTCATTATTTAGAGGGAGGTGCAGTTTTGCAGGTTCTAGTTCAACAAGTAATTATTCATGCACTCTTGCTCTGAGGGCATATCTTGTGCTCAATTTTCCTGCTTCATCTGTTTTGATATCCTTTAATAGCTAGTAAGCTTCATGAATTCCTTGAGTGGGGAGGAGTATGGATGTCTCACTTACCTAAAATTCTTTTTCATAATCTTGGAATGGATCATTAGGTATGAAGGATACTGAAAAATATGGATGCGAAACAATACTTTTACCATGATAAATATAACTGTGTGAAGGGGCATAAGGCATAGAAGATACTGATATTTGCTCAGTATCATAATTTGGTTCCTCGAGACTTATGGGTTGATTTAAAAATTCCAAAAATTCCCCCATAAAGGATGAAATATAAACATCATATATGTTAGGATATTTTGATCTAGGTTGAAGATTTCATCCCCTGGTATCCAATGTAACCAGCTGTTATTTAGTTTTTGTAAATACAACATCACGTATCATAATCACTTTTATTGTGAAGGAATGGATACTTGTATCCCTTCTGATCCATAAGGTATCCAACAAATATGTCTTTAACAACTTGACCTTCAAGTTTCTTTTCGTGCTCTAGAAGAACATGAACATAAGAAATGAAGCCAAATATTTTGAAGTGGTTGGCAATGGGGGGTGTCCAATCCATTTTTCATGAGGTGATAAACTAGGTTTTGAGGGATTCACTGTGTTGAGTACATGCATATCAGTCTAGGTGGATTTGGCCCAAAGATATGGAGACAAATTTTTGTAGACAAGAAGAGCATGAACCATGTTCATAATTATCATATTCATATGCTCAAAAATGTTATTTTGTTGAGGTGTGTTTGGTATTGTCAGTTGATGTTTGATACCATATGAGAAAAAGTACTATGTGAATTCATTTGAGGTGTACTCGCCACCATTGTCACTCTTGAAGGTCTTGATTCTACAACCTGATTCTCATTTTGCATGAGCCTTGAATGCTTTGAAGAATTAAAAGCTTCAAGATTATTATCTAAAAAGTCAATCCATAGCTTTTTTGAAAAGTCATCTATGAAGGTGATGTAATACCTTTTGACTTTTAATGAGGGAATAGGCATTGGCCTGCAAATATTTGAGTGAAATAGCTCCAATTTTTGTGTGTAATTCCATTGAATATTTGGAAAATGTTGTCAAGAGGATTTGGCAATGATGCATGCTTCACATTTGATGGGTTTGGAAGAGAAGTGTGGTAGTCCCCTAATGATGGACTCCATTTGTCTTAATCAGTCAAGTTTTACATGATACATGCGAGTATGCCATAATGCATCAATAGAAAGTTTCTTGGGAGTCAGGGTGGCATTAAGTGCCACGTCAGTTTTAGCAATGTGAACTTCAGAAGTAGGATATCCAACAAGTCTGATGAGTTTTCCATCTAAGGAACCAATGATGACCACTATTTTAGAGGGTGGATGAATGACTCAAGGATTTTTATCTTTGGAATTGAAAATTAGATCAAATCCATGGTATACGAGTATGGATAGTGATAATAGATTTTACTTTAGAGTAGGGATGTAGAGAACATAAAGTAGACAAAAGTTATGTAATCCAAAAAGTTCCAATCAAACACTTTCAACTCCTTTAATTAGTTGAGAGGGTGTTTCAACCATATGAACTACACCAAGTACTTCTAAGTTGAATTCTTCAAAGAAGTCCTTGTTGGAAGTCATGTGTTGGATGAATCTAGTAGCCATGATCCACAAACTAATTATGGAGGCTATGCTATGCGTAACTCCAATGGGATGCTATTTGGGATGAGAAATATCATAGCTAACATATCCTAAATGTGCCTCAATGAATATTTTGGGATGGTTAACAGATGGTGATATAGGTTCCCATGTGCTGATGATTTGGACATGCATAAATTGAACAGTTTGGAAGATGTTTGGATTAGAGTCATCTTCATTTAAATTATACACACTATGCTTTTGAAACTGCTTGATATTGTGTGTGGTAGTTCAGTAAGTAGTGGTATAGTACCCTTTTCTATTGCAAAATTTTCACACAACATTTGAGTTGCCATTTCCTTGAGAGATACTAGGCTATTTTACTTGTCCTTAACTATGTTGTCCTTGACTAGTTTGATATCATGAGCATTCATGTTGACCATTTTTAGAACCTTATCCTTGTCCTTTACCTTTGCCTCGACCACAACCTTAGCCACAAATTCTATTACCTTGACTATTTGATTCATTTCCATCTTCATCCACCTTAAAGGCTGAGTCGCTAGGGTCAAAATTGGTGAATTTTATGTCAAAGGTTTTATCAAGTTCAATGAAATTTTCTGCTAAGGCTTCAAAGTTGAGAGTTTTTAAGGTTCCACTAGTTGATAAACTAGCAAGAAAGTTCTTGTAGTCTGGAATATGAAGACATGACTGAATGAGGAAATCCCATGTGATATATTGATTTTTGAAGTCTTTATCAATGAATTATTTAATAGGGTGAAGTAGGCTAATGGTGGAACTAGAGTGTCCTTTTTGCATCTTTATTTGATTCATATTGAGGATAAGATGAATAAATTCTAGGTTAGGTTTGGTGTCAAAGTTTTTCTTGAAGACTTCAAGAACTGACCATGTTGTATCATACTTGGATTCATCAATAAAATTATGAAGGTGATATTCTATGACAAGTAGGATGTTGACATGAATTTAGTCATCATCTATCTACCATTTTTCTAGGACAATAGCATTTGTGGGTGGTGTGGGATTTGCATCCAGATGGTTGTGCCATAGATTATTAAATTTTGTAGTTGTCTTAAGACCTGTGAACCATTGATACCAATTATCCTTTCCTTTGAGGTTACATCCAACATTTTATTTGAATTTGGAAGTCATTGTGACCTGTGACACTACAAATACCTAAAAGAGGTGTGTCAAGGTGTGAAAAAGGAACATATGACTAAGTAAGGTAAAATGTATCAGTAGATAATGAGACAAGTGATGATAATGAATGAATGTGATCCACTAGATATTTTTGATCATTCGATTGGAATCTCTTTTATAAATGATAAATTATACAAGTAAGTGACTATGAGTCCTGATGCAACATGATGATGATGTGGTTAAATCTAAAGTAATAAAAAAAATGTGTGTAACCCAAACTAAAATACTATAGATGAATTTAAAATATAATATCTCTAATAGATGAATGTGTAGGCCAATATCTCCAACACTATATTACACAACTGAATACCAAAGTGTAGGATGTGTAAAACTAGTAATCTCAATCTTATGACTGCAAGTAGATGAGGTGCTGAAATTTGGAGAGATATAATGATATTGTATCAAACTAGGGACTTCACCTAGATGGCCACATATAGACACTTGATGATGAAATCCAAGCCATGATGGATCCCAAGTTTTACAAGTTCTCACCCTATTTACTATGGTCAGTGATATACTCTCTAAAGAGAAGTATGTGCTCTATTCCATAGCTATGATGGATATTAGATCAACTTAATTTTAATATTGATTAATAGTTTTTAGTTTTTTAATCATAGGAAAAGGATGATCCATTTTCTTAGGTTTGTGGGTATGGCTAACCCCCTTCACTATGTATTCTTGTTAATTTGAGTCTAGCTTTGACTCATAGGACCTGTAATGTGGATTTTCCACAACCAAGGAAGTGGTACCCTATTGCGAGACTTGGATATGAAATGAGTCATTGGATGTATTCCTTTTGGGGATGATACAAATATGTGAATTTATTTGCAATGAAAGAAAGAAAATGAAAACTAAAAATAGACTTGGAGTATAGGTGAAGTGCTAGTATAGTGCTCATATGGCTGTATGTATGTTAGGTGTGATCCACTAGACCTTGCTCATCATCCGAGTGGAATCACTTTTACAAATAAGGGCTATAAGTCAGCCAAAAGCAATGTGGAAAATTCTATAAGACACTTATACAAGTACAATGGAGAAGCTAGAAGCTTTCTATGTTGTAAATAAAAAACATGATCAATGTACATAGAGGCCGATCTGACTATATGGCTGTATAAAAATAAACACGGTCATTTTAAAAAGAGGCTTCCCAACTTCATCATATCTATATTTTGGATACCTTATAACTATGTAAAAGTGAACACAACCAATTTACATAGAGGCTATCAAACTCGGTAAGATCTAGATTTTGTATATTATATGTCTATGAAAAATGAGCACGATCAATTTATACAAAGGTCACCGAACTCGGTCAGCTCCAAATTATGGATACCTACAAATAGAGATACAAGCTAATGTATGGAATAAAATGAAAATTTATGAAGGTTTTATGAAACCTCATGCAACATCCTCATGCTCTCCTTCAACTCAACACATAAATTTGTGGAGGAGGAGAGGATGGGAATGCAATATTTCTCCAAGCTTAGTTGTGGGAGTGGCAAGCATCCAAGCTCTGATACCACTTGTAGCAAGGATCAATGCTATGTGCCCAAGCTCAACCACATGAAATAAGAAAAAAGGAAAAGATTTTTGACAATGGAGAGAATAAAAAATCATATTTCTCCTTTTGTGTTATGGAATTATATATTGAGAAAAATGAGATTAGGGTTAGGGTTCTCAAATTCATATTACATGAAATTAAAATAAACATGAAATGATATTACACATTAAAATAACCTATTATAATGAGTTCTTATTAAAGCCTTATAACAATTAATTAGGAACCTAACTAATAAACATGACCTTGTAGCATTAACATGTATTCAGTTTGAGAATATATGTCTCATCTTATGAAGTGGACAAGTATCCTTATGATAAAGCTTTGGTATATTGGAAATCTCTAACAGAAAAAAGAAGTATCACTAATACTTATGATAATGATACTTGTAGTTATTAGATTGCAGAGACTCAAAGATTAGCTACACACATAAGTAATTTTAGACAAATTGAGGCTAATCCAAAATGATAATGATACTTGTATGGAAGTATTTGTTACTAGTTGATGTAAACATATATCTATTGGATTATGAGGCTAATCCAAAATGTTCATTCTCTCATTGGATTTGTTTGTTTATAAATTTATCAATGTTAATACTCTTATTGGCTTTGTTAATAAATAAATAAGAATTATAAATTATAAAAACTGTACACAAATATAAAATGAAATAATAATTAAAAAATATAAGATAGAAAATTTAGAAATTATTTTTTTATTAATCCAAAAATAGATTACGTTTTACAAAAATATCGATTGCCATACAAAAAAAACTATAGTCAACTAGTGAACTGCGTGTTCACTATTTTTCAATTTTTTTTGGAGGGCTTGAAGCAAATTTTGGTTGTACTAGAGGTTGAGTTTGATTGTATTAAATTATAACTTGTTCATGCCTTTCCTCACCAGTATACCCCTATAATGCACCAAATCTCACTAGGCCTTTCTGAGCTAAGTCCAAACTTGCCAACAATGCCCTTTCTTCTTTGCTAGGATCTTTAAATAACGTTAGATTCATTTCTTTTTCTTTCTACTTAACTAAAATATTTGGATCAAAATTGTACTCCTTTATAATTCTCCTAAAAGTATTGTTCTCTTTCAATGTTACCATGGCATTTAATTCTATTTAATTTAGTACATTTTTAATTTTTATAAGTTTTTTCAAATAATATTATAAATTTATCATATTTTTATATTTTCTAGTGGAAAAAAAGCAAATCTCCATGTCTTCTACATGATTTTTGACAACATTCACTTGGATTTTGAAATTGATTCACTCCATTTTTATAAATACATTATGGGACCAACCCATTATGCATAACCCTAAGGTAATGTGCACTCTTATACAACCTCTAAGCATGGTTGTTGTGCTCTTATGGCTTGTTGGAGGTTATTTTTAATGAATCTTCATTTGTTGTCCCTAAGTCTATTTATACACTATCTTATCAAATGAAATTATTTCCTAATCACCACTACCTTCATTTTTGAACACCACAAATTTCACTTAGTTTTAACTGATTGATCTCCTATTGGCATAAACAAAAATAAGGACACTAGGTATATTGGTTTATAATATTGAATTTTAATCTATCCTAGTGAATACTTCTTGGTTTGAAATCCACCTAAGTGGATGAGTTTTGCCCTCAAGAACTCGACCAATATTGGAAGACCCAAAATAGGACTCTCTAGATCAGTCTATAGAGTAGGCCAGTTCCTATAATTCTAACTGACTAATTAAAGGGGTTGTAGACTAAAGTAAGAAATGCATAAAGTTAGAATCTAGACTTAAAGTGAAATGAATTCAACAAGACCAAGTGACAAATCATGAGAGTCTCACACTTTGAGCTAAACAAGACTACCTAATAGACCAACTATCCTTCATTATCACAAAATATTTAACAAAATTAAACACTACGTATTTCTAAAAATTCTAAGAACTAATGAATAGAAAATATAGAGAAAAATGTAGATAGCAAAATAATTGTAACAAAATAAACCATTCACTTAGCTTTAACAAAAATGCTTGATAACTAAATTGTCATACATACATGTTCTACAACAAATTTGGTAAGAGGTCAAACAATAATCTAGTCTTTATTCAAAGGCATACAATACAATCATAATACAATATGCAATTGTAAATGTTAAATATTTGACCCACTTGAATGAGCTACATTCAAGTATATTTATAGTTTACAATGAATTAAATTAGCTTAGCATGATTTCTTTCAAAATAGACTATAGGCTTGTCAAAATAGGTGTAAGATGTGGCTGTCACACTCAGGTCAACTATGTTCAACTAATTCAAGTATATTTTTGATGTGCAAAAAATAGGATAGGCAGGTAGCAGGGCACTAAGCAAAAGCTTATTAAACTAAAATTAATTCCAAGGTATTGAAACCTAGGAAGCAAAAGTAAAAGATAGGGCTTCCAACATGTCTAGAATCTTAATTAGAAATATCTTAAGCATCAGACATGAAATATTTATCTAAGTATAAAGAGGCTAAACATTTGAAGTATTGATGTCAGCAAAGACATAATGAAAGTATGGCATTCTCCACAAGAGGAAACTAGTGAATGATGCTAATTCTCTGGCATCTAGTATTCAAAATTATGGAAAATCTTACCAAATGCAAAACTAAATCTAAATATCAAAAGAGGCCAGACAAAAAAATATGCTAACATCATCAAGGTCACATAAAACTTGGCACAGTATGGAATAAGGGCCCAAACAAAAAATATTCTAAGGCATTTGGTTTGGCATGCAAGGCAAAGAAGTAGAAGCTAATTTGGCATATGGTGAAGTATCTTGTAGATTTTCCAAGGGCATAAGCTTTTTAGTAAATATAAAATGAGTTTTATATGTAAAATAAGTCTAAGGAATTGAATCTAGTAATAAATTCCAACATCTAGCACTATGCATGGGCAAATGTAGTTGTATGCAAGAAATGGATGAACTCTAGAAGCAATGACATCATAAAAAAGGAATGATATCTCTAGCACCCAACAAAAGGAAATATAAAATTTGGCTAACTATTGGATAAAGGCAAAAATATTAAAACTACTTATGTCATTGATAGGATTATAGAACCCAATAGGAGAAAATAATGATCAAATTAAAATCCAGCCAAAGAAAATTGTCTAGCATGAAATAGCACTCCCTCTTGGTGGTATATCTATTAGATCCATCCTAATCAGCAAATTTATGCATGCCAATCAATCACCTAGCATAATTACTATCAAAAGACCTTAGTGATTGAAGGCTCCTCTATCACACACCTACCCCTACTCAGCTGACTCAACATAATAGAAAGGAGTGGACTATCATCAAATGGTAATCTAGTGACACGATATGTAATTCAGATTCATAAAAGAAATTTAGCCATGCATATCAACTCTTTGTGCTTTTTAGAAACCTCCTGGCTTGCTTTTTACCTCTTATTTATAGCTGAATCTACCATAGGAGCTTCATCCAATGTTGATATTTTTTCCTCCAAAGTTCTACATGCAATTTGTTGTACTAATGCCTCATAAAACTAACTATATGACTAGAAAAAAATCACAATATACCTCACATTCCAATATTATGGATGTAGGTGGTGAAATTTACCTACAATACTTATATCAAGAATGACCACTAAGGAGGTATGCTACCTCTACAACTAAATCAAAATTTTAACTAAGTAAAAGTTTGCAATGTTGAGTGTTCAAAAAAAAATTAAATGGTTCATAGCAACATTGTGTTTCCAAAAACAATGACAAAAAGTGATGGGTGTTTTCAAAACCACACTTTACTAAGGTCACTTTTAATTTATCAAACCAGGGGTGGTGTCTTATGGGCTATATATACTAGGAATTATTTGAGGTAAGGTCGCATATTGACTCTCTACGCTACAATAATTCAAAAAGCATAAATGAAACTAACTACAACTAAAATGAAAGGACTTAATATAATAAACAAACTTTTAGGAAATGAAATTATTGCAACCAAAAATAAAGGAAAGAATAGAAAATAAACTAAGCATAAAGAAACCAAGTATTCATACTACACTACAACAATGTAAATCTAAAAATAACATATCTAACTAGTCCTCCTATGAGACAAAATAATGTAGCTAATGACTGTCATAAATTGCAAGAAAAATGACAACAAACTAATCTAATTTGCACCAAGTAAACACATAAGAAAGAGGTACCTTCCACATCACTAGGATTAGGCCCTTGGTTACAACCATGTGTAAGGGAAAATGAATCAGATCAACTTGCATGAATGACGTATAATAATGAGTTAAAGTATACTATGATTGTAGGTTTTGAACAAAAAAATGCTTCTACAATTTGCAAAATTTTAATAGCACAATAGTATAATTCTCCTCCTATATTCTATGTCCTAAGATGCCAATATTATTTATAATGGAGTGGAAAAGACCCTTTCCTACATCCATAGATATTCAAGTTACAACAAGAAATATGCAACCAACAAGCAAATATTCCTAATCAAAAAATAAAGACAAAATAGTTACAATCAACTATCAAACTATCAAATAATATTGTTTTACCCCTAACTGCCATGTTGGAATGATCTAAAATAGAAGAAGGTAGGTGTAAAATAGTTTTCGAGTTATATGTGCAAGATCTAGTTTTTTTGTCCTTTTCCATAACTTGTTGCCAACTATAATTGAATTCTGTTCGACTAATATAGCAAGTCAAAAAATATTCATCCAATTCAACAAGGTAAGACTTGCAATGATTTAATGGTATTGAGTGATAACCATATTATCTTCTTTATCCTCTTATACCACATTAGCTATAGGATGTTATAGCAATGTCTTCAGCTACCTACTTCAACCACATTTGTAACTCAACACTCTTAGAATCTAATACCAAGCTATAGGTCTGTCCAGTGCTAGACTACAATTGTTCTATGCAACAAAATATTACTCCTCCTAATGCTAGGTAAATGTAGTCATATTTGATGCTAACTATGTGAACATAATACAGTACCTATTTTAGTCACAATCTCCAACATGAAATAAACCCAAATCCATATACCAAGCTTGTCCAAAAATCCTAGATGTATACAAAAATATCTAATAACCCTCTTTTATTACAAAATATTGGCATAAATAAACAAAATAGCCATTTATTTACCTTTTTTAGAATATGAATTTACTCTATCTATCTAAGTTTTTATTTCCTCCTAATTACCCTATTTAACCACATAACTACTATAATAATAAATCAAAGAATATCATAATAGTGCAAAAACATGGCAAGAGGTTGTAAAAACTGAGGCATTTTTGTGTCTCATTAGCCATTAAGATTTCATAAGGTCTCCTCTAGAATCCCCTACTTTATGATATCATGGGTATGGCCTCCTTGACAGGTGCGATATGGTGGAGTAGGCTTCCCTATGTGACGGGAAATAGCCGCACTAACACGCATATGAGACTGATAGGGAAAGCAACAAAAGTTAATTTTGGTGGCCAATAGTGGGTGTCTCCTTGAATTATCTTTTGTATACCTTCTTCTACGTGTGCACGATTGCCACATGTCCTTAGTGAAGATGATATTTCCTTTGGTCAATGGTAGGCCTTTATTGAATGTGCTTTGATACTTTTCTCCCATGGCTTTTGACTAGCCACCACATGTCCAAATTTGGATTACATCAAGGCCTTTTCTCATTTCCACACTTTCCTCCATCAAAAGGACTACATAGACTATACGATGAAAAATTTATGGTTTGTGGGCCTTAGAGCTTTTAAGTCATCTACCTTAGGTGGAAGATGAGTATCTACTGTTGATGGAAGACCTAAAAACCAGTGTGGCTCTTGGACTTGTCTACCTTTCTCTTAGTGTCTCTCCTTTTGAATGGAGGTGGGATGCACCTCCTAACTTTATTCTTCCACTAGTCCCACTTCCAATTGAGTTATTAGTGAAGCAAGGGCCATATGGAAAAATTTCCTACATTCTTCATATTAAAACTCAAGATAATTTTCTCATAGGATCATTAAAGGGGTTGAATATGGTAAATAATGGAATCCAACACCACATGTGCACCAATGCTATTCATCTGCTAACCTATGGTATTCCTTTCATAACCAATGGATTATTTTCCTAACTTGGTATGTTTACTCTTTTTGATTTTCTAGGTAGAAAAAGAGAGTAAACTAGGGGAATATGAGTCCATAGGAAATATGTTTACAAATAAATTTGACAGGTTTATCTAAAGTCCTGATTTTTTATTTCTTTATATAATGAAGTTCTTTAGAGATTAAAAAATGAGTTTGAAAATAGAATTGATATCCACCTTCATGAGCTAGTACTAGAGTGGAATTGAGTTGTTTGGTCATTTGTAAATTATTCACATTTTTTGTAAGAAGGAATATTTTATTTAGCAATGGAAAAGTCAATAAAATTTCTATTTTAGAGAAGAAATTGACATTTATCTTTACATAATTAGTCTACAAAAAAATACTTTTACCCTTTACATATTTTATTATGTTCAATTGTAGCCACTCTCTCAGTTTACCAAATAAGATAAAAATTATATGCAAATTTCAAGTAAGGATTAATTTGTTTTGACTATCCATGTTTTGGTTATGACTAGTTTGTATTTTGAATTATGTGGTCTATTTTGGTGCTTAGACTTTGGAAGAAAAATTCATACTAGCTCATGCATGTGCTCTTATAAAGGCATTGGTCTTATTAAGGCTCTTCAAACCAATGAAAAAGAGACTCCTATTGAAAAGGAAGAATTTTATGGCATGTTCTTGTTGTGTTTTTCATATATTAGTGTATCATACACTTTGTTATGGAATATTAGTTCTTTTGTTAGTTTATCATCTACTTTGTTATGAAATATTAGCTTTTTTGTTATGGCATATCCATTCCGAGATCACATATAAAGGAATACATTTTAATATTTGGATTTGTCCTCCATTAGAGGATGATAAATTTTATTCAAGTTTTATGAACTAACACATGACCTTAATATTGGTTGTAGTTTTACCCTTTTATGAGAGGTATGTTAAGTTTAAATGCAATTTTTGGGTCTTCATTGTTGTTATGTATTTTTTTCTTTCAAGTGGATTGAATGCATTTTTTAGATCTTTATTGTTATCATGCAATTTTTGCTTTAGAGTTTATTAGAGCAACAATTCTACAAAAGGTTACAATTTGATTAATAGATAAGACATCGAGACCTAAATTTTTGCATTGTATACACTCTTTGTTTTGTGTCAGAGTCAAATTTGAATCCTCTTTTAATATTGGATAAACTCGAGTCCTTTCTTTTGAAAGAATCCATACTTCAATGCAATGTAATTCATGTGAAATGAACCATGTGGCTTTCATATTGATTGATACATTCTTAGTTGGATATTTAATTGGACAATGTTGTAGAAGATATTTTATGCTTCATGTTAACCATACCATTTTTATCTCATGGTGTCATAGTTGAGAAGGCTTTCAACGGGGTTGTGTTTGCACTAATATAATTCTATAGGAGTCCATGTACATAGTATATATATATTTTTGTTACAATTATGCATTTGAATTCCATAGTTTTCACCTACCTGCTTCCTATTTTTTGCTTCCTCAGTGGTTGAGGTAGAATATGACAAGGGAAGACCATGTTGTGAGTTATGTATGGGAGTAGATCCATATTTAAATATATTTCCATAATATGTAGTGTTTTATATTGTTCTCATTTTCAATTAGACAAAGCTATTCATCCCTTTGATCCTAACAACACTATAGTCTATTGATTAATATATAAGAAAATTTACTTTTAAATTAAGGTATGGTATAATGTGCATCATGTAGCAACAATGACGCTAAAAATATTGTATGCAATGGGGGTGTTTCACTAGCGATATATATTGTAAATGTTGTTGAGATTACTTTACTCTAATTATATTTATGAATAGATAAATAAGTATGCTTACTATGAGAAGTTATTCTATGACGAGTGATAGTGCAACGAAGACAAACCAACATTTATTTGAAATTTTACAACAAAATCTCATCTTCTACTTTTCTCATCAAAACCTCATCTCCAAATTTTCTCATTAGAACTTCATATCCTACTTTTCTTAGTATATAGTTATTTGTCATGTCAACTAATTTAAATTTTATACATTCCAATGGTATATATGTTTCACAATGGTCAAGTTTTGGATTTACAATATATGTGGTTGGGAATTCCAAATCTCGGAGATATCATTTTATATATTGCTACATATTTTTGATGATAATAATTTGTCAAATTACATTATGCTTATGCACACGTTCTAGATATTTCTTGCATGGTTTCTTATTCAGTAGGTTTGACAAAGAAGCAATTTTGGAAGACATACACAAGTGAAATATTTATTTAGTGCTAATTATTTGTTTGGGATATCAAACTCTACTTTAGTTGTCTTAGTTGTTGAAAATATAAATATTTGAGAATATTTCTTTGAATGAGATTTTGGGGACCAAAACCCTCTTATTGGGGATAAATTTTTAAAAATATTTATTCGAATGAGCTTTTGGGGACCAAAAGCCTTTTATTAGGGAGGTGTGATCAACATTATGAGCCTATCAAATAAGACAAGGGTCGTTTTCATATTTTAAGATAATTGGAAAACATAAGGTCACATGAGAAGAAGTTGAAGGGCGACAAATTCTAGCCTTCCATGCTCCACTTTTCTTTCCCATTGCTAGAGAAGTATAAAAAGAGACTTTTGTTACATTTTGTAGTCATTGGCAATGCAAGAGTACATAAGAGTTTTGAGTCTTGTGCTATCATTTTCATAAGAGACTTTATTCTAGTTCATATACATTGTACCCTTGTTACATTTTAGAGATATAAGTTGCAATTATTTTCCATGGGGTTTCTTCCCTATACAAATAATATATATTTTAATATGTTTGCTTTCTTTGCCAATGTTTGTTTTAATTCATTGCTCTTTTCCTATACTTTGTTGTAGTTCACATATATTATAATCCTATTAATTTTATAAATATAAGTTGCAACTATTTTCTACATGGTTTCTTTGCATAGAGGATTTTACCTATGTAAATAATAGTTTTATTATTCATTATGCTTTCTTTACTTGCTAATGTTTGTTTTAATTCATTGTTATTTTCCTATACATTTTTTATTGCTCTTTTCTTGTTCAATTATTTTGATCTACCTTTGCCCTTGTTTTAATGTTTTGATCAAAGTTCTTGTGTTGTATTTTATGAAGATAGATATGTGTAAGTGAGCCCATTGAAGGGCTACCAAAAATCATGTATCTATCATAAAATCAAGTCCCTTTATTAAGTCCAAGAAGTCATTGAGGTCAAATTTTCAAGTAATCACAAGGTCATCAAACATGAAAATTAGCAAGCAACTATAAATACTCAAAGTATTAAAAATCAATAAACAACTCAAAACTACATAATTATAAAACCATCAAATATTACAAAAGAATTTTAAAGTTCATAATATTAAATATTGTGAAATTTTACCAACTCTCTTAATTGGTAAAATAACGAAGTTCTATATCTAAAACTATCTCTATTTGCATTTGAGGATTTGGCCATACAACTAAGAGTACTCTTAACAATAGAGAACATAGATCCAAAATAGCCCAAGATAATTATAAAAAACATAGTACCAATATAGGCCTATTAGTAGTTGATGATGTAGGAACATGGTATACTAGACTAGCAATATAAATATGTTTGTACATTTACTAAGTACTCAATTAACTAAAATCAAATTTGCCATGACCAAAATAAGACTCCAACAAAAGAGCACAATTGAAATTATAACTAAAACTAATATTTCACACCAATTCATTTATATCTATTTTTCCATGGAACATGGACAAGAATACCATGAAATATGGTCATTCATGGATATATCCTTAGCTTCAAATAAAATTTTCTTGATTAGAAAGCTATTTACTATGAATTTGGAAGAGGGTGGATCTATCCAAGAACACCTTAATGATTTTTATGCTATTATGGGTTCTTTAAAATTTGTAGGGCTTGATTTTGATGATGAGGTTATGGCTTTAGGGTTTCTTTATTCACTACCAGACTTGTGGGGTAGCATTGTAATGACAGTGAGTAATTATGTACCTATATCTAGAAAGATGGTGTTTGATGATGTGATTAGCACAATCCTAAATGAGGATATGAGGAGAAAATCCTCAGGGGAGGCTTCATAATCTAGAGTAGCACTATCTACAGAAAGTAGAGGCAAAAATAGAGAATGAGGAAAAGACCATGCTAGAGGAAAAAGCTAGAACTGAGGAAACTCGAAGGGTAGATCTAAAAGCAGATACAAAAGCAATATTGATTGTAGGTATTGTGGGAAGAGTGGACACTTCAAGAGAAAGTGAAAAGACAGAAAGAATAATGAGGACAATAGTGGAAATGATGCTCAAGAGGTAAACAATGTAGGTGTAATTTATCAGGATGCCCTAATTATTACAACAAATTGCACGAGTGAGTATTGGGTTATGGACTCTGGAGCTTCTTATCATGTCACTTATCATAGGAAGTAGTTTGTTGATTATACTCCAGGTCATTATGGAGAGGTTTTGTTGGGCAATAACTGTCCATGTGAGATAGTGGGTATTGGCACGGTGAATGTAAAGTTGCCAAATGGAAATATTTGGGTGCTTAAAAATGTTAGGCACATTTCTGATCTGAAGAGGAACATGATTTCAGCCAGTGCACTTGATTTGGAGGGATGCGACACTAATTTCGAAAACCATAAATGGAGAGTGACAAAGGGTTCAATGGTGATTGCAAAAGGTGAGTTAACTAGAACTTTTTATTTATTACAGAACTAATCTTATTATACATTGAACTATGATGCTCAGGATGGTGCGAAAGCATGGAATTTGCGGTTGGATCATATGAGTGAGAAAGGGATGAAAATCCTTCACTTCAGAAAACTATTGCCAAAACTCAAGGAGGTTGATTTGGGTTTTTATGAAGGTTGTGTATATGGAAAATAGAAAAGGGTAAGATTTTTGAAGGTTGGTCCAGAAAGGAAGAAAGAGAAATTATATTTAGTTCACTCGGATGTGTGGGGTCCCTCACCGATACTTTCTCTTGAGGGATACTCTTATTATGTTACCTTCATTGATGATTTCAGCAGGAAGACATGGATCTTCACAATCAAGCATAATTTGATGTTTTCGACATTTTTTGGAAGTGAAGAACATTAGTGGATATTGAGGCAGGTAAGAAAGTAAAATACCTTAAATATGACAATGGTGGTGAATATTGCAGCAAGGAGTTTGAGGACTATTACGCAAAGGAAGGAATTAGGAGAGTCAAGACTACTCCTAGGACACCACAGGAGAATGGAGTCTCAAAGAGGATGAACATAACTATAATGGAGCATGCCCAAGCCATGAGATTGAACACAAGGTTGCCATTATTCTATTGGGATAGTGCAGTTGATACATCAGTTTATCTGATAAATAGAGGACCTTGTACTACATTGGATGGAGGCATTCCAAAGGAGACTTGGAAAGGTAAACTTGTAAACTACTATTTTCTTAGAGTATTTGGTTATGAAGCTTTTGCCCACATAGATAAAGAAAATAGGAGTAAACTTGATGCAAATTCTAGAAAGTGCTATTTTCTTGGTTATGGTGTGGATGAGATGGGATATAGGCTATGGGATAAAGTTGGTCGAAAAGTTATCAGGAGTAGAGATGTGGTTTTCAATGAGGATATGTTGTATAAGGATAGGCACATATAGGTTGAAGAGGATGCACCTGAGTTTGTTGAATTGGATGCAATCCTATAGCATGGTGTAAAAATATAGCCTCTTATTCATATTGATGAACATGGTGCTCATGTTGAAGAGCATGGTGACCAAACAAATCCTTGGCATTAGAATCACTAGAGACAGGAAGGAGAAAACACTGAAGTTATCTTAGGAGGATTATGTGGAAAAGGTGCTTAAGAGGTTCAGTATACATGATGTAAAACTGATAGCCAACCTCTTGCAAATCACTTTAAGCTCTCAAAGAAGCTATGTCCCAAGACAAAGGAGGAGGAAGAGTACATGAGAAAGTTACCCTATGCTTCTATAATTTGGAGCTTGATGTATGCTATGGTGTGTACAAGACCAGAAATTTCCCAAGTAATGGGAGTTGTGAGCCAGTATATGAGTAATCCTGGTAAATCTCACTGACAAGTAGTGAAATGGATACTCAAGTGTTTGAAATGGACTTCAAAATTATGTTTGAATTTTGGAGGTTCCAAAGTTGAGTTATAGGGCTATGTGGATTCATATTTTGCAGGTGATTTGGATGGTGGGAGGAGCACTACTAAGTATGTATTCACAGTTGGAGGTATAGAAGTGAGTTGGATATCCAAGCTACAATGTGTTGTAGCTCTTTCTACTACAGAGGCTGAGTATGTGGTCGTCACGGAAGGTGCCAAAGAGTTTATATGGC
This sequence comes from Wollemia nobilis, assembly GCA_028583015.1. Classification (NCBI taxonomy): domain Eukaryota; kingdom Viridiplantae; phylum Streptophyta; class Pinopsida; order Araucariales; family Araucariaceae; genus Wollemia; species Wollemia nobilis. The sequence continues at coordinate 29,386,820 of JAQPPZ010015413.1, forward strand.
TTCAGAGGTTGATTGAGGAGCTAATTCATGATCAAGGATATTGGACACTTTGGAGTGACAAAAAAAGTGCCATTCATTTAGCTAAGAAATTTACTTTTCACTCACGGACAAAGCACATTCAGTTGAGGTATCACTTCATTCGATCAGCAATGGAGGATGGTTTGGTAAAGTTGGGTAAGATTCACACTTCCCAAAATTTTGCTGATATGCTTACTAAAATTGTAAGTAGGGAGAATTTGAGCTTTTGCTCTACTTCATTTGACCTTAAGGAGTAAGGTCATGTTATGAGAAACTTTCAGTCCTAGGGTGCAAGGATGTTGCATCAATATTTTCTCCAAGTGGGATATTGTTAGGTAATGGAGCCAAATTGATAAGAAAGGAATTAATTGCCAAGGAGTATTATTGATGGGCAATGATCAACAATAGGCCCTTGAACAGGGTTCCAAGGGGCAGCATTAAATATTTAATTAGCATTAAATATTTAATTACCATTAAATATTGTTGACGGAGAAATTTTTTATTGAAAATTTATGGCTAGCAATTTAACTGTATTTTCTTGGTGAAAAAAATTTATCATAAGAACGTGATAAGCGTATGGGTGGTTATCAGCCCATGTTTTTGGCTCATTGTATTCCGACACCACTATGTAGTTTAAAGTAGAGGAAAAACCATGAATCTCTATATATTTTGTATTGTAAAGACTGCCTCTATGGCAGAATGCTCTTTTCTGGTTTGGAGGAAGAGACGGGAGGAGACATTGTACAAGAGGATAAGATTGTTGTATTGTTACTAATACAAAAGACTTTTTGTTTCTTCGTGGATGTAGTGTACATTACCTGAACCACATATATCTTGTATCTTTTACATTTGTGTGATTACTTATTGTTTATTGCACTACTTAACTAGGGTTTGAACTATTTTTCCATTGCCACTATTATTATTTGTTTTTCCGCTTAGGTTGTGTATTGTTTGTACATGGTGAATTCCTAACACTATTTTATTAACATCAAAAGGAGTACTTAAGCAAAAAATAAATCTTATTTTTCTTGTTCTAGAGGTAGATAAGCCTTATATTATAGTACTTTATTTGGACTCCCTTCTCTTATATACTATTATATCTTTTCTCATTGTAAGTGATGGTCATGTTGTTATGATCATTTTATTCATTATCTTGATTGAAATGGTTATTCCTAGCTTAGTTCCTTTTTTGGACTAAATAGATCTTATTGTTAGGATTGTTTTACACTTGGTTGGGAAATATGTGGTCATAATGATGGGTTTAATAAGAGGAATTTTGTTACTATTAGTATTCCATATGGTTGTTGATAATAGGAATACATATGTTAGGGTTAGTAGTAATATTTCTCCTATTTGGGATCTATAGAGAGTCACAAAGTGTAAATTTAAAAGAGAATATTGATCCCTATCCAAAATAAATGGTTCATGTTAGGTTTATTAAGATGTTTTCATAGAATTCAACTAGCCAACAAGTCCATTTCACCACATAGGTAAAATAATACAAGGTCTTGAAAAACATAAGTAAAACCCTAAAGTAATATTGTGGTTGATTGCTAATGGTGAGGTTAAATATGGTACATAGATGTTACTAGAGGTAATTTATAAAAAGCAAATGGTAAGTGTAAGAAGTATGTAGTAGGTATATAAATTATGTGATATGATGTAGGAAAGGTGTAATAAGTTATGGGTCACACACACATAAGTTAATATTGTTGGACAAACAATTGACTATAGTAATGAAATATAAAAAGTAATTAACAATGTAATAAAGTCAATGATAATAAATGAATTAATAATAAAGTAAATTAAAGAAATTTAAAGGATGAAAAAAGAGACTTTATTTATCATGAAGGTACTTATCTTAATGGTTGATGTTTGGAAAAACTTTAAGTGCCTAAAGTGCATTTAATATCCTTGATATCCTTGCTTTCTAACGTCTTTGGTTAATGGGAAATCCAACTAACATGACCTTGAGGTAAGACCTCCTTGATAGAAAATAACTAGTTTAAGGAGAAGAAGAATAGAATTCTTCTTATGGAGAACTAGGAGGATTATAGAATTGAACAAATATGCTTTTAAGAATATTTTAGAAGACTTTTAGAGCAATTTTGAAAGTCTTTGTGAGTGCTTGAGAAGGTTTTAGAAGACATCTAATATATGGTACTAAGTATGACTTGGAGGAGGAGAATATCTAGATGTCTTAGCTTCATCTAATTCATCCAAATCTACTTCTAATTATCTAGAATTATAACATAATATAACTTCAAACTTATATAAAATGAATAATTTGACCTAGTATTTATAGGAATTAGTTGTATGAGTTCAATTCAACAAAGCACTAGGTTATTCCATGGGATAATATACAAGGTTACACGATCCTGGGGGATGGGGGGATGCGTTTTGGAGATGGAGGGGGATGATAGGCTGATTTTAGGCGATGACTAGGGGACGGTTGGTATAATACTATAATTTTTTTTAGAAATTTAGAATAATCTACAAATTTTACACACAACAAAAAAGAAAAATACTAAAAACTTAAAAAGTATGCATGTTCTTAAAACATGTTTTAATTTGAAATGAACTTAGATATTAGCCTATTACTAAGTGCAGCCATTTCAACAAATGTAACTTGAAGGTTCAACCAAGGATATCGAGTGCAATCCCTAATAGTTAACCAAAATAGTTGCTATTTCTCAAGTAATGAATGCCACTATGTTCAACTTTTAACATTAAAACAATATCAATCATTATTTTTAAAATGATCGATGTTCAAGCAAAGACCATTTTTTAATTTTTTTTTTCAATCACCAATGTTCAAGCAAAGACAATTTTTTAATTTTTTTTCAGTCACCAATGTTCAAACAAAGACAGTTCTTAGTTTTTACTTTTTGGCCATCAATGTTCAAGCAATATAGTCATTGGTTTTCACTTTTCTATGTTCAAGAAAGATAGTTATCTATTTTTTTAGCCATAATGGTCAATCAAAATAGTCATTAGTTTACAACCCTCAATATAAATTATAAAAGCAAGACAACTTTACTGTTCAGTCTCTAGCAATTCTGCATTGCTGTCCAATCACTAAAGTGATATTTAAACATTGAAAACCACCATTGTTCGGTTCCCACCATGTAAGCAATGACAATTACTCCTAAATTTTTAAATATGACAACCTTTTTTTTTTTAAATTTATGTTTGTATCATTTAATTATTTTTTATTTTTTTGGGGGATGGTTGGGTGTCCCCGAGGATGATTAGGCATCCCCAGGGATGGTTGGCCATCCCCAGGGATGTCACCTAGACATCCCCTAAAAAGGGACGTCCTAGGGATGACCATATGGGAGGGCTAATCGTTCTGGGGACGACTGCGCTACTGTCCCCCAAAATGGGGATGGGGGAAAACATCCCCCATGCCGTCCCCTATCCCCGGGGATACAGGGGATGGGGAGACGTATCCCTATGGAACCCTGATAATATATAATGTGTTCTAGGAAAGAAAAACATAATGAAATTTTAACCTTATAAATTTAGTTGCATTGATTAAAGATGAAGAGTGGTGAAAATTTGAAGTCCTTTCTCAAACATATTGTTGAATTTTTGGCCCCAATTGAAGTGTAGGTGAATGATGTCAAATGATATTTTCATCTCCATAGTCATGAGAGCACTATAATCTATATTTAGTATTTTGGTGATTACTAGATATCACAAACTAAGGTCTCTCATTCAAGGAATTTTTGAATATTTTTAAGAACGAAGTAGCAACTCTTAAGATGAATATTGAAGATGATCATGCCTTGATTTTGCTTTAGAAAGATACACAGATTGTGAAGTCTCATAATATTGGAAAAGCCTCTAAGTGAGCATCAATATTATATGAATATTTCTTGTTGTCACTCAAGTGGTTCATCTATTGAAAGTTGGATAATTCCTAAGTGACTTTGTATATAATTCTTTCATACAAGGATCATCTAACAATAATAAGCCAAAATAAAAAATCTCTTCTTTCCTAAAACACGTTATATATATTATCCCATGGATATTTTATAAAGGAATGATGTATGGATAGATGTACCTTATTAGATATGACAAATATGATGCTCAATATTACCTTCATATCGACCTTTCATTTTCTTTATTTGTTGAGATCTATGGTGTGTCTTGAAGTGGATCCCAAACGACATCCCATAGATCTTTAAACTCATACATGATTTCTTCAATACAAAAATCTAATATATTAGATATATTATTAATAAGGAAGGGATTTATTAGGCTATAATATATCAAATTAGGAAATAAAAAGAGAATTCAAACCACTATTTGTGGATTGAGATACCAAAAAATTATTCAAAACAATAAATCCTAAAATTTACTCATTGCACTTACCCATTATGACCTATAAAATTAAATTGAGATATAGACTAATACCACCTAGAAACATGTATCTAGGGGATATGCTCAGACGTTGAATGATGAAGTCCAAAAATATTCAAAATATAATAAACAACTTTAACTCATAATTTAACATTACAATAGAAAAAACACTATATCTTAAACAGTGGGATAAACATCCACACAAATCATAGACCCTTGTAACTTATGTACATGCAAAATGCAACACAAGTTGCATGTTTAAAACCACAAAAATGGTTCACGTATTTCATTTGACCTTATTTTATAACATTAATCAACCTTTTTTAGTTCATATAGACAATATTTTCCAACAAATTTTAGTTACACAACTATGATCTTGTGTTTGTATCTATGTATTAGTCGTTTCATGTAGTTAAATAAGTTTCAAATTTCCATACATATGATGAAATTTTGTATTGTTTGAAATTTCTCTATATACTATTATATACTAATGAAAATAAACTTAAACTATCCTATACCTAGATAGAATTTCACTTTAATATACATGAAACAATAGTAATTTTATAAAAACAGTTCTATTGGCCATATATTTGTAATAAAATCACTAAACACATCAAGTCATGAATCACTTGTTACATTGTCAAGGATGCAAGCAACAAATAATCCTATGCATTATATTGTTAATTATCTCAATATTTGAATATATAAATTAATTGACTTATATAAATGGAATTCCAAAACAATTAAAAGCGCATCTTGATAGAAAACCCTCAAAAACTCTTATTAGAGAATATGCAAGGATTGTATAGATACTACAATGTATAGAGATATTAGATTCATGATAGAGATGTATGCATTATAGAGATATTAGATTCATGATCATCTTATAGTCAAACCTTGGTATCATGTCCACATGAAGCTTATGGAATCAAATACTCTAGGTTTGTACATAAATGAGCAAGTAAATATTGCTACGGTATCATGATTCATCTCTATAAACTGTAGACCTCAAAGCATCTATGCATGTGTGAGAAAATTCACATAATGCAACTAAATCCATTACTTATTGAGGAGAATTGACTAGTTTAAACTTGACAATTCAAGTTAATATTCAATTCCACCTAAATGTAATTCAAAGTAATATAACCTGGAATATACTACATTATAAAATTTATCTATTGAGCTCTCTCAATTTTCAAAAAACAATATATTAAAGTTAATATACTGTAGTGGTTGAAATACATCGCTTATTGGCAGTTAAGATGTAAAATACAAAGAATGCAAAGGTGCACAAACGTTTCATTGGTTCAATATATCTACCACAAAACTAAATATCATACTTTCATATCTAATGCGTACAGAAGTTTAAGAAACCAGCTATTTACATTATATTTATTAAGATACATAAATAAGTTTCCAAATATCATCAGCTTTCAGTAGTTGTTACCAGAGCTTCCATCTTAGAACAGACTAAGATGTCTGGATATTCCATTTAAGTAGTTGTTGTATATATTAAAAGAAAAAAAAACTAAAATCATAAAGTATGAATTTAAAACTGTGTATCTCACCATTTATGTATGTTTATAAATAACTATAAATACTGATATGTTCCTGCTTTCAGATGATGTCCACGGATGATTAATACAGTATATCATATCATAGCATCCATCCTTGTATGTAGTTGTGCTGGGTTTGCTCATGTCGAGGCATACTTGTTTCAGGGTGAGCATAATGATATCTGCTTCAAACATACAAATAAAGCAGTTATATAACTTGAAGTTAGTTCTTGAGGTTACCATCAAAATAGATTTTTGTAAACCTTTTTCCGTATAAAACTTTTAAATCTCTACATAAACTAACTAGTCTTTTCTATCCAGAGGATGCATTGGCATTTTGAATTGGAAGAAGAAATTAAGAAATATATAATAAGATTAAGTAATTAATAATATAACACATTATCAATGGTTTAAGTGTTTTAAAATTTAAATTTATAAATAGGGTTAAATTTTACTAAAAAAGATAAATAATAGTTATAATATCTTGATATTGTAGTTTAAAATGTGATAACTCTTCTAATTTCATTTAACAAATTAATTTAAAAAATATATATATAATACATTAAAATAATATACACATAATTGAACCTTATATTACCACAATTCACTGAAACTATCTTAATCTTATATAGACAATTAAAGCAACAACAATATGCAACACTATAATAAGCATTTTGAATATATGAACAGATTCAATATACATAATTGATAATACATAATCCAAATATATCAATGATTTTATAAAAATTATTTTAAAATATTTACATTCAAAACTTTTATTTAATTTATTTTTTATAGATTAAAATTTACAAATAATTTTGTATTTTAATCTATAAATTCGTTTGAATAAAATGCAAAGGCCATTTAAAAATATATGTTTTCATCCAAAACTTAAAATTCAAATTTACAAGTATTCTGGGTTTGAGTTTTAATAATTGGATTGGTGATTATAGATTTTAAATAGATTTAATTTGACTTTTTTATACCCACTTAAATAAAGGACGAGATAATTCAAATTTAAGTGTAAAACTTAAAATAGCCTAACGGAATAGACAATATGGTAAACTTAGAATATGGGAAGACGACTGTGGACTAAAAAATATATATATATATATATATATATATATATATATATATATGGTGATGGCATAATGGGTTTAATACCTATAAATAGTATGGAAGACTGGAATATATATATATATATGGTAATGGCATAATAGATTTAATACCTATAAAGATAAGCTATTTTCCCTCACAAACGACATAGTATGGAAGACTGGAAAATCCTCAAAGTCGTCCTACGAATGTATCAAGAAATTATGAGAAAAATACTTATGAAATTAATTGTTCTCGGAAAACTATCCAAACCACAACAAATAATTTCATAGGAAATTTTTAATTGTATGTTTTAGATTCAATGCATCTTTCAATGAAAAAGCTCTATTTCCCATGTTTCGCGTTGAAGTAGATACTTGAAAAAAAAAAAAACTTCCGCCACCAATTAGATTTTTTTTTGTCTTCTATTTCATACGTGCAATGGATTCAATAGCGACATAAGCTATCTTTATTGTCGTTAGCCTATCTTTATTACTGTCAGCCTAGGCTTAAAATTAGGTTACTTAGTTCGGGCTAGGTTTATTATTTAAGCTTACAAGAATTATGTTGTAGTTCACTTTTTTTTTGTTACTTTTCTATTAGACATATAAGACTTCGTCCGATTTTGTTGTTTTTAAGTCGAATTTGTACTGATTTTAAATATGGAATACGTAATTTATATATTGATTTCCTTCTATTGAATATAATTTATTGCACATTTTAATTATTTTTTCTTGTTGTTGCTATTTTTTTTTTAGAGCTTGTTATGTTACAAGTAGTATCAAAGAATCAATTTGGTTCCTTATAACCGAACAAAAAAAACAGAAGAATATGTGAACCATTTCAGAACTTGAATCAGCCAAATCTGTTTTTTTTTTTTTTTTGATGAGGAACCTTTTTAAATACAACATATCCGCAACATGTGAGGGGAGAGATTTGAACCTGGGCCTCTCGATAACCGGAGAGTTTTAACTACCCACTTGCTCTCCAACTCCTCTACATGAGCGGATCAAATCTGCTTTTTATTGTTCCAAATAGTTTTTATAAAAAAAGTTTTAGGCCCCATATTTTGATGTAGTTTTTTTTGTAATATTGTGATTTAGATGTTCTTCTCTTTGCAAAAACTCAATTAGATAAAGTAATGGAAAAACTCAATTAAATAAATTAATGGGTGCATTGGAACCCCTATGGGAGACCCATCTCATTTTGCTTATCTTAGTTAATACAAGGGATATCTCTAGCAATACTTTTTTAAAGTGCTCAAAGGATATCTTTAGAGTTTCACTCTTGTTCCTAGTGTATGAATGAACTCTTTGCTTCTATTGGTTGGTTATGAAGTAGAGGCATTTGCAACACACTAATTTACCCAAGGATACTTGCATGAGCAAAAAGAAACATCAATCCAAAAATATTGACAAACATCATAATATCCCTTATAGGTATCAATAGATTTGACCCATATGCCCTTCATTGTTTAGGCACCATGACCACTCCTCTTATCCATCCCACTCCTCTAATTGATAGTACTATGTGTGACACAATTAATGTTGATTTACACATCTACTTTTCATCTAAGGAAGAGGTACATTACAAGTTGTTGGGTATGGTGTCCCACATCAAGGACAACCATGTAGGCTTGTAGACGACCCTAGTTTCAATCCAATATCATTTGTACTTTTCCATACAAAGCATTTCATAGACACTAAGTTCCAACAAGTCTTTGGGCAATAAACATGACATTTAGTAGGAACTAGATCCAAGTTGATAGCAATATTATGACAATAAATTTACAAATAGTTGTTGTTTGGACATAGACCTTTGGATTCACAGGGAAGTCCCATAAATCCCTATGCTACTAAGGGCACTCTTCTAGGTAGTGGACTTAGGATGTGTTATTGATCTTGATCCATCTATAGAGGGTGCTGTTAATTTACTTGCTTGGCCTCATGATGTTCTTGTTCCACTCATCGATATTTCAACCTTTGAGGGCACGAGTCCACATGCTTGGATATCCAAGATGGCTAACATCACTAGTCTATATCACATGCCTAAAGAAGGTCATATCACATTATTTGCTATTGAGAATAGAACCCATGCTCATGAGTGGTTGTTATGGAAGATCTATCAACACTCTGTTTTGTAACCAAAGTTCAAAGAACTATTTCTCAATATGTTTGACAAAGTCTCTTTCATATATACTTGTTGTGGTTGCTCCACAACTAGCCCCAAGAATTGGGGACCCACTTTTTATTTTTCGGTTGTTTCCGATTTTGGTTGTCTTTTGGGCAAACATGTTAATGAAATCCTAACCATGGGCTCGGTAGGGAACTCCGAGGTCCCTCATGTTTGAATGTCTTCTTGTTTCTTTGCGAGAGTTGACGTTTTGTTTTGGTTGAAAGTCTTAGTTTGAGTGATCTTGTCCATAGGACTCGCCCTTTGAGTGTATAGTCAAGGTTCTAGGTTTTGTCGTTCTCCTTATCTTATTTGGCTTTGGTTGGTTTTGAAAGACTTCAATTCATTTTGCGATTCAAATGAATTTAACTTTTTGAATTTCAAAAAAATATATATATATAAAAAATAAATAAAAAAATAAAAATAAATAATATATATGTTTCATATATATATATAATGAAAATAAAATAATAACATATATATATATATATATATATATATATATATATATATAGTTATATATATTTCATATACATATATAACTATATAATATAAAAAATAAAAAAAATAATAAATAAATAAATAAATACATTATATTTATAATATCATATAATGTTATAATATCATATAAATACATTAAGTGTTTTAAAATTTAAATTTATAAATAGGTTTAAATTTTACTTAAAAAAAATAGATAAATAATAGTTATAATATCTTGTAGTTTAAAATGTGATAACTCTTTTAATTTCATTTAAGAAATTAATTTAAAAAAATATATATATATATATATATATATATATATATATATATATATATATATATATATATATAATACATTAAAATAATATACACATAATTGAACCTTATATTACCACAATTCACTGAAACTATCTTAATCTTATATAGACAATTAAAGCAACAACAATATGCAACACTATAATAAGCATTTTGAATATATGAACAGATTCAATATACATAATTGATAATACATAATCCAAATATATCAATGATTTTATAAAAATTATTTTAAAATATTTACATTCAAAACTTTTATTTAATTTATTTTTTATAGATTAAAATTTACAAATAATTTTGTATTTTAATCTATAAATTCGTTTGAATAAAATGCAAAGGCCATTTAAAAATATATGTTTTCATCCAAAACTTAAAATTCAAATTTACAAGTATTCTGGGTTTGAGTTTTAATAATTGGATTGGTGATTATAGATTTTAAATAGATTTAATTTGACTTTTTTATACCCACTTAAATAAAGGACGAGATAATTCAAATTTAAGTGTAAAACTTAAAATAGCCTAAGGGGATAGACAATATGGTAAACTTAGAATATGGGAAGACGACTGTGGACTAAAATATATATATAAATAAATATATATATATATATATATATATATATATATATATAGTGATGGCATAATGGGTTTAATACCTATAAATAGTATGGAAGACAGGAATTGGAATTGGAATTGGAATAGGAATATATATATGTATGTATGTGGGGTAAAGCATAATGGATTTAATACCTATAAAGATGAAGCTATTTTCCCTCGCAAACGACATAGTATGGAAGACTGGAAAATCCTCAAAGTCGTCCTACGAATGTATCAATAAAGTATGAGAAAAATACTTATGAAATTAATTGTTCTCGGAAAACTATCCAAACCACAACAAATAATTTCATAGGAAATTTTTAATTGTATGTTTTGGATTCAATGCATCTTTCAATGAAAAAGCTCTATTTCCCATGTTTCGCGTTGAAGTAGATACTTGAAAAAAAAAATAACTTCCGCCACCAATTAGATTTTTTTGTCTTCTATTTCATACGTGCAATGGATTCAATAGCGACATAAGCTATCTTTATTGTCGTTAGCCTATCTTTATTACTGTCAGCCTAGGCTTAAAATTAGGTTACTTAGTTCGGGCTAGGTTTATTATTTAAGCTTACAAGAATTATGTTGTAGTTCACTTTTTTTTTGTTACTTTTCTATTAGACATATAAGACTTCGTCCGATTTTGTTGTTTTTAAGTCGAATTTGTACTGATTTTAAATATGGAATACGTAATTTATATATTGATTTCCTTCTATTGAATATAATTTATTGCATTGTTGCTATTTTTTTTTTAGAGCTTGTTATGTTACAAGTAGTATCAAAGAATCAATTTGGTTCCTTATAACCGAACAAAAAAGCAGAAGAATATGTGAACCATTTCAGAACTTGAATCAGCCAAATTTGTTTTTTTATTGTTCCAATAGTTTTTATAAAAAAAGTTTTAGGCCCCATATTTTGATGTAGTTTCTTTTGTAATATTGTGATTTAGATGTTCTTCTCTTTGCAAAAACTCAATTAGATAAAGTAATGGAAAAACTCAATTAAATAAATTAATGGGTGCATTGGAACCCCTATGGGAGACCCATCTCATTTTGCTTATCGTAGTTAATACAAGGGATATCTCTAGCAATACTTTTTTAAAGTGCTCAAAGGATATTTTTAGAGTTTCACTCTTGTTCCTAGTGTATGAACGAACTCTTTGCTTCTATTGGTTGGTTATGAAGTAGCAGGCGTTTGCAACACACTCATTTACGCAAGGATACTTGCATGAGCAAAAAGAAACATCAATCCAAAAATCTTGACAAACATCATAATATCCCTTATAGGTATCAATAGCTTTGACCCATATGTCCTTCATTGTTTAGGCACCATGACCACTCCTCTTATCCATCCCACTCCTCTAATTGATAGTACTATGCGTGACACAATTAATGTTGATTTACACATCTACTTTTCATCTAAGGAAGAGGTACATTACAAGTTGTTGGGTATGGTGTCCCACATCAAGGACAACCATGGAGGCTTGTAGATGACCCTAGTTTCAATCCAATATCATTTGTACTTTTCCATACAAAGCATTTCATAGACACTAAGTTCCAACAAGTCTTTGGGCAATAAACATGACATTTAGTAGGAACTAGATCCAAGTTGATAGCAATATTATGACAATAAATTTACAAATAGTTGTTGTTTGGACATAGACCTTTGGATTCACAAGGAAGTCCCATAAATCCCTATGCTACTAAGGGAACTCTTCTAGGTAGTGGACTTAGGATGTGTTATTGATCTTGATCCATCTATAGAGGGTGCTGTTAATTTACTTGCTTGGCCTCATGATGTTCTTGTTCCACTCATCGATATTTCAACCTTTGAGGGCACGAGTCCACATGCTTGGATATCCAAGATGGCTAACATCACTAGTCTATATCACATGCCTAAAGAAGGTCATATCACATTATTTGCTATTGAGATTAGAACCCATGCTCATGAGTGATTGTTATGGAAGATCTATCAACACTCTGTTTTGTAACCAAAGTTCAAAGAACTATTTCTCAATATGTTTGACAAAGTCTCTTTCATATATACTTGTTGTGGTTGCTCCACAACTAGCCCCAAGAATTGGGGACCCACTTTTTACTTTTCGGTTGTCTTTTGGGCAAACATGTTAATGAAATCCTAACCATGGGCTCGCTAGGGAATTCCGAGGTCCCTCATGTTTGAATGTCTTCTTGTTTCTTTGTGAGAGTTGACGTTTTGTTTTGGTTGAAAGTCTTAGTTTGAGTGATCTTGTCCATAGGACTCGCCCTTTGAGTGTTTAGCCAAGGTTCTAGGTTTTGTCGTTCTCCTTATCTTATTTGGATTTGGTTGGTTTTGAAGGACTTCAATAATTCATTTTGCTGATTCAAATGAATTTAACTTTTTGAATTTAAAAAATATATATATATATATATATATATATATATATATATATATATATATATATATATATATATTTATTTATATATATGTTTCATATATATAAAAATAAAATAATAACAAAAAATATATATAGTTATATATATTTCATATACATATATAACTATATAATATAAAACATAAAAAAAATAATAAATAAATACATTCTATTTATAATATCATATTATATTATATTTATATATGATATTATAAAAGGCTATATAATATAGTATAACATTATGTCATATGAAAGGAACTAATATTAAAAGTTCTAATGTTTATAATGTCCTTTGGTAATAATGCGTTATTATAATGAGGTTTAAACATTGGTTTTCCATGTGCAGGTCGCGAGCTGCAAGCGGAGGAAAACATGGGCAATGAAATGCTGATTTGGACGCGAAACATTGCCGGCGACGACGCAAGTCGGCCACGTAGAACAGGAGGTGATTCGGCAAACGACGTCAAGGCCTAGTAATGGCCGACGTTGATGATCGCAGTACTTTGAAAACAAATTACGTGGAAACAAGCCCACATGGATCAGGGTAGAGAGACCCATGAGTGAGCTGGGACGTGACGATGCCGGAGAGGGATGCACTGGGCCCACATGCTGATATGGCAGAGTAAACATGTACGGCATAAATTTTGACAGAGCGGCAATTTGGTGCCAAAACGAACACGCTGTTCGGAGGATCGTCCGGTGACGGGTTTGGTCGAGTCGAGCGTAGCACCGGAGTTGCGGAGACTGACGCCAGAGCGTTATGGATAGGAAGCAGCTACAGAATAGAAACGACAGTCTGACATGCGGTGATGTGAACAAATGAGGGGCCACATAGGAATTCAACGAAGCTGCTGTGACATATTTCAAAGCCGAAGAATAACGGCGAGTTGGTAGCGGCGGATTCGGCGCAGTAGATTAATGGAAGCAGAGAGCCGAGCCAGTGTGACAGATACGACCAAGATAGATAAATCCTGGACAGGTCGACGAGCCAGGGCGATGCGCAGAATTTATCCACAGATGGGCGTCGACGGAAAATAGTAAAACGACAACACGGCGACAAAATAGAACTACACAGCAGCGTCGGCAAAAACAACAAGGCACAGACGTTCGGGGCAGTTTCATCGGACAAGTCAGATGGTGACTAGGGCAATGGTAGAGATAGACGTTACGGTGATGGAAGTTGCGGCGGTATTTGACATCACTAGGGTTTTACACAGTACACCGTGGATTGCACAGTGGACAGGCCACGGTGGATGGTCGAGAATCACGGCGACCGAATCTGTGGATATCATTGAACAAGTGGGCAGTCGAAGACATAACACCATGGTAACCACAGCAAGGTGTAGACGTTGGATATCCAGGAAGTGGCGCCAGATAAATCTGTACAGCGTCCACGCGGTATGTTTAGGTGGCAGCCAGACAGAAGCGCAAAGATGCGCGCGGAATATAGGGTAACCATTACACGGTAAAAGCTGTTATACTCATAACGCAGTTGGTATGTGGGATGCTTATAACTGACAGTTAGACAAGACACAGGCTGAGATGGTAGCAACCGTTGAATGGTGAATACAACGATAAAATGCAGCCGTTGTCGAAGGCCAGTAACCCTAAATGAATTGCTGAAATTCTACACAAATTGCCTACATAAACAGGAAAAATATTGCAGGCGACGTTTTGGTTGTTTGACTGTTGGAGTAGTAGTGGGAGAAGCCCGAAAGCGTGATCGGAATTTCCGTTGTGTCTTGCACTGAAGATTGGAGGTAAAATGGCTATTGTATACTTACGTTCGAGGCCATGTGATCTACGAGATGGAGGGAGGTACAAGGGTATTCGGTGGCAGAGCGTTCGAATGTCGCAGTCCACATTGCACCTGAGATCAAAAGGCCACACGAACTATGATGAAGGGCATCGTAAATGTTTTATTATTCATGTTTTAATATGGTTTCGTGGGAGTTATAAGGAATTTCCATGTTAAATCTTATTAATATATTTTTATATTATAATATAAAGTTGGGGGGAGTTATAAGGAATTTTAATGGTTAAATTTTATTAATATTTCTTTATATTATAATGTGAAGGGGAGTTATAAGAATAAGAGTGACGGTTGATATTTATTTATTTTAGATGTTAAAAGGAGCAATAGGCAAACATAAAACGATAAGATTTTAGGGCTTGTTTTGTTTATATTTGTTTAACATCATGAAAGAGGGGAAGTTGAAACGGAGGGGTTTCTGCATCCTTTAAAAGGCCAATGAAGTCCTTGTAGTGGGGTTGGAAATATGTGTAAACAAGAGAATTTTTTGAAATACAATGCTTTCATTTTGGCAAAAGAAATCTTTGTGAGCAAAACTACAAGGAGAATATATCTAAGACTACTGCTTTCATTGTGTATCTTTTCTGCAATTTTTTGACTTGTATCTATTTGTTTATGCCATTAAATGGGTTGCAATAGGTGAATGTCAAATATATTGCAAATATATTTTATCCTTTGAGTCTCGCACTTGGTCTAATTTGATTGTGCTTGTGTTACAGGTCTATTAGGTCAGGTTGTCTTAGAATCTATCTCTTAACTTAAGGTTTTGCAGGGAGGGATTTACTAACCAAAATTGGCTGTCATTTTTATTTTTTCCAGCTAACCTTGTAGATTTATTTTCTATTTTCTGCGGTTAGAATAAATTTTCAGTATTCATTTTAGTTACATATTTTTGATTCTAGCCCATTCCAAAATTTCTGTTTGTTTCATTCTGGTCCTTCCAAAATTTTTGTCACTTATTTATTTAATTATTATTTTTTTCATTTTGGTCATTACATAATTTTTGTATTCTGTTGTTTCTATTCTGGTCAATTCCAGAATTTGTGTTAAGTTTACATTCTAGTCCTTCTAGAATTTTTGTTTATTCTTTGTTTTTCAGTTTTCATTTCATTCTGGTCCATTTTCCATAATTTCCTATTTTATTTCTGGCTCATTTGTTTCTATTATGGTCTTGATCCAAAATTTTTGCACCTCCAAATACATCAATTTAATTTTCAAATAAAATGTTGGTTTAGGAGGGCTACTAACGCCAAATTCACACTAAGGCAGATAAAACAAATGAACTCTAACATGCTAACTTACTAACTTTTACTAACACCAAATTCTAACATAGGGATAGTGGAACATTTATAATGAAGATAAAATGAATCCACTAACTTCAAAATGAACCACACATTAAAGACAGATTCTAAAATGAAGTGGACCATTCCACGCACTTTTGCATTTGAAATCTTTTTAATTTGAAGATAAAAGTCGTTTACTAACTGGGATTCAGGGTAGATCACACTAATATCAAGAGCACTAAAAGAATCAACCTTTTGCATTTTGGAAGATTTTCAATTGCTAAGCATTGTTTGAACTATTCAAGGCCCCTTGTTAACTGTCACTTGCAGGTTTGAGTTCATTCTGGTACACATTTGTTTCTGTTTCAACTTTCATTAATCATATATACTCACAAATGTTTACTTACCAGAACCTTGGAGAAATGGGTGATTTCACCTAATTTCTTTGCAAGAGAGAGTTTTCAATTCAATACTCTATTTATGGTAATTATTTTGCAATAGGGCAAAATATTCACTCAACATTTTGGTGCTAGAATGAGGGCATTCTTTATTTCTTTGTGATTTAGATTTTTCTAATGGTTAAAATGGCCAGTTTTGTTTCCACCTTATTGTGCTTGCAGGTACACCATTCTTCTAGTTTATATCGAGTTGTTTGTGAGAAGCCTAGTTAGGATAGTTAAGTTTCCCAAGCTGGACCCATCTGAGCATATTGCTACTTGATATAAAACTACCAGGGAAACTATCTTTCAAAGTCTTACTCCCAAATATAGGAAACCCAAAAATAGAACTCAAGAGATTGAAATCCCACCCAGTATACTTGATTTAGGGTCACATTTAGGTTCAGGTACATCTAGTGGGTCTCCATCCATTATTTTTGTTGCCACAACTACACCAAGTGTATTTATCCCCCATCACTTTGACAATTTTTACCATTCTCATAGGGTCTCCACCATTGCATAACATGACCCAACAACAACAACAACCCGCTCTTTGGTGTGGTGTCCAAATATCTCCCTTGAATATACCTAGGGATGTCCATGAATTGCCTAGTCATATTGAAAGATCGCTACCCAAGTTCATACATGATGGTCCAGTTACCGCTGAAGAGCATGTCCAAATTTACAAATACTACATGTTTATACATGGGGTCACTCATGAAGATGTTGCATGTCGAGTATTTCCTAATAGTTTGGACTATGTGGCTAATAAGTGGTTCAAAAATTTACCCACAGGGTCCATTACTTCATGGGCCCAATTGGAAGCTACCTTCATTAGCCAATTTTGACTGTTGTTAGATCCTTCCATCATATATAATTTGTTTGTGTCCTATAAATGATTACCCAAAAAGCCTATTAAGACGTTCAATGCTAGGTTCCAAAAGCTATATGCGAATGTAACTTGCCACTTTGCAATAGATGCTATTGTGGCTCTTCAATTATATTTTGGAGCTTTAGACCCTTTAAAATCCTTGTTTGCTAGAAGAAATGCTTAGGTCACAACCCTTACCTTGGCTTACGTAGAAACCATAACCCTTGAGCAACAAATGAACTCACCAGGATTGGGGTTATCTCAATGGCCTGGAATTGAACAATATGGTCCATAAAATCAATTCACCATGATGAATCAGGTAATGACACAACAAGTCCCAACAATGAACAATTTCTAACAACCGGGTCCATTGATGCAAGCGTATTCACCATTTTTTTATTTGCCCAACACATCCATTCTGCCACCAGCCATGTTGCCAAACAATCAGATGACCGTGCCAGGGTTCAGCATGCTTAACAATCAGTTGACCATGCCTAGATTCAGTGTAATTAATACTTGAAGCCCAATGGATTATCCTTCGATCACACCGCTTCAAAGTGTGAATCCTAGATGGAACCAAAATGTTTAGAGTCAAGACATTGTGCCCATGCCAGAAGTGGCTAATGCAAGAAAGGTATTTAGAATCAAAATCACAACACCCCAACTACAAGGGCCTGAAGCCAGGATGGATAAGTTGGAAGAACAAATGGCCAAGCTGACAATCAACGTGAGAAACATAAATAAAATTCTGGCATAATCCTATAGACATAATCGACCTACAACCACAGAGGAAAGGGACCATACAATACTCATCCCAATAATGGACGTGTACCCAACCCAGTAGCCAATCAGGAAGATGTTTTCAAAGATTATGATGAGTTAGAACCTTGTGATGATGAATTACCCCATTGTTTCCAAGGGAAGCAAGAAACTTTGTTAACTGAAGTTGTCCACATCCAAGAAAGTGAGGAAGAGGAGGATGTTGAGGTCTTAGGAGAAGAAGTTCAAGAGACATTGGAAGTCCAAGCCACTAGACATTTTGGGAAAGTAAATCATCGATATTATACAAGAAGCTCTAAGGATCCCAAAACTTTCTCCACTCCTCCAAACAACCCATTACTTCCTCTTGATACAAAAGGTGAGGTTAATCCACCTCCTCCACCGATTATAGAGATGTCCAAGCTGGTAAAAAAGATGCCAAATTCAGAAAAACTCACTTATGACTTAGAAGAAGACATGAAGAAAAACAAGGCTAATATCTCGTTGTTTGAAGTAGCCAAACTTTTGGGTCATGAGGTAGGTTCACCGAAAAACCCACCTAGTCAAGTCCACAAAGCCAAAGATGTCGAGTCTCAATTGGTTCTAAAAAGGAAAAAATGAGAAGTACCTCCATTTCTCATAACCGTTAGAATTGTAGGAAAAAAATTACACAATTTCCTGATATATTCAAGTGCTTCGACCAACATCATGCCCCTAGAAATTTGCCAAAAATTAGGACTCACACCAATCCCTTATAAGAGTAAGGTGGTACAATTGGATAGATCTATTATGGATGCGTTTGGAAGTCTAAATGATGTCCTTATTCAAATTAAATCAAAACCTAGGGTTCAACATCACATAGATATATTGGTGCTTAATATTCCTACCAAGTATAGAACGGTATTGGGAAGAGATTGGAGTAAATATTTGAATGGGTATATTGTAATAGATTCTTCCCATATGTGGTTACCTTGGAGAGGAGTAGCAAACCAAATTCGAGTGGATAGTGAGCCAAGACTCAAGGAGATGTTAACCAAGTATAATAAACCCAACGAAATCGAATATGTTGAAACTGAATTAGGGGCCTATAGCTTGGACATAGAAGAAGTTACCGAAGAACCTCAAAAAGAGAATGTTTCTTGTAACATTTTGGAAGAGGATAATTTGGTTTGGATTCTAAGATTTGATGGATCTAGGTCAAATCAAGGTGCTGGAGCTGGAATTGACCTTACATGTCCTGGTAGCAAGCCTATACATGCTGCCTATAGATTATAGTTCCCAGCCACCAACAATGTGGTGGAGTATGAGGCACTTATTTTTGGACTTCAATCAGCCCTAAGGAAGAAAGTCAAATGTCTCAAAGTATTGGGAGATTTGGAGTTGGTAGTTAAACAAGTTAAAGGACAATATACTTGTCGTGACAAAATATTAAGCCTTTACAAAACTAGAGTTAGGGAGTTAATAGATGAGTTTGATGCTTTTAATATCTCCCTTATTTCTAGGAAAAACAATCGAATGGTAGATTCTTTAGTTGTGGCCGCAAGCATGCTCAAACCTGTGGACCATAATAAATTCAAGAAGTTTTCAATTGAACTAGTGCCATACCCATAAATACCAAACAATGTTATTAATTTCCAAGTATTTTATAGTGACAGCCACGTTTTCAATTTTGTCACTAATTCTGGTATATTTGAAAATCAGGTCATTGATGAAGATGAGAGGGGGCAAGAAGAAATCAATTTGAAAAAGGAAGCAACCGGAGTGTGGAATGAGATGCCAAACGGTATGGCTTATTTAGAAAAGATATTTGATATTGGATATCAAGAAAAAAGAGGTAGAAAGGTACCACCTCCTAAAGAATCATGTGATTTAATCAACTTAGGGAGTGCAGAAGATCCATGAGAAGTATTTATTTCTAAGGCATGTACAAGACAAGAAAGGGAGTCTATCGCTCATGCATTAAAGGAATATATTGATTGCATAACATGGAGCTATAAGAATTTGAAAACTTATGATCAAAATGTGATAACTCATACGATTCCATTAAACCCTACTCCAAGCCTTTCAGATAGAGACAAAGAACAGTCAACCCAATTTTAGAACCCTTAATAGAGAAAGAGGTCAAGAGATTGCTAGAAGCAAAAGTCATCTTTCCTGTTAGACATTCCATGTGGATGGCCAATCTTGTCCCGATAAGAAAGAAAAATGGAGAGATAAGGTTATGCATAGATTTTAGGAATTTGAACAAGGCTTACCCAAAGGATAATTACCCATTGCCTACTATCGATGAGATTCTTCAAAAGGTGAATGAGTCAGAGATGATGTCATTCTTGGATGGTTATTCAGGATATAATAAAATTCTAATTCATCCAAATGATATAATGAAAACAACCTTCACAACGAAGTGGGGAACATTTGCATATAGGAGAATGCCATTTGGGTTATTGAATGCAGGTGCAACTTTCCAACGAGCCATAGATTTTGCATTCAAAAGGCTCATTGGTAAGTGTATCACTATTTACTTGGACAACAATCCTATCTTCTCTAAGAAGAGGGAAGATCATGTCAGGGACTTGAGAAAAGTACTTCAGAGATGTAGGGAACATGGGATCTCCCTTAATCCAAAAAAATACATCTTTAGAGTAACATAAGGTAAGCTATTAGGACATGTCATTTCCAAGGATGGGATTGCTATTGATACAGAAAGAATATCAGCTATACTAGCCATTCCTCCACCTAATAGCAAGAAAGAGTTAAGATACTTTTCGGTAAGATTAAATTTGTGAGAAAGTTTATTTCAGGTTGTGCCGATATTGCAAATCATTTGAATGACATGTTAAAAAAGGATGTTCAGATCAAATGGATGAATGAAAATAGGGAAGCTTTCAAAAGCATCAAGGATGTTATCTCCAAAGCCCCTGTTTTACTTAGTCCAGATTATTCAAAGCCTTTCTATGCTTATACTTTTGCTTTAGATCATTCTTTTGTGAATGTCTTAACCGAAAAGAGCGAGGGTAACATTGAAAATCCCATAGCCTTATTGAGTGCTCCATTGAAGGATGCAAAGTTGAGATATTCTATCTTGGATAAATAGATGTATGCACTATTCAAGACCATCAAGAAATTTAGGCATTATATAGTTCATAGTAAGGTCTTTGCGGTAGTTCCTGACCCAGCGGTTAAGGCTATGTTTTTACAAAACGAGCTAGGTGAAAGACAGAGAAAATGGATTTTGACCCTTCAAGAATTCGATTTGGAAATCTGACCCATGAAAATAGTTCGTGGGCAAGGTTTGGTCAAGGCAATCGCAGAAGTTGATCCATATATATCATGCCAACATTACGAGGTAGATGACATAACCAAATATGAGTGGTATGTTGATATTTCATATTTCTTGTTGCATGGTAAGTGTCCATCACATTTAAACTCCACTCAACATAGAGCTTTACGTTTAAAATCTACAAATTATTTGATTAAATCTGGTGCTTTGTACAGGAAGAACCATGAAGGGATTTACCTTCATTGTGTTAATCAAGAAGAGGCGACCCAAGTACTTAAGGATTTCCATGGTAATTATGGAACTGGACACAGGTCAACCAATGCTACAACTCATCAAATCCTTAGGGATGGATACCATTGGTCCCATTTGTTCAAAGATGCACATGCTCATGTGAGATCATGCCACATATGTCAAGTAGCGACCAATAGAGAAATAAATGCTGCAATGCCACTACAATTTGTGGTAGAGGCAAGGTATTTTGCACAATGGAGATTAGATTTTGTTGGGATCAAAAATCCCAACAAAATCCGATTCTCATAAATATATCCTTACTGCCACAGATTACTGCACAAGGTGGACCGAAGCTATTCCTACTAAGCATACCACTTCAGAGGTTGTCATTAAGTTTTTAGAGGATAATATTGTGACTTGTTTCGGAATACCCAACTCGATTGTAAGTGATAATGGCTATGCCTTTTCTTATTTGGAGTTTGCAAATTAGGCATATGATAATATGGTAAGCTTGAAATTCTCCTCAAACTATTATCCACAAGGTAATGGTTTAGCGGAATCCTCTAACAAGAACTTGCTATGTGTAATAAAAAGGTTACTTGAAAAGAACCTTAGGGATTGACATAGCAAGTTAAAGTTCGCCCTTTGGGTTGATAGGATCAGAACCAAAGAATCAATAGGAACATCTCCGTATCATTTAGTCTATGGGCAGGATCCCATATTTCCCATAAATTTAAGGCTACAAACATTGTACTTCATGAAAGAATATGTAGGAACTAGTGATAAAATTGAAGCTAGGCTAACACAGTTAATGCATCTTGAAGAGAAAAGAGATGAGGCCATGCTTCATTTTAGAAAACATCAGGATGTAGTGAAAATATGGTTTGATAAGAAATCCAAAATCAAAACATTTAAAATTTTAGACCTAGTTTTACTGTGGGATAAAGGACATGAAAAGAAAGGAGATCATTAGAAGTTTGATTGTTTGTGGTTGGGTCCATATCAAATTGTTGAAATCCTAGGTGAAAATAGTTTTAGATTAAAAACCTTGGATGGAAATGATTTGGCTTTGCCCGTTAATGGGCTGCACTTAAAGCACTACTTTCAGGCCTAAAAAGGCAAAATCCTGTATTATATGTAAATACATTTGGGTTGATGAGGTTGAATCTGTTTTGTGTGTTTGAATTCATTCGCTTTCATATTTTTTGTAATGTTGTTGATTTGTTGTATATAGCTTGTGTGCGCTGGTTTCATGTTCGGTTTTGGATTTGGATTTTGTTGGATTGGGTGTTTTGTATTCATTCGCTTCCAAGTTTTGGTTGTTTTCCAGTATTTTAGAGTGAGATGTCAGCTCATGTCCTCATAAATATTCAATAAGACCAGGAGAATGTGAAACATCAGAATTGTATTGCAGAAGGCTCCACAATTATTGCAAACACATTAAAGTATATTGTTTGAAGCTTGTGATGCATGAAGTTATCAAGTTTGCAAATTAGGGTGAAATATTTTATATGCTCCATCTTATTTAGCCTCATTTTAGGGTACATGTCACAGTGTATTGCATCCCACTTGCATCCACATTTCAAAGACCATCATCAAAAACATGTCAAACTCTCTTAGGACCATTGCACATTACACACTATGAAGATATTGAAATTGGGAACTGACACTGAGACTGTCTTGAACCAAGCACAGTTTGCACATTAAGAAAAATCTTGGGTAAAATGGTCAAAACCATCCTTGGGAGAAAATGTAAGACGAAAAGAGTCATTCTTGTCGGTCCCATCATGCAACATAGTCCATAAAATAGTGGTTTCCACCACTTTCGCAATACTTAAAAACCTAAAATCAGAGTAGTAAGGATAGGGTCAAATTCTCATCATACTTAGGTTGGAAATTCGATTCCCCAAAACTCTGATTCTACCACCATCACACCATTGACTATTGGTTTGTAAGAATCGTACTACATATCCCTCGAAAGGATGGGTAGTCATCCCCAAGATTCAAGAAATCTAAAGCAAAATGTTCACCACTCCACTTTCATCACATCACTGATTATTGGATTGTAAGGATCGTACTACATGTCCCCTTAGAAGGATAGGTTGTCATCCCCAAGATCCATGAAATCAAAAGCGAAACCATGGACTATGGGGCTAACCTCCATCGGAGCTATAGACGCTTGATTGGCAGTGGAGTATGCTCACGCGTGGTGATATGTCTCGTTTAAAAGCTAGATCTCTAACCGCTCAAACATACATACTATCCTTGCGATTTCATCCATAATAGGTTTAACCATTTTGGTCAAAATGAGGTAATAAACTCAATCAAAGTAGTAAGTATAGGGTCAAATTCTCATCATACTTAGGTTGAGAATTTGATTTCCCAAAACTCTGATTCCATTTGCACACACATTGATTCTGGATTGTAGCGGTTCATAATTGAGCTCTTGATCTGGTAAATGAATTCACTGCATACACATTTGGTCCTAAGAGGGTTAGACAATTTTAGTTCACTTGTTTATGTTACTAGAATGCTTGAGTCTCTGCAAAATAGATCGTGCATGTTATAGCATCCGTTCAATTCATCCAATCCTACATAAGTCATTCATAACATATCATATGCATCCATGTGAAAATGACGATGGAATGTTGAATGGTTTCAAACGATAAATAATGAATCACTTTGCACACATTGAGCTGATGCTGAATGATTCAAATGGTTTATATCTTTTTGGTCTACTTGCATTCTTTGGATACTTGTTGATGCTTGTAATTTTAATTTTTGGATTTGTGTGTGTTTTCAGGTTGGGTTCTCACCTAAAACTTCCAGGAATGTTTCCCAGTAAGGTTTCCATTTGTTGTGGTTGCTCCACAACTAGCCCCAAGAATTGGGGACCCACTTTTTACTTTTCGATTGTTTCGGATTTTGATTATATTTTGGGCAAGCATGTTAATGAAACCCTAACCATGAGCTCGCCAGAGAACTCCGAGGTCCCTCATGTTTGAATGTCTTCTTATTTCTTTGTGAGAGTTGACGTTTTGTTTTGGTTGAAAGTCTTAGTTTGAGTGATCTTGTCCATAGGACTCGCCCTTTGAGTGTTTAGCCAAGGTTCTAGGTTTTGTCGTTCTCCTTATCTTATTTGGCTTTGGTTGGTTTTGAAGCACTTCAATTCATTTTGCTGATTCAAATGAATTTAACTTTTTGAATTAAAAAAAAAAAAAAAATGTCTATATATATTTATATGTTTCATATATATATATATGCATATATAATGAAAATAAAATAATAATAAAAAAATATATATAGTTATATATATTTCATATACATTTATAACTATATAATATAAAACATAAAAAATTTAATAATAATAAAAAATAAATAAATACATTATATTTATAATATCATATTATATTAAATTTATATATGATATTATAATAGGCTATATAATATAGTATAACATTATATGATATGATATGAAAGGAACTAATATTAAAAGTTCGAATTTAAGGACGTAATGTTTATAATGTCCTTTGGTAATAATGCATTATTATAATGAGGTTTAACATTGGTTTCCCATGTGCACGTCGCGAGTGGTGAGCAGAGGAAAACATGGGCAATGAAATGACGATATGGACGTGAAATATTACTCGTGACGATGCAAGTCGGCCACGTCGAATAGGAGGTGATTCGGCAAATGACGTCAAGGCCTAGTAACGGTCGACGTTGATGATCGCAGTAATTTGAAAATAAATTACGTGGAAACAAGCCCACATGGATCAGGGTAGAGAGACCCATGAGTGAGCTGGTATGTGACGATGTCGGAGAGGGACGCACTGGGCCCACATGCTGATGTAGCAGAGTAAACATGTACGACATAAATTTTGACTGAGCGCGGTGATTTGGTGCCAAAACGAATACGCTATTCGGAGGATTGTTCAACAACGGGTTTGGTCGAGTCGAGCGTAGTATCAGAACTGTCGAGACTGCTGCCAGAGTGTTATGGATAGGAAGCAGCTACAAAACATAAATGACAGTCTGACATGCGATGATGTGGACAAATGGGGGACCACATAGGAATTCAACGAAGCTGCTGCGACATATTTCAAAGTCAAAGAATAACGATGAGTTGGTAGCGGTGGATTCGATGTAGTAGATTAATGGAAGTAGAGAGCTGAGCCAGTGTGACATATACGACCAAGACAGACAAATTCTGGACAGGTCGACGAGCCAGGGGGATGCACGAAATTTGTCCATAGATGGGCGTTGATAGAAAATAGTAAAATGACAACACGACATGGTGGGAAAATAGAACTACACAACTGCGTCGACAAAAACAACAAGATATAGGCATTCAGATCAGTTTCATTGGATAAGTCAGATGATGACTAGGGCAATGGCAGAGATAGACATTACAGCGATGGAAGTTGCGGTGGTATTTGACATCGCTAGGGTTTACATAGTACACCGTGGATTGCATAGTGGACAGGCCATGGTGGATGGTCAAGAATCACGGTGACCGAATCTGTGGATATCATTGAACAAGTGGGCGGTTGAAGATATAACACCATGGCAACCACGACAAGGTGTAGACGTTGGAAATCCAAGAAGTGGCACCAGATAAATTTGTACAGTGTCCACGCGGTATTTTTATGTGGCAGCCAGCCAGAAGCGCAAAGATGCACACAGAATATAGGGTAGCTATTACACGACAAAAGCTGTTAAACTCCTAATGCAGTTGGTACGTAGGATGCTTATAACTGACAGTCAAAAAAGGCACAGGCTGAGATGGTAGTAGTCGTTGAGTGGCGAATACAATGACAAAATGCAGCCGTTGTCGAAGGCCATAAACCTTAAATGAATTGCTGAAATCCTACATAAATTGCCTACATAAACAGTAAAAATATTGTAAGTGACGTTTTGGTTGTTTGATTGTTGGAGCAGTAATGGGAGAAGCTCAAAAATGTGATCAGAATTTTCGTTGTGGCTTGTACTGAAGATTGGAGGTAAAATGGATATTGTATGCATACGTTTGAGGCCATGTGATCTACGAGATGGGGGGAGGTACACGGGTATTCGGTGGTAGAGCGTTCGAATTCCGCTGTCCACATTGCACCTGAGATCAAAAGGCCACAAGAACTATGATGAAGGACATGGTAAATGTTTTATTATTCATGTTTTAATATGGTTTCATGGGAGTTATAAGAAATTTTCATGTTAAATATTATTAATATATATTATAATATAAAGTTGGGAGTTATAAGGCATTTTAATGGTTAAATTTTATTAATATTTCTTTATATTATAATATGAAGTAAGGGGAGTTATAAGAATAAGAGTGAGGTTTGATATTTTTTTTTTAAGATGTTAAAAGGAGTAATAGGCAAACATAAAATGATAAGATTTTAGGGCTTGTTTTGTTTATATTTGTTTAACATCATGAAAGAGGGGAAGTTGAAACGGAGGGGTTTCTGCATCCTTTAAAAGGCCAATGAAGTCCTTGTAGTGGGGGCTGGAAATTAGTATAAATAGGAGAATTTTTCAAAATACAATGCTTTCATTTTGGTAAAAGAAATCTTTGTGAGCAAAACTACAAGGAGAATATATTGAAGACTATTGCTTTCACTATGTATCTTTTCTGCAATTTTTTGACTTGTATCTATTTGTTTATGCCATTAAATGGGTTGCAATAGATGAATGTCAAATATATTGCAAATACATTTTATCCTTTGAGTCTCACACTTGGTATAATTTGATTGTGCTTATGTTGCAGGTCTATTAGGTCAGGTTGTCTTAGAATCTATCTCTTAACATGGGGTTTTGCAAGGAGGGATTTACTAACCAAAATTGGTTGTCATTTTTATTTTTTCCAGCTAACCTTGTAGATTTGTTTTCTATTTTTTGTAGTTAGAATAATTTTTCAATATTCATTTTAGTTACATATTTCTGATTCTGGTCCATTCCAAAATTATTGTTTGTTTCATTCTGGTCCTTCCAAAATTTCTATCATTTATTTATATAATTATTTTTTTCATTCTGGTCCTTCGAGAATTTTTGCATTTTGTTTTTTCTATTCTGGTCAATTCCAAAATTTTTGTTAAGTTTACATTCTAGTCCTTCAAGAATTTTTGTTTATTCTTTGTTTTTTAGTTTTCATTTCATTCTAGTCCATTTTCCGAAATTTCCTATTTTATTTCTGGCTCATTTGTTTCTATTATGGTCTTGATCCAGAATTTTTGCACCTCCAAATACATCAATTTAATTTTCAGATAAAATGTTGATTTAGAGGGCTACTAACGCCAAATTCACACTAAGGCAGATAAAATAAATGAACACTAACAGGCTAACTTACTAACTTTTACTAAAACCAAATTCTAACATAGGGATAGTGGAACATTTATAATGAAGATAAAATGAATCCACTAACTTCAAAATAGACCACACATTAAAGACACAGATTCTAAAATGAAGTGGACCATTCCACGCACTTTTGCATTTATTTATTTTTAATTTGAAGATAAAAGTCATTTACTAACTGTGATTCAGGTTAGATCACACTAATATCAAAAGCACTAAAAGAATCAACCTTTTGCATTTTGGAAGATTTTCAATTGCTAAGCATTATTTGAACTATTCAAGGCCCCTTGTTAACTATCACTTGCAGGTTTGAGTTCATTCTGGTACACATTTGTTTATGTTTCAACTTTTATTAATCACATATACTCACAAATGTTTACTTACCAGAACCTTGGAGAAATGGGTGATTTCACCTAATTTCTTTGCAAGAGAGAGTTTTCAATTCAATACTCTATTTGTGGTGATTATTTTGCAATAGGGTAAAATATTCACTCAACAATACTCTACTTGATTCAAACCAAGTAAAAAGGTTTAATTGATGATTGTTGCATAAAGTGTCAACCTTTTGCAATTTTCTTAAGGATGACATCAAGTGTGAGGTCAATATACATAGTCTATACACCTTGAAGGAGGTTGAATGTGTGGCTCTGGATATGGTAACAAAGTTCTAATTATCTCATCCACAACCCTGGTGTGATTTCAATCCCTTATAAACCTCACTTGATTACAAATATTATTTACATCATGCTTGAGTTTAGGGTTATGAAGAATGGCATAAATTCCTAGAGGAATTTGAGGAAGTAATGGTGTTAGAGGATGAATATCATGATTCTTCATAGTAGTAGCCATCAATTGAAGCAACAAATTCTAAGCATGAGGTTAATATCATGGTAATTTGTTGATTGATTCAAATAACACACATAATTTTATTGAAAATAAAATAGCAAAATCATTGGGATAGTATATAAATACTATGACTTAGGACAAATTATAAGCATTAATTGAAAATGGAGGTGCAGATCTATGTGGGTTGTATAGCTAAGGTTAGCATCCAGATGGGAGATTATCCTTAGTCGGGTCATATTTTAGCCATGAACTTGGGTAGTGTAGGTGTCATCCTAGGAGTACAATGGCTCTTGAAACTCAAAATTGTTACTATCAATATTTAATAGTTGTAGTCTCGCAGGATGGGTGGATTTGTAAGTTCTGGGTACTTACCAGGAAGAGACCAAGTTTCAAACCTTGGAGAGCCTTGTTGGGGCAGAGGTTGTATTCTATCAATATTTTCTATGCTTCTATCCTTTCATGCATTTTGATATTTATTTCTGATTTAGCATCAATTTATCATTCATATTAAAATAAAATATGAGTTCTTCTCTACCAAGGAAGCTTACCATTCTTGGTGAGACTAGACTAACCCCTTTGCATTGGTTGCAAATTCCTCTAGTTTGAGTCATAGAATTTTGTGTTTCTTTAGGTACAAGAAAAGCATTATAGAACTATGAAAGTGTTATACAAAATTTTATACGATACCTCTATTATCCTATAACACTTTCGTACATTTGGTGGTTCTTTTGTATAGCTAGTAAAACTATCATTATATGGTATTTTTATTCTAATGTTATATTATGTACAAATTTCTCTAATATAACTTCGATTAAGTCCCAAATCAACAGATCTAGGTTCCCTTTGCTATTTTGTAGTCATTTAGGTAATTTTTATGATGCTTCTATAAAAGGAATCCAATTCACATTTTTTTAATTAAAAAATCATTAAAAAGGTAATCAAAGGTTGTGATACCATAAGGTAATTTTATTGATTTCAATATTTTGCAATCTTCTATTATGTTTTATAATAAAGTTTATAAAAAAAAATAGAGGATTGAATTCTTTCATAAATCGCTCAAAAAGGACAAAATCCAATTTTATTTCTAACACTCAATAATGCAAATAAACATGTGTATAGTTGCATTATGAGTAGCTTTTCTATTTGCATATCTTCTTGATCTCTTGCTTCAAAAAGAACAAAAATATATATTTTCCTACAAACATCCAAACAAAGAAACCACATAGAATTATGAGATCAAGTCTTGCATATTATTTTCACTTACATTTTGCACTCCATCATCAGATATTGTATTTAAGATAGAATTAGAATCTTAAAAACCTAGGTTTATGTTCGATTAATCCGTGAAATTACATCATTAGGTCTCAAAAATATCTCAATAATATCAATTGTGATCCCACTTGAAAAGGAACCTAACACTCACAATTCATTCCAATTTGTGTGATCACATCTTTAGTGAACCTAATATACACACCATGAGTTCCAAAGGTCTTTTTTTCTCAATCCAATTGCTTTTAATCAAGACAAGAATTGGTTAAATAATTAAACAAGACCATTTAATTTGCTTATTTAGATAAATAAAAATATAACCAAAGGGTAGTCCTAATGGGGTTGTATATGACCCCTTGAGTAATCGTAGAATGAACTTATAGGTTAATTTGGATATACTATGAGCTTGGGTTGCTAGTCTCTCACATAGGGTCTCACATGTATTTTAATTCAATAAGAGAGTATAATGTGATGGACTAGTGAGAGCCATAAGGAGGGATTTAATTACCTCTTATGTATATATCTTGGATCACATCCTATGAGATACCTTTGATGTATTGTTCTCTTTCAAGTACCTTAAAGTCTCTCTCACGTACAACCATGTATATCGAAAGGGATAGATTCTTCAATGTACCGATGGGTATATAGGAAGGGTAGGTATATATAAAGGTTTAGGTATATATGGAGGCTTCTAAGATATATCAATCATATCAGTATATCAAGATAAGGTGATACAAAGGGCATAAAAATATGTTCTCTTATTTTCTTAAATAATGTTGAAAATAAAAAATAACAAAGTTTATTTCCTTTTCTCCTCCAAACCATGGCTGAAAACCATAGTATTATCCAAAGTATTACATCTTATTAGATATACTATGAGCCTGGTCTGCTAGTCTCCCACATAGGATCTCACATGTACTTTAATCCAATAGGAGAGTATAATACGGTAGACTAGTGAGAGTCATAACGAGGGATTTAAATATCTCATATGTAGCTATCTTGGGTCATGTCCTATGAGATATCTTTGACGTATTGTTCTATTTCAAGTACCTTAAATTATCTCTGATGTACAACCATGTATATTGAAAGGGTTAGATTATTCAATATACTGATAGGTATATAGGAAGAGTAGGTATATATAAATATTTAGGTATATATGGAGGATTCCTAAGGTATATCAACCAGATTTGTATATCGAGAGAAGATGATGCAAATGGCATACAAATATTTTCTCTTCATTTATAAAACAATGCTGAAAATAAAACATAACAAATTTTAATTCCTTTTCTCCTCCAAAACATGGATGAACACCACTGTATTATACAAAGTGTTACCTACTAGTTGGCCCACAACATCGACCCCTTAGCTAAGATCCAAGAAGACCAAGTCACATTTGAAATTCCACCTATGAAGAAGATGAGAGATCTCTTTCCTTAGGCTCTCTCTCGTCTATTCAAGATTAACAAGAGATAGTAACCTTTAACTCTCTTGATCACTTAATATCTTTCTTACATAAAAAAAAAATAGGCCATACAAACCATATTGAGAGAAAATAAAGATCCTTTTATCACCTCTGCTAAGGAAAGGTCCCTTTTGGAACACCCTTAACAACCCAAATCCAAAATCCTAACATCCAGTCAAATGGATCTATCTCATGGGTCATTATACATAGACCTTAATATATCAACCTCAAATTATATAGATTAAAACCATCTAATTATCACAACTTTTATGGATAGTGGAGTATGAAACCCTTTGTTTTTCTTAGGATGCCAACCACATTTACCTCCCTTCAACATAAGTTGTTTGATTAATAAAAAAGTAAACACAAACTATGCACTTACTATTTCTCAAACCTCTCAATTTTTCCTTAACAATATTCCACCAATACCAAATATGAGCATAGATTTTGGTTAGAATTTCAATCCCCCAATATTTTAACTTTACATATTCAAATCCTTTTATCTTTGATATCTTTGAATTCCAAATATGGGTCAAATTGTATGATGCCCACTTTGAAATGGTATATATCGATACCCCAAAATTGCCCTAGTATTTTTTTTTTGAAAATTTTGGAAAAACTTGTATTAAAACAAAGATCAATTACAAGATGGGATGAGACTTTTCCCAGCCTTAGTCAGAGAGAACACATGTTTACAATAGTAAAAGAATATTTGCATTGGAGCCAAATCTCTTAAACCAATACCTAGCAAACAGGGGAGTCGGTGAATCTGACATTCAAGAATGGAGAGACTCCCTCCCCATTGGCCTAAGGCACGATCCAACAAGTTTCAATGTTTGCACAATGTGAGATGTTGCCAGGGGGATCGGTTTGGTCTGTTGAAGCAACTTGTTGTGAAATCACGACACTTTTTTCCTTCATCTCCTTTGGCCGTGAAAATGCAAAAAGTCATGAAATCGTGATACTTTTCTCTTTTGGCTGCGAAAAAGCAACATGTCGCGATATCACGACACTTTTCATATTTTGGCTGTGACGTTGCAACATGTTGCGATATCGCGACACTTTTTCCTCCTTTGGCCGCAATGATGCAACATTTCACAAAAAATTACCCCTTTATTAACAATAAAAATATTCTAATTCTACTACACATATCTCATATGTCATCTAATCCTTGAATTCAAACTCTAACCACACAATTGGAGCAATTAATGCAATAAGTGGCTTCCCTTCAAGCACCATCAACTAGTCAAAAGTATTCTTATGATGATTTATGTAGTAAACCCCTAGATCCAATGGTATAAAGCCATCCTTTCCCTTCAAATTTTGATACACCAAAATTTCAAATGTATAAGGAAAAGGAAGACCTATTTAATCACCTCAAACTCTTTCAAAATTCTTAGAGTGATATGGCCTATGAGATGTTACTATTAAAAATATTTCCCAAAAGACTTAGTGACCTACTCTTGACTTGTACTATCAAATACCATGCCACTCCCTTAAAATTTTTAAATACGTTGCTAAGATATTTGTATAGAAATTTTTAGTCTATATTGATGAGGTCACCATTTGTGATCTATATAAACTTAAACAAGCCAAAGAGAAGAGATTTGTAGATTTCTTAGCAAAGTGGTGAGCTCTAGTGGGTAGACCCCAATACACTCCCCTAAAAAAGTATATTTTGGACATATTCATAGGTAATCTACATGACTAATTGGCCTACCCATTGGAAATAAATAACACTCCTTTTTAAGAGGTAGTAGACTTGGAAAAATGTTTAGAAACCACCCTCCTAAGGAGATGATAACTCCTTCAACCATAAAGAACAATAGAAAAAAAAAAACACATTGTGGGTGATGGGTTTATTGCTCTCTCTAAACTAACAATGTAAATGTTGCCACAACTCCACCAACACTTGTCTTGTCCAAGAAAAAAAACCTAAAGCTACCACCCATTAGGCCTATAGATCCCAAAAGAGAGAAAGACTCTTCATTCCACAATAATGAGTATTGTACCTTCCATCATGTTCACGGCCACTCAACCAATAGATGTAAAACTAGAAACTGATCCAAGATATCATATAAGGAGGCTTACTTATCTTATATAAATCTAATTCTCAGTCTTACTCAAATCAATATCTTAGAATTTTTTAATATTCGTTGCTCAACAATAACTAAAGAAAAATGAACTATATTCACTATAGAAGTGTCCCATCCATAAATTAAAATATGGTGGGAAACACCCCACTCTTGTAACCAAATTTACTCCCATTATTCTCTAGTTTAAGTTGAATGTGAAAGTAAATTTAGAAGGATAATCCTATAGATTAAAATGTGTTGTTTCTAGGTTTGTGTTGATTGGTTTCTCACTTGACTACTAGTGTTTATTGCCTACTTGCATTTATGTGCTTGCTTTGCTTTGACTGCTTCTTGTATATTGATTGAAGAGACCCACAATTATGCAATTGATTATCATATTCAGGATAATTCATTTATGCATTGTATTTTAACTAGATGATTGATAAGAGGATGCCTCCTAGTCTTCATCAATTTTTTAATTGAAATCAATCTATATTCATCTCTATCAATTCAAATCAATCTATCTTTATTAATAACTTTGAATACAAATTATCCTTATCATATATTTCTCAAAATCATGTCTCTCTCAACTTTTGTACTATAACATCCTTGTCTATGAAAGTCATAGTACTAATGGAAAATCTTATGAACATACTTACTTCCATATCATCAATGGGCTACATGATGGATACCACAATAGCTCATGGTGATTATATCCCCAATCCACCTTACCACTTACCCCCATTTACAAATTTTCACATGCAGTGGCAAAATATCCGAAAGATACAATATCCTCTCAACTAGGGGGCATCAAATCTAAAAGCAATTATACAAAACTATCAAAAGGGTCAAATTGTGTACCTTTAAATAGGCTAGTCCAATTATGTGCTTTTAAATAAGCCAATAAAAATGTGCTTTTAAATTATCCATATTTTTTTTTGCAACTAGGACAATCAATTATGTACTTTTAAATAAGCTTGTGCTTTCAAATAAGCCAATATCTATGCCTTTAAATAGGCCAAACCAAATTATGTTGTTTTAATAAGACAATAAAGTATATGCTTTTAAATAAGCTAATCATGTCTACACCTTTAAATGGGATGAATCAAATATGTCTTTAAATATTCCAAATAAAATATGTACCTTTAAATAAGTTAATCAAGCATATAAGTTTTGAATAGGCCAATCAAAGTATGTACTTTTAAGTATGTCAATCAAAGTATGTTTTCAAAACAAGCCAACCAAATTATGTGCTTTTAGATAAGCCAATCAAGTATGCTATTTTAAACAAGACAACCTAATATGTTTAAAATCAACTAAATAATACCCTTTAGGTACCTCATCTAAATGATGATCAACAAACAATATCCTTTAACCACTTTCCTTAAAGGTACTCTAGAGATAAAGGATAATGAAAGAATGATCTTGCCTAAAAAAAGTTTAATTCCAAACAATAAAAAATTTGGTATCTAAGCACCCACTTACAAACTAAATTACATCAACTCAATAAATGTCCTTAAATGAACCATTCAAAAGAGTTCATTTAAACATGCCAATCAATTATGATCCTTTAAATACACCAATGATTTATGTGCCTTTAAATAGGTTGAAATAGACTGATCAATTATGTCTAAGGATGAATATTTTGTACATACTTGTATATAGATATATATATATTGTATCATGGAAATCTAAAATGAGGGTTCCTCTTTGAAAATCAAATATTAAATCTTGTATATATCTTATACATATCCTAAAACATCAATTAGCAGTTTACCTTTAAACAAGCTGACAAATGAGTTATTATTTGAATAATAAAGTATGTAACTTTACTAAAAGTCCTCAAATGGACCAATAAAATGAGCACCTTTAAATAGGTTAGTCATTTATAGGCCTTTAAATAGGTCTACCTTTAAGCATCTCTCTTAAAGGTAATATAGACAAAAATATACTAAAAAATTACCCTTTCAAACCTTACCTAAAGGTTAGTTAAAAATTATATCTTGTCCTCTGATATATCAAAAATATCATCTAAGTAGTCAAACCAAGGGGCCACAACTTAGGGGAAAATAAAATTTGTACATAACTTGTCCTCTTGACTTAAAATCGATTGCAAAGTTTGGTATATTTTCTCATCTTATCTTCCATCCTTACCCTTAATTATTCATTATATTTTATCTTAAGTAACCTTTCTAGCTCTTGCCAATACAATATTTAATCAATCATCATCCTTTTTCTTATTTTGATCAACTCACCCCTTTATATTTCAACCCATCTTAACTATTTTTTCCCTCATTGACATTCTTTTTTTCCTCAAGAAATGTGGTTTTCACTTTGAAATGCAAGGAAGCATAATTGAGGCATGAATAAGTTTAATGCATTTTAATTAAATATTAATTTGTTTACCATAGTTTAACCTTAGGCAAACAAGATTATTTTCTTGCTACAAAATTGGTGTATCAATGATGGTGTTTGATGCATTTATTTTACAATTATACATCAAAAATTGATAAAATATAGACACCCAATTTTGTGCACTAACTAAAAATTAGATGAGTCATTAGCCTTACTAACTAGTTTTATAAACAAATATGTTAGTTCATCTATGTTGTAACTAAATTTGATGTAAAATATCGCTTGGCACTTGGTCTTTATAAAACTATTATAGAACTCCACAAAATTTTATAAAATTAGTAGAATTAGAATGGTCTCAAAAATAGCTTTCCAACAAGTATAAATATTCCTATACTTGTCTAAGGACTGATACCCCAAAATACCCAAAGATAATAGCATCATAGCCATGCAAAAGTGCTATATAGAATTTTGTACAATGCTTTAGCATCGTACAAAATTCTATACAATACCTTTATCACAAATGATGGTATCATACAAAATTTTGTATAGTGATTTTATGCCACCATAACACTTTTCTATTATCAATGTAAAAACTAGATTTTCAGTAGTCTTACTAATCATCATCCCTAGTTCATCATAAATCTTACCCCACTCACCAGATCTACATGTGCTTAAATGAAATTGTATCCCTAATCAAATTAGTTAATTACTCAATCAAGTCTTGCAAATTCCCATTGAGATCTGCTAACTCCTTAATCACCTCATGAAACTACTACAAACTTACCTAAAACTACCACCTCAACCTTTTGCACTCCTCTTCTCTAATTTATAGTGGATCCTCCAAAGGGACTTGGATAATATATAAATAAACCCTTGGGGGAAGCCATAGGGGATCCAATATTTTGCAGGTACTATCATGCTACAAAAATCACAATAGGGATGAGGCATCCATTCTCTCCTTAGAAGCATAGGATTGAAACACTCAAGCATTCCTTGGGAATATTTTTAA
The DNA here is from genome assembly GCA_028583015.1 of Wollemia nobilis. Taxonomy (NCBI): domain Eukaryota; kingdom Viridiplantae; phylum Streptophyta; class Pinopsida; order Araucariales; family Araucariaceae; genus Wollemia; species Wollemia nobilis. Next base: position 29,423,875 of record JAQPPZ010015413.1, read on the forward strand.
GTCAATTTATCAAGCACTCCATTGTCAACAAGGTATTCAATAAATAAATATCAACAATATCCTTTCATAAAAAATGGGACAACACTTGGTTGTGACCTTTCCACACCCCTTTCACTTAGCATTCATTATTTTTCATTGCTATACTATCAATATTTTATAGGATTTTACCCTTTCATATATTTGGATATTATTTATTATTTAGCAGTATTTTTATCATTTATCCAAATAGAAAATATAGGTTTGATCCCTCTACCAAGGAAGCTTACCATTCCTGATGAGACTAGACTAACCACTTCACACTAATCATAATTTTCTATGTTTTTGCTCGTATATTTCTATGTTTCTCTAAGTATGGAACAAAATAATTGTACAACTATGAAAGCACCATATGTAATTTTGTATAGCACTTCTATCAATCTATAGTGCTTTTATACAAGTGGTAAAACCATTGCTCTATGGTGATTCTATGCAGGTGGTGAAATCGTCACTTTATGGCAATTTTGTATAGGTAGTAAAACTAAAACTATACGATGCTTCTATCTTAATATCATATCAAGTATAGATTTCTCTGATTTGACTTTATTCAAGTCTTACATCAATAGATCTAGGTTACCTTTGCTATTTTTTAGTCATTTGGATAAATGTGAAACTTTTGCAAAAGGGATCCAACTCATATTTTTAGTTACAAAAATGTTAAAAAGGTAATCATAGTTCATAATTTCTACATCATATCTAAAATTGAAAGCATAATTTTTATTACATTTTTTGAAAAAAATTATATTAAAACATGATTATTTATAAGTTGGGATGAGACTCCTCCCAACCTTAGCTAGCAAGAGCACGTGTTTCCTCCTTTAAATTTCTAAAAACCTTCCATAACTCTAAAACCCAAGATTCTAAGAACTAAACACTTGTGGTTACAAGACTAAAAGGAGATCTACATTGGAGCTAAATCTCCTAAAGCATATGTCTGTAATGGTTGTCGAAATTAGCCAAACACTAGATTTGCACATCAACTTGCCTAATCCTCTCATACTCAATAGCTATATTATTGTACCACTAAACTCCTACCTCCTTAGTAACTGTATTATATAGGAAGTCTACCACTTTATTCAGAGTTCTACCCACATAAATCAAAATCACATCATTCAATTACCTCCACAACTTAATTTGGGTTACAAGAATCCTCAACCTCCATGTCTCCAATGCAATGTTCCTCATGCAATCCAAAAATCCTATCAAGACTTGAGAATTTGATTCTATGATTATGCTCCTATAACCTTGTCTTATCATCTAATTAGAAGCAAATTTCATATCTAAGGCTTTTGCTTCATTTTTTGTGGCCTTGCCTAGGACCTACAGTTCCTAATAGAGCACTATTCCAACATGATTTTTGTAGACCACTCCAATTCTAGTTCTAGCTAGATTACCTTTTGTAGTTCCATCAATATTAATTTTAATTCAACCTTTTTGGGGTGTTTTCAATATCATAAGGTATTTTTTTATTTCACTATTTTGTAATCGTCTATTTTATTTTGTAATAAAGCTTTCAAGTAGAAATAGGGGATTTAAATCTTTTAGAAATAATTGAAAGGGGATAAAACCTAATTTCCATTCTAGCACTTAGGCATGAAAATAATCATGCATATATTTATATTCTAGGGTAGTTTTTTTATTTGCATGTCCTCTTGATCTCTTGCTTCAAGAACAAAGAAATTATATACATTCTTGCAAGTATTCATACAAAGAAATCACATAGAATTAGGACTTATTTTTTTCATATTATATTCACTTGAATTTTGAATTCCATAATTAGGTCATGCATTTAGGATAGGATAAGACCTTAAAACATTAGGAACATGTTCAATCCACCATTAAATTAGATTTTTATGCCTAACAAACATCCTCACAATCTCAAGTGTGATCCCATAAAAATAGGAACCTCACAACCATGATTTGTTTCAATTTATTTGATCACAACAAGAAATCCCCATTAGTGACAAGTTATGTTCTAGGACCCTCCAAGGTGGCCTCAAGAGATGAATTGTTACAATAATGTTAGCTTCTGATCTTGATGAGTAATAACATACCAATTTATTGGTTTGTCAATTTACCGGTTCATTTCCCAATTTGTTATTATGTTTCAACTATTTATAACTAGCACTATTTTTTTTTTTTGTTTCTGTGGTTTGTTATAAATCCTTAAATTGCCAAATCTTGTTCTATTTTATCTCTATATGCTTACTTAATACCTTATACCAATGATGCATATTAGCTAAAGTCATATACTAGTATCAATGCATTTTTATATTGGTTGAGATTTAGTTTCAACTCTTTCATTCACCTTTAAATTAACTAGTTTGGGTTTTGTTTTTTCCTATTCCATCCAATGTGTACCATCATAGGTTGTATGCACATAATTGGATTTTATGCCTACGAAGTGATTGTACTTCACTCTTTAATTGTTTTTGGTATGCCATGATAAAACACAATGGAACAATGGTGGTGATATTGTCGAGGTTATAAATATTGACGATCTATGGAATTTAACAATGGTTATAAATAGAGGGTACACTTTCTTACCTCATCTAATGATTATGAAATTACCATCATTACCACTGATCTCAATGCAAATGTCATTTGCTTCAAATCACTCATACAATCTGAGAATTTAGGGATCCACTTGTGCTCTCAAGGATATTCTATAATGTTTTCAAGGATGGACAATCTAGATGTGTTTTCATCAGATCTTAGAACATGATTTCTCTGATGGCACTTCTAGATGAAGGGATGACATAGTAGGCAAAGGCAATGCCAAACATCTAGAAAAATAAAGTAGGTATTCCTAATTTAGCAATAGATTTTTAAGCCTACCATTAGAAAAATTCAAAGATCACATAGTCCAAAAATATTTAGCAAAGGATATGTTTGAATGGCTTCTCTAGTGACTACATTCCTTTTTATAAAAGTGACATGAGATATTTTAAAAAATATATGGTATTTTCTATTCCCATTGGCATCCTTCAATGGATGGCAACTCTAACTCTACCTATACATTGCCTACCAAGAGAGGTTTAATCTTGGCAATAATAATAGGAGTGAAAAGGAATAAGATAGGAATCATGCCATGTGTGAGATGTCTATTAGAGAGATCTATGTAAGGACAAATATGACTATGGACTACTTGATCCTAAAGAATAAATTATGGAAGGGATTCCTATGTAGAATTCACATGAAATTCTTGCAAGAGGTTGGATTTGGAAATAGTTTTGAAAAGATCAAGGATGAAGAGAATGTAAAAGCTTTGACCCTATTTGAACAAGTGGACCAAATGTTGGCCAATATTGAAGAGGAAGTACAATTTTTATAAAAATTGATAAGGGGAATGTTTACAAGCAACATATTGAATGTTTACAAGCAACATATTTAATGTGGGGTCTAAACAACTTGTAAACTTTTTTAGCATGACATTTCAGTTTTGGCAAGTTGTAAAAAATAACTACCTTGGTCATGGGTCATTGATGACTTGAATGCATTCAAGTTAAGCTGGATAAGATTATCTTGGAAAAGGGTTGTCATATTTATGGATAACTGTGGTGTAGATATTGTGTTACATATTCATAAAAGAGTTGCTTTGTCTAGGTGCACAAGTGATTCTAGTAAACAATAATTAATCATCTATTAGTGATATTACTTATCCTCAAATGAATGAAATAATCTCAAAGTTGAAATAAAAATAATATTATTGCTATTACGATTCAATAAGGTGAGATGTATTGATTAAATTAATTAAATAATTTGTTGAGATGTTTATATTCATAAGGTAGATTCTCCCTTGGTGGGTCATAAAGGTTTTGACTTCAAATTTTGTATGAAATTTTGGTCATATTAGAAAGAAATAATTTATTTCCAAAACAAGGTTTATTCCTATGACAATTAATATTTTCTCTTGAATGCTAAAATATTTTGTCACAATTTTAGTACCACTGGATAGTAGTTCAAAGCAATATATTACATGACATATTTATTTGAAAGTAAGTAAAAGAATAATAATCAATAATTCATTATTAAAACCCATGATAGTGATTTTCATCCTGATGAGAGTTGAAAACCTTAAACCTTTGTAACTTTGTTATCTGGTGACAATTTATTGTACAACCACTTATTTTAGGGGTTTGTTCCATAGTCCAAATACATTCATGTGATCAAAATTTTTCTAGGCATCCTAACTTTTATTTTTTAGAGGAAGTCAATTGATGACAACACAAAACATGAAAACCACTTTACTTGCTAAAAATATAGTTGAATTGGCCAATGTGGTGGCTAGCTTAGTAGATAAAGCTAATGAAATATTAGTATCTGACCCCCAAGCTATCCACCAAAAAAAAAATGTGAAGTCAAAGTGTATAATGGCTCTTGTGATCTTGTGATCCTTGTTAGTTGGATCATGGACATGAAGACATGGTTCGACCACAACAATGTTGTAGGAAAGGATAAGGATCCATTCACCAAATTAATTCTTAGTATATTTGAATTCCATTAATATGGATGAAATTGTTACAAATATTAAGATCACATTCTTTCCTTTTCATTATTTAGAGTATTTGGACATCAATTGGGTCTACTTACAATAAGGACTTAATATGTTCGAGCAAGACTACATATATCAATTCAACCATTTTTGAATCATGTTGAAGATAGTAGATGATACAAAAACTCTTAAGTTTGAGAGTGGTTTTTAGGAACACCTATATCAGAAGGAGAACCATATGACCATCGACACACTTGATGTGACATTCTACCAATCAAAATTGATAAAAGATAAAGTTTCTACTAAATACAAAGACCCATGTCCTGTTATGTTTGACACCTTCAAATTATAAGTTTCATGAATAATACAACCTTTAACAATAGGTAAATATTCATTTATTCTCCAACAAGGCAAGCTTTTTCTTCTTCAGCAAGGCCATATTTCTCTTTACCAACAAGACAATATTTCTCTCATCCAAGAAATTAATTATCTTCTTGTTCTTTTTTTTCTTATTATTCTTTTCATGCCAAGAATTTTTGTATGCTTTATAGTCATTGTAACAATCCAAGACATGTAAGTTATAAATATTTCAACTTGAAGCAAAAGACCTTGATTGTATCATCTCATGATGAGTAAAAGAGTAATGTTCCAATCAATATTTATAATAAATATAGGCCATACAAATAATTGAAAGGCTGACTCAACAAGGTCACCTTAATAAATAACCATTATACTCTAGGAGGGTCAAGATTATTTATCGATTGTACCTAACTCACACATCACTTCTTAGTAGATTGTGGCATTGATAAAGGATCATAGAAGAACTTAATTGTGAGATCCATAGTCAAAATATTATATTTATAGATGGACCCTCATTGTCATCCATATGGTATTGGATGGAAGGGTCTTGGTTCATCTACATTGATATTACACATGGACAATATCCTTTGCTTTTGGTCCTAAGCATAATGATAAGGTCTTCTATGATGTGATCAAACTATATTGTTATGGATTTTTGTTTAGAAAACCCTATTAGTATGATAGGAAATCCCATAATCATTCATACAACAACACATGCTACAAAAATATGATAAAAATTAGTACAAAAACTATAAAATTGGTACTAACCTGTAAGCAAGCAGGTAGAGTAGCCAATCAAGATTTTATGTAAGTATAAAGAAACCTAAAACCATGAGTGACATTATCAAGTTTAGTAGAATGGAATTTAACCCTTAATCTCCTCATAGTGAAAATCTCACTTACCATTCCACCAAAACCTAGTAATCTTCAACTTGATAGTTTAAATAAGCTTACTCAAAGAGTCTAGAGAAGGCCCTTGTATTAAATGACCTCCCACACATTTTTTAAGTCTTTAAAGAAAATGACCTCACATATTTTCTTTTTTCATATTATTCCTTACTTGTTCCCTATCACACACTCCTTGAACTACTCTTCCTTTGTACCTAAGTACAATTTATCTTTGTATAAATTGATTGGAATTATTGGTTAGATATTAAAAAATTTAAGCTTGAAAGGAAAAAAATAAAGTTATACACCATTTTTAATGAGTCACATGGATACTCATTACAACTAAGGTGTCAAGATCAATTTTTTGATACCATGTTTAGGATTGTATGCTTTGATAAACAATTGCTCTTATATAGAACACTGTAGAAGCATAGAAATTATCTCACAATTGTGGAATGATTTTGAAATTCTATCTAGGTGCAACTACATCACTCAAGTATATCAATAATCAGTGAGGAAAATTTACTTTCATTCAATTTCATACAATATTATTCAATAGATAACATAGTTTTTTTGGCCATCTCACTCTACTCCATGCAATTTTTATCCAGCCATGGACGATGCATATATTGGATGATACCTAAAATTATTACAATGCAAATAATAACTTCTCCATGTTACTCTTTTCTATTTTCCCGTTTTACTTTGAACTGTCATTTTTTACTTTCACATGGACCTCTTTTCTATTTTTAGAACTTTATTTTTTTTACTTTCACATGCACTTTTTTTCATTTTTGAATCGCCTTCTAACTTTAGAATTATTTTTCTTATTTTCTCCAACATGCGTTTTTCCACATAAGTATTACTTTTTTCAACATTCCCCCCCTTAATGTTTAATGTTATAATTTTCAATTTCTTGAATAAAACTCTCTTCAACTAATTGTTGCAGATACATATTCATTATTACACACACATGTTGATTGTTGTCCATACACTTTCTTATAACTTTGAATATTTTGTTTTATTATTTATCCAACAACTATTATTGAATATCTTGCTTGATCACTCATTTGATTACCAAATTCATTTCTTTTTCAACATGGATTTAATCCCATGAATCAACCAAAAATATCCTTATGATAACTTTTGGGCACTGAATTACATCATGTTTTACTTAATACTTCGGCTGTCTATCTTCCTACTTTCTGTCCAAGCATGCACTTGATAGATATAACTCAACACTCAACATTGGATGGACCAAAACAGAGTTTTCAATCCAACCTCCAGAGTAGGTTGGTTCCTTGTCAACATAAACAAGGTGTTGACACAATTATGCTCACTTAGGGTTTTGGATATTAGGGTAAGAAAGAGATTAGGGTTAGAAAATGTGAACAACAATGGATAGATAGGTTAACAACATTGTCACTACAACAAAAAGCTCCCATAAACCATTTTAAATGCACATTACTTAGATCAACATTATCTCAAATCAAATGAACCTTCATTCATTAAAGCACAACAAAGAAATATGTAGACAACAATTCCAATATCTAAATACTGATACTCCAAATAATAGAATTAACCAATACTTAGATTTTATAGAAATATACTCCCTATAAATAAATATCTAATCAAAAGTAGATTTCAATTACCCCAGCAGTTAGTAATCCAAAAATTAGCAAAAACTAACCATTTGAGTATTAACAGAAATGCAAATTCAAACTTCGAACCTCTGACACCAGATAACGAAGACGTAAATTTGAGGTGAAGATCAATGTAATGCTCCTTTCATTAGCTCATGAAAATATTTATAGTAGTGCAGGAAAACACACTAGAGACAACCTCAAAAAATGAGGGTTTGACCTCTATTTATAGTTTGAATTTAAATAATAATAAGTAACATTACAAAGATTTGTTTTTTAACAACTTAGTAGAGAGTTCTTATTCATATTTTATTACTGGTTTGGCCTCTAAGAAATTCGTTGAAAGTAGAACGCCATGGCATCTCAGAGACTCTTCAACTTACTAGTTGATCGGTGTCAACTGGAGTCCAGGTTGTTAGATACTACATCTGCATCGTTAACCTTTCTTAGAAGCTTTCATCATTATCGATCTACAACTATCTCTGGTTTTAATTTATTGAAACCCTACGATGCTTTGGCTTCCAGTCTCCAACTGATTATGCTGTGAATCTGATTGATAAAGTACCTTTATATACTTTGAAATCTCTGATAAAATCTCAATCATTGATATTCCCCATCACACGACTATGATTTGATCTGGAATACACTTAGTACAATGGCAGAGAAATATGTAAGCACTATTTCAATTTTTTTAAAATTAATAACATCACCTTTTATGTATTTGAATCTATGGAATGTCAATCAGACACAAAATATACTAAGAATATGGCGGGATGAATTCTGCTCATTATACTTTCTTTTTTTGTATTGGTGATGAAGCATTCAAAAATATGCACTCTAAAGTTACTGATGTCATATATTCCTTCAACATTTATGGAATGCCAATCTAGACCCAAACAAGTGTGAAAATCATGTCACCAATTCGAACCCACCGTAGTGTAAAGTAGCTCTTCCTTCATTTCGCTCTCACTTTAGTGTAAAATGCTGCTTGTCACTAATCTAGAAGGAAGTCAGTCAAAATGGTCTTTATTGTGAATCTGCATCCCTTTGCTTTTCTTTCTGTATTTTATCACCATTTCGGATAAAAATACTCTATGCGCTCCCCAAAATTGGGCTCTCCAACACTTAGCTACTCAAAGGATGCTAAAGATAACAAGCGGCCACCAATATGCATATTGTTTTGCACTGATGTCATCTTTCCCCAAAAAAATTTGTGAATTTGGGACGTGTGACCAGTCTACTACCAAAAGCATTAGAAACCATGCAAAATCACTCCATATGTAAAAATACACTTAGTGTTGGGCGGATTGAGAACCTTTGTTGTAGATCTGCTCCAAAATACACTAGAATGTGTGCGGAATGGAAACCTCATGCCTTAGGTACAAATTTTCAAATTTTCCTAAGAATGTGGCCATTTTGGGCCTACATTCTAGTGCCTCCCGGGTGGATTTGCTTGCAAAGCTATAGAACTTGGAGCCTTATCCATTGGGCCACAGGGGTCAAAACTGATCATCTTCAAAAATATGCCTTAAAGAATAATTTCCATATGAACACTACCCTCTAAAAATTTAATGGTCTTCTTAGAGGATAGAAGTTCACATCGATACCATACTTCGAACAACACAAAGGATAACTGCTCATATGGAGACTATGCAATAAACATAGCTCTTCCACCACTATTTCCAAAATCTATCTCTAAGAATAATTTCAATAAGAACATTACCCTTAGAATACTTGGTGAAAATCTTCCAGGATAAACATTCATATTGAGACTATGCCAAAAACATCAATATTTGTGCCCTTATAGCAAAAAACGCTTCACTGTTCTTGCAAAAATGTAGTTCTACTCTTCTTATAAAGCCTTCTTACAAAAATGCCTTCACACAAAATTTGTTGCTTTCTATGCCTCTCTAGATTCATGCCTTTATTGTTTATTGCTGACAATGTCAGAGCAAAAAATAAAAATACAAAACTTGTGTATATGTACAAAACAAAAATGACTTAATTGTATGGCCCTTCTGGGCCTGTTGTGGTTCCATAATGTTCTTCTTGTTGGGCCTCTTCCTCGGCCTCCTCTTCAACTTCTTCTTCTAGAGAAGATTGTTCTTGATTTCTTCCTCCAGAATCATCACCAAAAAATTGAACCATCAACTTCAAGGTTTGTAAAGCTTGATTCCAGATTGCTTTAGAGGGGTTTGATGTTTCTCTTAGCTTCTTGTAAATAAACTGCAACTCTCCAACATATTCATAATTAGCAACGTTCCCTTTGTTTACTAGATCTTCCATAAGATCTCTTAGCCTGGTGAAATCAATGATCATTTGTGTAGCTTGCTCTTGGTCCAGGGGCTCTTCCAGAGAATCAATCTCAGATTCATCCTATAGATTTTCATTAGTGCTCTTCTAAATATCTTCAACTGATAGCAAGCTATGATCCTCCATCCACAAACCTCTAAAGCCAAATTGAATCATTTCTTTATTCACATATACAATGTCCTTAATTACAACTTCAATTTTATCAAACAATAGCCAGGCTTTCTGAAGTGCTTTATGTTTCTTGACCACAGTCCTAGTAGCAACTATGGCAAGATTCCATTACTTATTGGAAAACGTCTTAGTAGAATCACTGAGTTTGCTATTAACCAGCTTGTACATATTCTCTATTAGAATCACCATAGGTTATAGCTCTCCAATGATTTGATCTAAATTTATTTGAACATTTTGGAGTAAGCGGATGACATCATCTAGATAGTCAATGAAGCCAAATCCCTGAGCATTTCTCTTGGACTTAAGAAAGTAGTTCTTTTGTAACTTTCTTTAATCCAACTTTAAAAAAGCCAGTTGACTTAGCTTTCTCAATCTGAAGCTGATGTCTCAAACTCTGTATTTCTTTAGCTTGTTCATCATTCAACTTCTCCTACTCTCCTAGTTGCTCTTTGAGCTTAGTATCTTCTTGAAACTTTTCTTGCTAGCTCTTAGCCTCATTTTTCAAAGCCTTTTCCAATTCTTTTTTATTATTCATAGTCTTTTGAAGCTTTTCAATTTGTTTCTCCAACTTGCCCACCTTCTGTTTGAATATGTCATTCTTCACATAGAAAGTCTCCAAATGGGCTCTGGATATTACCAATTCATCTTCTTCAGCTAACTTCTCAATATCTTCAGTGAATTCTTCAACTTGATAATCCTGGGCATTCATATCAGTTTCAGGCTTATTTAAAAGTGGCGTCATGGATCTAGATATCCTTTGACTTGAAACCAGATCAATGAACATGCTTCTTCTTATTACAACCATCCTGTTGGAAGGCTGAGACAAATTTTTTACCCAAAAATTGTTGATTTTTTGTGTGGCTACCTGCTCTTTTGCAAAGTTACATGACTTGTATAACTGGCAGCCAAGGGAGATGAAGACACTAGGAATCCAAGGGTGGAATCAATTGTTAAAAACACTTGTGTGGAAGTAGTTATAGTAGTTTCTGTGATCACAAAAGACTCTATAACCACTATTGTTATTTCTACTAGTAGACTAAAATAAATTGAAGTAAGATTAACAATCGAACGAGTGGGGGTGCTTGGAACAATTTTCTCCTTATATGGGGGTGGTGATTGCAATGGTGAGGATGAAACAAAGGGAGATGATGAAGTGGGGATCTCAGATGATGAATGTAGAATCTAGGGTGACTTTGGAGGAGATGGGTTAACTTGTATCTCAGTGGTGACTGAAGAAACATGTGGTGGACTAGGATATGGGGAAGGTGCCTTTGTCACAAATACTTGATCAAAAAGGGAAGGGGACTTTCTTGGGGATTTTGGAGGTAGAAGAGGAGAAGAGGGATTAGAGACCATACCTTTGCCTATAGATGTAGGGTGTTCTTGTTCCATCGTTGTGTCCTGCTTCTTTTGATATGTTAGTTCTTCTGCAGCTGAAACAATTGCCTCTTTAGCAACCTCTTCTACATCCAACCTCTATTTCTTGGAGAAATCTCTCTCTTATCTATTTGGAGCCCTTTTGGCCTTACTTTGGAACAATTTAAAGGAAACCTCCTCTCTCTATATCTTCCTCAGATACCTCTTGTTGTGCTAGTTACTCTAACAATAATTGCTTAGAAATAGGATTCAAATCCACTTTTGTTGTAGTGGTGAAAGTGTATGAATTTAAAGATTTTATCATTATTTCTCCAGTCTATATTTGTATCTGGAGGTTGTCTCCCCAAGGCTAAACGTTGAGGCCTAACTATTGTTTCTATGATTGGAGTACTGACAAATATTTCATCTAAGTATTGCATTTTGCTCGAAAGTTGTGCTCCTTTAGGAAACTTCTCTATTTGTTTAGTGGTAGGCTAAAACTTCTTCAAGACCTCAACAACTATCAAAGGAGTTTCAGGCTCATATTATAGAACCTCTTGGTTTGTAGGTGGAGAGGAGGAATCAGGCCAAGCCTGTGACTTCATCATAGTTAGCACTATGTTCCTTATGTCCTTAGACCTCCAGGATTTGATATTCTCATCATATTTCTTAGAAAATTCATTATCAATCTTAATTCCAAACTTGGATTTCGGTTTCCAATTTCAATTCTTATTCTCCACCAATCTGATATTTTGGCTACATTTTATTTTTCTCCTTTCTCAACCTCTTCCACTGTGGAATCCTAGTACTGAGGGTCCTTATTTTTCCCCATTTTTTCCTCCATATAATTTATGATAGTCTCTATGAACCGATATTTTAGTTTTCTATCTGGATCAAAATCCACAATTTGCTCATAAAACTCTAGCCACAGAAGCATCTGATCCATTTTTGACACATTCTACTCCAAAAGAGCATTTTCATCATTGTTTTTGGCTTGTTCAAAATGGAGCCTAGGTCTCTTTTCAAATCTGCAGGCCTTGTCTCCATTTAGGGAATTATTTCTTTTGCTAAAAATATCATCAAGATCATAGCTCCATCTGTCAGGAATATAAAATAGACCTAACCTATCTAGGTATTGGTCATTTTGTTCACTCTGCCCCTTATTTGTAATAGTTATGTCGTCTACAGTGTGGTAGGTTAGCAGAGATTTTATCTTCCTCCCAAAGCCATAGTTCAAGTCTATGTATTCTGCCTGCCTCAAGTACTCCAAGGAAAATAACCTATCTATGACAAAATGAGGAATGAGAAAAGGATTTCCCATGAATCTATATAATCTGATTACTGTACCCTTAGTCAAAATATACCAATCTCCTTCTTTAGCACCCTCTGTTCTCAATATTTTCTTATCCAGAGTTGGGCATTTTGGGGAACTCTCCATACATTATGTTTAATGCAGGCTCTAAAAATTCTAAGTTGAAGTGGTACAAAAAGACTCACTACTCCCTAAGTGACTTGTCCAATAATAAACTGGCAAGGGCTCCCCATCATTGGTTTTGTCCTTAACCGGTATCCATGACATCATATCTTTCACATTAGCATAAAACATCCAACCAGCCTTGAGCAATGCCTAAAACTAGGTGTATCAAAGCTCCTCTTCATTCTTACCAATTGCTCGTGTATTCTTTGGGCACATAAGACTGGCCAATCAAAATAGATAACCCTAGTTCCCTTTTTCTATGCACCTTCCTCATACATTATCTCATTTGAAATACAATATGTTGCGGTAATTTTCTAGTCATGTACTATTCTATCCGAGTCTAAACCCTCCATACAAGCCAACATACAAAACAACTCAGGGTTTATAAATTCATCAATAGGGATCGAAACTTCAGGCAATTTTTTCCTCGGCTTGGCATTGAACTGTTTATAAACCCATTTCTTAAATGACTCACCATCATTAGCTTGCTTCTCCTGAGAGTAATACCCGGCCTGGGTAGTCACTTTAAACTATTTTTTTTCATAGAAGGTTTTGACCCTAAGATGAAGAGATTATGACAATTTGCATAGGTGACACTAAATAAGGTTTTGCCTTCAGCGGTTTTCACTACTTTGGCCATAGGGTCATAAAAATTAACTACAACTGCTATCAAATCCATATAGGGATGAATGGAATCACAAATATAAAAATATAAGAGAGAGCAAAACACATCTACCTTCAACTGATAAGACTTTTCTTTGCCTAAATCCATTGCTTATATTTTTCCTAAGCTTTGTTCTCTCTGTCAAGACCAGCTCGGTATCCACCACAGCTTTTGCTTTATCGATGTAGGGACTCACTACCCTCCTCTCTATGGTTTTAGCTTCTTCAATATATTCGAAAGATATTTTACCAATAATAATACTATTTTCTCCCTAAAATTTACAGTGAACGCTTTTGAGTACTGTCTCACTCTTTTGTCTCTATGAGCATTGTTTGCCTTCGAATGAGTGAGACTTTTCCTCTTACACTTTTATTTTTTGGTACATGCACATCCTCCACCATTAATGTGGTGACTGCATGATATACCCACTGGCATGCTTCTCAACTCCCACTTATTTCTTTTGGCAACTCGAAGGTGGCATTCTGATCTCTTATTGGCCTAAAATTTAAACTTGCGCTACCACCTCATGGTGTCGCTTCATCTACTTTTTGGTTAAAGTGTGGGAACTTTAGCATTGAATGCAGGCTCTTTCCTTTCTCTCCATGTGGCACAATTGCAACATTACCACTCCACTCCACCTTAGTATTGAAATCAGTGGATTGAAGATACATTTGATTCCGTTGATACTTGTCTCTTTTCACGCACAAAAAATAACACTTGCACCATTCTACCAAAATTTTAGTTCATTTCAGTGTAGAATGAGACTCTTGTCATTCTGGTACACTTTACATGTATTTGAGTGCAGAATAGATCTTCACTATATCCTTTAGAAAACTTAGCCATTTTGCGAATATTTTTCTCTTTTTCAACATGTCAAAGAAAAAGTTGAATACAAAGTGCAGATGAAAGGGAAATATGATACAATGTATATACATATGTTACAATGAGTTTATATTTCAATCATAGTAGAGTTTGAGATGAAAATTATTTACTAGAATTAGTTGTATGTTCCCCTATAGATCTTCAAGCTGGAACACATTGGTCTCTTTAATCTCCATTATCTTGAAAGGGCCATCCCAAAAGGAATCAAATTTCTCATGTTTACCCGGTTTTCTCTATCAGCATTCCACGTGAGAACTGAGTCTCCAACCTGGAATTTTTAGAACCTTACCTTTTTATCAAACCATAAATTGATGTCTATAGAGTGTTTCTGAAAGTTATCATATGCTTGAGCTCTATTCTCTTCAAGCTGTAGTAAGTGAGTCAGCTTGGTTTTGACTAGATTTCCTTCTGATTCTTCCTCTGTATTTACCATCTTGAGTGCTAGAACTTTTAAATGGATAGGTAACACTACCTCTTTGCCATACACCAAAGCATAAGGGGAATTTTTAATGTACTTATTTATATTAATCTTGTCAGCCCACAAATCTTGGTCCAAAAACAAGTGCCAACTTCTTTTATTCCCTTCAAGTGATCTCCTCAAAATCTTTAATAGGTTCTTATTGGTAGATTCAACAAGTCCATTCCCTTGAGGGTAATAATTTGAAGTATTCTTAAGAGTTATGCCATACTTTTTGGAAAACTCAATATACTTGGCTCCTATGAAAGTTGGGCCATTGTCACTCACCAAGGATTTTGGAACTCCAAACCTTGAAATCAAGTTCTCCATAAAATTGATCACAACTTCCTGATCTGATTTCTTTGTAAGAATAGCCTCTACCCATCTGGTGAGGTAATCTATGGTAGTTAGGATAAACTTATGCTTTGTCGAGGAATGAGGGTTGATGACCCCTATGAAGTCTAGCCCTCATTGTTGAAAAGGCTCTTCAACTTATATTGGTCTGAGAGGGAATGAAGCATTCCTTGTCCTTCCAACATATCACTGACATTTGTCATAGGCCCTAGTAACCCTAAAAGTATTGTCAAATATAGTAGGCCAGTAATAGCCAACTCTTATGATTTTTAGAGTTGTAACTCTACCTGAGCAATGTCCTCTAGTCGGTCCTCCATGGAACTCTTCAATAACCCTCTGTTGTTGATCATATTTTAAGCATTTCAGGAGGACACCATCCAAGTTTCTTTTGTACAGGCCTTCCTGTAACAATACATTTTTTAAAGCTTACAACCTGTATCTTCTTCTTTGGGATGCATTTAGATTAGGAGGGCATACTCCAGTTTGAAATTATTTAATCATCTGGCCAACCCAATTAGAGTCTACTAGGTGCACTTCTTCTACCTGATCTTCTTATGTTGTCTAGAAAGTCATCACTTATACTAATATCGCTGCCTTTGTTAGATCTTGGCACAACGTCCTGCATCTCACCAACTTGGTGGGATGTATTTCTACATCATATTATTGGATTTTGGTAATCCAACCATCCCTTTTATCTCCTACTTCACCCTACAAAATAAAGCTTCTTACATATGGATGAACAACATATACCAGGATTTTACTCTGAACCAAGTACTGCATGAACTTATTTAATGACTTCATCACAACAAATACTTGTCTTTCAATAAATTTATACTTGACCTGGTAGTCATGGGATATTTGACTCCAAAATAATATAGTATGTTCCTCACCTTGGTCATCCTTTTGAGTGAGCACTGAGGCATAACTCTCTTCATCTCCATAAGCATAAAGGATAAAATCCTTACTAAAATATGGGTTTACTAGCATTGGGGCTATTGAAATGGACTGCCTGATAATCTAAAAATCTTGCTTCCTTACTTCAGTCCACTTAAACTCAACATTCTTCTTGAGCAACTTAGATATGGGCCTCACTTTTTGTGCAAAGTCAGAAATATATTTTCTAACAAAGTTTATTTGACCCAAAAATTACTATAATGCCTTCTTGCTTGTAGGCAATGGGAGAGCAAGAATGAACTTGATTCTATTTGGATCTATGACTATAACTTCTTCTGAGACCACATGACCTAGAATTTTTTCTTCATGGACTGCAAAGAATGATTTCTTAGGATTGAGTGAAATACCAAATTCTTTGCACTTTTGAAAAACTTGCTCAAGGTGTGCTAGGTGGTCATGCTTATTGTGGAAAAACACAATCATGCCATCCAAATAGATTAGAATAAATTTATTGATAATTTTGCCAAATACATAATCCATAGCTCTTTAAAATGTGGCTCTCGCATTGGACAACCCAAAAGGCATTCTCTGGTAGGAAAATATGCCCTATTTGTTGGTGAATGTTGTTTTATACTGATATTCATATTTCACCCAAATATGATTATACATAGAGAAGCCATCTAGTAATAAGAATATTTCTACCTCTTCCACTATCTATAAGATTCGATCAATCTGTGGGAGGGGATAGTGATCCTTAAGAGATGCTTGGTTAATATTTTTGAAATCTACATACAAATGAATATCACCATTCTATTTTCTCATACGTACCAAGTTAGCACCATTATATGTGCTCATTACCTAAAAGTAGACAAGGGAATCTGATTCAGCTAAAATATTATATGTCCTCATACCAGTTCCAAACTGACTATAATCTTCTCTGAAGGGCAACTCATGCTCAATATCCAACTCCTCAAAACCTTCAACTAGCTCAAACTCATCTATGGGAGTAAGATTGCACAAGTCTTCCCATATTTTTTTTAATATTATTGGATACTAGCTTTTCGGGTGTTATCCTTATTCTCTTTCCTTTGAAAGGAATTACCATACTGGAATAATCCATATACATACATCCACCCAATTTTGCAGTAAATTCCCTTGAAAGGCATAATTCAAAGTAAGGCTCAAGATCAACCACTACTATTTCTTGTACAATTATTGCCTCAAGGGCTCTATGTAGCGTCATTAAAACATTTTTATGACTCCCACTATCTTAACAGGTGTCCCATCCAATTGTAACACTCTAGGACAAGATCGGGTATACTGCATGCCCATATCTTTACAAACTTGTTTGGGCATAACTATAGTTGTTGCTCCTGAATCTATCATAAAATTTTGGACCACCCATCCTACCATTCTTAGGGAGATATAGAAAGGAGGAGGTTTATTTTTCAAAATAGCAAGGGATATTTCTTTCTTCTTTGAGGGTATACTAAGGATTGTGGTGGCTTGCTTATCCTATGGGTACTTGTTGAGAGAAGCCTTAAGCAGGTCTATATGGCCAGGAATGAAAAGAGTATCATATAAACTAACTTTTGATGGAATATTTTTCATCTCTTCAACAATATTATACTCTAAGTTAGCTAGGGTAGGTCTTTCAAGCCTTCTTTCTGGCTCACCATATTTTGTTTTATACTACTGAGTGGCTTCTATTATTTATCTTTTGGTAATAGAGGGGAATCTAAGATGTTATTGAGCCTCATATTTAGACTTCATTTGGTCTCCTTCAATTTCTCTCTCAAATCTCTTGGGGAGACTGTCTGTCTTCTCTGTCCCTTTAGACTGGGGAAGAGGAAAAGTATCACTGCTTTCTGGAAGTGAGTCATTTCATTTTTGAGAAGGGACTTGGAATTATCCCATATTTTGGGGATCTACTTGCAGGGTTTTATTTCCAAACCTTGTCATAACAGCAATTGGGCTATCCTCATCCAGATCTTTCCCAACAAAGATTTGGTTAGGCTGCCATAACATACTTACCCTTCCATTTTGATTCCTCTTAGATTGATCCATACCTTGCTGAACATGATGTTGGTACATGATAGAAGACTATGAATCATGAGGGTAATTACATACCAAAGACAAAACATTAACCAGACTTGTCTCAGAAGAACACTCTGACTATTCATATGTTGCATTCACTCTAATTCCAGTACTGTTACTAGGACCAGGTCTCTAATCTTTGTTCACATATGGAAATCTCATTTGTTGTAACTTTTCTTGATCTCTCTTTTCCATTGAGTTCATTCTATTACTTAGGGTTTTCAAAGTATTTTGTATATCAAGAATAGCAGAAAACTCTTGAGATGCTTGAGAAGGAAGAGGAGGGAAAGGAACTAGAGCAAATGATGCTTTTGGCTGAGGGATAGGAATCATTTGTGGATATGGGGATGATAAGAAAGGGGTATCCATGTAAGATGTGTTTGTAGCTTTGCTTTTTCCATTAGTGGTTTCTGAACAGTAAGGTAGCATAGCCTTGGGAGGTAACCTCCCCACATTTATTAAGATATTATCTACATGAACTGCTACATTATAAACTTGTGGAAATATTTCCAACCCATATTGTTGGGTTTGCAAGCCTAGCTCTGATCCAAGAGCTCTGATATAATACATATAGACTAAGCATGCAGCTGGTCTAGTTGCAGGGGGAATTCTCTTTCATGTTCTACTAAACCTCAAATTGAAATCTGAGACAATATCTTGCTAAGATTTTTGCATGGATGTAAATTGATTGAGGGAGAAAGGGTCAGAAGATTCATTAAATTATTCCACAAAAGACTCAACCAATGCTTGCCATGAAGTGATAGCGTTATATTCTAGAGTTCTAAACCAATGCAAAATATTTTGTCTAAAGGACAGGGTTAGAATTATTACAATAATATCCTCCTCTTTTATGTTGTGGATTACTACCAGATTCAAAATATCCTGGCAGTGTTTATATGTTGTCTTCCCAGATCCATCATAAGCAGGAATATCTTTAGAAATAACCTAGGTAATGGTATTCATATGGTCTAACCTAATGGGACCAGCTATGTTCTAGCTGGGGTATTTTCGTAATGGCTGATTAGGGCTACATTCCATTGATTTTGGGCTACATTTCCTACCATATTTCTAGGTGTAGATCTTGCTGGAGGGGTTGTTAGGTTAACTACAATATTTTCCTCAAGAAGCTCTTCTTACGAGAGGAAATATTGATTCAAACTTCTAATAACAGTATACCCTCTATAAGGTAGCTCACAATAGAAATAGGAGTTAGGGTTATTCCTTTTGAAAGATATAGTATACATGAAAGGGTACTAATCTATAGGGGTATTTTTTTTCTAGGTTCAAGGACCAGGGAGTCACCAGGTGAATTTGCTATTCTTCACTTATAAAGGTCGACAATTCACAAAATCTTGATTCCTCTGGGTAGAGACAAAATATAACTCATATGATGGGTTTTCGTTTTCCTTGTGAACTGGTCCTACTGGGTGTGCCAAAAACTGTTGAGCACTAAATTGCATCAATATTTACTCAATATTATGACTGTCTATCATCCTAATTTCTGTCCAGGCATGGAATCGATAGGTACAACTCAACACTCAATATTGGATGGACCAAAATAGAGTTTCTGATCCAACCTCTAGAGTAGGTTGATTCCTTGTCAACTTAAACAGGGTGTTGACATAATTATGTTCACTTAGGATTTTAGAGATTAGGGTAAGAAAGATATTAGGGTTAAAAAAATGTGAACAACAGTGGATGGATAGGTTAACAACATTGTTACTACAGTAAAAACTCCCATAAACCATTTTTAAATGCACATTATTCAGATCAACATTATATTAAATCAAATGAACCTTCATTCATTAAAGCACAACAAAGAAATATGCAGACAATAATTCCAATATCTGAACACTGATAATCCAAATAACAAAATTAACCAATACTTAGATTTTACAAAAATGTACTCCCTATCAATAAAGATCTAATCAGAAGCAGATTTCAATTACCCTAGCAGTTAGTAATCCAAAAATTGGAAAAAACTAACCATTTGAGTATTAAAAAAAATTCAACTCCAAACTTCGAACCTCTGACACCAGATAACGAAGATGCAAATTTGAGGTGAATATCAATGTAATGATCATTTCCTTAGCTCATTGAAATATTTATAGTAATGTAGGCAAACACACTAGAGCTGACCTCAAAAAATGAGGGTTCGACCTCTATTTATAGTTTGAATTTAAAGAATAATAAGGAACATTGAAAAGATTTGTTTTTTAACAACTCAACAAAGAGTTCTTGCTAGAATTTTCTTACTGGTTTGGCCTCCGGTAAATCAGTTGCAAGTAGACTGCCATGACAAATCAAAGCCTCTACAATTTGCTGGTTGGTCGATGTCAACTGGAGTCCAGGTCATTATATATTGCATCTGCACCGTTAACATTTCTTGGAAGCTTTCATCGTTGTCGATCTACAACTATCTCTGGTTTTCTTTTCTTGAAACCCTATGATGCTTTGGCTTTCAATATCCAACTCACTATGCTTCGAATCCAACTGAGAAAGTGCCTTTATATACTTTAAAATCTCTAATAAAATCTCAACCGTCAATCTTCCCCATTGCACAGGTACAATTTGATCTAGAATACACTTAGTACAATGGCAGGGAAAGACCAAAGCACTATTCCATTTTTTTAAAATTAATGATGTCACCTTTTATGTCTCTGAATTTGCAGAACACCAATCCGACATAAAATATACTAAGAATATAGCGAGATGAAATCCGCTCATTATCCTTTATTTTTCTTTGTTGGCGATGAAGCATTTAAAAATCTGCACTGTAAAGTTACTGACGTCATATTTTCCTTCAAACATTTACGGACCGCCAATCCAAACCCAAACAAGTGTAAAAACTCATGTCACCAATCCGGATCCACCGCAGTGTAAAGTAGCTCTTCCTTTATTCCACACTGGCTTTAGTGTAAAATGCTACTTGTCGCCAATCCCAAAGGAAATCAATCAAAATGACCTTTGTCATGAATCTGCATCCCTTTGCTGTACTTTTCGCCTCTTGTCACCATTTCAGATAAAAATACTCTATGTGCTCCTTGAAATCGGGCTCTCCAACACTTAGTTGCTTGAAGGATGCTAAAGATAACAAGCGGTCACCAATCTACACTTTTTTACACTGACGTCATCTTTCTCAAAAAAAAAATTATGGGTTCGGGACATGTCACCAGTCTGTTGCCAAAAGTGTTAGAAACCATGCAGAATCACTCCATGTGCAAAAATACACTAAGTATTGGGCGGATTGAGAACCTATGTTGCAGATCCACTCCAAAGTACATTGGAACATGTGCGGAATGGAAACCTCGTGCCTTAGGTAAAAATTTTCAAAATTTTCTAAGGATGCGGCCATTTTGGGCCTACAATAACCTTCTGATCCTTTTGCATTGAATGCATAACCAACCACTACATCTATCAGGTGTAATAGAGTAGATCGTTGCTTATGAGGTTCACTCTATTGTTTCCACATCAAACCTTCATATTTTTTTCTCATGTGTGGGACCTTGCTTCTACCACACATAACCTTCATCCAATGGTTCTCATCACTCCCCCTTTCTCCTTTGGGGATATTCTTACTACTATATTTTTCTTCAACTCTCATACCATGCTAAAAGTATGAACCAACCATGACTAGAATCTAGGACCTCAATGTGTTGAGGTTGGCTCCACTAATGAGCTTTTGGCTTCTCCTTGAACCAGCCAATGATTCAAATATAAGATTGCTTCTACTCATTGCTCCAACATCCCCTTAAGCCACTCAATAAAGACTTAGGTATCCTAGCTACAACACTAGACTTGATACCAAATTATCAAGAAATGCTATAGTATTTTTGCATCAATAGTCCAAAAAACATAATTTTCCCTCTTAAATAGAAGAATTTCAGACCCAATAAAATTTAAAATTTTTGCTTCTAGTAACCATCTTAGACTACTTGTACTGCTACATATTGCTCTTTTCATAATTCTAACTCTAAACTTCAACAAAGCAAAACCTCGCATAAAATAAATGTGTCCAAGTTTAAATCAAACAAGCTTTACTTTAAAAACATGAACTCTTTCTACATAGACAACAAACTTTACTATGATACCAATTAGTCTGAAAAACTCCACGAACATAAAAAATAATTTTATTTTTTATTCTTTTTAACCTTCATTTTTTTTTTCAATTTAATTATTTAAAAAAAAAAATTCACTATGTACACTTTCACATTATTTTTTACAACATGAGGTCCTACAGTATTTGATTTCTTGCATATTCTGCTTATGTTTCTACATTGCATTTCCCTCTAGTTTTTAAAATTAATATATATATATATATATATATATATATATATATATAAAAACCGCCGGGCTGTTTCTACTAAGATTACCAAAAGGCTTGGAAAGGGCAAATTTAATTAGCATTTTTCTATGCAATGTATTCGTTCTTAGTATTGTATCTCCTTATAACAGTTGATCACACAGTATGTTCAGCACTTGCTGTAAATTGGCTGAAAGTGAAAGTTTTGACTTTTTAATACAGTCAGTAAAAAAAATCGTTTAAAACGGTAAAGAGGAAAGGAAAAGAGGAAACACTGACATATTACTAAATTTAGATGGACGTTACTAGATGACATATGTTTAAATGTGAAATGCAGCCAATAGCAGATACGTGGATGAGAGCTACTCTGTAATGCATAAAAATTAAAAAATTATCACAACAAGATGGAATATTGGGAAATTACCCAATCTGCAAAGTGGGTTCACAATCCAGAGGTTTTGATTGATCTGATGGCATGGCATAGGTAGCATTTGCTACTGCATTTGACTCCCATGATTGTTGTGCAGCTTGCATGGCATAGAATGATTGTCCGTGTGATTCATCAGCAATCTGAAATGCCAGATTTTTATACACTTAGATCGTTACAGGCTCTGTAATTATATGAAACGTGTCCAAGTGTATATACAATGTGAAATTTTAACAAACGAAAAAAAAAAAACTGTCATTAACATACATGCTTGTGCTTCGCCTTGTGGTTTTCTATGATATACCTCTCCTGCAATAAAGAAGCAGAAAATCAAACTATGGAGACAGAAATAGAAGAATACAATAACAAAGGAACAAAAAGGGACATGGATGGGTGAAAGCAAATTTTAACCTTAGCTTTCTAAGATTCAGCCCAGTAGCCGATTGGGCACATTGCAATGTCCCTAGCTTCATACTTGGCAGCATCTTTTGATTCTGATTCCGTATTTTTAGATTACCCAGCGTATGTTTATTATTTTAAATATAAATCGTTGAATAAGTTGACTTTTTGTGAGGAAAAACTTACAATTATACACAGAGATGTTGTCTATATGATACAGTTATATTTTTAACTTCATCCGAAAATGAGAAGAGCTTTCAGTTTAGATTATTTAAAAAAAAACCATTGATATAATATTCAAGAAATTCAAATAAATTATTATAAATAAATATTATATCGGTAAGTAAGGTTCAAATTATTATTTGATTGCTATTTACCTCCGTATTCACGGGCAACTGTTTGCCATTTCTCCAATCTTAGACCTGAACACCAGTTCTACAACTCCCTTGTTTCTAAGGTTACTTTCCTTAAACTTTCCTTAAACTGACAATAATGAACCGAACATTTATTTAATTTTAAGGTGTTCAAGTACAAAGGAAACTGCAGGTGTCTTTAAGAATAGCACTCGAATTACTTGTTAACGTGGAGAACTCATTTCCTATTCCTATGTTGTTCATATTTAGAACTTTTCTAACTTTCATACTTCCATGAATCTAGATTGACTATTTAAGGAAATTTTAATATAAAAATATTAAAGTATTATAATAAAAATAATTGTAATTTAATTATTAAAAGATATAGTTTAATTAAAAGTATTTTGAACCAGTAAAACCAGTACGTTTAACCTTTTTTAAATAAGTCTCAGGTGAACGCGAGGACAACAGAAAGATCACCACCGTAATCACTTCAACCATTTTTTAAATAAGTCTCCGGTGAACGGGAGGACAACATAGAGATAACCACGGTAATCACTTCACCCACCAATGTTGACGCCACTCCAGCATTTTTCTTCTGTAGAAGCCCATCGAATCATGAAGCCAAAGTGAGTTCAACCTATTCTTGTTTTGCTGGCACTGGCTCCATCTCCAATTGGATAGCATTATTTAATGACTCACAATATTATAGGTTGTTGTGCCCAGGCTGAAGTACACAACATAAAAATTATAGACTCATCTTGCACCGATACCTGGTATTTATACCAAGTACAAATTTTCACATTAATAACTCAAAGTTTTAAGTAGAGATGTTTTCAAAAAATAAATAGGAAAGTAAAATAAAGAAATTGTTCACTAAATAAAAAATGTTTATTATATTTATGGGGAAATCCTTCCTTTGGCACGAGGATTTCCTTGTGAAGATCGTTAGTCACGTTAGAGATAAAAGTATAGAGGTTTATTTGTGGGCTGCTTTCGCGGTGGGTTGTTTGATGCCTCCGTAGATCTTCTTTGGTAGTGTGCTGCAAGTACATGAAATTTATGGTGTCATTTGTGTGTGAGTGGCTCCGCCCCTCCCGTTAGGTATGTGGATCTCTTTACGGCATGTGTCTTTGCAAACATTGGTAATAATTGTTGTACCTTCACCTTCCCATTGGGTACATGGTTCTCCTCACAGCATGTGCCCTGTGTAGTCGTTGACAATTTTTAAATTTTGAATCTCTCCTCATGGCATGTGCCCTGTAGAGTCGTTGGCAATATTTAAATTTTGAATCTTTACCCTTGAAAGGCTTGTTTACCTTAATCCTTTTCTCTTACCCTTAAACCTTTTAATTTTGTTTGGAGCATGTTTAGATTAGAAGTAGATTGATTTGAGTTTGAAGCACTAAAGCTAATTTTTTGTTGTGTTAGTTTAGAATTCCATTTATGTTGTAAGCTAATCATTTAAGTGCAATGAATGTTAATTTGGTAATTATATTTACATGGTTTAAAATTTATCTTTCTTTTACCTTGTTTCAAATGCCATGCACTTGCAACTTTTGTTCCTTATTTTATAGAAACTCAATCATTGGCATTTTTTGTTGCACTATCTCTATAATGGGACTCTCAGGTAGTTTAGCATTTATTGTTAAGATATTATGCCTAGGAAACCTATATCATGGAGTTATACCAACAAAGATCCCTTGAAGGAACAACTACCATCAACCTAAGGGTTTATCCATTTTGGCCAAGACTTGGCCATACCAAAACATTAGGAAAAATAAATTCCCTTTCAATAGGAAACATAATTTATTTTAAAAAATTTGTATTGCCCTTGACACACCATTTGTTTGGCTTTTTCCTCTTCATGCCCAACAAAAATAACACTAGGTAGAAGAAGCTAGAGTGTGTAATTTGCATGCTTAACAAAAGTGCCACTAGAAGGAGGGCATGTAGACTCAAGATCCCATGGTCGTAGATCCAAACAAGTGGGAAACTACACCCCATGAGTTGAAGAAAGATCCAAGCCCACCCATATGAAAGAAAGCTATAAATAGATTTTTCCTTATAATAGAGCACTTGAACACCACATTGATCAGGCCTATGGTCCTTAAAAATTAAATTTCCCTCATTATAGTGTTTATATTACACATATTGATTGTTAAGCTAGAACTAAAGGTCATCATTCTAGGAGACATTAAATTTCTAAGTCTTTCCTCATATAGAAGACCTAAATATTACAAAGGAAGATCTAGTACTCCTTAAACTATCAACAATTCTCTCAAAGTTATTATCCCTTTTGTTAATCCTTTCACCATCCCCTAGGTCGACCAATGGCATCTCCTACTCTATGGTTAGTAGGAATTAGTCCTTTGAATATACCAAGACCTACACATGATATCTTAAGAGTGTTGAAAGATATCTCCCTTGGTATAGGCATGATGAAATGATTGATGCATTTATAAATTGAATATGATGATGTTGCCTATAAAATTTTACCACACACATTGGATTACTTTGTGTATGATTGGTATATCAACTTGCCTTCAAGTTGTATTACTTGTTGGACTCAATTAGAGGTAGCATTTATCAACCATTTTAGATTACCCTTTGATCCAACTATGATATATCATTAGTTTATCTCTACATTTAAAGAACCTAATGAACCCTTGAGCCTATTAAATACTATATTCTATAAATTATAAATCAAATTGGTGGTTCCTTACACCCTCATAGAAGAAGCAACCATCGAAATATACCTTAGATATTTTCACACATTAACTTCCATGTTTGTGAGGAGAGCCCTCAAATCATATCCTTACCATTGGTATAAAGTGAGACTCTGATAGTTAGGCAACAACTAATATCTTAATCTTATGGTGTAGGTCAATTACCTTCATTTAGACAATAAATGACTTATAATTAGATACAATTAATAAATCAAACCCTTACACAACACCTTTCTATGCTGAATCTATTACCAAGAGTCATGTATCACAATTAGAACAAACCCTTCAATCTAGTGCCCCTAAATAAAATAATATCTAATGTAAGCAATCAATAGACCACTTTGATATACTTGCATAATTAGATAACCACAAGCAATCAATAGTCCTTACCCTCATTCTTGAAAACCTATGTACTAATAAATAGTTCAAAAATTCAAAAAAGACCAATTCAACCCTATATATTAAATCTTGAGTTAGATAACATACAATGGATGGTTCAAAAATTGAGTAATGATATGCTTAAATTGTAAAGGTAGGTTCCTCAAAACCCACCTACAAATAACACTCAAAATAAAAACTCATCAATGGAATGATCGTCAAACGATAGAGGAGCCTCAAATCCTACTAGTAACCATAATCAATCTAACAATAACCTAAGCACTTTAGTAAATTTGATGGATCTTGCTCTACCTAATTGGTGAAGGATGTATTTCACTACTCAATATGGTGAAACTAACTCTAGTATTCTATAAAGAGATAGAAAAGTTAAAGTTGGTACCTACCATTGAGGACCATATGAGTCAAGATAATTAGAACTCAAGGACATCCCTAGTTGTAGAAATGTATAAAATCTTAGGAACGGATGAATATGAACCTAAAGAGTGCCTAAAATAAGAGGTACAATTTTATTGATAGTTTCAAACAAGTAACAATTATATTCTCTAAAGTAAAGGAAAAGCACCACTGAATTCTTTCACACCCTTAAATAAAACCTCCATCCTACAAGATGATCATGCCAATAAAAACTTGATCTCACCTAAGGGTCCCATAATGCATTTGTAACCAAAATTCAATGCACCATGACCACAAACATAAAATATTCTAAAATAAAACAAGTTTGGATATAATATTATCGAAGATATTAAGAAAACCAAGGTAAATATTTTCTTGTTTGAGGTAGCTTAGTTAACTAACATGAAGGATTTGTTGCTTAAAACTCTCTGCCCAAAATAAGAAAAAAAAAAGATACTAAAAGGCTACTACTACTCAAGTCGCCATATACAAAGAAAAGGTAGAATCCCCACCTTTCCTTCTGACTATTAAAATTGCTTGTAAAAAATTACATAATTATCTTGTGGAGTAATGTGCTTTTAGTAATGTGATGTCGTATATTGTTAAACAAAAAGTAGGACTAACACCTCCTTCCTCAAACAAGAAGGTTGCTCAATTAGATAAGACAAAGGTAAATGTGGTTGGGGTATTGAATCAAAATATATATAGTTGGTTGCTAAACCTAGCATACAACAATAGATTGGTATTCAAGTTTTAGATATCTCAAATGCATACAGGATGTTGCTAAGATCGAATTGTCAAGCATATTGAATGGTTATATGGAAACTAGTTTCTCACATATGTGGCTTCCTTGGTGTGGCATAACCAGTTAGATTCAAATAGAAAGAGAGCCTAGGATGAAAAAACTCATCACTAAGTATGATAATATCAATGACGTTCTATATATTGAGCTAGAATTAGAAGTCTACACTATGGTGGTAGAAATCCAACCTGAAGTGATGCAAGAGCATCTAGTGACATCTGATGCAAGGGCATCCAGTGGAAGCAGAGCCATCTTCAAAAATTTGGCTAAGGATGGAAGATGTCACAATATCACGACATGTCGTGAAATCATGACCAAAATGAGGTGATAGAAGATGTGGAGGAAAATGTCGCGATATCATGAAATCGCGACCGAAAGGAAGAGAGAGAAGAAGCAGACGAAAGATGTTGCGATATCACAACATGTCGCGAAATCGCTGCCAATGAGGAGAGAGAAGATGTGGAGGAAAAGATGTCGCGATATCATGACCAAAACAAGACAAAGGATGTGGGCGAAAAATATGTCACGATATCGCAACATAAAAGGTGTCGCGGTGACACAAAATGAAGGAAGAAGTCAGCAGGAAAAGATGTCGCGATATCGCGACATAAAAGGTGTCGCAATATCGCAACACAAAAACGGAGAAAGACGCTAGCAGGGAAACTGTCGTGATATCATGACAGGTTTCATAGGAGAGGCAAGGAAGACAAAGATGTCACGATTTCGAGACCCAAAAGTAGAAGAGCATATGGAAGACAAAGATGTCACGATTTTGTGACATGTCACATTTTTGCGACCAAAAAAGCGGAGAAGGAGCCCGAGGAGGAAAATGTTGCGATTTCACGACATGTCGCATTTTCACGACCAAAAGGTGGAGAAGGAGCCTGAGGAGGAAAATGTTGCGATTTCGTGATATGTCGCATTTTCACAACCAGAAGGCGAAGAAGGAGCTCGAGGAGGAAAATGTCTCGATTTCACGACATGTCGCATTTTCACGACCAGAAGGCGAAGAAGGAGCCAGAGGAGGAGAAATATCACGATTTCGCGACATGTCGCATTTTCGCGACCAGAAGGTGAAGAAGGAGCCAGAGGAGGAGAAATGTCACGATTTCGCGACATGTCACATTTTCATGACCAGAAGGCGGAGAAGGAGCCAAAGGAGAAAAGTGTCGCGATATCGCGACAGGTCGCATTTTCGCAGCCAAAGGACGAGAAAAGGTGTAAGGAGAAAAAAATGTCGCTATATCGCGACATGTCGCGTTTTCGTGACCCAAAGAGGAGAAAGATGGCCAATGAGCAGAAATGTCACGATATCGCAACATGTCACGTTTTCATGACCCGAAGAGGAGAGAGAAGGCGATGAAACAAAAATATCGCGATATCGCGACATGTCGCATTTTCACGACTGAAAGAGAAGAAGAGAGAGAGGGAGAAGATGTCACGATATCGCAACATGCTGCATCTTCAGGGACCGTTATAAGATGAGGTCATTGAGCGACATGTGGCAGCACAAGAAAAACATGTGGCATCAAGGTGTAGTGAAAGCAGGTGAAGACGAAGAGTCGTGCGTATCATACTTTACCCAAATATTGTTGTATGGGGGGATATTAGCATAGCTAGCAGTTATATACTTTACCCAAATATTGTTGTATGGGGGGATATTAGCATAGCTAGTAGTTATATTATTACCCAAATAATGTAATAAGGGGGGATGTTAGCGTATATTTTATTAGCTATTATTACATTATTTCATATTGTTAGCATATTTTATTTGGGCTCGTTATTGTTAACGAGATCCACTTTATTAGGGCTAATTAGAGCCTAAGTTATGTATTTAATTAGCATTCCTATCAATACAATTTGTTGGCTTACCTTGAAAAAATCCTTATCCTATAATTCATGAAAAACCGCTTAGAAACAAATGATAGGATTAAAGCCTGGCTATTTAATTTAATGTGTCTATATGAGAAAAGGGAAGATGTGATACAATATTATAGTAATCATCAAGGAATGCTAAAATTATTGTTTGATAAGATGGAAAAGATAATGACCTTTAGGGATAGTTGGTGGAACATTTATCCCTCGCATCTCTAGTCCTCAGTCGTTTCCCTATACCTCTTTGTTTGTTGGGTCGCAAGAGAATGGGGAGTTTTCAATTGTTTGTCTTGCTTCTGTGGATGAGGGAGTTGTTGCCTTGGTTTTTCATGTGTTGGGTTCAGGGGAGTCCCTATTTCCATTTTTTCTAAATCTATGTTGAGAAGGGGGTTGGATGGTGATCTATGTAGTGGTCTATACGATGAGTTATGCAATGGTTTCTACGATGGGCCATGCAGTGGTCCATATGGTGGGTTTTGTAGTTGTCTGTGCGATGGACTGCTTGCCCTAGTTTTTTTAGTAATATTTGGCTGGCAATGCTACTGGGCTTTATCCCTCGTGGAAGATTTTTTCTTTTCTTACCGAAGGGATTCGAACCCATAGGCGTTGGGGGTTCTTAGTTTCTAGTTGTCTAGGGGTTTTGCTTTCCCTCATGTTTTTGGTTTTTGGGTCCCCATCAAAACCTTGCTCTACGACCTCCAAGTTTTCATCTGTGGAGGCTCGTTTGGTGTGTTTTTGGTGATGGGTGGGGTTGGTGACTTGTTTCTCTTCATGTTTCATTGGATTTATTTGTTAGACTCTGACCCCTACTTTTGGTTCCCTCATAAAGGTGTCCTTGCTCTACTCTACTACTTTTGCTTCTTAGATTTTAGGTCAGTGGTTTGTGCTCAGGCTATTTTTCTAGGTAGGATTTGATTCCCTAGTGCTCGTGGGATGGTTTTCTATTCTATTTTCCAGGTAATGTATTCCTTGTGAGATGGTTTCTATGGATCTGGTTTACTCAGATTCATGTTTCCTTTTCCGTGGTGTCCAGTTCGACTTGGTTCTCTAGTTTTCTCCTCTCGTTTCTTGAGAGGTTGCAATTGTCTCTATTAGTTCAAGTGGGAGTTTTTTTTTTTAATTTCATATATTTTCCACTTTGTTCCTTGATAGTTGGTTTCGTCGGCTCGTGGGTCCCTTTGATCCTCTGTTTTACTAGTTGTTTTGCTCCTTACAAAATTGTATTCTATGGGATGTTTATCCATTGTAGTGCACCTCTAGGTGCGGTTGTTTTCCTGTGGGTTGGTTGTCCTTTGTATTGCTCTTGCAGGAAAGTTGTTTTTCTGGGATAGTGCTCATTTGAGAGTTGTTGTAATAGGTTGTGGGATCATTTAAAACACTCTCTTTTCTTAATTTTACCAAAAACAAAATAATGACCTTTAGGATTGTCGATCTAGTGTTACTTTGAGCTAAGGCTCATGAAAATAAGGGAGGCAATAAAAAATTTGACCCCCTTTATTTAGGTCCATTTCAAGTATCATAAAATCTAGGAGAGAATATCTTTAGGCTAAAAAAATAACTAGAGAGGATGTCCCATTACTAGTGAGTGGACAATTCCTCAAAAACTACTTTAGTGACTGAAGAGTGACCCAATACTACCTTGTAAATAGGCTCTATACATAGTTTTTTTTTTTTTTTTTTAATATTTTAGTCTTGTTTCATTTCTATTTTGCTTTTTGTTTTATTTTTAATATCACTCTATCTTGTGCTTTCCTCTTTTTGGCTCAAATTGGTCAAGTACAACCAGCTTCTAGTTACTCTAAGGAGAGAGTGTTTTTTGCATAGTTTGGAGATAAAAGGTTATACTCTAAACTCAATGAAACCAAGATTGGCTTAATCATCCATTTGGTGCACATCCATATCTTGGGGTAAAAAAATAAATCTAGAAGTAATGCGAAAGGATGTTGTAGCTTCATTATTAAAATACTTTAAAGAGATTCTATATAAGGAGGAATGAAACTATTATGGTTTGGTTCTCAAGCAATAACCATTCAGATGTTCACCCTCCTATTTGCAATAGTGATCCCCAACCTAGAAGTAGATCCCAATGCTTATAAATTGAAAAAAATAATTCTATGCTTCAAAATAGTAAAAAAAGGAGGTGGGAGGGGGGCTCAAGTTCTTGGGTGATTCAAATAAACTCTATCGAGACTATGAACACTTGGTTGGTTGTAAAGCAAGGTCTAGAGTGGGATTAGAGAACTTTGTCATGATTGTAAATAGTTGCCTATAAATAATGCAATATCAAGTAGTTGGTTATATATCGATAATTGATGACATGTCTATCTCTAAGGCAAGCTCATAATTAGTATACCAATGTTTGCTCTAGGGTGAACTAGCCTGATTTCTAAACTATGATGGCAAATTTTAACTAATTCTAGAATAACAATGAATTCATATGCACACACCTTTGTTAAAACAAAATGAGGTATTGATTTCAAAGTCAATTTCTTAGCCCCATCCTTATATGGATAACAATTTTTTGTTGTGCTGATATTGTAGTTTCATTGTTCCAAGATAGGCTTCATTCCATTCCCAAAATTCTTAGGAGCATTTTGGAAGGACTTGTTGTTGCACTTGCATAACATACCTAGTCTATGCTGACTGGGGACCAAATTTTTTAGTTTAGATGATTTTTTTTTATTTTCTTGGGCTTATGCATAACAGTCAACCATCCAAAAAACTCAAGTTCTTAGTTGAAATTGTGTAATTATGGATGCCTAATTTTTGCATACCTTGAGTTTTTCATGATGCTTATTATTATTTTTGTATATAATAATCTCTTTAAAATAGAAAATAACCTTTCCCATTAGAGTAGGATCAAAGAAATCTTTCCAAAAAGTTTGAATATGTCTATGCTACATAGTCATAACATCCTAAAGTTGTTTAAATTTAAACACTAAATACTTGCCAATCCCCTAACAACATAGATGGTGTCACTTTCAAGGATCTATATCTTTCAAATCTTACTAAACATTAATGAAACCATCTTCATTAGATGTGAATTAAAAGGAGATTTCCAAAAAATATAAAATTTATTATGTTCCAAGAAGAATTAGCCTTCCAAATAGCCTATTTTTAGCATGATATATGTTTGCCCTATTGACCATAATGCTTGTCTAATCATATAGTATTCACTTTTGGATCACATATATCTTGTAATACTTAATAAAAGTTCATAAAATTATATTTTGGAGATGTGGCTCCATTAACTAAATATTTGGGGAGAAGTTAAAAACCCGCTAGTTTGGAATCCCACCAACTAGAAATTTATAGGGAAATTAAAATCCTGCTATATCAAAACCTCAATAATTAGAAATTTATAAAAAAATTAAAACCCACAAATATTTACGAGAAACTAAAACCTTGCTAGTCATGAATGCTAACAAGATCAAAACTTGATAATTATAGATTTATGTGGAAGTTAAAACCTCATTAGCTTGAAACTCCAAGTGGAAATATTGAGGGTAATAAAACACTCTAGTGGTTCAAAAACCCATCAACCTCATCAATTGGAAGGACCCAAAAATACAAAGGGAAATAAAAAATACAGAGAGACATATAAGTGTGTGTCCCACAAGGAAATAAATATTAAAGTGAGGCCAACTTTTTCTTTTCAGTTATTGTTGTTTTGCATACAATGCCACCTTTTCTTAGAGTTTTGGGTTTCATCTCTTTGCAAGGAATATTTTCAAAAGTTACAAATAAAAATTGGAAAATATATTAAAAAATATAAAAAATGTTGAAAATGCGAAAAAATGTCAAAACCACAAACAATTACTAGAGGATATAGAAAGGAAGCAAAAAATAGTAAAACATTATTGAAAATACATAGAATGTTAGAAAAACATAAAAAGATAGAGAAATTCGCATGGAGGAGAAATGTATATATATATATATATATATATATATAATAAAATATAAAAAATTCAAGAAATGATAAATTCTAGCACTTACAATTTTTGACTTTACTTCATACCAAATATTCTCTTGTAGGATATCTAAATGGTGGTTTGGAATTCAAATATGGTAGACATAGGAGTTTT
This sequence comes from Wollemia nobilis, assembly GCA_028583015.1. Taxonomy (NCBI): domain Eukaryota; kingdom Viridiplantae; phylum Streptophyta; class Pinopsida; order Araucariales; family Araucariaceae; genus Wollemia; species Wollemia nobilis. The sequence continues at coordinate 29,457,727 of JAQPPZ010015413.1, forward strand.
AATAATGACCAAGCAAATGCAAATTTGTAGAACATAAAAATGAAAAAATTAATGCAAAACCCACTTGCTACATATGGAATAACAAAAGTCAGACCACTTGAGACAAATCGAGCATGAGTTAGCCTATGATGTTGATAAGTTTAAAATTTTAATACTGTGTGGTCAAAGTGTAATAGAAATAATACCAAGAAGCTCACATCATGTATATATAAGGGAGAATAAAATCTCAGATTTGATACACCTCAAAGGAAGGAAGATAACAGTAATTAAAAATTTATAAAAGTGATGCTATGTTAAGAGCCCGAATTTTTTATAAATTTTGACTTGCTAAACAACCAAAAGGGCAGAAACCATCCATTAGTTGATTTTTTAGATAAAGTATGCTCTTCATTTATATTTTTGTAGCTAGATGGATTTTTTGAAGTAAGCCTAACACTGTGTTGAGCGTTGTTCATGTAATTCACCAAAATGGGTAAATCCAAATCAAATGTACTACATGATTATCTTTGTAAAGCAAGAATTTTAAAATTCCTATATTCAATCTACACATGGTGATGGTGGTTGCACTTAGTGTATTCATAATCTATTTCTTATTTGAAGATTGCATTGTCTTAAACCTCAAGGTATGTGAATATTGGTTGTGTTAGGGTTGGTTTTAAATCAAAATTTCTATTTTATTATATTGGAACAAAATTTAGGGTAGTATAGGCTTTTGCTTTCTTTATTTTATCTTACCCTTAAAATTTTGATTTTCCTTTGGTGTCTATTTAGATTAGAAGTAGATTGATTTTAGTTTGAAGAATCGAAGTTGATTTTTTATTGTTCTAGTTTAGAATTTCATTTATATTACGAGCTAATCATTTGAGTATAATGAATGTTAGTTTGATAGTCACAGTTTGAATGGTTTAAAATTTTCCTTTCTTTTACCCGATTTCAAATACCATGCACTTGCACGTTTCATTCCATATTTCATAGAAAGTCAATCATTGGCATTTTTTTTTGTACTATCTATGTGACAAGACTTTTAGGTAGTTAAGCATTTAGTGTTAATACATTATGCCTAGGAAACCTATCTCTTGGAATCATAACAATAAAGGTCCCTTGAAGGAATAACTACCATCGAGCTTTGGATTTATCCATGTTGTTCAAGACAAAACCATACCTAAACCTTGGGAGAAATAAAATTTCTTTCAATAGGGAATAGAATTTGTTCTAAATAAGTTGGATTACCCTTGATACACTAATAATTTGTCTTTCACCTTTTCATGCCTGACAAAATTAGCACTAAAGGATTTAGAGTGTGTCATTTTGATGCTCACCATGATATTTTTATAGTTGTTTTTATGGAATTGAGTGCATTGTTCATCAATTAACCCCTCAATTGATTGGTTACTTCTTCCTATTGATGTATGTTTACAGATTCATCAAAGTAAAACTTCGTATTTGATACTTGTAAAGAAGTAATCAATACTAAAAAATAATCGGGTAAGACTCTAAGTATGATGGGTACTAAGATCCTACCTTCTACTATTTATCCCATGAAATTCAATATTGTTTTCAATTCTACAAACCTACAAAGAAATTCCTCAATTATTTCTCCATATTGAACTCTCAGTATGTGGATTTGAGACTAAAGTTGAAGAATTATTGATTCATTGTTCCTTTTAAATATGGTAGAAAGTGTATCCGATGCCTTCCTAGACATTTGTGCTTCACAAATGTGTGGTTGAACATATAATATGACAAGGGTGATAATAATCAGGGCTTTAGAACTTGATTCATAAAATTATTATTGTGCCTCTTCATCCTCTTCAGGCTGAGTGATTTATTTGGTGATAATACCATAGGGTTTCTCAACCCCTAGAATGGTCCTTCCATGATATAAAATTTAGACATTTGAGTAGTTATAATTCTATAAAAAAAATTAATGTGACCATGGTGAATGACCTTTATGACTTCAAATAATTCTCCTTTTCAATATTCCATCAGTCCAATATATCAAAATTTTCTATATACTCACCATTTCTATGTACCCATTGGTACATAGAAGAAGCTAGTCCTCTTGATATTTACTATCGTATGTGAAAGATACTTTAAGGTATGTGAAGGAGAACAATACAAGGTAGCAAGATAGTACAAAAAATGACTTATCCTCTCAATGGCACCTGTTTAAAGAGAAATCCTTGTACATGGACGTAACTTTCCTTTATACATGTAATTTCTCAATTTCAAGATATATGTCTAATGATAGTGACAACTATGGTAGAAAATGGAGTGAAAATATCAACAAATTATATCCTTACATTTTCCAATGATTTATATGATTGGTGCCTAGACATCGTTTTGCCATATTTATTAGGTTATAGACACAGTAGCTTAATACAACAACTTTACCTGTAAATGCAAGCAAGAGATGTTGTTGATACAAAATACTATGAGTGTACTTAGAAAATTGCTTTAAAAAAATTTAAGGTGTTGGTCACTACCGAAAATGCATCTTTTTACATATCAAAATTTTACTAACCCCCTTTTTTTAATTTTGCAAAATATTCACTATAGTCCATTTTTTTTTTTAAAGAACTATAGGAAATTATAAATTTGAAAAAAAAAATATTCTAAGCATAGTAAAACTATTTTATCTTTAGTGAAAATTTGATCCCTTAATCCCTATTTAAGAATTTATACTTTATTTCAAAGTGCCAAATCCTATAAATTTTATGCAATGTTAAAAAAAAGAGAAAAAAATGAGTTGAACCTGAGACCATCAAGTTAAAATATTTATACATTGTCATGATGCAAATACTCTTTTCTATCCTTATGAGTTCCTTCTCTTTTTATTTTTTATTTAGTTGCACCAAAGAATTTTTGTGCCCGTAGATAGTATCAGATACCAACTATGATTAAGAGTCTTTTCCTCTCTTATAGTAGAATAGTGTATTGTCCCATAAATACGGAATCCAAGGTCAAGTGCCCACAAATATTTTGCATGATTGAAAAAATAAATATCATAATTTTGGTAATTTATGACTGATTTTTTTAATGCTCTCAACTGATTACATGATTATAGGTCAAATTTATTTTATCTCCAGGTCTCAAATATGGGCTCTAAAAATAAGCACAAGCATGCATTTATCATTTCTTCGACCTCACTTCAAGAGATGGATTTGAACCATGACATAAGATGTTTAGAAAAAATTGCTCCCAAAATAATGTCTCTAATGAAGTTCATAGGAAGAAGACTCAGTTCTTCATCCATAGGGTGGAGATAACAACTACGTTCTAGTATTTCATATTTTTCTTAACTTGTATTGATTTCCCATGATCAATTATGTTTCTTGTGAGTCAATAAAATACAAAGTTTCTTACCAATTTCTTATTGAGTTCTTGGTGATTTCTCATCAAAAATTGTACAAGTAGAGGCAAGGGCTAATTTAGGCTTTAAAATCCTAATTTTAGTCTCTCTCCTTTTTTCCCCACTCTCCAGCATGAGGAATAAAATTTTAGAAGTTTAAACCACTCCAAAAAATAAATCTAATCTACTTTTTTGGGCTCAGATCAAAGATTGGACACCAACACAAGGAGATTTCATGTTGTTCTTGCAAAAAAATTTGATGTATTTTTGAATCCTCCAATTGGATATTAGGACTTTTTTCAATTTTTTTTAGTTCTTTTCAAATGAAAAATTCTAGGGTAGGGCCTCTAGGCTATAATTTTTTAATTTGTTTCATTCCTATGCCCCCCTAAAAAATCTAGCGGTTTGTTAGATTTTTATTTTTATTTTTTTGTTTGCTTTTTTCATGCATGTAGGTATGCAATAAATTATTTTTATTTTTTTAATGCATATAGGCTAGAGCATTTGATTAATGATTTTTTCTCTCATATTAGTAAATAGAGATGGCTTGTTCAAATGAGGTCCTTGGAACCATTACGATCAATAGTGATCCTCCTACAAGTAGAACCCAAATGATTCATGAATCACCAACCCTAACTCAAAAACCAAGAAGAGACCCAATATGGAAGCATAGGATTAGGAAAAACTTGCCAATTTAGGTATTCTATAAATTCTACAACAAAGACATGTGAGGATGAATCCATTGTCTCAAATTCCATTTCGTTAGGCAACTAGAGAAAGATGTGGACCCCTACCCTAAAGTAGATAAAATGACTATAGTTGAGGTGAAGGATTTTATGTTCAACAAAAAGGCCAAGAAAATAAAGTAAAAAGGATCAAAACTACAGTGGGACTCCTTTTATGGGGATGAGGTTAAAATTTAGGATGTCCATACCCCGATCAAAGAATTTATTTCTAGCCCTTTCATTCAATGAGGTAGTGCTACTAGGAGTGGGAGAAGTGCAATATAAGGATTCAACACTAGACAAACCACCATTTCAGATATTATATTGGGAAGGCTAAAGAGGTTAGGATAACCATAGAGAATTTTTAGTTTTATTGCAACATTCCCTACCACTTCATGAACAACCCCTATTGGGATGCCGTAACAAGGGCATTGACTGAGTTTTACAAAGGAGTCAAAATAACTTCAACCCATGAATTAAGCAGGATACTATTGGAGGAGTGTGTTGTCAACACATGTTCTCTCGTAAATGACCAAAGGATGATATGGAGGAAAAAGAACTGCAACATTCTTTCCAATAGATGAATCAATGCGAGAAACCATACACTCCTAAAGATAATGGTGGCTTCGATTGGATTCATGGTCTTATTTAAGTTAGTTGATATCTTTTGAGAGGTAAAGAATGCATAATTATTATTCAATTTATTGGATGACGTTATTGTAGAAGTAGGAGTGGATAATGTTATCCAAGTAGTGATGAACAATGCAACAATATATATATGTAGGTAGACTTCTCCAAGAAAAGTACAACTCTATCTTCTAGATCCCATGTGTTGCCCATTGAATTGACCTCATGCTTGAGGACATTGGTAAAATATCATGGGTGAAGATCATGGTAGAAGAGACAAATAACATTACATAACTTATCTATAACCACATATGGATGCTTAGCTTGATAAGGGAGTACAATGATGGGAGGGATATTCTTCTCAAAGGGACCACCTGATTTACCTCCAATTTCATTTCCTTGTAGACCCTTATCTTAGCATCATTTGATTTGAAATAAATATTTAAATCTAAGAAATGTGATGCCTCACCATTTCATGCCAAATAGGAGGGGCACAAATTATAGATCCAAATGTATAATAATTCATTTTGGAAGAGTGTTCTAAAAATTATTAAGGTAATTACAATTTTCTTATTGAGTTCAAATTTAAATTTCAAAATTTTATTTTATACTTGAGTATTACTTTTTCTAAATTTTCAATATTTATTATTTAATTACAGGTGATTGAACCCTTGGTAAGGGTTCTTCACCTTGTATATGGTGAACAACTAGCTATGGGATATATGTATGAGGCAATGTATAAAACCATAAAGGCCATTCATCATTATTACAATGACAACCAACTCAAGTTTGAAGTAATATATGACATTATTGAGAAGAAATTTATAAGGCAACTATATCAATCAATTAATATTGTAGGATGCTTCTTTAACCCTAAATTATTTTATAATACTAGCCTATACGGTAATAAAAAGGTCCAAGAATGATTTTGTATTCATGCAAAGAGGATGGTAGATGACCTTGATGAACATTTTCTTATCACTACTAAGTTGCAACTGTATAAGACTACAAGAGGAAGCTTCTTTGAATTCCCCTTTGATAGAGAATCAAATTCAAGCTTATAACCAATTAAGTTCAAGTTTAACAGTAAGAGAGTCATAAATTAATCCTTTGAACATTATCTCTTTTTGTAGATTTTTAGTGGGAGAACTAGAGCTCCAAAACACCTACCCTATAGAGGATGGTTGTTCGCATATTGAGTCATTCTTGTAGTGATTTTGGGTGTTTGTGCAATTGGTCTCTATTTGAGGTCATACACATCAAGAAACTTAATACGTTAAACCAAAAGCATCTCAATGACTTTGTGTTTGTGTAATACAATATTAGACTTTGCACAAGATAAGTAGAGGCTAGTGAATCCTATGAGGAAATTTAATTGGATGAGCTAGATCCACTATCTAATTGGATGGATGATAGTTATGTTGATCCCAAGTTTACTATAGAAGACCTTAAGACACTTGATGAGGAAGTAAAATATTTAACAGGATTGAAGGAGATATACCATCATGATATCACTCTTGAGCATACTTCAATTTACCCACCTGTTTAGAGACAAGGCCAACCATCAAGTGCAAGGGAGACAAACGAAAAATAAAAAGTAGTTTAAATTTTTTTATAAATTTTAAAATATTATGTTTTTATGTTGTATGTGCCATTTGGGATGAATTGTTTATTTATAAACTATAATTGTACTCTTTGCAATGAATATTTAATATAAAATTAGCTTTCTCACTCTTCAATTGTTGCTTAAATATTTTCCTGTTTATTGAAAATTTTCTTCAGTTTTTTATTTTTACCGAGCTCTTGAGTTGTCAATAAACTCTAAAAAATTAATCTATCAAGTTTTTCCAAGTTATGAGGTTTAAAATTATGTCCTATGACATCTATAAATCGATGGGGCAAATGATAGTCATTTCTAGTGTTGGTTGTGGGTGACCTCCTTTCCCAAGGATTCTTCTCTTCCCAACATTCTTAGATAATATTGACTTCCATAATTCACACTAAATAAAACTAGGCCTTCATTATTTTATGATATGAATCTAGAAATTAAATGTAATAAATTTTCTTAAGTGAATACAGGGGATTGGAGACTCATTCCAAATTTTCTTGCTCCTCCCTACCCTGTTCTAGATATGCTCCTAGTTCCTGGCATGCATCCTAGACCTTCTCTCTATGGATCAAGACTGATGGAGTAGGTGGTCTCCCATCCAGGTGGGAGTTCCTTGATCCAAATATTCCTACTCTTGTCTTTGCCCAAGTTTGAGGGTTTCAATTTACTCTCGTGGCTTAGTGCAATTTTGGGACCTTCCCTAGGTCACATGGTGAGTTTTAAGGACCTTCTATTCTTGTAACAAGGTTGTTGGAGCATGTGATCTCCCTTCTGGTGGCAGTCCCTGATTCACTTTCTGACTCCCTCCTCTATTACATTTTTAATGGTTTATGGTTGCTTCTAGGACCTTCCTTGGGTCTCCTTTGTGGATGTTTATTACTTTGCTAAATGATTCTGGTGTTTCCTTCGGTGCAGGTTGGAATGGTGAGGCTCTTTCTATTTGGGTGTGCATTTGAGGTCCTTTGCTCTGCATCCCAAGGTTTTTTTTCCTACATCCTTTTTTATCTTGAGGGAGACCAAGTGCATTTTATCTACAATTGAGATGCTCCCATAGATGCCATCACATTGTTGATGGGTTTTCTCTATTCAACTCTTGTGTTGGATCTGTAGTCTAGGTTCCTAGCTTCAAGAGCTTCCTATTTGCATGATCTATTTTGTTGTTGCCTAAAGGATCTCTTCTACATTTCTCATGGTCTTGGAAGGGGGACCTCATGCTTATTGTTTGTAGTTGAGATGCTCCCATAGTTGCCTTTAGCTTGGGATTTCAGAAGCATGTTCATATGTTAGGTTTTGGTGGTTTCCATTAGAGCTTATCTTTTCAATTCTTTTACTGGGGGGACCTATGCTCTTTCGATCGATATGAGGCTCCTAGTGTTTCTTCCTGTTCTAGGATGGTTTTGGCTATGCTTTTAGTTTCATGGGCTCTGAAGATTCTTACTTTTATCTGGATTCCAAGCAATGCATTCCTTTTTGTAGGGAGATCTCATGGCCTATGGAGGACCTTCAACTACTAATGTTCCATTTTCCAGGCTATCGAAAGGATTTTCTCTATGGGTTTCCCTATTAAAGTGGTTTTTCTAGCCATCCTATTTCTCTTAAATGGGAAATAGTGCTTCAATTTTGTTCTCACTAGGCAAAATTTGGCATTTGAATTTTGTTTTTCCTAGGCTCCTCTTGGGTGGGATTCTACGTTTAAAATTTTTATATTTTTCGAATTTTTTTCTTGGGCTAGGATTCGACTTTTAAATATGTTTTTCTCGAGATTCCATTGGATGGATTTTTTCATTTATTTTGCTTTCCTTGGCTCCTCCCATAAGGGATCCTTGATTTTTTTAAGCGGGAAGTGCTTTCCTTTGTTCCAATTTGGAGTTCAATTTCGAGCAAGAAGCTCCCTTGTTTAAATTTTGAATGTTTTGTAGCCGGTCCTTCTAAGATCATCTCTTTGTGAAGATCGTCTCCTTCTAGAGATCATCTCCCTATTTTATTTTATAAGGATTTGTTGTAAAAGTTTTGGGGATCCTTTCAAAACCCCCTTTTCAACCAATAAAAAAAATATAAGAGATTGAAGTAATAGTAAGACAAAACTTTCCACTTGTAATGTTATACTATGATATCAATAATGAATCAAACAACAAAAAAGAAAAATATTTTCATTCAACTTTCAAAGCATACATGCTATACAAATAAAATATCTCTTGATATTCTAAGAAATTCTTGATACTTCAAAAACCAACATGTTTCTTTATATTCTTCTTAAAATTATAACCTAAATAATATTATAATTATCTAATAATTTTCAAGGGGTCTAAAACGTTTGATATGAATAAAGTAGAGTTGAATGTCTTTCTTCAAAACAACACGTATAATATAATTTAATTATAAATTTTTTATTTTTCGTTTGAAGGTAAAAGTCACCCAAATATGTTTCATTGTTCGAAACCAAAAAATACTATTTAAGTTTGAAATCTATAATAGAATGTGTGATGGAGGTCATGTCACCCAAGTAGAGTTGATTGCCTCTTTCTTCAAAAACAATAAGATCCATAATGTAATTTAATTATAAAATCTTTATTTTTCGTTTGTAGGTAAAAGTCATCAAAAATATGTTTGACTACTTGGAACTTAAAATATTGTTTAAAATTAAAATCTATAATAGAATGTGTGATAGAGGTCATGTCAATTTATTTAAGAATAAAGAACAATATGCTATCATCGGATTTTTAAATGAGTTAATCTTAATAATAGGAATTATGTGCATAGTGAAAGCAATTAAGACGTTGACTTCTATCAATGAAAAATTTCCACAATATAGGAACGCAATAAATAGGGAGGCACTTCATGAACGTTGTTTTTAGCAACTCCACTCGTGGATAAACTGCAGGAATGGCAAATGAAAGGTTCATTTTTTAAAGTTGGCATAGCATCTATGCTTATAAAAGAATGTTTTTTTTTTTTTTTTTTTTTAATTTAGTTAGTGTAAGAAACCAACTTATAGGGTTGAACAATTTTTTTTTAACATGATTTCCTTGTCGAAAGTTATACCTATCAGTAGGGAATTTAACAAACAGCCACCAGCCACCACATACCCACCCTTCTACCACACACCCACATGCAGTTTTGAACCTTAACCTTCGTTGCGCTGTCACCGGGAATATTAAAGAATATACTTTAACATCTTCTTTAACATCCCTATTTTCACTCAAAAGATAACGCAAAGACATGAAAGAGTTTGCTTAAGGAGTTCAAACCAAGTATAAAGCATGCAATGAACCACATAAAAGGGATAATCACTTTCATGCTGTAAAATTGATATGCTCTTATCTCAACAAGGGCAGAGTACAAAAACAAGAAAATAATCTTAATGTTGTAAGTGCAAATAAGCTACAATGCTATCAAATTGTACTGGTCAGATAAAGCAAAGATAGGAAAGAGTGCACTTGTAGCTTAAGGAGTTCAATCCAAGTGTAAAGCATATAATGAACTACATGAAAGGGATCATCACTTTCATGCCCCAAAATTTGATATAGGTTTACCTAATATGCCGCAGTACAAAAACAAGAGTAGAATCTTAATCCTGTAAGTGCAAATAAAAATTGCATTCAAATTGTAGCTGTCTTCCTGTCTCCCAATGTATTTAGTGGTGAATTCAGAAAACTTACTCTTTAACCCATCTATGTTGGATCCGGCTGTGCGATGTCCTAGCCATTTACCTTCGATAATGTGACGTGGGACATCCGTATCTCTTCTGAGTTTTTGCCAGGTGTTAAATTTAGGTATTTATCGTTGTCACTTACTATACAAGTATCGACCATGCCGCTGTCAGGCATTCAAGTTAAGCCCTTATCCTTACCACTCTACGTTCCAGAAACAACTACACCCCAGATGAGTGTGTACGTCTGCCTAATTCAGGCATATTGCCTCTAGGGGTGAATCCTAAGCCGATGTCTTCATAGAAACTAACTGGTGAGGATACTCCATCAGCGAGGCCTGCTAGCTAGGAAAAGTATATTTCGTAGGCTGCCCATCATACCAATAGAAGACCGCGAAATCTAGAAAATCCCCTGTAAAAGGAAGTTGGTGTTGTTTCGAACATTGGAGAAATTGGAATCAAGAGCGAAAATGCCCTGTAAAAGGAAGTTGGTGTTGTTTCGAACATTGGAGAAATTGGAATCAAGAGCGAGTTGAAGGCCTACAATCCTCACGGTGGAGTCAATGCTTGAAGCAGAAGTAGTTATCCTTTGTAATTTTTGTTTATGGGAAATGGAATCGTGATAGAAAGAAATAGAAATCTTAAATAATAATATTGTTTAAGAGGGTTATTGCATAGCAAGATTATTCCAAGTGAATTAGAGTTGATTGTGAAAATAAGAGATAACTTATTTATAAGAGCTACATGAAAGGTCTACATGTCTAGCCGTTTTAATTTTGAGGAAGCGTTTTGGATATTTTAATGGGTATTTAGTTAAGGAGTAGTGTGGGATTTTGATTTCATCATTGTTTTTTTATATACTTGTTTCTTTTTAATAAAAGTTTTGGTTTATGATATTTTTTGTGTTTTTTAATATATAGTTAATATTATATCAATGGTTATAGGGTTGAAGTATCAAAATGATATTTTATAAGACGATTGAAAGTTTTGATCAAATTGTTCATAGTTTTTCTTGTATCAGGTTTGATAGATTTTTTTAGAGAAATTTGAAGGAAGATTTTAGAATAGTTTTTAATAAAACTATTTAATAAAGTCTATATGAAGATATAAAATATCTATCGTATTATAATTTTTTTCAAAATTTAAAATAAAAAATATTATTCTTTTTCGAGGAAAAAACGACAATATAGATTTGATTTGATTTACTTCTTGATTAACATGAAGATTCAAACTTAACCTTTACAATGAATCTTACACTTCCATTAATCTACCTCATTTCGTTTGATAACTATACTTTGTATATTTAATATGAATAGTTCTTCTTACTCCTCTCCATTGGTTTAAGAGTTTATATACTATCATTTTAAGCTGCAAATATATTTTGTACAAAATAAAATAACTTTATACAAAAAATACTTATCAAAATGCACTAAATAACTATAAAAACAAATTATTTTATATAGATAATACCTTAAAACATATATTAAAAATTATATAAAAAATGGTTCTTTATCACATAAAATATTATATAGTTCTAAGTCTACCTAAATAGGTTAAAAGTTATGTAATTAGAAATATGAAAAACAAAGGGTTTCATTCTATACCTTTTTCTTGTGATCTTCAATCAAATCAACCATAATTTGTGTCTACAACCAATAAACAGTATAAATTTATAAAGTTAAATCCATGTATATCAAATATTATTTATATTTTTTATAAAATTGATAATAAACCATAAAATTAAATTGAAATTTTAAAATAATCAAATAAAATTAACAACATAAAAAATCAAATTAAACTTATGTATAAAGTTTTTAAAAATGAATAATATACATCCATAGCTTGCATAATAAGAAAGACCAAGGTATTATTACTATTTTTGTAGTATAGCTATTGTCTCTCCATTTATTTATTCACAATATACCTATGCTTATAACATGAAATTAAGATAGCCCCTCTTACAAGTAAATTAATGGTGGTGTGGGTTTTACTTATATGTTACCTTTTATTTTTAATTATTTATTTATTAGAGGAAAAAGGATCATATGAAGCTTTGCCAAGGTTTTTCTCAGAAAATTTGTTTTAAATGAGATTACCAAGTTTATTTGTGTTGTTGTAATTTTAATTGTTTATTTTTAATCTAAATTTATTTATTTTTTAATTTAAAAACATAGAAGATGCAAAATGATTATTTTATCCTCTATAATATTATTTAGACATTTTTAGTAGATTTTTCTATACTTAATATTTAAAAAAAAATCCATAGCTTATCAAAACTTTCAAATATAAACTTCAAAAAAGAAAGGGAATTTAAGTTGTTCTAAAAGTAGTTCAAATGTATAAAAGGAGGTGTAACCTGCGAATTAAGGCCACAAGATGTGTTTATCCAACTAGAAGTCAGAGTTGGATTTCTATAAGAATTTGTAGGTTGTATTGTTCTTTTCTTAGTATAGCTTAACATTGTATTGTGTATTTTTTTTTCAATTTTTTGATGTGTTATGTTTTATTCTATTTTATAGTTTCTTATATTTTTTTTTAATTTGTTTTTGCTTGATAATATTTTTTATAAATTATTTTGTTATAGTATTGTTATATATTTAAGAGCAAGCACTTTTATTGTGGAAGTATTGAGGTTCTACTCAAAAAATTTGTATTTAACTAGATTCATTTTTGCTCAAATAGTGGTTTAAAATACCTCACTAGAATTTTATTCATTTGGTGGATTAACTAATAATAATGTTCTCACAATATTGATTTTGTGTTCATATTTCATGGAAGTAGATTTTCAAATTGAAATCTTGCAATAAAAACAAAAAATACTACTCGTAGAGGAAAATCATTAAAGAGGATTATTGATGAACAAATAGTAAAGCCTCAAAAAAAAAAAAAAAAAAAAAAACATTGTGGAGTAGCAACCTTTGGACAAGCAAGAGAAACTATTTGTAAATCTTTGAGTCCAAATCTAAATAGAAGATTTGGTGAACTGGACGACCCAATAGAACTATGAAAAAATTAGAAGAAGACTATAGAAATGTGAATCTTACTAATGTTTTTAATATTAAAGAAATTTGATTGAAACTAGACTTTGTTGATTTGGAGAAGTTATTTGACTATTTAAATGATGTTCTATATTTAACTAATCCTAACGATGAAGACTTTGAAAATCTAAATAAGAGTTCTAAGGATCAAATATTTCAGTGGTAGGGTTGTATACCATGCTTTAATAATTAGAGTTTATTTGGATAGTCATATATTGTACAAACAACATTCTCCGTGAGGGTCTTCCCATATGACCTACGGCTCATCGACATTAAAAATTACTTTTAACTTACTTTTTTTTTTATTACTCAATTATTGAAAATAGGCATTGGATACAAAAATAAGGATTGATTATGGTTGATCCATATATTTAACCCTTTTGGGTGTGGAGTTATGTCCAAAAACACTTTAAAGCTTACTTTTTGATCATAACCATACCATAGACACATAACTTTAAGCTTAGGAATCATTTTAATCCATTAAAAAAAAAATTACAAATATTAGATGGAGAACACAAATTTTAGTAGGTAAACCTATCAATAAATTCATGGATACAATACTTTGAAGGCTCTAAAAATGTAAAATAAAATATTTATTAGAAATAGTAATTTTCTATTTTTATGTTTTTGAAGTCAAAATGTATCTCTAGCCATATAGCCTCATGAATAGAAAGGAAAATCACAAAATAACAAGTTAAATGTATATAATTTTTATTTACCATGCACTTTGTAACTCATGGAAGATGAACTACCACATTTCAACATAGGTGCCCTTATTAACTCATTGAATATGAACCACTATATTTTCATATGAGGAACCTTCCATTTTTTAAATAGTGGATTTCCAACATATTAAAAAATATTATTTAAAGAGAGATGCACCCCTGAATGTAAAACACATGAATAAGAGATGTAGTGTTATACCCTCACATTTCTTCTCAAGTATTGCATGCATTGTTTTTTTCCAAGCAATAAAGTCATCCTATTATTTTGCTTTGTATCTTTGATATGTTATACTCTTTATTTTTAATTGTACTTTTTTTATCTCCTTTAACTCAAAATTTTGAGTATCGAACTATTGATATTAGATTTTTTTGTATTTTAAGTGTATATCCATAAACACAAGATCAAGATATAAAAAATTTGGGTATCAAGCACAATATCCCTCTAATTACCTCCCTTTTAATTCCAAATAATCTCAAGTGGGATCTAGAATGAATGATACCAAGATAGTCAATCATTTCAAGGAGAGGTTAAATGAAGCCCTCGTGAAATAAACAAATGAGATGATGGATCAACTTGCTCAAATTATTCAATGATATTCTATTGCAAATTATACAACCTCATCCATACAATGTCTCACTACCCTAACACCATTCAGTGACCCCACATATTTTAAGATGATTAATTATTTTGATATTCCTACTAATGAAGCAAAAATAAATGTTGATATCCAAAAAATTAGTTGTATTAGTTAACTTTATACTTATTTTAAAATAAATTTATTGATAATGAAAATTTCTTTTACACTCTGAGAACCTTCACTACCTATTCAAAATGGGTGGAAAGCATATTATAACAAGGTTAAGGAGGAGAATGAAGATGAAGTAGTGTTAACATAGGATTATTTCATGAAAGACATCAAGGATTATCTTATGGAAGCCTATGAATACCAATACATGTGATGACAACAATTACAATAAGTTAAATATCGCAACATTCAATATTATACTGATGCTTTCTATTCCATGATAGCTAAAAAAGGTATTCAATATGTCAAAAGTAATTTAATCCTCAAGTACCATGGTGGGCTATAATGGTGCATTCAAAAGGACATGGACCTCTTTGAATTGAATACATTGGAAGATGCATACAAACTTGCTATCAAATTGAAGCAAAATCATAAAAATAAAAACCAAAAAGCAAGAGCAGATAATAAGAATCAAAACACTAAGTACCACCCAAATAAAGAAAAGAGTGACACTCCAAATGATAAATGCAAATGGGATCAGCCCCAATATTAGAATTTAAAGTAGAAAAAAAACTCCCAAGAAAAATCATGTAAAGACCAAAACTAACAAATGGTGCGATTATCATAATAGTAATTGGTATTCAAAGGATGAGTGTCAAGCAAGTCAATTATTATTTATTGAGTTGCAACCCTATATATCCATTGTATTATCACCTCCATATCCATAGATTGAGGATGGAGGAAAGTGGATTGTGTAAGTTGAACTAGATGTAACCATAACCACCACATACGTTGTACTAGAGGGATCATGGGAAGAGTCATAGAAGGAGAAATATATTTTTGACTCACAAATTTAGGTCAAAGGTAAGCTATTACATTTCATTATTCATAGTGAGAGTCAAAAAAATCTAATTTCTATTTAGATTATAAAAAGATTTAATTATACCTGTCACATATCACCCACAATCATATAATATTGGATGGTTACAATAGGGGAAAGATATTTGTGTCACTCAATAATGTCTTCTCTTTTATATCATCAAACCCTTAAAATGTAAATTTTTGTGTGATTTTGTACCCTTAGATATTTGTGTTGTGATTTTAGACACACCATTCATGTGAGAGAGGTATTGTATGTATATGTCTAGGCACCAAAGTATCATCATCACCAGTAAAGGTCGATGCTTCAAGATATTACAGGTATCTTCTCCTATTTCTATTTCCTTGATCAATGCCAAAAAATGTAGGATGATGATAGAAAAACATTGAAAATTTATTCTATTGATGATCAAGCCACAAAGCAGATGGAGGATTGTTCCTGCATCAATCACAAGATCTACACAACAAAAGCAAACAGATCAAATTGTAGAAGAATATGATAACTTGTTTAAATCACCAACTAAGATACCATTTCATTGTGAGATAACATATTCCATTCATTAATTTATTTGTTCTTTGTTGCTACACATGTATATAATAGATTAGTCATTGAAAATGATGAAATCAATAGGTAAATCCAAGAATTGATTTAAAAGGGATACATGAGACTAAGTGATCCACCATGTAGTAGTCCAAATATTTTGGATCCAAATAAGGATGTAAATGTATGATTTATATTGACTATAGAAATTTAAATAAAATCATTGTGGAGAATCACTATCCACTCCCTTAGATAGATGATTTATTGGAATATCTTTATGGTACAAAATTATTCATAAATATTGATCTCAAATTTTGCTTTCATCAAATACACATTACACCCATTTACATATGTAAGACTACATTTATATCCAAGGAGGGTTTATTTTAGTGGTTGGTTATACCTTTTGGATTTTACCAATGCATGTGCCATATTCATGATGATGTTGGATGTCATCTTGTATCCCTACAATAAATGATTTATGGTAGTTTACTTAAATGATATTTTTATGTATAGTAAGACATGGGAGGAACATCAACAACATGTTCCATAGGTACTTAAAATTAAATTGAAGAACTTTTTGTTTGGTACAATGGATATTAGTACCTTATATATAGAAGTCGATGTTGATCCTGAGAAGACTCAGGTAATTAAAAGTAGACCTACCCATAGATTTTTAGATCTTATCAATTTCTATTAATATTTGTATTGAGGTTTCTACACATTGATTGGCCACTACACAAAGTTATAAATTGAGCTACCAAATCCAATTTCCATTGGGAAGATACACAATAAAGAGTATATGAGCAATTAAATGACCAATTATGCTCAACTCCTACAATTTCCCTACCTAATATATATGAACCTTTTGAGGTAATTATTTACATATTAGAGTATGCATTTACAAATTTACTCACACAATATGAGCATCTAGTTGCCTATCGCAGTGAAACATTTAACAATTAGCTCTATACCATTACCCAAGTATGTAAATAATGGAAGCACTATATCTTGTGCAAGAAAACCATTGTCCATATAAATCATAGACCTGTAGAGTTCATTCAAATACATAGTAAGCTAAAGAATGTAAGACATAAAAAGTGGTCCACATATCTATAATAATTTTATCTGATAATCAATCATAAGAAAACAAGTATCATTTTAGTAGCAAATTGTTTAATCCAACCTCCAATTATAGCACTAACCACCATTTGTGATTCTTGTAGGTATGATACTTCTAATTGGTCCATCTTGTATAAAGTAGATATTGATTTTGTATATACATACCAAGATCTTCATATGGGTAAGCATATTTCTAATTTTTATTTATAAGATAACCTCCTCTATTACATGGGATATACCTAGTGAGTGCTCAAAGGTGATTTGGGAAGCACACTTTAGCAAAGTAGCAAGTCACTTTGGGATGGAGAAAACATTGGCAGTAATTCTACAAGTCCAAAATGAGGAAAGACATCATGAAGTACATCAAGTCCTATACCACTTATGTTATTTTTAATTAACCACCAAGAAATAAGTACTATCTACACATGGCCATAATTGTGGTTTTGTAGTAGTTGACTATTTTTCAAAAATGGCTATAATGACTCCTTGTAAGAAATCTATTTTAATTGAGGAACTAATAAGGTATATTTTAGTTATATGTGGCTTAATTTTAGATTTCAAAAGTCTACTATCTCTAATAAGGATAACATAGTTTGAGTAATTTCTAGTCAACTCTATGCAGCATGATAGATCCATATCAACGAAGTCAATCATATCATATAATTCAGTCCCTTCCACTTTTTGATACAATGTCAAAGGTTATACTACACAAACATGAGGTCATTGAGAATACACTAGGTTAACTTGTTGTACTTCATGGTATCTTCATTATCAAACAATTATACTACATAAACATGAGGTCATTGAGAATACGCTAGGTTAACTTGTTGTACTTCATGGTATCTTAATTCTCAAACAAAGACTAGTTGCACTCATTCCTAGAACTACTACAAGGTTGACTCAAATATGGACTGTTATATTTTGATGGTTTGGTGTTCTAGCACCATAATATTCCCACTATTTACAAAGAAAAAATCATAAACTATAAATTTATATGTTTATAACTTTTAAGTTAAATTAAAAAATTTAAATGCTTAAAAATATTTACTTGGTTGCAAACTCATCCTTGATTGAAAAAAAAATCTAATGGAAACACCCCCTCATTGACTTGTTTCTAGGCTTACAACTAGGTAGGGGTTATGCATGATTTCTATGGATTAGTTGTTGTCTTCCCAATATAGGTTTACTTGCCATGATATCTTAATAATGGTTAAAATTAGCAATGAAATGGAATTGAGGGTTCAAGTAGTACACCACTATATAAAAAGGTCAATGGAGATGTTGAAATATTTTTAATTTGACCTTATTAGGCCAAGGTCAATAGTGATGAAGTACCTATGGATATTCTTGATGTGACCCACACATAAGTGCTCTTTAAACATTCCAACATTCTCTATATAGGACTACATATATTCTATATGTAAGCCTATGTGCCTATTTCTATTTAAGCCTATGGGCATTCTTCTATGTAAGCCTACGAGCATTTTTATGTAATCCTAAGGGCATTTTTAATGTATTCACCCTTAGTGATATTGGTTAAACCACCTCTATGATTAACCTTGATTAAAGGGTTTAATACATTTATTATATTATAATTTAACCTTCAAGTCAAGTTATGTTGGCTTGAGGTTAATATTTAATTAGGTATTTGGTATCACTATAGATACCCCCATATGATTTAACTATTGTATCATATTGTGATATCCAAGATCAAGGGGGTGCCTATAGGTGCCCATCTATTATTCCTTCTATCTATTAATATTGTTTATCTATTTATCTATTTTTTATTTGTACGCTTCTTTATTTTGCTATTATTCCTTTTTCTACATATGATTTTGAATAATGTATGTTTTGGATTGATTTTGGAAAGTATTGTGAATTCCAACATGGTATTAGAGCCAAAACAAAGCAACTTTTCTCAATCACACAAAAAGGATATGCAATACAAACGATGGTAGGTGTGAATAAAGTATCATCCTATTGGATTCATTATAAAATTTTAGGGAAGAATATAAATTAAGCACTTTCAATGATTTCCTTGTTTTGACACATGTTATAACTTCTAAATATTTACCTCTAAAATTCAAATATTTTGAGTGTCAAATATTCCATAAAATATTAATTTTGGTGGGAAAGATAGGCATAGGTAAATTTAAGGTTATGCATAGTGGCGAATTATCATTAAAATGAATATTTGGATTTTCAAAATTTGGAATTGGTGAATATGGAGACCCTTGAGCAGAGCACATTAGCCCAAAATTTCTACATGCAAAATTTTTGATGGTCGACTCACCCCAATTTTATAATAATTTAACTATTTAAGTTTAAATCGCCAACATTACCCTCGATAATAGTGAACCTCTATACCTTGAAATTATAAAGAATTTTATTTACAATGAAAAATCACGTATTATACCCTAAGTATATATACTTAATGCGATAGTGATACTCCTACATCTTCAATATTGATTCTCCTTGTTATGAACGAGAGAAATTTTAGATGATCAAAAGTAGGAATAGATACCTAGTATTAGGAATAGACGACTAATAGCAAGAATAGACGATATACGAGCGATAGTAGAAATAGATGACTAATGACTCATAGCAAGAATAGATTCTTGGTTGTAGGAATAGACTAACAGTAGCAGGAATAGATGATAGATGAGTGGTAGTAGGAATAGACAACTGAGGACCAGTAGCATGGCTTTTAATTATATTTAATTTAGTACAATTTTTTTGGTAATTTAAGTAGTATTTACAAAGCAGGTTTTGAAAGGATTCCAAAACCTTATTACATCTAGGGATAAATCATCGTACACTAGATCAATATTTTCAAAAAGATACTAGCACCCACCTCAAAACCCCTCACAAACCCAGAGGGAGGACCATTGAAACAGCAAACAACAAACCAGCTTTTACCACACAGAGGATCAGCTACTACCATAGTAAATTGAAAAAATAAAGGATCAACTAAAAATTGTAAACAAAAAAATACCAACAAAATATAGGTTTCCTCCAAACCAAGGTAAACCCTAGTAACCAGTTGACACAAACTCAAAATTCCTGCTTGAACACAGACTCAAAAACTCTTTACCAGCAAAATGAAACCACTCTTCATGCCATCCCCCAAGGGAAGGATACCACGCCAATCAATTTTTGCCATCATCCTTTTTCCTCGCAACATAACGAGACAAAATCTTGGAGGCCTCCTCTAGGTATTTGATAGAAGTGTCGATGGTGGAAGCCACTAACTCCAACAACATCTGGGAGCACTGATCCTCCTTGTCACTTGTAAAATCAGATATGACATGAGTAGAAGAAGAGGATGACTCCATGTTTGATTTTTAAGCCTGGTTGAGGATCTGGCCACTAGGGGGGTATTTGACATTGTCACACATTTCTTCTGCTCACTGTGCCTAGTGCTCCTAAGAGGGGAGCCCTTGGAATGACCCCCAACTGAACTAGGCCCAATAGAGGACTCACCAAGATGACTAGGCAATAAATAAACCTTGTTAGGAGGACTAGCAGAAATAGGTTTGACATTATGGACAGGAGGCTTGTTGGCCAAGGTATGCTTAAAAATAATTTCTAAGAGACCTTGGTGCAGCGACTTCCCATTCATATTTTGGAATTTTTCAATGGTCAAGGGAAGGGAATACAATAGGTAGTCAGGTACGTAGACTTCCTTACCTTCCCAAATATGGTTGATGAAGGCTAGGTGAAAACTAAGCAACGGATTCTCTGGGTCATCGCACGTCACATACTATATTATTGGAACAATGGCTATGTTCCAAGGAGTAGGGAGGGAAGAAACATGCAAGGTGGACTTGTCCCAACCCAAAATATTTGTCTTTGTTAGGGAACTAATTTGTATCCTCTTCCCATTTGTGCTTATCACGCCTGATAAAGTGCCCTATCAGCGGGAAGCCAGTGATTTCAGCAAGCATTTCGATTGTTACCTTGAAGTGGACTCCTTGGATGGTGACCTCACCTTGGTTCCAAGAGGAGATAAAATATTTAGTGATTTGGTCTTCAGCTCCAAAAAAATTTGTCAAGAAGGGAGTGAATCCCTTGGCATCCATTAAGATTTTAGCAGCAGGATCAATATTCAACTAGGTGGTCTCAAAAAAGGCCATGCTTTCAGATGGGGGACAGGGATAAAAACAAGGATATGAGAGGTGAAGGAATCCAAAGGGTAAGACCAACATATCTAAGTTTGGGAAAAAAAAAGGGTGGATCATAGGCAGAAATCCTGAGGCCAGAGCAGGTTAAAAGGAAGTGGGTCGAGTGGAGGAAGCCAGGAGTGGTGGAAGTAGATTGAATGACACTACGGTGGAGGTAGGAACAGGATAACCCTTAAAGGATATTGGATGGTAACAAAAAATAATTTCCAACCATGACAAGATCAATCTCGATCAGCTTAAAATTTGGAATATTGAAACTCACACGCGGGTCCAAGGAAGCTTCCAAAAAAAACTCTGCGAGGGGAAATAGGGGGTGTTGGAAAAAGTAATGGACAACTTGGAGAGGCCGAGGAAAATACCATGATTAATGGAGTAGGTGTAGAAACACATTTCCAATTTCTTGTTCTTCACCACGTAGCAATAAAAGTGTCATACATTTATAACTTGGAGTACACCATCTTGGTAGGTCCACTTGTCATTGGTATTAAGGTATGGGCAACACCATAAATCAGTCGAGTGGGGAGTGTGCCATTTTTCCCACATTTTACCACCCACGATATTGATCTTGATGATATACCTGGTCCACTCATGACACTCATTTGCATATTAAGATAAATGTCTAGACAACCCACCAATAGTGAAGAAAGCCCCTACGATTAGCTTAGATTCAAAATTCAAAACATTGGGACTTACAATTTTGAAATTTATCCCTTTCATGACTTGTTGCATCAATTATTTCTTGGGGAAATCTCTCTCTCCAAATTTTGAGACTAGTTGACGATACTGCCAGATTGGCCATGAGATTGGCTAGCTGATTAGCGTCCCTAAAATTATAGTGGATGGTCATCTACGGGTAGTTTCGAAGGATTTTCTTGGATTCCTGGATGGTATTGAAGACTTTCTAGGAAGGATTCTTGTTATTCATAATATAATAATTAGGGAATCGTCCTTAATGATGGCCTCTATGGGGTCCTCATGAAGTAATACAAGCCCCCTACACAAAGCCATGGCCTCTATAAAATTGTTAGTCTAAGGCCCGAGGAATTCTGCAAATGCTAGGATCAAGTTGCCTTCATGGTATTGGATGATGCTTCCTACCCTTACAAGGCTAGTATTTCCCTTGGAGGCCCTATCAAAGTTTAGCTTGACCCATCCTTCCAGGGGTGGCATCCACTTGAGATTGGCCCTGGGATTGGGCCTTGGTTGAGCTCTAGAATCCTCTTTAGGAATGTCAAGGGATTTGAAAAGGGTACATTTGAGAGCCTGAGAAGGGGCCATGGAGTAGGGGATGAGCCAAATGTTTTCAATAGCATAAGCAATGGATTTGGAGGCCATAGCCAAGGGGTCCTTAGAGGAGGATGATAAAATATACTATTGTGCTCTAGCCATATTTGCCATATCAAATGATGGAGATAGAAGGACCATAAGGAGTAGAGCTTGGGATTACTAAACAGGTTCGACTATCAGAAGAACAAGTCAATGATGGAATTGGGTTGGGCCCACTAGATGTGGAAGGAATTGAACAAGTGGTCGAGGGTTGTGAAAGAGAAAACATAGTTGGTGAAGATATGATTCATGGATTCCCAGCTTGAAAGGCACAGGTAGCAGTGGTTGGGGATCATGAAACCTCTTTTGGCTAGATTTTCAAGTGTGAGGATCTTGTTTTGAATGGCTATCCAAGAAAAGAAACTAATTTTGGGGATGAGTTTCTTTCTCCAAACGAGGTTGAAGGGGATGGTTGTAACCTATGCCGAATCTTGGAAGGAGTATGCTAACTTTATAGAAAAGGGTCCTTCATCAGTTCCTCTCTAAATGGGTCTATCTTCTACCTCTTCCATTGGAATAGTGGCTACATTGAGTAAGCTAGAGAGGTAAGCAACTTGAAGGGGAAATTTTTCCTCGTTGATGGCTCTCCACTGGGGCTTCCCATTGTGATTGGTGATGAAATTTGTAACCTTGCTCCCCATATTAACATTAGTGGATGGTTTAAGGGCCACCAGATCCCTATCCTCACTCAAAGGTTCCTCTTGAAGCCACCTATGTGCCAAAATTTGATGGTGTTCCCATTACCCAGAATCCATCTATTGCCTTTCTGAATGAGACTTCTGGTTTGGGTGATGGATTTCCAGAATGCTGACTAGTTTTGGGGCCCCTCGTCATTGAAAAAATGGTGGTTTTGCAAGTATTTCTTTTTGACTATCTCAACCCACTCAAAACCGTTGTTGGTGTAAATATTCCACGCATGCTTGGTTAGGAGAGCGAGATTCATTTGGGATACTTTCCTAAGACCAATGCCTCCTTTGCTTTTCCTGCAATAGACCAAGTCCCAGGCTACCAAGGGGATTCTCTTCTTATCCTCACTCTTAGACTAGAGGAACCTATTTTGGATTTGTTCTATTTTGGAACTCATAGAGGTTGGGATTCTGAAGACCGACATGAAGTAACCCAGGATGCTCTAGAGACAGGCTGAAGTGAGGGTGGTCTTGGCTACCTGGGAGAGGAGGTGCCCTTTCCAAGAGGCCAATTTTTTTGGATCCTTTTAATGACATTATTCCACATGGGTTTAGTGGGATTATCAAAAAATAGGGGAAGCCCAAGGTAGGAAATGGTAAGAGCCTCCGAGAAGCACCCAAGGATCTGTGTAATCTTAATTTTTTTGGCATGGGGAGTGTTGATGAAATAAATTTTTCTTTTTAGGAGGTTGATATTTTGGCCTGCAATATTCTCATAAAGGCATAAAATATGCTTAATGGTCTTGGCCTGGGCTACAGAAGATGAAGTGGC
Source organism: Wollemia nobilis (assembly GCA_028583015.1). Classification (NCBI taxonomy): domain Eukaryota; kingdom Viridiplantae; phylum Streptophyta; class Pinopsida; order Araucariales; family Araucariaceae; genus Wollemia; species Wollemia nobilis. Next base: position 29,481,708 of record JAQPPZ010015413.1, read on the forward strand.
CAATATGGTGTCATAAACAAACTAATAATGGGTAACTAGATGAAGACTCGAGGTAGTTTTGATCCTAAAAATTAGCCCTTTCTTTCTAGCACTCAAAATGGATCTCCCTAAAGCCTTGGCCAGGATAATGAAAAATATTAGGGACATGGGATCTCCTTTTCTCAGGCCTCTGGAGCTTGGAAAGAATCCAGTAGGGGACCCATTGACTAATATGGAGAACCACGCAAAGGATATGCACCTTTTGATGAGATCAACCCAAGTCGGGTGGAAACCAAATTTAAGGAGGACCTCAATGAGAAACTTCCAACTCACCCTATCGAAGGCTTTGTTCATATCTAGCTTAATAAGGAAAGCTAGTTTCTTGGATAAGGTGGCAGAATGCAAGACCTCATGGATAGTGATCACTCCGTCTGTAATGACTCTCCCTTTGATAGAGTTGCCCTGGAAAGGGTTGATGATAAGGGGGAGGATCCCCTTGAGCTTGTTAGCTAAAGCTTTGGTTAGGATTTTGTACAGGATAATGCAGAGGCTGATAGGGTGAAAGTTAGACAGATATTTACATGCTTGCACTTCGAGAACCAGGGTGATGAAGTTTGAGTTGATCCCTTGAGGAATGGCCTTGGAATACTGAATATATCTTATTTTTGCACACATATTAGGTTTGATCAAGTCCTAAAATGCTTATAAGAAGCATGGAGGTATAATGAGCATTTCATAGTCTAGGAGCCTTTTCAGGCTGCATAGACAACATAGTTGCTTTGATCTCTTCAATAGCTAGAGGTATAATGAGCATTTCATTAGTGGAAGAAGAAATGGAGTGAGGGATATTTCCCAAGAGAGCCTCAGCTACCAAGGGGGAGTCAAGGGAGGAAGTGCCTAGGAGGGACTAAAAGAAGTTGGTGGATTCATCCTGGATCTCAAATATTTCCCTTGTGACCCTCCCATCACTGTAGGTGAGCTCTGAGATTTTTTTGGAACTTCTATTTCTCAGGGTAGATGCATGAAAGAATTTGGTATTCGAGTCACCATACTTGAGCCATAGGGCTCTCGATTTTTACCTCCAATACGTTTCTTCTCTAGCCAGGATGTTGTGGTACTCTGCTAGGAGCTTGCTCTCTTCAACTCTGGTGTTGTTGTCTTGGTTGCCTTCTTGGAATTGTTGTTCTATGATCTCTAGCTTCTCCTTAATATCCCATTTGCTTTCAAATATGTTGCCAAAGGTTTCCCTATTCCAAGTCCTAAGATTTTCCTTGATGAATCTAAGTTTTTGGTATAGCTACCCAGATGGGGACCCTTTGAAGGGCTACTGCCACCACTGGGAGACTTGGTTCCTAAAATCTGGATGGTGGAACCACATCACCTTGAAGTGGAAGGGTATTTTGAAAGAGGGAGATTTGGAAGCTTCAAACAGAAGGGGACTATGGTCAGAGCCAATTTTGGGGAGGGATTTGGGGGTGGCATCCCCAAAAATAGGGATAACCTCTCTAGAGAGAAGGACCCTATCCAATTTGACCTAGATGAGATTTGCTCCAATCATACTATTAATCCAAGTGAACTTTTCTCCCTTCAGCTAGACATGCATGAGTTCATTCGTATCAATGAACTCCCTCAATTCCTCCATGCTTCTGGTAAGCAGGATGTTGCCTCCTTTCTTACCATATGGAAAAATGGGCTGTTAAAATCTCCTATGAGGATCTAGGGTATGGTTTTGAATGAATTTCTCATATGGATGATCGAGTTCCACAATGAGGCTCTTTCAAGGGGGTTATTGGGGGCATAGAAATTGGATAGGATCCAAGTGTTGTTGTTGGTTTTGCAATGGAAAAGCATGTTGATGATCCTGCTAGAGGAAGAAATCAGTCTCCCTTCAACTTTGATGGATCCCACATGCATAACAACCCTCCGGACGTTCCTTGGACTGGAGTGAAGACAAATTCACTTTTGTTCCATATTACCTTGGCAACTTTGGGGGAAGAAATCTCATCTACTTTAGTCTCTTGCATGATAAGGATTGTGGGATTGTAATATTTCCTTAGATTTATGACTATTCATTTCTTGGGGGTCCCATTGAGCCCTCTCACATTCCAAGTGAGAATCTTCATTTAAAACTTTTTGAGGGATTTCTTGCCTCCCTTCCCCTACTGAGAAGGAGGTTTGGATTTTTTAGGTTTGTCTCTTATCATATTGAGAGAGTCAGACAATAAGGTGGCTTGAAATTCATTTGCTATATCATCTTCGACCTCTTTCCTTCTCTACTCAGCAAGGGATGGTCTTCCTCTTTTCCTGTCACTTTCAAAGTCGATGAGGGATTTTTTTCTCTAGGTCTACTTGGGGTTGAAGCCTTCTGGGAAGGACTGGGATGGGATAGGACTTCCCTCACATTTATCATCAGAGTGAATGGAAGCTGGTCTAGAGGTTTCTAGTGAGGGAGGGAGGGACATGATTTAGAACGGGACTCAAAAAGAACTATTTCTGTCATTCTAGCCTGGGAAGGAATAGAGTGAGGAAGGAGAGGGGGATCAATCATAGGGGGTCCACATTACCATCAAATAAAATATGATTAGGTTCAGGTGGTGGACATACCTATTCAAATTCTAAAGTTGGAGGAGGATCGATAATTTTTTTCCCTTTGTCTTCTAAGGACCCATCTCTCATTTGACTTAAAGCCTGGTTCACATTTGTAGATGCACTGATTTTTTAAGGAAATGGTTGCCCACTCTTAGGATGATAATTTTGAGGTAAATGGAATTAGTTCTGGATTCTGGAAGGAGCCCTTTGGAAAGATTCACCATCCTCGATTTCCTCTGTAGGTTTAGTTTTGAGGAGAGGGCACTGGTTTTTGAGGTGGCCTTGCATGTGGCACTGGACATAGAAGGTTGGTTTGTTTTCGTATTCAAGAGGTTGGCACCATCTAAAGGACCCCAAAATTAGGTTAACAAAATATGGTAGCTCGGACTCAAGATTTGCATTCATGCAGATGTGGGCATGGACCATTTGAGAGCCTGCTTTAGTTGCAGAATCAATAGCCACCAACTCATCGACTATTTTTGCAATAGCTTTCAGGACCTCCTCCTGCCATAGATGGAAAGGCAGATCTGGGATGTGGACCCATATGGGAGCAAAGTTGATACTTTGGGTATTTGTATTGAAATCCATTCTCCATCATCTGAAAAACAAGCTTCTCCTTCCTAGGAACCAGGGTCCTCCTATTAGTATATGTCTTGTTGTAGAAAGGGTTTTTACATATCCCAACAGTTCCCCTTCCACGTAAGTAATCTACAGATTTGCAAGCATTGTAGTATAGCAATAATAATACGCAAAAAATTTGCAACAACATTAAATAACAGAAGTAATGGTAGAAAATATAACAATAACAGTTAATAATAATTATAGTAGTTTGTATTAATAATGGTAGGTGTAATACAACATTACAGTTTCATCAATACAACCTACAACTAGTATAACCATGGTTTTACACAGGACTGGACTACACTTTGCCATCAATCTGCCCATGTACCAATCTTTAGCAACTCTAATGAACAATGGGGAGTTTATTTATACACCCACAAAGTAGTTACTTTCTCCAACTATCTTGCAACTACCCTCAAATTACATTTTATGTGCATTTGCTTTGCATTTACATTTCATTTTCACTACAAGATGAAATAGCTTATTTAGACGACTTACATGATTTAATATGACTTTACATGAAATTATTCTTTATGTACAATATTAAATTGCACTTACAACATTAAAATATATGCACGGGCGTTTCGTCAAACACTTTGCGTGCATTTACAATAAAACACATAATATCAAAACTAGTTTTGCAATTAAGGATATCTCAATATGCCTATCTACATCTATCACCTCCTCTAAATTGGTCGTTGTCCTTAATGACATGAGATAAACACTGGGAATAGAAGTATTGAGCAATGGAATAGGATCTCTTGTCATGCTCCTTCCTCTTGTTCCTATTCCATACATCTTTGGCAATAAAATTTACTTAGGGATGCTCACAACATCTGATTCTTTGATTGTGTACTTCTACTGCTACAAGTATGTATAGCATCAACATGATCAAAATTCTCTGAATAAGCACTTCACTTTTTGAAATAAGCCATATCATCAACACGAGCAATGCCATCAACATCATGAACATAATCGGTAATGCCCTCCGCCATCTGTGTCGGGGGTCAAGGGGGTAGGAGTCCCCTTGCGGGGTCAAGGGGGCAGAAGTCCCCTTATAGGGTCAAGGGATAGCATCCCTTGTGGGGTCAAGGGGTAGCACCCTTCACAGAGCCCCGAAACCTCAATAGCAAAACCCTTGAAAGCCTCAATGTACAAACTAATTTATTCTTTTCATCAACCATCTAGAATCTTTCCTTCAACTCATTCAAATTGCTTTCTTTTAGCTCTACTTCACTACTTTATTTATCCAACTGACTACTTATCATCCTTTGACAGACCTCTCCCTTATTGAATTGTACTTCTAACAAAAACTCCTATGACTGCACTACCTTCGATGTCAACATTTCTAACGACAATCCCTGATAGCTTAGTTTTTAATGGATTAGACCAGACGGATAGAGGAGTTTGATGGGTACAATGTCTAGATGTCTAGGACAATGGGTTAGACAACTCATATGGGTAGACATCTCAGATAGATTGTACATAGGTAGATGTCTCAAATGGGTAAGGGTAGACATCACAAATAGATGGGCTAGACATCTTGATAGGTTGCTAGACATCTAGGATGAGTGGCCAAATGGACGATCAAATAGATGACCAGACGTCTGGGTTCAACAACTAGACATATGGACTAAAATATTGCCAGACGTCTGGGCCAGACGGCTAGACGTCTAAGCTGATTGACTACCAGACATCTAGGCTGGATGGCCAGACATCTAGGCTGACTGGCTATCAGACATCTGGGCTGGAGGGCTAGACGTCTGGGCTGACTGGATACCTAAAATATGGGCTAGAGGGCCAAATGTTTGGTCTGACTTATTGGCAAACATCTGGGCTGACTGGTTGCCAGATGTATAGGCTGATTGGTTGCTAGATGTTTGGGCTAGATGGCCAGATGTCTGGGCTGACTAGTTGCTAGACATCTGATATGATTGCTAGATGTCTAGTCTAACTACCTAACGTTTAAATCCTTCATACGGGTATATTTTTAGACAACTCCACTTTAGATGGGTTCTCTTCAGATGGCTCCTCCTTCGACAGATGCACTACAGACTTCACCTCAGACGTCTCCACTTTAGATGAATCCTATTCAAACATCTACACCTCAAATGTCTTCTTCTCATATGGCTCTTGCTTAGATATTTGTACCTTAGACATCTCCACATCAGACAGCTCTTGCTCAGACGTTTGCACCTTAGATGTCTCCTTCATCACCATATGACTGCATTCTCTAGTTGTTTGAGTCTCCATCATCGATGAGATTTTTGCATCCCTTTCCCAAGTCAAGGCATAATCCAAAGCCTCTTGGTATGATCTTGGAGAAAATATCTTCATATTCCTTTCATACATAGGGAGAAGTCCATATATAAACCACGTAACCTTTAATTCCTCTAAGTGGCCTTTCTCCACATAGTCAAACAACCTACTCAACCTTCGATTGTAAGAATGAATAGGCTCCTTCTCTCCTTGAATGTTATAATTTTTGTCAGTATCATATGATTAGAATTCTTCCACAAATGCATCAAATAACTCTCCCCATGTCTGTAACTTGACTTGCAGTAAGTTCATGTACCAATCAATTACAGATTCTTGAAACATTACAGGAAACCACCTCCTCAAATATTCTTCATTGTTCTGCCCAATCGCTTTCCACTCCATACGACAAATTCTCCAATGTCTAATCGGGTCTTCCTTCCCTTCTCCTATGAAAAGTGGTAAACTATCCAATGCTTGGGTGTCTATGTTATCCATTGGTGGGATTTTTGCTATGTTTCTCCTCGTCGAGTGTTCTTCATCTTGAATCTCACCAAACAATATTCTTTCAACTTCCTTCACTGGGATATTGATTGTGGCCTTGGTATTCCTTCTTGAGCCTTCACGTGTTGTTGCTTTGGTGCCTGACTCCCATCCTTTGCACTCCTCTGCAACCTTCCTATCGCTTGTTCAGGTGTTACCATCCACTCAACATATCTCTGCATCAATCAACATTTTCCTAGACTTTTGGTGATCCTTTTACCCGTTATTTCGTTCCTATCAGCAATGTGTCATTCCACTGTAGATGTCTTAGCCAACAGATGTCAGGCCTACAAACGTCAGGCCTACAGATGTTGGGTCTCAAGACATAAGGCCTATAGATGTCTGGCCTGTAGACGTCTATCTTGTAGACATCATGCCTACAAATGTTTGGCCTATAGATGTCTAGCCTACAGACATCTGGTCTAGAGACGTCTGGCCTATAGACATCAGGCCTCAAAAGTCTGGTCTGGAGACGTTTGGCCTATAGATATCAAGCCTCAGATGTCAGGCCTACAGACGTCTAGTCTAGAGACATCTAGCCTATAGATGTCAAGCCTCAGACGTCAGGCCTACAGACGTTAGGTTTGCAAACTTTTACAACTTCCCACATAGAAAATCTCACTCAAATTTTTCCTCTTCTTGGCATAAACATCTTTTAATCTGCAACCACAAAAAAAAATTTGGTACGTCTTCTCCTCCATCTTTGTACTGGGTTGATCTTCGTTTACCAGTCTTCCCGAGGGTTTCACTTCTTCAAGCCCTATGTCACTAATTTAGACCCAATTTCATAATAGCAACGACGTCAAAATGTATAAAGGTTTTTTACATATTCCAACAGTTCCCTTTCCACATGAGTAATCTACAGATATGCAAGCATTGTAGTATAGCAATAATAATACACAAAATTTTTGCAAGAACATTAAATAACAACAGTAATGGCAAAAAATACAGCAATAACAGTTAACAGTAATTATAGTAGTTTGTATTAATAATGGTAGGTGTAATACAACATTATAGTTTCATCAATACAACCTACAACCAACATAACCATGGTTGTACACAGGACTGGACTGCACTTTGCCATCAATATGCCCACGTACCAATCTTCAACAACTCTAATGAATAGGGGGATTTATTTATACACCCACAAAGTAGTTACTTTCTCCAACTCCCTTGAAACTACCCTCAAATTACATTTTATGTGCATTTGCTTTGCATTTACATTTCATTTGCACTACAAGACGAAATAGCTTATTTAGCCAACTTACATGATTTAATATGACTTTACATGACTTTATTATTTACGTACAATATTAAATTGAACTTACAACATTAAAATATATGCACGAGCATTTTGTCAAACACTTTGCGTGCATTTACAATAAAACACATAATCTCAATATGCCTGTCTACATCTATCCCCTTCTCTAAATTGGTCGTTGTCCTCAATGACACGAGCTAAATTCTCATTTGGTGAATCTAAAATGCACATATTTTTCTAGCATATTCAATATAATATAAATAAATTATGAAGGTCATCATCCTCAAGAATGAGGATTGGTGAATTAGTAGGACATGGAGCTCATACGCACCAAGGGTAATTATTTGATTTATTTGATTTATTTTTTATGTATAAAGTTAGGTGTGATCTGGGGTTTTTCTTTCATGCCTGGTAACACAATATAAAATCATCTAAGTCACAAAGCAATAGTTGCATGTTTGAACCACAACATAAATTATTTTTATGTTGAACACTAGCTCAACAACACTTCATTTATTTCATGAATGTAAACACACAAGTATTTAAATTATTAAATATTTTAATTTCTTCTAGCTCATGGCCACAAATATTTAGTTAGTATAAGTATTTTTGGTAAACATTCCTAAGACAAAAAATTTAAGACTATTACATCATATTTATTCCTTATCAATAACCCTTGAAGCCTATGATGAATCAACTAGAAATTAATAATCTCCTTCTCTCCCTCATGCTTTGATACAATGTGAGATTTGCCTATGGATTGAGATGAAATATATGAGACCTAAGATCTAGGTGAAGTAAGCAAGTTACAATATCAATTTCATAATAAAAATGGTAGATATTCTAGTTAGGAAGGCAAACATAACTATATAGAATACTAATATGATAATATTCCACAAGTGTAGAATTATAAATGAAAACTACATGCATTCTATCATTCTTCCATTGCTAAATTGTAAGTATGAGATTGGTATATATAGAAAATAACCAACAAGGACTCTTTTCAACAATGTGATACATTTTATTAGTGAGTGATAAATAAGTCAACAAAGTGAATGAGATTGTGACACGTATGTGTGAGAGACGAATAAGTCAACATAATGAGTGAGATCATGATACATATGTGTGAGCCAAAAAAGCCAACACAATAAATGAGATCATGACACATATGTGTGAGAGAAAAATAAGTCAACACAATGAGTGAGATCCTAACACATATGTGTGAGATATGAATAAGTCAACACAATGAGTGAGAATATGACACATGGCATCTGTGAGAGACGAATAAGTGAAAACCTACCTAAGCAAGCTTATCCTAAGTGCTAGGATAACTAATACATAAAATAATAAAAGGCAATAACAAATACATCAAGCAGGATAGAACATTATCAAGAGGTAACCATGACAAGTGTAAGCAATAGGATACCTCTAAGGCGAAGAATTTTAGTACATCCTAGAATGAAGATACTATGTTCAAAGTGAATTATTTTTCCACTCATTTTCTTGAGTATAAAGAAAACATTTGTAGGATGAATGGCCTATTGTGAGAAGATCTTTGAAGAATGTTACGGGTTGCAAACTCGATCTTCTTAATAGAATGTTATTTATATTTACAACTTGTAAAACAAGAGATCCTTACATGATTATCAAAGCCTAATATCTCATAAATCTTGTTAAAAATTGAACCAATACTATAAGAAATCAAAATACTAAATGATAATATGTAATGTGATATCATCAAAATTGAAAATAAAATAAAGGGAGATTTGTTAGATAGTATCAGTAGTTGTTGGGCCCTAATGGATCAACTCTAAATTCTATTGAGCTATTGATATGTTGCTACATTCTTGTTCAAGAAAAAACTATGATAGCTATAATATCATTCAAAGGGATGAAACAAGTACACACAATTGCTAAAGATTTTATTCAAAATTTACATCATATTTATCATATCAAAGAACTTATGATAAAAGGAGAACTTATAACAAATCTAGAACTTGATTATGATAGAAGAAATGGAAATCAAAGTAATGCGAATAAGAAAAAAACATCTTACACAACTTTTTTCCCATCACATACAAGACAAAAATTGGCAATCAATCAATTCAATAGTCAACATAAGATGCATAGTATCACATCCTTCACATGAAGATATTTATGTAGGCTTATATCTATTGTATTGAATCTATAAGTATTATGTATTGAATAAATACTTATAATAAGTGTGTTTTTGGAGTGCATGATTGGTGGAACCCAACAGTCCTTAGTATTAAATTCGAAAGTCTACATTGAGGGGGAGGGAGTTTCTCTCTCAAATCTATAAATTCTAGCATCACCCAAGAATTTTTTTTTTGTCATAAGCTAGAAATGGAGCTATGACTATGTTATAATAAGGGGGTATGTTAGGAATTATTACATCATAGATAATATCATATAAGTTGAGTATCCACTCAACACATGGTATATAAGGTATGTTAGGAGTTATTACATCATAGCCCATGTGAAATGGTATATCATATAGCCACCCATCATAAGAACTATGTGTGCACTATAGGACAAACATAGTTATAGGTCTAGTTAGAGGTTTCTTATGGCATATATGGGCATCCATTGTAATTAAATACCATTTTTTCCATAATGTAAAGCATCAAAGCATTCATTTCTAATAAATAAAAACCTTAGAAATATCACATATATTTTAAATAAATTATATACTTCATTTATAATAATGTCTAATATAATATATTAATGTTAAAAATTATTAACATGCACCTTTAAAGAAATGACAACATTGTAATTTTTCACATTAAAAAAAATTCAATAGAAAGGACTACAACATTCAAGATATTTCATAGCATACCTTCCTATCTCTAACATTTTTTAGTGCTTCCTCCAGTTGTTTTTCTAGGTGCATTAACTCATTAACATTTAATGGGCCAAGATCTTCTCCTATTAAATGCCTGCATTTTAAAATTAAGGTTTAGTTAAAAGTGAAAAGGAATCAAATTCAAAATAACTACATCATAAAATATCATTAACAAGAGACCATACCTTTGTGTTTGTTGCAAATACTCAAGCTTAGCCTTTAGTCTTGCAACCTCATGATGCCAATTCTGCTTCAAACAAAAACAATGTGTAATAAAGTATCCAAAGCAATATATAAATATATGATAATGTTATTAAAATAATTTACTAAATAATTAGTTAGTTTTCCTCAATACTTATTTTAATATATAACAACATATATTTACCTTAAACATAATACGACTTAAATTTATGAAACTTTTTTGTTTTACAATACTAAGTTCTTATGGATAAGATATTTAAACACACATATTCTACATATAAAATAAGTAATGCTATAACAAAGTTGATAACTCAAAATATTTCAATACAAATGCTTAACTAGAACTATCTATTTGTTTCACGTGTTCCACAAAACATAGATTTGAGACTTACGGCTCTTAAATTTTATTATAGATTATTGTTTAGTGAAAATATATTTCATCATATGACACTACCATAGTTTAATTCATTAGTTTTGATACATAGACAAACTTATTATATTTCATATGTTTTGATCTTCTATAAAATATGGACAATTCACAATTTCATAGATAAACTTATTATATTTCGTATGTTTTGATCTTCTATAAAAATGGATAATTCACAATTTGGATGTAAATTTCTTATCACAATAAGATCTAATGGATTTACTTTGTATAAAAAAGCAATATTTTATTAATTTTCAAAATCATTGAGCTTCATTCTACATGATATATTGACATATACTTCATAAAAATCCTCATAAGAAACTATTTACGTATTTATATATTTGAAGACAACATCTGAAGTTGAGACATTGCTACAAGTAAATTTTACAACCATTCTTCTATTGAGCACTTGTTAGGACCCCATCCTAATACTAATTTTGTAATTCTCATATTACTATATAATGACCACTTTCCAATGTGGGGATCCCTTATAATGATATTTTATAATACTTTGCAACGGTATATGCCAAGTGCGGCACCTAGACAAGTGGGGCTATTTTATGTAACCATCATCAAGAATATAACTGATGTTCGATAGAATATTCTAGCTCAAGTGGCACTTTGCATGTAAGCCAACTCTTCAACATTAGGTTAGGGTTGCATGAAGTGTATCTTTAAAATACAAGGGCCTATAAACAAATGTATCTATTTATAAATTAATAAAAGTATTGAGCAAGGTTGCCCCCTTGAAGAGGCCTACGATTCTATGTTGTTTTGTGAGATTGTTAAAATTCTACTTTTACATTTTGTACTACAATATATTGTTCTTTCATGAAATTATATTTTATTTGCAATATTTATGTGAATGATTTTATTTTTAATAGATGGTCCTAACAAGTGGTATTAGAGTGCTTTCTAGGACTAAGTTCTATTGCAATTGTGATGGTTCTTGCCCTCCCATTTTGATTGTTAGGTATAAATTTCTCATGTTTGCCATTTTTTCTTTTTTTCTTATTTAAAAAAGCATAATTTTTTTGCATTAGTTTATTAGGTTAGAAATCTTATATCGAGGGTTTTAAAATATCACGAAGGATCTATCATTATTGGCTAATCTAGATTACCTATAAAGTATCTAGATAAGTGAGGGGTGATCAAGCTCCAATACCCAAGCCTCAAATAGAACTCATCTATAAAATTGAGCTCCTACATATCTTTGGATATATTAGGAGACCCCTTAGGATTAGGAGAAATATTTAGCCTTAGGAAAATTGTTGGTCTTGTATTATCCATAGTATACTGGACACAACATATGAAAATATCACCTTCCCATACTATGAGAGAGGTAGGTAGTGTGCTCAAGGGTATGTGTGGAATCCTCCTTGAGTAGTGGCCTAAAATATTGGTATGAGAACTATAATTAGCAAAGGGCATATGGGAAGTACATACACCCTAGCTTAGAATGCCCTACTCTATTGAATGTTAAACCTACAACCAAAAAATCTACCTCAAAAATTAAACATATGAAGGAGACTTTCCTATCGGAGCATTAGTACATGAAATAGATGAAAGAAGTTGGAAAGGAACATAAAAATCAAGATATAAATAGTTGGAGTTAGTAATAGTCAGGATAAAGTTTATCGATGTCAGTAAATTTAGTCAAAGTTAATAATAGTCAGGATAGAGTTACCAGTTGCCAATGTTAGTAATAGTTGCCTATGACAGTTAGAATTCATAATAGACAGAGTTATCAGTGATAGAGTTAGACTAGATAGTCATGAGCATAGTGATCCATAGTGTTAGTAATGGAACAATGTCAATAACAGTTAGTGTAGAGTCTCATAAGGAATTGTTCGATAAAAAATAACCTTTAGAGTGAACCAAGCTTCCAGGAAAACACCAACAACAATTGAAGATAACACTTCCCCTATAAATAAATAAATAAAATTGTACATTAAAATGTTATGATATATAGCTCATTGCAACCGTCTTGTCGAGTTGATTTATTTGGTATATAGCCTCCATGAACTTTTTTTGAGGTGTCAAAAATCATCAAGCCACAATCTACAATGTGGAAGAAATTCTTGCCTTGATGGGCTGGCAGGCCTAGGAAAGCAATGATCTCATGGGAGAGAATGGGACTGGTGCATGGTTCAGTTCATGGTTCAGGTCCTACTACTAATCTGTGTTCGACTGGTTATCTTTGAATTCCTAATTTGGCTTCAATTTGTTTGAAGTTTTAAATTATGTATGGTCTTACCTATGTACTAGTTTGGCTTTGGAAGGGGTAACTCCTCTAATTGTTCATTCCTTGATTATTTATTAACGGATGTAAGTAATTTAGCCTCCCTCTTTTTGGGCAGGGCTTTGTATCTTTTATACAAGGTTTGGAGATCCTTTCAAAACTCCTTCCATCTAATAAAAAAAATATATAGAAGAAATTAATAAAAGTGTTTATAATGCATTTGAAAATATTGGAAGGAAGATTCCCAAGTAATAGTATAGTAAGAAGAGCTTTGGTAAAATAAATTATTAGGAAAAAAATTTAAAAATTGTTTGAGCAACTTGTGCTTCAAGGAAGAAAATTAAAATATGTTCAAAGAGAATGAAGGTTGTAGAGGAAGATATGAATCTAGTTCAGCAATGATTTGTAGTGATCCTCATATTTATTGAACTAAAATCACATGTAGAATTACATGCATAGTCAAATATAATTCAAATATGAAAATGAAGACATATAAAAGTTTGATGATCAAAATTTTTTGGTTTGATGCTCGTGGACTTGGAGGATGGGAGGCGAGAATGCAAGCGAGGATGGGAAGCGGGAAGTGGGTGAGCGAGCGTCAGGAGGAGGTAGGATGGAGGTGACCGTGACAGGTGAGGGACTAGGTGGAACCAGTACGGGCGAGGCAGAATCTGATGCTGTAGGGGCCTAGGAGGGTGGGCATAGTGGGAAAGGGAAATATCCTCCTGACAAGGGGGTTTCTTTAGGTGGCACAACCTTGAAAGGTTTCTATGTTCATGTGGTGAGGCCAAGAACCCCAGACAGTCACTTCAACCAAGAGCTAATCCCTTCAGGCGAAGACCTTGTCATCCCTAAAGACCTCATGGAGAGTTTCCTGGAGCTCAAAAAGTTTACTCTGATTGGCAAGTTTCTAGGAGGGTGACCAGACATGGAGACCATCTAGAAATGGGCCTTTGGCAAATGGAGAACCAATGGTAACATGGAGATTGTTGCGCTCTCTCAGGAGTTTTTTGCCATCCGAATAAATACTCAAGAGGATTTCTACAACATTTTGGCTAGGGGACCCTAGTTTCTAGGGCACATAAGTATTTTTCTCTGGAGATGGGGAGAGGATTTCAACCTAGAGACCCAAAACATAAATATAGCTCTAATATGGGTAAGGCTTTCAAAACTTCCTTTCCAGTGCTGGCATGAGAACGTCAATAAAGGGATAGCTCGCTCCATTGGGGAGCTGGTCGCCATTGACCTGTCCACCAAAGTTCATTCTAGGATGGTCCAAGCCAAGTTCTGCATATCTGCCAACCTGGATACCGAGCTCCCTACTGCCATTAATTTGTACAGAGGATCAAACATCATCACAAGGCAAGTTATCAAGTATGAGAACAATCTAGTATTCTGTACTCATTACCACACTCAAGGACACCTCCAGACCCAATGTCTGGGCTTGAGGGCTCTGAATCAAAGAGTGGAAGGGCAAAATAAAGGACTATAGTTAAACCAAGGGAAACCTTTGCTCAACAAGCAACCATTGGTGGGTCCCAGTTACACCATGCGAAACCTTGCCCTCCAGGAAGCCCAGGTGGAGGACTTAGAAAGACCTTCAGCTCAGCCTGAGTAGGAGTATGAAGAAGGAGTTCTTTCACCAATCCAGAAGTAGCAAGTGATTCCCTCAAAATCCTCACCTCAAAATGGTTCTCGTGCAGAGGACCCTATTACTCAGGTTCACACCTTCCTTGATTTTGGTGCCTCGAACTCCGTCTTAGAGGAATATCTTGTAGGCAATAGGAAATACCCACCCTACATCGATAAGGGTGAGCCATCCTTATCTCCAATGTCTGAAAAAGGAAGTCCCTCTGGGAGAATAAGCCCTAGGAACACCAGGAGCAAAAAGCAAGTGATCAACTTTGGCAGTGAACAAAAAAGGGGAAGACTCTCTGGTAATGATCAGAGAAACAAGGAAGCGATGGAGAATATCACCAACGAAACTCAGCTAACACTATTTTCTGATGAGTTCGACACTCATAAGGATGAAAAATAAGGATCCAAACCCCCCTTATAGATAGCAAAGGAAGGCTAGAAAAATCCTAAACTTTTGAGATGAAAGTCCTCTCATGGAATGTGAGAGGACTGAACAGAGTAGCCAAACAAACGGTGGCTGCTGACCTCAGGAAAAGGACAAATCCCTATATTTTTTTCATTCAAGAAACCAAAAGTGACGATTTCTCCTCCAAGAAGGTAGCTAAGACCATTTGGGCCAAAGGGGAGGCTCTCTTCAATCCTGCTCAAGGTACATCAGGTGGGCTCATGTGCCTTTGGGATCCTACCCTAGTTGAAGGAAGATTATTGTCTTCCTCAAACAGAATCCTTAACATTTTTTTCCACTCCAATACTACCAATAACTCGTGGATCCTCTCCAACATCTACGCTCCAAAATATCCTGTAGAGCGAGCTAAGATGTGGGAAAATGTAACACAATGAGGAGCAATTTCAACACCATTCCATGGATTATCAACGAGGATTTCAACTGTCCTCTGCACCTATATGAACAGAAATGAGGACTAGATAAGTGTAATAGAAGCATGGAAAATTTCAAGAACTTTTTTAACACCAATGAGCTCATGGACATCAAGCTCAAAGGGTCCTCTTTTACTTGGAGCAACAAGAGGATTGGCAACGGGTTCATTCAGGTGAAGCTAGATAGATTTTTCATTTCTCAAGAAGATATTCTCTTTTTAGGAGATGTAACACTATCTTCCTTGCCCAGGATTAGTTTAGATCATAGCCACATCATCCTCGAATTAGGTAAGGCTCCCTCTTTCAAAACTCCCTTCAGGTTCGAATCCATGTGGATCCTCCACAAGGATTTCAAAGGTCAAGTCACTTCCTGGTGGCAGTAGCAAAAGGGTGGGGGATTAGCGTCATTGCAGCTTGCCCAAAATCTCAAGATAGTAAAAGAAAAAATTAAAGTATGGAACAAATAAGTCTTCAAGAACATCTTTGAATGCAAAAAATCCATCTCGAAACATCTTCAAGATATAGAAAAAATAATCGAAGCTAAAGATCACTGTGCGGCTACCAGAGAAGAAGAGAGGAACATCCTGGTAGAGTATCATAACATAATTGCAATGGAAGAAACCTTCTGGAGGCAGAATTCCATGATATTTGGATCAAGGAAGGTGACTCTAACACTAAATTCTTCCATGCATCCACCATGCGGCATAGAGGATCCAACAAAATTAGAGAGATTGACTACAATAATGGATCAACCACAAAGGACATTGTAGAGATAAGGGTCGAGGTGGTGACTTTCTTCCAATATTTACTGGGAAACCCTCTTGAGAGTTATCGACTTGCCCAAGCTGAGCTCATGGTCAACATTCCAAGTAGTGTCTCTCAAGAGGCTAATACCAAACTCATGGAACCTTTCTCCTCTCAGGAGATTAAGGAAGCCCTCTTTTCCATGCAACCTGACAAAGCCCTAGGATCAGATGGGTTTCCACCTCATTTTTACCAAACCATGTGGGATATAGTAGGAGAGGACGTGTATAAAGCCATCAGAGAGATTCAATCGGCTAGAGTTGTCCATCACATTTTCAATTCCACCTTTCTAGCTCTCATTCTAAAATCCTCTGTTTGTAGAACCTTTTTTGACTACAGACCCATAAGCCTTTGTAATGTTTTCTACAAAATTCTAACCAAGGACATGGCTAATAGGTTTAAGCCCATCCTCCCTCTTATCATTGATCCATGCCAAGGCAGTTCAGTGAAAGGCAGGAAAATCCTGGATTGGGTTATTATGGTTCATGAGACCCTTAACTCGGCATCCATGGCTAAAAAGGTTGCTTTGTTCCTCAAGATCGATATGAATAAATATTTTGACAGAGTGGATAGAGATTTCCTCTGTGTGATTCTCTTGAAGTTTGGTTTTCACCCTCTCTAGGTTGACCTCATCCACAACTGCATCTCCGCCCCTTATTTCTCCTTCCTGGTTAATGGATCCCCAGTCAAATATTTTCAAAGTGGCATGGGCCTTCGTCAGGGAGACTCCTTGTCCCCTACTCTTTTCATCATTCTGGCAGAGGCCCTAGGGAGAGATCTTAAGGAGGTGCTTTGGTGACGAAATGTAACTGGCATCCTCCCCGCTTTGGGGATTGAAGCAATTACCCACCAACAGTTCATGGATGATACTCTCCTACCCACTAGTGCTTCAGTAGCTCAAGATAGATACATCAAGAGGATCCTCTCACTCAACGAACGAGCGACCGGTCAAAAGGTGAACTACATTAAAAGCAAAATTTTCTTCAACACCTCGATGAGGCACCAGGTTTGGATAGCCAAGATCCTGGGTTGCTCTATCGATTATCTTCCTACAACCTATATTGACCTCCCCTTTTTTTGTGGTAGGACCAAGGAGGGTATGTGGAACGTGGTGATGGAATGCATCCATAAAAAAATATCCACATAGAAAGGCAAGTTTATGTCCCAAGATGGTAAGGATACCCTGACCAAGGCTTACCTCCAAGGAATTTTGACCTATTTCATGTTTTTTTTTAGGTTGCCAACCTTAGTCCACCGTAATATTGAATAGATTCAGAGGACGTTTCTATGGTCAAGAAATGATGACAAGTCCAGAATCCCCCTGGTGGCCTGGGAAATAGTGTGCAAAAGTAAGGAACAAGGTGGTCTTGGCCTAAGAAGGATGGGGATGATGAACCTCGCATTGGTTACCAAGCATGCTTGGAGGATCATGACTAATGACATGGCAGATTGGATCAAAATTGTCAAAAAGAAATACTTGACCAACCTTTCTCTCCTCGATGATGGTATTCCCATGGGAGGGTCAACTTTCTGGAAGGTCGTGATCCAAACATGGTAGCTGATTATGGATGGTGGTAGGTGGATCATTGGAGATGGTCAGAGTATAAATTTTTGGAAGTACATATGGATCTCAGAGGACCCTCTCATATAGTAGGTAGATCAGGGTTGTCTTAGAGAATAGATGGATCCCAACTGTGAGCAGAAGGTGGTTGACTACATTGTTTGGAGGAACGGATTACCGTAGTGGAGGAACATCGATGTGGATGGGCATATTAAGGAGGTCACTCCTCTCTCCTCTCTCCTCCAAATGACTTTTATCCCTTCCAATGGAGGACCTGACCGTATTATTTGGAGAGGAACGGATAGCAGAGCTTTCACGGTCAAGTCAACTTACAACTTCCTGCGTACTGGTCCTAAGGAAAATTTCCCATGCAAGTTGGTCTAGAGAAAACATATGATCCCCAAGGTAAATTTTTTATCATGGATCACTTTTCAAAACAAAGCCCTCACTATTTATAACCTCCATAAGAGGGGCTTCGCCATCCCAAATAGTTGTTACATGTGTAAGTCAGCCTGTGTGTCTTCTGACCACCTTTTCCTGCATTGCTCCTTCACCAGTTCTGTCATTGACATCATTATTTCCACCTTCCATATTCAATGGATTCCTCCCAAGTCTATTAATAAGGCCTTTTTTCAATGGACCAATCCCTTTCAGAAATTGAAGCTTCATTTCCTATGGATTGCATGTTTTCACCATTTCATATGGTAGATTTGGTTGGAGCATAATGGTCGGGTGTTTGGAAGTCCCCTAGGGATCCTCCATCCATTGCCCATAAAGCCATGGCCTTTGATATCAATAACTCCAAGCTTATCCCCAGTCTGAATCCTAAAGGTGATCTTGAGGTAGATATCTTTAGGACTTTCAAGCTTGATGGGGATCATGATCCCCAAGAGGATATGACTTCATCCAGGAAGGAGGTTAGATGGGTCAGGCCTCCTAGAGGGTGGTTAAAGCTAAATTTTTATGGAGCCACCAGAGGTAATCCAGGACCAGCGAGAGCAGGCGATGTTGTAAGAGATCATAGTGGGAGACTAATCCTTGCCTATTGTGAAGCCTTAAGGACCCAGACCAATAATGTTGCGGAAGCTAAGGGGATCCTTCGAGATCTTGAGCTCATCTCAGAGGACCCTCATCCTCTGGTGATTGAAGGGGACTCGATGAATATTATCAATTACATGCTTAACTCCAAAATTTCATCCTGGAAGGTGGCCAACGTCATCTCTAAGGCTAGGAACCTCCTTCTCTGGTGCAACCTCTTTCATGTCCAACACACTTTCAGGGAGGGTAATGGTCTTGTTGACCACATGGCAAAAAAAGAGCTTCTATCTACTTGTCTCATCGTGTGGCATCAAAATTTCCCTAGGGACATGGAGAGAGCCGCCAACCAAGATTGTATTCATAAAGCCATCTAGGAGGGAACTATTGGCAATCGGTGGTGGCAAAACCCGCCCCATGCCACCTATATTATCTCCAACTAGATACCTTTGTGAGGCTGAGTGAGGTAAGGGTGCTAATGACAGACATGTTCCAAGGTTCATCGATGGATGGCCTGAACCTTTTAGAAATGATATCCCCAAACGTGGCATGAAAAGGTTTGTAATTAGTTTGATTGTCAAATATTTGTGCATTCCTAATCATATATTTTTTGTGTGAAGGAGGCTGCTCATTGTTTAGGTCTCTGGGCCCATTAGGAGGTGGATCCATTTTTCCTTTTTCAACAAGCCCGCATGTGAGATCATCAACGAGCATAGTAAGTGGGGGCACACATGGCATCAATATGAGAAGAGTGCCATCTCAGCATTTTCCTCTGCCATATTTCCATTTTTATTACCACCTTGGACAATTATGGGCTGCTCTGCATGCCATCACGTGTATCCTTGTCGAGCGTCCAAGGCTTGGGTCCTTTTAATTGCCCTTGTCATCGGGTATTTTTTTACTGCTGATGTTTGTGTTCTCAATCCTTTTTCTCTGGTGCATCATTCCTTCCTTTCGTTAGGGGCTTTGACTAACCTTTTTGTTACCATGGCGACTCCCTTCATTGAACGAGTCGAGCTCTCCTTGTGTAACAAAGCGTTGACCTTTATAAAGCCAAGGGTCTGGTTCTTTTTCTTGAGAAATTCTAAGGACCCGAGGAAGATATTACCCATGGATTTATTGATACGTGGAATAAATGTGAAGTCATTATACAAGGATTACACTTTTGAGTCTCTATCGAACTTCTCTATGAGGTCATGGGTCTGGAGACCACTGGTTGCATCACTTAGCATGATAACCATAACTAGGCTAAGGAATTGGACCAATTCCTAGACAAAGGGCATAATTTGGGTTGGGATAAGTCTGCCCTATTTTGGTCAAACCTTTTGGAGCCTTGGAACCTCACCATGATTCCTGTATTGCAATATATTACTTATGACGATCCTGTCTCCAAAGTTTCCATATCAGCTTTGTAAATCACCTCAGAGATGCCAAGCAAGTTTGTATCCCTGATTATCTAGCGTATTCCCTAGGTTTGGCTGTAGAAAAGAGTAGGAAGTCATATTGCATACCCATTCACTAGGGTTTGATTGTTGTGATTTACCTTCATGTCTTTGCCAACCGTCCTCCCCCTCAAGTAGTGCAGCCTCTGGTAGGCTAGGCCCTAGCTAACCCATCAGTTGGGCATGAGGAGTGGGTTTTCAGCCCATCCCGAAACTCTTCTCCGGGATATGACAAGCAATATTCATTCAAAGGGGCCTCTTGCAGCTGGCCAACCAAGCGTGGGGTGACTGGGGATATTCCTACTCCTACCCGGGCCTCTCAATGCTTGAAGAAGGTCAAGATCGAGAAAGAGAACCCACCGTAGTTCAGATATAGAGAGTGAAGCGAAAGGGTTGTCTTCTCAGCTCCTTCTGGATATGACAGTCAATATCTTAGCGGCCATGAATGTGATGGTGAGGATACTAAAATGCTACAAGGGGTGACAGGCCCAGGAGGACCCAAAGGAACCTAAAGCATGACAGAGGATCCTTGGAAATGTTTCTTTTTTTATTTTAGTATGTTCGTGTTAAGCCTAAATTGGCTTTTTATGTTATTTTTCGTTATAGCTTGTACCATTCCATCTATGGGGTGGACTCCCCTATAGCCCACGAGGCCTTCTTTGATATTTTGGTAAGTATTATGAAATTTTTTGTTGTAACAACCTAGGAGGCTCATTCTAGTGTTAAATGCCACGACCTATATTTATAAGGTTTTGGGATCCTCTTAAAAAACCCACTTATGAATATAAAAACCAGCTTACCAAAAAAAAAAGACATATAAAAGTGAAATGACTCATATGAATAATTCAAAGAGATAATGAGTAAGCTCATCATCCATAGTACATGGTAACAAATATGTGGCATGTAAAGTAAAGATGATAATTTTTATGTGTTTTCTCATGCATGTTTAAATAATATAATTCAATTTTAAGGACAAATTTCTTTCATATTAATAATATTTAATACTTTACATCAAATTATGGACATGATATATTCTCATTATAGCAAATAATTCAGGCAAAATAAGCATACTAATCCCATGTAAAGTTTCAAGAAATGCAAAGGTATATACCTATAAGTTCCTCAAGAAAGTATAATTAAATTTTAGATTGTCAATCTCAACTATTTATACATTGGCATAAAATTCTTAAGCATTTAAATTGAAGACTTGATTATATAGATCTACTTCATTTCATCCCCAATTGGTTAAATAAAAATTGTTAATAGTTAATTTTCAACAACTTAAAGTGTACAACCATAAATACCTAAGACATATAATAAAAAAACTTCTTATATCCAATATAAATTCAAGAGGGAAACTTATTTAACTCTTAAATAGAATCTATTTGAAGCATACTAACTATATTCCATTATCTCCATTTGATCTTCCATATTGGTAATGGAATCATTAAAATATCTAAGGAAAAGAGGAGAAAATATTTTTAAGAAGAAAAGAACATACATAAACAAATTCAAAAGTAGATTGAAGTCACTAAAATCCAATGCAATGTGAAGTATGATAAGCAAAGTCTAAAGACCATAAGTTATAAGGGTGATAGAATTCATGGCTTACTTATCAAAAGAGGTTTTATAAAGGAAGCTTTAAAAAAAACTTTGATATCTAGAACTATTTTAAATCATTTAAAATGTAAATCAAATGTTTATTTATTTAGTTTACCTCTATATATAAATATTTAAAGGTAAATACTAATAATTAAAACCTATTAGATTGCTTTTTCATCCTAACTAAAAATATATATCTAGAACCATTTTAAATCATTTAAAATGTAAGTCAAATATTTATTTATTTAGTTTACTTATATATATATATATTACTTTTGCTGAGAATTTGGGTATTCTTTCCAATAACCTTGCTGAGGGGTATGGTATCCTAAGAGGTCTTTAGGTGGCTACTAAAGTTGGATGGGAAAAGGTGTTAGTTGAGTCTAACTCTCAACTTATGATTAATCTCTTGAAGAATCCTTCTAAGAATCATAAGGTGGATTGGAGAATAAAAAGAATTATTGAGAAGATTCAGTTAATCCAAATGGGATTTTTGAAAGTTGATTACAATCATGTGGTCAGAGATCAAAACAAGAGTGTTGATGCTTTAGCTAATTGGGCTTTGGACAAAGGTGATATTACTTGTTATGGCCACCCTCCTATATGGTGGGCTTCTCAAATTAGGGAAGCTCTTCTTTCTATCATTTCTTTGGATGGCTCCAGTTCTGAAGGTACCTAGTTTCTTCTTGTTTTTTTTTTTTTGCTTCTCTTTGGTTCATTCAGTTTTTTTTAGTTCCCTAGCTCATTCTATTCTTTATTTTGTTTCCTCTATTGATTCTTGCCTTAATAGTCTTCTAGTCTAGATAGGTCTTTGTTTTGTTCATTTTTTATTTTTTATTTATTTTTTGTTTTTTTTGTTTACTTTTTTAAGATGGGTGGGTTTTTTAATTTTGTTTTGTTTTTGTGTTCTTTGTGTTGTTTTTTGTTGTTCTTGTGTTTTTGTTGTTTTGTTTTGTTTTTATGTTTTTTGTTATTGTTCTTGTGTTTTTTTCGTTCTTGTTCTTGGGTTTCTATTTGTTTGTGTTATTTCATGTTTTTATGGGTAAGTGTTTTCTACGTTTTTTGTTTTTGTTTTTTGTCTGTTGTTTGTTGTGTTTTATTTTTATTTTTATTTTATTTTTTAATTTTTTAGGTTTTGGTTGTGTTTATTTTTCTTGTTTTTTTTTTGAGTTATGTCTTTGTAGTGTTCTATTGTTTTTGTCTTGTTTGTGTTTTGTTATGTGGTTCTTGTGTTTTTCTATGTGGTTTATTTTGTGGTTTCTTTTATCTTATTGTGCATGTTTGGTTTGCTTTTGTTTTTGACACACTCAAGGAGAATGTTTTTTATTTTATTTTATTATTTTTGTTGTTATTTACTTATTTTTAAATTGGTTTTGTGTGTTTTTTTGCTCCTTGAGTATGTCAAAGGTGGTAGGCCAGGTCCGAGTCTTGGGCATTTTTGGTGGAATGGATACCCCTACCTCCTTGGGTCTTACTCGAAAGTGGCATCCCTTTTGGGATGTTTTCCACACACAAAAAATATATATATATATATATATATATATATATATATATATATATATATATATATATATATATATATATATATATATATATATATATATAAGTAAATACTAATAGTTCAAAACTCTTAGACTGCTTTTTCATCCTAACTAAAAAAAGAGAAACATGATAGTTAAAAGCAGGATTTGAACTATCTCATTTATTATTTAAAAAATGTCTAAGAACCTGAGGTATATGAAATTATTGTGCAAAATGATATTTTCTAAGAAATTTAGCAAGACCCTCTTCACACTAGAGGGTCAATTTTATTCAATAAAACCACTATCTATATCCATGGAGTTACAAAGGACATGATAATGGGCAATATTAGTAATGTATTGAATCATGTTGAGCTTTAAAATTAATTTTGTTTGGGAGCTAAGAGATTTCTTAGATTATTTTAATGTTTATTTTTTGAAATTAAAGAAAAAATAACTTTAAAATAAAACAACTAGATATTACACATACAAACAAAAAAATGGTGAAAATAGAAAAGTAGTTTAAATTAAAAAAACTCTGAATTGTATTTTTAAAAAGAAGTAACTTGAGAGATAAGTAATCTATTATTAGCACTCTAATTAGTGTTATCTATCTATCTATCAATATTATTATCTATCTATCTATATAGGTAGATAGATAGATTGTATTTCCATCAACTATAGTACTCATCTAGTGTAATCAACTTATATCAATCATAAGGAGAGGATGTGAAATATTTTAGTGGTGTTAGTGCACCCAATTATCTATCTCTTTCATAGTTTTGGCTATTATATCTTTATAGTGGTAACATTTTGTAATGATATCATAGCTATAGAGGAACACGTGAGGTAAGAGTTGATTGAAGTATCAAAGTCTCGTGCGTGTAAGCAAGCACATTGCTAGGTTGAATACTAGATGTAGTCACTTATTTGAATCCTATGGTGTAGGGTGGATGTATCCCTTCAAGGGGCTCTCATACAACAAACTAGAAATATTGGGCTTAGCTTATGACCTAAAGAAATACTTTCTCTTTTTATAACATGGATTCAGGTGGCATTCCTCTTTTTCAAATAAAATTAAACAAAAAAGATTATTATGATTGGGTTTATAGAATAGATAAATTCTTAAATATGAAGAATTATTATAGTTTGTGATTGGTAGTGATAAAAAAACTACTAGACTAGTAATATATTTTTGATAATTGGGAAAATAGCTATGAAACATCATTTACATAATCAAGTTTACACTTTTTGAAGATGTGCTTATTGAGGTTTGAAATGAAATTAGTGGAGTCATATTTTAGACCCTAAATAAATTATATAAAAGCTTAGGCAATATATGGATCCTTAATATTACTATAGAGTTACATGGTATGAAACTTTCAGGTTTGTAAGAAATAGCTCCTCATCTTACTAATATAAAAGAGAAAAAAAAAGTTTGCCTTGGTAGGAAGATTGATGAAAACTATTTTTTTATATGAATATTCAAAGTCTTATAGCATTATATTTACCATTTATTAGAGGTCTTGATACTACTAATAAATTGAGTACCTAAGAAATTGTGTAAAGTTGGTGTATGGAGAAAAGAGAATAACGAAAGAAAGAGAAATGTGTTTGTTGATAATTACCATGCTATTATGTCTAACAAAAATCAAATATACGTGTAGGGCTTTTATTCAAAGCAAAAGATAATTCCAAGTATAATTCATCCAAAAATTACAATGATCATATGCATAAGCCCAAGTCCTACATAAATTGCAATTATTGTAGGACATTAGGGCATAAGGCCAATGAATATTTCAAATGAATAAAGGACATGGAAATAAGAATATAAAAATTTTCAAATTAAATGATTCAAAAGGTAATGCTCTTGCTATTTCTAATGGCTTATTGAATATGGTGTAACTCAACATATGTCTCAATAACAAAATGGATCATTCAATCAGGATGAATGTAAGGAAAGAATTTTCTTGGATGATAATATCAAATTAGAAATCCAAGGAAGAAAAATCTCAATTTTGAGAATAGAAGGGTAAGCAATGTGATGTTGATCCATCATTGACAATAAACTTGCTTTTAATTTCTTAAATTACCAACCAACATCATAAGGTTGAAATTTATGCTAATAAATGTTTGATTAAGGATGTTAATCAAAATTATAAAGTAATCACCATAGGTATAGCTGAAAATTATTTATATTTATTATACGTTTATCTCTAAGAATTAAAATAGACATGCATGTGCTACTATAAATATAGATAAATGAGCATATTCTTGGATGAACCGATCTGAGACATAAATCCCAAAGTTTGGGGTTGATGTTAGATTTGAACCTGGGGTAGTTTTTCAAATATTACCAAAACTTGTTGTCTATGAAACTTGCACCTAGGAAAGCAACATGTAGAGGGTTTCCATTAAGAAAAATCATGAAGAAACAAATTTGTCTACACTTGGTTCATAGTGACTTGATGGTTCCGATTTGTACTATTCGATGTATGTTCTCACATTTATTGATGACCATAGAAAAATATTTGGGTTTATTTATTATATAGTAAAGCTAAATTATTTGGTAGATTCAATAAATTCAAGATATTTATTTTTTTTCAATGAGTTTACACAGGTTTTTTATGAGGGGTCTCAGTTCCCACGTACTGAGTGGGGTTTGAACCTATCCAAGGTGTTTATTGCAAAGTAAAGTGGAAAATTTATTAGGATATTAAAGTAGAGTCCTTTAATTCATTAATAAATATCTCTTGAACTATTACCAAAAAAATGGCATAAAGAAATAAATTAATGTTGCTTACATCTCTTGACAAAAATAGGGTTATAGAAAGAAAAATAAAACATTGATTGAAATGGCTAACTATATGTTCCACTCAAGGAATATGGATTTCAAATTTAGGGCTAAAGCAACCAATATAGTTGTATTTATATTAAATAGAACCAATACCAAGGCAACTAGAAATATAACTCCTAGAGAATTTTGAAGTGGTAGAAAAGTAATTGCTTTCCACTCATGATGCTTATATTTATATTTGGTATGCTAAATGAAATGAGGTAGAAAATAGGAGTGTCAAATACATTATGACTGGCTACAATGAAGAGTTCCAAACCTACATGTTATATGATATTCAAACCAAAGAAACATACATTAAGAGATATGTTGTTTGATGAGGATTAGGTTCTTCTTGTTAATGATGATGCTCATGAAATATTTTATATTCAAAAATTATTGTTGCTGATGATGAAAGTGAATATGTTGATACCACTTCCTCAAGCACAATAGAGACATATTCTATAGGTTCAATAGAGACATCCATATAAGTTTAGTAAAAACAACTGAAGTTGTATAAGATGATGACAATGAGACTCCTAGAAGAAAAAGGAGTGTTGATGATATTTATTAAGGTGGTCCAAGAAGATACTTTGTCAGTTATGCTCTCAGGACCAAAGTTATTTAGGTCGAAATTTTACAAATATATGAATAAGCACAAGGTAAGGTAGAGTGGGAAGTGACAATTTGATATGAGTATAAATCATTGATAAATAATTCTACATGGGATTTACCAACACTTCCAATGGTATATAGTAGGTTCGATGTACAAGTGGTACTACAAGATCAAGTTCACTTCAAAATGAACTATTGAAAAGAATAAAGTAATATTGGTGGCCAAAGGCTTATTAGAGAAGGAAGGTATTCATATTACACTAAGACTTTTACCCCTATTGTAAAAATGACTACTAGTCATGGTGTTATTGCTCTAGGTGCAAATTATGGTTAGGAGATTCATTGAATGGATATGAAATATGTATTTTTGAATGGTGAAATTAAGAAAAAAAATTAAATTCAACAACCACCAAGATTTGTGAACATGGAGAAGATACTTTAGTGTGCAGGTTGAAGAAGTCTTTGTATGGCCTCAAACAAGATCCTAGAGCTTGGTATGATGATATAATTTTTTGAATGAAGTTTTAAGAATTCAACAAAGTTGATCAAGATCTATATGTGAATAATTTTGGTTGAAATATAATTCTTGTTGTATTATATGTTGATGATTTTATCATCATCTATAGTCATTTTTATTATGTTAATGATACCAAGACACAATTGAAAATAATATTTGATATGATTTATTTGGGTTGAACACATTATTTTTTGGGCATATACAAGTTTGACAAGAACAAGAAATAATATTTCTCTCTTGATCTAAATATATACTAGATATGCTAAAGAAATTTAAAATGCTTGATTATAAATTTATTAAAATGCATGATTGAAATAAAGTGCTAAATTTTAATTTAGGTAAAGTTGATCATAGCCTATGCACATAACTTGTTGGTAGTCTTTTATATCTCTTTATTTCTAGACTAGATATTGCATATGTAGTTTGTGTTGTTTCTAAATATATAGTCGATCATCATGAATAACATTGGAATGCAACAAAATAAATTGAGGTACATTTGAGACACACATCAACTTCGGAATGAATACATATATTGCGAGATCCTATACTTATGGGATATTCAAATTCAAATTGTTTTAGAGATATTATTAGTAGAAAATCTACACCAGGTTACATCTTTCATCTTGGTTTAGGTTTAATTTCATGGAGTAGTAAGAAGTAGTTCATATTGTCTCTTTCATACTAAGAAGAGGATTATATTAGTTTGTAAAAGGTATCTCAAGAAGCAATGTGGCTTAAAAGGTTACTTGATAAAATGAATCTACATCAAAGGCATCCAATGATTATCTTTTATGATAATTAAAACATACTTCATGGTAAAAAAACCAATTTATTATACATGCTCTAAACCTACTAAAATCTATTATCATTTTGTTCACAATTTGTTTGGATATGGAGTGTTTGAATTGAAGCATTGTAGAATAGGTAATCAATGGATGACATATTCACTAAAAAATTACCATTGACAAAATTTGCTAAATTCAATACATGTTGAAACTTCATAATATTAGAATTTAGGAAGGATGTATGGAGTAATTCCAACTTCCTTGAAATGGATTTTGATTTTTTTTTCTATTCATCATGTATATTATAGCCTTAGAGGGAATGTTAAAATATTTAAATATTTATTTTATGAAAATTTTAGAAAACCAAGATTTAAAAATAACTTCAAAAAATAGAAATAAAAACAATAGGAAAAATAGAAAAATAGTTACTTTGAATTTTAAAAATAAGACTGAGTTGAGATATGAGCAATCTACTATTACCACTCTTAATAGTGTTGTATATATGCATATATTTATCAATTAGTGTATCCATCCAGTGTAATTAGTTCACATCAATCATAATGAAAGCAAGTGAAATATTTTAGTGGTGTTATTGCACTTGATTCTATCTCTCTTTCTTGGTTTTGGCTTTTTAAATTTTTAGTGCTAATATTCTATCAAGGTCAAATTAGAAAATTTGGGTGAAAAAAGAACAAATTGTGAGAGATAATTAAAGGTACTCTTAGTGTGTGTATTCTAAAATAGTCCTACCTATAAGTCACAATCCATCATATCTAAACAAATATTATGAATTTTCCTTACCTGATGGAAACAATTTTGTTGTTTTTCTTTAACACCATTAGGCATCATAATCATATATTTACAGTTGATTATCTATTTGAGGGCCTTGAAGAGATTCCAACTGAAACCTTTATGGAATACACATATTCTTAATATTATGTAATTTTCACTTGATACAAACTCATATCTATGTTTTATTATATTGTTTAGCATTATGATCAGTCATTCTAAACTTCTTCATTTGTTATCCTCCAAAAAATTGGTCCCAAAGTGGAAAAAAAGTTATGGTTTATATAACTATTGTAATGGGGTAGTTTTATTTGGTCCTTTATGCTTTTAAATTATGTATTTAAAATTGAGGTGCTTATCTTGTAGTGAGTTATTTTGAAAAGAATTTTATTTTTTATTTTTTTGGTACATAAGATACTATAGCATTAATACCGGGTTTTACAGGTTGACCCAAAACGTTTTACAAAAATCAACCCAGGGTTGTTGATGAACATGTCCTTACTAAGGATCCTATATATTTAAAATCTACATATCACCAAATCCATTACATCCGATAAGGCACATAGCATGTTATCAAAAAGAAACTTCCCATACAACATTTTGGGTATACCCCGAGAAAACACACCTGCATCATAATTACAAAAAAAAAAAATAGACACATATCCCTTCCTTGAAACAATGGAGAAACAAAAAGTTGCAGACACACATAGCAGAGTATTGAAAAAAACTCCCACAAGCTCTATATTGATAGTTACTCTTAGTAATTCTTTGGTAATTTATTTCTTCTGTATATAAAATGCTTTGGGACCGCATCCCGTCTTGGCCAATAAGCCTTGGAGAAGTGAACCTGCTAGCTAGATTTATGGTGGTGGCTATCTGGTGGTCCACGTGGCTCTGGTTCGAAGTATTATATTGTCATTTCTTTCTTGCCCTGTGATTATCAACCAAACTCAACTTACTAAGATGACTAGGAGCCATGTTATCTGACATGTGACAATCCCCGTTAGTCTTTGTGGTACTTCCAAGCATCATCCACCAAGACTGACAGCTCGGATAATTTTTATTGTGAGTCCATTTCAAAAAAGAGACGGGAATACTCATAGCCTTCGAACTTACAATGCCTTACATGTTGGAAAATTCAACTATCATTCTTGGCATTCTTGTTGAATAAGCTCCTCTACTTCGCTCGGGACACCGTGTTCCCATTTGAAAAGTCCATCACCATCGACATCCAAATTGGCCAGCTTATCAGTAACTTTGTTAGCTTCTCGAAAGACATGTTGGGATTTTCTATCCTGTCTTCCCTGGAAAAGGATCCTAGCCTCTTCAACAATTATTTTAATCATCCAATGAGGTGTTTTCTAATTATTATGGAGATTTATAACATGCATAGAGTCTCCTTCTACGATAAAATTGCCTTCTAAGCCTTGAGTCATTTGAAGGCCTCTCCACATAGCTCTAGCTTCAGCTTCGTTGTTCATCCTTGTTCCCAAATATTCAAAAAATACAAGCATCATATTCCCATTATGATCTCGCACAATACCACCAATGCCTACTCTGCCAGGATTGTCCTTAGCCACTCCATAAAAATTAAGATTAAACCAACCCGTAGGAGGTGGGGACCACTTAACATTGGCTCTGGGGTTGACTCCCCTAGGCACAGACTCATATAAAAAGGTTAAGGTTAAATATTGAGCAATCGGATCTCCTACAGATGAGGTTTATGGCTATCAAAAGGGATAAGGTTCACATTCTCATTGGAATAGAATTTTATTTATTAATAGCAAATGTTGATGGCATAATGTAAGAACAATGGTCTACAGGGGTCGCTAAATACTATTCTCATCCTATTTTATTTTTTCTTTCATGCTTTTACTTTTGGAAATAACAACCATGCACTCAATTTAGAAGCATTTTGAGTTAATACTCATCATTAGAAAAACTTGAAGAAATGGAAATTCTATCAATATAAACTAATTTTTCATTTTAGGACTAGGTTATAACTATTAAACTAGCCTATGATAGGTGGAGCATTTTTAAAACTCACTTGGTTATTTGTCATCATATTTTAGAATTTTGCTACTAGAGTGTAGAAATCAAGTATAATATTTGTTCTTTTTTAATCACACTGAATAAAATATTGATATTTTTTTATGAAAAATAGTATCCATAACTCTATCAATCAACTTTGATACATAAAAATAAGATAAATATGAAATATCGCTAATTGCAAAGACTTATTGCATATGAATTCAGTGAGGTATAAAAGAATTTTATAAGGTCTTAAAGGAAAAAAGAGGCTCAAAAGAGTATTGGTTGGTTGCTCTTCATAAAATATATTGAATAGTAAAGTGATATTAATAATATGTATTTATTTCATCCTCTTTTATACCAAAACTAAAATTTTAAAAATCAAGAACTTTTTTGTTAGAAACAGGATCAAAGACTCTTGTGATTATTAAAAGTTTTAAAATATTAACTTGAATAAATTTTTGAAGGTAAAAATAAAAGAAATGTCTATTTAATTCCCATGTCAAAAGCATAAGGAATATGATTTTGTAGCATTTTATCTATTAAAAATCATCCAAAAAAATTATTTTCAACACACAAACTAGTAACTAGTGTATTAGTTTAGGTTATATATTGTTATGACCCTTTGTTTCTCATAAAAATTAAGGCATCCACAATATGCTAAATATTAAATAAATCAATCACAATAATTAACCCAACAAGACAAGATGTGATAATGACCTTTAGGTAAGGCAACATCAATGTTATTCCTTAAGGAAAGAATTGCTCCACAATATCTCTTAAAATGAGATTTGCTCCACAAGACAAGACTATTACAAGAGAATATTCAATATAATGATTGATGATTACAATGACATTATCCCTTCTTTATAAACTTATCTTCTAATGCAACTTTAAGGAGCCAATTGGTTAACCTTTATCTCACTCATTCTTATAATATAATAAAAATTGGATTATGTGTGGCCCATTCCAACTATCCATAGTATGCATACACATTATATTGCCATATCCCCATATTCCTATTCCTAGGTACCATAACATTCCACCCTCCTTGCAAATATTTTATCCTTGAAATATGAGAAGAAACTAAACAATATAATTTTCTAAGGAATGTTGAGCAATCTTGAGCATCCCTCCATCCAAGTGAAATCTTGATTAGTGGTGGTCTATGATAATGATTACCACTTGAATATATAATTATTTTTTTGGCTACATGTTTCTTTTGCTCTATTCTAATGTTTTGAATGATTGGTCCTATTGTTCCATGATGTTGCTGCACCACTCTAAAATCTAAAATTATTATGTTTTTTTTATGAAACATTGTTATAGTTTATGCTTTTGTAATGTAGATCCATAATAATATGGATGTCCTAAGCCCTACCTCCAAGAGTTTTTCCACTCATGGTGTGGTTGATAATTTTTTGTAATCTTAACCTTATGTTTTATTTCCTTTGATTCTTCAACACTTTATTTTATTGTTTTAAATTATTCCTCAAGCTCTTCTCTCATGTGCCCTTATTTTGGTGTATCTTTGTGCTCTTCTAACAAATATTCCTTGAATTTTGTTATTGTTTCTTCCTCCTACTACCTTTTTTGTAGAATTAGCTTTTGATTCCTCTATTGGTTCCTTAATGTGTTTCCCAGTCATAATTGCTTCTTGTTTCCCCTTGGATACTTTCTACTTAAGCCAAAAAATATCCTACAATGTTATCTTCTTTTTCTTGTATCATACCATCATGAACTTGTTTTACAAATTAGTGTTAATAGTACCCAAAGAATGCAACCAAGGATAACCCAAAATAATATCTACATCATCCATCTCAATAGCATGAAAACTTAAATATAAAATATTTTTATCCATGGTAATCTTCAGATCTTAAAAAATATGAGCATTCACACCCTTAATTTATCTTTAACTTTTGTTTCTTAAACGTGTCACCTCTTAGCCAAATAAATATTAATGAAATTATACTTGTTGCTAAAATTTTTAGAAATGATAACTTTTTTTCTCTAAATGTAGCTATTAACATACAAATTAGAAGTTTTAGATTTGAATAAACCATTTTGATTATTGTTTAGACTGACTAAGGCTATGGTTTTCTCAACCTTCAAACTATCATCCAAATTTATTCTATTTTCTCTTCATCAAGACATTTAATTTCTTTTTTATAGTCTTTAAGTGTATCAATGAAAGTAGCTAGTTTTTTATTCCTTTTCTCAATTTCCCATTTTCTTTAAAATACCTCCTCAAATTCTTATCGTATGGGCCCAAAAAAAAATTGTATACAAAGATAAATCTTCCTCTCATAAAGAGCCACTAAGCTTACATTTCAATGCAAATTTAGAAAATTTTAAAGATTTAAAAAATTTCACCATTAGGTCCGAGGTGTAGACCAATTGGTTTCCCAAAAACCTATAAGGGGGGTAGAGGTCCAAGGTTCAAATCCCAGATCTTATCAGACATAACACTTGTCCCTTTCATTGTGCTTTTAGTGGTGTAAAAGGTTTAAAACGATAGTGGCATGGTGGTTATAGGGGTGGTCTGCACAAAGATCTGTGTGGCAGCTTCTAGGGTGGATAGCACAGCATACTATGGCAGCCATAAAAAGTCGGATAGCCTATACGGATTCATGGTGGCTATCGATTCCACCATGTAAAAAATAAATAAAAATCACCATTCCTTAGCATCAATGTCATCCTTTCCAATGAAAATTGGCAACTCCATGAGCTCAACCCAAAATAATATCCAAAGCAACTATGGTTTAATAAATTGAGATTTTTCAAACATAAAATTCTTCAAATATCATCTATTATTTTCTATAAACAATTAGATCTATAGATTTTCTTTAGAACAAAATAAATTGTAACTAATTTGCTTA
Source organism: Wollemia nobilis (assembly GCA_028583015.1). Classification (NCBI taxonomy): domain Eukaryota; kingdom Viridiplantae; phylum Streptophyta; class Pinopsida; order Araucariales; family Araucariaceae; genus Wollemia; species Wollemia nobilis. The sequence goes on from JAQPPZ010015413.1 coordinate 29,515,620, forward strand.
CCTAAAATGAGATTTTCTTATTTTTGATGAATTTTCGTGTATCCATAAATAGTGTCAATAGCCCAACTTTTAATAGCCATAAATCCTCTACATTCTACTTAGACTTTAACATATAACAATTTATTTTTTAGTGCTCAAAAAATTCTACATGATGGTGTAAAAATATTTTGACTATAATTGCTCGGAGGAAAAAAAGTTGTTTGAAAAGAATTATGGATTTATATTTTCCCTCAAAATAATATTTACAAACCCTACCTAAATTTTTCCCTTTGACAAAATCATTGCTTTGATACCATGTTACGAAGCTTTGCTTCTCATAATATAAAAGCATCCACAATTTGTTAAATATTCAATAAATTAATCATGCTAATTAATACACACAAGAGAAGACATGATCATACCCTTCAAGTAGGGCAATACCAATATTATTTGTTAAGGAAGGAATCACTCCACAATATCTCCCAAAATGAAATTTATTCCTTGAGCCAAGACTGATGTAAGAGAATACTCGATATATTGATTCATGATTACAATGATAATATCTCTTCTTTATATAACCATATTTTAATGTTGCATTGGGAAGCCAACTCCTAAACTCTTATCCCACTAATTATTATAATATAATAAAAATTTAATGATGCATTGAGAAGCCAACTCCTAAACTCTTATCCCTCTTATTATAACATTTATTTTAGTTTTAAAAATTTTACACCAATATGAATTTGATCGTCTTTTAAATGGATAGGAGAAAAGAGAGGAGTTATTATATTATATTAAAAGGTAAGGATAGAGAGAGGATAGAGAGTATTCATTTACTCTTCGGGTGGGACCAAGCGAATGCTTGAAATTTTCTCTAAGGTTCTCTGTTATAGATAGAGAGTGGTCACTCTCCTTCCGTCCTCTATTAAAAGAAAAAAGGATGCCCCCTCTCCTTGACCCCTCCTTATATTTCAAAGGGCCCTATATAACCCATATACAAAAAGAATTACACCAATATAAATTTGATCTCTAAAATATTAATGTTATTTCTTATTCTATGTTATTTTATTTTTTAATTTTTTCACATTGACCTCTTTGTTTTTGAAACACTGTGTAACATGTTTATAAATTTATAATGAATAATAAAGAAAACAACAATTTTTAAATTGGAATCTAAGTGTTGTTGAAAAAACAAGCCTTTAATGAATAAAATATTTTTCGTTTTTATTAAAATATGACAATATTAATTAATTTTTACAAATAAAAATATCAAATAATATTTAGTTCAATAAATTTCTCAACTTTTAAGGATAAGACCAAGGTGAATTTTGTCAAGCTTGTTTACCACCATGTAGTCATGATGTAATAGAAGAAAGGATGCTTCAAATCCCATGTAATCCATTCAAAAATATTTCTTATTTATTAAAATATTAACTAAATTTTTTTAAAAAGCTTTTGTTTTATAAATTAAAAATAAATTGTACCTCTATAATAAACTATATATCTTTTTGTAGAAAGGTTTTCTTTGACCTATCCTCTAGAAATAGGTCCTAGAGATGTCGATCTCATCAAGCTTTTAGCCTTGGTTTTATCCAGAGCTACCACTATATCAGCTAAAAGAGGATCATCATTGGAATTCAAACAATCAAAAGGATTCTCCAAAGGAGGGTTCTCTGAAAGGGGATTTAAATTTTTATTGAAAGATACTTCCTTAGCAACTAATTGCGTCAAAGCCTTATTGTTGTCATCTATTGAGTGAATCTGTTGAGTTGGAGTCTTCTCAAAACTAGAGATAATTGGATCTTCATAAACTAGATCCTCCTTTGGAGTAGCTAGAATAGATTTTTATGACCAAAAAAATTACACTAAGAGCAACAAAAAAGTGTGTTCTCATATTCAATAGGTTGCATCCTAGATCCAACATCAATAATTCTACAAAATAAAAAATATTTGAATCTAAATCTACTAACACGCACATCCCAAACTCACCCAAAATTTTTGCAATTCCCTTCAAAATAGCTCTAGTTGTTGCATCAAGCATGACAAACTCACCCAATATTTTTGCAATTCCCTTCAAAATAGCTTCATACCAAAAGTGAAGAGGCAAGCCTATCAATCTTACCTAAATAGGAACCAAATTTATTTTCTAGGTCTTCGACTCAAAGTATGTTCCTCATTTACACAAAAATACGATCCTACCAAAAAACCATGGAACTTCACCCAAAATAAGCCTAAGATCTTCCATATTAGAAAGTTTAATAAGAAAAAATTGTTAGGTTGAGAAACTAAATTCATCTGACCTTTAAGGAACCATTTTGTAAATGCCCACCTTTTGATACAATCCATATCAGGTCTAGAGTTTTCAAGAAACCTACCAACAAGATATGCCTCACCTTCTCCAATTGTATATCTAACATCTTTGCTTGATCAACAATGACTTACACACCTAGCAATCTCCTAAGAGAAAACTAGCATTGTAGGAGAAATGGGCCTACGTACACCCAAAGAGAGTATAGAGCTAGATGAAGTAATACTAAGTACAATGGTGGAATTGAAGCTAAGATATGGTACTGTAATGATGATTTTTTTGAGCTCTGCTAGGGTTTGATGAGGAAAGCTGCTTTGCTAGAATTTTTTTGAGACCTATCAGGTGGGCTCTGCAAGGATGGTAGCAGTTTCTGGAGGAGGTATGAACAACTGGAGGAATGTAGTGATGCAATCAAGTCTATCATAGAGCGTGCATGCTAGGGCTGGTATTTCTTTTAAAAATGATTGGAAGGAATAGGATTTCCCATTGCATGCCAGGAATCTCTTGTTAAAGAACAATGGATGTTTGGAATGATGTGAAGCTAGGCCGGTTCTAGTGGTTCAACCAGACTCGGTGGTAGAAGATGTGGAGTATTTAACCAAACATGCACTTATTGGTAAATTTATGGGCATCCGAATTTCTCTTCCCTTTGTGGAGGCTTGGGTTAGGAAGACTTGGAACCCTGAAGGTGATGTGGAGGTGATGCTGAGTGCAAAAAACTATTTTATGGAGGTTTTTACTTATCTTGCGGATTGTAACAAAGCATTTGAAGGACGTCCCTATTTTTGTAACCAAGCGGGACTCTATCTTAAACCCTGGCATGTGGGTTTCAACCCATCAGAGGAGTGGCCGTCATGGGTTTCGATGTGGGTTCGGCTTTCGTGGCTCCCATTGGAATTTTTGAGAAATGACATCTTGCATATGATTGCCCTTCTACTTGGGAAGCCGGTTGGGCCGTCATGACAGACGTTGGATAAAAAGGTAATCTCTGTTGCCCGTATCTGTGTTGAAATTGATTTAAACAATCCTATTCCAGATTCTATTGAAATACAGTTCGGATCAACCAAATGGGTTCAAAAACTTGACTATGAAGCTCTTCCATTTCGTTGCCAGATTTGCCATGAATATGGCCACTTACAAAGAAAATGCCCTAAGTTTGTCCTACATGTGGCTTCAAATCCTGGGCCCTCTTGAGCTGTACAAAATATGGATAAAGGAAAAGCCCCGATAAAGGAAGGGGATCAGGATAAGGAAGGCTTTGTTATGGTAAAACCTCGAAACAAAGGAATAAAGGCAAAAAGAGACATTAAGGATAACCAGCCAGATGCTCAACTCAATTGTTTTGAAATTCTAGAGAATCTTGATCAGTGCGTGGAGATACCTGAAACATCGCTACCTGTTATAGATATAACAGGACCAAATCAATTGTCTCTTCATGAGGTGGAACCAAGGGAACCAAATATAGGGGGTTTAAATGAAGAACAGAGGGCTTTGGTTCCGAGTATAGGTGATATGGTTGGCCCTAGCCCTGGAAGTGAAGTTATCTTAGAAAATGGCACAGATTTAGATATGCCCTCTCCTACCCAGGCACTGATGCAGTCATCCATGGACTGTAAAACTCCTATGGTGCTGGGATTGCAGCATAAAATAATTTAAAAAAATGCTTCAGATAAGAATATGAAGGTGGGTCGAAAGAAAGACCAGGATAAAATTAAGTTAATGGGGGAGACTTTGGTAGAGTCAGGTTTGGTGAGAACATTGGACTCCCATTTTTATAACCCCCAAAAATGATTATACTTTCATGGAATGTAAGGGGGTTGAACAGCATCCCCAGACAAAAATTTGTTCGTGATTTGATTCGTGTTCATTCTCTGGATGTGGTTTTTATTTAGGAGACTAAATTAGCTATTGATAGTTTGTTCCATATTGCTCCCAAGTTGTGGAGAAAGGGGCAATGTCGGTGTATTGGTGCATGTGGATATGCTTGGTGGCCTTGCTTGTTTATGGGATCCAGCTAAGATCTCTCCTCTTACCTGGATTTCTAGCAGGTGGTCTATTTCGATGATCGGGCATGATAATGAATCTGGTGAGACCATCCTACTTACAAATGTGTATGCTTCTATTGATTACAATGGTAAAGTGAATTTATGGGAGCACATTAGCTTTGTGAGAAGTCTGGCTCCCCTGTACCCATGGATTTTGGCTGGAGACTTCAATTCTATCTCTTGTCTAGAGGAAAAACGTGGTGGCATTGATCATCTTGAGCCTTTTTATTCTGTCTTCAATGCTCATATCCTGGCATTGAACTTGGTTGACATCAAGCCGGATAATGGGATATTTACTTGGCATAATAGAAGATGTGGGGAATATTCCATTTCAGAGAGACTGGATAGATTTTTGATCTCTAGTTTTTGGATTGGCAATAATAGAAGAGCTAGTTCTATGATTCTAGAGGGTAGAGGATCTGATCATTGGCCTATCAAACTCTCTGCTTTGGAGTTAGGGCTAAAAAAGAATCCCTCATTTAAGTTTCAACTTATGTGGCTGCGAGATCCTAAGCTTCATGATTTCATGCGAGGCTGGTGGACTAATGGCAAACCTCCTCATGGCACTGCTATGTACTCCTTTATGAAGCGGCTTCAATTTGTTAAGCATAAATTGAAGAGATGGAATAGACTAAATTTTGGGAACCTTTCCTTGGCTAATCTGGCAGCTCTTAGGAGGGTGGAAGAAGCCTCAAGGAAGATTAGAGATCAGGGACTCACAGAGGAGCTTCTTGTTGAGGAATATGAGGCTGTAAAAGACCTTGCTAAATGGGAACTGAGGGAAGAAATTTTTTGGAAACAAAAATCTCGAGTAGATTGGCTTCAGGAAGGGGATAGGAACACGACCTTCTTTTATAACTAGTTAAGGCTCGTCGTAATGGTAACCTCGATTACCTCTCTTGTTAATTCTCGGGGTGCCCTCGCTTTCTTCTTTCAGGGGATATTTCGAAGAGACTAAGAGGTATTTTTCCTCTCTCTTCAAGGAGGATGCCCTCTCAGATGATGAGGAAGAAAAACTTATTCTAAACTGTATTCCCTCGATTGTTTCTAGAGAGATGAATGAGCACTTTATGGATCCAATTTCCCTTGAGGAGCTAAAAAGTGTTGTATTCAAGATGAAAAAGGGGAAAGCCTCGAGTCCGGATGGATTCCCAATTGAGTTTTATCAAGAGTTTTGGGAGTTAATCAAATTTGACCTTTTGGAAGTGGTTCGTGAGTCCCAAAAGAACAAATAAATGCTAAGGGCCCTAAATGCTACCTTTGTGGTGCTTATTCCCAAGAAAGAGGGAGCGAATTCCCTGGATATGTTCAGGCCTATTGCTCTCTGTAATGTTGTATATAAGATCATCACAAAAATTATTACTGAGAGGCTGAAGATATGGTTGAGCAAAATCATCTCTGAGGAGCAAGGTGGGTTTGTTGCTGGCCAAAAAATCATGGATGGGGTTGTTATTGCTATAGAAGCTATTCACTCAATGGAAACTTCTAAGGAGAAAACTATGTTCATTAAGTTGGACATGGCAAAAGCCTATGACAAAGTTAGATGGTCCTTTCTTCAAAAAGTTCTTGCTGCTTTTGGCTTTGAGGAGGAATGGATTAGATGGGTGATGAGTTGTATTTCTTCTTCCTCATTCTCTATTCTTGTTAATAACGAGACAACGAAGCTATTTGAGGCCTCAAGGGGATTGAGACAAGGAGATCCTCTATGTCCTTATTTATTTATCATTATGGTAGAAGTGTTGGGCAGATTACTCAAGTCTCAGGTCAGGCATGGTCTCATTCAGGGGTGGAAGTGGGATAATAGTTTGCCACCTCTTTCCCACCTTCAATTTGTTGATGATATTGCTTTGTTGGGAGTTGCCACTATCAAGGAAGCTGGAAACATTAGACAGTCTCTTGACATATATCTTGGTGCTTCTAGACAGGTGATTAATGAGGACAAGTCCTTTATTTTCTTCTTCAATACCCCCCCTCTTATTCAAGCCAGGATTGCTTGCATTCTAAGATTCCAGGTCGGGACTCCCCCCTTCATTTATCTTGGGATCCCGATTTCATCTCATCCTCTGCCTAGATCTTCTTGGAAATCTATACTTGATAAGTTTAGAAGGAATGTAAATCACTGGACTGTCAGATGGCTATCCTTTGTAGGTAGAGTATTGCTTTTAAAATCTGTTATTCAAGCTTTACCCATTTACAAATGTTTTGTGCAAATAGCTCCTTCTCTTTTCATCAAGGACATGGATGCTCTATCAAGACAGTTTTTGTGGTCTGGCAAACTTGATCAATCTAAATGGAGTTTGGTTAGATGGGATTCCATTTTTAGGCCAGTTCAAGAGGGAGGCCTTGGGTTGCGACAGGCAACTCTTTCTGGGCAGGCTTTGGCTGCGAAACTTTATTGGAGATGGTGTACCTCTCAAGATCAGATTCGGGCTAAAATATTATATTATAAATACTTGAGAGGTATTTCTGAGGCAGATATCCCTAGAGCCAGTTTGGTTAGGAAAGGTTCTGTTATCTGGGACACTCTAAAAAGAGGAGCTAATTTAATTAAGCAAGGTTTGTTCTAGATTTGCAATCATGGATCAGATGTTCTTTTTTGGGAGGATTCTTGGGATGGCCACCTTCCTATCTTGACTCAATATCCCAGGTTACATTCCCTAAGCATTTGTTTCTTGGAAGCGGGCTGGTCTCATGTGGAGGACTTTAAAAAAATCCAGTATTTTGGAAATATGGAGATGTACAGATGGAAAGATCCGTAGGAATGGCCCTAAGGGGGATTGGCCGAGGATAGAGAGGTGCTTTTTCTTATTCTTGCAGGGAGGTATTGTTCTTCATTGAGGGATAAAGACATTCTCGCTTGGAACCCTAATCCCAAGGGAACCTACTCTGTAGCCTATGGTTATCAAGTTATTGATAAGCAAAAGTTCAAGAGTCTCCCCGTCACATGGTGGAAAAAGGTGTGGAATAGATTTGCTTGGCCGAAATGTAACTTTTTTCTCTGGCTGGTAGCTCATAATAAATGCCTCACTTGGGATAACTTGAGGAAGAGGGGATTTCAGGGTCCCTCTTTATGTGTCCTTTATGGTAAGAATGAGGATGACTCTTCTCATTTATTTTTCCAATGCTCCCTTGCCAGAGACATTTGGCACTGTTGGTGGAGTGCCTAGAACCATCCTTGTTTTCATGTGCTCTCCCTGGTGGATTTTTGGATTAGTCTAGGCAGACCTCCGACCAAGGCCCCCTTCCTCCAAGTGGCTTGGAATTTGGGCCCTTCTTGCATCATCTGGCAGATTTGGCTCGAACGAAAGCAACACATTTTTGAGGGAAGTTATTTGGCTGTTCAACAGATCTGGCAAAGGATCCTGTGTATGGTTCAAGAAACTATCCATAGTAAATGTGATGTGGACCCTCATTTGGACTCTAGGGAGGAGAAGGTACGATAGGCCCTTGGTTTGTTTGGGGTTGGTGTGAATTCTTCTAGCCCTAGTAGGATTCCTCAGCTTAGCAAGAAGGTTAGGAGAGAGGGTAGATGGAGACTGCCCCCTAGAGGAGTTTTAAAAATTAATACTGATGGGTCATCCATGGGCAATCCTGGACATGCTGGAATTGGTGGTGTTGGGTGAGATTCTACTGGCGTGGTTAGTTTTTTATTTTCCATTTATAAAGGTGTTCACTCCAACAATCTTATGGAAGCTCTGGCGATACTTGAGGCCTTGCAAAGGGGGTTTTCTCTTGGCTGGCGTAGGATTCTTTGCGAGTCTGACTCTCAAATTTTGGTTAATCTTTTAAACAAGAAAAGAGTGGAGGATGTTAATTGGCAGTTGGCCTCTGTGACCATTCAGATTCTCAGAATGAGTGAAGAGTTTGAATTTATATCCTTTGTGCACATTCCAAGGAAATGGAATGGGGTTGCTGATTACCTGGCCAAAAGGGCTTCTAAGCTATTGGATACTTAGAGTATTGATAACTGGGAGAGTCTCCCGTTTGGGGATTCTCAACACCTATGGGAGTTGATCCATAAGGATGTTCAGACTTAATGTGGTTTGTTTTTTTTTGTTTTCTTTGGGAGTTGACCTTGTCTGGTGATTTAGCCTGTCTTGTTGCTTATTTGAGTCCTCGGTGAGGGCTCAGTTGTACTTTGTAATCGAGACTTTTTATCAATAAATTTTTACCCCTTTATTTAAAAAAAAAAAAGAGTATAGAGCTAAATAAAAATACAAGCTGCAGATTAAGTGAATGAAGGTCAATACGGATTCGAGTGGGGTCCAAAGGAACCTAAATGGCCAAAGCTACTTGACCATACCTTACAACAAGAACCCTGATAATTACTAGAAACCTTCCCTCATTCAATCTTTCACGACCTCTAACTCACTCTTTGCCTCTACCTCTCACGAAGAAAACTTTTTTTTTATTATTATTTGAACATTTCCTTACATATATTTTGTATCGAATTTAAAAAATATTTAAATACTATATAATAATTAAAAAAATATAAATAATTTTTTTTTAATTAAATTTAAAAACTGACTAAAATCTAAATAAATTAAGAGACATTTTTTTTCGTTAACCAGCTTAAAACCAAATATTATTAATATTAAATATTATTGCTTATAACAGACATTACTTAAATATTATAACATTTGATGGGCGGATACCTATATTCTTTACATAATCTAATGCCCATGTATTAATTAATTTTATTTATTTTAATATAAAATTTTAAAAAATTATGGAACGAACTTATAAATAATTATTATTTTGATTGACAAATAACTTAAATTTTTATAAATAAAGAAAAATAAAAGACTGAACAAACTCTTTATGGATCTATATTTTTTTAAAATTGTTTATTACTCAATACTCATACTAAATTTGAAATAAGTATACCAACCTGGTAATTTCTTCAGACAACTTTATGATGTCCTCAGCCTTCAAATGACAAGGACGAGAGCTACATATCTGTATTTGTTTATTATTTTTTAAGAGACGAGATATTTATGGTCCCGAGATACTGTTTAACTGTGTAGTCTACATCTTAGGCCTCTTCACCTGGTTGCAATATCAGCATGTTCCCCTCTATATAGAGTCTAGACCAGAGACCTCTCAGCTCGTTACATTATCAGCACGTTCAGGCATACCAAAGAGGAGTTCAAACCAACAGAGTTATGTTAAGAGTTCAAACTAAAAGAGGTATGATAAGGGCTAACTGTGGAGTAGAACTAAGAGAGATGATGCAAAATAAATATAACGAATAATAGAAATAAAAATTACAAAACAACGAATCTTACAGGATGCCAATGTGTTGGCCTAATGTTTCCATGTTAAAAGCAGGGCTGAAGATAAAGCATAACCAACGGGACATTTTCAGAAAACTGTTTATTTTTCCCTGAAAGAAACTTTTGCCTCCCAAATCAACTCTCGAAAATATTCAACGCCGAAAGGATCGGTAGCTGTTCTGTAAGCAACTTGTCAGTTAGTGATGTGTTAAAATAACATACAACTCAGTGGTGGAGCATTAGAAGTCCTGAATTCTAGTCCTATACTGTCCATGCTTTTCAACAAAAATTTAATCAGATTATCTGAAGGTTGAAAATCAAAACTGTAGCCATATCCATGGGCCAAGTTGCATTTGTCTAACAGGTAAAAGGGAAGCTAATCGTGGTAGACTGATCGCGGATTAAATATGTTGTTGACATCCTAAGTTTGATCTTTTTTAGCACATGAGGTTTTTCCTAACATTTCGAGATTAGGATTCTCCGTTCTTCCTACCTATAGAACATGGATTTTTCATAGTGGCCTATCGATTACATTAGAGATATAATGTTTTAAAATATTCTCCTTTTACTTACTGTTTTCCATAAACAAGAGGTGTAAAAAATTTCATTAATGTGTAAGGGTAACCATTGACCAAAACCTGGAACCAGCAATGTTCTTTGAAGTTAGAAGACGGGCTGCTAGAAAGGACGATCTTTAAGCATTTGAATGCCGTGGATTGTTAAATATCTAAATAACATTACAATCTAGAACAAGATATAACATTGATTTCAATAACATACATGTTCTCCCAAAAGCTCTAACAACACTAAATGAGAACCAGAACCATTTTAGTACCTGCGCGTCTCGATCTGGAGCGGTTGTATCCTGCAAAACGTATGAACACTTTTGATATCGCTCCAGGGTCTTGAGCATACTAACCAATCATAAAAACAAGATAAATGGGATTTAATAAACCACTTATGATAAAATTATCAAACAAAAACAGATAAAAGAAAAACAATTCTAATACCAAGATAATAATATCTTCGGAGTCTCTAACTTCACAGCACACCCAATAGATGCAACTGCTCAGCAAGCTAATTCTATTTTCATGAGAGAAATTCTTATTCAGTTTAGCATAATTTAGTCAATTTAATGATTTATTCAGTTTCGCAGAACCTGGTCAATTTAGTGAATATGGACGTCTTTTTCCTCTTCACTTTAGCCTACAATTTGCTTGTCCATTGCACACATTATGGAAGACAATAATGGCGTCATCTGTACCCCATTTCTGTACATAAATTGACAAAATCCCCCAGTAACTCAACTCGGTAAACCTTTACAGAGACATATGTACCATGGCTAAACTTACAGTATAGACATAAATCTTTTTTAATCAATAAGAACCCAATCGTAGTCAATCGTTGTCAGAGGATTAAATTGATTTCACAATACAAACGAACAATTAGATGTAGGTCCACCACAGACCCCAAGAAAATCAATGTGAGGTATACATATTACCACCTACTCTTAGAGGATAGTTTATTGGCAAAACACTCAACTGCAACAGATCCGGCATCCTTCCGACTTCATTGACATACATACACATGCAATGTATGAAATGCATGAATAGAGATATTGACTTCGAAAAGAAGGAAGAAATAGAATATGAATATGTTGCACCCATCGTCTCGCTGTCAAAAAGCTTTGCATGATCGCATCTTCTTACTACTGACTGAAATACCAGATATCATTAACAAATTCCTCGCTGGTTCCACTTGACTGGGATAGAGAATCCCTGTGTTGCAGAAAGCGAAGGTAAAGGAAAGGACCTACGGACACATGGCTCAAGCAGATGTCGGAGGAAAGTCGTGGAAACAAGTGCATGCCGCGTATGCAACATAATGACTTCAAACACGTAAAGTCTTAGAGTGATGAGAGTCACCGAATACGACACATCTGCTTCCCAGACAATTTGATGTACGGGTTAGAACTGACCTATGAATGTCTTACAGTTAACGTACTTGGGCTCAAGTAGTACAATGCTGTTGTCTGTCTTCCTTATTAATGAATCTGGAAAGGTCGGAGGCAAATATTTCCGCCTGTACGTGGATGGAGAAGGATAAAGCAAACCATATCATCCGCGCCCTAGGAAGCAATTTCGATAGAGCTGGATTCTTGTTGTCGCAAAATGATTTGAATGAGGAAAAGATGAAAAGACCATTCAGTTAGAGGGTATAATAATGAAAACATGTATTTGAAAATAAGTAGGTTTAAAGTTTTTGTCGGACACTACAATCATAAAAATATTGGATTTTTTTTTTATGAAAAGTCAAATTGTATTGGCCAAAAGGAAAGTGTCTTCAATGTAACTAACTGTATGTTAAATATATATATATAACACAATGTTGCAAGAAACTAGAAATGTGCTGACTTAGGAGAAAATGAGAAATGTGAAGGCGGCGTTAAAAAGAGAGTTTAACAAAAGGTTACTTAGGAGAAACGGATATATACCTTCTGCAAGCAAATTTCAGGTAACGTTCGAATTTGACACTCCCATGTAAAGCCCCCCATACCTATTCATTCCGAATACTGTGAATTGGATGCAAAATACCAGGACAAATCACCTTACAGACGTTAGGGATGTGCTTTTCAATGTTAACTTTCACAACCACGCACCAGACACGAAAGACCCATTCAACGCATCTTTCCGTATGTTGCCGTCACAAAGCTCTCCCTTCACGTTTTTTAGTTTCTCGCAAAAGTAAGTTTAAGGTACTATCGAATTAGGATCGAAAGACAGACATTAATACGTTGTTGATGTGTCGGTGATTTTAGTGTTTTAGGAAGAAATGTGGTCCTTGTACTATTAATTATAGTACTTTACGTTTTAATAAAACAAAAAGAACTAATTCTTTAATAAAACAAAAGAAAAAACTATGACTGTTCTGAGAGTTTAATTTACATGTCGCCATCACACGCCGAATGTAAGACATCAAACAGTAGTTGTAATTACTTGCAACTGGCAACTACTGTATATCTCAAATGACCTTGTATCCTTACAGAGAATGAAATACCCGTATAGTCCAGGAATCCACACGATGTATCATAAGCTTGTTTATTTTTTATAGCCATCGTGGAGCTGCGCATCTTGGAAACAATGGAACCTCTTGTAGCTTTGTAGTTTGGACCCAGCTTGGACCACTGAATGACTAGAATTGAACACATAACCTTGTACCTGAGGCTTAGGCATAGAATTGGATATCTATTTTAGATTGGTATGTTGGCCTAAGTTACAGTGACATACAAGATATGAAGGGGCGTTTGATCATAAAGTTTTGGAAAAGCTTGAACCGGAGAAAATCTTAGTACGGACTCACACGAGGAACAATGTGCACTGTGCATAGCAAAGAGCTTGAACCAGTAGAACTAAACTTAAAAATACAAGAAGAGATTACAAAGTCGAGTTGGGTTGAGAATAGAAAAATTTCCAATACCGAAAGGTTCAAGATTTGCAATCCGAGTAAGGTTGCTTAGATTGCAATGCAGAAAAATGGAGGCCATGAGCTCAGAAGTTATACTCCCGTGCAGATGAATGGAAGCGATGTGTCCTGAAGTTAGATTGCAATGCCCACGAATGGAAGCCATAGGTCCCGGAAGCATTGTGAATTCCGGCAGCTAATAGCGGTAAGGGAATGAACTATATATTTATTTAGAAAAAATACAAAAAATAAAAAAATAAATTAAAAATAATGTTTAATGAAAATTTGAAAAAGCATAGTGTTTTTTTTAAAGGAAAAGAAGAGTGGTTTATAGATAGTCTTTAACAAACCAAAAAAAACTAAAAAAATATTAGCTTTGAAAATAGAAAAGGAAGACAATAATTTTAAAAATAAGAATTCAAGGAAATTTGAAAATCAAATGTTCAATTTTGTTCTATATTCTTAAGTTTAAATTGAGCCTAGATTTTATGAAGATGCAGCAAAACAATACATTTGATACAAAACAATGAAAGAAGAAATGAGGGTAATTGAGAAGAGCAAAATTTGGGAACTAGTTGAGCTTCCAAAGGACAAAGAAGTCATACAAGTGAAGTGGATATACAAGAATAAGTACAATATGAATGGTAAAATTGAAAGGCATGAGCCAAAGCTAGTTTCTAAAGGGTACTCACAAGTCCCTAGAATATACTATGAATACACTTTTGCACCAGTTTGGATACAATAAGAAGAGTGATAGCATTAGCAACTCATAATAAGTGAAAAATTAATCAAATGGATGTTAAATCAGCATTCTTGAATGGTTACATTAAAGTATAAGTTTATGTGCAATAGGTTTTGTCTACAGATTGAAGAAAAAAATATTTGGATTGGAACAAGCTCATAGAGCTTGATATACAAGAAGTAATAACTATATCCAACAACATGGCTTTATTAGAAGCTCAAATGAACCAAATTTATATGTGAAGAAGGAATTTGATCATATGTTATTTATTTTCTTTATGTATATGATTTAATTTTTACATGTAATAGCTCCAACATGATACAAGAATTTAAGCAACTAATGATGAATGAGTTTGACATGATTGATCTCGGATAATTGCACTACTTTCTTGACATGGAGATATATCAATCACATGATGATATCTTTATGTCAATCTAAGTATATCCAAGACATATTAAGAAAACTCAGAATGGACAAGTATAAGAAGGTGGTAACCCCAATAGGACAAGGTAAAAAGTTGAGAAAATAAGATGAGAGCAAGACTATTAATGGGACATGGTTTCAAAGGATGGTTGATAGTCTAATGTATCTTACAACTACCAAGTTGAATATCACTCTCATAGTAAATATTGTTTATATATTGATGAAAACTCCACGTAAAACTCTTGTGAGGGTAGCAAAAAGGATTCTTCAATATGACAAAGGTGTAATGGATCATGAAATTTATTACTCAATAGTTGAAATTTTGGAGCTAGTTTGATATTTAAATTCAGATTAGGCCATGCTAGATGTGCCTGGGATTTTTGTATTAATATTAAAGTTTTATAGGTATAGATTATTTTATAGGTTAAACATTGTTAACTAATTTATATGTAGTAAAAAAAATTAAAGACAACAAATGGTTTCTTATAAGATATACTATTCCTTTTATTTATAATTTTTTTTAATTAAGTTATTACCATGTTTTAAAAAAAACATTAGTTTTTAAATATATTTTCACTTTCTATAATTTATTATATTTTTTACTCTTGTACTTTTTTAATATATATAATTGTTTATATCAATAGCATAGTAAAAATTTTGAAATATTCAATCTAATTTTTTTTATAAATGCTTTTTCTCTTACAATTAATAGAAAAAAGAGGATCTAAATCTATATTATTTTACCTTTTATCATTTTACCTTTTTTTTATTTTTTATAATTTATTATTTAAAAAAATTATAATATTTAAATTTTTATTAAATACATTTTAATAATAATATAAAAGATCCATATTCTTCAAGTAGATATGTATGTTGTTTAAGAAAATCTATGCTTAAATATTAAAGTTAACTTTGAGTAAAAAAAAATTGTTATGCATTCCTAGATGTATAATATATTTTCTCCTAAACAAATTTAAGATTCTAGTCATTATTGTAAAGCTATAACATGATTGTTTTTTTAATGTTAAAGTATTACGTTAAAATAAAAAAATAGTTTAGGAAATGTAATAGAAAATTTGTGGTAATAAAATACAAAAATAGTACAGGAGATGTAATAAAATAATATTGGAGATGTAATAAAAATGGAGCATTCAAAATGTAAAAATATTATTTCAACTATAAAAAAGTAATTTGAAATGATTTTCTTGTGTAGAGCAATTGGTGAAAATCTTGGGTATTTGTAGAGGCTTGTTCCATTTTCCCTATGTCCACGTTGTAGATATAAGATATAGGGTGCAATTAGGAATGTCTGTGTGCTGGTAAAGGCCAACAAGGTTATGCTGGTAGAGGCCAACAAGGCTCCATTCCCCCTGTGTCCACCCTACTGATACTCAAATGGTCGTGTGGTATGTCCCTATTGATAAGTGTAGCTCTCGGCCTTACGAGGGGTCATGGTTGGGAGGGGACTGCTCATCCCTATGAGTCGATCTTACAAGGTTCAAACCACGGGGTGAGCGAATGTGTGAGGGGGTGGGTGTGTGGTGGTTGTGTGTTAAATTACCTATTGATAAGCATAGCTCTCATATTTATGAGGAATCATGGTTGGGAGGAGACTACTCAGCCATGAGCATTGGTTGTAGGGGTTTCTCTCACTAACCAAATAAAAAAACAAATAATTTGAAATAAATGTATTGTTATTCATTTGGATTTCACATGAAATTAAACACAATTTCTTTATTATTATTATCCTATAAGGTCTCATTCAATGAAAAAGATAAATAAATTTTGCATACAAAATAGTAATTATAAGAGTTTATACATAACAAAAAATTAGTGTACTAGTAACTTAATTGTTATGCTTATCCCTCTCATAATGTTAGAGCAAGTTGAGATTAACAAATTATACTGGAATCCTAGTTATGAAGGTTGTAGTAATAATACCATTTAATATTATAAAATTTGTTATCTAACTGAAGTAGTTTTAGATTAAAAATACAACCTATAACAAATAAATATTGATGATACTTATAGTTATAAAATTTGGTTGTGCTTTGATTGGTAAGAGATCAACAAGTTTAAGGTGACAATAAATTACCGAAGAAGGATAGTATAAAAATTAGAATTCAATCTATGAAAAATTAGGTAGAAATGCAAGTCATATTACTACTTTTGATTCCATAAAAAAATTGTCTTTCACCACATGTATGTGTGAGATATTAATTCTAAGCTTCAATAAAATTTTAAACAAGTTTTAGTATGCTAAAACTTATATATATATATAGTTTTTGCTTTATAAGAGAGATTTGGCTATATACATGAGTAATTTATAACTAAAGATATTTTGTATAGGTTAACTATAAAGTGGTATTAATAATGATTTGTATCATTTTAAAACTTAATACTTAATTAGAGTTTTATTCAGTAGAATATGAACTATAATAAGGTAAATATTAAATTTTGTATCATAATATGAAATGGCTGGATCATGTGAATTTTGGTTTTGAAATGGCTGGATCATATGAATTTTGGTTTTGATTGCTAATAAGTTAAAAAAATTTAAAATAATAAGAATATCATTACTAAATAGCAATGAAAGAAAATAATAAAGGTTGGATACTCTTTCATACTTTATGGACCATGGGCATAATAATATTAAAGTATACTTGCACTTATGAAAATAATACTTAATGTAGTTGCATTAAGGAGTTGTCTACTTTACTTAGTTGATTTTACATTAAACAATATAATATATAATAGGTGTAACGGTATGATACTTTTACATAATGTATAGGCATGTAGTTTACTTTACTTGAATGCTCTTATGTAAAAAGATATAAATCAAGACCGAATTATTAAATGCTTTATTATGATGTATTAATATGAAATGATGTTCAATATAAAAAAAATGATGAACCATTTAATTAGATATAAATCAAGACCAAATTATTAAATGCTTTATTATGATGTATTAATATGATATGATGTTCAATATAAAAAAAATGATGAACTATTTAATTTTCATAGTAACAATATGAGCATTTCTGTAATATAAGTAGATAACAAGATAAAAAATAATTAATAATTTAAAAAATACATTATTAAAAAAATAATTAAATAAAATAAAAATAATATAGCTGCATAGAAGTGGGTTATTTGTTTTTTAAAATTTATTTTTATTTAAATTTTTTTTTTGGTTCGTGGAA
Source organism: Wollemia nobilis (assembly GCA_028583015.1). Taxonomy (NCBI): domain Eukaryota; kingdom Viridiplantae; phylum Streptophyta; class Pinopsida; order Araucariales; family Araucariaceae; genus Wollemia; species Wollemia nobilis. The sequence continues at coordinate 29,533,058 of JAQPPZ010015413.1, forward strand.
AACGCCTCTTTGGAAGTGCCACTTTCCATTAAGACCCATAGGGTATTTTATTAAAAATAAATTCATTGAATAAAAAAATAAAAAATAAATCAATTGAATAAAAATAAATAAAATATGAAGGTTTTAAAAGCTTTAAAAATAAACAAAATTCTGAAATACATATATCTTTTTAAGATATAAACATATAAAATTATGATTAAAGTATATAATAAAGCTATAAATTCATGGTTAAAAGAATAAAAAACAAATAGTTATTTATATAACAAATTTTTTAAGCATATAATTATAAATATAAATATAATTATAAATATAAATATAATTATAATTATAATTATAATTATAATTATAATTATAATTATAATAATAATAATAATAATATATTGATGAAGTTGTAAACTTAAAAATATAGATTAATTGGGTATCTATCATAACTACTATAATAAAATGTGATTTAATTTATAAAAAAAATTATTTATATTGAAATCAATTAATTATATAAATATTATTATTATAAAAATATAAACTAATTAATTTTATGTATAAACTTTGTTAGTAATATTTTATGTTTTTCAAATTATTTTTTAATTATAAATATAATTTTTTATAATATAATGATAAAGGAAAAACAAAATTAATTTAATATAAAGAAATTTTATAGCAAAAATAAACAAATAAATAATTGAATCTGTAATACAGGAAATAAAAAAGAAAAACACTGATTTTTACTCAGCTGAATTCATTTCAATATTTTAGTTATAATTTTAATTTTATTCATTATTAAATATTTTAAAACATTTTTAATACAATAATTTAATATTAAATTTTTAATGTAAATTAATTTATTTTAGTAAAAATATGTTAAATTTAAATAAAAAAATTCTAATATTTTTTTATTTTAAATAAAAATAATATTAATTAATAAATATTTTAAAAAATATTTTAATTCTTGAAAAGATTAAACATAAATTTATATTTTATTAATCTTAAATTCCCGTTTTCTTTTTATTCTAAGAAATCAAGGTAAAAAGAAAAATTTAACCGCTACCATTCAAAAGATCAAAGTTTTTGTTCTTTGATGCGGTTGTATTTAAAGTATCCTTACAGTATTAAAATATACAAGAGTTATTTATAATAGAGAACATTGCAAAACCAAAAAAAACTATATAATTATAGGGGCGTCAAGGGTGAGAGCTAGAAATTTAAAATTGTGTGAAGCAACAAGGGTGAGAGCTAGAAATTAAAAAATGTGTGAAGCAACAATAATGCTGATAACGATAGTTTAATGTTTAGGTTTTCAGGAGATTGTTTTAACTTCCAAAAGTCCAATATTCAAAGGTTTAATTAGCTTTATTTAACTTAAAAAATTAAAGTTTATAATAATAAAACTATTAAAGAAAAGAAGAGTAGTTAGCACCGCAAAGGCCTTTTTAATACTGGATATGCAACAGCATTTTAATAGAATGAATTGCATCATATATGCACCAAATTTTGCAAAGACAACTGGGAATCAACGTTTTTGTCTTCTATCATGCATACTGAACGTCAGAAGTAGAGAGCAATATGTTATTCACAGCTTTTGTTGTCATCTATCATGCATACTTAATATCAGGAATGAGGTCGAGAGCAATATGTTATTCACAGCTTTAAAACAAGGCTTGTTAGATATTCAAGGATACCAAGCAGACTGTACCCATCCTCCTAAAAGGACGAAATGTTGTCTAAAGCTATCTTCTGGTTATGATTTACAGCCGAAATGGTAAAACTGTTTATGCAGTTACTCTCGAGCTTGTAAATATGGCCTGCTAAAGCATATATTTTGTATGTAAATAAAAGAAGAAATAAAGGCTACATGTTTTATGTTTTGAACCGGTCAGTGTTACGTACCTTTTTCTTCATATTCTGAAGCAAAGCAACCTCTGAAAGCTAAAGACAACCGAAACCAGAGGTTTTCGGTTCAGAAGAGAAAATAATATGGTTGGACGCGACTCTTGATCCGTATATAAACAATCCTAAGGCCTTACTTCAAATATACTGACCGTAATTTCTGAGCACTGCGCTGTGGAAGCTTTTATTGCCTCAGAAACTCGCCTTCGCTTAAAGGAATGTCGAAAGCGATGGCTCCTGCCAGCGGCAGCAAGGAAGAGCCGTTCCTCGCGAAATGTGACCAATCCCCGCCCCTGACACGACACGTCTACCGAAACAGCCAATCAGTGGCCGACACGGACGACAACCTGCGACTATCGAAAGCAGATCAACAACGAAAATAATGATGGACCGGCTTTCGTGCCTCGGATAAGCATAAGGCTCCTAAGCCTCCAACAAATAACGTGAGTCTTTGGTGCGTGTTCTGCAAGACACACAGGACAGCCAAGCTGTATGCCATTTGATTCTTGGTCAGAATAAGAATATAAATAATATCTCTATTGTTGGTACGTAGCCAGCAAAACCTAAGTCAAGCGGCTAGAGGCCTAAGGGTTCCAAACAAACTGTATCCATGGCTTTAAATTATTATTCGACCTCCCAATCCTCCTCGGAAAATGCATACCATTATTGGGATCTCCTTTCCTGAAAAACTGAGTTTCCCTGTGGAGAAACTTAACAGTCTGAATTTATTATACGAGTCAAGATAAGCTTGATGTGAAATACCTCAAATTTAGCCAGCACAGCTAAATTTGTTCGTATATTGTCATAAAAACGTTAACAAACCTAACTAGCCAGACGAATCGTCCTTCAGATTTGTAGACCTGGACCGCAAAAGCGGCCATATTGAGCGTTAGGCAATATTAGGCAATATCTTACATCGATTCTTCAAAAAAAGAATACAATCTTTAAAATTTGTACTCACGCTTTAAAATTTTCACCATTTTTGCGAATATTTTTGGTTATCCGGACAAAACTACAAACCAAGTTTCTGGCAGAAACATGATCTACACAGCCTGATTGTCACACGGCTGTCAGAGTTTCTTTAAGACTGTTTCTTATTTTATCAGATATTTCAAGAATGGTTTGCCTGCTACATTTCTTGTTATTTTTCTTAAGAATTTGAAGCACTCATTTATGGAAGCTCTATATCCCATAGATTTTTTCGTTTATCATTACTTTCGGAAATTTCTGAAGCGCAGCTTCAACGAATCCCGAGAAGAAAACTTTTAAACAATATAAATATCTTCATTACTTTCTCTCAATTTTCAAGCACAGCTTCATCTAAGGCCAAGACCGGCCGAAGCTTTCTATGAAAGAAGTTTCTTCAATCGTCATTAGTTTCTAATAAATTTTGAAAGCGCGGCCTTAACAAATGCGGAGAGGGAAATTGTAAATCAGAAAAACATCTTCCTCCTCCATTATTTTCTCTCAATTTTGAAGCACAGTCTCATCTAAGGCCAAATTTAAATCAGATAAATATCTTCCTCCTCCATTATTTTCTCTCATATTTGAAGCACAGTCTCATCTAAGGCCGAGACCGTAGCTTTCCGTGAAAGAAGTTTATTCTTTCGACACTATTTTTTCAAAAAAAATTGAAAGCACGGCTCATCCAAGGCCGGGAGAAAAGATCTCCATCAAACAAATTTCTTCTTTCAACAAAAACAAAAAAAAACAAAAAACTCAAACAAAACAAACCGGCGGTCAAAATTTATTTCGCTGTGACTCCACAAATTCATGGACCATAAAAAGAAAGAAGAGAAAAACAATCACACGGTAGAAAAGTCATACCCGGCGCTACCAAACTCGTAAACTTTGCCTCTGCTGGAAAATATTATTAGTGCAACCTCCGCATCGCACAACACCGAAAGTTCATACGCCTTTTTCAGTAATCCGTTCCGCCGCTTCGAGAACGTAACCTGCCTGTTTATCTTGTTCTCGATCCGCTTCAACTCCACCCTTCCCCTCCCCATTCTCCTCTTATTTAATAATTCTCTTCCTTTCTCTCCTCTTCCTCTCCCAATTTCAATCCCTCTTCTCTTCCTTCTCCCAGAAGAACACTGTAAAAACCATACGCACAATGGCTGTGCTTTCGCTCTCAATTTCTATATCCAGACCTGCCCCGCACCACGCTTTTCACCATCACTCATTAAATTTCGATCCATAATGGAATACAGTGTACATACGCCAGACAGTGCCCTTACCTCTGATAATGGCAAAGCTAATTTAACCTAATATCCAACATTATACCATATATGAAAATCTCCTCCACTCCTTTACAGCCCTCCATGACCGTAGTTTCCAAAAATAGTTAAATTTTTAATGAAAACCTAAAACAAAAATTGCATCCAATCGCCATTCCCATTAAACTAAATTTAATTCTCTGCCCATGTGGTGACAGCATATATACGTGTCGTTTAACGTACGCCGCTGCACTCTGTCGTCGACTATTCTGTCGCATTCCGGCATTTGTCCTCTCTCTCTCCATTCATATAATGCCAATGACCCCAACGCTTTCATTCCACACGCTCCTCCCCTTGCACGGCTTCCGTCATATATAGGCCGGATTCCGTTAATCTGACCTTAAATTATCGACGTAACCGGACCGTGGCTAACTAGAGGTTAAAACTGATAAAAGAGTTATCACTTTCCGTTCGACTTCCTCTAATTGCTTCCGCCTTTTTCAGCGGGGTTAAGACAGACGGTGAAGGATTCGTGCCGTATGAAATACTTTTCAAAGTTACCCTTGAAATGGGCAAACAATCCCTGCTATGGTTTTCCTTTTTAGGGGAAAGCTTTAAATTGATGATAGATTTTAAAAATTTAACCGTCGTAGAGAGTCCTTGCTTGCTCCTGACTCTCCTACTAGATCATAAGTGATTATGTTTTTTTTTTTTTTTTTTTTACATGGTGGAATTGGTAGCCGCCACGAATCCGTGGCAGGCTGTTGGCCGCCACAGTATTTTGCGCTGTCTGCCCCAGATCGTTCAGTCCGGCGAGGCCCGAGATTTGAACCTTGGACCTTCGCCCCCTTATGGGGTTTGGATGAACCAATTGGTCTACCCCTCGGACCTATCATAAGTGATTATGTTGGACAGTTTTATTATTTTAATTTTTTTTAATAGATAATCAGATTGGTAAAAGTGTTAGGATTTTTATGAGGGTTTCAATTTTCTTGCACCAGAGGTTTGATTTGGTTCTTCCATCATTACTTAACTTTTAATAATTTTCAATACTATCTTTTTTTAGTTGTGTTTAAATGTATTTTCAATACTACTTTTTGAGGTTTGAATTTGGTTCTCCCATCATTTCTCAACTTTTAATAATTTTCAATACTATCTATTTTTTTAGTTGTGTTTAAATGTATTTTCAATACTACTTTTTTAGTTGTGTTTACAATGTATATAAATATTACATTAATGTAGTTAATGAAAAATTATATAGTTGAAGATTAACATTTTTTATCTTTTATGTTAAATATTTATTTTTATTTTTTCTTATTTAATATTAATATTAATATGTTAAATATTTATTTTTATTTTTTCCTCTTTAATATTAATATTAATATGTATGGAAGTTTAGTGTGATGGTTGGTAGGTTCGTTTAATTTTCATTGAGTTTATAATAAATGATGTGATACAATTAAGCTTGTTTTAATTCTATATGATCATTAAAAAAATTTAAACTTTTCAACCTATTCAAATAAATAAATATATATATAAACAATATTCAAAACATTTTGATCATAATGGGATACTAAGAAAATATATAATTAATGGGTGAAAGTAGATAGAAAATGCGATGAAAAATAATTATTCTTTGCTTGCAATAAAGATAAGGTCAGTAGAATGAAAATTTAACCAATATCTTTGTAACACTAAATGTAATTAACAAGTAGATTTCATGATTTGGTGTGGTGGGTTTATAGGACTTGATGAAATAAAAACACTTGAATAAAATCAATAAAATATCTAAATTATTTAGATGGACATTGGATAAAAACATTAATGTAAAAAGACCTTTCCATATTGTTGAAATTTGTAAATGGGTTGTTGTCCTCTAATATAGTTGCTATCTACTTTCTACTTTGTTTTATTCATTCTTTTATGTTTTTTTATGTGTGGTTTGTTCTCCTCAAAGATCATATCTATCTTATACATTCTCCTGTTTCAAGTTTGCTCTTGTTAGTAATAGGGTCTATTGTGTACCATCTTCTTCATATGAATTAATGTTATGATCCCTCCTCTAAAGGGAAATTTATTCAAGTCTTTGTAGCACTAAATGATATTAACAAGTAAACTTCATGATTTTATGGGTTTATTAGACTTGATGGAACAAACACCTATGTAGGTTATTTTTATTGCATGTAGGTCAGTAATAGTTTTGATACTTTATTCCATGCCTCTATGATTGTTGTCACTCATGTTGGTGTGGGTGATGATAAACTACAACCTTATCCATATGTGTTACTTCCTTTGACACTTCAACCTTTTGTCCTTTATGTTATTTTTTATATGGTCCTTTTTCAATTCTTCATCATGCATTTCTTTCATGTGCCCACTTAGAGGGAAAATTCTCATAAGGCACTTCATTGGCAAAGATGATTGTAATACAATACTTGATATGATTGATTATTCCTTACAATGACAAGATCCTTCTTTACATACTCATGACTAATGCTACTTTCAAGAGGGTATAATCCTAATCCTACTCAAGGTGTAAACCTTTAACCAAACTATTATTATAATAATATTCCAAGATAATAGTACTTGCTTTACGTGTGACCCATGTCAATTATCCATAACACTATATATAACACAATATCATATCCCTAGATATATATCCCCACATACTAGACCTTTGCAATAAAATAACTAAAAATTAGTAAATTCAATAACAAATTCTAAAATAACAACAATAAAATAATATACACAAAAATATTCATAATAAAATTAGGTTTAAGAATAATAAATCCAATAAAGTATCATAGATATAGATTCCAAGTCTCAAAAATAATCCAAGCCACTTGTAGAGGGTAACCAAAGTCTCATTAGCAACTTTGTGGGGAAGAAATGATTACAATGCAATCCTTTATATGATTGATAATTCCTTATACTGACAAGATACCTTCATCATGTAGGAATTCACAATATTTTTTAGAAATGAACAATAGCAAACCATTCATTCAAATATTACACACAAAAAAAGGTAAATTGAGGAGAAGAGAGACACAAAGATTTTTGTGGCACCCATAAGCACCATAAATATCACTATACAATCCATAGATTAGATTACATAACACTCTAATTAGCAATTATAATCTTAATGTATTCTACATCATATTTTTTTATTTATTTAGAAGATGTAATATAGTCCTCAATGTTATGAAATTAACTAGTTTAATAGAAGAAAACTTCATCTCCAAGTGTCTTACTTTAGTAGTATTAATATTTACAAAAATCTCATGTAGTTTTGACAATATCTTTGTAGAATCACTCTCCCATGTATTGTGGAAGAATAAATTTGGTTCAATTAGCAATTAAAACAGAGCTTAAGCCTCTTCTACTTATTGATAGTGAATTTAATCAAGAACAATAGTTTTATCCTTCTAAAATATGCACCACATATTTTTACTTAATAGTTTTATCCTTCTACTTATTGAGCTTGTAGACACCAAAACAGCACCAATCCGATTATGTGACCGCAAACACTGATCGCTTTGACAAACACAGCCCCCAGGGAAGCCCTCAGAGGTTAAACAGTGGTCTTAACCACTTTCATAGCAATTTTGTAAGGTCAAGAAGCAATTTGGCACACTTGGACACTTTGCCCAGTATTCGTCTCACCCAGGGATGAATTCAAAATAGAATCCATCCCACCCCAGGACGAATTCTGAATCCGTCCCTGGGTGGGACGAATTCTAAGCTTAACGGGCAAAAAGACAAATGGCGCCAAGTGGCAGCCCGAACGAGTCGATTGATGACTCCTGCATTGCATGCGTGTGTAGGTGGACAGAGGGGCCGTTAGAAGACTATCACAAAAGGCATTTATCAAAGCCCAAGTCAACGGAGGACTCCCCTCCCTCATGGGAAGACAAGACTGCCACATGGCGCCTATGACCAACACATGGCATTTGTGCTTCCCTCCCAAAAGAGACCCCATGGGTCTATAAAAGGTGGGACTTTTCTCACCCAAAAGATACAAAGTTGAAGGAGTTTTCAAGCAACGAAGTGCTGCTCGAGTTGAAGACCCACTTGCATCCCTTTTGGTTCACCTTCCCACATCCACCAATCTCTTTTGCAAGGGAGGTTGTTGGGTGGCTTTTGGAAGCTTGAATCGGACCCAAATCCAACACATGGACACCTGAACCAACCAATTCGCCGACCCCCCAATCCTAAGAGGTTTTGGGCCCATCCCTAGTGGATTGGCGTCGAAATCAAGTGCCAACGATGGGAGGCCCACTTGGGCACCCCCGCACTTTCTAAGTTTTAGAGCATTCTAGATTACTTTTTCAGGTTGCATTTTGTGTTATCATGTTTGGTTAACTCATAGCTGCAATTTCGTAACCTTTGGTCAGATTCTAGTATGTTTTGTGTCGCTTTGTTGTTTCACCGACTTGCAGGAGGCGAGATCAAATTCCCGAGGGTAGAGGCCAAATTGGGAGAATCCGACCATCCGGGTCGTCCCAAAATGGCCCCAATTACATAACCCCTTGTTCGTAGGCATTTTGGAGGCCTCGAGAGTCGACATTGGAGTGCGTCGGTCGGCTTCCCCAACAAGAAGAAATCGTCCCACCCGGGGACGATTTAGCGATAAATCGTCCCACCAGGGACGATTTCCACAACACAAGAATTCGTCCCACCCAGGGACAAATTGCTCGAGAAATCGTCCCACCCAGGGACGAATTCCAGTTGAAGGCAGATTGGCCAGCTGTCTCAGTGGCAATGGCCTTCTGGTAACATTTTCTGTCTTCTATCAAGTTTTTAGGCTATTTAGAATCATTTTGTTTACTGTTTAGATAAATGTTTGCATGCATCTTTTGATGATTTTAGAAGAACAAACACTTTTCACTTGCAGCAGGTGCTACTGACATATTCGTTGTTTCTTTGTTCGCAGGAGGAGCAACAGAGGTAAGGACTCATCAGCGTAAGCGACGGCATCGTCTTGGCCCGTCCATTCAAACGTGGGCACGTAGAAAGAGGAAGACTAAGTCACATATTGTAACAAATACAAATTTAACGCTCCTAGCCCCCAAAAAAGGAGGAGACGTCTATGTAACCGAGGATAAGATATTTGAATAAAGAGGGCTGTGATTTCTTTACATCTTTTCTTTCATTTTCAAATTGTCTCCTTTCTTCGTTTTTGTGCATAGGATTAAAGCGTTACATTTCGTCTTATGTTGCATAATTAGTGCTCCCTCTGCCCGGGATCTCGTGCTTTCAGTGGCGATCACGGTGGGACCCTGTTCCCTGTTTTTAAAATCACAAAAATTGATTAAATTTTTGTGTTTTGTGCTTGACAGGTACATTTTTTTGTTGCAGACTGCTATTCGTCTCCGCGTGGACGAATTCTATTCGAAATTCGTCCGACCTCGGGACGAATTCAAATTCGTCTCTCGGGAGGGACGAATTCTGTTCTGCAATTCGTCTCCCGGAGGGACGAATTCTCGCTCGTGGATTTTCGGAGCAAAAATTCGAAGCAACCGGAGCAGGCAGAGAAGAGGTAGGGATTTTTATAATCTCTTTTAAAATTTTTGTTTCTGTTTTCTGTTTCTTTGACTGTTTTCATTTTTATCCTGCATTGCATAGGAAAAGTCATTTATGCTTGTTTCATTTTCGTTAAATAAAATGAATCCCACACACTTCACGCAACAATTTTAAACCAAGGAGCTGGTCGTAAGACCCCAGCCCTTGATCAAGACCATTGGTGGATTTCATCACCACCTTGGCTTGATTTGCATCCATTTCTCGATTGTCAACTGTTGTTAGGCGTAAATCCTGACGAAGACAGACCGAGTGTCGCTGGGGTGATTCCCATGCACGCGAGGATAAGTTTTCTATGGTAGGTGCCATTAACAGGACAATCCCCCTTTCGTACCGCCTATGTACCATGTACCTTCTGCTCTCACGTACCTATAGTCTCCCTCTCGTAAGGGCGGGTATATAGAGAGGTTGGTATATCGGCCTGGTTGGTATATTGAAGGGGCTACCGTTTTGGGAGTTATATGAGCCGTCATAATGCATTTAAACGATCTTCAAAACCTAAAAAAACAAAACAAAACACCAAAATGCACTAAACCAGTTTAGGACACACCATTTAATCCTTAAAAGAGATAATCACGGTTTTGTGAATGTGTGTGCTTAATTCTGCTTAGTGTAGACAAAAAAAATCATAAACGAGATAAAAAATTATTTAGATAGCATAGAAGCACCGCAATGGTGTACACCCGCAATCAAGCCCAATCAAGGGCAAAAGCTTCGGAAGGTACACAAAAAGCAGGCACAAGTCGCCTTCACTTCAATCCCGAGGATTTGGTCATACCGCCTTATAGGTCTAACCTACAAAAGAATCCAATTCAGAATCCTCGGTGGGGTATGCCTATTCAAAGCAGCCCCTTTCGGGAAGATGCCTTACATGTAGACCTTGACATAAATAGAGAATCACCTCTTGAAGTTAGGCATGAGTGGCCACCGCGTGATGAAGCGCTAGACAGGCACACCATCCATTTGGAGGGGCAACGTGGATATGGCGTCCCTTCTTTACCTATCATCAGAACAGAGAGACCAAATCCGGAGCGCAGGGCTCCTTACATAGGGCGACCTAACTCCGCCCACCCCCTTTACACCCGTGAAAGGGAGTACGAGGAAAGCCATCGCATTCCTCGAGGGCAACAAACAACGTGGGAACCTTGCATTTCCACACCAGCAGGATATCATGATCACCCCTTGAGGCCGAAACCTCGAGCACATACCGCTTACCTCGACAGAGGGAAGCGACCCATTGAAACCTTAGACCAACAAACTCGAGGTAAACACATAGAAGAAACATTCGAACCTCCTGAGCAAAATAGGGTAGACCAAATTGACCCAGTTGTCGCCAGATATACCGCCCGTCAAGCCCAAATCATGCGGCTTAAACAAAGTCATCAGGAGATAGAGTATCGACACCGCTTGGATAGAGAGCGCATGCAACGCAAAGCGGATGAGTTACGCTATGAAATACCTGAGAGGGGGCCAACCCCTCGCATCCAAAGAGCTGAACAGTATGAGAGGCGTAATCCGTTGGTGCAGGACAGGTCTCCACGACCTCGTCAAGCTTTGCCTCCAAGACCTCATAGATTCGAGAGGGAGGCAACTCCCCGAAACAATGATGGGTACCTTCAGCAAGAGCTTGATCAGGGTCATAGGTTTCGCCCAGAGACTCCTCAAGAATTTTATGAGGAGTATGAACCAAAAGAGGAATATGTTGAAACTCCCCATCAAGGCAGGAAGGATGCCATTCGGCCACCCCTCCATAGGCCTCCAGTTTACCGTAACTTGCAACAAGAGCGAACAAGAGAGGAAGAAATAAAATCTTCCGATGCATACCAAGCGCTATTGGAGCGTTTGGAGTCTGTGGAGACAAAAGTCGCTTGGGCATCAAAAACCCACATTACGTCTACTCCGCAGTAATCCGGTGCATCCCTCAGTGCCTACACCTCTTTACCCCGAACACTTCAAGTTGCCTCAATTGGCAGTTTTTAAAGGTGAAGAGGACGCACAAGAACACGTTACATGATTTCTAAGCCAATGCTTTGGCATCCAAGATAATGACGCATTGTTGCTTAGAACATTCATAACCACATTCGTAGGCCCTGCCTCGGATTGGTTCACACAACTGCCCAAACACAGCATAAGCAATTTAGATCAATTAGTAGACACGTTTCTTGAACGCTTTGCCTTCAACACAAGGAAGAAGGCATCACTAAGTGATTTAGCGAGCCTCAAGCAATTTGAAGAGGAAACAATGGCAGCGTACGGGAATCGATGGAGAGATTTGCTTTCTAGGTTACCCTACCGTCCTCCTATGTCTGATCTCACGCAGATGTTCGCAAAAAGTTGCTTAAAATCAATCTCTGGTCTATTGTTACTGTGACAATACGACAACTTAGAAGAAGCTTTGGCGCAAGCCGAGTCATAGAAGAGATTAAGATAGGCGAAGGCGCAATTGCCAAGCCTAAGAAGAAAGAGTGGAATAAAACCACTAAAATCGGGACAACGCAACCACAACACGCTGCAGTCAACCAAGTTGCGATAAATGTTCCCGCGCTCGTGCAAGAAACACGGCCTCAAAAGGCTAACTACCGGGCAAGTGCCTCCCGCTTATGAAAGAGATAATAGAAGACAGGAGCAAAATTACCCGCGTCGCCCTAGGCAAAATTTCACCCCATATGCGGAGTCTAGGGACTCCTTATTTGACCGCTTGTCAGCGGCAAATTTAGTCACTCTATCGGAAATCCAAATTATAGACCCTAACATTCCCAAGCCTAGGGGGTACAGAGAGGAATTGTATTGTAGATTCCATAGGCGCAGAGGACATGACTTGAATGGGTGCTGGAAATTCAAAGACCTAGTCCAGGATTTGATCGACAATAGAACATTAGTTGTGGACAACCCCATCGCACCAAACAACCAACAAATGGGGGTATTCAAGGACCCCTTGCCAACCCACGAGGCACAAACAAAACCACTCCAGATTAACGAGGTGCGACAAGATCTTCCCACACAAGGATTTGTGGGAATGATTAGCATAGTAACAAGGAACAGAAGGTACCCGACAACTGCCCCCAAGGTAGCTACGAGGGAAGTTTCGGCAACATCGCATCCTCAACAACGCCCAACGCAGTTACCTCCACCTAGACCTGAGGTCACGATACGAACCAAACTCACGCAGAGTTTGTGGACCACGTCGGCTAGGCTGTCCATCTACGAGCTTATTCAACAATCAGCTCCCCATAGAGAAGCTCTTATGGACATTTTAAAAGCCATTGAATTACAACCCCATGAGGCAAATTCTTTCAACGCCTTCGTGGGACATGTGAAACAATGTACGGAGCCGATCATCACATTCAGAGAAGATGAGGTCAAAACGATATCAAATGACATGGCAGATCCACCCCTGCACGTTATCGCACGGGTCAACGGGATTCCGTACAAGAGAGTGCTGATAGATACCGGCTCGTCCAAAGAACATCATAACCACTACAGACCTTGAAGCATTTGAAGTCGCCGACCTCTCACATCACAGACCTCCACGTACACACTACGAGCTTTTAACGATGCAATATGCTCGACAGTCAGCACAGTCGTTCTGCTAGTCCAGGTAGGACAAAAGTCAATACCTACACTGTGCCATGTGTTGGAAGGTGAAATGGCTTATAATATACTGCTAGGGCGGCCTTGGATCAGGGATATGAAATGTGTCCCTTCGATCGCCCACCAATGCTTGAAGTATGCTTATGAAGGAGAAATACATGTAGTCCCAATGGACTTAGAGCCCTTCAAGTATTGCAATGCGGTACAATTCATACCTCAATCGACCCTCCCTTCAACGCATTTGGATTTCCAATTAAATCCATCTAAACAAGGTCCAATACCGCAGGCACCACCGGTGGCCAACAAGGCAAAATCCCGGCCAGGTGAGACTTCATCATCGGCTCCTTCATCATCAATGCCACCTATCATGGCCCAACAGAAGGACAAGGGAAAACAAATCATGGAAGAGGTTAAGCCCTTAGAAGAAAGGTTGCCCACAATTTCAACAATAACAATAGAGGAAGCGCCCAACGCAACGGAAACCAAGATTCCAGAACCACCAAACATGGAATGGACTCGGGAAGGACTACCGTTTCCTCCCACCCAATCATCAACAATCATCGTTGAAATGGCCGAGACAGGCCTGGGGGAATACTTAGTGCAAAATGTTGTGGCAACCCCCACACTGGAGTTAGTACAAGACATGGGAAGACCTCGCCTTCCCATTGGAACAATCGTCCCTCTAGGCTACCCACCGAACCAGAAAAATTTTGTGTATGGGGGCTTTGATCATGGTCTTGAACCATGCCAAAAAAAGGAAACAGACGAAGAGCCTTTTGTTGAAAACATCAATTATCTGACAAACCCAGAATTTGCCCTAAAATATCTCGGCCAATGCAATTGGCATGGATACGGGCTCGGCAGATATGAGCAAGGGATGCGGATCCTTTGCCAACCAAGATATCAGATGCCATATGACAAGTCGGGGGTAGGGTTCAACCATCCCCTGCCATTAGACATCTTGGTTGAAAATATGCAAGGCCTAGAAATAGGCAACAAGGGGGGATTGGCATTGGGTCCTTATGCCAATCCGAATACGGAATACACATTGGGAGACTACCTCCCATGGTCAACAAACACCCCCGGCAAACAATAGTAATCCCTCTTCTTTGCTAGAGAGAGGCGAAAGTTCGGAGATTAATCCTCAAAGAGAACATCAACGGCTGCCGGACATCTTTCGAAACTGTTCCCCTTAGAGGTTCCAGGATGAAATAACATAGTCTCAAGAGAATCGGGTCCCTCCACTAAGAGTGGAACAACCGCAATGGGACCAGATTAATTCACCGGAACAGGAAGAGTCCTCAACGTCGCAAGCAACAGATGTCTGAAGAGAATGAACAATTTTGGATCTATGAAAGTGATTCGGAAGATGAGACCGAGATGAACTATCTCGGACATGCACGACAAAATCATCGCGCTCTAACTCATGAAGATCTAATGGGACAGATGGATATACTGTTAGGACATGAATGGCACATAGACCCAGCGAGGTGGGACCAAGTGTTAGACCTATGGCTCCAAATTCAAGATGAGCATCGTCCACCTCGAGATCCCATCATGACAAGCAGTGCCGAGGGAAGACCCCGCCTTCCTTTTCACACATAGAGATGAATTTGCACCTAGAGAGGATCCATTCGTGCCCGTTCCCGTAGAGCCAGATCCAGAGTATAGGGAACATCTAAAAGAATCAAGTCATCACACCCGCGGTTCTGGAGACCAAATTCATTCCATCCACATGATCTCCATTGATTTGACCGCACCCATCCGCAATCCGACCGATCCATCATGGTCATTGCATCTAGACATGGATGCCATCGACTGGGATCACGTCAATTCACCATTGTCACCATCAGAGTACTGGCCTTTCGGTGAAATGCTTCATTTTACCCCAAGGACAACTCAAGATATTTTTCAAGCTGAAGAGGGACCCGAGGTTCCAAACACAGATCTTAACTCAGCTGATGATATCCATTTAATCCCAACTCCACATCGGTTGGAGGACGGATCTCACATGTCAGTCGAGGAGACGACTGACGTAGACATCGACACAGATCCAATGAATCCATGGATTCTCAAGTTGGGGGTAAGCCTTTCCCCCGAAGAGCAAGCCGAATATATTGCCCTTCTCAAAGAGAAGAAGGAAGTTTTTGCATGGTCGTACAAAGATATGCCAGGGCTAGACCCGCGACTAGTCATGCACAATTTAACGCTTGATCCGAAAATCAAGCCTCTAAAGCAAAAACTAAGAAAGATGCACCCAACAAGTGGCCTTGATGGTCAAAGACGAATTGCAAAAGCTGTTGGATGCACAATTTGTCATCTCGCGTGGATTATCCGCCATGGTTGTCCAACATGGTTCCCGTCAAGAAGCCCGACGGGAGGATTCGCATATGCACCGACTTTCGAGACCTAAACAAAGCGAGTCCTAAGGATGATTTCCCCTTGCCAAGCATCGACGCATTGGTAGACGCTACAACAGGTCATGAAATGCTCTCCCTAATGGACGGTTTCTCAGGATACAATCAAATTCGTATCAATCCCGAAGACCAACTCAAAACGGCATTCACAACGCCTTGGGGGACATTTTGCTATAAGGTCATGCCTTTTGGCCTTAAAAATGCTGGCGCTACATACCAACGTGCTATGACGTATATCTTCCACGATTACATGCACAAAACTTTGGAAGATTACATGGATGATTTGTTAGCCAAGTCTCTCTTGCGCTCAGATCATCTCGGTGACTTAAGCAAGATTCTCGATCGCCTCATAGAGCATAAGGTCGATCGAATCCCAAGAAGTGCGTGTTCGACGTCACATCTGGAAAACTCTTGGGTTTTATAGTCTCAAAGAGAGGCATCGAAGTGGACCCAAACAAAGTCAAGGCAATCCTTGAAATGGCTCCCCCAACCACTATCAAGCAACTCAAAAGTCTGCAAGGAAAGGTCGTGTCGATTAAACACTTCATAGCGCAATTATCTGACAAATGCCGACCAATGAACAAATTATTGCACAAGGGGGTCACATTTCATTGGGATGACGAGTGCCAATTAGCCTTTGACGAAATCAAATAGTACCTGGCTTCACCGCCAGTATTGGCACCACCTAGACCAGGTGTGCCGTTCTACTTATACATCTCGACATCGAGGTGGCACCGGGAGCAATGCTAGCCCGGAAGAATGAACTTCACAAAGAACAGGCTACTTACTATCTTAGCCGCACCCTGGTCAGTTACGAACTTAACTATGCATATGTTGAAAAACTCTGCTTGGCAGTGGTGTTTGCTACCAAGAGGCTACGCCACTACATGCTGAGCAACACTACGTATGTTGTGTCTAAGGAGAATCCATTACGATACATGATGAGTCGTACTTATCATAGTAGTCGCACGGCGAAATGGATCATGTTGTTGACGGAATTTGACATTGAGTTTATTGGGCAAAAATCTATAAAAGGACAAGTCATAGCCGATCAACTAGCAGAGGCTCCTCTTGAAGACGATCAGCCTCCGGTCATAGAACTACCCGATGATGGGGTCTTCCATGTCTCGGAATCGCCGGATTCGATGAGCTCGAGTCTCGAGCCGACATAACCTTATTTTTCGATGGTTCTAAATGTGAGCAAGGTGGTGGCGTAAGAATTGTATTCTTCACACCGCGGGGCGCTCCAATGCCCCTCGTCATTTAAATTAAACTTCCAGTGCACCAACAACAATGCCGAATATGAAGCCTTGCTCCTAGGTCTTCAGACAGCAATCGCCATGAACATCAAAATATTGAACATCTTTGGCGATTCGCTGTTAATCGTCAATCAAGTCAAAGGGGTATATCAATGCAAATGCCCAGTTCTAAAGGCCTATAAAGCCCTCGTGGACAAATTCCTGGCAAAACTTGAGTGGTATGACATCGAGGCACTCCCTCGATCATCGAATCGTTTTGCGGACACAATGGCCTCCTTGGGGTCACTAATCCCGCAAGACCTTTTCGGTGATATAACAACCATTCAGGTCAAAACCTTATCGCAACCCGCGATGGAGCGTGCAAGCTCAGACTTGATGCTAGGAGTCCACATGATCCAGATCGAACCATCTTCGGATAAGTTCTTTCGAATCCGAGACTATTTGAAACGTGCCAAGCTGGGGTCTTTGTTTTCCCCCACTCCCATTAATAGCAACACAACGCTATTCTTACAAGTTCTATCCCAATCAGCATTTGTTAGGGAAGAACTTCAAAAGGGATCGGTTGTTCATACTATCGAGGTTTCTGATAAACAGGACTGGTATTTACCCATAAGAGACTACCTCAAGTTAGGTAATCTTCCCTTTGGATTGACGCACGCCGCAAAATGAACATTCAAACAAAAAGCGGCAAAATATGTCTTGATAGGAGACATTTTGTATCGTCGCAGCTATGACGGAATTCTTCTTCGTTGTTTGGACCAGCAAGAGTCCACTTGGGCAGTCGCCCAAGCGCACGACGGTACATGTGGTGGCCACTTCAGTGGTATGGCCATTGCAAAGCGCATTCTTTGCATGGGCTATTATTGGCCATCTTTAGAGCGAGATTGTTGCGCATATGTCAAGAGGTGCATGAAATGTCAACATCATGCCAATTTAATGCACGCACCTTCCCAGGCCCTACAGACAGTCCGGCTTGCTTGGCCATTTTCACAGTGGGGCCTCGATCTAATCGAAAAGATCTCCCTTGCATCGTCAGGCCATCACACGTTTATCATAACGGCCATAGAATATTTTACCAAATGGGTGGAAGCAATTCCGTTAACCTCAACGAAAGGACCCCGCATTGCGGAGTTCATTTTGCATTACATCATATGTCATTTTGGTATTCCATCCAAAATAATCTCGGATAATGGGCCATCATTCAAGAACAAAGACGTGCATGCTTTAACCACAAAGTACAAAATTCAGCACAACTTTTCAACACCCTATTATCCGCAAGCAAATGGGCAAGCAGAGGCGTCAAACAAAACGCTAGTCGCCATCCTTAAAAATACCATCGCAGACAGTCATAAGGATTGGCACATACAAATCCCACTTGCCCTTTGGGCTTATCGCACTAGCATTCGGACGCCCACTGGGGCAACTCCGTTTTCACTGGTGTATGGCTCAGAGGCAGTAATGCCTCTCGAGTTGGAAATTCCTTCCCTGCGCATATCAATGCAGGAGTTCATCGATGATAACACTGCACGGCAGGCCCGATTAGACCAACTTACGTTGCTTGACGAACGACACGTTAATGCTCTCGAGCACTTACGTATCTATCAAGAGCGGCTTAAGAAAGCTTACAACATGAAAGTTCACCTAAGAGACTTTCGGGTTGGTGATTTGGTTCTGAAGGAAAACCAACAAAACTCTAATTTGCCATCCCATATGAGGGACAAATTCGTGGCAAATTGGTTAGGTCCTTATGTCATTGATAGTAAAATAGGACCCGAGACGTACCGGCTAGCTTCTCTTGACGGTATCAAGGAAACAAAACCCTTGAATATCAGTCATTTGCGACCATTTCATATCTAAGAAAGCCATATCCCAAAAAAAAAAAAAAAAAAAACTCCAAGGATTATCGCAATCTCTTGGTCACCCAAAAAGCTCCAAGGATTATCGCAATCTCTTGGTCAATACAAAAAGCTCCAAGGATTATCGCAATCTCTTGGTCAACCCAAAAAGCTCCAAGGATTATCAAAATCTCTTGGTCACCCAAAAAGCTCCAAGGATTATCGCAATCTCTTGGTCACCCAAAAAGCTCCAAGGATTATCGCAATCTCTTGGTCACCCAAAAAGCTCCAAGGAAGATCGCAATCTCTTGGTCACCCAAAAAGCTCCAAGGATTATCACAATCTCTTGGTCAATACAAAAAGCTCCAAGGATTATCGCAATCTCTTGGTCAACCCAAAAAGCTCCAAGGATTATCGCAATCTCTTGGTCACCCAAAAAGCTCCAAGGATTATCGCAATCTCTTGGTCACCCAAAAAGCTCCAAGGATTATCCAAATCTCTTGGTCAACCCAAAAAGCTCCAAGGATTATCGCAATCTCTTGGTCAATACAAAAAGCTCCAAGGATTAACGCAATCTCTTGGTCAACCCAAAAAGCTCCAAGGATTATCGCAATCTCTTGGTCACCAAAAAGCTCCAAGGATTATCGCAATCTCTTGGTCAATACAAAAAGCTCCAAGGATTATCGCAATCTCTTGGTCAACCCAAAAAGCTCCAACGATTATCGCAATCGCTTGGTCAAAAAAATCAAGAAATTCAAAAAAACAAAACAACAAAAATCATCAAAAACAACAAAGATTTGCATCTCAATTCTAGGCATACTCAAATTCATCAAAAAATTCATATTCTCGCACCTCATCTTCACCTTCACCAAAAACAATCCATCAAAATTACAAAAATACATAGCTGCATTAAGCATTGCATCCATACATTGCATATTTGTAGTCATATAGGTCAAAGGCACCATAAGCCGCAATAGCTCGATAGTCCACCTTGTTCCGCATTGTCTCATGTTACAAAAACAACAAAAACACCAAGCATAACTTTTACCACACTACAGTCAGTGGTCTGGGAATGTACCAAGAGTTTTAGTGATTCAGTCATCATTTTCCTCTTTAGCCATGTAGTGTATCAAGTCGAACAGATTTTACGAAGGTAGAGTCATACTTGAAATACACCTTGTTACGTAACATCCCAACACAAATCAAAACACTAAAATTCCCAAATTGTGTGAACGAAAGACGAAACCTCCAAAATAATCTAGGTCACCACAAGCGAAACGGTTATCTTGCTCATCCCCCTGTGCGAATGACCCCTAGAATGCTTGAGAGTTGGCAAAAGGACAAGCATCCTCCCTACCCAATTCCCTAAGAATCCCTAAAGTTCTCAACAGTTGCAAAACACAAAAAATTTGCAAAATGTCAAAACTCCAAAATTTGACAAACTACAATGCACACATAAAAAGGGACAAACAACAGTGATTTTGGTCACTCCATAACCCCAATCCCTTGCTCGAAAGAAAAAACAAATCAAAATAAACAGTGATCTCATCACTACAATGAGCAAGTATCCCAATACAATTGAAGAAAAGAAGGGAGTTGACCTTGAATCCCTGGAACTCTCAACATTCTATAGGTCATAAGGCAAGCTTCAGTACCAATTTGGTTGATAGCCAATGGGTAAAAGAAGTAAACCTCCCGCATGACGATATATCTGTCACATTAACTTGCGATGCGGATCAATATTTGCATGTGGATGAGCTAGCTTATGGCATCCTGGATTACACTGTAGAATAATCTTAGTACATACAACAAAGGAATTCGTGGAGCTAATTAGGTGATCCTCAGTACAAGTTCGGTTGAAAGCCCATCCGCACTGGCGGTATCCTAACAAATACCACTAAATGAACTCAATTGCACACACGGGGATATGAAATAACTGGGTCAAAAACAAGTCTGATTCATACCTTGGTCAAAAAGTCTTGTAAGATAAAGTACAAGTCATGGATGGTGAGTTAAAACTGATCGAATCTTAGAAAACCTTACATTCATTCCAAAACCATCTGCGCTACTTATCATCCTTATGATACCATCAGAAAATACAAAAAAAAAAAACCATGTAAATAAAGAGCTTCTTAAACAACCTATAGTGCAATCATCACAAATGTCATTCATCCATTTCACCTCGCATATCACATAGACATCAAAAACATTTACATTCATCATAACATCTGCATTCATCAAAATAAATATAAACATGCATAACAAAAAATCACATCATCACATGTACAAAACCAAAAATAAAACCGGTATATATATATATATATATATATATATCGTCAAAAAGATGCCCGCAGGCTACAAAACCGGTCCTCAGACCCCGCAATCATATCCAAAAACCCAACCTAAGGCGTCGACCACCATGATCACGCAGGATCGGTGCGACGGGAACTACCCCCCATGGTGTGGGTCCTACGGGACCCTGCAGGGTGGCTACTACTAGCCCCCGCATCATGCCTGCTACCACCCCCCTCATCTAACCGCCTACGACGAGATGATGTTGACTGCTCAGTCAGACTATCCCTTGTCCACCGCGAAGATCCACCGATCGAAGGCTCAGGTAGCCGCCCACCAAGGCGGATGACCTCCCTCTCCAAGTCTATCCGGTACAGACACCACTCTGCCTCTCGTCGATGATAGATAGACAATGCATCATCGCGCTGCGCCAAAACTCTATCCCGCTCTGCCAACTGAGCCCGCAGAAGATCCCTCTCCTACCGTGCATCCCCCAGCTCTTGCCTCACATCCCCCAACTCCAGATCCCGCATCCGTAGTAGCTCTGTCAGTCACGCAATCTCAACGCCTACATCCGACCCCACCTCCTCTGTATCTGTCGGACGCATAGGACTCACGGGGACGTAGCTCGCTCGAGGCTCCCATGGCTCCTCCACATCCTGCATGTCCGGCTGCTTCGGAACACCCAAGTCCACATCCTCATCTCCCACATCCACCATGTCCGCATCATCCAACGGACCCCCCCAATCACCCCCTGTTGCCTCAGCATCCTCCACTACCACCTCCACGCCTCCCAGTGGCCCCTCTCCTCTCCAACGCCGCAGTACCCACCACGAGTCATACTCAGTGGTAGTCCCGATGTCATCCACATCCGGGACCTCAATCACTGCATCGGACTCCTCGCCCAATGGCACGGTGACCGGTGGCTCCAGATCCCTATCATCTCCTCGTCGCCGATAGACCACAGGCTCACCAGGCAACCCCTGGCGCACCCCAAACTGTCATATAACCCGACGGTATGGAAAGAACTCATGCTCCGTCCTGTGCCACCCAGTCAACCATCGCTCCCTGCGTACTCGTCGGAGCCACTCTCCAGCCTCAGGCCAGGCTGGACAGTCCCGATAGGGACGCCAAAACACCTCCCCTAGAGTGAGCCGAGAAAAGGTATCAGTGTAGTGCTCAATGGCACCTGCCCATCGCCGACTCTGCCCCTGCTTCGTAGACCATCGCCACAAAACTGCATAACCAATCTCCTCATCCTCCATCGCTGCCCGAGTCGTCCACGGTAACCCGATAGGCCTCTCAACAGCTATTTGTTGCCAACCCTAGCATTGCAACAAAAAGCTGCAACTAACACCCTTCTGCTGTCGACAGCGGACCATGTAGATGCAACAGGTACACGGGTACACGGTACTGGCTCCTAACAACCTGCAAAGCAAAAAAAAAAAAAACAACACACAACAAAATAAAAAATAAAAATAACAGATCAAATTTTTAGTTCTAGGGTTTCTAAACTTAACCGTTAAACAAAAACATCACAAAAAATCTTAAAGTTTTGAAAAGCGTCAACACAAAAACAATGCATTAAATAAAAGCAAAATAAACTCTAGGGACACTTACAGTTTCGCTGCCCGCCGCTCAAACCAGTGTGTGCACTCATAATAGAAGAGAGAATTCCAGAGCGCTTCGCTCGCGAATTACCTCCTCCTCCCGAGCTCCAAAATCGCAAGAAAAAAATGACACAAATGAGCCCAAAATCAAGTTTTGGCCATTAAATAGGCCTTTTGCACTGGAATTCGTCCTGATCGGACGAGCGCTCCGATTAGCGCTCTTCCCACCCGGGGATGAATTCTCCCTGAATTCGTCCCACCCAGGGACGAATTCAGGCCAACACTAAAAAAATAAAAAAATGACTAAAAATGCACTAAAAACAGACAATAAAATTGCCCGACAAGATTGCTACCGCACCCGACAACAAGGGCATACAAAATCGACATTGGAGTCACAAATTGTCACTATCATACTCCCTAAGAAGGCTACCATAGCCGGACCGCTCCACGGGAAGACGGATTTTAGACAATTTCATCCCCAAACGACATCACAAAAAGGTCAAAGCCCACTCAAAAACAGTACAAAATTCAACAAAAACAAACAGCAAAAAAAAATTGCCGGACATAAGTGCTCTTGCACTTAACCTCTGGGCAAAGAAAATAGATGTTGAGGTTCAAATTATCACTCTCCTACTTCCCCAAGAAGGCTATCATAGCCGGACCGCTCCACGGGAAGATAGGTTTTCGATGATTTCACCTCATTACGGCATCACCAAAAGGGTTAACACCCACCAAAAACAGGTCCAAATGTTGGAAAAATTGCACACGCTTAACGATAAACCCTCTAAAGGCACCCTTGCACAAGTCATCTTGGGTCAAGCGACTCGTCGCTTCTCTCACGAAGGTCATTCCCTCATCGATTCATCGCTTGAGGGGGTAGTCACACTTAGTCACCAACCAACAATCACACACCCAATTAAGGAAAACGACATGCATTCAAAGAATCATTGACAAAGACAATCACGCTCCTGCTTGGGGCGATAAACAAGCAATAATCAAATCAATCAAACACTTGGCATTTCGTGAATCATGAACACAAGGTTCCCCCTGAGGATAAAAACGCCCTTTGCCTGTTCATGACTGATCAATGTCTAAGTTCAAGTCACACCTCAAAAAAACAGGTTAATACTTGAAATCAAATTCCTTAGCTCGTCAGAAGCAAGGATTCAAGAATGCATGCCCTTTCCATACTTGGGGCATCAAAAGTTGGTTAGGTTACCAAGAAACCCTAATCATTAGTGCTTTGGTTATCTATTTTTGCTCAAGCACTGCGTCACCCGCAGTGCTTCCCAAAAAGGGGCATCTGTAGACACAAAAACAGCACCAATCCGATTATGTGACTGCAAACACTGATCGCTTTGACAAACACAGCCCCCGGGGCAGCCCTCAGAGGTTAAACAGGTGGTCTTAACCACTTTCATAGCAATTTTGTAAGGTCAAGAAGCAATTTGGCACACTTGGACACTTTGCCCGATATTCGTCTCACCCAGGGATGAATTCAAAATAGAATCCGTCCCACCCCGGGACGAATTCTGAATCCGTCCCTGGGTGGGACGAATTCTAAGCTTAACGGGCAAAAAGACAAATTGCGCCAAGTGGCAGCCTAGAACAATCAGTTGATGACTCCTGCCTTGCACGCGTGTGTAGGTGGACAGAGGGGCCGTTAGAAGACTGTCACAAAAAGCATTTATCAAAGCCCAAGTCAATGGAGGACTCCCCTCCCTCATGGGAAGACAAGAGCGCCACATGGCACCTATGACCAACACATGGCATTTGTGCTTCCCTCCCAAAAGAGACCCCATGGGTCTATAAAAGGTGGGACTTTTCTCACCCAAAATATACAAGGTTGAAGGAGTTTTCAAGCAACGAAGTGTCTGCCGAGTTGAAGACCCACTTGCATCCCTTTTGGTTCACCTTCCCACATCCACCAATCTCTTTTGCAAGGGAGGTTGTTGGGTGGCCTTTTGGAAGCTTGAATCGGACCCAAATCCAACACATGGACACCTGAACCAACCAATTCGCCGACCTCCCCAATCCTAAGAGGTTTTGGGCCCATCCCTAGTGGATTGGCGCTGGAATCAAGTGCCAACGGTGGGAGGCCCACTTGGGCACCCCCGCACTTTCTAAGTTTTAGAGCATTCTAGATTACTTTTTCATGTTGCATATTGTGTTTTCTGTTTGGTGAATTCATAGCTACAATTTCGTAACCTTTGGTCAGATTCTAGTATGTTTTGTGTCGCTTTGTTGTTTCACTGACTTGCAGGAGGCGAGATCAAATTCCCGAGGGTAGAGGCCAAATTGGGAGAATCCGACCATCTGGGTCGTCCCAAAATGGCCCCAATTACATAACCCCTCTATCTGCAGGTGTTTTGGAGACCTCGGGAGTCGACATTGGAGCGTGTCAGTTCGGCTTCCCCAACACAGAAGAAATCGTCCCACCCAGGGACGATTTACAGTCAGAAATCGTCCTACCCAGGGACGATTTCCACTAACATAGAAGAATTCGTCCCACCCAGGGACGAATTGCTATCAGAAATCGTCCCACCTAGGGACGAATTCCAGTTGAAGGCAGATTGGCCAGCTGTCTCAGTGGTAATGGCCTTCTGGTAACATTTTCTATCTTCTGTCAAGTTTTTAGGCTGTTTAGAATCATTTTGTTTACTGTTTAGATATTGGTTGTTTCTTTGTTCATAGGAGGAGCAGCAGAGGTAAGGACTCATCAGCATAAGCGGCGGCATCGTCTTGGCCCGTCCATTCAAATGTGGGCACGCGGAAGGAGGAAGACTAAGTCACATATTGTAACAAATACGAATTTAACGCTCCTAGCCCCCAAAAAGGGAGGAGACGTCTATGTAACCGAGGATAAGATATTTGAATAAAGAGGGCTGTGATTTCTTTACATCTTTTCTTTCATTTTCAAATTGTCTCCTTTCTTCGTTTTTGTGCATAGGATTAAAGCGTTACATTTCGTCTTATGTTGCATAATTAGTGCTCCCTCTACCCGGAATCTCGTGCTTTCAGAGCTTAGTAGCTCAATAATTTGAGTTGACAAAACTCTATAGTTTCATCTATTAAGACAAGTAACTAGGGATTTGTGGGTCATCTTACACAATTTGGACCCTAACATCATAAATGTGTTCATGAACTAATGGCACCAATGCATAGAACTCAAAAAATCATGTGCTTTAAAAAAAGTGTTCAAAATGCTTCCATATGCAAAAGATATGGCCTCCAATTTTTTCCTTAATGGACCCAAATGAATAAAAAATTAAATCCTCTAACATTTTAAATACAATATCCAATCACTTGATGTCATGTGTTACACTTTGGTTCTCTCGTGCATGACCCTGATGCTTTACCACTTCAGTTGTACTTTGACAATATAGATGTGACAATTATAGAGAAAATATTGCTTGGGAGTCTAAAATACACCAAAAGGAATTGAACCCTTCTCTCTCTTATTCTAGACATGAGATTCTAGCGATCATGTTAAAACAACAAATGAGAAGGAGCAACCACAAATTGTTTCTCATTCTTCCTCTTCACTATGAAGAGCAAACAATATAGCTAACTTAGGGTTTGAATATGGGACCTTGCTCCAATAGAACAATCCTAAAAATCATCAAGTCACTACAATATATTGTGATAACAAGAGGCCTCTATGGCTTAATCACTTATCCACCTCCTATAATAGTAAAAAATAGTTTTGATTCACTTGAATAAATGATTTCCAAATATTAACCATCAACTAGAACCACCATGTTGTTGTAGCATTCTAGCAAGGCAAATGAGCTTTATACTCATGGTGACTTAAAATACATAGTCAAGGGATTTTTTCATTAAACAAAAAAAGGTCAAACATGGATCAATCCTAACTTATATTACTTGACACATGCTTGCACATTGTGCATATTGGAACAAAGTGAAATATATCTTTTCATTTATATCAATCTTTGATGCATTGCATCTCAAATTGCATTGCATATGTAATGTTTTTCATATGAGTCTCATAAGAAATAATATCATATAAACTATTATTTTAAGGAGATAACAAGTTCTTCTAATTAAATGAACTCATTACATTTATGACATCCCATTTATTAGAAAGTGATATGATATGAAAGAGATATGAAGAAGAAAGAATAAAATAATGAGTAATTTTATCAAAGGAGGAAGTACTTTATAAACATTATGGAACTATATCTTAACATCCCCCCTTACTACATTATATCAGAAAGAAAATAATGGAATCACATTTCTTTCTAAATCAAGAAATAAGTAAGCTTTGTTCTTGAAATATCTATGTTTCCTATGTTATTTCTTTTGGATCAAAAAAGTATTTAGTTATCTTTTATAATGATCATAAATATTCTCTTTTATATAATATCATTATATGATATCTATCCATCCATAATTCAATGAGTTTTTGTAAAGTTTCCTTGAGAAATGTTCTAATGTTTCTTAGATATATACAACTATTTTTTGAGGATATATTCTATGTTGTGAGATCAACCTATAGTATGTCATTTTCTTCTTATTCATAAATCAATATAATATATTTTTTATTTGTGATACACCTATTTTTTGTACTAGTATTGTTTTCTTTGATAAACTCCAAGTCATTAGTATCATAACTAAAGTCCTTTGTATAAATCTTGCTTGTACTACATGCAATTTATTTCTTTATAATATCATCACTTATATGACAACCAATTTATTTTATTTCTATTCAAATCACCTATATCACACATAATGTTTTTCATCAATAGCTCTTTTTCCATGCAATTATTTCTTTATTATTTGTAATTTTATCTTTAAATATATCAAGTGTGAGAAGTGATACACATATCATCTTGGCTAAATAAGTAGCAAGTGTAATAAATTTATTCCTATCATCAACTACTCCGTCAAGGTGTAAACTTATATAAGTCTTAGGTGTAGAAAATATATCAATATTAGCCTCTTAGAAGATTGAGTGTAAATATTTTGGACCATTAGTTCTTTTGACAACAATTAGTATCTAAATTTTAAGTATTGTGCGTTTATCATCTTCTTGTGTATCAATCATTAGATATTTGGCTTATTTTTTAATTATTTTCTCTAAACTAATTTGATTTAGTTTCTTTCTTTCCTTTTTGGCCATTAGAGTATCCCTTTTTTCTTTTTTTACTTTGAGATGATATTTGTAGAGGTAAATATGTAATGACACCTAAAGTAAAAATTCCATTTTTATAAGATGTTATACCTTCTAATTTTTCTTTTCTTGAGATAAATTATATTTTATGTCCATTAACAACTTGAAAATCAACAAAAACTCCTATATCCATCATTTGAGTGACATAAAGTAATTATTTTTAAGTCCTAGAACATATAGCACATTTACAATGGTGCATTCTATTAAAGGTAATTTTAGGGTAATAGTTCTATTCATTTTACATAATAACTTGTGTTATCTGCTATTGTTATTTGTCAATCCTCTATTTATTGTAAAGATTCAAACCATTGTATGTTATCAGTCATATAATTACTAGCTCCTAAATCAACATACTAGTTATTCCCTGTTTTAGTTTTTAGTGCATGGCAATAGAACTTTGTATGAAACTTTTGGTTATTAATTTTGATTTAATTTAGGTTCTTCATGTACTACTTCCTGTTTCACATAGCCTTGTTATGAATAATTTGATCTATATCCCTAATTTTTTCTAGATATTGTTTTTGAGTTTTTAGTTTGACATTATTCTTATGACCTAGTTTGAGAAGAAAATTGTGTTTGAATCCACTATTTTAAAGTATTGTATCTAAAAAATTTTATATCAAGAATTCCTTATTTCCCATATATGTGACACTATTTTCTTCTTCATTCAAATTGATTTGGTGAAGAAGATGAGGATGTATTACTTGAAACTCTAGTATTTATTTGATAAATTCTTTTAAATATTGGAGCATTGTTTGAAGACTCATATTTTAATTGTATTTCTAGTTCATGTTGTAGAATATTGATTAGTTCTTCAAAATATATTCTATGATTTGAGACTTGTAAAGAAGTTACCAAAACATTGTATAAATTAGGTAATGCATGTAGTACAATTAAAACTAATAGACTATCATAATGTTTTTCTCCCAAAGTGTATAATCTTCCCTTTAATTCTATTGTCTTTTGGAGAAAATGATTAACACTCATTATCTATAATTTATAAAGTGTATATTTAATACTATAAGTGATGAATTATTGCTTGATTTATGCTTTCAAAAAGTTTGCATAGAATGTCTCATACCTATTTTGATGTAGTAGCATCACTAACATGAGATTGAATTTAAGCCATTATGCTTAATAGAATTATTAATTTGGCCATGTTATTTTTTCTCTATCGAAATTCATTTGTGCATTTGGCTCTTCAAAATGTGGTTCATATCTTGACACTATATCCCAAAGTTCACTTGCAACAAGAATAATCCTCATTTTATTTTTCCATGGAATGAAGTTTGGAACTTTTAATTGTTGTTATTCTAAAATAAATAGTCTAGGAGTAGTCATTTTTGAAAAAAAATGTAACTTGTATCGTCTTCAAAAGTTATTTCTACTACCTTATAACTTCTTAATTAAATATAATCCTTTTCAATATATTTCTATAAGTTTTAATGCTTTAACTATAGAAAATATTTGAATATTTTCTTCAAAGTATTATATATATAATACTTCAAAATTTCTATAGTTTAACTATAGCAAATTATTTTTTCAAAAGTATTTAAAATATAAATTTTAAAATACTTAAAAAAATAGAAAACCTTGAAATATTTAGCTTAGTGCTTATACACTTTGGAAAAAAATATAGAAGCCTTTAGCATGATGCGTAAACACCTTGGCATGCTCAATTTCGGATACTTGATGCACAAAAATTTGGATACCTTGGTGTTCAAATTTTTATGGGCATTTGGCTTCTTTTTAAATTTCTTAGGCACATAATTTTGGCTCCTTCTCAAAATTTTTGGGCGTACATTAATATTTATCTCTTATCAAACCTCTTGAAAATTAATGTAAAATTTTCAAGTATAAATATTAGGCACAAACATTTACATTAATATCAGGTGCATTTTAGAGAAAGGTAGATCTTTGGTTTGTTGTTCGGGAGCTCTGCAAAGGTTTGCATATAGTGCCACCATCATTGCATGTAGAAGCCTAAATAATATGGAATGGATATGGAATGCAAGGTATAGGTAGGTCTTTCTTTGTATCCAACACTATTAAAAAACTATGGGTAATTTTTAATTTTTTTATGTTGTCACATAAAGAACACAAACTAAAATTGCCTTCTATCTATTCATGGCTACTATTGGGGGCATTTTAGGGGACCTCTATTTATCCCTTTCTACCAAGTTATGTTTTGCAGACATAGTGAGGGAGAGAGAAGAAGTAGAGGATGGATATTTGAGTAATGATGCCTTAAGATCCATATTCTATGCTATAGCCAAGAAGTAAACTTTTGTAGGGGTGGTTAAAGGCACCAAAAAAAATATAATTAATACTAAAGCACAATCCCATAATATTATGCAAGAAACTAAAAAAAAAGAAAAGATAAGGAATTGGAATGGGTAAGGAAAAATGGATTTTTACCCCAAATAGACTATACCCCTATTCTAGATATATTTGAGGAACTAATTACTATGGATATTATCTATAGATCCAACCATACCCTTATTTACCAATTTGTAGGGCTAAGAACCTCAAATAGGTTCCTTTATAATTGGGCCCGAACACATTGGGACCCTCAAGGAGAATTTGAAATAATTCTCCTACCCAATGGTTATTTTGTGGTAAAATTCATTATGCTTGTATATAGATACAAGGTGTTTGAGAGGGGTCCTTATAATATTGATCTAACATACTTTTTTTAATGCAACCTTGGAATCCAGCTTTTGACCCATGCATTGAGACATCTATAGTACCCATTTGACTCAAATTGTTTACCCTACCCTAAGAAGTACTATGGATGGCATCCTCAAGATAATAGGTGATCTTATAGGAATGAACATAGGGTGGTGGTCTAGAAAAATAATAGAAGGGGGTCGATAGTATATGTTAGAATTTATGTTGAGATATTTCTAGGCAAACCACTTTTGGTAAAAAATGAGCTAATAATGGGGATGATTTCTTGGATGTAACAAGTGGACTATGAATCAATCCCTTTAAAAAGTAGGGCATATTATAAATATGATCACCTTTTGAAAAAGTGCCCAAAACTAACAATGATGGTCGAGGAATAAAGTCAACCTAATCCAGGAACTACAACCCAATCAACACAAAGGAAAAATCAGAAAGGATTCAAAATCATCTCAAGGATAAATGCAAAATATAGCACCCAAGATAGAGGATGAAGGCAACTGGATGTAGGTAACCCAAACAATCACTCAAATGGAAGAGCTCCATCAAAACAATATAAGATCCTTAGGCTTGATGACCCTATGGATAAAGAAGACTTGATAGAGTTCCCCCTACCTCCCAATCTAGATATAATAATAAAAAAATTGATCCATCCTTCTTCAAATTCCTCCCTTCCCTTTAAAATCCAAGAATTCTAATATAGCAGATTCAACTGACCCTAGTCAATCCTTTTGTCCCCTTTCCATTTACCTATATTAGTTCATTTATTTCCATATTGATTAAGCAAAATCTCCCATCCTATATCCACCCCAAAATTGGTCTAAGGGCATCATGGTCCATAACTAGGACCATCACTAGCCATAGGATGTGATTATAATACTTGTTGAGAAAAATAGAGAAAAACCAACTCTCGAGATCAACCAAATTGAGAAGAGATAAAAGAATACAATTTTGTAGGCAACAAGAAGAAAATCCAACAAAGAAAAGATCCAACAACAAGGATAACAACTGAGATAAACATGATCAATGAAGTCAATAACTATATTATGCAACATCAGTTCCCAATGATAGTATACACATGAAATGTAATGGGACTCAACGGCCTCCCTAGATAATTGGTTATTACAAGAATACTAGTATAAACCAAGTTGTATGTTATGTTACTATAGAAAACCTAAACCTCTCCCAAATCAATAAGAACAATATCAAGTAGAAACTAAAAGTAGTATGACTACATAGCCCAAGCCTCCTAAGGATTTTCAAGAGGCTCTCTAATATTGTGGTACAAATATAATTTCTAGGAAATTAGCTTGATAGTTGCCAAAAGAGTTCTTATGATAAGACTTAAGAATATGAATACATGATAAATATGGATAATTATTAACATATATGGGATGAAGTATGTCAAATATCAAAAAATCCAATGGAAAGTAGTTCAGGCTATTAGAGAAGCTTATCTAGAGGACATTTGGATAGTGGGTGGATATATGAATGCTAAAATGTTTATAAATGATTAGGAAGGGGGAAGAGCATAGTTTAATGACAAGGACAAACTCCTCATCACCAAAGTAGATAAACTAGAGCTTATTGACATTCCTCCAAGTTGTACCAATACTTGAACAAACAAGAGTAAAGAGAGGAACACAATAAAATCCAAGCTAGATAGTTTCCTAGTAGGAGAGGATTCATTTCACTTATGGTATTATCAATTAGATATTATTTTCCACTTGATCTCCAATCACTTCCCAGTTAGTTTATCCATAGACAAAAGAAATCATAACCCTAAAATACATTTCAAATTTAGGAATTTTTAGCTTCAAAATTAAGGTCTTCTATATATGATTCATTAATGGTGGCAGCAAGGGAAAATGCCCCATGGGACGTCGCAGTTCTAAATCCACTTATAAATCATGCAAGTAAGAAAAAACTTGAATTATTTGAGCTAGCTCCAATGCATCGATTTTCAAAATCAACGGGTAGATATCATTAGTAGAAATATAAGATATGGCCACCACAATTAGGGAAGGGGTAATATCTAAAGAGATTCTTTCTTAGGGAGAAGCCCTTTTGAATAAAGAGGAAAAAATAGACTAGAAGGAATAATCTTATTGGAAACAAAGGACAAGGATAACATGACTGTAGGAGGGAGACTAGAATACCAAATAAATTCTTTCATTACTCTACAATTTCCTGCAAACTTCATAACTAGAAGAATATTCTTCTCGATGACCAAGGTTCCAAACATAACACTACCCTAGATATGCAAAAAATAACTAACAATATATTTAGTACTTTGTTTACTATATATCCAAATTTATCTCCATCCCATCAATAGGAGATCCTAGACAGTATCCTAGTTTTGGTATCCCAACACCAAAATGAGGAACTTCTCAAGGCAGTCACTATAGAGGAAGTCAAATCAACTATCTTCAATATGAAAACTAGAAAATCACCTGGATTGGATGGTCTTCCTATTGAATTCTTCAAATATTTCTAGGATACAATAGTAGAAGATGTTACAAAAGTATTAGAAGAGATCAAATCCAATGGTTGGATTCTCAAATCCCTCAATCACACCCACCACTTTGATTCTAAAATGTGAAGACATGGAGAATATTGTAAACTTCTACCCCATTGCTCTTTGCAATGTGATCTATAGAATCCTCACCAAGCTAATGGTAGAATGGCTTAAAAAAAATCCTCCCAACAATCATATCTCTTAAACAAGGAGTATTTGTACAAGGAAGAACAATTTTTAGATGGCATCATCTTGGCTCGGGAATCTTTCCATACCCTCATAAAGAAAGAGGATAAAGGAATATTCCTCAAACTTTATCTCTCCAAATCTTATGATAGGGCCAACTATGACTTCATGACTAAAATACTTGAGATATTCAATTTTGAAAGAGGATGAGTTTCATGGGTGTTGGAATGTGTCTCATCAGATTTATTTTTAGTCCTCATTAATGGAGTTCCATCCCAACCCTTCCAAAGCTTAAAAAATGGGCATGTTGAATGCCTCCAAAACGTAACACAACAACTCAAAAATTAAAAGTACCTTCTTCTTAGGAACTCTCATGCAAAATCAACTAGGGATATGAATATTCTAAAAAATGGTGGATTTCTAGTGTGAAATCAACCAAACATATTCAGTGATCTCTAATGCAAATCAACAATTCAACAATCTATGATGCAAATCAACTATTCAACTCGCTGGTGAAAATCAACCAATCAATTTTTCTAACGGCTCAAAATTCATCTACTTTGATACCACATGTTGGAATAGAGTGAAACATAGGTAAATATTTTTATTAATATCAAAGCTTCAATGGATTGCATATCAAATTACATTGCATATATAATGCTTTTCATATGATTCCTATAAGAAAAAATCTTGTATAAATTGTTAAGGTAACAAGATAATAGCTTCTTCTAACTAAATGAAATCATCATCAGAAAGTGATATGATATGAAACAAATATGAATAATAAATAATATAATAATGAATACTTTAATGAAAGGATGAAGTACTTTATAAATTATATCAAACTATAACCTAAAATTGCTCTAGCAGTAGTGGTGTATGTCCCACATAGATGGAAGTGTGCCCATTTATTTTGGGGAAGGGCTTGACATGCCCACAATAACACCAAGCCAAAATGGAGCATACACATGATTTGAAGCTTACATTCAAATTTAAAAAATCTTACTATTTTTATCGATTAATGTCTAGTCTTGTGTTTCCATATTGTACCCATTATAAAAAAATTATAATGGGATCCACCTTCTCTTTTCTTGTGAAACATTGTTATTTTTTTTATGTTTTATGTTTTATTTTATCTTATTTTATAGGACCCCAATATTAGTTTCAAATTTTCATAAAGTCTAGCCTTGCATGCATGAAAACAGAGAATATTAAAGCCTTACTTTGTGCATCTTCCTTAGGTCTTAATTGCTTTGTCCTCTATTCTATAAAAGGTAGAAGGAGTTAATATTTCCATCAAAATTCCCCCTTAATTATTTTGAATTTTGCCTCACAAATGTATAGGAATTTTTTTATTTTTATTTGTGGAAAACATCCCAAAAGGGATGCCACTTTCGGGTAAGACCCAAGGAGGCGGGGGTATCCATTCCGCCAAAAATGCCCAGGACTCGGACCTGGCCTACCACCTTTGACATACTCAAGGAGCAAACAAACACACAAAACCAATTTAAAAATAAGTAAATAAATAAGTAAATAACAACAAAAATAATAAAATAAAATAAAAAACATGCTCCTTGAGTGTGTCAAAAACAAAAGCACAACCAAACACACACAATAAGATAAAAGAAACCAAAACACGAAACACAAAGAAAAACACAAGAACCACATAACAAAACACAAACAAGACAAAAACAACAGAACACTACAAAGACATAACCCAAAAAAAACATGAAAAATAAACACAACCAAAACCTAAAATATTAAAAAATAAAATAAAAATAAAAATAAAAAACAACCAACAACAGACAATAAACAAAAACAAAAAACATAGAAAACACTCACACATAAAAACATGAATTAACACAAACAAAGAGAAACACAAGAACAAGAATGACAAAAACACAAGAACAATAACAAAAAATATAAAAAATACAAAACAACAAAAACACAAGAACAACAAAAAACAACACAAAGAACACAAAAACAAAACAAAACAAAAGAACACACACACCTTAAAAAACTAAACAAAAAAGAAAAAATAAAAAAAATTGAACATAACAATGACCTATCTAGACCAGAAGACTATTAAGGCAAGAATCAACAGAGGAAACAAAAGAAAGAATAGATTGAGCTAGGGAACTAAAAAAAACCTGAATGAACCAAAGAGAAGCAAAAAAAAGAAGAAACTAGGTACCTTCAGAACTGGAGCCATCCAAAGAAATGATAGAAAGAAGAGCTTCCCTAATTTGAGAAGCCCACCATCTAGGAGGGTGGCCATAACAAGTAAGATCACCTTTGTCCAAAGCCCAATTAGCTAAAGCATCAACACTCTTGTTTTGATCTCCTGACCACATGATTGTAATCAACTTTCAAAAATCCCATCTGGATTAATTGAATCTTCTCAATAATTATTTTTATTCTCCAATCAACCTTATGATTCTTAGAAGGAGTCTTCAAAATATTAATCATAAGTTGAGAGTCAGACTCAACTAACACCTTTTCCCATCCAACCTTAGTAGCCTCCTGAAGGCCTCTGAGGATACCATACCCTTCAACAAGGTTATTGGAAAGAATACCCAAATTCTCAGCAAAAGTAAAAACCAGGGAGCCATCCGAAAGTCTACCAATTCCTCCCACATTGGCTTTTCCAGGGTTCCCTCTAGAGGCTCCATCAGTATTGACTTTTCCAAAATCCTTAGGAGGAGGTTGCCAATTTCTTGTCCTATCCATATTACTAATACTCACATTCCCTTTAAGTTGGTTGCCCTTAGAATATTTAATCTTCAATCTTTGCATCACTTGATCCCATATTTGGTGGGAGTTTTGGGGGTGATTAAGGAGTTGATGGACTGATTCAACTAAGTTGGCTATGGTCTTTTGCCAAATATAGTGAATATCCTTCCTATCTTGATTAAAAATTTGGTTGTTCCTTTCATTCCAAATATTCCAAAGAAGAATGGTAGAACCCATCCAAACTAACTACCTAATAAAATGATCAACACCCTCTTGATTAGGCCAATCCCTCCAAAGTTGTTCAAAAGTAAAAAAATTGGACCACTGTAAGCCAAGTAAAGTGGCCATTCTCCTCCATAGCTCGAAGGCTAAAGTACACTCAATAAAAATATGGTTGAGAGTTTCTACATTCTCTTCACACATTTCACATCTAAAAGGGCCATGAAAACCATGCTTCATAAGTTGCTCACCAAGTAAGCACCCTACGATGCAATAAAAGCCAATTAAAGAACCTCACCTTAGGCCAGAGATTTTGAGCCCACAATTGAGAAAATATGTCAGAAGAATGGTTGGGATTATTATGGCATAAGGTCAAATAACCTTGAGCAACTGAATACTCACCCTTAGTAGTGTTGTTCCATCCAAAACAATCTTTTTCATGGGACCAAGAGAGAGATCTCATATGAAGGATGCCTTGGATATCTTGTCTTTGCCTTTCTGGGATTTGAATAGGCCAGTCCTCAATAGGGATCCAATATCTACCAACCTTTGAATTACCAGTATGGTACCGATAGTAATTAGCCACCTTTATCCAGTTAGCTCGGTGAAGCTCCTCCATCCAAGGCCTCCAATCGAGAAACTGAGTTATCAAAGGCTTGTGACCATCCCAAGAATCTGTCCAAAAATTTGCCTGTTGACCATTATGAATGATCCAAAATAAATTTTTCTTTATCAAATCCTCACCAGTCTTAAGAACTGCTAAAATGGGAGAACCTTTGGTAGGAAGTTGATAGCGAACAAGGTCTTCAAGACTTTTGTTCTCAACATATTTAGCACGGAGATTATTGGCCCAAAGAGCATTGGGGTTATGCAACATCCTCCAATATAATTTAGCAGCTAAAGCTTTGTTGTTATTAATAGAAGACCGGAATCCTAACCCCCTTCATTCTTAGGAAGACATAAAGTGTCCCATTTCACCAAGGCCCATTTTCTTTTCTCCTTAGTACCACTCCAAAGGAAACGATGACTGATTTGATCCAGTTCTCGAAGAACAACCTTTGGGATATTCAACACGGAAGATACATAAATAGGAATAGCTTGAAGGACTGATTTTACCAAGGTGATTCTACCCCCTGAAGAAAGCCACTTGTTGGTCCACTTTCCAATTTTCTTCTTGACTTTGTCCAACAACCAATTCCAATATTTATTTTTTTGCCTTTGAATATTTATGGGAATACCTAAATAAGTGATAGGAAGGGAGGTCTTCTTATATCTTAATTTATCCAAGACCATGGATTCCTGTCTAGCAGAGCAATGAAAGAAAATAACTTTAGATTTGTCTTCATTGATCAACTGCCCAGTAGCCTTAGAAAAATAGCTAATGATTTGCTTAATATTAGAAGCTTCCTTAACTGTAGCTTTACCTAAAAGAGTAGAGTCATCCACAAATTGAAGATGAGAGATAGGTCTAGCTCCATGAGCAATGGTAACTCCCTCAAGGGTTTTGTTTTCCCTCTTTTTGGTTATAGTCCTACCCAAGCATTCAACAAGAATGATGAATAAATAAGGGGATAGCGGGTCACCTTGCCTAATACCTCTGGAAGCTGGGAATGACTGAGAAGGCCTGCCATTGATAAGAACTAAGTAGGAAACTGAAGAGATACATCCCATAATCCAATCCATCCAATCCTTAGAGAAACCAAATTGCCTCAAAACTTTGATAAGGAAGTGCCAATCCACTCTGTCATAAGCTTTGGATAAGTCTAACCGAATGAACATGGAAGGAGATTTTTGCATATCCATGGAATGGATGGCTTCCTGAGCAAGAACTATCTCATCTACTATTTGACGCCCTTCCACATAACCCCCTTGCTCTGGGGAAATAATCTTATGCAAAAGAGGCTTCAACCTTTCTCGCATGATTTTAGTAATGATTTTGAGAAGAACATTACATAAAGCAATAGGTCTAAAAGCTTGAGATATGATCAACCTCTTGAGCTTTTGGAACAAGAGTAATATAATTTTTATTGATAACCTTCAAAATTTCTTTGGCTTTCCTGGCTTCTTCCACCACCTCTAATAAATCAACATGAAGGATATCCCAGAACTCTTGGTAGAACTCAATGGGAAAACCATCAGGACCTAGGGGTTTTCCCTTTTTGCATTTTAAAAACTACCTGTTGAAGCTCATTGATAGTAATAGGAGCAAGTCAAAATAGAGTTCTCCTCAGAAGTGATAAGAGAAGGGATTGCTTGAAGAACATTTTGTTGAGAAGTCGAGTCAAGAGGAGTAGCAGCAAAAATATTGGAAAAGTAATCAACAACAATAGAGTTCATGCCATCCCAAGTATAAACAACATCTCCAGAATCAGATTTTAGGGAAGAAATAAAGTTGTGAGATCTTCGAGCTAGAAGATATTTGTGGAAGAAATTTGTGTTTCGATCTCCTTCTTTGAGCCATTGAATTCTAGATTTTTGCTTCCATAAGATTTCTTCTCTTTTTTCCCATTCCTCTAACCGAGTTGTGAGTTTAATTTCATCTGCACTTCTCTTCTCTGTGAGGCCATCTAAACGGATTTTCTTATTCAAATTTTCAAGATGAGCAATAACTTCATGTTTTTTTTATGAACATCCCCAAACTCTTTCCAGTTCCAAGTCTTGATTTTGGATTTAATGTATTGCAGTCTTTTGGCAAAATAGAACATCTTAGTCCCATGCCTAGGTTTACCTTCCTTCCACCATTGTTGCACACGAGGTCTAAAGGAAATGTCTCTAAGCCACATTAATTGAAAATGAAAAGGAGAGAAACTCACATTGGTTTTCCACATTTCCACCATGACTGGCCAATGATCCGAACCAACATTATTAAGAGTCTTCACTTTAGGAATGTGACCATGGATTAAGAAATTTTTAGAGAGCAAAAACCTATCCAATCTCTCCATTATACAAGCTAAGCCTTGCCTTCTGTTAGACCAAGTCATAAGGCCATTATCTGGTTGGATGTCCACAAGATGGAGGTTTGCAATATATTCGCTCATGAGGTCAGTGCTTTTGTCCAAATTTCTATTTCCCCCCCTTTTCTCATCCAGAGAGAGGATGGTATTGAAATCTCCTCCGATCAAGATCCAAGATTCAGGAAAATGAGAGATAATATGAGTTATATCCTTCCACTGTCTTCTTTTTTCCTCCAAAGAAGTCGGAGCATAAATAGTAATGCAGAGCATAATTTGGTTGGAATGTCTACTTTGAATAGCTATAGCCAACAGACCCCAACTGCCAACCATATGGTGAATAACTACCTCTTTTGGGTCCCAAAGACAAGCAATGCCACCAGAAGTCCCCTGGGAACTGAGGGAAACCACTTTTCCAGCTGGCCAAATTTTATCGGCAATTGAGTCCATATCCTCCATTGACATCTTTGTTTCTTGAAGGAAAACAAGATGTGGATGATTTATCTGAATCATTCTTCTAATTTCATTTTGTTTTGAAAGACTCCCTTTGAGTCCTCTAATATTCCAAGTGATGATCTTCATTAATACCAGGGCTAAAAAAGTTGGGAAGGGCATTAATCTTACCTTCCTCTACAAGCTTTTCACCTTCTTTTACCATATGATATTGATTGGTCTTGCGACCTGCTTTTTTATTAGAATCCATCTTCATTTTTTTTTCCTATTTCTTGACTTATTCCAATTGAATCTGAGATGGCTTCTAACCTTGAAGAATGCTCAGTACACAGCCAAAATTTTACTAGAGGGTTCAACGGAGTCTATATTGGGACTTGTATTATTTGAAGTTTTGACATTTAAAATATTGTTTTTCTTGTGTAAATTTTCTCCCTTTTTTCTGTTGAAAACCTTTGATTTGTTGGTTTGTCTCTGAGTTCTTCCCTTCATATTTAAATTGTGTTTCTAAGATTTCTGTTTCCATTATTTCCTCTTCCTCACTTGGGACATCATTTGTGGAAAGGATTTCAAACATATTAGCAGATGACTTTGATTGATCCTTCATAACTGGTTTTTTTTTAGTGTTCTTCTTCTTAGGCATTTGGAAACCTGCTGAGTTTATATCTTCTTTCTTTTGATCAGGAATTTTATTTGGGCAAGCACTGGCCAAATGACCATATTCATGGCAAATTCTACAATGAAAAGGAATGTTCTCATAGTCCACTACTTGCTCCCAAGTGTCTTCCCCAAATTGTAATGTGATATTTTTAGGTAGGGGTTTGTCAAAATCCATTAAAACACAAATCCGAGCATAAATAATATGTTCAAAATTTTGAGTACAATCAGCAGTCATCATAAAAGTTCCTAAAGAGTTTCCAATTGAAGAAAAAATAGTAGGATTCCAAAATTCAATAGGGAGGCCAAAGAGTCTAACCCACATGGGAGCTATAGAAGGCATCTCTTCTTCGGCTTTAAATTTAGTATGCCAGGGCTTCATGAAAAGCCCTGCCCTTCCAAAAAACCAAGGACCCCCTTGAAAAGTTTTCTCTCTATCTTCATTATTAGCAAATAAAACAAGAAAATAACCATTTGGATAAATAGAGATTTGTAACTCACCTTTAGTTTTCTAGCTTTTTGCAGCCCAGAATTTGAAAGCAGATAGGCTCGAACGAAAACCCATGAACCGACAAATTAGTCCTCTTTTTTCCAAATCTTCAATGCCAATCTGAATGTTACCCATATCAAGCTTAACAATAGGAGTTCCATCAGCTGCTTTAAGACATCCTGACTCCGTTTTCCTGGGATCAATATTAGGCATTCTTAGAGGTTTATGGGAAGCCCTAAGATTGATATTAGCATTGGGCTGAGGTTGTCCACCACGAAGGGCATCCCTAAAATTCATTTTTGGGGCTGAGTCTTCAAAATTCTTACCCTTGATAGGGGTTTTCACAATAGAATTATTTTGTGGGTGCACCTTAGCACCAGATTCACTTGAGATATGAGCCATTTTTTGATCAACTGCTTGAAACTTGTTTCGTGATCTCTTTAATCCTTGCCCTAGACGTCGTGGAAAGGTATGGTTTTCACTTTTCTTTTGTGCAGCAAATTGGAAGCCGTTGTCACTCAAGTTCATAGTATGATCTATTGAAAGACAAATTTCTAACCCATATTGGATCCCCTGCAACATTTCCTGCTAAAATATTGAGCATAAACCACAAAAATATTGGCCGCTAGGGCCCGAAGGCCCTAAAAACCAACCTCTGGAGCTGCTTGCACTCAACCCAGATGAAACCCTCGCATAGCCGCTTGCCAAAAATCTTGTTCACACATAGGGATGCACTAGGATCTGTGTTGCTCCAAATGATATGAAAATTGGTGGAGATGTTCTAGGGTTTTTCAAGGCATCTACCCTCAAAATTTCAGCTCAATCCGAGTCCGGATGAGTGAGATATGGCCGAAACAAGTTCGATAGTTTGGGCAGTCCTCATGAAACAAATGTATAGGAATTACTAGTTGATTTGAGTCACCCATTTGAGCATAAGGTCATGATAATATTTAGTGTAGATATTTCACACTATTTCTCATCATAATTAATTCACCTTTTAATAAATTAAAATTATTTTTATTTGTAAAACATGAAAATTGGTGTGACCTTGCACTTAATTTGCATTTCCTATAAACTTTGTATGTTGTCTTGGGTTTTTCATTTCTAAAAATTTGATCTCCTACACTCAAAATAATGTTCATTTTCTACACTTATTGAAATGATAATGAATCATATTGTCATCAATATGTCCTTCATTAACAACACAATGATAACAAAATTGGGAGAAGATGTGAAATATTTCTTAGATATTTATAAAAAATGTAAGAGCATAATCTAAAATAGAAATAATTGTCGGGATTATCTTGAATACTTGGAGACCATAGATAATATTATGCATTATAGGTTTCCAAAGGTGGGTTTTTCCAAATATGTGCATGTCACACATTGGATTTTATAGATAGTGGATTTGACAAAGCAAAATAAGATATTTGAAGAAGAGAATGGTTCCCCACTTTGATGGTGATGCTTTATGCACTATCTATAGACTTTCTCCTAAAAATTCAATAGTTTTTAATAATTGATACAAATAATATTTTGTAGCAAGACATGAAAGCTTTGGGAAGATTCTAAGGATCTAGAAAAAAAATGAGAACAAAACACTTTGCTTAAAAATGAAAGGTATGTTATTTCTAATTTTAGAATTAAAATAAGATATGCTATGGACCAACTTTATAGTTTCATGGATAATACATCTTATTTTTCTATACATTATGTGTCAATAGTAATTTTTATTATTCTTGGAGTTAGATTTTATTGGACCTCTTTTCTCTCAGATAGTTTGGTTGATAAAATTCAAGAATTCAAAAATACAAAGGCCCTAGAAAGGCCTAATTTTCAGATATTTGCTATCCTGATTGACATTCTATGTGTGGTAACAACATTTAAAATAAAAAATATCTCTTTCTTTAATTGTCCAAAGGGAAAACCTACACATATGTTTTCTAGGAACCTCTAGAAGGAGAATGCAAAAAGGAAGGATATTTTTTTGAATTTATTCTATTTTATTTTCCTATATATATTATTTAATGAATAATTATTTATGTTACTATTTCATTGAGAAAGCCATAAGATATTTATAGTGATATGTTGGTTTATATATCCAAGCTCATCGGGAATATATTAGACTCTCATATTTCAAAGAAAAACCCCATATATTGTTAAATGTGTGTCTAATAGGATGCCACTCAAAGAGGTATCTTATTAGATGATGGATGGTCTTAATGGGTATATAAAAGAAATTCATTGGCCTACATCCATGTATTTTTTGCTCATTTATTTTTCTGTTTGGGATTTTACGATAGGTAATTTGGGGCATTGTGCATAATTTCCACTTGTTTTGATAAAATTCAATTGGAGAATCTATATAAAAGGTTTTATGACCATGGAGGGAATATCAAATGGTATTTAACGTTTATAAAAAATGGTCTTTTGAATATAAAAAGGGATATTTTGATGAAGATATTTCAAGGGATGCACATTATTGAAGAAAAGTGGTTGAAAATAAGAATGAGAAGGATGCTTCAAGGTAGGACTCTTACATTCTAGATCAAGTTCCATTTTATTTAGGTACATCATCTTTTTTGAAAGGAGAGATGTAAATTTAAGACTAAAATCAAAGATTGTATTTTCCTACATGGTTAGCTACGGATAAATATACTCCTAAATAGTTCAAAGAAAAACCCTGAAAAGAGTATGATAACTTAAAAATTTTATGAAGTGTTGATAGTGGAAGGTTTATAGAGAAATATGCCTACAACTACTTGGGTTTACCATTATATGGACTTCGTTCAATGGAAGAAATCAATCATATATATGGAATATATCCTAAGGGAAAAGTATTATCTTCAAAAAGAGAATTTTCATTTGAAGATATTCTTCTAACATGAGATATCCTTATGATAAAGGAAACTTTATCTAAGGATAAGGTTGACCAATCAAACATCAAATAAGTGGAGACTAGAGTTGTAGAGACTTTAGAAATTATATAAAATGACTTAACAGAAATAAGAACTCTAGAAATAATGGAGGAAATGACAAATGAAATAATGGAAGTTGAAATTAAAACTGTAGATATTACTAAGAAAATTGAAGAAAGAAGGGCACAATATACTGAAGATGTTGGTGGGTCCATTGGTGTATTCATGGGTTGGAATATGTTGGATCCTAAAGTTTAAAATATTTCCATAAATTATTTTTATAATAAAAAATCTAAACCGTTAAAAGAAAATTATTCCAAGAATATAAAAAGACAACAATATGATTTTTTGTTTGAAAGAGTACATGGAATAACCATTGCCTCAGTAGATAAGATTTGAAGAAAAGATATAAGTCAGATACACATTGAGGTGGCTAAATAGAATGAGATAAATTTAGGGCTTTAGAGAAGAAGATCATCAATCAACTTCAGCAAATTCAAGCTCTAGAATCCAAGAGGACATTTGAGAGGATCCATGTTGACATATTA
Organism: Wollemia nobilis; assembly: GCA_028583015.1. Taxonomy (NCBI): domain Eukaryota; kingdom Viridiplantae; phylum Streptophyta; class Pinopsida; order Araucariales; family Araucariaceae; genus Wollemia; species Wollemia nobilis. The sequence goes on from JAQPPZ010015413.1 coordinate 29,577,294, forward strand.
GAAGAGAAACTTTTATTGTTAAAAATAATTATAATAGATAAATAAGCATGACATCTCTCTATGATGCAATCCATTACTTCTTAGATCAATGCTTTGAAAGAACGTGCCTCCATTGTAAACACCATTAGACATCACAAAGGAATTATCATAAGTGTAGTTATAGATGTCATGAAAGTAAAATCTAACTTGAGTATTAATTTTATTTTAAATTATATTTTTATAGGAATACTAAGGTGAAAATTTGCCAATAATAAAAAAATGTTGAAGCATTGGAAGAAACTATCCTATGTAGTCAAAATGACATAATAAATATCAAGTAACTAATGACAGATCTCAAAATTTTTTGATCCATACCTGCTACTACTAAAGTTCACTAATGTTTTGCCTAGATTGTATTTTCTTAGGAGAGGATTAATCATGCTTGCAAGGTGATACTTGAGATTGAGTCCATCATCGATAATGTTATTGAAGAGATGAATAGTCTAGCAAAAGAAATTAAGATTGAAGAACTATGCGGAAGTGATAGAGTTTTAAATGATGAGGAACATTACAAGGCAAATGTATGGAATAATTTAAAAGAGGTAACAAATATGATCAAATATATGGAGAAATTATTATTGGGATATTTTAAGGAATGGCTTATAGACCCAACATTTAACAAAGAAAATATGTGTGGCTATATCAATGGGTTTATCATCATTGATTCATCAAGTGAAACAAAGTTTGCAATCACCACCTTTTATTTCTAATGCATTTCACTTTTTTATAATTATTATTATAAAGTCTTAATAGATGGAGGCAACTACAACTTTAACATATTTGATAGTTATTCAACTACCCTCTATATGGGAGAAAGGCATAGTGGTTGAGGGTTCAGACTCCCTTATTTTAATTTTACAAAATTAATACTTGAATGTGATTAACTTTTTCTTATATGTTTATAGCTATAATTCTTATTCAATCCCAGTTATGATTGTCTTAGCTTTTCTTGTCAGAAAGTGTTTACTTTATTTTATAGATGTTTTTACTTATATGAAACTTATAGTAAAATCTCAGTGAATAGGTTTTAATGCTTGTTAGTTTGAAATATATTGATTTATATACTCCATATATTCAAGTGTTTGATAAATTAACTAGGGCATATTGGTTTATAATTGTTGTTTCTCTATGTACTTACTTTTAAGAACAATTAGTTTTGCTAGGTAAAAAAATCATAATTAATTTTAAGTTATAGAAAGAAATATTTTATCATAGAAGAATATTGAAGAAATAAATAAAGCAACTAGTGCTTTGAACTGGAGGGTTGTAAAGGCTCTTGACTATTGCCTACACAATAACTAGTTAAAACCTTCTAAATCTTGCATTCCATGATTGAAATCCTTAGATCTAAAGTGATTCTTCAAAGAAGCAAAATATTTTTTCGTTACGGATTTTTGAAAAATAGGAAAAAAACATTCTTCTTTGCCTCTTTTACAAAAGAAGCTTGTAAGACATAAAAGAAAGAGACGTCCAAGAGTTTGAAAGAAATATTAGAGCCACTAAACCACATTCTTGCATGATCAAATAAGATATCTCCATACCTAATTAGATACCATGTTGTAATTCATAATATTATTCAAAAACTAACAAAAACAAACCATTCACCCAAATATTATATAGAAAGTAGAAAAGGATGAAAAAAGGAGAAAGATAGATTTTAGGAGCACCTGTAGGTACCATAAATACCATTGTACAATCCATAGATTAGGTTACACAACACTTCAATTAATAAATAAGGAGTGGAATGGGATATTTATAGCAATACCAAAATCCTATTTACATCATAAAGTCTAACTTAAGCCAACATAATAAGATGACTTTAGGTTAATTACAATTTATAAAGAGGGTTTAACCATAACAAGGTTTATCACAGTGTATAGGGCTCACATAAGAAAATATTATAAATAACTAATAGATTGTAAAATGATAGCCTATGTTAGCATAGTTTTTGTTAGCATCTTCTAGAGTTAGCTAGTATTAGTTGTTATATATTCTATTTTTTTAGCATACAAATTTAATAGATTTCACATATTATATGTTTCATATTTCTTGTTCTTAATTAACCACATGTTCTAATGCAAATTCTAGCTTCATTATTGGAATCCATATTAGTGGTATTAAAGCACTTCCATTCATACTATATGGTTTGGGGTTGTGAAATCTCTTTGATCTCTTTTAGAGAGAATAATAACATTTTTGAGTTGTAACATTCTTATTGACCTTCGAAAATCGTTGTAGAAAATATCTTTTTAGTAATTCTTTGGTAGCAACATATTGGTAATATTTTAATGACAAGACTTGTCATCTTCAATTTTTCATGCCATGCAACTATAAATGCTTGGTAATTCTAGTCTATTTTTTCTAAATGAAGGTTGACTTGTTCATTCAAGCTTACTCATTTTTATGGATATAACTCTAGTAGCACTATTGTTTGAATTCTTAATAGCTTGTGAAGTCATAATTTTAATATTTCATAAGCTTGACAAAGCTTATAGATGAAACTCGACACATGGTCTATTTTTAGACACCTATTAAATGGGAGGAGGTAAATCTTGATGCATTTAATATACACGACAATATTTACCAATGAAAATTTATTTGTGTGTCCATCAAATAAATCATCGCCCCATTCCTAACTCCTAAGCCATACATGGTAGGAAATTTTTCTACCACAAATCCAATGTAATCAAAACTGTTGAGGGAGCAAGCATGTTATGGCTATGTTTCTTATAGCCTATGTCAAGTTATTATCTAGCAATTATCCAAATAACTTTTTAGTGACCTTCATCAATTCAATGAAACCTCTAAATTACACTTCTCATCTTGCCTTCTTCTCTCATATTTCAACTCAATATGGAGCTTTATCTAGCCATTTCTAGAGTCCCATGCATGAACTACTTTGATATCATTGTCTTGCATATTTTTTTATCTTCTAGAGTATCACTTAGATTGGATGATTGATGAACTTGTACGATAATTCAAGTCAAATCATGTGATAAAATGGAAATGAAATTAAATTAGGAAACTACTTATGATAAGCACACCAAGTTTATCTAGTAGTAGAGATCTAACTAAGAATACTAATGTAAGATGTTCAATTCAACATCAAACATGAGAGAAAGTGTCATCGGGTCTATTGTATGGCATATGCATGGAAACCTAGTTGCTAAAAGTTGGTCTAAGACCACTAAGAGAAATAGTACTTTGGTTCAAACCAATGGCAAGATGATAATAGGCAATGAATAAACTATTTATCACTAGCCTAATCCTATATCAACCTTTTTGATACTCCCGCTGGCACCACTAGAGATAGTTTCAATTAAGGATATGTTTTTATGTTCCATCTAGTCGACCAAACTATTGCATAAGGAAAGCACTCGTATGTATCATAAAACTTGTTAGAGTACATGTGGAAAAACAACTCTCATAGGCAGCTATTGGTAGCCTTGTAGCAACCTAGTCATTGACCTCATGTAGGTGGCTCAAGATTTCCATAACTTGACTGTAGGAATTCCTGTGAAGACTAGATTGTAGATTTGGTATGGAGAGTCTTGCTTGATATTTTCCCCCATAGAGCTAATTTAGAAACCATTATATATACACCACATTACAAAGTTCCATGGTGTCAGTGATCATTAGAGTTTTGGTGGGGTGACTATTGGCATAAAGCACCAAAATTTAAATTATATTTAATTTATTTCCAAAATCCAAAGTTGATGAAATTTAATTAATTTAGTTAATAATTAAATTAAATTAATTACAAATAACGACTTAATTTAATTAATTAATAAATTAATTTTATTGTAAAGTGCATAATAAATAAATCATGTGCACAATATTTTTATTTTTCTAGGTTAATTTTTGCAACAAAATTTAAAAAACAACCTTTCTTTGTAATTGTTTAAAAAAACATTTGTTCTTCTTAGGAAATTTGTTTAATTGCATCCGACTTACACTCATTCAACTATGGCTACAAATTTATCCAAAACTATGGCCAAGTTAGCCAATTTAGTTAGTGCCTTCGCTAATAAGGTCAATGGCATTACTATTCAAAATTTCCCAACTAATGTAAAAAATTATAATAATGGCCTTCACTCCAAGGCTAAGTGTGAGGTCAAATTGTATGACGGAAATAAATCATCTTGGATAGTTGGATATTTGATATGGATACATGGTTTTCCTATATCCAAAAAAACCTGATGCAAGGAGAGTTCCTTTTACAAAACTAAAGCTTTATGGGCTAGTAAAAATTTTGGTGATGGAACATCAAGAAAGCCAAGATCAACTTAACACTTGGGTGGACCTTATTAAGACTTTGAACAAAAAAATTATCCTTCCAATTATGAGTAAGATCTTATTATCAAATGAATTTTATTGCATCAAAGTAATAACATGTCTTTGCAGGAGTAGTATATGTGACTCCTGCACTACTCATCAATATCAAGAGTGGATTACAACTTATAGGAGCATCTATAGAGGAAGTTGAAGTAAACTTCCCTTACCACATTAGATGCTACCTTCAATCATGCACAACTTGTAGAGCAAAAATATGTAGCCCAAGCACAAGGATCTTCTAAGACCTCAAGTTCGCAGTTCCAACAACATTCCTCTAAGACCAAGAAGTCTTTTTCTTATTTTTTTTCACCTTCTCAAAAACCTTCCCCTATATTTGATAGCAAAAAATCTTGTACTTATTGTAATAGGAGAAGCCATGAAGAATTTGTATGTTTTAGGAAGAAATTTTTGTTGTTGTAAAATCTCAATATGAGGAACCACAACATGTTCTTATTGAGGTTATAGGAAAAGAGAAGGTATATGATAAGCTCAAGGGTAAACTCAATAATTTCACCTTGATGTCTCATAATTTGTTTGAAGGTGACCATGACAATATGTTCTTCATGAGAGCTCATCTCACTAAATATTTTTTAATTAATTGTATAATCAATGACTCATAAAAGAATTTGATTGCAAGATCTATTATTGATAAGTTGTAGCTGCCATTGGAACCACATTCTTGTTTATGCTCACTTGGATAGAAGGATAATGATTCCACCTCATAAATCACACATACTTGTACAATATCCTTTACCTTTGGCAAATGTTTTGTGGATTGAGTCTCTTATGATGTGACTATGATGTATTGGTGTGTCTTACTCCTTGGAAAATCCTATCAATGCAATAGGAAGGCTTAATATGATGTTTATCATAATACCTACATTTTATATCATGAGCATAAAATATTTCTCATCTACTACATCAAAAACACCACACTTCTACTCCATACCAATCAACCACAAAATATTTCTCTGATATTTAGTAGACGACACTATCAAGACACAACAACAATAACTACACCTCCTTCTCACAAGTGGTTATCACCTTTTCACCTCCTACACCTCTTCTTGGTCTTCCTACTTATGGCATTGATATATTTTCTTCTACATCCAAGTCCATTTCAAATGAGCACACATAGGTATCTTCCTATATCTAGCACTTGCAACCTCCTTCATCTTTGAAGGTTCTAATTTTGTAGAAAACTCAACAACACAAGAAACATGCCATGAGTCCTCATCGACTTCCTCATTCTCAAGATTGAGTTTTAACCAAGCATTATCTTGTAGATATGGAACATCTTGGTATCCTTAATATCATCAATATTCTTGTCAATCCAATACTTTATTTACAATATCCACTAGATCTTGATCAAGTGTTCAACACAATGACTCACTAGATCACCAGGGTTCTTCCACATCAGGCTAATTTTTCTTCTCTTCAAAAAGCATTGGAGTTTAATGATTCTATTATTAGGAGGTATGTTGAGGAACACAATATGATGTAATAGCTAAAATTCTTATTTTTTAGACAGAATTATTATTAGTCTTAGGATTTTATTATTCTCTCTCCTATATATAAAATGTGAAGCTTCCAAATGGTCACGTTGGATAAAGGTTGATTTCTTCATCTTCTACATTAGCATATATTAGCATAATGTTTGTTAGCATCTTCTAGAGTTAGCTAGTGTTATTTTTTATGTGTTATATTTTGTTATTGTCTAGATTTAGGAAATTTTACGTCTTGTATGCTTCATATCTTTTTTTTGTGCTTATTTCAACACACATTCTAATGCAAATTCTAGCTTCATTTTTGGAATCCATATAAATGATAGAGACATCCTAAAGAACTATGTTGTTTTGATATTTACTCGTAAAGGAGTTTGCTCCCTTGAAGCGACCTATGGTATAATGTAAACTCTTTAGTGCTATGAACAAAATTCTTGTTTATTGTATTCATTCTACATAATTGTATTTTTTTTGTAAGTTTTATTGAGGTTTCTACTATTTTTACAACAAAAAGTATTCTATGACATGTAAAACAATATGTTGAAACATAAAAATATCATAGTGTAGTCTTACCTATGTTTAAGAATGTTTGAAGGATTATACCAATAATAAAATATGATTTTCCCTTTCTCTTTGTATCTTATCTCATAAATAATTCAATATCAAAGACTAAGTTAATAAATGACCCTTATATTGATTAAACTTCCAATATAAATCCTTTAATTTTAAAAATATAACGATTTGTTTAAACATATTTAATAAAATATTAAAAAAAAAAATCAAATATAAATATCATGTAAAATAGTCAAAATAAATTAAATTCTATGAACACCTAGATTGGTCACTTGTTTAAATACTATGAACACTTAAATTGGAAACTTGTTTAAATATTATAGAGTAAGATGAAAGAAGGTAATAATAGCAACAAGGAATTACGACGAAGTAATAATAAAAATAAATATAATTTAAATAAAAAATATTAAATTAAACTTTATGACCTAAAAAATTATTTTACTATTTAAAATATTAATATTATAAAAAATATTATAATATAATTAATAGTAATATTTTTTAATATTAAAAATGTTCCTAATATTATTGGTGAACGTAATTTGACTTTGATTTCATAATCAAAGGTTAAATTCAACAAAAATATTTTAAAAAATTCGCGTGAGTAAATTTAGTGCAATATGTAAATTTTCAAAAATTTAAAGGAAATGTTGATTAGACAACCCCGAACGAAAATGTCTCTATGCTGCTCGCACCTAATTTGATGGCTATAAAAAAATATGCGCCAATTTTAATTGTGATGTTGACGAGTGCAAAATTTTTTATTTATAATTTCTTATACATAGCATATCCCTAGAATGTGAGGAGAGATATTTGAACATGGGACCTTTCGATTTTAATTGGAGAGTTTTAACTACCCACTTGCTCTCCAACTCCTTCCCAACTCCTTTACATGGGCCGATACGAGTGCAAACTTTGATCAGTCACAAGGTTTCTCATACTAACCAATCCACCTAACCCTCCCTGACTTCCCCTATAGTATATTGTTGGTATTTTATGTAGTTACCTTCATTCAAATCAGGAGAAAAATGGCCTTCCTCAAATAAATAAATAAATATATAAATATATATATATATATATATATATATATATATATATATATATATATATATATATATATATATATATATATATATTTATATATTTATTTATTTATTTGAGGAAGGCCATTTTTCTCCTGATTTGAATGAAGGTAACTACATAAAATACCAACAATATACTATAGGGGAAGTCAGGGAGGGTTAGGTGGATTGGTAAGATGTTGAACACTTACCAGGAGGAGACCTAGATTCAAGGGCATGTCCAATCTGAGCAAACATTAAGATATAATTTACTTAATGAATAATAGTGCTACGAAGAGTCCATGAGGGCTAGGTGGATTGGTAAGTCGTTGGGCACTTACTAAAAGGAGACTTAGGTTCAAACCTCAAGAGCATGCTTAACCTGAGCAAAGGTAGTAGTCTGACTTAAGTCCACTCACTATGCACGCTAGCTTGATGACAGAGGTATCAACCCCAAACCACCAAAGGTCTCTTTCACTCAATATTGTATTTACTGAGGCAAGATAGGGTAGCACCATGATTTGACGTTATGATATGAAGCAACACGACTACGACTTAACCCTGGTCCTTAAATAGAAAAAACCTCAAACCATCAAAAGTCTCTCTCACTCAAGATTGTATTTACCGAGGCAAGATAGGGTAGCACTATGATTTGAAGCAATACGACTACGACTTAACCCTGGTCCTTAAATAGAAAAAAAAGTAATTAGTTACCGATTCCTATATATATTTTAAAAAACACTGAAACACGATTATCATACATTTTAATTGAGTAATAAATTTAGCACAATAAAGGATAGGAGTTTTTTTTAGTATTTGTTATGAAAAAGTTAACTGATTAAAATATCTATAATATTTTTAATAAATGAACTGTAGCACCACAATTTGATGCTAGGACTTGAGACAATACGACTACCACTTAACCTTGTGACCAATCTTTAAAAAAAAAAATAGGTAGTTACCTATTCCTTATATATAAAATAATAGTGAGACAATACGACTACCACTTAACATTGTGATGAATCATATATTTTAATTGAGTAATAAATTCAACATTAATAAAGGAATAGGATTTTTGTTTAGTATTTGTTACAACCTTTTAATTGAGTAATAAATTCAACATTAATAAAGGAATAGGATTTTTGTTTAGTATTTGTTACAACATTTTAATTGAGTAATAAATTCAACATTAATAAAGGAATAGGATTTTTGTTTAGTATTTGTTACAACCTTTTGACCAGTCCTTAAAAAGAAAAAGGTAGGTATTTAAGGATCCCTCTATATATAAAAATAGTGATACATGGTCATCATATATTCTAATTTAGTAATAAATTCAGCACATTAATAAAGGGATAGGAGTATTCATAGTATTTGTTATAAAAAGGTTAATTGACCAAAATATCTATATTCAAATTTTAAACAAGTTTCGAAGAAAAGAAACATTTATATTATAATATAATTCATTTATTCAAAAAATTATCACTCAAGTTTATGTTTAGAGAAGCAAGATAGGGTAGCACCATGATTTGACCCTACTATACAAAGCAATACGACTACGACTTAACCCTGTGACCAGTACTTAAAAATAAAAAGGTAGGTAGTTACCAATTCCTCTATATATAAAAACAGTGATACATGGTCATCATATATTCTAATTGAGTAATAAATTCAGCACATTAATAAAGGGATATGAGCTTTTTTAGTATTTGTTATAAAAAGGTGAACTGATCAAAATATCTATAATGTACTACGACTTAACCTTGTGACCATTCATTAAAAAGAAAAAGGTAGGTAGTTATCGATTCTTCTATATATAAAATAGTGATACATGGTCATCATATATTCTAATTGAGTAATAAATTCAACACATTAATAAAAGGATAGGAGTTTTTTTTAGTATTTGTTATAAAAAGGTTAAGTGATCAAACTATCTATAATGTTTATATTAAATGAATTGTAGCACCATGAGTTCAGGCTGAAGCAATACTGCTATGACTTAGCCTTGTGACCAGTCCTTAAGGTAGGTAGTTACCCATTCTTCTATATATTAAAAATAATGATACATGGTCATCATATATTCTAATTGAGTAATAAATTCAGCACATTAATAAAGGGATAGGAGTTTTTTTTTAGTATTTGTTATAAAAGGTTAACTAATCAAAATATCTATAATTTTTTTAATAAACGAATTGTATTATGATATAAATATTTTTTTCATTTGGAAACTTGTTTAAAATTTAAATATAATAGACTATTCAAATATTTTTATGTTTTTGTTATGAAATTAATTAAAAGCAATCATTTAAATTCATGTTATTTGATAATAAAATCTATAATATTATTTATATAATATGCAATGAATATTATGTGTTATACTTTCAAACCCTAATTTTTTTTATAAATGTTATTTGAGAGTAAAATCTATAATGTTATCTATATAATATGCAATGAATATTAGGTGTTATACTTTCAAACCCTAATTTTATTATAAGTTCAATATTAGGTTAATCATAAGTTTATATATTTTATTTATTTATATAATAAATTTTAGCAATTAATTTTGGATGAATAAAATGATTAGGATTGTGCATAAATTTTTAAATCAAGCAAATAAAAAAATAGTATATAAATCAAGATAGTAATTAATTAGCAATCACTAGTTGAAAGAGATTTCATTGAAAGTAGAAATTCACACAATAACAATAAATAGGTGTTTTGTATCAAGTGTCATTATTTCAACGGTTAGATTCCTCAACATTTAAGGAGACAAGGTTCAATTTTGACCAAGTGATACATAGATAATATCCAATTTTTTTTGTAATACCATTATGGTGATGATGTAATATAGGTAGGACCTGTTTCAATCCCGTATAGTCCATTGAAAAAATAAATAGTTATGTTTTCTTTAAAAAACTATTACAAAATATTATTAGCTAGTTTGCATTAGCATTCTTTGATTTGGATAGATATTTAGTTAAAACCAAATAATGCGTAAGGCTTTGCTTAATATATTTCTAAAACATCATCACAAGGAATAATTTCTTTTTTTTTCCTTGGAAATGAAATTTTTGTATTTAGTCGTTGATTATTACAAGTCAATTCCCCTAAAATGATGAGGAAGAACCATCACAACTTAAATTGATCTTTAATTTGGTTTTAATAATACAAATATTTTTCAAATGATTTCAAGAAAAGAGTTATGTAGTTGAGATTTAGTGTTATAAATATTTGAAGTATTCAACCAACTATTTCAAATATATTTTTTTGTATATTGTAATTTAACTTATACTTCTTAATAATAAGAGCTAAATGCTATGAGAATGCCTACATTAAAAAACCTCTAACACTATTATAAACATAAATGGTTGTCCTCCATTTATAATAATTGTGAGATATGATAAACTTATAACCTAAGGCATTAAATTTTCTAAAAGCCTTGCCAATCTAAAATAAGAATTTGATTGAAATATCATGGGTCAATGTGTTAACATCTTCCTTCTCTTTAGAATTACCATTGTTTAAGGACTTATATAGGTTTTGTGGATCCTTGTAACATATCCATAAATTACATGGTTTATTAAAATTCATTGACATCAATAATGATTATTTATGAAAAGTAATTTGAAAAATGATTAATAATAATACAATAAAATCCCTAAAAATCTATCTTAGTAATAATAATTTCATGAACCAAAGCTTTTAAGTTCCAACGTACATAAATATCGACTTATAAAAAGATATAAGTAATGGGTTATCCTACATTCATAGTAGTTAAGATGACTTTATAAAATATTGCACACAATTTAAAGGTAAAATTTAGAGTGAAAATCTTGAGATTGATAAATTTTTCTTCTCTTCGATATTAACCTCACTTAAAGGATACTTGTGTATTATGTGGACCCTTGTAATTTTTATTAATAACATGGTATTCAAAAAGCATTTATTAATGTTAATGACCACTCATTAAAAATTCTTTAATTTAATAAAAATCCCATTAACTGCTCTCTTACTAAGTATATTTCCAAGAAATTTTTTTATTACTACCATATGAATATATAGGTTATCCTATGTTTGTAACGATTGTGAGATACCATAGGTTATATAAAATATTACATAATCCAAGTGTTGTAGGTGAGTTGGAGAGGGTTCAAATCTCCACCCTACCAAACCCACATTGAGTACCTAAAATTTAGTTGATAATGCTAGTGCTTTCAAGGTCAGATGCGACTCCCTTGTTGTGGTTTCTCAGACCAAGGCATCCCCACAAGGTGTTTTTCTCTAAATTCAAAAAACCCCATAAGGTAGGTGTAGATGATTTTGATTAAAGTATCTAAGATGACATATTAACATCTTCCTTCTACGAAATAAGGTAGGTTATATGGTATTATTGAAGAACACAAGCTTATACTAGGAGGGGGGTGAACAGTATAAAACCACTTTTTAATTTTCTTTCCCAAAAAGTATTAGTCAATATAATAAATGGCAATATCAATATCAATAACCAAAGTAATGCACCAATCATGACACATAAATAGAGACACCACAATTTATGTGGTTCACCCAATGAGGGCTACTCCACGGAGAAAATATTTTAATAAAACTTTTTCAATCAATCTCTTTGGGAATCCTTCCCAATTACAATGTTTAAGGACCTCTATCCAAAGGAGATGTTGGTCCCCTAATATTAAGTTTGTAGATCTCTTCCACATGATAATTCTTTCTCCTTCTTCTCTGGCTAGTGATATTATAGAAGACTCTATCTCTCTGTTGCACTGACTGGTGGATCTCTCTCCACTTGAAGACTCCTCACTCAGATATGTCTTCAATTGTCCTGGTTGCTGGATCTCTATCCACTAAGACTCTATCCTTTGTAATCTTTCACCTTCAAAGCTCTGTCAATAGGTTCACTTAGAACCTCCTCAAATTTTCTCAATAGGTTCACTCAACTTGCTCAAATATGCTCAATAGGCTCACTTAGAACCTGCTCAAATCTGCTCAATAGGCTCACTCAGACTCTGTTCAAATCTGCTCAATAGGCTCACTCAGAACTTGCTCAAATCTGCTCAATAGGCTCACTCAGTTTCTGCTCAAATCTGCTCAATAAGCTCACTTAGAACCTGCTCAAATCTTCTCAACAAGATCACATAGAACATGTCCCAATCTGCTCAATAAGTCCTCTCTAGGACTTGCTCAAATCTGCATAGCAAGATTTCACAAAATCTTACACAAAAAAATTCCACAAGCCTTCTCAAAGACTTACCTCAAATCAGCTCAACAAAATTTCAACTCAATCTCATAGAAGCATAAAGAGAATTGTTAGAGACTCAATATGTTCTATACTCAAATCCCAATCTCAATTCAAATAAATCTCAACTCAGCTCAATCTTATAAAGGCATAAAGAGAATTGTTAGAGATTCAATATGTTCTATACTCAAATCCCAATCTCAACTCAAAGCAATCTCAACTTAGCTCAATCTTAACTCAATCTCATAGAAACATAAAGAGAATTGTTAGAGACTCAATATGTTCTATACTCAACTCTCAATCTCAATTCAAAGCAATCTCAACTCATATCAATCTTATAGAGGCATAAATATAATTCTTAGAGACTCAATATGTTCTATAATCAAATCCCAATCTCAACTCAAAGCAATCTCAACTCAGCTCAACCTTAACTCAATCTCATAAAAGTATAAAGAGAATTGTTAGAGACTCAATATGTTCTATTCTCAAGGCTCAATCTCAACTCAATCAAAATATAGAATATTTTGTTTCATGGAATTTGAACAACCACTTCATGCAACCACTTGACTAGGCTCAATTAACTCTACTCAACCAATCACTTCAAGAAACAACTCTTTCTCACAAACCCTGGTCCAAGCATGAATCAACTAACTCAAAATATTTCCAACAATGCTCAACAACAAATCTTACATAACAATGATACTCATGTTCTTTTCTAACTGAAGTTCAAGTTCTTTCCATCACCCATTGGTTTCAACAACAATGCTAATAAGACAAGGTTTTAATCACAACTCTCAATTCAGACAACCTTGAAGTATAAACTCAAAGTATTTCACTCAACCAATGGTCTAAACAACAATGCTTGTCAAACAAGGTTTAATCACAACTCACAATCCAAAAAATATTGAAGCATTAACTCAACCACTTTCGAAAAGGAAACCACAATCAATCTTTTTCACTCCAATGATATTTCAAAAATCAACCACCCAAATAAAATCAATAGAGAGTATTACTCATAGCTTTTTGATGCCTTATGAGTTGTCCACTAAATCTGTCACACTCAACACACTTTATTTTTCAACTCTTAACAAGGGTTAGAGATATTGAGTAATAACACAACAATAATATCCAAATAACACCTTATTATTCCTACTTTATTTTAACATCCACCAAAATTCTATTTAAAAGAAAAACCTTACTCAAAATAACTTTCACTAAAAAGAACTTTATCAAAAACCCTTATTACTCCTAACAATTTCAAAAATCATAATTAAAAATAATTCATAACTCAAACAGCCACCATGACCTTATTCCATAAGCTTACTCAACAAACCAACTAACGAAGCACCTTTACCCCTTATCACTCCACCTTAGGCAATCCAAATAAAATATTAATAAAAACCTTAATACCTGCCTTGAGGGGAATCAAACCCTCGTTGGTGAAAAATAAGCACCACCCGCTTCTTATCCTTCACCCTCTTCTACCAAGCGAAAAGTATGCGCCTTGGGCACCTCAACATAACAAAGCCAAAAATGATGCTTGCGGGAATTGAACGCACAACCTCCTTGTCACCAACACCTTTGCACAATCCAAGCTGCCACTAGGCCACACTGCCCAATGCATTTTGGGAAGTGGTCGATGTCTCCCTTTAATGTTCACTATGTCACTTAAACGAAAAACATGAGCTCTTTTTCTTCACAAATACCAAGTGCAAATATCAACGAGCAAGGATGAATGAATTAAAAAATTCAACGACATATTTATATGCGTTCCCTTTGCCTTGGAAACGTCGGCCTTTTTGAAACTTCCTTCATGATTTCGGTGGATAAACTTTTAATTTTAATTTTAAAATTTAAATTTAAATTTTAAAAAAATTAAAATTTAAACTAAATATTTAAAATTAAATATCTCCATCATCGGGGCACTTTTTTGATGAAACCAAAAGCCAACTTGGGTTTTAATAAAAACCCATTTCAAATCTGCCATCCATAGTTTTAAATAAAAACCTTTTGCAAAGCTTCCCTTGAAGCTTCTTTTGGAACCAAATGCCATGCATCCCTTCTTGAACCTTTGATCAAAAACCTTTGCTTCTCATGAAGCTCTTTGTGAAACACAAACATAGTGCTTACTTACATAGATCCTTCTGACATCAATGACAACTCTTAGCTTAGGGACTAAAAATGTCCAACAATTATATATACCCACTTCCTTCCATTGCCCTAAATAAGGTTGAAGGTAACCAAATCTAGCATATGAGTTGGAGTGATTCCTTTTATGCTAGGTTGTGACAAAGGTTGTCATACATGTTTTTCAGTAAGTCTCAATATTCATAGACCTTTCTTATATAGATATGGATTGAAGGTTGTTATGCCCCTATCACTTTTTACGCAGATACAAAGAAAGTTTTCTGTTTCAATCTTGTTGTAGAAATCACAAGGATGGAATGATAAGTAAATTTTCAACAAGAGTCATGTATATAATACCCCCAAGGGATATGTTGATTGGCAAAGACTTGGGGTACGCTACCAGATTAAGTAAAGGTAGTAGTCCATGCTGAATTCTTTGAGTGAATGCCAAATTGACGATGACAGTACAAATCCTGAGCAATTGGTGGTCTCCATCTCACGCTGAGTCAATAACAACGAGATCAATAGGCTAGTGGGAGCAATCCATGTGGTTTGAACCTTGGGAGCAATCCATGTGGTTTGAACCTTGCTCGCGAGTTACTAAAAATAGTGGTTATAACCAACTCCCACTATGTAACAAAAAAAAAAAAATCATGTATACTATGTTGATTTAAGGAACTAGTTAAGCCAAACATAAGATCGCAAGGATGTTTTTTTAAGGATTGTTGTAAACCCTTTTTGGTTGAAATTTACCATATATTTCAAGAATAAACAAAATAACTTTGCTATTAAAAAAAATATCTTTGAATAAAATCCCGATGACATCTTAATGTCTTCTTTCTCTCTAATATTAACATTGCTCAAGATACTTCTATACCATTATTTAACTTATTATTATTATTTTCTAATGGATTATATAAAATTGAAATGAGCCACACTCATATTACATCATGATCATATAATGATATTACAACTTAACAATTATAGATTTATCATGTGATACTAACCTTGATATTTTGCTTAAGAAATTTAAATGTGGGTCATGGGGGTGTATGCATGTGTGAATGAACTTGTATATATATAAAAAAAATTATTTTCTAAGCTAATACTATTAGCTCAATGATTATATACTTTATTTTTTTAAAACATAACCATATCAATCAATTATATATACCATAAAAGAAAACTTAAAAAATATTATAATGAACTTTGATGTTTCATATTTTCTATCATATTATGTTAGTCAAACAAGGCCATTTATTAAAAGCATTTTTTTTCACCAATTTTATTTTCCATAAAAACATTTTAAAAATTTTAAAATTAACTTTAATGTTTCTTATTTATTGCCCTATTATCTTAGTCAAAGAAAACTACTTATTTTCTAACCATACCATACCATATTAGTCAAACAAAACCATTTATTAAAATTATGACCCTTTGAACCAATTCTATTTTCCATATAAATAACTTAAAAAGTATTAAGATAAACTTTGATGTTTCTTATTTATTGCCTTATTATCTATGTCCAACAAAATCCACTTCAATAAGTAACCTTGTTATTTCTTTTATATATTTCAAAATTACTTGATTAGGCCCCACACGGCTCACCAAATTTCATTTAATACTGACAAGCTATATGTTGTTTTTTTAGTCTTATAAATTTAAAATTTAAAAAAGATTATTAAAAATAAATTAAACATACTTAAAACTAAACAAATTTACACATTTTATTTTAAATTTTAAAAAATATTAACACTTTAAAGACATTATAGTAGTATAACTTTATGTTTTTATTTAGGAAATCCAGGTTCAAACCATTACACAAAGGACCAAGACCAAGACCAAGATTCTTTCATAAGCTCATGCTTTATCCTAAAAATTTTAGAGATGAGTCACAGTAAGTTACCTTAGTTCAATTTCATGGACATAGATCACATTACTTTCTTTTTATCAACATACTAAAATTTATAAAATTACCTTCAAAAAATATATAATTCTTTTAAAATATTATAAAAAAATAACAAATTTACATATTTTATTATTAATATAATTTTATTTTAAATTATAAAATAATATTAATACTTTAATATCATACAAATAATTCTACGTTGCTTAAACATCCTTGCCACGACTTTTAAGTGTGTGGCAACCCCTCATTCTTACAACTAGGTATTAAAGTCGTTTCATTAGTCTTACTAGAGAGTACGATGTGTACTATTTATGGAAATTAAAAAAATTGAAAAAAAATCTTGTGCAATTATGTTTTAATTTGAAGTTAGTATTTGAAATGTAAATACAACAAACAAAGTTTATAAGATTGAACATGACCTTGACCATAAATCTTTGTCATATTTTTTTGGTACGTAAATAATATTTTAATAATATATTATTAATCTGTTTGGGGTTAGGTGGATTGGTAAGTGTTTGTTTGATCAATCAGATATCCAGGTTTAAACTTAGGGGCAGTCTGTTTGCTAAGGTAGTAGTCTGATCTGAATCCTAGTAAATACCCAGGTTCAAAACCTCGGGACAGCCTGTTTGCCAAGGTAGTAGTCTGATCTAAATTCTTTGAGTGCGCCCTAGATCGACACCCGAGACCAAACCAACGGTCCTCTTCAACGGGTCAGCAATAATGAAACGAATAGGTTTAGTGAAAGCAACCCTTATAATTTAAATCCTGCACTTTTCAATTACTAAAAAATAATATAGTTGTGACCAGCTCTTAAAAAGAAAAAAATATATATTTAATTAATCTACAACCCGTTGCACAATCAAATTTCTTGCCCCCAAGGTATCTAACTTTTAGTTAAATATCACAATCAAATGCAACATCGTTTTGGGACGATAGATGGAAATTACTTATAGAGTAACAAGTTGTCTATTGTCTCTTTTTAAGATTTGGGGCCCATGAAATGACTAAGAGCTGAAATCATTGTTTGAATGGAATCTTATGGTACAACGAAGATAGAAGACCTTAAGCCTTAGCTTTAAATTGTTTGGTACCAAATAGACTTTAAGGCTCACCTATATTACAAAATTGTTTTCAGGCATACCGTTGATCTTTCTTTGAATGATATTTGATAATCTTAAGCACATATTCTAAGAGAGCCAAAAGAAAAAATAGTGATATATATAAATTAATGGTTAAAAAATAATAATAAAATAATTTGATGATTTTATTTTATATTCATAAATATATGGAGTATAATGACTTATAATTTTTTTTTTTAATTTCTTGTTGTATATGTTTTTGGATGGAAAATTATAGATTCAACACTTGTTTTTTATATGTAATAATTGTTTCATGATTCCATTAAAATTGATTAAGCTTCATAGTTTTATTTATAGTGAATTTGATAGGAACTAAGAAGAATAATAATCTTATTAAATGTATAAAAGAGATCGCCACAGTTATATATATAGAGATGTAAAAACTCCTAATATACTTGTAAATTGAGGCTTAGAAAATAAAATAAGGAAGCTTTTAGGATATTTACATAAAGGCATGTGCAAAAAACTAGAAATAATATACATGTATTAAACCCCGAGCCACCGGGGTCTTCCTCACTTCTCACTTCGGGTCGTGTTTACTGAAGCGAGGTAGGGGTTATAGTGGTAGCTCCATGATTTGACACTATGATCAGAGGCAATGTGATTTGACCTTGTGACCAGTTGTTCAAAAAGGAAAGGCAGTTGCCAATTCTCCTATGTATCAAATATATATATATATATATATATATATTAAATATTCTTAAAATTATTGAATACAATAGTTAACAATTATTAAAACTACATCTACAATTATATAATATAATAGTCCATGTTTCTATCTCTCATTATTTCCTTGCTTAAAAAAATTATGTTTCATATTCACTTTGGATATGAAAATGCTAATCAAATGTTGATCCTTTACAACCAAATATGTCGTACTTAATTTACATCTACTAGTCCATGTGACTATATCAAGAGGATTATATTCAACTAAAGGAAGCATAAAATTTAGAACTATGTGTTATATTTTTAGGATGAGATATAACAATCACTTTCTCTAAATATTATGGATTTTTATGTCATAATGCGATGCTTAAGTAATTTGTAATAGTAATAGAGTTAGTGAAACTAACCATAATGCATTAAGGAGCTTTTCAAACTTGTTGTAAGTGGATGACGTACCAAAATAATCATAGTAGTGAGCTCCTATTTCTAAATCTTTGTAATTATAGAGCTTATACAAAGTAGATCTCCTAGAAAATTAAAGAGGTAAAAACCCTCAAAATACTAAAAATACGACCTTGATTAGCATGTGGCTAAAAGTGTACATCTAGTAAAAGTAAAATTTAAGGATCCTTAAAATGACTAGATCTAGTAGCTGGAGTGACTAGTTTAATCCTTAAATATAATTCATATCTAGTGTATGATAAAAATTGAAATCTCTTAAAGAGACTAAATAAAAATTATGATACCTAGTAAGGTAAAATATTAACATCCTTGATATGATTGGATGTATATTATATAAAGCATTAGAGATCAATAAGGCTAAGCAAATTTAATGAAACTTAATGGGATATTTTAATGATGATGTAATGAATCTTTGTATTTTGCATTCTAATTATCAATGATGATATGAAAGATAGAGGTGCAATATACACAATAAAATAATCCTTTTTAAAATTTCCTATAAATAATATGCATACCCTAGATGTTTATAGAATATTTGAAAAAGGGTAAAAGGGCGTATAATGCGACCCAAACCTAAAAAATAATAGGTGTTTCATAAACAAGTTAACACTCAAGGTAGATAAGAACTATATGAAAAATTTGTAGTGATACTTTAAAAGAAAATCCAAGGTGTCCACATGGATTATTAAGTCTCTAAAAGTGGATAAATATACTTTATGAATCAAATAAAACTCCACCACAAAAAGAGAATTTGGTCTTTCAAAAAGAATAAAATCTTATGCAAAAAGGAGTTGTAATATTTTTATGCTTCTAAATAGATTGAAAAGAAATAATATATAAATACTTATATATTATTCTAATGCAATTAATATCTACCAAATAATGGCATTATAATTGTTTTGTCATTTTGTAATTCGATCAATATATGTAAAAACAAAATGGATGGGCAAAGATAATAAGGATAGGAAATTATCACTTCTAGAGTAAAAAAAGAAAACTACCCTCATGAACTAGACCATAATTGAAGTATAAAATACCAAATTATTAAAATAAATAAGCATAATTATAATTAAAAAAGATACACAAGATTGTCATACACTCATTTTATTATATCTCTTTGTGTCTCTTGTTTATACATACAAAGGAAGGTTTTTGAAAGAAAAATTTCTAAGAGAATAATGTTGTCTACTTATAAGCTTTCTATAGAAGGGACATTATATAGGATTGACATAAAAAGTGGAACACATGTAAATGGTACAAAATTATTAATATTTGTAATTATTAAATACAATTACACATGACTATATATCTTAAAAACCACACATTGAACTCCTTGTCTAGTTAAAATATAGAACATGCTTATAATAGGCCTATAATATTAATTTCTATTACAAAAATTCTAGTTTGTAGTTTGACCAAATCATAAGCCTATTTTCTTAAAACTATTTCCATTATTTCTAGTCCAATAAAACTAATATGATTACCTTTTGAACATATAAAACTAGTTATCACAATGTTAAATGACCTACCACTCTTCATAATGGTAAAGTGCATTCCATCTTATGGATCATATTTTTTTAAAGTAAAGTGGTAACCTATAATCAATAGTCATAAGCTCTAAGTCATATTTCTTGATCTAGGCATGTGACCTAACCACCCTGTTGGGGGTATAACTTTGTGTTCAATACTTCATTTAGACCCATCTAGAAAGCATTGGAAATTTTAAAGGATGAACAAGAAATTTCAATAGGGAACATCGTCTATGTTAATAAATACATTAAAAAACATTCCATAGATATTGCAACATACAAAATAAAATAACTAGTAAAACTATTAAGTTTCCATTTTTACATATTAGTAACCAAAATACATATTTTATCATGCTAACATACCCCTAGAGGACAACACACAAAAGGAAAAATCATGTGTATGTAATTTTCATTTAGTATACACTTTGTAACTCATGAAAGGTGAGCCACCATATTTCCATATGAGTAACCTTAGATATTGAATACAATATATTTCCAACCCACAAAATATCATATATAGAGAGATATGCACTTGATTGTAAAAGCTATGATTAATGTAAACTATCTCAAAGCATCATGTATCTTCTTATATATTACTTGTATTACAATATTTTTATTTAGAAATAAATTCATTATGTTATTTTTATGGCATATTTTTATTCTAAATTTGTCATACTATGTTATTGTTTGAATTACATAGTTTCTTGATGTTGCTTAACATGAAATTTTAAAATTTTGGATCAATGGTATGTGAGGGTTCTATAATTTGAGTATATATCCACAAACATGATATTAGCCTATTGAAAGCATAGGTGTTAGATGTGATATCCCTATGAATATATTCCTCTCCATTTCAAATAATTTTATATGACATAAAATAAACAACATTGATACAATTTATACTTTCAAGGAGATGTTGAATGAATCCATTTTGAAATAGAGAAATGAGATGATGGACTAGTTTTCTCAATCTCTTTGACAATTATCTATTACAAATTCTATAACCTCCTCCTCTACACAACCTCTCACTACCATAATACCATTCAATACCTCCATAACTTTTAAGATGTAGATGAATTTTCATGATCCTATTTTTAAAGGTAAAATTAATATTAATATGATAAACGTTTGTTTAGATCAGTTATCTTCAATATTTTCCATAAATAAATTTATAAACATTGAGAAAATTATTTTTTCTCTCTTGAAAACTTTGTAGCCTATTTGAATTTGATGGGAATCATATTGTAATAGGGTCAAGGATGACGATAAATATGATGAAGCAAGATTCACATGGGATGATTTCATGGAGGCTATCAAAGATGAATGTTATCTCATTGGAACCTATGATGATCAGTACATGCAATGGAAATATCCGAGTCAAGGTAAATACTAATTTATTCAATATTATACTAATGCTTTCCACTTCATTGTAATAAAACTTGGTATTTAAGATGCCAACATGTATTGAATTCAAGAGGACATGGAACACTTTGAAGTCAAGAATTTGTAAGAGACATGTATTTATTATCAAATTAGAGCAAAAGCACAAAAATAGAAATAGAAAAATAGAAGTATATAATAAGAAGCAAAATATCAATAACTAGCCAAGAAAGATAAGAATGATAACCAAAAATGTCAAGACAAAGGGGTTAACCTCAAACTAGACTTGGAAGCATAAGAAAGTATTTTAAGAAAAATCAAAAGAACAAGACTTGTAAAAGGTGCAATTAGCATAAGATAAACTAAAATTCAAGGGAAGAGTGTTGATCATTTCAATTATTGTTCATTGAGACACAACCCTTTACATCCACTACATCATTACCACACATTCATAGGTTGATGAAATAAGGAATCAAATCACAGAAGCTAAGTTAGATGTGACATGTCCATCACACATGTTGCACCATAGGAGTAAGTGGAGGAGTATATGTTTCACTTATAGATGTGGGTAAAGGGTAAACATTGTATTTAGATGTCAATATAAGAAGGAAAAAATGATTTCTTTTTATGTTATAAAGGATTTAAATTTACTTATCACACAACATCCATATCCATGTAATTTTATATGGTTGCAACAAGGGATATATATTTATATCACTCAATAATATCTCCTCTCTTATGCTATAAAACTCTTAAAATATGTTTTTATGTGATTGTACACATGGATTTTTGTGATGTGATATTGGGCCATCCATTTATATTGTAGATACATGTGCATATGAGTCAAGACCTTAGAGTCTCATTATGAATACTAGAAGTTAGTGATTTAGGATATCATATGTATCTTCTCCTACATCTATTAGCTTAGTCAATGCCATAATATGTAGGAAAATGATAGATAAAATAAGAAAAAATATTGTCTTGATTATCAAGCCACAAAGCACAAGGATCATTGCCACTACCATTTAGATAATAGGATCTATGTGTAGACACTCAAAAGTTGCACATTATTTCTTCTACGTATTCGTAGGTAGGCAGACATGCCTATAAAAATATTTTTTGTGTGAACGCAAATAAGTTTTTCATCATGCAATTTGTGTGCTTTCTCTCGAGTGTTCATTCCATATCAATAAAATTTAATCTGATAATGGTGTCATCTGGTCTTACCATTTCTACTGAATACTTTTTAAATGGTTCTCTCCTTAAAGTCGTATTTTCTTTTCTTAAAATAGGGATTGTGGCGTAAGTGAAGAACACAAGCTTATACTGAGAGGGGGGTGAACAGTATAGCGCCCACTTTTTACTTTCTTTCCAAACCAATATCAATTAGTGTCCTTAATTGCAATATCCAAATATAGCAATGTGCATTAATGACATAGATAGCAATAGTAAGCAAGAGCACAAATCACCACACACAATTGAGACACAAGATTTAACGTGGTTCCCCCAATGTGGGGTACTCCACAAGATAATCTCCTTATAATATTTCACAAAGAAATAGGGATCCTTATCCCAATACAAATGATTACTTTGATCTGCTCAAAGCTAGGCTATCCACTGATCTGCTCAACAAGGCAATTCATTGATCTGCTCAGCTAGGCAATCCACTGATCTACTTCGGTAGGCAATCCACTGATCTACTCAAGTAGGCAATCCTGATCTACTTAGGTAGGCAATCCCATGATCTCTCAAGGCAATTCACTAATCTGCTCAACTAGGCAATCCACTGATCTACTCAGGTAGGCAATCCTGATCTACTCAGGTAGGCAATCCATTGATCTGCTTCAACAAGCTCACCAAGAACTTACTCAAAATATGCTCTAGCAAGCTCACCAAGAACTTGCTCAAATATGCTCTAGCAAGCTCACCAAGAACTTGCTCAAATATGCTCTAGCAAGCTCACCAAGAACTTGCTCAAATATTCTCTAGCAAGCTCACCAAGAACTTGCTCAAATATGCTCTAACAATCTCACCAAGAACTTGCTCAAAATTATCCACAAATCTATCCAAAAGCCTTCTCAAAGGCTCAATCAATCATGCACAAAAGCTGCCACAAATATATCCACAAATCTATCCAAAAGCCTTCTCAAAGGCTCAATCAATCATGCACAAAATCTACCACAAATATATCCAAAAATCTATCCCAAAAGCCTTCTCAAAGGCTCAATCAATCATGCACAAAAGCTACCACAAATATATCCAAAAATCTATCCCAAAGGCCTTCTCAAAGGCTCAATCAATCATGCTCAAGTAGCACTCAAATCTCATCCACAAATCTATGAAGGCAAGGCTCAATGATGAACTCAACAATGAATGGCAATGCACTCTACAATGGATGACAACAATGATCCACAATGATCTCAACTCAAATCAGAATATAGAATAGTTTGTTTCATGGAACTTGAACAACCACTTCACTCATTCACTTGACTAGGCTCAAACAACTCTACTCAACCAATCACAACAAGGAACAACTCTTTCTCACAAACCCTAGTCCAAGCAAGTATCAACCAACTCAAATGTTTCCAACAATGCTCAACCACAAATCTCACATAACAATGATACTCATGTTGTTCTTCTAACTCAAGTTCAAGTTCTTTGTACAATCAATGGGCTTCAACAACAATGCTTATAAAACATTCTTCACATAACAATGATACTCATGTTCTTCTCAAACCCTATCTCAGGTTTTTCACACAACTAATGGCTTCAACAACAATGCTTATAAAACAAGGTTTAAACACAACTCTCAAACCAGAAAACCTTGAAGCATTCAACCAACCACTTTCGAAAAGGAAACCACAATCAATCCTTTTCTCTCCAATGATATTTCAGAAATCAACCACCATAAACAAAGTCAATGGAGAATATTGCTCATACCTTTTTGATGCCTTATTAGTTGTCCACTAAATCTGCCACACTCAACAAACTTTCTTTTTCAACTTTCAATAAGGGTTAGGGATCATGATTAATAACACAACAATAATATCCAAATAACACCTTATTACTCCTACTCAATAAAATACATCATGTCCCCTCATGAAAGAATTAATCCTCTTTGAAAAAGAACAAAGCAACCTTCACTTTTGAACCTCTTTACAAAATCAGAAATATCTCTTTACACACACCTTATTTCTCCCTCTAAGCAAGTTAATCAAATAGCCCTCGAAATAAGCTTTCCAACGATATATAATATGATATACTTCCAAAAATAAAATCACCAGAAATCTCTCTTTTTCTTAAGGTGCATCATAACCCTTATTTCTCCTAGGGCAACTTTAGAAAAATAAAATATTAAAAAATATTAACTTGCCTCTGTCCCTGATGGGATTCGATCCCTTGATGCCTCCTCGCTCAATGCCTTAACCATGGCCAAGCCACCATTGGGCCACATGCCCTCACGTGTTCAAAGGGGCACGAACCAAAACAAATACCTCAATATTCTATGCCCTTCAAAAACTCAAAAATGCTTTGAGCGTTTCAACACAACAAGCATCCCCGACGAGACTCGATCGCAGGACCTCCTACTTCTTACACAATGCACAAACCACTAGGCCAAAGGTGCCTATGCATTTGGTTATCCTCCATGAATGATTCTTCAATGGACCCAAATTTCGTAAACCCTTCACACGCCTCTTTACACACGCTTCAACACAAGCTCTTTTCGCATTACATTATCAATTCGAATGCATTCAAAAATCGAGGACAAGGATTTATCAAAAATTTTGGTGGCATATATATATATATATATATATATATATATATATGCCTTTCCTCCTTTCTTTAGACGTCGACGCTATAATTTTATTTTTAATTTTAAATTTAAAATTTAAATTTTAAATAATTTAAAATTTAAACTAAATATTTAAAATTAAATATCTCCATCACCGGGGCACATTTTTCGATGAAACGAAAAGCCAACCTGGGTTTTAAGAAAAACCCATTTCAAATCTGCCATCCATGGTTTTAAATAAAACCTTTTATTTTGCCTACCTTGGTTTTCACAAAAACCCTGTATATATCCATGCTCTCCAAAATATCATAAATGATAATTTATGAAGTGCTTTTGCCACCAAAACTCAAATGTGATCCATATGACATCAATGATCCATGTGACATCAATGACAACATAAAATAACTCAAATTTCCAACAATCTCCCCCTTTGTCATTGATGGCAACACCTCTAATCCAAATCATCACAATCACTGCAAAAACCATCTCTGAGAATCAAAGTTGCTCCCCCTGACTCAATACTCTCTATGGAGGTTGCTCCCCCTAACTCAATACTCTCTTTGGAGGCTGCTCCCCCTAACTCAATGCTCTCTTTGGAGGCTGCTCCCCCTAACTCAAATCTCTCCCCTTTGACATCAATGGCAAAAGGGACACCTATGGGGCTAAAAGATATGACTCTTAAGCATAGCCCCCTCACCACCTTCTCTCTTGAGGTGATTAATTTTGGGGTGGGAGTACTTTTACTCCCATATTACATTGTTTCTTTCCTCTATCAACTTCCTTCCATATTTTTCTGATATCCTTCTCTTGATGAATTACTTGATCTTCTTGTCTTGAACCTGTTTGACCTTCTTGCCTTGAAACTGCTTGACCTTCTTGTCTTAAACTTGTTTGGAATTGAGTCCTACACCATTTTGCAATATGTCCAAAGTTATTGCAATTAAAACACTTGATATTGTAGCCTTTGGATGGTGCCCATATCCTGAATTCTTTCTTGAAATAATTTCCATATCCATTCCTTTCCTGAACCCTGTATTGTGAAGTTCTATTTTCATAATCATTATGACCATGACTTCTAAATTGTGTAGCTCTAAATCCAAAACCATGTTGCTCATTTTCTTTGCACTGAGAAGCTCTATGACCAATCATGTTGCATGAGAAGCAATGTCCCTGAAAACCATACCTTCTTCCTTTGAAGTTCCTTCTAGAAAAATCAAACTTCTTTGATCCATAGACCCTACAGTGTATAGCCCTATGTCCAAATCCATTACAAGAAAAACAATGTCCTTGAAAAGCCCTTTGTTCATGCCTTGGTTCCTCATACCTTTCTTGACCATTATCCTTGTGATCATTTTTGACTTGTGCATTGTATCCTTGAACCTTCTTTGTAGTATCTAAATCCTCTTCCTTAATTTCTTCCTTGCTTTCCTTTTCAAGAATTTCTTTTCCTTTTGAACTTGATTCACCTATCTCAAAACAAGATCCAAACTGAATGTTTGGAGTCATAGGAACTTTGGAACTTTCTTCATAAAACTTAGGTGCTTCCTTGCTTTCATATTTTAGAACTTCCTTTCCTTTTGAGTGTGATTCCCCAAACCTGAAATATGAGACCTTTGGTGCTTTGGAACCTTCCTCTTCTTTCTCTTCATTTGTGTCAAATAGCAAATTGGCATCCATATTTATTGTCTCTGAAATACATGTTTCCTTCTTAGTGAAAATATCTTGACCTTTTGAGTCATGTGATGGATCAAACTTCTCAAGTATGGAACATCTCAATTCTTTTAGATTCTCCTTAACCTCTTGTAGTTGCTCATGGATATCATTGAAGTCTTCCTTTAGATCAAGTGAGACATCTATCTTTCTTACAATATTCTCTTGTTTAACTTCTTCTATTTGGAGTGAATGTTCTTCTTCTACTTATTTTATCCCATAGAAAAACCCTTCTTCATCTTCACTATCACTAAGATCATTATAATCTTCTATAGCAAACAAACTTTCATGATTTCTTTGACCATGCATGTTTCCTTGATGTGTCATCTCATCTTCACTATCATTGAATCCATTGCAATATCCTGATCTGTGATCTCTTTGACCACACACAAAGCATTGTTCTCTTTCACCTTCTATTCCTAGGAATAGATGTTCTTCCTTTTCATCATCTGACTTGTCTCTATCATTGTGATCTGAGCTATCACTTGCTTCTTCAATGTAGAAAGTTTTCTTTGTCTTACGAAAACTTTTCTTCTTCTCATACCTGCTTTGCTTGTATCTGTCATCTTTGTCATGCTTATGCTTTCCATCTTCTTTTCTTCTATGACCCTATTTTTCATCATCACTATTTTCTTCATGTGGACACTTGTTTGCATAGTGACCAAAATCACCACACTTGTAGCATTTGAATTTCTTCATATCTCTGTAATTCCTTGAGTCCTTTTTCCTTTTGATGAAGTTAGCTTCCTCATCATTATCTGAATCTCTATCTATCTCTAGAATTTCCTCCTTTTTTTTTTCTGAAGCCTTGAATGCAATTTCTTTTATTGGAACCTGATGCTTACTTATCCTCATCTCATAAGTTGTGAGAGTTCCTTGTAGTTCTTCCATTGTTAGCTTGTTGATATCCATTGTTTCTTCTATTGTTGAAACCTTTGCATCATACTTCATGGGAAGTGATCTCAAAACCTTTTGAGTAACTTCTGATTCTTTCATCTCAAATCCTAGACCTCTCATGGTGTTAGTAATCTCATCAACTCGAAGTAAAAACTTTGCTATATCTTCAGAATCTTCCATTTTCAATTCCTCAAATATTTTTCTATGAGTTTGTAGTTTTGCCAACTTTACCTTGGAATCTCCTTCATAGGTATTCCGCAACTTGGTCCACATTTCATTAGCTGAATTACATACCATTACCTTTGCAAAATCTGTCTCACGTAGCCCACTCAAAATATAATTCATTGCCCTTGCATTGATCTCAACCAATTTTTTGATAGTCTTATCTACCTCGGGATCACCTTCAACCTTATACTCTTTTTCAACCATCTGCCATACCTCATATCCTTGTGATATCAAGTAGTTCTTCATTCTCATGCTCCAGAAAGCATAATTGTTACCATCAAACAGTGGAGCCTTATTTGTAGATGATCCATTATATGAAGCCATCTGTGTTCTTGTAGAATCTACCCTCAAGTTGTTAGCCTTTCCGAAGGAACCCGCTCTGATACCAATTGAAGAACACAAGCTTATACTGAGAGGGGGGTGAACAGTATAGCACCCACTTTTTACTTTCTTTCCAAACCAATATCAATTAGTGTCCTTAATTGCAATATCCAAATATAGCAATGTGCATTAATGACATAGATAGCAATAGTAAGCAAGAGCACAAATCACCACACATAATTGAGACACAAGATTTAACATGGTTCCCCCAATGTGGGGTACTCCACAAGATAATATCCTTATAATATTTCATAAAGAAATAGGGATCCTTATCCCAATACAAATGATTACTTTGATCTACTCAAAGCTAGGCTATCCACTGATCTACTTAGCAAGGCAATTCATTGATCTACTCAGCTAGGCAATCCACTAATCTGCTCAGGTAGGCAATCCACTGATCTACTCAAGTAGGCAATCTTGATCTACTCAAGTAGGCAATCCACTAATCTACTCAACAAGGCAATTCATTGATCTACTTAGCTAGGCAATCCACTGATCTACTTAGGTAGGCAATCCTAATCTACTTAGGTAGGCAATCCACTGATCTACTTCAACAAGCTCACCAAGAACTTACTCAAAATATGCTCTAGCAAGCTCACCAAGAACTTGCTCAAATCTGCTCTAGCAAGCTCACCAAGAACTTGCTCAAATATGCTCTAGCAAGCTCACCAAGAACTTGCTCAAATATGCTCTAGCAAGCTCACCAAGAACTTGCTCAAATATTCTCAACAAGCTCACCAAGAACTTGCTCAAAATCTATCTCCACAAATCTATCCAAAAGCCTTCTCAAAGGCTCAATCAATCATCAAATCTACCACAAATCTATCCACAAATCTATCCAAAATCCTTCTCAAAGGCTCAATCAATCATGCACAAAAGCTACCACAAATCTATCCAAAAATCTATCCCAAAAGCCTTCTCAAAGGCTCAATAAATCATGCACAAAATCTACCACAAATATATCCAAAAATCTATCCCAAAAGCCTTCTCAAAGGCTCAATCAATCATGCTCAAGTAGCACTCAAATATCATCCACAAATCTATGAAGGCAAGGCTCAATGATGAACTCAACAATGAATGGCAATGCACTCTACAATGGATGACAACAATGATCCACAATGATCTCAACTCAAATCAGAATATAGAATAGTTTGTTTCATGGAACTTGAACAACCACTTCACTCATTCACTTGACTAGGCTCAAACAACTCTACTCAACCAATCACAACAAGGAACAACTCTTTCTCACAATCCCTAGTCCAAGCAAGTATCAACCAACTCAAATGTTTCCAACAATGCTCAACCACAAATCTCACATAACAATGATACTCATGTTCTTCTCTAACTCAAGTTCAAGTTCTTTGTACAATCAATGGGCTTCAACAACAATGCTTATAAAACATTCTTCACATAACAATGATACTCATGTTCTTCTCAAACCCTATCTCAGGTTTTTCACACAACTAATGGCTTCAACAACAATGCTTATAAAACAAGGTTTAAACACAACTCTCAAACCAGAAAACCTTGAAGCATTCAACCAACCACTTTCGAAAAGGAAACCACAATCAATCCTTTTCTCTCCAATGATATTTCAGAAATCAACCACCATAAACAAAGTCAATGGAGAATATTGCTCATACCTTTTTGATGCCTTATTAGTTGTCCACTAAATCTGCCACACTCAACAAACTTTCTTTTTCAACTTTCAATAAGGGTTAGGGATCATGATTAATAACACAACAATAATATCCAAATAACACCTTATTACTCCTACTCAATAAAATACATCATGTCCCCTCATGAAAGAATTAATCCTCTTTGAAAAAGAACAAAGCAACCTTCACTTTTGAACCTCTTTACAAAATCAGAAATATCTCTTTACACACACCTTATTTCTCCCTCTAAGCAAGTTAATCAAATAGCCCTCGAAATAAGCTTTCCAACGATATATAATATGATATACTTCCAAAAATAAAATCACCAGAAATATCTCTTTTTCTTAAGGTGCATCATAACCCTTATTTCTCCTAGGGCAACTTTAGAAAAATAAAATATTAAAAAATATTAACTTGCCTCTGTCCCTGACGGGATTCGATCCCTTGATGCCTCCTCGCTCAGCGCCTTAACCATGGCCAAGCCGTCGTTGGGCCACATGCCCTCACGTGTTCAAAGGGGCACGAACCAAAACAAATACCTCAATATTTTGTGCCCTTCGAAAACTCAAAAATGCTTCGAGCATTTCAACACAACAAGCATCCCCGACGAGACTCGATCGCAGGACCTCCTGCTTCTTACACAACGCACAAACCACTAGGCCAAAGGTGCCTATGCATTTGGTTATCCTCCATGAACGATTCTTCAATGGACCCAAATTTCGTAAACCCTTCACACGCCTCTTTACACACGCTTCAACACACGAGCTCTTCTCGCATTACGTTATCAATTCGAATGCATTCAAAAATCGAGGACAAGGATTTATCAAAACTTTTGGTGGCATATATTTTTTATATATATATATGCCTTTCCTCCTTTCTTTAGACGTCGCGCTATTATTTTTAATATATGCCTTTCCTCCTTTCTTTAGACGTCGGCGCTATAATTTTATTTTTAATTTTAAAATTTAAATTTAAATTTTAAATAATTTAAAATTTAAACTAAATATTTAAAATTAAATATCTCCATCACCGGGGCACCTTTTTCGATGAAACGAAAAGCCAACCTGGGTTTTAAGAAAAACCCATTTCAAATCTGCCATCCATGGTTTTAAATAAAACCTTTTATTTTGCCTGCCTTGGTTTTCACAAAAACCCTGTATATATCCATGCTCTCCAAAATATCATAAATGATATTTTATGAAGTGTTTTTGCCACCAAAACTCAAATGTGATCCATGTGACATCAATGACAACATAAAATAACTCAAATTTCCAATAATAATACCAACCTAATTGTATAGAGCCACCCAATTATTTTTGCCCAATGTCTGCTTAACAACAATGATAATAAAGGGTCTACATCAACTACAACAACATCCATCACTATACCCTTCTTGGGATGTTGATATAAGAAGACTAACAAGCTAGTTATAATCCCTACATAGGGTATCTACCTATTATCCGTTACTGACACAGGAGGAGACTCCCTAGTACAAATTAACCCTAGTTGGTTTGCTATTTATTTGGGCATGATGTTATGGGATGCACCACTATCTAGCATGCATTTGTGAATGATATACCTTTATCCTTAATTTGAATAATATTTGAGTGACACATAAAATGGTCTGAAAGATGAGGGTGTTCTAGTCTCATGGTTGGATGTCTTGATCGTATTACAAGACTGAGTTCCCTTTTGTTCGATTAGGTCAAAAAACTTACAGACCTGTTCTCTATACTTTTGAATATTCATTAACTCACCAAATGTAATGTTAATTTTATACTTACTCAGATCAAATTTATAATCAAATTCCATCTTCTTAACATATAATATTTTGGTACATTCCTCATGTGTTGATGGCTCATTTATTTCTACATTAGCAGGAGTATTTTTGTTTTGATTTTTTTTTTTTCTTTTTGTACATTGTTATTTACAGTAGGTTGTTCTCTAGTCTCCTTATTTGATATTTTATCATTTTTATTAGGAATAGTCCTATTTATTATATTTAAAGCATGGGCTTCAAGTTCTTCCACCTCTTGAGTTGTTGGGATTACCTTCCCTTGCTTCATTTTATCATATCTAGTTTCTTGTCCTCTGTAGGATTTTTGTATTTTCTGCAACTAGGATTTTGGGATGGTGATTTGAAGCATATGAATCCATATCTTCCTCAAATAACCTTTCTCTAGACTCATCTTCAAGAGTCTAGCATGCATTAATTTTGATGTCCTCTTCGGATTCCTCATCTAAGTTTATAGGATAATGGATTCCTAGATATATACCATAGCAATCTGGGTTATGAGGGGCATCACAAGTTGAACAGTAATAGGGGAAGTTTTCTGCTAAATTTATAGCGGGTATAGGATTTAGAACTAATTCCAGGTTCTTCTCTCTCTTTTTTCTTCCAGTTATTCCCATTACTTCTATTTCTCTCATTAGGATTGTTGTTACTCTAATTTCTATTAAAATTTCTCCTGAATGGTGGCCTATTGTTAACTTGTTATCTATCAACTTGAGGGTGAGAAGATTCACTATTGCTCTCTTTATTTATTTCTATTTTGGCTAATCTATTATTCATCGTGCTAAACATTTCTATCATTTTATTAGCTAGCTTCGACATGAGGTCATGTACAATTGTCTTCTATAGGTTGAATCCTACTTTCTTAGGATTTCTATAAAAAAAATTATCTTCTAGAGAATATGATTTCATTTTACCACTATCTAACATATTCCTTTCAATATCTATCACCTTATCCATGCATTCATCTATTGTATTAACTTTTTCTTGTCTTAACTCATAGTTAAACTCTCCTAGGAAGGCATATTTTGTAAAAATAGATTGACTGTATGTAATTTGGTTGTAGAGCAATGGGGATCTTATTCCTAGCTTTAGTAAACCTTCTATTAAAATCACTTACTTATTTGTTTTCTTTCTTTTTCATTGTTTCTAGGTTCGTTAATAGCAGCTATTCATTTATTCTCTCTCCAAATTTATTTAGAAATATGGTTTTTATTTTACAAAAATTGGCAATATCATTATTGGGAAGTGTGTTAAACTATTATATAGCATCCTTATATAAGGTGTGAAGGAATAGTCTCAACACTACATATTCATTTTCTACTTCTAGACTATCTAAAGCATACAAGAAGCTTTTAATGTGATCTTCTCCAATAACTGCATTGTTTCCTTGAAACTTAGGTAAATATTTATGAGCTTTACTAGGGAGATCATGTAGCGGTGTTGGTAACTAAAAAGGCCTATATCTATTGGTTCTCCATAACTGAATGTTAGGAGGAGGATTGGCTATATTAGTTATCTAAGGTACTTGGATTGGATTCAAATAAATTACAATAGGAGGTGTAGTATTAATTCCACTAGGAACAATGGGAGGTGTTTCAAAAATATTCTCTACTATAACAATATCTTCATTAGAACTTATTGAAGATGAATTAGAAGGATTAGTTCTAAAAAATACCTCTAGATCTGAGAATTCTGGATATAGCTCCTGAGCGGTTCTTCTCGTTCATGCCAGCATGTTCTACTCTTCTTTTTAATATTTTTTTTTTTTTTTGGATTTTTCCAATTAGAGTCGCCAGCATAATGTGTGCAGAAGGAAAATTTTTTTGGTCAATATTGCTTGAATTATAACACTCTCAACCACTAAGGGTATAAACTTTTTTAAGAATCAATAAAATAAAGAAACTCATGAGAGTCAAGAAAACAATATAACCGATCGTTCTTGAGAAAGGAAAATTGGAAACTGTGAGCATAGGAGGGAAACATATTTGAAAATATTTTAAGATAAACTGATATTCTGATTCCTTTTAAGCTAACTGTTACCAATAAATATTTATCGTTAGGTTCCAAACTGTAATGAAAATTATGCATTCGACCCCCCGTAACAGTGCCAATAAATTGTTGGGGATTTTTCCTACATCCTTGGGATAAGCTGCCACGCTACAAGAAAACCTACTTCCAATGAGCAACTACAGGCTATGGTTGACCTGCCTCTTTACCCTTGGAATAGATTTCTTTAATATTTTCTAAATAGACCAGGTATGATAAGGATATCCTTGAGGTGAGCTTAAAGTTTTTAACATTTTATGTTCATGCTCTTCTAGATTTATGGTGGTGAATTAAAGATTTTTTAAATTTTGATTGAACTAAAACTATAACAATTCATTTATACCTTATGTATGACCGGTGCCTTAATCCTTTGGGCTACTATAGCAATATTTAATAATCATTCAATAAAATAGAGAGAATGGGGAAAGAGATAATTGGTGCAATTACATTCATTTTAATATCATAATAAACATAATAGTTGACCGACAAAAGAAACATTCACTATGCATTCAAATAATGTAACCCATAATGAAGATACACACAAGACTGAAGACAAGGAAATAATAGAAAAGAAGCCTAGAATTATATTAATATTTGAAATATGATTACATGAATATTTGGCTTGCAACAACCATTGAACTCTTGAAATATCAATACAATAAAGATCCTTGTTCGAATATCATAATAGTCGAGTCTCTAAACCTTTGGTTCAATAATATGGAAATATTCATAGATTCTTGGGTGCTTTCCTATCAAGACCTGCACATAAATGGGAAGAATAAGGGATGAAAAATAAGAATAAAGACAAAGGGTATATAGCAACAAAGAACAGGTACTCAAGTATACCTCTTATAAAAATGTGTTATGTCAAAGCTTGATCCTTATTCTGGTTGTAGACATCCTTCTTATAGTTGTGGTAGATATGTAACTACATGAACTAATTTCATCTAGATTCTGCACATGGAACCATCTCCTACCTTGTAATTGGCTAGGCGTTGTATAGTTTGTTATTTTAACTACCTCAAAAATAAAATAGGTTATCAAAATTGGATGAAAATAAGCCTAGTTATATCTCATATTCTCTTTTCTCTTTTTTGTCATCATGGATCCCATGCTGCTTTTTGACCCATATGCCTTTTAAATTTTCTTAATTGCCTCCCTCTCATCTTGAATTGCACCAATGAAATCATCTATAAGTATCCAAATTTCTGTCAATTTCACTAAGTGTGCGAATCGTGTCCAACACTTTTATTCCTTTGATTTTGTCTTCTTTTATGAATGGTTGTCTGGTCTAAAAGAATTTGACTATGTCCAAGGTAAGCGTCATCAAAGATATGATTTGATCGAACAATTTATCTTCATTAATATCTTCGTAGGAGAATTCTCTGATATCTTTGATAGTTAATTGACAGAAACCTTCTGTACTGAGAAATTTGTGGAGATCAACATTGAGATGCTTAATCCAGTTTATTGTATCTATCTCCTCTTTTTCTAACTCTTTGACCGAATTATTCCATCTCGGTGTTTTTACCTTGAAACTTGTGACTTTCTCATACTCTACCTGGTAACTATGTGCTTTACCATCAATGGTGACTACTTGCCTGGATCTAATTTGTTTGTACTTGGCTTTACATATTTCATATACTAGGGAGATAGTTGTCATATTCTTATATGCACTCTCTAATAGGGGTTTTATTTATTTATTTGTTTCTATTATCGTTCCAAAATCTTTGCAACAATTCTCGGTCATTTCTGCTTCTTTTATATGATTTTGATCATATTTTCTTTGAACTTGGTCATAAGCTTAGGGTCCTGTAATGAATTACCATTAGAAGGCACTTTTCCCTAGTTCTTATTTATTTCAGCCTTTAGTTTCTAATTCTCTACCTATAATAATTCTACTTTAGACTTCCATACTATCACCTATTTCTCAATGGCTAGTGTAGCTTTTGCATGGAATTACACTCCATTTTTCAACAATGAGACTGAGTCTCCTTCTATCTATGCATCACCTATGCTGAGATTTATCTAGAGTGAATATATTCCTTGAGTAGGAATGGTGATGTTAGCCTTGGAATCTGGCTCTGAACATGATGAAGGTGGATTCTAAAATTTGCTCCTAGCTTGGGCTTCTGTCCTATCTTCCATTATTGCTTTGATGTGCTCTTCATCTTTGAAAATGAACTCTGTGAAGTCCCCTTTCCTAACTAGAGTGAGGCTGAAAGGCTCATAGATGCCCATTCTGATCTTGGATCTCTTATAAGGAGGAGATCTTGAAGTGTTAATAATTACAACTTGATGATCTCTTAAGATATCACTGAATCCTCCAGCATTTTGTATTCTTTTCCATGTTATGGCAGAGATTCTGATCTCTTTTTTATTTACCATGAAATCCGCTGGAACTTCTTGGGGAGATCCTATGGCCATTTTTTGTAAATATCTTAAGGCCATCAAAGTAACTGCAAGGCATTTAGCTATGAAGAATCTCAGGGTAGCAGAAGTGGGCATAATTTCTTTCCCTTTACTAATACTGGGGGATTGAGAAGTGGGAGAGGCACCAACTGCTTCTTATGTTACTTGATATTTCACCTTAGCTACTATCTCAATCTATTTAGGGTCTAAATTTATGACTCCTACAAATGGATATGCAAATTCTTATGGTGGGATGACAACCACTTGGACCATAATTTTATCTACTATATCATATTTCACCATATTGATATCGAAGGAGTAGTTTTCTACTTCTTCCAAATGAGTATGTGCTCGTACTAGGTTTTTGTTATTCCATATGTCTTCTAAATCAACCCCATTATTTTGTTCCCACAAGAGACTCTTTTTAAAATCATCTTCTCTATGTATCATTGGCTTAGGCTCAATGGCAATGTCTTTGTAATGGCCCTTTGGATCATAGGGTCTCTAGGTGATCTCTACGGAATCCATCATGGGTAAAGCCTTTACCATCCTAGGATACCCCCTGTAAATATACTACCCTATTTTTTTGGGTGTTGTGACCCAAGGAATCCTAGTCTTTTTCTTCTTCCATCTTAATATAGCTTCTTCAGTGGATTGCCTTACTATCTCTAAGGCGACCAATGATTTTGGATAGAAAGTGGGTAGATATTTGGGTGGCAATTTTCCCCTGTATGTCCTAATGAAACTAAAATACTTGGTGAGAAAGAAATCTCTAGCTTCCATTTCTTCAAGATACTTGATTATACCTAGACTCATTCTGGGGGGTTCCTTCTCCATGAGTACGCGATACATTGAAGCTAAAAATATCCCATGAAATTCAAAATAATTGGAGGTACCATCATAAATGCAAGGTAATCTATCCTAGATAATTTCTCCTGGTATGCCTCCCAACTGAGTGATTGTGTCATTTTTTAATTGCCCAATGATCAAGTGAACGAGGAACAAGTAGTGTGAGAAACGGGACATAAAATCTCTATCCTTCTTTATGGCCTCCTACAATTCTTTAAATTCCTTATCTATTGTATCACATATTACATCTTGCCACCTATACATTGGTATCTTTCAGGTTTTGTTGCACTACACTATCAAGTACATAACTTTTATGCTGACCCAGTTGAGGTCCTTGACTCTCATTACTATATGAATCATTTTGGTATAGTCTCTTGACCATTTGTGGAATTAAGAGTTGTGAATGAAAAAATCTATCGACATCAGCTTGTCATAATCAAAAAACTTCTTGTAGAAGGTGGTACCAATCATGTGTTGGGTCTGCTTTAACTATTTCTCTGGTGTGATCTTGTAAATGGACTTATTTTGGCTGTTAACTATAGACCTGGTTCTTAGATCGTACGAGATGGCTAGTCATGATAGTAACTCAGGGGAGAAATGTACTCTTGGGTATAAGAGCTTTGCCAAATTAGTTCTCCATTTATTGCAGCAAGGAGCTCTCTTGTCTTTGTCTTCATACACCTTCTTGAATATGTTCTTCAATAGATAGTGTGGGTGTCACCACTCTTCTGTGCTAGATTGGAAGAAGACTCAACGAGTTCTTCTTCACCCCACACATGTTATCCAATTTTCTTGGCATTCATTATCTTAAATGGTGCTTTTTTATCTAACACCTTGACCCTTGTCTTGGGGGTAACTTTACTGGAGGAGGCCATTGATTGAGTCTCTGTTACTGGGCTTATTGGATCTCAAATAATTCAAGAATATTGTAAGCACTATGAGTTTCTTATTACCATTACCACGTATTTAAATTGGTTTTACAAGAAGCATCATTAATATCATACCAACCACTATTGAATTGTTGCTAATCTTGGCTTGCCACCTCAATATTCCATAATGGTCGACCGATCATGGATCATCATCTTTTGGTTGATTTGCATAATTAGCTATCAGATCATACATGCATTAGACCCTAGATCGTATTATGAGTACAAATTGTATTAATGCTCATGCTTGGATAGATCCAAGGCTAATATTTGTAGTTGGATTGCATACCTATAATTTCCAAATAATTTTTCTACCATACCAGCAAAATCATCATTGGTTTGAGTGGTATGTTAGCTTTCTCGGGTGAGGGTCCACGAATATATGGATTTTGCACTTTGGTTATTGTTGATGGTCGATCAGCCAATGAATGCTTTAATTCGGTTGAGGATTTCTAGCTCACTTATTAGAAGCTCATCCGGTTAGCTTATTTCCTCTGTCAGATTTTGATTTATGGATCCCTTTGATTTTGTACGAATGAATATTTTGGCCATTGGATGTCATAATTCAACCAAATGGCTTAGGATACTTTCGTATGTGCTGCATTAAAATCTTATGCCATATTTTATCGATGGGGTCAGTTTATAATAATAAAAGCATTATGCACATGAAATTAAATGATGGTGTACTTTGATTTTTCTTGAATTTACCTTTATCTCACTCGATCAATATGCACCATTGATTACATTCGGTTGGTGACATTTCGATGGCTATGATTTTTTTGGCCACTAATTTTTAGTGTTCATTCCTTTTTCAGCCAAGAATAATTCAATGGTTATACTTTTACCATGTCGTCAGCCACTCCACATAACCTTTAAGCTAATCAATATTACTTTTTAGCTTAAATGACTTTTAGACCACGTGTTCGATTGGGTGATTATTCATTTCGATCGAGCACCTTTTTAAATTTGACTTTGACATTTTGGCTTTCGGTCGGCCCCTTACATACTTCAGCCAAATGATGTAATTTGGATCGGGTGAATCAAATTGTGTTTGATTGATACAAATTTTTGGCTGAAGCGTTACCACGGTTGGCCAAAAAATTTTACAACTATTATTTCTCTTTTGGTCGGTCAATCGGTCAATCGACTGTTGTTTATTTCTTCTCGACCAAAAAAAAATTTCATAACGGTCATAACGGAATTTTATGTTTTAAAGATAGGGTGGTGATCTCTAAAATCGATGATTTAAGAGAATTTATCATGCAAGAGGTGCATAGATATCATTAATTTACTCATCCAAGAGGGGTAAATATGAGGGAGAACATGAAAAAGACCTTCTATTGGTCGAGAATGAAGAAAGATATCACTAATTTTGTGGCTTGATGTCTGGAATGCTAGAAGGTGAAAGCCAAGCATAGACATCCAACAGGGCAATTATACCCACATGACATACCAATACAAAAATGGTAGGTGATATCTATGGACTTCATAGTTGGTTTACCTAATAATAGGTACTAACATGATGCAATCCTCATAGTGGTCGATAGATTAACCAAGGTTGCTTATTTTATTCTAGGAAACACTAAGGATGATGACCTGATAGTGTCCAATAGATTCACCAAGGAGATTTTTAGGTTGCATGATTTTCCTAAAATGGTCATTTCAGATAGGGAATCCAAATTTACATCTAAATTTTGGTAGGTCCTTCATTGTGTAGTTGGCACGAAGATAAATATTAGCTTTGCATATCATCCAAAAGTAGATGGTCAAACAAAAATGGTAAACCAAATCTTGGATGATATGCTCTGCATGTATTGCATAGACGAAAAGTCTTAATGGAAAGAATTTTTGCATCTATTTGAGTTTACTTATAATAATGGATACCATGCTTCCTAAAAAATGTCTATGTTTGAATTCTTGTATGGTAGGAGATGCATAACTTCTCTATCTTGGGATAACATAGAGGATCGAGTTGTCATTGGGCCATATATAGTTAGAGATATGGAGGAGCATCTTAGGACAATCAAGCAAAGGCTTAAGGAATCCATTGATCATCAAAAGGGCTATGATGATTTAAAGCATTCATCTAGAGAATTCTTTGTGGAGGAAATAGTTTTCCTAAGAGTAAAATCCATGAAGAGTACCATCAAGTCTTCTTAGTTGGATCCTTATTTTTTTGGGCCTTTTGAGATCACTAAAAAGATCATTCATGTGGCTTACAGACTTACCTTACCACCCAATCTATCAAATATCCATGAATATCTCCATATATCCCTGCTTAGGAAATACATTGTTGATCCTAATCATGTATGGGATGTTTTAAACTTGTAGGTGATATATCCATTAGTCATTGAAGGCTAATAAATATTCTGGTGTTTCATTCCAAAGTGATGAGGAATTGAACTCTATAATAGTGCAAGGTCCAATGGGGCCAGTATTTAGATAAAAATACCACTTGGAAAAAAGTAGATGAGATGAAAATACATTTTTCTTATTTTTTTGAATAATGGTAAAATATAATATTTTGCAAAAAAATACAATGAACTGTGTTTAGTCCAAGGGGGGTAGTATGTCATAACCCTCCTTGGCAGTACTAGCTACTCAAGTTGGACTATGTATTAGCAAATGATATTTAATGCTTAGCTTTGTTGTTTTGATGGATATATGCTTCTAATATTATGTCCATTTTGTATAATAATATGGTACTATTGATGCTATGTTTTTTTACAATATTTGATACTCTCATGGGTGGACAATAGAATTAGCCACAAGAAATGAGAGACCATATTGAAGGGGAAATGATGATAATGATTCATTCATCAAATAGTTTAGGGTAACATGAATGAATACACTTTCATGTAGGTGCATTATAGTTTGCTTATGCTCATATTCATACCATTAGACCAAGAAATTTACTTGCAATGAGTCTTATTAACATGGTGACCTATTCAAAAAGCATGCACCTATCTAATAGATCAATTGAAATCAACATAAAAGCATGAAAAGAGAAACAAGATTGCATATGACAAGAAAATGGATGCTTCTTTTATTAATATTGAAAAGAGTCTCGATTACAATCATGCCCCTCTTAGGGTCACCCAAATGTTGATACGATTAATACAATTCCCAAGCCCCCAATGGGGTAGGCGCAATACTAATGCTCTCTAAATAGTCACAAACTACTCTAGGGTGGAGTTGACCCTCTTCTTCGCGTTGAGGAAGGAATTAGATGATTGAAGCTCCTTTGAACCTGTTTCCTGTGATCAAGAAACAACACAAGAAAATTAAACAAATAGGCAACCTCTCGTGATGAGGCCCTTTAAAGGATTTAAACATAAAAAAGCCATAATGCTAATGAAATCAAGAAAGCATGTAAAGTAGGTAAAGCCTATGCTAAATTGATAAAGATTGCATGGATACATGTAAAAAAGAATTATAGCTACTAATCTAATGGCTCAATTATATGAAATAAAGCATGGAGACACCAAAAGAAGCCATCATTGCATACACTACTTGCTAATGTGAAGTAAACCTAATCTAAATCCTTAATTTTGTCAGTTAGAGTCTCTAAAATACCAAATAAAGTAGTAAAATGATTAATCTAACCTAATTAATCAAATTATAAAAGGAATGGTAAGGAGATCTTACACCTATTGCAAACCGTAGCTTTGATGAGCGGTCTACATTGTAAACCATGGTTGACAACCATGACCTACAACCAAGTAGGTTTGCCCTCCAATTCTAGGGTAGTGGGCTTGATCCTCCTTGTCAAATTGATGATCAAGGGTCGCCTCAGTGTCCTCTGATAGGTTTGGTGGTTGAATTGTTGAATAGGGCCTTCGTTTGCCCAAATTAGTGTTTCTTGGCATTCTAGCTCCTTAGGGCATCCATGGCATAATTCGTCATGATGCTTAGGTTGGCAAAGTGATAGCAACAAATCTCTCTCTTAGTGCACTCAAGTGAGTTCACAATTTGATAGGGCTTCGTTGCTCTAATATCCAATGCTTGCTTCATTGTTTGCCCTAATTTTGAGGGGTACTTATAGGACTACCCAAGGGCTAGGGGTGGCTTCATGGAGAAGCCAAGAACAAGAAGGGGTAGTTAGGATAGTTGGATTGGAAGCTTCCATCCTTTAACCACCTTCTTCTAGATCAAATGGTCATTCAAACCGATTTGGCTCGGATGAAGGCCAACTGAACTTTAGTTAAGACCGTAGGTGACAGCTGTGGTTTAGACTGTAAATTATAGGTGTCAACCATGGTTCAG
Source organism: Wollemia nobilis (assembly GCA_028583015.1). Classification (NCBI taxonomy): domain Eukaryota; kingdom Viridiplantae; phylum Streptophyta; class Pinopsida; order Araucariales; family Araucariaceae; genus Wollemia; species Wollemia nobilis. The sequence continues at coordinate 29,620,222 of JAQPPZ010015413.1, forward strand.
ACTGTGGACCGTAGGTCTCAGCTGTGGTTCAGAATGATTAGGCCAAGGAGCCCAAATTGAGTGGTTAGAACCACTGCTCTATCTTGGAGTCTATCCAAGATCTTCCATATGGTCTTGTAGCATGTCCATATGAGTAGTCGCCATCGACATGATGTGTTTTAGGTGTCTACGAGATGCCCCTTTTGAGATGCATTGTGAGATCGAACAATGCATGAGAAAAAATACACCACCTAAAATGATGTCGAAGGTTCTATGATGATCATTAGTCGGATCAACATTAGATGCCCCAAGTCCAACAAAAGGATGCGCATCCTAGAATCATTGCTTCCAACTCTTTGAAGGCTTAAATTTGAAAAGGTTGTGCACTTATCATCGTCATTCGAGTAGCTTTGTGCATACAATAGGTATATTAGGCCTATATAATAAAAAGGATGAGAGTTACAAACTAATTATCATATTTTCTATTTACCCCAAGAAAAGGGGTAAGCTTATGATAGTTGTTGACAATGATTCGCAAGGACGAACACAATTTTGACAAGATCAAGGGATCTACGATTTTAGGGATCTTCTATTGATTTTGATTATGATTATGATATTATGACTACCCCCTCAAGCGATGAGTCGATGAGGGTAATGACAATGTATGAAGCGACGAGGTCGCTTGACCATAATGAATGATCTGAACAAATTTAGAATTGAGCATTTAATTACTTGGCTAAGCCTAGTTCAGCGTATGATTCCAACTGTTAATAGTAATTGCACATTCCTATCCCATGGAGCAGTCGAGCTACAATAGCCATCTTAGGGAATCGAAATGATGCAAATCCAATTAGTTTTGTGTTGAATCAATTTTGTCGATGATTTGCTAAAAATATGTCATAGGGGAAATGACATGAAACGCCTCATTTTCGTGGAGCGGTCCAACCTTGAAGGCCTTCTTCGAAATTGAAAAGAAGCATATCAGATCAACGATGACAATTTTACCCCAAATGTCCTTATGGTTATTTACTCATCGTGTCGGATTGCATGGAGCATCAGTCGCTACAACCGCCAAGTGTATAGAGTAAATAACTAAATACGAGGTGCATTTGGCTTTTGATTATTTTAAATGTTTTTGTTAATTTTGAATTTTTAATTGATCATGGTGCTTAAAAATCACCAAATTTGCAAATTGATTGCTTTTATTAAGATTTTGATCCATTAGGAATCATTAATTTATCATTTAAGACCTTCCCACAATGGGATTTTACTACATTTAATGCTAGTTGTGAACCATGGGTTCAATCTACGATTGAAACTTTCAAATTTTGGGAACCGCAGGATAGACCTACGATCACAAAACCCTAATTCTAGGACCATGGGTGTCAACTACGGTTCGACGAAAATAGGAAAAGGTTTAAAAAGTTGCTATTTTAAAATTTCTCATTATTGTCTTGAAAGTAACTGCAATTTGTAAGAGCTCTGAGAGGTGTGAGTAAAATTCTTGACCTAGAACACTGCTAAAATCTAATACAACCTAACACACCTCATGATGGTGGACCATGGACAACCTTCTTCCAGTCGAGGCCTCAGTGTGGGCAAGGTAATTCAAAATTGAGTCCTTGCATTCATTACCAATTAAAATAAACCAAATTAATTAATTGGTTAATCAATCACATTAAATTATTGGCAATGAACCACACCCTAGATTAGGCTAGCTTAGGATTGATTTTATATTATATATTTTTTGTTATCGGCTAGGAAATGACCCAAAAAGGGTCATATTCCTAGACCACAGTTACCAGTTATGGTTCCCATTTGACAGATTGGGGACCACAAGTATCAGATGCGATTAGATTTAAATTACAATGGTAAAAAATTTGACCATTATGCGGACCATGAGTTTGACCTACGGTTCCCATTTTTGAAAATTTTCAAAAAATTTTGATTTTTTTGATTTTCTTGGCAATTAATGCCATTTATTGCACCTATGAGATGTATTATAAAAATTTTGATCATGCTTAGCATAATTCTGCATTGTTAGCTATTTTTAGATTTATCTATCTCTCTTTTAAGGTCATTTTATAGCTATTGTTTAGTTAGCCTTTAGTTAGATTTTTCCTTATACTATCTCTCTTTTCGAGTACTGACCTCTAGAGCTAGGGAGCCAGAGCTCCTTAACACTCTCCACCACTACTGATGGGGAGAGAGAGTGGTTTAGAGTCATAGTCTTCGCCTACTGTCTTGGATCTACCCACTATTAAGGTAGATCAAGCTTATATGACTGCATTGGCCCAGATCTGGAATGCTCAGACCAACACATTTCACCTTTCGATAGGTGAAATGACCATCACACTTGAGGATGTCTATAGGATCTTTAAGATCCCTATTGATGGTGAGGCCATCACCTCCTCTACCTTTAAGAGCAGGGGAGCTATTTTTGATGAGATCTTCGATGATCAAAGCCAGGAGGCCCAGTGTAAGATCGACCATGGAGGTATTCACATTGGATACTGGTATGGGGAGGAGGTCTTCTCCATCCGAGAGGTAGTTTTTATGCACCTGGTCATGCAGATTGTGCTTCCAGACTCCTCGAGTGTGAGGATCCCCTAGAACCTTCTAGCTAGTGTCAGGAGGGTCATTCAAAGCTCCACATGATGGCCATTACTCCTAGCCTAGGGGAGCACCTTACTATGCTAGCTATACCAAGAGTTATACCAGATTACCAGTAAGAGCCGAGTAGGCATCAGTTATAGTCTACTCCTATAGATCTAGGGTTGGCAGCACATCCAGGATCGAGAGACCTATAGAGCTACCCCTAGAGATTACTTCTATTGATGATGCACATCAATGTTACACCACATGCTAGCCTCAAGAGGAGGAGGGGTTCTAGAGTAGGTCCCATGTAGGGGACATCGAGCATTATATTAGATATTTGCAGCACTAAGACCTGATGACATTGAGTGGCATCCATATATGGATTGCCCTGCATGGCCGGAGGTTGGTGAGTAGCTACACCAGGCTCATCGAGATAGATGGCTACTCGGCCATAAGGATGAGGTCGATGAGTATCAGTTCTACTCTGAGTCCTATGATAGTTTGATATAGTACAAGACATCCTAGAGCTACCTATTATCTATAGGCGGCTAGTTCTAGAGATAGATCTATAGTGGGTGTAGCCTACACCTCTAGGTGACACTGTAGATGATTTCTAGGAGTCTAGAGTTTCTATGGCTGGGACCACCCCAACATATGATACTTGGTGGTCCCTACTTCAGTGGTAGGGATCTAGGCCTCTCGATCGGGTAGATGATGAGGTGGAGGCTGATCCATAGGGGCGTAATGTGCGCCCATGGACTGAGGGTGGATGGGGGGAAGGTTGTGGAGAGGATGCACCACCGATAGAGGCCAAGGAGGAGGCCCTAGATGAGGGTGAGGTGCCTCCAGATAGTGAGGTAGGGCAGCTACTAGCCCAGGTGGTAGATTTATAGAGCCAAATTGGGAGGTTTCAGACTCAACTATGGCATAGGGATACTAGCCTCACCATAGTAGAGGTGAAGCTCACTCATGGGAAGAGATAGTGGCAGGAGTACGAGGAGGATAGGCCTCTCCTCAAGGCCCATATTACCACAATAGATATAGAGATCTAATAGCTCACTATAGAGCATGATTTGGCATGGACTCAATTGGACCTAATGACCAGAGAGAGGGATTCACTAAGGGAATCGAGGGCTATTCCCTCATCATCATAGGTAGTTATGGCACCACCTATAACTCCATATCACCTATTACCCTGAGGTCAGGATCCCATGGTCGAGATTAGATGGCTCACTTCCCTCTTGAGAGGAGGGAAACATACTATGATGGTACGAGGGTAGCTCGCATCTCTATACTAGAGGATCACATTCGATTGCTAGGTGGAGAGGTTCTCGAGGACACGGATTCCATAGGTACTCATAGGACCAGCTCTCAGACTAGGACTAGAGAGACTGGATAGTCTTCTACTAGTTCGAGCCATAGGACCCATAGGACCGAGAGGACACATAGGTCCTCTAGTACGCATGGATCTAGCTCACACAGGATTCAAGGGATTGGTTCTCATGTACGGAGCCTCTTTGGATTAGGCTAGACATAGGATCCTCAGTAGGCACTAGAGCAAGACTAGAGAGTAGGCTCCCAAAGATAGGGTTGAGGGATGCAGAGAGGGCTCCAATGAAGGAGGATCAAGCTAGAGCTAGGGTCTCCATTTGATACAGGCTATATCATTTTTGTATGTATCATTTTTTGTGTGAGGTCTGAGGACCTACATGATTGTAGCCTACGAGTAATTTTGATGTACCTTGATGTACTCTTTGACACACACACACACACACACACACACACACACATATAAATATATATATATGATATTTGATCATTTTGGCTCATTATGTGTACTTGTATATGTTTTTAATTTTATGTTTATGTTATGCACATGGATGCATATGTTTATATTGATGCTATGCTTATGTAATGTGATGTATGGATGACATGCACTAGATAGCTTTTTTAATTTATGATGATGATATGCAGTGATCTAGATGCTTAGATGTGCGATATATGATGGATGCATATGGATGTGATGTTTACTTAAATGCATATTTGATTTTTCTTTATTGCATGCATTTAATTTTATGACACTATCACGATATGTTGATGCAATGTATGTAGTGCATTATTTACATGATGGTAATCTAATGTAAATGAACTTGTATGCTTTAATCACTTAAAACATAAGGAATGAATGTTATATGTGTTTAACAATCTAATGGATGACACCATAGAATGTATAAAAATCATGAATGTAATTGAAAGATCCTCATTACAAGAATTTAATCAATTAATCACCCATATATGAAATGCAATGGTATGAAGTTGTATGATGCGAATGATATAATGTGTCATTCTATTTTCTTTTGCAAGTTTGAAAAATATGCACAATATAGTCAGTGGTCATCTAGATATCATTTCTGATATCCATCCGGTATCTATCCTATATCTTGATTGTGCTTTATATAATGATGTATCATGGATTCGATACTTTTCAGTTTGATGATTTTATTCTATATGGTTTGTGTTGCTATTAGAGAAACTTTTGAGGTTTTCCATGAGACTCAAACACCCTAGTAGACTTCTCAAACATCCCATACTAACTGTACAAGGCTTTTGTTGGACAAGGCTTTCATCATGAAAGACCCAACTATTCATTACCCCTGTGTGTGCACGTGAGTATATTAAGATAGACCATAGGCATACCCCGGATGTCAGTCGGGACTCTTCCAACCCATATGTGAGATCGGGTTCCTCCTATGTTCGTATCATCCTTGTTTTAGACTTGATTGGACTATAATGCTAGACAACCCCAGGCACCCAGAGCTAGCTCATCTCATAAATTGATCAAGACTACCCCTCCAAAAATAGGTGGGACTCTTTCAACCCATTGCTGCATTTGGGGATCACCCAATAAAACTACTACTCTAGAAGTAGGCGGGACTCTTTCAACCCATTGCTGCACTCGGGGTTCATTCTATGGCTTTGAATGGTGAACAATCCAGGGATTCAAGTTCTCACCCCATTTTGATTTTTGCTCATATGTAGTGATAAAAATCACTATTTTTCACGTTTTACTCTGAGTGATAAAAATCACTATTTATTCCTATTTTTCTTGAGCAAGGGATTTGTATAGTGCTTTTAATTCACTATATCATTTTAGATTTGAACTTTGAACTTTGGGTTTGAAATTTAAACTATGTATCTATGTACGAGTAGGGGAAATTCTTGTCCTTTTGCCAAGGTTCACCACTCTAGACCGAACTATTTGCAAGATAAGCAGGTAATAAAACCCATCTCTCTAAATACCCAAGACCACTTTCATAGCTTTCATCCTCCCTTATCTTAGCAGGATTTTAAATGTGTCCATTAGTGACGGGATCCTGATATGCCAAGCACTATCACAACTAATGACCTCATCTACAAAAGCAAAGCAAGCTTTCTATGACGTCTGAGAAACCCACTAGGTATGGCTGAGTGACTAGAAAACTTTGGTATACACACATATCTCATAGCAACAGGTGTTGTGTATGAATGCAATAGATTATGATAAATGCAAAGGTGCATGATTAAAACACAAACGTGGCATCATTTGTAAGACTGACAAACACAATCCCTCCTACTACGAAATGCAATGGATGACGAATGCCTATATGCAATGCAATAATGAAATGAATGCATGTGTAAATGAACATGCATAATGCAAATGCAAATGTTTTTGGAATTTTATGCTTTACCAATTTTTTTTGGATTTTATTGATTTTATAATTTTTATTGATTTTGAGCCTTTATATTTGACCAAACGGTGAGTACATGCCTTTGGAGCCTTTAAATTGACCAAGCAATTTTTAGAAAATCCTTGGAGCTTTTAGGAACATTTTAAGCAAACCCTCGGAGCCTTTTGGGATTGACCAAAGGGATTATGAGCACCTTTGGAACTTTTTGGTATGACCAAGCGATCTTTAAGAATCCTTGGAGCTTTTGGGTTGACCAAGCAATTTTTAAAAACTCTTGGTACCTTTTGATTGACCAAACTACTCATAGACGAGCTTGGAGCCTTTTAGGATGATCAGCAGTTTTGAAAAAACCCTTGGAGCCTTTGACTAACATGACCAAGCAGTTTTAGCAACCCTTGGAGCCTTTTGGGATGACCGAGCGATTATAAGAAAACCCTCGGAGCCTTTTACTATGCTCTCAAGCATAAAATGCCTTAATATGGATGATGTTGAGAGGTTTAGGCTCTTCAACACCTCCTAGCGATGTTAGGTGATAGGTACCTAGACCAATATTTTTAGATATGATATAGGGTCCTAGCCAATTAGCCATGAATTTGTCTCGCATATCTGGCGATAAATTAGAGTTCTATTGGTTCTCTTTCAAGACAAGATCCCCAACTTCAAAGTCTCTCTGGTGGACTTTGATATTATAAGCTCATTTTAGTCACTCCTGATAAACATGGAGATGCTCTAGGGCATTCACATGATGTTCATCAAGCAACGTCAGTTGATCCAGTCGAGCTTACCACACGGTGTCATCATCGATGAACTCTTTCAATGTGATGCGCAACGTTGGAATTTCCAATTCCAAGGGCATAATGGCCTCAATGCCATATACTAGTGAAAATGGTGTTGCCCTAGTGGGCATCCGAATGCTAGTCCTATAAGCCCATAATGCAAGGGGCAGCTGGATATGCCAATATTTGTGGTTTTCTTGGACCATCTTTTTCAAGATGGCCACCACTATCTTGTTTGAGGCCTCAGCTTACCCATTTTCTTGTGGATAATAAGGAGTTGCAAAACTATGCTTGATTCTATATTTAGATGTCAAAGCTCTCATAGTTTTGTTCTTGAATGATGTTCCATTATCCGATATTATTTTGGATGGAATCCCAAAATGACTTATGATATGCTCTAGTATAAACTCTGCTATACGAGATCCAGTTGTCATTGTTAAGGGTATTGCTTCCACCCACTTTGTGAAATACTCAGTAGCCATGATTATAAATGTATGTCGACCCGATGATGGAGGAGAGATCTTGCCTATAAGATCTAATCCCCACTAAGAAAATGGCCAAGCCGCTTGGATGGGCTGTAAGGCCTATGATGGCAAGTGCGTAAGATTAGCATGATGTTGACATTTGATGCATTTCTTGACATACACATTGCACTCCTTCTCCATAGTGGGCCAATAGTAGCCCATTCGAAGGATGCACTTGATGATGGCCATGCCGCTGAAATGACCACCGCACGTACCATCATGAGCTTGTGAAATCACCCATGATGCCTCTTGGGGCTCTAAGCAATGAAGGAGAACTCCATCATAGCCTCGTCGGTACAAGATGTCTCCTATCAAGACATATTTAGCCACTTTTTATTTAAATGTGCATTTTGTGACACGTGAAAATCCCTCTGGGATTACACCAAGCTTTAGGAAGTCATGGATTTGTGACATCCAATTTTGATAAGCCTCAGCTTCGACTGCCAAGATGACTTGCTCCCCCTATGTATTTACTTTTGCAAATGTAGACTAGGAAACAACCTTATGGTGAATGGTGGTACCACTCCCCATCGGACTCTGAGAGGTTAATGACCCCCAGGGTGCCTTCTTCAGAAAGTCTTCAGCTCTGTAGAACCATTCAGCTTTTGGTTCTACGTTGATCATGTTGATTGACATTTTATTATCAAAGGCTTCACGTTCCATAGTTGGGTGCGAAAGCATTTTAACATGAATGGTAGTGAAATCAGTAGATAGATTCTAAGGGATTAAGGATCCCAAAGAGGCCATGGTGTCTATGAACCTATTTGATGAATGAGGGATTGCCTCGATGTCATACCATTCCAATTTAGCTAGATATATAGCAACAAGATCCTTATAAGCTTTCAATACGGGACATCGACACTGGAAGAGCCCCTTAACTTGATTTACTATGAGCAAGGAGTCACCAAAGATGTTTAATATTTTAATATTCATGGTGATGGCTGTGTGGAGGCCCAATAGTAGGGCTTCATACTCAGCATTGTTGTTGGTGCATGAAAAGTCTAATTTAAATGACAAGGGCATTGGAGCTCCTTGCAGTATGAAAAACACTATTCCTACACCACCCCCTTGCTCGCACTTTGAACCATCGAAGAACAGAGTCATATCAACATTATTCTCTAGTTCTTTGAGTTTGGGAGCTTCGGATACGATGAAGACTACATCATCCAGAAGCTCAATGGTCAGAGGCCTACTATTTGATAGTGGTGCCTCAGCCAGCTGATCAGCTATGACTTATCCCTTAATGGACTTTTGGCTTATGAATTCCAGATCGAATTCTATCAGTAGCATGATCCACTTTGTAGTACATGTATTGTGATACGTCTTACTCATCATGTATTGCAAAGGATTTTGTTTGGATATAACATATGTCGTATGACTTAACATATAGTGTCACAATTTCTTGGTAGTGAACACTACTGCTAAACATAGTTTCTCCACATATGCATACCCGAGCTCATAGCTCACCAAGGTTCGACTAATATAATATATGGCCTGTTCTTTGCCTTGCATATTCTTTTGGGCTAACATGGTTCCCAGTGCAAAGTCAATTGTTGATATATATAGTAGAAAAGGCACCTCTAGCCTTGGTGGAGCTAGCACTGGCGACGTCACCAGGTATTGCTTTATTTCAGTGAAAGTTGCTTGACAGTCCTCATCCCAATTGAATGGGACCCCCTTATGTAGCAGTCGATTCATGGGTCGATATTTATCTGATAACTGAGTGATGAATCACTTTATCGATGCTACTTTGCCTTGAAGGCTTCTTAACTCTTTAATATTGGAGGGAGGATGCATCTCTAAGATAGCCTTGACCTTCATTGGGTCGACTTCGATGCCTCATTTAGAAATGATGAATCCTAAGAGTTTACCAGAAGTTACGCCAAATACACACTTCTTAGGATTCAACCTGACATTGTGCTCTATCAGGTGATCGAAGACCTTCCTTAAGACCTCTGCATGCTCTTCTCATAGCAATGACTTGGCCAACAAGTCATCGATATAATCTTCTAGAATCTTATGCATGTAGTCATGAAAAATGTATGTCATGGCCCGTTGATATGTGGCACCAATATTTTTGAGGCCAAATGGCATAACTTTATAGAAAAATGTTCCCCATGGCATTATAAACATGGTTTTATGTTGGTCTTCGAGTTTAATCTGAATTTGATTGTAACCAAAAAAATCATCCATTAAGGAGAGCATTTCATGACCTGTAGTTGCATCTACAAGAGCATCAATATTGGGCAACGAAAATGAATCTTTGGGTGTTGCCTTATTTAGGTCTCTAAAATCCATACAAATACGGATTCTTCCATCAGGTTTTCCTATGGGCACCATATTGGATACCCATTCCGGATAGTCGATGGAGATTACAAATTCTACGTCCAACAACTTTTGTAGCTCATATTTCACCATTAAGGCTACTATTGGATGCATCTTTCTAAGCTTTTGCTTGACCGACTTCTTCGTCAGATCTAGCGAAAGGTTATGCGTAACCAATTTTGGGTCTAGACCTAGCATATCCTTGTACGTCCAAGCAAAAATATTAGGTCTCTCTTTCAGTAGAGGGATGAGTGTGGCACGCTCATCGGGAGTGAGAATCTCTCCAAATTTAACCTTCCTTGGATTAGTGGGATCATTACTGATATCCACATCGAAGGTTTCCTCTACTGACATGTGTGATCCCTCCTCAAGCTGATGAGGCATAGGAATCAAATGGATGTCATCAGCCGGGTTGATAGGTTCCACGTTGGAAGTATTTTTGGCATGATAGACATCATATGCATAGCCTGGCACAAAATGAAATGGTTGTAACATTTCTTCATTAGGGAAGAAATCTTCAGGCTCAATGGGTGAGTCAGCGCGATCCCAGTCGATAGCATCTTCATTGAGATACAATGGTTTGGATGGATCTATTGGATTGTGGAGTGGGGTGGTCAAATCAATGGAGACCATATTGATGGAATGGAATTGATCTCCAGGACCACATGGACCAACTTCTACATCATCGATGCAACTCTCATACCCGAGATCTGGCTCTAATGGCATGGGCACAAATGGGTCCTCTCTATGAGAACTATGAACTACTGGATCCTCTCTATGCATTGGTTGCAATATGGGATCATTCGGCTCATGGAGCTCCATGTAGGTAGGCGGATGGGGAAACAACATGTGATAAATCACATTAAAGTTTGGTGGTATTCCCCTAAGATGAGGGTCGAGATTGATTTCTCTTCATAGGTCCTCGATCGTATAAGGTGCATGGTGGTGATGTAGGTAAGGAGGCCCTAGATAGGCTCTCTCTATTTCATCCTCTTCATCACTGTCATAGTACAGTCCTTCATTTACCCCTACAGGTGGGGGATGCTCTAGTAGGTGCGGTCCCATGAATCTCACTTCCTAGTCACTATCATCCATGTCCAAAAAAATTAGATAATTAGTCCATATGTATGATGCTATTGAGAAAACTGGCTCTACTTCTTCCCCCAAATGATCAATGTTGGGAAGAATCTCCTCGATAACATGTACCGACTCTGTAGGAAGTAGGTGATGCACATACAAAGGCCTTAGATAGCCCCCCTCAGCTTCATCCTCAGATTGATCACCATTTGAGGATTCACTATCGGCATCATAACTTGGTCCACTTATCTCGGAGGTGGACTCCTCTCCATCATCGCTGTAGAGATCTCCTAACTCGAGATCACCTAAAACTATGGGGTTATGCCCCTGCACACCTATGTCATTGGTTGCATTATGGATTTGATGACCCAGGTTGCCTCTGGGGTTCTGCTCTGTGTTAGTATGCTCTAAGAGCCCTTCATGATGCTCTTCAAGTGGCTCAGAAGTGATGATAGATACCATCGGGTTAGTCCTCCAGAAGTTGGAAGGATTAGGATGATATGGGTTGAAGTCCACATCATCCCCTAGACTAAGGTACAAGTGATCTAAGGATGCTACGAGCAAATCATCTTGTCCTTGTATCTATAACCCCAACCCAAACCTATCAGTTGCTAGCTGATAACGTGGCTCAAATGGAGTCCTACATCCTTGTTCAAATAGACCAAGTCCATACCCATGCCAGTGATATAACTCAAAAATATGCATGGAGTACTCTAGGTTGGATAAATAACGAACATTTACTATGAAAGGTTCATCACTATCTTCATCCATGGGCTCTCACATTGGAAGCTGATCCAACCTAGCGTAGATGAAGTTAGTCTGATTAGGTGGCTCTCCCAATGGTACCATCGATCCAACCGGATAACGATGAGCAGGCGGTCGGCCCATCTCTTGTGCAGTCTCCAAAATCGGTCTGAAGGTTACATTCTACACAATATACTCACCTAATCCTGTGTTGGCGAGATGTACAGTCACCCATGGTGTGGATGACCCTATTGATGATGCAGGTGAGGTAGGTTGAGGTACCTCCTCGGCTATGTCTTGGGCTTCCTCCACTTCCATGGGGATGGGAGCCTCCTTGGTGACTGGTTTGGGCATTTGTTTCTTCTCTTTTTTCCCATTTTTACCTTTAACTTCCTATCATCCTGAAGCATCACTGATGCAATCGATTTCAATGAAGTAGTAGTAGTGCGCTCAGATCTGTGTGATACAGATATTGATGGTTGAGCACGTACTATTGGTTTACCTCCTAGATTTTTAATCGGTGATGCAGGCCGGACGTCCAGGTGCATTGATGGGAGTATGAAACCCCTAGGAAAATCTGCTAGGTTCACAAACTTGAAAGGTTCTTCATCTGATGACACTACGTGAACTCATCCCTCATGCAGATATTTTACACATTGGTGTAATATAGAGGGAACGCAATGCATTTCATGAATCCAAGGCCTCCCGAGTAGGATGTTGTATTGCATGGCCCCTTCGATCACATGACACATCATAGAGATGGTCTTTAGGCCTACCTAAATAGGTAGGACAATTGTGCCAACCATCGAGCATAGGGCATCATTAAATGCTCTCAACGTGAAGGTAGTGGGCACGATATGTGACTTTGGTAGCTTTAGATGATTCAATGCCTTGGTCATTATTATATTGATCGATGAACCAGTGTCGATCAAGACCCTCTTGAATGGTACGTGATTGATGCACGTGATGATATGCAATGGTGGGTCAGTCGTATCTATAGGAACCATCTTAATTTCATGATCATAAAATTGGATCATGGGCTCCTGGAACTGTTGTACATGTCCCATAAAATTGGTAAATGCTTGAGCATCTTGAGACTGTACTTTGATGGACCTTAGAATGTCCATAAGAGTCTCCCTATGCCTAGGGGACTGCTGTATCAGTTCATATATAGACAGCTTCGTAGGAGCTATCTACAGGTTTTGGACTAGCCTACTTCGTATGGTCACCACCGATCTCGTTGGTGGGCCTAGAATATTCTGTGTTGGTCGTTGATTCGATGTAGCTTGTATCCTAATGGGAGCGTGAGGTTGATTCAGTTGCTCATATCTCCCATGTCTGGTAACAACATTCACCATGCCTACGAACCCCTGGGTAGGTGGTTCGACGTGCACTTGGTTGACCTGGCCAACGTTGTTGCACGATGCCTCATGGTTTGGTAATGAATTTTTGTAAATCCCCATGTTCTGGTTGTCAGGTGCCAGTGGATTACTTGGTATTACAAGCTCACCCTTTTCAATCATGTTTTGCACAATATGCTTGAAGGACCAACATACCTCGATGTCGTGGCCCTTCACGCGATGGAAGATGCAAAATAAGTCATCCTGATACCCCTTCGACTTGGGCTGATTCGGATCGACCAACTTAACCTCGGGTAGTCTGATCACCTTAGCCTCGCATAACTGATGGAATATTGATGTCAATGATTCCGTTAGAGGCGTGAATTGGTGAGGTGGGCGTTGTTCTTTGTTTTTGCCCTTATAGTTATTATTGCACTTTTCGTACTATGCATAGGAGGAGGTTGGGCTTGATAATTCTGCTTTTGTTGCCCTTTATCCTCTCTCTGGAGGTTTAGCACCACCTGGTTGACGTGGGCCTGCTTGCCCTTTTGCTTCGTGGAGCTCTTCTTAGGCCCCTCTTTCCTATTCTTAAGCTTCAAGTTGCCTTCTTGCAACTTGATGTCCTCAATTACTTTGGCTTGCGCCAAAGCTTCCTCGAATGTTGGATACTACTGCAGTTGCAATAGTAGTGAGATGTGCTTGGCACAACTCTTGGTGAACATTCGAGTTAATTCCATAGCAAGAATAGGGAATGGTAGCTTTGCCATCAATCTTCTCCACCTCTTTTCATATTGTTCAATTGGCTCATCATCGCGTTGAGCTAGCGCAGCCAAATTGGAAAGGTTAGCCTATTTCTTGATGCCAAAAGAAAAGCATTCAAGAAAAGCCCACCCGGGAAGCCCCGGGGGGGGCTTGGAGGTACATTCTTCCTCTATCGAGGTGGAGGTCATTGCTCTTCCTCCTCCTCAACTTGGGATTCTTCATGATACTCTTGATTGTTTCCATCTCCCTCTTCTTCCTCATATTGTTATTGCCTCTCGTGTTCGAACGGTGTTGGTCATTCTCTTTGTTGGGCACTAATATGAGTGTGAGCGTCTCTATGCTCCTGCTACACATCGGCTTGTGAAAAAGCCTTTCTATGTATGCACTCTCTGTTCTCTATGTGAGTATATAGACCAGCCCTGGCTAGCCTATCCTCCTATTCTATGCACTCATTTTTGGTAAGGATGCATTCCTCATGCATGCGCTACTCATATAGTCTTTTTCTGATGAGCCTCTGTGCCTGAATATTATCATCTTCAATGCATTGCCTTTCTAGGTGAGCATCCTCCAATTGATCTTGGAGGAGTTGTCGTCGTTGCTCAGATACTAGTCTATGTGATCTATCAAGGTCATTGGTCATGATAGGCCTCTAGTATGCATGCTCTGTGTGAGTGACCTTATGGGTTCTATACCCATCTGACTGATTTGCGATACTTTTGCCTTTGTTCGTAAAGATGGCATTGGCATCCTACTGAGCTCTATGCTCTATGCCACCATGCATGGATGGTGGATGTGTCACATGAGGGTGCTTAGAAGCCTCTCCATGCTCTCTAGTAGTCCTAATAGAACCCCCACTACACTCACTCAGAGCACGGGTGGGTGGAGCCGAAGGCCTATAGCCTAGCTGCTCCAAGATGCTACCTAAGTCATCCAACTGTCTGGATCTCCACCGCTCGTGCGGTGGTGTGCCATTGGCTCCCACCTTAGCCATATCAATAGTGATCTTTCGAGGCTCACTACATGTGGGAGTCTACACAGGCCTATGCTCAACGACGACCCTATCTGCATGCCCCTAAATGGGTGGGTCTCGATCATGTCTGTACTTCAAAGGTGGAGCCATGGATCCTCCTACAGACCTATGACGTAGGGGTACCAACTTGGATCCCTGTATAACATACTCTTCAGCCGATCCTATGGATGCACATGCAATGCGATCTTGGTAATGGCTTCCAAGTGGAATACCCTCATTCTGAGAGGCTCCATGCTCTATTCTATGTCTAGAGGAATGCACAGAAGCTCCTCTCATGGGGGTACGCTCAATAGGTTCCCCTCTTGTCAAATTATCTCCTCTAATGCTCATCGAACGATGTTCGGGAAGTGCATGTGGGTGAGGATTCAACATGTGTTAATGTGAATATGTTGGGGCTTGGTCATGGGCATCAGGCTTATGCCTTTGCTGACCACCTCGTATCTCCACCATGGTGCACCTAGTGTCTAGATTTGTTCTTTATTAAGCAAACAAGGTATACAATGGTGTTTATCTCGTATTAATTTTTAAAAGTGAGCCCTAAACTGTTTGATGTTGTTTCAATGATTTGTTATATCAGTAAAGAACTCCTTATCATGTTTTGAAAGCTTTGTTGGATGATATTCTCAGTTTAAATTGGCTTTCAATGGTATGTTCACAGCTCGACAACCTGGGTGTGAATCCAGGCCACGTAAATCCCCTGTGTGTGGTAATGAAAGTCCACACCCAGACAAGGAGCACCGGTCCTACCAGTCCCTCATCCATTTTCCCCCAGTCAGCATTATACTATCCAAAGAGAATACATGTAAATTTTCTAGGGTACGAAAGGTTCTTGGGCCCAACCTTGGTCTAGGACCATAGGTACGTGGGAGTTGGGCCAACGGATGGAAATAACTGCCACTATCGTTGGACCCTACTAGTGGTTGGATGTCACTTCCAACTCACTAGCGTTTAATTGCAACGTGGTGTGTGTGGTTTGTTTTATTCTTTTGCATAAAAGGAAAATGCATAATATAGCATAAATGATTATTTCCTATATGATATGCAAAAAGAAATGTTTCATTTCAAAAAATATGCATGCTATATCCTAAATGATTTTTCAATAATGCAATTATAATGATATAGCCTTTGATTGGGCCTCAAGCATGTAAACCAAACACACTATTCTAATCTAGCAAGCCGGATTCTAGGGTGGACTACACTCAGAGGTCCGTTTTTCCTAGAAATGCCTAGCTAAAGCATAAAATAATGAAACCCTAGGACCTAGTTCATTTTACCTTTTTTTCAACGTTGACCTAATTATATTTCATTTTATGCTCTATAGAAAAACATAGATAATAAAAATAGAGACAGAGGCCGAAAACAAGACCTACCTCAAATCCACATCGAAAATAGCTTTGATTCCCTGTTGTCTACTATGTCTTCTATGAATAGCAGGTATGTTGTGTGGTCTACACTGTAAACCATGTGTTGCAGCTACGAGCCAACAAATGAACTGCAACTGTCAACTGTGGTCTATACCTAAAATTTCAAAAAGACAAGACATGGCAGTCAGATCACTTGAATTTCGGAGTTTCGCCATGATCACCTTCTGACCTATCCAAAAAGAATGTACCTATCTAATAGATCAATTGAAATCAATATAAAAGCATGAAAAGAGAAACAATATTACATATGACAATAAAATGGATGCTACTTTTATTAATATTGCAATGAATCCCGATTACAATCATGCCCCTCTTAGGGTCACCCAAATATTGATATAATTAATACAATGCCAAAACCCCCAATGGGGTAGCACAATACTATTGCTCTCCAAATAGTCACAAACTGCTCTAGGGTGGAGTTGACCCTCTTCTTCGCATTGAGGAAGGAATTTGGTGATTGAAGCTCCTTTGAACCTGTTTCCTGCGATCAAGAAACAACACAAGAAAGTTATACAAATAGGCAACCTCTCGTGATGAGGCCCTTTAAAGCATTAAAACATAAAGATGCCATGAATAACATGAAATCAAGAAAGAATATAAAATGTGTTAAACATATGCAATATTCATCAAGTTTGCTTGAAAAATGTAAACAAGAATTATAGCTACCAATCTAATGGATACCTAATTATGTGAAATGAAGCATTATAACTTGAAATTAAGCTATTTAGGTCCTACTTGCTAAAGTGAAGTAAACCTAATGAAATACTTAATCTAGTTAGTCAGAGTCTCTAAACTACTAAAATAAGTGTTGAAATGATTAATCTAATCTAAGCTAAATAAACTGTAAAAGGAATAGTAAGGAGATCTTACACCTATTGTAAATCATAGCTCTGATGAGCAGTCTGCACTGTAAACAATGGCTGACAACCATGACCTGCAACCAAGTAGGTTTTCCCTCTAATTCTAGGGCAATGGGCTTGATCCTCCTTGTCAAATTGATGATCAAGGGTCACCCCAGTGTCCTCTGACAGGTTTGGCGGTTGAATTGTTGAATAGGGCCTCCATTTGCCCAAATTAGTATTTCTTGGCATTCTAGCTCCTTAGGGCATCCATGGCATGAATTTTCATGATGCTTAGGTTGGAAAAGTGATAGCAACAAATCTCTATCTTAGTGCACACAAGTGAATACACAATTCGATAGGGCTTCACTGCTCTAAAATCCAATGCTTTCTTTATTGTTTACCCTAATTTTAAGGGGTACTTATAGGATTACCCAAGGGCTAGGGGTGGCTTCATGGAGAAGCCAAGAACAAGAAGGGGTAGTTAGAATAGTTGGAATGGAAGCTTCCATCCTTTAACCACCTTCTTCTAGATCAAATGGCCGTTCAAACTGATTTGGCTTGGATGAAGGCCAACTGAACTTCAGTTAAGATCGTAGGTGATAGCTACGGTTCAGACTATAAACCGTAGGTGTCAGCCATGATTCAGACTGTGGATAACAGGTCTCAGCTACGATTCAGACTAATTATGCCAAGGAGCCCAAATTGAGTGGTGAGAACCACTACTCTATCTTGGAGTCTATCAAATATCTTCCATATGGTCTTGTAGCATGTCCATATGAGTATTTACCATTGACATGATGTATTTTAGGTGTCTACACATAGGTCGATGATAGTATATGTCTATATTAAATAAGAAACCACTCATTTAGGGATAAAATGATGGTATGAAATATTGAGAGAATGCTTTTGTTCTTGCATATGGCATGATGGTTTTGATTATCTCCTTGTGTGTTCTTGTAAGAATTACTTGGTTGATAATAATCCTTATTTGCCTAAGGTTGATAAATAACCCTTTATGAATGTTTGAGCTTTTATTTGTGAGCATTACTTTTTTCTTGGTTGTGGCCTTTTGTTAAGTGCCTTTAACCTTTGAAGTGTGTGCTAAATACTTCTTGCTTTGGATTTATGGTTCCTAAGTATAGCGGGTACATTTACGTGTCACTTTTGTTTGTTTGAGCACGTAATGGGGACAACATCATATGGTAGTGGATGCTGAAAGAGAAGCACCTTGAGCATTATGAGAACTCTCCATGTTGAGTGGCACTTGGTTTTTACTTGATAGAAGGAGGACATTATTTAATATGATATAAGTGGATGTGAGGAGGAGAAAGGGTGAAGTGTACACAGTGGTAGTTGAGTGGAGTAGCAAAAAGGATGGACAAGGATAATTCTAGCTTTGAGCAAAATCTGGTCTAGGTAAGGATTGAAGCTCTCAACGACATTTTTGTGTTTACCTTGATTTTGTCCTATTGTGTGTCCACTACTTTGTTGATTGCTTACTTTTACTCCTATTTCCTCCTCTAAATCTTGTTGCAATTGGCTATCCTGTGATTCAGTGATTGGCTAGGTATATTGGGTTTGCATGTGAGATTTTTGCCTACACAAAACAAGTTCTCCATGCACAATAGGAAAGAACATATTTCTAGGGTAGTGAGTGTTTTTTGTAATCTTAGCTTTGCTTTCCTATTTTGGTTGGATTTTGACACATCCATGCTTGGGAGATTTCATAACCTTGTTGACCTGAGTAGTCTTGGTTTTGCCTTGTCACCTATTCTTATGAATGGTGCACCTTTTTGGAATTTCCCTGGTTTTATTTTATGCCATTGTGGACATTCATGGCTATGTTATGCTTACATGCAATATTTAGGGTTAGCCTATTTATTAAGATTTCTAATGAGTTGCACTAAGATCATCTTAGGTTTTCCTTTATGCTTTGATGTTTAGAGAAATGTCGACCTTAGACCCTGGTTTAGCTTCTTGGTGGATTCATTGCTTATCTTACGTTAGCTTATATTTATGTAATAATGGTTTATAAACTAATGCTAGATTATTTTGGAAATTAATCTAATGTTTGATTAATTTATATTGAAAATAAACTAATGCTAGATTAGTTTGGAAATTAATCTAATATTTGATAAATTTAGATTGCAAAGAAACTAACGTTAGATTATTATTATTTTATTTGTGGAAAACATCCCAAAAGGGATGCCACTTTTGGGTAAGATCTAAGGAGGCAGGGGTATCCATTCCGCCAAAAATGCCCAGGACTCGGACCTGGCCTACCATCTTTGACATACTCAAGGAGCAAACAAACACACAAAACCAATTTAAAAATAAGTAAATAACAACAAAAATAATAGAATAAAATAAAAAACATGCTCCTTGAGTGTGTCAAAAACAAAAGCACAACCAAACACGCAAAATAAGATAAAAGAAACCACAACACAAACCACATAGAAAAACACAAGAACCACATAACAAAACACAAACAAGACAAAAACAACAGAACACTACAAAGACATAACCCAAAAAAACATGAAAAATAAAATAAAAATAAAAATAAAAAACAACCAACAATAGACAATAAACAAAAACAAAAAACATAGAAAACACTCACACATAAAAACAAGAAATAACACAAACAAAGAGAAACCCAAGAACAAGAATGAAAAAAACACAAGAACAATAACAAAAAACATTAAAAAAAACACAAGAACAACAAAAAACAACACAAAGAACACAAAAACAAAACAAAACAAAAGAACCCACCCACCTTAAAAAACTAAAAAAAAAACAAAAAAGAAAAAATAATTGAACAAAACAATGACCTATCTAGACCAGAAGACTATTAAGGCAAGAATCAACATAGGAAACAAAATAAAGAATAGAATGAGCTAGGGAACTAAAAAAAACTGAATGAACCAAAGAGAAGCAAAAAAAAAATTGAATGAACCAAAGAGAAGCAAAAAAAAAAACAAGAAGAAACTAGGTACCTTCAAAACTGGAGCCATCCAAAGAAATGATAGAAGGAAGAGATTCCCTAATTTGAGAAGCCCACCATATAGGAGGGTGGCCATAACAAGTAAGATCACCTTTGTCCAAAGCCCAATTAGCTAAAGCATAAACACTCTTGTTTTGATCTCTGACCACATGATTGTAATCAACTTTCAAAAATCCCATCTGGATTAACTCGATCTTCTCAATAATTCTTTTTATTCTCCAATCCACCTTATGATTCTTAGGAGTCTTCAAGAGATTAATCATAAGTTGACAGTCAGAATCAACTAACACCTTTTCCCATCCAACCTTAGTAGCCTCCTGAAGGCATTTGAGGATACCATACCCCTCAGCAAGGTTATTGGAAAGAATACCCAAATTCTCAGCAAAAGTAAAAACCAGGGAGCCATATGAAAGTCTACCAATTCCTCCCACACTGGCTTTTCCAAGGTTCCCTCTAGAGGTTCCATCAGTATTGAATTTTCTAAAATTCTTAGGAGGATGTTTCCAATTTCTAGTCCTATCCATCTTACTAATACTCACATTCCCTTTAAGTTGGTTGTCCTTAGAATATTTAATCTTCAATCTTTGCATCACTTGATCCCATATTTGGTGGGAGTTTTGGGGATGATTGAGGAGTTGATGGATTGATTCAACTAAGTTGGCTATGGTATTTTTCCAAATATAGTGAATATACTTCCTATCTTGATTAAAAATTTAGTTGTTCCTTTCATTCCAAATATTCCAAATAAGAATGGTAGAACCCATCCAAACTAACTGCCTAATAAAATGATCAACACCCTCTTGATTAGGCCAATCCCTCCAAAGCTGTTCAAAAGTAAAAAAATTGGACCACTGTAAGCCAAGTGCAAAGTTCCAAACTTCAATTCCTTTCAATGTAAGTAATGTTTATAGTTATGTTTAGGTATGGGTGTGCTTTGTTAGTAAGGTGTTGTAGGGGATTCAACACAATTTCTGGTAAGAAAGTTTCAAGGATGACTAGGATCTACAATCTCAGCAAAAGGCTGGATATTGTAATAGGTTTTGGGTTAACCTACAAAACCTGGTAATTAATGAAGACTTTTATTTACCAAAAAAAAGTGGCCATTCTCCTCCATAGCTCAGAGGCTAAAGTACACTCAATAAAAATATGGTTGATATTTTCTACATTCTCTTCACACATTTCACATCTAAAAGGGCCATGAAAACCACGCTTCATAAGTTGCTCACCAGTAAGCACACTATGATGCAAAAAAATCCAATTAAAGAACCTCACCTTAGGCCAGAGCTTTTGAGCCCACAATCAAGAAAATATGTCAAAAGAATGGTTGGGATTATTATGGCATAAGGTCAAATAACCTTGAGCAACTGAATACTCACCCTTAGTAGTGTTGTTCCATCCAAAACAATCTTTTTCATGGGACCAAGAGAGGGATCTCATATGAAGGATGCCTTGGATATCTTGTATTTGCCTTTCTGGGATTTGAATAGGCTAGTCCTCAATAGGGATCCAATATCTACCAACCTTTGAATTACCAGTATGGTACCGACAATAATTAGCCACCTTCATCCAATTATCTCAGTGAACCTCCTCCATCCAAGACCTCCAATCAGGAAACTGAGTTATCAAAGGCTTGTGACCATCCTAAGAATCTGTCCAAAAAATTACATGTTGACCATTATGAATGATCCAAAATAATTTTTTCTTTATCAAATCCTCACCAGCCTTAAGAACTGCTAAAATGGGAGAACCTTTGGTAGGAATTTGATAGCGAACAAGGTCTTCAGGACTTTTGTTCTCAGCATATTTAGCACGAAGATTATTGGTCCAAAGAGCATTGGGGTTATGCAACATCCTCCAATATAATTTAGTAGCTAAAGCTTTGTTGTTATTAATTGAAGACTGGAATCCTAACCCCCCTTCACTCTTAGGAAGACATAAAGTATCCCATTTCACCAAGGCCCATTTTATTTTCTCCTTAGTACCAAAGGAAACGATGACTGATTTGATCCAATTCTAGAAGAACAACCTTTGGAATATTCAAAATGGAAGAAAAATAAATAGGAATAGTTTGAAGGACTGATTTTACCAAGGTGATTCTACCCCCAAAATAAAGCCACTTGTTGGTCCACTTTCCAATTTTCTTCTTGACTTTGTCCAACAACCAATTCCAATATTTATTTTTCTGCATTTGAATATTTATGGGAATACCTAAATAAGTGATTGGAAGAGAGGTCTTCTTATATCTTAATTTATCCAAGACCATGGATTCCTGTCTAGCAGAGCAGTGAAAGAAAATAACTTTAGATTTGTATTCATTGATCAACTTCCTAGTAGCCTTAGAAAAATAGCTAATGATTTGCTTAATATTAGAATCTTCCTTAACTGTAGCTTTACCTAAAAGAGTAGAGTCATCCAAAAATTGAAGATGAGAGATAGGTCTAGCTCCATAAGCAATGTTAACTCCCTCAATATTTTTGTTTTCCCTCTTTTTGGTTATAGTCCTACCCAAGCATTCAGCAAGAATGATGAATAAATAAGGGGATAGCGGGTCACCTTGCCTAATACCTCTGGAAGCTGGGAAAGACTGAGAAGGCCTACCATTGATAAGAACTAAGTAGGAAACTGAAGAGATACATCCCATAATCCAATCCATCCAATCCTTAGAGAAACAAAATTGCCTCAAAACTTTGATAAGGAAGTGCCAATCCACTCTGTCATAAGCTTTGGATAAGTCTAACCGAATGAACATGGAAGGAGAATTTTGCATATCCATGGAATGGATGGTTTCCTGAGCAAGAACTATCTCATCTACTATTTGACGTCCTTCCACATAACCCCCTTGCTCTGGGGAAATAATCTTATACAAAAGAGGCTTCAACCTTTCTGCCATGATTTTAGTAATTATTTTGAGAAGAACATTACATAAATAAATAGGTCTAAAAGCTAATATATGATTAACCTCTTGAGCTTTGGGAACAAGAGTAAATAAGTTTTATTGATAACCTTCAAAATTTCTTTGGCTTTCCTGGCTTCTTCCACCACATCTAATAAATCAACATGAAGGATATCCCAAAACTCTTGGTAGAACTCAATGGGAAAACCATTAGGACCTGGGGTTTTACCTTTTTGCATTTTAAAAACTACTTTTTGAAGCTCATTGATAGTAACAGGAGCAGTCAAAATAGATTTCTCCTCAAAAGTGATAAGAGAAGGGATTGCTTGAAGAACATTTTGTTGTGAATCTGATTCAAGAGGAGTAGCAGTAAAAATATTGGAAAAGTAATCAACAACAATAGAGTTCATGTCATCCCAAGTATAAACAACATCTCCAGAATTTGATTTTAAGGAAGAAATAAAGTTGTGAGATCTTCGAGCTAGAAGATATTTGTGGAAGAAATTTGTGTTTCGATCTCCTTCTCTGAGCCATTGAATTCTAGATTTTTGCTTCCATAAGATTTCTTCTATTTTTTCCCATTCCTCTAACTGAGTTGTGAGTTTAATTTCATCTGCACTTCTCTTCTCTATGAGGCCATATAAATGGATTTTATTATTCAAATTTTCAATATGAGCAATAACTTCATGTTTTTTTTAATGAACATCCCCAAACTCTTTCTAGTTCCAAGTCTTGATTTTGGATTTAATGTATTGCAGTCTTTTGGCAAAACAGAACATCTTAGTCCCATGCCTAGGTTTACCTTCCTTACACCATTGTTTAACACGAGGTCTGAAGGAAATATCTCTAAGCCACATTAATTGAAAACAAAAAGGAGAGAAACTCACATTGGTTTTCCACATTTCCACCATGACTTGCCAATGATCCAAACCAACATTATTAAGATTCTTCACTTTAGGAATGTGACCATGGATTAAGAAATTTTTAGAGAGCAAAAACCTATCCAATCTCTCCATTATACAAGCTAAGCCTTGCCTTCTGTTAGACCAAGTCATAAGGCCATTATTTGGTTGGATATCCACAAGATGGAGGTTTGTAATATATTCGCTCATGCGGTCAGTGCTTTTGTCTAAATTTCTATTTCCACCCCTTTTCTCATCCATAGAGAGGATGGTATTGAAATCTCCTCCGATAAAGATCCAAGATTTAGGAAAATGAGAGATAATATGAGTAATATCCTTCCACTATCTTCTTTTTTCCTCCAAAGAAGTTGGAGCATAAATAGTAATGTAGAGCATAATTTGGTTGGAATGTCTACTTTGAATAGCTATAGCCAACAAACCCCAACTGCCAACCATATGGTGAATAACTACCTCTTTTGGGTACCAAAGACAAACAATGCCACCCGAAGTCCCTTGAGAACTGAGGGAAACCACTTTTCCAGCTAGCCAAATTTTACTGGCAATTAAGTCCATATCCTCCATTGACATCTTTGTTTCTTGAAGGAAAACAAGATGTGGATGATTTATTTGAATCATTCTTCTAATTTCATTTGGTTTTGAAAGACTCCCTTTGAGTCCTCTAATATTCCAAGTGATGATCTTCATTAATACCAGGGCTAAAAAAGTTGGGAAGGGCATTAATATTACCTTCCTCTACAAGATTTTCACCTTCTTTTACCATATGATATTGATTGGTCTTGCGACCTACTTTTTGATTAGAATCCATCTTCAATTTTTTTTTCCCTTTTTCTTGACTTATTCCAATTGAATCTGAGATGGCTTCTAACCTTGAAGAATGCTCGTACACAACCAAAATTTTACTAGATGGTTCAACGGAGTCTATATTGGGACCTACATTATTTGAATTTTTGACATTTGAAATATTGTTTTTCTTATGTAAATTTTCTCCTTTTTTTTTTTCTGTTGAAAACCTTTGATTTGTTGGTTTGTCTCTGAGTTATTCCCTTCATATTTAAATTGTGTTTCTAAGATTTTAGTTTCCATTATTTCCTCTTCCTCACTTGGGACATCATTTATGGAAAGGATTTCAAACATATTAGCAGATGACTTTGATTGTTCCTTCATAACTGGTTTTTTTTTAGTGTTCTTCTTCTTAGGTATTTGGAAACCTACTGAGTTTATATCTTCTTTCTTTTGATCAGGAATTTTATTTGGGCAAGCACTGGCCAAATGACCATATTCAATGCAAATTCTACAACGAAAAGGAATGTTCTCATAGTCCACTACTTGCTCCCAAGTGTCTTCCCCAAATTGTAATGTGCTATTTTTAGGTAGGGGTTTGTCAAAATCCATTAAAACACAAATTTGAGCATAAATAATATGTTCAAAATTTTGAGTACAATCAACAGTCATCATAAAAGTTCCTAAAGAGTTTCCAATTGAAGAACAAACGGTAGGATTCCAAAATTCAATAGGGAGGCCAAAGAGTCTAATCCACACGGGAGCTATAGAAGGCATCTCTTCTTGACTTTAAATTTAGTATGCCAGGGCTTCATGAAAAGCCCTGCCCTTCCAAAAAACCAAGGACCCCCTTGAAAAGTTTTCTCTCTATCTTCATTATTAGCAAATAAAACAAGAAAATAACCATTTGGATAAATAGAGATTTGTAACTCACATTTAGTTTTTTAGCTTTTTGTAGCCCAGAATTTGAAAGTAGATAGACTCAAAAAAAACCTACGAACCAAAAAATTAGTCCTCTTTTTTCCAAATCTTCAATGCCAGTCTGAATGTTACCCATATCAAGCTTAACAATAGGAGTTCCATAAGCTTCTTGAAGACATCCTGACTTCGTTTTCTTGGGATCAATCTTAGGCATTCTTAGAGGTTTATGGGAAGCCCTTATATTGATATTAGCATTGGGTTGAGGCTATCCACCACAAAGGGCATCCTTAAAATTTATTTTTGGGACTGAGTCTTTGAAATTCTTACCCTTGACAGGGGTTTTCAAAGTAGAATTATTTTGTGGGTGCGCCTTAGCACCATATTCACTTGAGATATGAGCCATTTTTTGATCAACTATTTGAAACTTGTTTCGTGATCTCTTTAATCCTTGCCCTAGATGTCGTGGAAAGGTATGGTTTTCACTTTTCTTTTGTGTAGAAAATTGGAAGTCGTTGTCACTCAATTTCACAGTATGATCTATTGAAAGACAAATTTCTAACCCATATTGTATCCCCTGTAACATTTCCTACTAAAATATTGAGCATAAACCACAAAAATATTGGCCACTAGGGCCCGAAGGCCCTAAAAACCAACCTCTAGAGCTTCTTGCACTCAACCTAGATGAAACCCTCGCATAGCTACTTGCAAAATATCTTGTTCACACATAGGGATGTGCTAGGATCTATGTTGCTCCAAATGATATGAAAATTTGTGGAGATGTTCTAAGGTTTTTTAGGCATCTACCTTCAAAATTTTAGCTCAATCCGAGTCCGGATGAGTGAGATATGGCCGAAACAAGTTTGGCAGTTTGGGCAGTCCTACGAAAAACGTCTAATAAATTTCTCTCCCCTACGTTAGATTATTTTTGTGACTTAATAAATTGATTGATTAATTTGGATAACCAATAAACTAATGTTTGTTTTTGAAAATTTTGAAAAAACTTGTATTAAAACAAAGATCAGTTACAAAGGGAGTAGACACATCCCAGCCGAGAGCAATGAAAGCACATGATTACAAGAGAAGAGGAAGAATTGCAAAGGAGCCAACTCTCTTGAACCAATACAAAGCAGCAAACATCGATAACACCTTTGGCCGTGAAAAAGCTACAAGGCGCAAAATTGCGACAAAAGACTCCTCTGACCGCAAAAAGTCAACTTGTCGCGAAATCGTGATATGTCACGAAATCGCGACAACAAACCTCCCTTGGCCGCGATGGAACGACATGTCACGATATCGTGACCAAAATCCTCTAGCGGCCACGATGGCGCAACATGTCACGATATCGTGACAACTTTCTGCCCTTGGCCACGATGGCGCAGCATGTTGCAAAATCATGACCAAATTCCTCCAGCGATCGCGACGGCGCAACATGTCGCGATATCGTGACAACTTTCCTCCCTTGGCCGTGATGGTGCAACATGTCATGAAATCACAACAACTTTCCCACAACGTTCGTGACGGCACAACATGTCGCGATATTGCGACAACTATCTCCAGCAGCCGCGACGGAGCAACATGTCATGATATTGTGACAACTTTCCTCCCTTGGCCGCGATGGCGCAACATGTCACGATATCATGACAACTTTCTGCCCTTGGCCGCGATGGCGCAACATGTCATGAAATCGTGACCATAATCCTCTAGCAGCCGTGACGGCACAACATGTCACGATATCATGACAACTTTCCTCCCTTGGCCGTGATGGCGCAACAAGTCATGAAATCATGAAAAATTTCCCACAGCAGCTGTGACGGTGCAACATGTCACGATATCATGACAACTTTTCTCCAGCAGCCGCAACGAAGCAACATGTCGTGATATCGCGACAACTTTCCTCCAGCGTCTGCGATGGCGCAACCTGTCCCGATATCGTGACAACCTACCTCCAATGGCCATGATGGCAGAAAAGGTCATGATATCATGACAAAAACCACCCTTAGCTTTTTCATTGATCATTGGCTCAAAAATATTTCAAGGCCCTGCCTAATCACCTCATCTTCAATAGGCATGTCACTTTGCAGCTGCACCCCTACCTCTTTCGCAACACCCATCTTAGCCAGGAAATCGACCACTTTGTTGAAATCTCTGCTCACATAAACTGGAATCACATCATCTAATTCCCTCCATAATTCCTTGATTTGAGAGACCATAATCTTCAACCTCCAAGCTTTCAATGCAAAGTTCCTCATGCAGTCTAAAGCTCCAACCAGAATTTGAGAATTAGATTCAAGAATTATCCTCCTGTGGCCCTGAGAAACTGCCCAAATAGAAGCAAATTTGATAGCAAAGGCTTTTGCTTCATTATTTGTGGCTCTTACCAAGCCCTGCAGTTCCCAGTAGAGCACTGATCCCTCATGATTTTGACAGACCATGCCAATTCTAGCACTACCCAGATTGCCCTTTGCAGCACCATCAGTGTTGATTTTAATATAGCATTCTAGAGGAGGTTTCAAACTAGCTCTGTCTTGTCCCTCTGGCTTTTCAACTCCCTCTTCCATTGGCCCAGGACCAACCCGAGTTTCCTCTTTAGCGTAGACGAAAACAGTTTCTGTGACTTTGCTCTAGATGACCTGCCAAACTCCATCAAGCGAGGAAAAGGTTTCTCTAAAAATTCTTGCATTTCTCTCCAACCAGACTTGCCACCAAATGAAATATAATCCAAGCTCCCACCCAGTTTGAAGAGCTTTAGATTGAAATCTACCCTTCTTCCATCTTTCCCAAATATTAGTCCGATTCATGTCACCATTAGCCTGGATTTTATAGTGAGAGAACCAACGCTTCCAAATCTGACACGTGAAAGGGCACTCAAACATCATGTGATTAGCTGTTTCCTCGTTCTTGCGGCATAAGACGCACTGAGAAGGGCTGATTATTCCTCTACATCTGAGATTGTCAAAAGTGAGAATACCATTGTGCATAAACTGCCAAGAAAAAAAGTTTACTTTCGACCAACCCTTGGAGTGCCAAATCTTTCTCCAATCCTCAATCGGAAAAGAATGGGGGGGTGGCTCTGGGAGGATTTTGTCATATCCATCCTTCACTATGTAAACACCAAGGTTCCCATAGCCCCAAGCTAATTCATCCACCTCGTCTCTCCTAGTGAGAAACCTTTCTGTTAAGATTTTGGTCAAGATGGGAGCCAACTCCGGGGGGATTGGAATTGGCCACTCCTCCAACCTCTTAAAATTCTTAAACTTATACTCCCCCAGCTGGGTAGTATTGAAATAACTTTCAATTTGGACCCAACCCTTGGTTTCTATGGCAGATTTTATTGGAAATAGCTCGGGGAATTCAACAATGATGGGCGGGTGCTGATCCCATGAATCAGTCCAAAAATGAGCCTTCTCCCCTCTCTCCACTTTCCAAAACAAATGGTCTTTAATAAGTTGAGAACCAAGCTTGAGAGTCTTCCACACTAAGGAGCTAGTACCATCCAGAGGGAAATGGCCCACCTCATTAGGGTGAACTTGACCCAAATATTTACTAGTTAGGATTCTACTGAATAGGGAAGTTGGTTGGGAAATCCACCTCCAGTACAACTTCACAGCCAAAGCTTGATTATTTAACTTGGATCCTCTTAGTCCCAGCCCACCTTTTACCTTGGGATGGGTGACTTTA
Organism: Wollemia nobilis; assembly: GCA_028583015.1. Taxonomy (NCBI): domain Eukaryota; kingdom Viridiplantae; phylum Streptophyta; class Pinopsida; order Araucariales; family Araucariaceae; genus Wollemia; species Wollemia nobilis. Next base: position 29,649,567 of record JAQPPZ010015413.1, read on the forward strand.
TCCTAGCCCACTAAGGCCCACTTTCTCTCTCCCTTAGCTCCTTCCCACAATAACTTTCTAGCCATCCTGTCCAATTCTTTCCAAATTGTAAGCGGGGCAGCCAGGATAGAGAATTTGTAGATTGGTATGGCTTGAATGACTGACTGTAAGAACATTAATCTGCCACCATAACTTAACCACTTATGAGACCAGTGATTAATTTTGTCCTTGATGCACTCCAACAAATTCCTCCAAGTGTCTAAATTCAACTTCTTGAAGTGCAAAGGGATCCCCAAGTAAACCACAGTGAGAGAAGTCCTAGAGAATCCCAAGATTTCTAAAATTCTGTTTTGAAGCCTTTGCTCCAGATTAAAAAAGACCACTTTGGATTTCTTGTCATTAATGACCTGTTGAGTAGCCTTGAGGTAGACATTAAGAGTTTCCTTAATCGTTCTTGCTTCCCTGATGCTGGCCACTCCCATCAAGCCAGTGTCATCCACAAACTGTAGGTGCGATAAAACTTCATCCCCCACCCTAATACCCAATAATCTGCCTTGCTGTCTTCTCTTTAAGAAAAGTCTATCAAGACCTTAAGCCAAAATGAGAAAAAGATAAGGGGAACAGGGGTCCCCCTGGCATAGACCCCGAGAAGCTCCAAAAGGTTGCGAAGGAAGGCCCTTGATAAGCATAGAGTAAGTCGGGGAAGAGACATAGCTCATGATCCACTCAATCCAACCCTGAGAGAAGCCAAAGGCTGCCATCATTTTAGCCAGGAAACTCCATTCAACCCTGTCATAAGCCTTTGACATGTCCAATTTAATAAACATCCCATTATTACCTGAAGTGTGCATTGAATGGATTGCCTCCTGGGCCACAACCACCCCATCCAGAATCTGTCGTCCCTTAACAAATCCCCCTTGCTCAGAGGAGATAATGTTGTGAAGAAGAGGTTTTAGACGCTCAGCCATTACCTTAGTGATTATTTTGTACAACACATTACATAAGGCAATAGGCCTATAATCTAAAATATGAAGCCCCTCCTCCCCTTTTGGAATCAAGGTAATGAATGTATGGTTTATAGCTTTAAGCAGTCTCTTATTTTCTCTTGAATCTTCAACAACAACCCGTACATATTCCTCCAAGCAGTCCTATAAAGCCTAAAATAACTCAATTGGGAAGCCATCTGGACCAGGAGATTTACTAGTGCTCATACCAAAGACCACAGTTTTCAATTCATCCCTATCAATGGGTTTGAGGAGGGCCAGATTCTCATCCTCCGAAATAATAGTAGGTATGACAGAAATAACTTCATTTTAGGCCTCTACATCTTGAACCACACTTTCCTTAAAAAGCTTAGAGAAATAATCTATAGCATGGGAATGTATACCTCGAAGAGTATCAAAGGAATGACCGTTCTCATATTGAAGGACCTCCATATTATTTATCTATCTTCGAGCACAAGCAGTCCGATGAAAGAATTTTGTATTCCTATCCCCTTCTAATAACCAGAAGGTTCTTGCTCTCTGTTTCTAATAGATATCCTCCTGGTTGTCAATGTCCTCAACCGCTGAATGCAAGGCATCATCCTCAACTTTGAGCTGGTTAGTTATTACTCCTCTGAACTGATGTTGGACCTCATCCCAGCGGGCCACCAACGGAGCTCTTTGGGCCTGAAAGTCAAATTTGTTAGAACGCCTCCAATACTTCAACTGAGATTTAACATATTGAATTTGTTTGTGGATTTTGAACATTGCTCTCCCATAAGCTGGGCGGAATTCTTCCCACCACTGTGGGATTTTCTCCCGAAGATCTTCTTTCTGAAGCCAGAAGTTTTCAAATCTGAACGGTTTGTGATGGTGCCCCATCCTAGTCCCGCCTTCCAACAGAATAGGACAGTGATTAGAAATAGAGCCTGCTAAAATCTAAAAGTTGATATTCCATTTTACAAACACCTCCACTGAAAGCAAAAAGCGATCAAGCTTCACCTTCCTACTATATGGCTCCCGCCTTTTATTAGTCCAAGTGAAGTTATTGCCAGGGCATTTAATGTCCACTAAGTGCAAAGCCTGGACTTGAGCAATCATGAAACGGTCCCCTGGATCCAAAAGAGGTGTTCCCCCTTCCTGTTCTCTAGAAGATAATTTAGCGTTAAAGTCCCCTGCTATAATCTAGTCTAGGTCTTCCCTTGATGCTCGCATGTCATGCACAACCTTCCACTACCGCCTCTGACCCTCTAGGTTTTGAGAACCATAAAATTTAGTGATTAGAACGAATTCCGCAGAGACATTATTCCTAAAAAGAGAAGTGAGAACACCCCTCCAGGCAAGGTGATCTATTGCAGACCATTCCAGAGAGTTCCACAGAGTAACAATCCCCCTGAGGCACCTTGGGCAGCCACATCCATATGACCAACACCCCTCCAAATTCTATTGACTGTTCTAGACATAAGATCCAAAGACATCTTAGTCTCTTGTAAAAGCAAAAAATCAGTTTTGCTATTCTCTAATAACATTTGAACAACAAATTGATGGGTTCTGCTGTTTAAACCCCTCACATTCCAAATTTTGTTGACTGTTCTAGACATAAGATCCAAAGACATCTTAGTCTCTTGTAAAAGCAAAAAATTAGTTTTGCTATTCTATAATAACCTTTGAATAGTAGATTGATGGGTTCTGCTATTTAAACCCCTCACATTCCTTTTATTAGTCCAAGTGAAGTTATTGCCAGGGCATTTAATGTCCACTAAGTGCAAATCCTGGACTTGAGCAATCATGAAACGGTCCCCTGGATCCAAAAGAGGTGTTCCCCCTTCCTGTTATCTAGAAGATAATTTAGCGTTAAAGTCCCCTGCTATAATCCAGTCTAGGTCTTCCCTTGATGCTCGCATGTCATGCACAGCCTTCCACTACCGCCTCTGACCCTCTAGGTTTTGAGAACCATAAAAGTTAGTGATTAGAACAAATTCCGCAGAGACATTATTCCTAAAAAGAGAAGTGAGAACACCCCTCCAGGCAAGGTGATCTATTGCAAACCATTCCAGAGAGTTCCATAGAGTAACAATCCCCCCTGAGGCACCTTGGGCAGCCACATCCATATGACCAGCACCCCTCCAAATTCTATTGACTGTTCTAGACATAAGATCCAAAGACATCTTAGTCTCTTTTAAAAGCAAAAAATCAGTTTTGCTATTCTCTAATAACATTTGAACATCAAATTGATGGGTTCTGCTGTTTAAACCCCTCACATTCCAAATTTTGTTGACTGTTCTAGACATAAGATCCAAAGACATCTTAGTCTCTTGTAAAAGCAAAAAATTAGTTTTGCTATTCTCTAATAACCTTTGAACAGTAGATTGATGGGTTTTGCTATTTAAACCCCTCACATTCCTGTTATTAGTCCAAGTGAAGTTATTGCCAGGGCATTTAATGTCCACTAAGTGCCAATCCTGGACTTGAGCAATCATGAAACGGTCCCTTGGATCCAAAATAGGTGTTCCCCCTTCCTATTCTCTAGAAGATAATTTAGCGTTAAAGTCCCCTGCTATAATCCAGTCTAGGTCTTCCCTTGATGCTCTCATGTCATGCACAGCCTTCCACTACCGCCTCTGACCCTCTAGGTTTTTAGAACCATAAAAGTTAGTGATTAGAACGAATTCCGCAGAGACATTATTCCTAAAAAGAGAAGTGAGAACACCCCTCCAGGCAAGGTGATCTATTGTAGACCATTCCATAGAGTTCCACAGAGTAACAATCCCCCCTGAGGCACCTTGGGCAGCCACATCCATATGACCAGCACCCCTCCAAATTCTGTTGACTGTTCTAGACATAAGATCCAAAGACATCTTAGTCTCTTGTAAAAGCAAAAAATCAGTTTTGCTATTCTCTAATAACCTTTGAACAACATATTGATGGGTTCTGTTGTTTAAACTAATGTTAGTGTTTGATTATTCTTAGATTTGAATATAATTAAAGGATGGATTATTGCTTTTAAACTTTAGATGTGCTTTATTGTTAATCCAATGAAATATTAATGCTATAATCTTTAGTTTTATAATCAATCAAAAGATAGATTATGACAATGGTTTTGCTATTAATGGATTTATACAAATTAATATTTTATTTTTCTTTTACATTTAATCAAATTATAGATTAATGTAAGCTTGGTTTTGCAATTAACCAGATGATAGATTAGTTGGCAATTAATTTAATGATAGATTAATTCTTTTTAATCTCTAGATTGCGATTAATCTAATGATAGATTAATTATTTTTAATATTTAGATTGTAATTAATCAAATGATAGATTAGTTGGCAATTAATCTAATGATATATTAATTCTTTTTAATTTTTAGATTGCAATTAATCAAATGATAGATTAGTTGGTAGTTAAAATAATTATAGATTAATTCTTTTTAATCTTTAGATTACAATCAATCAAATGGTAGATTAATTGGAAAATAATCTAATGATAGATTAATTATTTTAATCTTTAGATTGCAATTAATCAAATGATAGATTAGTTGGAAATTAATATTTATATTGTAATTAATCAAATGATAGATTATTTGGAAATTAATCTAATGATAGATTAATTCTTTTTAATCTTTATATTACAATTAATCAAATGATAGATATATTAGATTGGTATTTAATCAAATGATAGATTAATGTGTAGTCTTGCAAATGAATGACAAGACTTGCTAATGATGGATTGATTAATTAGATATGGTATTGATGTATGGCTTTGGACTTAATATTTGTGAAAAATATTTTGGAAAGAAGTATGGGCTTATTTTGCTTGTGTTTGCTATTGAATTGAATCATATAGAAATGCATGGTTTTGTTGGAGAAAGAAATTGAAAAATATTTGTGGAAAATATTTTGGAAAGAAGTATGGGCTTCTTTTGCTTGTGTTTGCTATTGAATTGAATCATATAGAAATGCATGGTTTTTTTGGAGAAATAAATTGAAAAATATTTGTGGAAAATATTTTGGAAAGAAGTATGGGTTTCTTTTGCTTGAGTGTTGCTATATTGAATTGATTTGCATAGGAATGCAAGGCTTGGGATTTAAAATATTTGTGGAAAATATTTTTGGGAAAGAAGTATGGGCTTATTTCACTTGTGGTTGTTATGAAATAAATCATATAGAAATGCATTCATACCTACAAATGAGCTATTCTGATCCCCACCTTCCTATCAAACTACCATGGAGTCCAAAGGGAGAAGATGTTAGATCATGCTTGGAATCTAGCGAAGGATTTGTTGGAAATCACTCTTGGTGAAAGAGGATTTATTGTAATAGAAACAAAGACTATTCATTTTGGAAATCTAGACCTTTGATTACTTGATGCCATTGATTATTGATTTTATGGTTTTATCTATGATACTAGATTTAATGCGTTGATCTAAAGGTTTCATTATATTTATTGCAAGCTTTATATAAGATGATAGTTTGCTTTCATTCTAGAGTTGGTCTTGGTGAAAGAAGATTTATAGTAATAGAAACAAAGACTATTCATTTTGTAAATATAAATTTTTGATTACTTGATGCCATTGATTATTGATTTTATGATTTTATCCATGATGTTGGATTTAAAGCTTTGATCTAAAGGTTTAATTAGATTTATAACAAGCTTTAGATAAGATGATATTTTGATTTTATTCTAGAGTTTCTCTTGTTTTAATGATTGTTGAATGGGAGATAGAGATAGAGATAGAGAGAGTTATCCTTGGGCTTAGAGGGGTTTCTAAAACTCTCCATTTTAATTGAGTTGTTGTGGGATAGCAACACCTAGTTCTTGTTTCCATGAGAAGACAATCATGCAGAGTGATTTTTTCTTAGAGACCCATCATGGATATGGGGAAGACAAGTATGAAGTTTAAGGGATCATCATGGAGGTGCAGTTAAACTAGACTAAGGCATTATGCTGATGGATCCATCATAGATTGAATTATAGCTAGAACAAGGAATTGGTATGCCCCTCTCTAAGGTCAATAAGGGATAAACCTAATTCTAATGTCAAAAAGTTTGCATTTATAAAGAATGTTAAAATTGTGAGGAGACCTTTAAAAAGTTTCCTCTATACCACAAAGGTATACAAGGTAAATCCTAGTTACTTATAGGATTTTGGACTCTCTTATTCACTCGAGTGATGTCTACAACATATTACATTCAAAAATTTGTTATTCTAGTCAATATATCTATTCCATGGATACTCTTGTGAACTTTATTAGGTTTTATAAAAAAAATATCTCTTAGGTTGGTTAGATTTTAGGGTTTTTACACCAACCCTCACCCTCTTCCTCTTCCATAAGATACGTTGATTTGATAAAGAAGATCCTGATAATATTTTTCTTCCAAATTAGAGAGTATTCAGCATCAAAATTTTTAATGAACTGGGTTCTCAACAATATAGAAAGCTCTCTCCTGAAAGAATACTCTCTACCTTGTAAACCTAATAAGTGGATAGAATTTCATATATTTCTTCCATTTTTACTCTCTATAAATTTTGATACTTTGGTTTTGAAGCATTTGGAAGCAAATGGTTTTAATACTGCAAGTTCAGGATTGTTAATCAGAGGATAGTTTTAGTGCAGACACCCAATTTTGATACACTAGAAAAGAAAAAGACATCGAATAAGTCACCTACATCATAAAATATTAACTCATTCCAAACCTAGTAATTTGGACACCTTTTCCTACCTCTACAAAATTCACCAATCTAACCAAAAATACCACTAGCAAATTTGGTAAACCTCCATAAGTCAAACCCTAATAGTCAAATTTGACTTTTGACTAAAAATGCTAGTTAGAACGAAAATCACCACTAGCAAATTTTGTCACAAGTGGTAAATTTGGAAAATGGCCAAAATATCTCAGCACAAGCAAGAGGTATGTAAATTCCATCCTCCCACTCCTTGCTCTAACCTTACACACTCCAACAATGAACTAGAACTGTAAATTCCACATTAGTCCTAACTAATTTTTCCTCTTAACCCCCCTTAATCCTTCCTTCAAACTCTATTTAAGAAACCCTTGGGGAAATACATAAGAATGATTATAAGACTAATTATATTCTTCCAACACTCTTCTAGAATTCTTCTTCTAGCTATTCTTCTTTAGCATTTTTTATCTTTAAGCAATTTCAAGCATTTTGGAGGTAAGCCAAGAAATGCAAGGAGGACTTTGGGGCAACGAGGTCATATTGGACATAAGGAAATATTTTTTTTAATTTATAGTTATCCTAGCATATCTCTCCTATCCATTCATATTTACTTCATTTTGTATTTTGTCCTCTAGATTATAGCCTTGCTAACTTGGGAAATCTCTTTATCTCTATTGGGATCCATATAAAATTATATTTGCAGCCTTTAGCTCAAGAATATCAGCTTAATTTTATTTCCTAACATCTCTCTGTAGGTCCATTTAGGTTTACTTTCATTTGCAGCCCATATTTCTACCATAACCTTCTCTTTTACAGGGTTTTATTGCATTTGTTCTCCATATTTTTTCTTAAAATACTTGTTACCATTTATTTACAGTCATATCATTCATATTGACAACATACTAACATTTTTCCTTCCTTCCATGTTCATTTAATCTCATGCTTCTTTCATTTGTAGGCATAAGTTTGATGTTCAATCTCTTTTATTAGTTTATTTCTTCATACATTACATGCTATTTTCATTTGTAGTCATATATCATCTATCTCTCTATTTTCAAGCTATTATGTTTAATATACAAGGCTTTTATTTCCTTGTTATCTCATCATTTGCAACACTTAATCATTCCCATATTGCATTCTCCTTCCCTTTATTTCTTATTGCTATCGATTTTAAAGTTTTTGATAGCATTTCTTGATATCTTAGCATTTACATTGGTTTCTTGTTACTTAGTGCTAATTTTATTTGGTTAGAAGTTAAATTAGTCATTTTACATCATTTCTAATATGACTGCATCCATTCTTCACTCCCTTACACTTGCAATTTATCAAATTTTTAGTCATTTTAAGACTATCCACTCTCTTTGCATAAATATTCATTTTGGGCTTAGGGTTTTGTAACTCAAATCCTCAAATTTGTAATCCATAAACCTAGTACATCCCTTAAGCAACATCATACTCCTTTTTCATAGCAAATCAACCAAAAATCAATCTTAAATTAACCCTAAAACCATATCAGTCCCATTGTAGACCAAAAATACCACTATAACTTGAGATTTTGGCTATCTAGAACACATAACCAAAAATTCCACTCATACCAAAAATACCACTAGCATTTTTTGTCAATATAATTCCATTCTAAAGAGGTAAGTATACTCACTCTTTCATAAATAGGGGGTTTTATCAGTTGACAATGTAGTAAAACACCCTTTCCAACACTCAAATAGATCCCCCAAAATAGAAAACCTAATTGTTTTGGTCTTATTTTGTAGGTACCAAATTTACCATTCAAGACCAAAATCACTAGTGGTATTTCTAATCAGACACTAGTAGAGGTAATCTAGCCACTTGGCATCACTCTAAATTCTATTTTTCAGAATTTTCATGTGTTCTACTCTCTGTCTATCATTATTTTGTGTTTGAAATCACATTTCAATTTGGTGAATCAAGGAACCCTAATCTAGTCTTAGCTTATTTTACAAAACACATTTACATTGGTAAAATTCAACGAATCTTAAGTCATATCTCACATTATTTCTTATTTTTACAAGTATTTAGGCAAGAAATCAAAATCATATAGTTACATTATAGGCTAGCTTGTCTTTTGCATCATCTCTTGTTTGCCTTGGAAATCAAATCTCTCCTTAGTTAGCCTATCATCAAAATAAAAAGCATATAGGTTAGCTCTTGTTTTATTGCATTTATGTGATATAATATTAGCATATATTTTATGTGATTTTAGCCCTAAGTTTTAAATAATCATTTAAGTCTCGAAAACGAGTCAAGATTAAGTGATCCAAAATTTTAGGTGTTTTGTTGAATAAAATCATATAACTCTAATATACAAGCATTCACATCTACTTTTACTCCTTGAAAACATGCATTAAGGGTCTAATCACATAGAGGATATTCATATCCTTTAGTTATCTTTTGGAAAGAGACTCTTAAGCGAGGAAGTAGCAATTCTAGAAAATTTACCCCATGCATGCTTTACATGGTTAGGTTGAAAATTTCTCACACCTACATATTGGTGAACCTGGTGTGAATTCTCCTTTTGACTTAAAGAATATAAAATTTTGTTAAACTTAAACAAGATCATACACTTTTGTTTGAATAACTTACATCACATTAAATCAAGATAACAAGAATATAACTAGTTGTTAATCCTACTAAGGGAAGGATAATGACCCCTTGAAGAAAACCAATGTATGAACCTTAGGGGAGAAATCCTCTTTGGCTAGTATATCATGGTCGATTAGTGGGAGTCAAGAGGAGGGTTGATTTTCAAGGTGACATAATGATTTTAAAACATCTTCTCTTCTTTGCTATAAGTACTCTAGAAACAAAACTATAATAAATTAATCTCTTCAAAAATAAAACTTTCAAACCATGTCTCAACATCCTTATAATACTCAAAATAAGGGCTTAGCTTCCTTGCTTTATGAGTTCCTGAGGTTTTTACACATAAGCATGATGATAAAAAATTCAACCCTTGGTCACATCACATGACTAGGGAACAATAATAAGTTGTTGTATAAGTTTCTTTTCAATCCATAGACCATGTCAAATAGTACATTACAAGAAATAAAAATATATTTCTAGATGTCCTTAAGGATAAAATTAAATCATAAGCTAAAAAGGAATCAACTACAATTCATGATGATCCTAAACAATCCAATGATCAATAAACTATATCTCAAATCAATTAAACTCAAAACAACTTGGCTAGTTTCAATGTGGTTATGACACAACCCACCAATTCTACAATACCTCCAACCGTATCCATAGGTACATCCACTATGGGTAACCCCTTTCAACACCTCTTAATAACACAATATCTACCAATTCTAAAAATATTTTTCTAACTCATAACTTGGTGCTTAACCAAGCCCCTACAACAATAACATCTAATCAAAATACTTCAACTCTCATGGGCGTACCTTTCATATATCAATATTTCACCCAACCTCTTCCAAAACCTTTTATGAACTTACCTACCCCTCCTAATCCTCCATCCAATGACCTTTAGGATGTCAACACTAAATTTCTAGACCTTGAAAAGAGGGACTCCAATTTAGAAGAACTTAAGCATCAAATTACCTCTCTTTAAGGGACATACAAGCTAAATTACTCTTTAGAAGAGTTCTATAATGATCCATTGGATACTACAATCATCAATCATCTCTTTGCAAGGAATTTTAGAACTCCCAAATTTCAAATGGTCAATGGAAAGCAAGACACCATTAACTATCTAAGGTTATTTCAAATAGCTTGTAATGACATCAATCACAATGAAAAGCTTCTCCTTAGTTTATTCCCTAAAAGTATTAGTGGTTTAGACTTGGAATGGCATTTCCAAATACCTCATAATTCCATTAATAAGTTCAAGGAACTTATGAAAACCTTTGTTAAGAAATTTTAAATTTACATAGAATACAAGGTTACCATATATGATCTTTACCAACTTAAATAATCTAATACCAAAGAGTTCTCAGACTTCTTAGCCAAATGGAGGGGCTTAGTTGGAATACTTAAAATATATTCCTCCTAAGGAACTCCTACACATTTTCATAAGAAATCTTCATGAACAACTACCATACCCCTTAGAAATGACAAACCTAACCTCTTTTAAAGATGTTGTTGACATGGCTAAATGAGTAGAAGTCATCCTCATAAGATAGGGACAACTCAACTATAACAAAACATAGGAGGAAAAACCCCATAGAAAATGACATTACACAAACAAACATGTTTTAGGATACATTGTAACATATTCCCATCAAAATAATAACATAAACACAACTCAAAATGCTCCTCAAAAGTTAGTCGTCCAAACAGTAGGTAAGCTCAAGAAGCAATATACAAAAAATATACAAATTCAAGTTGTCTTGTTAAAAATGCTCTTTCACTCTAATATATTGGAGATTCCAACTATTAGACCTTGGGATACAACCAAAGAATTGCCATATTGGTATAAACATGATGAATATTATAAATATCACCATATGAATGGAAACACCACCAACAAATGCATAACCTTAAAGAACATTATCAAAGACATCATAGAAGAAGGGAAAATAATGTTCAATCAACTAGAGACTCCCAAAACAAAATTTAGGATCCTCCAAAATCTCTTACCAACACATAACCAAAAGTTGACCAACTTCATAGGCACTATGCATTTATTGAAACTTTCCTATGCTATGACTAGGAAATAAGCAAAGAATCAATCCTTAGATCAACCTCCTTTTTTTATTCCTACTAAAGCACCTCTATCACAACTAGAAGATATACTCGTAAAAATATCTCTTCTAAAATTGTTAGAAACATCACCCGCTCAGGGAAATATTGTTGAAACTCTTAAGTAAATAAGAAATCCCTCAAGACATATCTTCGAATGATATCACCAATTTATTTGGGTTTTCTAGAGTGAACAGTGTTATCCTATCATTCCATGAGGTAGATACCCCTTTTAAAATAATATCAAGAGACTCACCTCTTTACATTATAACTCAAATAGGTGATAAACATATCAAAAGAGTTCTAGTGGATAATGTATCAACCTTAAATGTATGCAATGCCAAAATTTTATAAAATTTTGACTTAAGGATAAATGATTTATAAAAATTCAACCTCATCATTAGAGCCTTCGACAATGAATAAAAATAAGTAACAAGCACTATTACCCTACCTATAAAAGTAGGGAAACATGTACTAAATATTCTATTCTACATTATATCATGTGATATAGCATATAACATACTTTGTGGAAGGCCTTGGATACATGCCATGAAGGCTGTGCCTTCTACCTTATACCAATGTCTCAAATACAAATATCAAGGGTGTATTATCCATGTCCTTGTATATCTAGAGATTTTTACCTTATACAACCTTATTAATACCCAAGATATTAACCTTTGCCATTTTGTACAATAGGAATTACAAGCTAATCAACCCAAAATAGAAAAAATGAAGGAAATACTCAAAAAACCCATCATAAATCTAGGGGATGCTCCTCAATCATCCTCTCCCAATGATCAAATCAATTTAATCCACCAAAAATCAGATTTCTTCATAGAATTATTAAGCATGTTCCTATCGCCTCATGACATAGGCATGTCAAATAGGGACTAGTGCTTTCATTTATAGGAAAAACATATTTGATGAAAGGATTCAAGGACATAATTTCATGCTAAGTGAATTAACATACACCACATGTTATATATCACCCTCATTCTCTATAGCTAAGCAAATGCTAACCAACATGGGATACCATGGTAAATGCCTAGGTAATTATTAATAGAGCATCAAAGAGTTCCTAGAAGCCAAACCTTAGCCAAGACGATGTGGAATTGGATTCATCCCTTGAAAAAACAAATCCCCGCCTTTATAAGAAGAATATGATGAGGATAACTATTCCAAATCACTACATGGATCTCAATGGGGTGATGAATATGAAGAAGAACTATGGCAACTCATCACCCAAGCACCCCATAAAACCATATGATTTGGTAGCATTAACATGCTAGAAATGGTTTGTCTAAAATCAATAGCAATGGGAGAAAAATTTAAGGGTTCTCTCAACAACTACCCTATGGAAGAATCCCTTAATAAAATCTTCAATTTAGACTCTGTCCAACTTCCCAAATTAGAAAAAACTATATATATATATATATATATATATATATATATATATATATATATATATATATCCATAAGAGCCTGAATAATTAGGGGTACTAACTACCCCTCCTCATTTTGAGGATGAGTCACAAGCCTTAATCAAAGAAACAATAGATATCAATATCAAAACGGATCAAGATCTTTGCCATATCAGACTCGAAAAAAATCTAACTAAAAAAGAATAGATGGAAGACATAAACATATTAAAAGAATTTCATGATATTTTTTCTTGGACATATGATGATAATCCAGGACTTGACCCTTTTTTGGTGATCCATCATTTGGTAGGGCACCCCGATGCCAAGCCCATTAAATAAAAATTAAGTAAACTCTAAAAATTGCTCTTTTGGTAAAAGATAAACTAAAAAAATGTCTAGACATTGGCTTCACAAAAGCCATATATTATTCATATTAGGTCAACATTGTTCCTATTGCTAAGAAGGAAGGATCCAATCGAATCTGCATTGACTTGAGGGATATAAAAAATTCTTTCCCAAAATATGATTTCCCTTTACCAACCATAGACATGATAGTAGACTTCACTGCATGGTATGTTAGTCTCACAATGATACTGAGAGGGGGCGTGAATCAGTGTAGCTATTTAAATTCAAATCTACAACTCTTAAAGCAAGTATAACAAGAGAGCATTCCACAACACACGATGTAACGAGGTTCACCAATTTGGCTACTCCTCAAAAATGACTGCTTGGACTCCCGTCCAAATCCAACCTTTGCAAAATACCAATTTTACAATCAATTTACCAGCACCCACTGGAAGGAGCACCAACCCCTGATTTATCTACACCAATAGAAAGGAGCACCAACCCCTAATTTATCTGCACCAACGAAAGGAGCACCAACCCCTAATTCCAAGCACCAACTTGGACTGCAATTTTGAAACTATAAGATTGACATAAAAATGCCTTCGCTTATACAAGACCCTGACTGGTCTATTGCTAACCCAACCTCTCTCGCTATTCACCAAAACACCACACACACTTACGGCTCTGCTTACTGCACTTTTATGGCCCTCTTACAGCCCTCTTGTTGAGCTTCTTACTGCACTCTTATGGCTCTCACGACTCTGCTTAACGCTCTCTTACGGCACTCTTCCAACCCTCTTTTTGCAGCACTTTCACTCTTTTTCCACAATAAAATTCTCCACGCAGACCTCCTTTTATAACAAAGTTCTGACTCTATTTTTAACTTCAGTTGTAACTTCTTTATCACACAGTATTCTCTCATGTAGCCTATTAATAGTTACGGCTCTTTGTTTGGTCTTCGACTGATGACTTTCAGTTAACTGTTCTTATTTTAGCTGCATGATTTTTCTCTGTAACTGCACCTGTAACTGTCGTACTGACTTCAGTTAACTCTCCTTATTTTAGCTGCATGATCTTCTTCTGCAATGGCCCCTGTAACTACCATATAACTTCAGTTAGCTATCACATATCTTATTTCGACTGGGTTCTCTTCTTAGCTCGCGCCAAAATGACCTGTCACGAAATCGTGACACTTCTACCTCTTTGTCTTCTTCTCGGGTTTTACCCGTAAAAACACATGTCACGATATCGTGACACTTTCGCCTCCTTGCTACTCTTCTTGGCTTGTACCAGCGAAAACACATGTCATGATATCGCGACACTTTCGCCTCCTTGCTCTTCCTCTTTACTTTTGTCGCGATATCGTGACACTTCTGCCTTCTTACTTTCTCTCTCCTCCTTTAGTCGTGAAAATGTGACATGTCGCGATATCGCGACACTTTTTCTCCTTTGCTCTTTCTCTTGCCTTGGTCGTAAAACCGACATGTCACGATATCGCGACACTTTTTCTCCTTTGCTCTTTCTCTTGCCTTCGGGTCACGAAAACGCGACATGTCACGATATCGCGACACTTTTTCTCTCGGACTCTCTCTCTTGCAATATGTCACGAAATCGTGACACTTTTTCTTCCATACAATCTCTCTTGCAATATGTCACGAAATCGTGACACTTTTTCTTTTGGACTCTCTCTCCTGCAATATGTCACGAAATCATGACACTTTTTCTTCCATACAATCTCTCTTGCAATATGTCATGAAATCGTGACACTTTTTCTTTTAGACTCTCTCTCCTGCAATATGTCACGAAATCGTGACACTTTTTCTACTTGCCTTTCTCTCTTCCAACATGTCACGAAATCGTGACAGTTTTGCTTGCTTGCGCTTTCTCTCCGAACATGTCACGAAATCGTGATAGTTTTGCTTGCTTGCGCTTTCTCTCCGAACATGTCGTGAAATCGTGATAGTTTTTCTTGCTTGCGCTTTCTCTCCGAACATGTCACGAAATCATGATATTTTTCTTTCTTCTCAACATGTCACGATATCGCGACAATTTTTCTTTCTTGTGCTTTCTCTTTGAACATGTCGCGAAATCGCGATAGTTTTTCTTTCTTCTCAACATGTCGCGATATCGTGATAGTTTTTCTTTCTTGCGCTTTCTCTTCGAACATGTCGCGAAATCGTGACAGTTTTTCTTTCTTCTCAACATGTCACGATATCGCGACAGTTTTTCTTTCTTGCTCAACATGTCGCGATATCGCGACAGTTTTCTTCCTTGTGATTTTCTTTTGATTTTTAGCATATGGGCCACTTCGATCTTTTGGAAAATCACTGTACATACTCTGAAGAACCTCTTAACTCCTGTCCACTGCATCAACCGATCTGTCTGAATGTGTTGACAACAATGACAATATTGTTGCTGCACCTTGCTCAACAATCTCCCCCTTTGGAATTGTTGGCAACACACGTGCAATTTCCTATGATTCTTCTCCCCCTTTGACAATAATACCAAAGGGCTGCTGCAGACTCCCCCTGAGTCCATGCACAACATTCTTAGGCACAAATTATTATAGTTAGCAAAAATTACAAACATGAGCAAAAAGATAATCAAATATATAAATGCTCCCCCTGAGAATGTGGTCCCGATAGCTAGTCAGTTCTTGGGAAGCGTGACCACTCCCAATTTATTGCGAAGGTACTCAAAAATTTCCTTGGGCAGCGGTTTTGTGAAGATATCCGCTACTTGCTCTGTAGTTGGGACAAAATCCAACTTAACCTCACCTTTCGCAACTTTCTCCTTCAGAAAGTGATATCGGATAGCAATATGTTTTGTGCGAGAATGCATGACCGGATTCTTTGAGATGTTAATGGCACTCGGTGTTATCACACTTAACTGAAATTGGCTCACTGAAGTTAATACCAAGATCTTTCAGGGTTTGTTTCATCCATAATACCTGCGTACAACACGTTGTCACTGCAATATATTCTGCCTCTGCTGTCGATAAAGAAACTGACTCTTGTTTCTTACTGTGCCACGTGACCAATCTGTCTCCAAGATAGAATGCACCTCCACTGGTACTCTTTCTGTCATCGACACATCCCGCCCAATCTGCATCCGAATACGAAATAAGGGTGAAGTCCTTACCTTTCGGATACCATAACCCATACTCCATAGTACCCTTCGGATACCGAAGAATCCTCTTCACTCATCGTCACATGAGTCTCCTTGGGACTAGCCTGAAATCGTGCTACCATGCAAACCGCCTGCAAGATATCTCGGTCTGGTAGCCGTCAAATACGATAGGCTCCCAATCATAGATCTGTACATGGTTTGATCAACATCTGGAGATTTGTCATCCTTGCTCAACTTGCAACCTGTCGTCATGGGAGTGCTAACAGAGCTTACAATCCTCCATTGTGAACTTTTTTAGCATCTCTTTCACATATTTAACTTGAGAAATAAATATGCCCTTCTCATTTTGATTAACTTGCAGTCCGAGGAAATACGAAAGTTCACCAATCATTGACATTTCAAATTCTTTCTGCATCTTATTTGCTAAATCTTTACACGACTCATCATTGCTGCTGCCAAAAATGATATCATCTACGTATACAACAAGGACAATGAGATGGCCATTCTCTATTTTAACATACAAATTGCTATCCACCATACCTTTTTTGAACCCTTGTTGAGTAAGATAGTTGTCTAGCCTTGCATACCATGCTCTGGGTGCCTGTTTCAAGCCATACAATGCTTTCTTCAACTTGCAGATGAAGTTGGGATTATCACCAAGTTGGAAACCATCTGGCTGCTCAATATAGACTTCTTCTTCAAGTTTTCCATTCAGAAATGCTGATTTCACGTCCATTTGATAAACTTTGAAATTCTTGTGAACTGCTAAAGCCGGAAACATTCTAATTGCCTCTAGTCTAGCCACTGGTGCAAAGGTTTCCTCAAAGTCAATACCTTCAACTTGTGCATAGCCTTTACAGACCAATCTTGCTTTATTCCTGACTACCTGTCCATCTTCATTCAATTTGTTTCGAAAAATCCATTTAGTATCGATTATATTTTTATTTGCAGGTCTTGGTACTAACTCCCAGGTTTTGTTTTTCTCGATCTGATCTAATTCTTCATTTATTGCCGTCATCCAACTTTCATCTTTGCTTGCTTCAGCAACATTTTTGGGCTCAATGCTGGATAATAGAGAGTAGTTACTTACTACTCTTCTTCTTGTCTGAACACCAACTGTGGGGTCTCCAATTATTTGCTCTCTAGGATGATTTTTTTGCTAGCTACCTGTTTTGAATTTCTTGTTTTCTTCCTCTTCTGAATCACTACTTAAATCATCTGAGTCAATTTTCTGTTTCTTTTTCATTTCCTTTTCCTCATCTCCTTCAATAACCTCTTCATAAATTGGGTAGTTTTCTTCATAGCTTATTTCTCGTTCCCTACCTTCATCAACTTTAACATCGACACTCTCCACAATTTTCTTTAGCCTCTTGTTGTAGCATGTGTAGGCTTTGCTTTTTGTCGAATAGCCAAGAAAAATACCTTCATCAGCTCTATCTTCAAACTTACCAAGATTATCTTCAGTTCTTTTGATGTAACACTTGCTGCCAAAAACTTTAAAGTATCTTGTTGTTGCCTTTTTACCGAACCACAGCTCATACGGAGTTTTGCTTTCATGCGTCCTCAACATGCACCTATTTTGGATGTATACCGTAGTATGGACTGCCTCTTTCCAAAACCTGTCTGCTATTTTGTTCTCAGTCAACATAGTCCGTGCCATTTCCTGCACTGTCTTGTTCTTTCTTTCTACCACACCATTCTGCTGAGGTGTCCTTGCTGCTGAAAACTGTCTCCTAATCCCATATTTTTCATAGTACTCTGCAAACTCCTCTGAAATGAACTCTCCTCCTCTATCTGATCTTAAACATTTAATTCTTTTTCCTATTTGATTCTCAACTTGTTTTTTGAAAATCTTGAACATCTCAAAGGCATCCGATTTAAGCTTAAAAAATAGTACCCATGTCATCCTGGAATAGTCATCTATGCACAACATAAAGTATTTGTCACCATTTATGCTTTGCGTTCTCATGGGTCCACATAAATCAGTATGTATTAGTTCTAAAGGTTTGCTTGTGAAGTACTCTTTTGTTTTAAATGTGGCTCTAGTTTGCTTCCCCTTTTGGCATGAAGCACAAATGCTATTTAATGGTTTGCCAATGGTGGGAATATCTCTCACTACCCTTTTTGAGCTGATTTTTACTAGATTGTCAAAACTGATATGACCGAGCCTCTTGTGCCACAACCAATTTTCTTCTTCCTGTCCAATCAAGCACGCTCCTTTTGAAGTCTCTGAGAGAGTATACAGAGTTGCCAGATGTCCTTGATCCAGATTGCGATCAACTTTCCACAGTTTGTTGTTCTGACTTCACAACCCTGCTTCTTGAAAATTACTTCATGACCTCTGTCACAAATCTGACTTACGCTTAACAAGTTATGCTTCGGACCAATCACAAACAAGACTTCTTTTGACTTGATTTTTCCATCACCGATCTTAACTGATCCTTTGCCAACTATCTTAGCTCCATCATTATTTCCAAATTTTATAGAACCACCTTCATATTTCTGTAACTTCTCAAATTTTTGTTTGTCACCTGTCATATGACTGGAGCATCCACTATCAAGTATCCATGGTGCAGATTTGTTCTGTGCTTTAAATGTTGTCTGTACGATCAAGGATTCCTTTTCTTCCTTGGGTCGCTCCTTTTCTTTCCACTGGTTTGATTATAGTTTTGGTCACTTGTTTTGACTTTTCTTTGTCGTAGCCTCGTGCATGTTTTTCGAGAAATTTTCTATTTTGTCTCAAACCATTTGGTTGAAATTTTCTTCCCCGATGTTTATTTGCTGCAAATGTACTTCGACAATTTCTTGCAATGTGCCCAAAATTATGACAGTTATAACATTCTACCGCATAATCCATCAACGGTGAAAAAACATTTCTACTCGGTAAAGTTCCTTTGTCCTACATTATACTTGCAATCTGAAATCTTATGTCCATAACCATTGCATTTAAAACAATAACCAGAAAAGGAATGAGTGAACCTGGGTGATGGTCTTTGCCATTTTGTAGTGGGAGCCATAAATCTTCTTCTCCTTTGATGAGTGACATTGGTGAATCCATCATTGTCAATACTCCTCTCGTGCTTGGCATTATTGCTTTCTTTAGCATGATTCATTTTTTCTTGATCAACCCTGATCTTATCTTCATTCTTTATGGGTTCTACAGTTATGGCCTTTGATCCATTTGATGATTCTCCTTCGACGAAGCCTAAACCAAATTTGATGCCTGTAGTCCTTTGGTTATTTATAATCTTATCCAACTTCATAGAACTTTCTTCAAGTTTGTGATAACAACTCATTTTTTGATTCATCTCTTCTAGCTGCATCCTTAAACCAACAATCTCTTCTTCTAGCTTGCTGCACTCATCTATCTTCACGGTTAATTGTACTTCGATATCTTCAGATATTTTCTTAAATTCATCTATCTGAACTTTCAAGCTGGTTATGATTTCATTGGCATCCTCAAGCTTTCTTGAAATTTTCTTTTTCTTTTTCCTTTCTATACTCAGCTCTTTAAGTGCAGCGACCAACTCACCTTCCAGATCCACTTCAGCCTCAGCCTCAAATTTTTTATCACATTCCTATTTTTCCTCTATTTTTTCTTCTTCGAATGCCATGAAAAGAGCTTCACCTGTTTCTTCTTCAGAATCCTCACCGGAGCTATCTTCTGAAGGACTGACATTCTTAGATATGAAACTTTTCTTCTTGAAGTTGCCTTTTCTAAAATTTGGTTTCTTCTTCCAGTCACTTCTTTCTTGGTGTGAACCTTCATCACTTTTGTTTTTCTCATTAAGTGGACATTTAGCTGCAAAGTGCCCAATGCCTCCATAGTTGAAACACTTAAATGGTAGCTTTCCTCTGTATTTTCCTTTTCCCCTTATTAGTTTTCGAACAAAGTTTGCTTCCGTTTCATCTGATGTCTCTTCTTCCTCGGATTCTTGTTTTGCTTTTATATTTTTATGTGCTTTAAAAGTAGCTTCTCTGTCTGTGGGTTTAGTTTTTCCTATTCTCATCTCATATGCAGTCAAAGAACCATGCATCTCATCCATACTAAAAGTATTTAGATCTTTAGCTTCTTCTATTGCTGAAACTTTGGAATCAAATCTTTGGGGAAGAGATCTTAGTACCTTTTTCATGATGACAACATCTTCCATTTCCTCGTCGAGTCCTCTAATCGCATTAATGATTCCATTAACTCTCAGCATGTATGCCTCTATGTTCTCATCGTCATTCATCTTTAATGCTTCGAACTGAGCTCGATGCGTTTGTAACTTGGCCTCCTTGATCTTGCCGTCTCCTTCATGAATGCTCCTTAGTTTGTCCCATATGTCTTTTGCCGTTTTACAACTCATAATATTTATCAGTTCGCTGTCCACTAAACCGCACATGATAGCATTCTTTGCTTTAGAGTTATTCTCAAACAGCTTCTTACCGACAACATCGGTTGGAGGAGTGGTGGGTATTGTGTATCCACTATTTACTGACTCCCAAATGTCGTATCCCAAAGCACACAGATATGTCTGCATCCTGAGTCTCCAAAATGCGTAATTAGTTTCGTCAAACAATGGTGCTTTGTTTGATGAGAATCCTTCACCACCTGCCATTATCTCACTTCCAAGATCACCTTAGCCGATTAAGCTTGTTCTGGAACTTGGCTCTGATACCAATTGTTAGTCTCACAATGACACTGAGAGGGGGGGTGAATCAGTGTAGCTATTTAAATTCAAATCTACAACTCTTAAAGCAAGTATAACAAGAGAGCATTCCACAACACACGATGTAACGAGGTTCACCAATTTGGCTACTCCTCAAAATTGACTGCTTGGACTCCCGTCCAAATCCAGCCTTTGCAAAATACCAATTTTACAATCAATTTACCAGCACCCACTAGAAGGAGCACCAACCCTTGATTTATCTGCACCAACAGAAAGGAGCACCAACCCCTAATTTATCCGCACCAACAGAAAGGAGCACCAACCCCTAATTCCAAGCACCAACTTGGACTGCAATTTTGAAACTATAAGATTGACATAAAAATGCCTTCGCTTATACAAGACCCCGACTGGTCTATTGCTAACCCAACCTCTCTCGCTATTCACCAAAACACCACACACACTTACGACTCTGCTTACTGCACTTTTACGGCCCTCTTACAGCCCTCTTGTTGAGCTTCTTACTGCACTCTTACGGCTCTCACGGATCTGCTCAACGCTCTCTTACGACACTCTTCCAACCCTCTTTTTGTAGCACTTTCACTCTTTTTCCACAATAAAATTCTCCACGCAGACCTCCTTTTATAACAAAGTTCTGACTCTATTTTTAACTTTAGTTGTAACTTCTTTATCACACAGTATTCTCTCATGTAGCCTATTAATAGTTACGGCTCTTTGTTTGGTCTTCGACTGATGACTTTCAGTTAACTGTTCTTATTTTAGCTGCATGATTTTTCTCTGTAACTGCACTTGTAACTATCGTACTGACTTCAGTTAACTCTCCTTATTTTAGCTGCATGATCTTCTTCTGCAACGACCCCTGTAACTACCGTATAACTTCAGTTAGCTATCACATATCTTATTTTGGCTGGGTTCTCTTCTTAGCTCGTGCCAAAATGACCTGTCATGAAATCGTGACACTTCTGCCTCTTTGTCTTCTTCTCGAGTTTCACCCGTGAAAACACAACATGTCGCGATATCGTGACACTTTCGCCTCCTTGCTACTCTTCTTGGCTTGTACCAGCAAAAACACAACATGTCACGATATCGTGACACTTTCGCCTCCTTGCTCTTCCTCTTTACTTTTGTCATGATATCGCGACACTTCTGCCTTCTTACTTTCTCTCTCCTCCTTTAGTCACGAAAATGCGACATGTCGCGATATCACAACACTTTTTCTCCTTTGCTCTTTCTCTTGCCTTCGGTCATGAAAACCGACATGTCGCGATATCATGACACTTTTTCTCCTTTGCTCTTTCTCTTGCCTTCGGGTCACGAAAACCCGACATGTCGCGATATCGTGACACTTTTTCTCTCAGACTCTCTCTCTTACAATATGTCATGAAATCGTGACACTTTTTCTTTCATACAATCTCTCTTGCAATATGTCATGAAATCGTGACACTTTTTCTTTCGGACTCTCTCTCCTGCAATATGTCACGAAATCGTGACACTTTTTCTTTCGTACAATCTCTCTTGCAATATGTCACGAAATCGTGACACTTTTTCTTTCGGACTCTCTCTCCTGCAATATGTCGTGAAATCATGACACTTTTTCTACTTGCCTTTCTCTCTTCCAACATGTCACGAAATCGTGATAGTTTTGCTTGCTTGCGCTTTCTCTCCGAACATGTCACGAAATCATGACAATTTTGCTTGCTTGCGCTTTCTCTCCGAACATGTCGCGAAATCATGACAATTTTTCTTGCTTGCGCTTTCTCTCCGAACATGTCACGAAATCGTGATAGTTTTTCTTTCTTCTCAACATGTCACGATATTGCGATAGTTTTTCTTGCTTACGCTTTCTCTTCGAACATGTCGCGAAATCGTGATAGTTTTTCTTTCTTCTCAACATGTCGCGATATCGCGATAGTTTTTCTTTCTTGCGCTTTCTCTTCGAACATGTCACGAAATCGTGACAATTTTTCTTTCTTCTCAACATGTCGCGATATCGTGACAATTTTTCTTTCTTGCTCAACATGTCGTGATATCGCGATAGTTTTCTTCCTTGTGATTTTATTTTGATTTTTAGCATATGGGCCACTTCGATCTTTTGGAAAATCACTGTACATACTCTGAAGAACCTCTTAACTCCTATCCACTGCATCAACCGATCTGTCTGACTGTGTTGACAACAATGACAATACTGTTGTTGCACCTTGCTCAACATGGTCTGATATGCTATCTTTGATGGATGGATTCCTATGATATAATCAAAATAATATTATACCAAAAGAGCAATCTAAAATAGCCTTCACTACCCCTTGTGAAACCTTTTGCTATCAGGTCATGTCATTTGGTCTTAAAAATGTGGTAGAAACATATCACAGAGCCATGTCATATATATTCCATGATATTATGCATAAAAATATATAAGACTACATGGATGACCTCTTAGGTCAATCCAATAAAATATAGAACCATGCTCTAGATCTTAGATATATTTTTGAAATATTATGAGACTACAAAGTTAGACTAAAATCCCAAAAGTGCATCTTTGGGGTAACATCAAGAAAATTATTGGGGTTAATCATATCCCATTATCATATTGAAGATGATCCCTCCAATATTGCTGCCATAATAGACATGCCACCACCTAAAAACTTAACTAAATTACATAGGTTTCAAGGTAAATTGTAAGCTATATGTAGGTTCATATCACAATTCATAGATAAAGATCAACCCTTCTCTAAATTACTAAATAATAGAACAAAATTTATGTGGCATGATGAGTGTAAAAAGGCCTTTGAAGCCTTAAAGACTTATCTCTTAACATAACCCATATTAGTACCACCAAATCCAAATCAACCACTATTGCTATACATAGCTTCTATTGAACACACCCTTAGAGCTTTATTAGTCCAACGTGATGAACAATTCCAAGAAAGGTTAATCTACTATATAAGTACAACTTTGATGAACTATGAAACTTGCTACATGCCATTAGAGAATTTGTGCTTGGTCATTGTCTTCTCATACCTCAAATTGATATATTATATGTTCAACCAAAATACCTACATCTTAGCAAGGGTGGATCCATTACGTTACCTTATATCAAATCCTTAACTATCAGGAAGGACAGAAAATGGGTCATAGCCCTTAGTGAATTTGACAGAATTCATTAATGAAAAATCACTAAAATGACAAGTTATAGTTGATCAACTCACTATGGCCCCTTTAGAATAAATGCACCCATAGACATCCTTCCTCGATGAAACAATCCTCTCAATAGAATCTCAAGAACCTGAAACTTGAATCTTATACTTCAATGGAGCTAACTGCACTAAAGGTGTAGGGGTAGGAATTATCTTAGTCACTTCACAATAACAAATAATTCAATTATATTTTAAACTCTACTTCTTGTGCTCTAAAAACACAACAAAATACAAGGTATTGATCTTAGTCATTAGGTCTATGTTAAAATTAAATATCAAAAGCATAACAATGTATGGCGATTCACAATTGGTGATCAACCAAGTAAATAAAAATTATCAAACCAAGGACAAAAAATTAAATCCTTACAAGGACATTATAGATATGTTAAAAATCTACTTTGACCAAATCACCATTGAATCCATCATGTTATCTAGTAATCACCATGCTAAGACTATGGCTACTGTTGCATCTCTTATCCCCTTAGATTTGGAAGACTAAGAATATTTTATTATCTTAATATCAATGAATGAGTCCTCTACACTCAAATCATACCTGCAACCCCTCAACATATGCACCATCAAAACATCTCCACCTCAAGAACCTTGGTACTAAGACATCTTTAAGTTTATCAAAGAATGAATATTTCTCGAGGGATCAAATTCTCAAAAGTGAAGATAGTTTAGACTAAAATCTTGTAAGTATGTTATCATTCAAGATATCTTCTATCGAATCTCCTTCAAAGGCATACTCCTTAGATGTGTGATTCAATGAGTTACATCTCACCCAATACCCTACACAAGCTCGTATATGTAAGTGTATTATGTGTTACCACAAATAATTTTATCCATATTATCATTCTTGATGAGCTAAAATTATCATAATTCATACAGTTGAAGGTATACGCCCATCACCATACCATACACAAGTCCATTTATGCTGGTATGCTACATGTACTACAAGTTAAGCTATCCATCTCATCTCCACAATGAGCTATCTTAACTCAGATGAATTATTTTAGTTTACTTAGCATTCTCTATAAGGGGTCTTAATCCCTTATGTTATTTCCATGTTCACCCTAAGAGGTTTTAATCTCTTAGATCCCTTTTTTATGTTCACCCTAAGATGTCTTGATTTCCTAGGTTTCTTTTGTGATTAGCGTGCAGTCAAGAAGCTTAATCTATTTACTCAAACAAATAACAAATATCATAAATCATACATGAAGTATTTAGGAAAGAAATTATATTTAAATAAAGATAACCATTAAACAAAAGAGAAATCTAGATACAAAGTATAGATAAATCAAAATAGTAATATAAGATACATTTTCCATTCATTGAATAAATTATTGCATTTATTATTATAAATATGGTAAACCTTTATTCATAATAATAAAATTCCCATACCTCTAATAATCAATAAATTAGGTTCCTTTATTTCCATAAATCAAAGTCCCATTACTCTAATTCATAAAATAATCCATTTTCCTTTATTTTTGTTAAAAAAACTAATGTGTACTCCTTCCTTGACATGTGTCCTTGACACTTCCATTTTTTTAATCGTAGTTTTCTCATGCTTTTGTTCTAGATATAAGATATATTTTGTATAAATTAATGGAAGAGAAGACACAGGTCTGATTTTTTGAGATGACTATTGTAGAGGTGAATATATTCTATAGGAGATAAGTACTAGGGTTTTGTGTAGTGGTGACACCAAATTGCATACCTCAGTCCCATTGTAGTTTTTCAACCATGCATTCATATTTTTAAAACAAAGTTTTTCCTTCCTATAGAGTGTAATTCCATAGGATATTTTAAATAGTTTGCACTGTAGAGTAGTCCACCATTTTCATTCTAAGATCTATTCATGCTTAAATCAGGCTTGGTGTGCACTTTACACAGTGGAAGCATGATGGGCAGTGATAGAATGCCATAGTCAATGGCTATGATTTCCTATCTTTGGCATATTCTGAGCACAATCCTCCACATGGTAATCAAAATCCAAGTGGAATTACTGATGGAATTTTTTATTTGTGGGCCACCTAGATCTACTCACCGTACTGTTGTAGTGTAATTCTTTTTAATTTCATGAGCCTTTCATGCTCTCAGCTCTGTATTTTTAGCATACATGTTCCACTGCCATCACCATTCATTCAGTGTTCAAGATCTGGGATGAATATCAATCATGTTATTATTAGTGTTGCAGTATTTGATTTAAACTCAAATGATAGCAATAGAAACTCACAAGATGTTTATTATACAAGAAATAAGTACAATATATAGGCATAAGCCTATATGAAAAAATGACAAGTGTCAAGGACACATGTCAAGGAAGGAGAAGTACACATTAGTTTTTTTAATAGATATTAGACAAAATATTAACTGAGTACAAAGTCGATTAATCAATCCCTTACTTCATATTAATCATTTAATAAACACCATGATTAATAAACCATACATCATTTAATCAGTACAGGAGATCGATAAATAAATTCTTTAATCAATTAATCAACACCATGATTAATAAACCATAAATTATTTAATCAATACAAGGGCTAATTAATTAATTCTTTAATCATTTAATCAACACCATGATTAATAAACCATAAATAATTTAATCAGTATAGCAGGTTGATTAATAATTTTTTTAATCATTTAATCAACACCATGATTAGTAAACCACAAATCATTTAATCAATACAGGGGGGTGATTAATACATTTTTTAATATTTTAATCAACACCATGATTAATAAAAAATAAATAATCTAATCAGTACAAAGGATCGATTCATAAATTCTTTAATAATTTAATCAACACCATGATTAATAAAAGCATAAATTATTTAATTAATATAAGGGGTGATTAATAATTTTTTTAATCATTTAATGAGTTTATCATTAAATTGAGGCAATAGAGGGTAGATTCTTATCTCCATGACTGAGATTCAACAAAAATTATGGTTAGATTGAGCAATGGTAACAAAAATTAAAATGAGGGTCAAACCAACCGATGATAGCCTTGCATCCACATTGAGCATTTCAACCAATGCTTGGGTGGCCAACAAGTGGTGGTCTTGACCACACTACATGGTTGATAAGCTATACGAGTGTGGCACATTATATGGTGTTCTTGGGTCCCCTTACCATCCATGTGGGATAAAGTAAGGATGGGGCCAAGGCCATCCTAGCTTATTTATACCTTCACAGCATGAGGGTGCCACACATCAGTGGTGTGATGGTGGCATCACAGCAACATGGCATCCCAGAAGCATTATTTTCCTAATTTCAACTTAGGATTTTTTAAAATAATAATGGTGGTGGTGGTAACATGAAAAAACCCGAAGGTGGTAAGGATTAACACAACAATGGAGGAAAACAAACACTACCCCACTTCTCACTCAATATCAATGGATCACGTAGGTCTAAGATTTGAGATAATATTTCAGCCATCTAGCCATACCTTGATGTAGCACACTAGTCAATATGGTTGGTTTAGAATAACTACCTCAGAGGCCTCAATTGAAATAACTTACCCTAGGTGGTGATCAATAGGAAAGCAAAACTCATAAAATTAATAAAGAATAATCATAAGGGAGAAATTAATAGTTGTGCATCTATCAGGTATGATCTTGATAAGCATTGTGATGAGCACTATAGATCAATGGTTAACTAGGCATGAGGTGATCATCTAGATGTAAGCAACACTATGGCTATTCTTAACATAAATGCTCAACTAGCCATCAAGGTATCAAATGCTTAACCAAAAATTTAGTGGTACTAATCACAACTATATTTCTAAGATCAATTTGGGGTAAGTTAAACTTGAATGTGGTAAAAAGGCTCCCATACAATGCAACCTACGACATGCATGAGCTTATAAATCTATTACAGGGAAACTCAAAACTTGATGTGAAAATCAAACTAACCCCCCTACCACCATAGGAAAACTAAAGGAGTGATGTAGCACAAAGGATACACAATCACATATGCTAAAAAGGTAACAAGCATCATCCCGAATACAATAGCTTAGATTAAAACCATAGAGGATAGAGGCTAAAAATGTTTTTCAAACCAGACCAAAGAAGCAACAACCATTACAATCCAGAACCAACAATCAAGCATCGTAGAATTAGGGGTCACAACACTCTGTTTTAAGGGTTTCTTAAGGGTCTTATTAGAATTTCATGAGCCACATAAAGTAAAGGTATAGAAGAGGCCATAATAAAAAAATCTCACAGGTTCAGACAGAGGATATCATACTAGTATGAGGAGGTTGATGTCTATAGAAGTAGAAAGTAGGTAAACACAAGCTACTATTAAAGTTCTAGATACCACTAGCATTCAAAATTTATAAGCAAATTATAAAATTCATAACATCCTTTTATGATACCAATCTTCAATCAAAGCTTTTAATAGAGAATTTTGATCTCTCGAGTTAATAGAAAATAAGCCACATCGATCCAAAAGAGATGCATTAAACTAAGGAAAACAATATCATCCTAATTAAGCATTCATAATCAAAGCAAAAGTAGAATATCCTCCAACTTTAATCTCTAGAAAGGTCTAACTCCAAAATATTTTCCTTACCACCTTCTTCTCCTTCCTGCATGGTAGCAACTGTAGCAGTGATATTTTCTTCCTTGTTGTTAGATTTTTTGGATCCTCATCTCAAATTCCTTCCTCAATATTAAAGGTGTAGGTCTCTCTTTTCTATACTTAGGTAAAATTTATCCTATGACAACCAATAAGAGAAGGTTAGGTTATAGTTCCACCTTTAAACTAAACTACTAACATAAGCCATAATGTAAAGTTCTATTACAAAACAAATGAATAATCTAATTAGGGCAGTGTTCCAATATTATGATTTTACTTAAATACCAAGTCCATACTTACTTATAAGTAAGGTTTCATAACATTAATATTACAACTAAATCTTAAGCAAGCATTCATAGAAATACATCTAAATCTTGAATTTATATTAAAGCTTAAGAAAGCCTTCATAGAAAGACATCTAAATCCCTAAAATACATTAAGAAGATCTATACTCTCGTACCTAGAGCTTTGTACCAAATGTAATGAGCCCCCCAAAAACCTAGCTACAATAAAACACAAGAAAAGAAAAGATATTTTATTTTTAAATTGAGAGGGATTTGTAAACCCCTAACTGACATTAGGTTTATCTATTGTTTTGGTTTTCTATGTTTCCCACTTTCTCAATGAGTTACATCTCAACCAATACCCTACACAAGTCCATCTATGTAAGTGTATTATGTGTTACCACAAATAAGTTTTTCCATCTCATAATTCTTTATGAGCTAAACTTATCACCTTTCATACAATCGAATGTATACGCCCATCACCATACCATACACAAGTCTATTTGTGTAGGTATGCTACACGTACTACAATTTAAGATAGCCATCTCGTCTCCACAATGAGTTATCTTAACTCAGATAAAATTATTAAGTTTACTTATTAAGAAATCTCTCTAAGGGGTCTTAATCCCTTAGGTTATTTCCATGTTCACCTTAAGAGGTTTTAATCTCTTAGATCCCATTTTTATGTTCACCCTAAGAGGTCTTGATTTCCTAGGTTTCTTTTGTGATTAGTAAGCAGTCAAGAATCTTATTCTATTTAATAAAAAAAAGAACAAAATTCATAAAGAATACATCAAGTATTTAGGAAATAAATGATATTTAAATAAATATAACCGTTAAACAAAAGAGAAATCTAGATACAAAGCATAGATAAATCAAAATAGTAAGTTAAAGATATTTCCCATTCATTGAATAAATTATTGAATATATCCAAGTATGGTAAAACATCCATAGTCCTAAAAGAATAAATTAATGCATCCATGTTCATATAGGGATTATTCCCTACAAATATATTTTTTACTGAACATAAATAAATCATTGCAATAGTAAATTGAACTGATGCATAGGTTCCTGCTGACATCTCTAGTCCTCCTTGTATTTCCATCATTCATTTAAGGATGGTAGGGGATCAAGGAAACTCATGGTTCTATGATAGAAATACATCTAAATGCATATACTATTTACTTTATCAAATTGAAACTATACAAATTAAATCAAAGTATCGAACCATATACTGCATAGTTAACATAAAAAAAATTCCTATTTTTTAATTTTTGCCTCTCATTTTTCCATAGAGATTCATTTCAATAGGTACAACTAGATCACATATTTTGATTTAATAAAAAAATATCAATCTTTATTAATAATAATCAAAGTCCCATGCCTTTAATTATCAATAGACTAGGTTCCTTTATTTTCGTAAATCAAAGTCCCATGCCTTTAATTATCAATAGACTAGGTTCCTTTATTTTCGTAAATCAAAGTCCCATTACTCTAATTCATAAAATAGACCATTTTCCTTTAATTTTGTTAAAAGAACTAATGTGTACTTATCCTTACTTGACATGTGTTCTTGACACTTTAATATAGGCTTATGCATATATATTGTACTACCTTCTTGTATAATAAACATCTTGTGAGTTTCTATTGCCATCATTTGATATCAGAGCCTGTAAGCTTAATGGGGGATTTCCCTCATGGAAATCTCCCTCATTTTTTTCTTCCCCATTTTTTTTTTAAATGAGGAAGTATGCTCTCAATCTATTGTTGGATCAAAAACCATATGTTTAAAGAAAAAAATCGTCCTATTTTGGTTTAACATTCCTTTGTGAGAGCACATTTTTTTAATCTCAGATCTCTCATGCTTTTGTTCTAGATCTAAGATATCTTTAGTGTGAATTGATGAAAGAGAAGACGCAAGTCTGATTTGCTGAGATGACCATTGTAAAGGTGAATATATTCTATAGGAGATAAGTTCTAGGGTTTTGTGTAGTGGTGATGCCAAATTGCACACCACAATCCCACTATAGTTTTTTCAACCATGCATTCATATTTTTAAAATAGATGTTTGCCTGCCTATAGAGTGCACTTCCATAGGATATTTTGAATAGTTTACGCTACTACAAAGTAGGCCACCATTTTAATTTTGAGATCTATTCATGCTTAAATCAGGCTTTGTGTGCACTTTACGCATCAGAAGTGAAGAGAAATAAAGTGCCCTGATAAACTAAAATAGAAAAGAAGTAATAAAAAAATCAAAAGAAGAAGATCATAGATTCACATATTACACAATATTTATCCTGGAAATCCTCAACCAGGAAAAAACTAAAACAATATTATATTATTATTGCATTAACTTGACCATCTCCAATACAATAATATTCTCCTTCTATCTCCCCAAACCCTAATGCAAGTGTGATATATATAACAAAGGCACATGCACGGATTTTTATAATATCATGGGCAAAAAAGCATGGGTTCAAATATAGTAACCCTAAAAATCCATATGGGTCTAAAAATAATGTAAACACTAAAAATTTTAATCATTTAATGAGTTTATCATTAAATTGAGGCAATAGAGGGATAGAGTCTTATCTCTATGATAGATATTCAACAACAATGATGGTTAGATCGAGCAATGGCAACAAAAATCAAGATGGGGGTCAAACCAACTGATGATAGCCATGCATCCACATTGAGCATTTCAACCAATGCTTATGTGGCCAACAAGTGGTGGTCCTTACCACACTATATGGTTGGTAAGCTATAGGAGTGTGACACATTATATGGTGCTCTTGGGTCCCTTTCCCATCCATGTGGGATAAAAGGAGGATGGGACCCAGGCCACCCTATCTTATTTGTACCTTAATAGCATGAGGGCACCACACATCAGTGGTGTGATGGTGGCATCATAGCAGCATGGCATACAAAAAGTATTATTTTCCTAAGTTCAACTTAGGATTTTTTAAAATAATAATGGTGGTGGTGGAAACATGAACAAACTCGATGGTGTCAAGGATTAACACAAGAATGGAGGAATACAAACACTACCCCACTCCTCACTCAATATCAATGGATCACATAGGTCTAAGGTTTGAGATAATATTTCAGCCATCTAGCCATACCTTGATGTAGTGTACTAGTTAAGGTGGTTGGTTTAGAAGAACTATATCAAAAGCCTCAATTGAGAGAACTTGCCCTAGGTGGTGATCATCATAAAAGTAAAACTCATAAAATGAATAAATAATAATCATAGGAAATAAATTAATAGTTGTGCATCTATCAGGTATGATCTTTATGAGCGTTGTGATGAGCACTATAGATTGATGATTAACTATGTTGGATACGATCTTCTAGATGTAAGCAAAAATATGGCTATTCTAAACATAAAGGCTCAACTAGCCATCAAGGCATCACATGCTTAACCAACAATTTAGTAGTATTGATCATAATTTTGTTTCTAATATTGAGTTGGGGTAAGTTAAACTTGAATGTGGTAAAAAGGCTCCCATACCATGCAATATACGACATGCATGAGCTTACAAATCGATTACAGGGATGCTCAAAACTAGATGTGAAAATCAAACTAACCCCCCTACCACCATAGGAAAACTAAAGGAGTGATGTAGCGCAAATGATACACAATTCTAGATGCTACAAAGGTAACAAGCATCATCTCGAATACAATAGCTCAGGTTAAAACCATAGAGGATAGATTCTAAAAAGGATTCTCAAACCAGACTAAAGAAGCAACAACCATTACAAGCCAGAACCAGTGATCGAGCATCATAGAAGTAGTGGTTGCAACACTCTCTTTTAAGGGTCTCATAAGGATCTTATTAGAATATCATGAGCCACATAAATTAAAGATCTAGAAGAGGCTATAATCAGGAAATATCACAGATTGAGACAGAGGATCTCATACCAGGATGAGGAGGTTGATGTCTATAGAAGTAGAAATGATGTAAACACATGCTACTATTAAAGTTCTAAATACCACTAACATTCAAAATTTATAAACATATTATAAAATTCATAACTTATGGTTATGAGACTAATCTTCAATCAAAGTTTTTAACAAAGAATTTTGATCTCTTATAAAAGAAGCTACATCGATCTAAAAATGATGCATTAAACTAAGAAAAACAACTTCATCCTAATGAACCATTTATAGTCAAAGTAAAATTAGGAGATCCTCCAACTTTAATCTCTAGAAAGGTGTCACTCCAAAAGGTTTTCCTTACCACCTTCTTATTCTTATTGCATGGTAGAAACCGTAGCATTGAGGTTTTCTAACTCTTTGTTGGATTTTTTTGGATTCTCATCTCAAACCCTTTATTCAACATTACTCTATCGAGTCCACCTAGTTAAATATGTAGGTCTCTCTTTTATAGCCTTAGGTATAATTTATCCTGTGACAACCAATAAGAGAGGGTTAGGTTATTGTTCCACCTTTGAAATAAACTACTAACACAAGCTATAATGCAAAGTTCTCTTGCTAAAAACATTAATAATATAATTA
Organism: Wollemia nobilis; assembly: GCA_028583015.1. Taxonomy (NCBI): domain Eukaryota; kingdom Viridiplantae; phylum Streptophyta; class Pinopsida; order Araucariales; family Araucariaceae; genus Wollemia; species Wollemia nobilis. Next base: position 29,683,103 of record JAQPPZ010015413.1, read on the forward strand.
GGGTAGTGTTCCAATGTTATGATGTAACTTAAATTCCAAGTACATACTTACTTATAAGTATGGTGTCATAATATTCCAATCATCCCTTGAGGTTAATACCCATTATATTCTAGCAAGTAGGGGATTCAAGGTCTTCTCGACTTTAGATTAAAACTTAAGCAAGCCTTCATAGAAAAACATATAAATACTTAAATTACATTAATAAGCTCTATACCCTCATACCTAGAGCTATGATACCAAAAGTAATGACCCCCCAAAAAAAACTAGCTACAAGAAAACACAAAAAGAAAAGAAATTTTATTTTTAAATTGAGAGGGATTTGTAAACCCCTAACTGACATTAGGTTTATCTATTGTTTTGGTTTTCTATGTTTTCCAACTTTCTCAATGAGTTACATCTCACCCAATATCCTACACAAGTCCATCTATGTAAGTGTATTATGTGTTACCACAAATAATTTTATCCATATCATTATTCTTGATGAGCTAAACTTATCACCTTTCATACAGTCAAAGGTATATGCCCATCACCATACTATACACAAGTCCATCTATGTAGATTGCTACATGTACTACAAGTTAAGGTATCCATCTCATCTCCACAATGAGCTATCTAAAATCATATGAAATCATTTAGTTTACTTAGTTAGCATTCTCTCTAAGGGGTCTTAATCCCTTAGGTTCTTTCCATGTTCACCCTAAGAGGTTTTAATCTCTTAGATTCATTTTTTATGTTCACCCTAAGAGATCTTGATTTACTAGGTTTCTTTTGTGATTAGCAAGAAGTCAAGAAGCTTACTCTATTTAATCAAATAAATAAATAACTTCATACAACATACATGAAGTATTTAGAAAAGAAATAACATTTAAATAAATATAATCATTAAACAAAAGAGAAATCTAGATACGAAGCATAGATAAATCAAAATAATAAGTTAAAGATACATTTCCCATTCATTGAATAAATTATTGCATATATCCAAGTATGGTAAAACATCCATACTCCTTAAAGAATAGATTATTACATCCATGTTCATCTAGGGATTACTCCCTAAAAACATAATTTTTATTGAACATAAATAAATCATTGCAATAGTAAATCAAACCAATGCATAGGTTCCAACTGACATCTCTAGTCCTCGTATTTCCATCATTCATTTAAGGATATTAGGGGATCAAGACAATTCATGGTTCTATGATAGACATACCTCTAAATGCATCTACTATTTACTTTATCAAATTGAAACTATAAAAATTAAATCAAAGTATCTAACCATCTACTGCATAGTTAACATCATAAAAATTCCATTTTTTTTATTTTCACCTCTCATTTTTCCATAGAGAGTCATTTCAACATGTACAACTAGATCACAAATTTTACTTTAATCAAATTATTTCAACCTTTTTTTATAATAATCAAAGTCACATACCTTTAATCATCAATAAAATAGGTTCCTTTATTTTCATAAATCAAATTTCCATTACTCTAATTCATAAAATAAACCATTTTCCTTTATTTTTGTTTAAAAAACTAACATGTGCTTCTCCTTTCTTGACATGTGTCCTTGAATCTTGTCATTTTTTTATAAAGTCTTATGCCTATATATTGTTCTTCTTTCTTGTATAATAAACATCTTGTGAGTTTTTATTGCTATCATTTGATATTAGAGCCTGTAGGCTTAATGGGGGATTTTCCTCATGGAAATCCACCCTCATTTTTTTCCTCCCCATTTGTTTTTCTGAAAACTGACGGAGTAAGCTCTCAATCTATTGAAGGATCAAAAAACCAGATGTTTAAAGAAAAAAATTTCACCTATTCTGGTTTAACATTCCTTTGTGATAGCACATTTTTTTTAATCTCAGTTTTCTCATGCTTTTGTTCTAGATCTAAGATATCTTCAATGCGAAATAACGTAAGAGAAAATGTAGGTCTGATTTGCTGAGATGACTATTGCAGAGGTGAATATATTCTATAGGAGATAAGTGCCAGGGTTTTGTGTAGTGGTGACACCAAATTGCACACCTCAGTGCCACTGCAATTTTTTCAACCATGCATTCATATTTTTAAAATAGAGATTTTCCTGCCTATAGAGTGCACTTCCATAGGATATTTTGAATATTTTCCATTTTAGAGTAGTCCACCATTTTAATTCCAATATATTTTCATGCTTAAATCAGGCTTGACATGCACTTTACACAATGGAAGTATGATGGGCAGTGATAGAATGCAATGTTCAATGGTTGTGATTTCCTATCTTTGGTGTCTTTTGAGCATAGTCCTCAACATGGTAATAAAAATCCATGTGGAATTACTGATGGAATTTTTTATTTTTGGGCCACCTAGAGCTACTCATCGTACTGTGTAGTGTGATTATTTTTAATTTCATGAGCCTTTCATACCCTCAACTCTGAGTTTTTAGCACACTTATTCCACTACCATCATCGTTCATTCAATGTTCTAGAGCTGGGATGAATATTGGACATGTTATTATTAGTGTTTCATTATTTAATTTAAATTCATAGGATAGCAATAGAAACTCACAAGATGTTTATTATACAATAAAGGAGTACAATATATAGGTATAAGACTATATGAAAAAATGACAAGTGTCAAGGAAGGAGTGTACTCATTAGTTTTTTAAATAAATCTTAGACAAAATATTAAATCAGTGCAAAGTTGATTAATAAAAGTCCTTTAATCAATCCCTTACTTCATATTAATCATTTAATCAACACCATGATTAGTAAACCATGCATCATTTAATTAGTACATGAGGTCGATCAATAAATTCTTTAATCATTTAATCAACATCATGATTAATAAACCATAAACCATTTAATCAATACAAGGGCTGATTAATAAATTCTTTAATCATTTAATAAACACCATGATTAATAAACCATAAATCATTTAATCAGTACCTGGGGTCGATTAATAAAAAATTTAATCATTTAATCAACACCATGATTAATAAACCATAAATCATTTAATCAATATAGGGGGACGATTAATAAATTCTTTAATCATTTAATCAACACCATGATTAATAAACCATAAATCATTTAATTAGTACATGGGGTCGATTCATAAATTCATTAATCATTTAATCAACACCATGATTAATAAAGCATAAATCATTTAACCAGTATAGGGGACGATTAATAAAATTTTTAATCATTTAATGAGTTTATAATTAAATTAAGGAAAAATAGGGGTATATTCTTATCTTCATGATCGATATTCAACGATAATGATAGTTAGATTGAGCAATGGCAACAAAAATCAATATGGGGGTCAAACCAACTGATGATAGTCATGCATCCAAAGTGAACATTTCAACCAATGCTTGGGTGGCCAATAAGTGGTGGTCCAGATCTCACTACATGTTTTATAAACTATGGGGGCATAGTACCTTATATGGTGCTCTTGGATCCCCTTCCCATCCATGTAGGATAAAAGGAGGATGGGACCCACACTGCCCTTGCTTATTTGTACCTTCACAGTATGAGGGCACCACATGTTAGTGGTGTGATGGTGGCATCATAGTAGCATGGCATCCCAAAAGCATTATTTTCCTAAGTTCAACTTAGGCTTTTTAAAAATAATAATGGTGGTGGTGGCAACATGAATAAACCTAATGCTAGAAAGGATTAATACAACAATGGAGGAAAACAATCACTACCCCACTCCTCACTCAATATAAATGGATCACGTAGGTCTAAGGTTTGAGATAATGTTTTAGTCATCTAGCCATACCTTGATGTAGCACACTAGATAATGGTTATGAATAACTACCTAAAAAACCTCAATTAAGAGATCTTGCCCTAGGTGGTGATCAATAGGAAAGCAAAACTCACAAAATGAATAAAGTATAATCATAGGGGAGAAATTAATGGTTATGCATCTATCAGGTATGATCTTGATGAGCGTTGTTATGAGCATTGTAGATCAATGGTTAACTAGGTAGGATGTGGTCTTCTAGATGTAAGCAACACTATGGATATTCTCAACATAAAGGCTCAGCTAACCATCAAGGTATCAAATGCTTAATCAATGATTCAATGGTACTGATCACAACTATGTTTCTAAGATCGATTTGGGGTAAGTTAAACTTGATTGTGGTAAAAAATGCTCCCATACCATGCAACCTACGACATTCATGAGATTATAAATCGAATAGAGGGACACTTAAAATTAGATGTTAAAATCAAACTAACCCCCTACCACCATAGGAAAACTAAAGGAGTGATCCAATGCAAAGGATACACTGTTCTAGATGATACAAAGGTAACAAGAATCATCCCAAATACAATATCTCAGGTTAAAACCATAGAGCATAGAGGCTAAAAAGGATTCTCAAACAAGACCAAAGAAGAAACAACCATTACAAGACAAAACTTGTGATCGAGTATCGTAGAAGTAGGGGTCACAAAAATCCATTTTAAGGATCTCGTAAGGGTTCTATTATAATTTCATGAGCCACATAAAATAAAGGTCTAGAAGAGGCCATAATTAGAAAAACTCATAGGTTAAGATAGAGGATATCATACCAGGATGAGGAGGCTGATGTCTATAGAAGTAGAAAGGAGGTCAACATAGGCTACTATTAAAGTTCCAAATACCACTAACATTCAAAATTTATAAGCATATTATAGAAGTCATAACTTCTAGTTATGAGACTAATCTTCAATCAAAGCTTTTAATATAGAATTTCGATCTCTTGGGTTAATAGGAAAGAAGCTACATCGATCCAAAAAAAGATGCATTAAACTAAGGAAAACAAGTTCATCCTAATGAAGCATTCATAGTCAAAGTAAAAGTAGGATATCGTCCAACCTTAATATCTAGCAAGGTCTAACACCAAAAGCTTTTCCTTACCACATTCTTCTCCTTCCTGCATGGTAGCAACCATAGAAGTGAGGATTTATACCACTCTATTTTTTATTTTTTTATCCTCATCTCAAACCCCTTCCTCAATATTACTCTATCAATTTCACCTAGTTAAAGGTGTAGGTCTCTCTTTTCTAGCCTTACGTAACATTTATCCTATGACAACCAATAATATAAGGTTAGGTTATAGTTCCACATTTGAACTAAACTACTAACACAAGCCATAATGTAAAGTTCTCTTACTAAAACCATCAATAATCTAATTAGGGTAGTGTTCCAATGTTATTATGTAACTTAAATACCAAGTCCATACTTATAAGTAAGGTTTCATAACATTCCAATCACCCCTTGGGGTTAATCCCCATTAGATTCTAGCATGTAGGTGATTCAAGGTTTTCTTGACTTTAGATTAAAACTTAAGAAAGTCTTTATAGAAAGATATCAAAATACCTAAAATACATTAAGAAGCTCTATATGTTGGTAATTTTGGGTACTTTTGGTACATTGCCCTTGCTCAAGTGTATAAGTTGTCATTGATGTCAAGAAGCTCTTGAAGGATTTTGGTTTGATGTCAAATAACTTGTTTTGATGAAGGTTCGGCATGACAGTTTCAAAGGTCTTTTGTTAACCCCAAGTTGGCAGGTTTAAAGATTTTAGGTGGATGCATTAATTTAATGCAATTGGGTCCAGGAGGAAATATTTATTTAAATAATTAAAAACCTTGTTAAGGTTCCCTTTAATTATTTTTAAATAAATATTAATTTATGGTTTGCAATGGGTTCTCCTAATCCATGGCGCAAATGTCTAGGTGGGCACTATGTTTTAAACTCGATGGGTGCTAGCCCAAGACCTTCGCCGATGTGGTAAACTCCCCGTCGACGTCGAAGAGCTCATGGCAAGGATTCATATTAATACCCCTCGGTGAAAACAAAGATGAATCCCATCCGATTTTTGAAGAGTTTCTCGTTGATCGCTTCTGTGTCTTTGCCAGTTTTCATAATCCACTGATCGTTTATGTGTCGTTGCTGATTTTCGTAATTCGTTGATCGTTTGTGTGTCTTCACCGGTTTTCATAATTCGTTGTTCGTTCATTTGTCTCGCCATTTATCAAATCTACCATATAGCTTGTCATCTGTGAGTTCGTGTCAGAAGGAAGAGAGTACTGTGTTTTATTTTTCTTGACACAGAAGGGACAAGTGTAACAACATGAGGTTTTAACCTCACCAGGTGCCTTTGGCGCACCGGTAGCGGCTAGGTTGTTGGCGCGCTACCCGAACGGGAGGTTCCGCGTTCGAATCACACAGAAGGGTTTTTCGTCATGGACGTAGCGGGTGGTGTTAGATTTCGGGCACAAATTTCTCCAAAGTGATTTTTTGATGTTGGCTAAGGTATTTTCAAAATTAATCTTTTGCTAAGTGTATGTTGCGGATGGAGGAAGTTTGTTAAAAGAAAAACAACTTAGGAGTTATAAGGAGTTTTAAAGTTTGTTGTTATTTTGATAAAAAAAAATTTTGAAGGTGTTGTTGAAATATCTTATTGCATTCTTATGAGGGATAAAGTTTATTTTTTGATAAGACTATAAGGGAGAAATAAGGTGTATAATGGATAAATGTTTCTTGTAATGTTGAGAGTGCTTTTGGTTGATTATGGAAATGAAAGCATGATGTGTTAAGGTTAATTGCTTCTTGTGTGAAAGTATGAAACCTTAAGTGGACAACTTTGAGATTGACATTTGCTTTCATTAAGTTGGTTATAATCAAGCTATTCTTTACTTGGTTAAAGTGTTGGGCTTACTCCTTTGTTGATGAATTGAAAAGTTATTTTATGCTATTGTGAGTTGAGTTGGTGGATGCTTTTGTTAAAACAATATTGGAGAGAAAAGGAGTTCTACTTGTTTCCTTTTCTGATGTTGATTGTGAAATGCTTCAAGGTTGTGTTTTGATCTGAATGGTGTTGATTGAACCTTGTTTGATGAGCATTATTGTTGAAGCCCTATTTGATGGTGAAAATAACATGAGTATCATTGTTATGTGATTCTTTGCATAGTTGGAAATTGTTGGGGTTTCATGTTCTTGAAAGAAAGCATTCTATCCTATCCATTTCATATGTTGAGTTGAGTTTTCATATTTGAGATTGAGTTTGAGCTGAGTTGATTTGAGTTGAATTTTGAGATTGGGAGTTGAGTATAGAACATATTGAGTCTCTAACAATTCTCTTTATGCTTCTATGAGTTTGACAAATCACATTGGGTCTCTAACAATTCACCTTGTGATTTCCTACTAAGAAAGTTTTTCTTGGCGAGCTTGCTGAGGTTTTGGACAGGTTCCAGTGGGGACTTGTGATTAGGTTTTGGACAGGTTCCGGTGCGGACTTTTGGACAGGTTTCGGTGGGGACTTGTGAGAAGGTTTTGGACAGGTTCCGATGGGGACTTGTGAGCAAGTTTTGGACAGGTTTCGATGGGGACTTGTGAGCAGTTTTGGATAGGTTTCGGTGGGGACTTGTGAGCAGATTTGAACAGGTCTTAGCAGAGGACTTGTGAGCTAAGTTTTTTAGTTCTATCAGATAACTTGAGGATAGAGGAGCATTGGTTCTTTGAGAAGAACCTAAGGACAGATTTGGCAAGTCTTTGAGAAGGCTTGTATGCAGAGGATTGATTTGTTCAAGTGTTGGACAGATCTGACAGACAGAAGAAGACTTGTACTAGACCGACTGATTGTGTTTGGTATAGGTTGCTGAGCTGCTATGGACGTGATCATAGAAGGCAGAGGTATCTTAGGCTAAGCATTGAGGACAGGAGGTCTTTGGTGGAAAGGAGTTCCACGTGCTGGCAAGAGGTAGAGGTAGTTGATATTCTGAGGGATCATTTCTAGAGCATAGGGGAAGGTATATCCTTTGGGCTGAGGCTCATAAACATTGTAATTGGGAAGGATTCCATAAGAACTTTGAGATAACTTTTAGAGAAAAGTTTTGTGGACGTAGCCCAGCCATTCTGGGTGAACCACGTTAAAATTGGTGTCACTTTGTGGATGATTTTGTGCATTGTTTTGATATTGCTTTGGGTATACTGCTTTACTATTTTGAAGTATAAAGGAAAAAGTAAAAAGAGGTCTTATACTGTTCACCCCCCTCTCAGTATAAGCTTGTGTTCTTCACTATACCATCGTACTTAGAGCTCTAATACCAAATGTAATGACCCCAAAAAAAAAACTAGCTACAATAAAACACAAGAAAAGAAAAGAGATTTTATTTTTAAATTGAGAGGGATTCGTAAACCTCTAACTGACATTAGGTTTATCTATTGTTTTGGTTTTCTATGTTTTCCAATGAGTTACATCTCACCCAATACCCTACACAAGTTCGTCTATGTAAGTGTATTATGTGTTACCAAAAATAATTTTATCCATCTCATCATTCTTGATGAGCTAAACTTATCACCTTTTATATAGTTGAAGGTATATGGCCATCACCATACCATACACAAGTCCATCTGTGTAGGTATATTACATGTACTACAAGTTAAGCTATCCATATCATCTTCGCAATTATCTATCTTAACTCAGATGAAATAATTTAGTTTAGTTAGTTCGCATTATCTCTAAGGGGTCTTAATACCTTAGGTTCTTTCCATGTTCACCCTAAGAGGTTTTAATCTCTTAGATCTCTTTTTTATTTTCACCATAAGAGATATTTATTTTATAGATTTCTTTTGTGATTAACAAGAATTCAAGAAGCTTAGTCTATTTAATAAAACAAAGAACAAAATTCATAAAGCATACATGAAGTATTTAGGAAAAAAATGACATTTAAATAAAGATATCCATTAAACAAAAGATAAATCTAGATACAAAGCATAGATAAATCAAAATTGTAAGTTAAAGATACATTTCCCATTCATTGAATAAATTATTGCATATATCCAAGAATGGTAAAACATCCATACTCCTGAGAGAATAAAGTAATACATCCATGTTCATCTAGATATTACTCCCTACAAACATTATTTTTATTGAAAATAAATAAATGAATGCAATAGTAAATAAAACCGATGCATAGGTTCCAGTTGACATCTCTAGTCCTCCTTGTATTTCCATCATTTGTTTAAGGATAGTAGGAGGTCAAGGCAACTCATGGTTCTGTGATAGACATACATCTAAATGCATCTACTATTTACATTATAAAATTGAAAATATACAAATTCAATCGAAGTATCTAGCCATCTATTGCATAGTTGACATCATAAAAATTCATTTTTTTTAATTTTCACCTCTCATTTTCCCATAGAGAGTCATTTCAAAATGTAGAACTAGATCACATGTTTTACTTTAATCAAAAAATTTCAACCTTTATTTATCATAATCAAAGTCCCATACCTTTAATCATCAATAAACTAGGTTCCTTTATTTCCATAAATCAAAGTCCCATTACTTTAATTCATAAAATAAACCATTTTCCTTTATTTTTGTTAAAAAAACTATTGTTTACTTCTCCTTCCTTGACATGTGTCCTTGTGATGCAGGAGCATCCAGCGGCGGCAAAAAACAGGGCAGAAGTTGCAGAATGCAGAGGGTTGTGAAAACGCGACATGTCACAAAATCGTGACATATCACGAAATCGCGACATCGCGCAGCCAGGCGCTGGAGCTGAGGAGGATGTCATGATTTTGCGACATGTCGCAAAATCACGACCGTCGCAAAATCGTGACATAGATCAGCCAGAAGGTGAAGGCAAGGAAATTGTTGCGATTTTGCGACATGTCACAAAATCGTGACCATCGCGAAATCACGACCGTCGCAAAATCACGATGCAGAACAGCCGGGAGGAGGAGCGAAGGAATTTGTTGCGATTTCATGACATGTCACGAAATCGTGACCATCGTGAAATTGCGACGCAGAACAGCCAGGAGGAGGAGCAAATGGTAATTTCATGATTTCGTGACATGTCATGAAATCATGACCGAAGAAGAAGAGCGTAGGCTCCCGAAGGAAGATGTCGCGATATCACGACCTAAAGGCGAGAAGGGACGCAGAAAGAAAAAATGTCACGATATCGCGACATGTCGTGATATCACGACCCAAAGGCAAGGAAGGCAATGATGAAGAGAAACGTCATGATATCATGACATGTCACGATATCGCGGCCAAAAGGAAGAAGGAGCGCAGGGAAGCCAAAGTGTCACGATATCGCGACAGGAAAAGAAGAAGACACAGAAGAAGGAGGAGACGTCGCGAAATCGCGACAGGCGGTATCTTCAGAGACCGTTATAGGATGACGTCATTAAGTGACACATGGCAGCACAAGAACAACACGTGGCATCAAGATGCAATGAAAGTAGGTGAAGACAAAGCGTCGTGCAGAAAATGTAACCGTAAGCGGGAGTCGAACGATAGTTACAGAGTCAGTTGCAGAATGCAGTTATGGAATCGAACAGTCATGGGAAAGAGGAATCGAAGGGACACCAGTGGAAGACAGAGAGTCAGATCGGAGTTATAAAAAGGGCAAGTCGAGCCTTTCACAGGGGGGGAAATACGTAGAGAAACTCGAAAGGTCAAGTTGTAGAGCCGAGGACAGAGATCCGGCTTAGAGGGTGCACGTTTTTCCTTCCAGGGACGTAGGATCGTGAAGTCGCATAGAATAGAAAACCAAGCCGAGCGCTGGTAATTTGTAAAAGCCTACGGGTTGTTAGTGTAACCTATTTTCTAGTATTAATGAAAATGTGGAAAGTTAATGTCTGTAATTATCTGATCCCTGTCAGGTGGTATCAGAGCTAATGTTCCTGAGTGTGTAATAGATCGTCGGACGTGAGGCAGTTACACCAGGATATGTGGTAGGGTTCTAAGAGAGGAGAGAGAGAGTTTAGAATCTGTGGGAGATATGATGACAATGAAAGAGTTCAAAGCATTGCAGCGACAATTTAAAGCCCTGCAAGAAGAGTGGATCAGAATGAATTTGCGGGAACAAGAGAAGCTACGCAAAAAGCATGAAGATAAGCTGAGAAGTGAAGGCCAGGAAACGGAGTTGAAGCGGACTGCAAGGGCAGGTGCGTGTTTAGAGATGTTGCAGGAGGCGACAACCGAACAACATAGAAGTGAAGATCACTTCTCCATCAACCCTAGGTGTCTGATGTAGGAGCATCCAGTGGCAGCCAAAAATAGGGCAGAAGTTGCAGAAGATGGAGGGTCACGAAAATGCAACATTTCACGATTTCGTGACATGTCGTGAAATCGTGACATGTCATGAAATCATGACATGTCGTGAAATCATGACGTTGCGTAGCCAGGAACTAGAGATGAGGAGGATGTCACGATTTTGTGACATGTCATGAAATCGTGACCATCACAAAATCATGACACAGATCAGCTAGAAGGTGAAGGCAAGGAAATTGTCATGATTTCGTAACATGTCATGAAATCACGACCATCACAAAATCGTGACATAGAACAGCCAGGAGGAGGAGCGAAGGAATTTGTTGCGATTTTGAGACATGTTGCGAAATCGTGATGCAGAATAGCCAAGAGGAGGAGCAAATGGTAATGTCATGATTTCGTGACATGTCGCAAAATCGTGATCGGAGAAGAAGAGCAGAGGCGCCTGAAGGAAGATGTCGCGATATCGCGACATGAGGAGCGAAGGAATTTGTTGCGATTTCGTGACATGTCACAAAATCACAATGCAGAATAGCCAGGAGGAGGAGCAAATGGTAATGTCATGATTTCGTGACATGTCACGAAATCACGACCGAAGAAGAAGAGCAGAGGTGCCTGAAGGAAGATGTCGCGATATCGCGACCCGAATGCGAGAAGGGACGCGAGGAAGAAAAAATGTCGTGATATCATGACATGTCGTGATATAGCGACCCAAAGGCAAGGAAGGCGACGATGAAGATAAATGTCGTGATATCACGACATGTCGCGATATCGCGGCCAAAAGGAAGGAGCGCAGGGAAGTCAAAGTGTCACGATATCGTGACAGGAAAAGAAGAAGACACAGAAGAAGGAGGAGACGTCGCAAAATCGTGATGGGCGGTATCTTCAAAGACCGTTACAGGATGACATCTTTAAGTGACACGTGGCAACACAAGAACAACACGTGGCATCAAGATGCAACGAAAGTAGGCGAAGACAAAGCATCGTGCAAAAAATGTAACCGTAAGCTGGATTCGAATGGCAGTTATAGAGTCAGTTGTAGAATGCAGTTATGGAATCGAACAGTCGTGGCAAAGAGGAATCGAAGGGCCACCAGTGGAAGACAGAGAGTCAGATCGGAGTTATAAAAAGGGCAAGCCGAGCCTTTCACGGGGGGGAAATACGCAGAGAAACTCGAAAGGTTGAGTTGTAGAGCCGAGGACAGAGATCCGGCTTAGAGGGTGCACATTTTTCCTTCCAAGGACGTAGGATCGTGAAGTCGCATAGAATAGAAAACCAAGCCGAGCGCTGGTAATTTGTAAAAGCCTGCGGGCTGTTAGTGTAACCTGTTTTCCAGTATTAATGAAAATGTGGAAAGTTAATGTCTGCGATTATCCGATCCCCGTCACCTTGACACTTTTCATTTTTTCATATAGGCTTATTCTCATATATTGTACTCGTTTATTGTATAATAAACATCTTGTGAGTTTCTATTGCCATCATTTGATATTAGAGCCTATGGGCTTAATGGGGGATTTTAATCATGGAAATCCCCCCTCATTTTTTTCCTCCCCATTTTTTTTTTTAAATAAGGGAGTATGCTCTCAATATATTTATGGATCAAAAACTATATGTTTAAAGAAAAAAAAAAATCCTCCTGTTCTAGTTTAACATTTCTTTGTTAGAGCACATTTTTTTAATCTCAGTTTTCTCATGCTTTTGTTCTAGATCTAAGATATCTTCAATGCAAACTGATAGAAGAGAAGATACAGGTCTGATTTGTTGATATGACTATTGCAAAGGTGAATATATTCTATAAGAGATAAGGGCTAGGGTTTTGTGCAGTGGTGACGCCAAATTGCACATTGTAGTCCCACTGTAGTTTTTTTAACCATGCACTCATATTTTAAAAACTAAGATTTGCCTGCATATAGAGTGCACTTCAATAGGATATTTTAAATAGTTTGCAATGTAGAGTAGTCCATAATTTTCATTCAACGAACTATTCATGCTTAAATCAGGCTTGGTGTACACTTTACACAACAAAAGTATGACGGGCAGTGATAGAATGCCATTTTCAATGGTTGTGATTTCCTATCTTTGGCGTATTGCGTAGAGTCCTCCACATGGTAATAAAAATATATGTTGAATTACCGATGAATTTTTTTATTTTTGGGCCACCTAGAGCTACTCATCGTACTATGTAGTGTAATTCTTTTTAATTTCATGAGCCTTTCATGCCCTCAACTCCATATTTTTAGGACACATGTTCCTTTGTCATCATCATTCATTCAGTATTCCAAATTTGGAATGAATATTAGGCATGTTATTATTAGTATTATAGTATTTTATTTAATTTCAAATTATAGCAATAGAAACTCACAAGATTTTTGTTATACAAGAAAGGAGTACAATACATAGGCATAAGCTTATATGAAAAAATAACAAGTGTCAAGGACACATGTCAATAAAGGAGAAGTACACATTAGTTTTTTTAACAAATATTAGACAAAATATTAAATCAATACAAAGTCGATTAATAAAAGTTGATTAATCAATCCCTTACTTCATATTAATCATTTAATCAACACAATTTTTAATAAACCATACATCATTTAATCAGTACAAGAGGTCGATCAATAAATTCTTTATTTATTTAATAAACACCATGACTAATAAAACATAAATCATTTAATCAATACAAGGTCCGATTAATATATTCTTTAATCATTTAATCAAAACCATGATTAATAAACCATAAATCATTTAATCAGTACAGGGGGTCAATTAATAATTTATTCAACACCCTGATTAATAAACCATAAATAATTTAATCAATATAGGGGGACACTTAATAGATTATTTAATCATTTAATCAACACCATGATTAATAAACCATAAATCATTTAATTAGTACAGGGGTCAATTCATAAATTATTTAATCATTTAATCAACACCATGATTATTAAAGCATAAATTATTAATCAATATACGGGGCGATTAATAAATTCATTAATCATTTAATGAGTTTGTTGCGGGCCAAACAAGGTTAACTTATTTCCTACTTTTGTCACATGCCTACGCATTTAATTTATCAACCCAGGGAGCTTCGTAAACTTGCGAAGGGTATTGAACAAGATTGCTTACAATACCACTTGAGATGAGTCCGCTAGTTCTACTATTGGGGGGTGTTTCAATGATCGTCAATCATTCATACACTCAATAATTTATGTAAAAACAATTAAATCTACAGAAAGGAAATATTCACGCATTCCTAGAAATAAACCTATTGTAATACTAGAAATAACAATACGATAAACAATCTTATAAAAGCGATAAAATAATCTAGAAAACATAAGAAAAATAGGGGAATAAATATTGGCTTGGAGTGGGCCCAGGCTCCAGCAGCTTCCTCACAGCTGAATACGCACTTAGAAACTCTTAGAACTGTATTATAATTATCAAAGTATTACAATGATTATTCTGTATATCCCTCTACATTTACTAAAATATTCTATATATCCTCAGAGAGGTCTGCGTGTGTTTATATAGCACACCCACAGATCTTCAGTTACAAAGAAGTTATAACAGTTGATCCATTCTAGACTAAACTAAGATAGTTTGGTAAATGTGATCGACGTCTACTAAAATTGTCATTCATTTCTAACGGTGGCGTGTTCACTGATTGGTTTGTGCTTTGCCTAGAATTGGTAGGACGTTATCATACGTCGATGCGATTCCTAATTTAACTCTACATGACATAGAGTTGGAACTGCACCAGTCTTTGTTGTCCACGTCGTGCTTGTCTGGTCAACGGGCGAAGAATAGGGATGCCTTCCCTATGAGGAAGGCACCTAAGTATGTCATGCGCCTTATCTATGCGAAAGATGCCTTACTACCATTGGCACCTTCCTAGAAGAGGAAGATGCTTATCTTTTGTTGGTGCCTTCCTATGAGAGGAAGGCACTTGCATTCTAGTGGTGCCTTCTTGTCGATGCCTTCCTTATGAGAGGAAGGCGCTTGCCTTCTAGTGGCACCTTCCTGTCGGAGCCTTCCTTATGAGAGGAAGGCACTTGTTTTCCTTTGGCACCTTCCTGGAAGAGGAAGGCGTTGGAATTCTATTGGCGCCTTCCTAGGAGAGGAAGGCACTTGTATTTCCTTGGCACCTTCCTGGAAGAGGAAAGCACCTACTTATGCTTGGCACCTTCTTGGAAGAGGAAGGCACCTACTTACGCTTGGCACCTTCCTGGAAGAGGAAGGTTCCTACCTTATCTGCATTGATTCCAAAAGAAACAAAGTGCCAGGTCCATGAAAAGACCTCGACTAATCCAAATCTGACTAAATCAACTACAATTCCACAAAAACACACTGAAAACACACGAATTAGATAACATGCATAATTTCATCAAATAATTATATAATCATTCATAAACATATGCAATACTTATTATACAGCCACATAATAATCAATAAAATGTATACATAATATGAGCATTTTTGATGCTCATCATCCCCCCACACCTAACATATGCCATGCCCTCATGGCATCAAAACTGTAGGTAGCCCTGTTGATCCCTCATCGTTGTCATTTCTTGGTGTATCTGGTTGTACCTACGACCCGTGTCTGCCTCTTCTATGCATTGGCATTTGGAGGTGTGGCTCCTCTTTTTCTATGCAAGGCTATGGGTGCTGCTGTTGGCTTTGCTTTCCTCATCCTGGTCACTATCAAAGGTGATCTAGCCAACGTCATCTTTGCTACCTGAAATGTAGCTTCTATAGCTTGCCATAGGTCAGCGTCTAGAGGTCTGACCATTGCAAGAGGGATATTTGAATTATCCCTCCTGAGATGAACTACTTGGGCTTTGTACAATTAGGCTACTTCAGGAGTAAGCCCTGTGTTCTCCTTTGCAATGGTAGCAGCTTCCAATTCGGGGCCATATACCCCCCATCGTTCAAAATACCATTTTATCTTGGAGGGTCATCCTCGGGATGACCCATAAATATCCTAGAATTGGCTGTCCTCTATTGGATTGACGTAGATACCAGCATCCTCCTACATCCTCGAGGTTGCCTTCCTGGTCTCCTTAGTTGCTGTCAACTCTTTGAGCAGCTGTTTGAACTATTTTTGCCTCTCTACAAATGATTGTATATCCCACTCATCTTCTTTTGGCTCGACGAAGGTCACCTTCACCTTCTTTCGAGTCGTCCTGGGCCATTTTCCTTTGGCCTTTATAGAAAATTTGATGGCTCAAATAGGGGTCTTCCCTTTCTCCCTGGCAGACGTCTTCTCACTTCGAGGGGTTTGCTCTGCGGTCCCTGGAGTGTTCTCTTCACTCTGGGGGACCTATGCTACCATCTCTAGGGGTGCTTCTTCACCCCCCTGTCTGTCCTATGTCGACCCCTTAGGTTCTTCTTTATCTCCCTTAGGTCTGGGGAGTTCTTCCTTATCCCTCGATCCTATCTACTGCTGTTGGCCCTCGTCCTACTCTATATCACTCAAGTCGATGACAGGGGGTGTTGTGGGACTTCTTTCCCCTTCACTCTCAAAAACAAAGGAATTCTCCCCTGCCTTCGGGCTGCTCTGTCGAGCGTTTGATCAAAATTCTCCTAAAGAGAATACTCATTCTATAGATGTGGGAGAATTCGTCGGGACCTCTCTTACCCAGTCAGTTTGGGTCGATGTGTCCCTTATTTTTGTTTCCCTCTCTTGGAGTTGCTGGTTCTCCTCCCACAACTGCTGTACCAATTATTTGAGCTGGGTGATTCGTCTTTCTCATTCTTCTAATTCCCCTCTATGCTCATTCTAGTAATCCTCCAATATTTTTTGGGCCATCCAGCAATTGGTCTACCACTCCAGCACTTCCTCCAAGGCTGCGTCGACCTGATCATTGCTCTCAGAAGTCCCTGCATCTTGTGGGCTTTGGTTTGTCAATTCTCGGAGGGTTTGGGCTGCAATGTTGACTTCCGAGTCATTCTATTCTTCTTTTGCCGAGAGGAGAAGTCACCACAAGTGTTTCCTCCTAGGTACTAGTTTTGGTAGCTAAAACTCAGCCTCGCTACTAATAAGCGGTGCTCCTTCCTCTTCATACTTGGGCACTAGGGAATGCCCTCTTTCCTTTGTGCATTCGGGCACTGGTGAATGCCCTCTTTCTTCCATGAAATTGGGCAATGCCAATTGCCCGATACTTGCCATATCCTCTACAGGGCTTCCCTCTTCTTGCCCTATTTTGGCAATAGCATCTTGTTGCCTTTCTTGGTTGCCATCTCCCTCTGCATTGGGGTTTTGCCTCTGCGCTTCTGCATGGCAGACCAGTGCTGATATCATCCCATGGTGGGCCAAGGTAGATGATGCTCCCTTATAGTACCTAGCCACTTCTTCCTTCAAGGCATTTTCTAGGTATAAGGGTACATTCAACTTCCTTCCATGCACCAGGTGATTTAAAAACTGCACATGATTAGTGTGCAAATGGGTATACTTCCAGGTGCATGTAAAGAATCGAGCAACCTGCTCGAATATCTTTTGCAAATTCATGGGAAGGATGCTCTTGGGTAGCCCTTCCTTATCTATCTGAACATTTTCTCCTGGCAGCAACACTTCGATGTATGACTTCAGCAGTCCACCTTTGTATATGCATTCACCTATGAGGGGCAATCTAGTCACCTACGAGATGTATTCGGGGGTGACCAAAATTTCTACCCCTCACACCTGAGCTATGTCGCCCCTTAAGGAGGCAGCGAATTCCTTGGCTGCCTCTATATCCTATCCCTAACTAACCATGGTAAAATATTCAAACCATCCCTCAACCTCAAACTATGTTTTTACCATCCCCCTGATTCCTTTCGTATCACTCGACTCATTCTTTTTCACCGCATGATTCTTCGACCTTCCTCCCATGGCACCTTCCCTTACTACTGCGCTTTTTTTTTTTTTCCTTACTTCTTCAGGAAGGTGCCTTCTTATAGGGAAGGAACCTAAACCTAGAATTTAATTCCAGGGTACACCTTTCGAGCCATATCATTGGCATGTGGTTCCGGCCATGGGGGTAAATGATTTTTATGACGATAATATTTTTTTCAGTACTACATAATTTATGAATAATTATATAAATATTTTAGTTACTATGCACATACCTTATTTGGTGTTTCATGCATCATGAAGAGCATTGATTCGTTGATTTGTGACACGGGGGAGGGGTATGGTAATCTGATACTGCTCGTTCGTGTGGTGATTTCATTCCGATCAAGGCATCCATGAGACTTAAGTGCTAGTTATACGTGAGCGGTGCTCTTTGGTACCTTCCTAATGTGGAAGGTGCTTATGTGGTGCCTTCCCGATGTGGAAGGCACTTATATGGTGCCTTCTCGATGTGGAAGGTGCTTATATGGTGCCTTCTTGATGTTGTCGGTGCTCTTTGAATGGATGCACCTTTCGGTGGTGGAAGGCGTATCTGATTGGATGTGCCTTCCGGTGGTGGAAGGAACCCTTTTGATGATGGTGCCTTCTCGCTACGAAAGGTTCTTATGAATGGGTGCGCCTTCCTGATGTGGAAGGCACTGCTGAATACCTGTGCCTTCTTGGTGTGGAAGGCGTCATTGCATACCTGCGCCTTCTTGGGGTGGAAGGCACCTCGGTCTATATGCACCTTGTTGATGTGGAAGGCACCCCCTTTTCTTTCTTTATTTTTATGGTGCCTTCCTGATGTGGAAGATGTCTACTCTTTTTTTTTTTTTGTGCCTTCTTTATAAGGAAGACGCCTTCTTCTATCTGGGTGACTTCTTTATAAGGAAGGCACCTTCTTTATAAGGAAGGCGCCTTCTTTATAAGGAAGGTGCTTTCTTCTAGCAGGGTGCCTTCTTTATAAGGAAGGTGCCTTCTTCTGTGCCTTCTCGATGTGGAAGGCACTTTATTCTTGGTAATCATGTTGCGATTGACTGGGAAAGGGTGATAAAGCCTTCTCAGTCTCGCTTCACGTTGCCTCAGCTTCTACCTATGAGTTCCAGTGTCGAAATGCTGAGCCGAATCAGGCCTGGTTTCCCAGATACCTATTCCTTGTGTTGTCAGGTCTTCCACCTGCAAAAATAAAATGACAAAAAAAAGAAAAATAAATGCAGTTAGACGCATTCCATGTCTGTTAGGCCCTGGATTAGGATGCCTGCAGTTTGCATGCAGGCATCGTCCCTGCAAAACACATCATAATAAAAAAAATAAATTAACTAAATTTGGTGAGCACCTCCATGCCCACTGTTTCGCTTGTTAAGTGTTTGGTCCGGATCTAACAAAATGGGGTCTCCCCCACATCTATTCTGTATTCCACCTGTAAGGTTTCGAATGTGTTATAGGGGTGTAGTCAGTGGCCATTGACCGTTAACATGGTGTTGCTACCGTCAATTGTTCTAACACGCACTGCCCCATTCTTGATGAGCTCTACCACCTCATACGGTCCCATCCATATTTGCATTAATTTACCTTTTATTTCCTGGAACCAAGAATCATACAACACCACCCATTCTCCTTCTTGGAAATGCTTTAGTTTAATGTGGCGATCATGCCACCACTTTCTTTGCTTTTTTATAATTTTTGTTATCTACAAAGCGTCCATTTAGATTTTTTCCAGCTGATCTAGCTGTCGAATCTTTTCTTTTTGAGCGTCATCCAAGCTCAAGTTCAATTCTGAAGCTATCCTCAATGTCTAGATTTCAAATTCAATGGGCATCATCGCACTCTTCCCATAGACTAGTTGGAAGGATGTGAAGCCTGTGGTGGATTTCCACATGGTATTATATGCCCATAATGCCTTCAGAAATCGTGTAACCCAATATTTTGTGTTGCTGCACGGTCTTTGTTAGGATGTTCTCTATTTCTCTGTTCGGCACTTCCACTTGCCCATTTGCCTGTGGATGGTAGGGTATAGTTTTATTGTACCAAACTCTGTATTGCTCCATAAGCTCCTTGATCAACTTAGAGGTAAATTGAGGCCCTTGGTCTGTTGTTATCTCTCTAGGGATGCAAAATCATGTAAAAATATGGGCAAATAAGAAATTTGTGATTGTTCTTTCTTTTGAATCTCTCAACACTTGAACTTCAACCCATTTGGTGACATAATCTATACAGACCAAAATAAACCTCCTCCCTATTGAAGGTGGATTAATTGGTCCCACGAAGTCCATGCCCCACTTATCAAAGGGTTCCAGGTGCACCTGATGCTGGAGGGGCATTTCGTCTTGATGGGTTGGCTTGCCCATTCTTTGGCATTCATCGCACTTACTGGCATACATAGCCGCATCCTTGAACAAATTAGGCCAAAAGTACCCAGCCTGTAGGATTTTATAGGCAATTTTTTTCCCTGCAAAGTGTCCTCCGCACGGTTCGTCATGACACGCTTTGAGTACTTCTGAGAACTCATGTTATGCTATGCATCTCCTTATAATCTGGTCACATTCTATTTTGAACAGGAGGCCATCAATCCATAGTAATGATGCACTTTTCTCTATGACCACCTACTTTTCTCAGAAAGAGAGAGCAGGTGAGGTTCTTCTAGTGGCCAAGTAATTGGCTATATCTATTTACCATAGGATTTGCTCACTAATGGTGAACAAATGTTCATCCAAAAACTGATCTTCCACTACTGTATGGTATTCCAGTATCAATCTAGATAGAAAATCTACTACGATGTTGTCTTTTCCTAGTTTTTCTACTATTGTGATGTCGAATTCCTACAGTAACAAGAGCCACCTGATAATTCTTTCACCAATGGTCAGGTTGCTCATCAAGTATCTGATGGTTGCATGGTCCATGTGGACAAATACCTTATACTTGGTGATATAATGGCAAAATTTGTTTATGGCATGCACAACTGCAAGGAACTCCTTCTCCGTCACCGTGTAGTTGAGCTCGGCTCCTACCAAGTTTTTGTTGACATAGTAGATGGCATAAAATTCTTCGCCATCCTTTTTTCTGAGGACTGCTCCAATCGCATTGTTGGATGCATCACAATAGATATGGAATGGTATGGCCTAATTTGGTCCTCTTAAAATTTGTGCAGATATCAGTTTCTCTTTAAGCAACTAAAACACTTCTTCACAGTCTTCCGTCCAATTGAACTCCACATCCTTAGATAATAGAGTGTACAATGGTTTTACAATTTTACTGAATTTGATGATAAATCGCTGGTAGTACCCAACTGATCCAAGAAAATTCCTCACCTCTCTCTACGTTCTGGGTCTGGGTAGGTCTCTTATGACCTTAATTTTCCTTTTATCAACCTTTATTCCTTCTGCGGAGAGGTGGTGTCCCAGTACGATGCCTTCTTGCATCATCATAAAGCATTTCTCGTTGCTCAGGGACAAATTGTTTTCCTTGCTTCTTTCGAGCACTCTTTCCAAGTTCATCATTGCTTCATCAAAGGTTTCTCCATAGATGGTTAAGTCATCCATGTATACTTTGATCGCATCTCCCATCATATCTGAAAATATGCTAAGCACCGCCATTTGAAAGGTGGCAGGTGCGTTGCATAATTCAAAAGGTAATACCCAATAGGCAAATGTTCCTCATGGGCAAGTGAACATTGTCTTATCCTGATCCTCTTCTCCTATCTGGATCTGGTTGTATCCACTGAATCCATCCAGGAAGGAGAAATACTTCCTCCCAGAGAGTGTATCCAAGAATTGATCAATGAACGAGAGCGAGAAGTGGTTCTTCTTGGTCGCTTTGTTTAACACTCTGTAGTCCACACAAATTCACCATTTCCCTTTCTTTTTAGGGACTACCACTAATGGTGATACCCACTTGCTATCAAAAATTAGATATATGAATCCGGTAGTCAAGATTTTTTGCAATTCTGCCTTGATAATGTCTTTCATTGCCAGATTCATTCTTCTCTGTGGTTGCCTGATTGGAGTTGCTTGATCATCTAGGTATATACGATGGGTATATATATATATATGGGTTGATACCCTTCATATCTGAGTAATCCCATGTAAATGCCTATTGGTGTCTAACTAGGAGCTCTTCTACTTTTGTCAATTATGTGAGAGTCAACCCACTACTGACATTCAATGTTCTTCCTGGCCCAACGTGTATCTGCTACACATGGTGATCTTGGGCACTAGCCAACGGTGATCCAGGTGCAGAGATGGAGGACTACCCATGGAGGAAATCCACAATAGCACCATATTCATCTTCTTCTGCCAACTCATCCAATGTCATCACCGATTGGATCATGGATAGCTCAAGATTTTCATGCTCGGTCAACATGGGTTCTCCTAATGATTCGACATACTGCGCTGGGGGTGAAATATTCAACCTTTTAACATTTTGTCCATCGAAGATGGTCATCAGCCCATCCTGGCAGTTGATGTAAGCATCAGCTATTGCCAGTCATGGCCTTCCCAAGATGAGCGGGTAACCACCCAGCCTAGTTTTAGATTGCAAGACTAAAAATTTGGCTGGGTATTCCCATGTGTTGACTATCACTATTACGTCTTCCAACATTCCTTTTGGTTCCACGATTGATCGATCGGCCAGCTGCAACACTATCATAGTGGGTTTCAGGTTCATGAGTTGTAGCCTCTACATGGTCTCCTAAGGCATTACGTTGATGGCTGCTCCAAGATCGACCAATGTATTGGATAGGGAATGTCCCTCAATTTTTATAGTCAGCACCGGGTTTCCCGGGTCTGCATACTTAGGATGGCACATTTTGCCCATCATCAAATCTACTAGTTTACCCATGACATTGATAGTTTGGGTTACTCTTCATCCTGGCTTCCTTAGACACATCTCTCTTATCACCTTGGTATATATCGAAACATCTCAAATGGCTTGAAATAATGGAATTGTCACGGTGAGGTTCTTCAAGCTAGACAAGATATCAAACTCTGGCTGCATTACTTTCCTCTATTCTTGCAGCCGATTGGGAAATGGAGCCTTTGCTCTCTCAGGTGTTTCTTCTATCACCTCTTCTACAAGATGTGTTTCTCCTATCTCTTCCTCCTCTTCTACCAGTGGAGGCATTCCTACTCCTAGCTGTCTACCAGACCTAAGCTGAATATGGTACATCAGATACGTCTCACCCTCCATGTTGTATGCTGGTTGGTTCACCCTATTATTAGGATTTGCCTTCGATTATGCAGGTAGTTGTGCAAGTCTCACTGTTGGCAACATTGATAAATTTTGTTGGGGGTGAGCTAGTGCTACATTCTGTGGAGCCTAATTCCACATAGTGTGGCCTCTCCACTACTGCCCAGTATATGAATATGGCATCCATGGCTGCTGGTTTGGGAATGCTACTAAGGATGCGTTGGACCAGGGTGATGGCCCCCACCACCCCATGTTAGGTGGTTGAGGTGGGCCTTGGGGCATGTATGGTCCTCCCCCATATGATGACATTTCGGTTGGCATATTATTCACAAGGGGTTGTGACCAACTCTTTTGATTGCCTATGAAATAGGCATCCGTGTTTTCAGCATCCTCCAGATTATTGGGCAGTTGCGGGCACAATCAAGTTTTATGGTTCAGCCTGTAAACTATGCATACTCTAAATTTTTTCTCCGGGCATGTATTATTTACATGCTTCCCTCTATATTTTGGATAGAAATAAGCCAATGTTGCTTCGTTTTCTTGCTTCTTTTTCTCTAACAGCAGCGTATCTATATACAATGCTAGAGATGAGAGCATTTCACTCTTTAAATCTTCCAGCATGTTACCTATTTTTGTCTTTGTGACTGAAGCAGTGACTTTCATGGTTGTAGAAGTGGTCTTACCTCTCCTTATTGAGTAGTTCTGGCATAGTTTTTAGATGTCTTCTATAGCATGCTGGTAGACATCACCTCCAGAAATCATGTTAAGAGCCTCCAGTGATTCATTGGTAAGTCTTCTAAAAAATATGCTTTTGAGGGACTTATCAGATAGTTTCGTGTGAGGAGATCGTTGAAGATTGAAGTTGAATCTCTCCCAGTATTCTTTGAGAGATTCATATTATTTCTACGTCATGCTCATGACCTCTTCTCTAGAGTCTCTTGCTCTCCCAAAATCTTGGTATTTCTCTAAAAATAGCTTCTTAATTTGATCCCAAGTGGCAATGTGTCTGTCTCCCAGACCGATGAACCACCATAAAGCTGCATCATCCAATGTGGAAGGAAAGAGTTTCAACTTCTACGTATCAAATTTGTAGTCCACAGACCTGCATAAGGCATCAAACTTAAATAAAAATAGGTCAGGGACATCATTTGGGTATCCTCTGAAGGTCATAAGGTGAGTAGGGGATATGTTTTCATTTTGGTATCTCCTACTCCTTCATCAATCGGGAAACTAAAGCTAGATAATACTTCTTCATTGTCAGTCATTTTTTTAGGAAATGCAGTCTCTAATGCAGTATTTATGGCCTTACGATTGTTTAAGACTTTATGAGTCAAGGCTCTAAGGTTGTCTGGTGTTATCGTCTGATCTTCTACAACTTTCCACAATAGGGCTTCCTCTAAGGGTTTCCTATTAAACAAGGGATTTATGATGATTCATTCTTCCCCAAGTTGATGGGATGAGGAGGCACTTTGTACAAAGTGTGGATCCTCACTCCAATGGATTGTTGGTGGTGGGTCGAGCGAGTCTAATTCAAATTTAGAATGTTCGGCTGACTCAGGTTCTGGTGGATTGGTTTTTATAAACCGACCTTCAGGTCCTCTTCTTCTCGAAGAACTCATACAAGGTCATATGGAAGGTTTCCAGGTATTTTAAATAATATATTTGAGACACTTCCCCGGCAACAATGCCAAAATGTTGCAGGCCAAACAAGGTTAACTTCTTTCCTACTTTTGTCACATTCCCATGCATTTAATTTATTAACCCAAGGATCTTCGTAAACTTGCGAAGGGTATTGAACAATATTGCTTACAATACCATTTGATATGAGTCCGCTAGTTCTACTATTGGGGGGTGATTCAACGATTGTCAATCATTTATACACTCCTCAATAATTTACGTAAAAAAAATTAAATCTACAAAAAGGAAATAGTCATGCATTCCTGGAAATAAACCTATTATAATACTAGAAATAACAATGCAATAAACAATCTTATAAAAGTGATAAACTAATCTAGAAAACATAAGAAAAATAGGGGAAGAAATACTGGCTTGTAGTGGGCCCAGGCTCCAACAGCTTCCTCCCAGCTAAACATGCACTTAGAAACTCTTAGAACTGTATTATAATTATCAAAGTATTACAATGCTTCTTCTGTATATCCCTCTACATTTACTAAAATATTCTATATATCCTTAGAGAGATCTGTGTGTGTTTATATAGCACACCTACAGATCTTTAGGTACAAATAAGTTATAACAATTGATTCATTCCAGACTAAACTAAGACAGTATGGTAAATATGATCGATGTCTGCTAAAATTGGCATTCATTTCTAACGGTGGTGTGTTCACTGATTGGTTTGTGCTTCGCTTGGCATTGGTAGGATGTTCTCATACATCGATGTGATTCCCAATTTAACTCTACATGATGTAGATTTGGAACTGCACTTATCTCTATTGTCAATGTCATGCTTGTCTGGTCAATGGGCGAATAACAGGGGTGCCTTCCCTATGAGGAAGGTGCCTAAGTATGTCGGGCACCTTCTCTATGTGGAAGGCACCTTACTACCATTGGCACCTTCCTGGAATAAGAAGGCACTTATATTCTGTTGGCACCTTCTTGTGAGAGGAATGCGCTTGCCTTATAGTGGCGCCTTCTTGTCGGTGCCTTCCTTATGAGAGGAAGGTGCTTGCCTTCTAGTGGTGCCTTCCTAGCGGTGCCTTCCTTATGAGAGGAAGGCACTTATTTTCCTTTGGTGCCTTCCTGGAAGAGGAAGGCACTAGCCTTCTATTGGTGCCTTCTTAGGAGAGGAAGGCGCTTGTATTTCCTTGGCACCTTCCTAGAAGAGGAAGGCACCTACTTACACTTGGCACCTTCCTGGAAGAGGAAGGCACCTACCTTCTATGTGTTGATTTTGAAAGAAACAAAGTGCCAAGTCCATGAAAATACCTCAACTGATCCAAATCTGACTAAATCAACTACAATTCCACAAAAACACACTGAAAACACATGAATTATATAACACGCATAATTTCATCAAATAATTATATAATCATTCATAAACATATGCAATCCTTATTATACAGCCGCATAATAATCAAGAAAATGTATACAGAATATGAGCATTTCTGATGCTCATCAGATTTTATCATTAAATTGAGGTAAAACATAGGTAGATTATTATCTCTTTGATTGATATTAAATAGAAATGATGGTTAGATAGAGAAATGGCAACAAAAATCAAGATGAGGGTCAAAACAACCGATGATAGCCATGCATCCATAGTGAGCATTTCAACCAATGCTTGGATGTCCAACAAGTGGTGGTCTTGAACACACTATATGGTTGATACGCTATAGCAGCATGACACATTATATGGTGCTCTTGGATCCCATTCCCATCCATATGGGATAAAAGGAGGATGAGACCTAGACCACCCTAGCTTATTTATACCTTTACAAAATGAGGGCACCACACATTAGTGGTGCGATGGTGGCATCGCAAGAACATGGCATCCCAAAATTATTATTTTCCTAAGTCCAACTTAGGCTTTTTTAAAATAATAATGGTGGTGGTGGCAACATGAATAAACCCGATGGTGGTAAGGATTAACACAACAATGGAGGTCAACAAACACTACCCGACTCCTCACTCAATATCGATGGATCACGTAGGTCTAAGGTTTGAGATAATGTTTCAAACATCTAGTCATACCTTGATGTGGTGCACTAGTCAAGGTGTTTGGTTCAGAAGAACTACCTCAGAAGCCTCAATTGAGATATCTTGCCCTAAGTGGTGATCAAAATGAAAGAAATACTTACAAAATGAATAAATAATAATCGTAGGGGAGAATTTAATAGTTGCGCATCTATCAGGTATTATCTTGATGAGCACTATAGATCAATGGTTAACTAGGTAGGAGGTGGTCTTCTAGATGTAATAAACACTATGGCTATTCTCAACATAAAAGGCTCAACTAGCCATCAAGGTATCACATGCTTAACCAACAATTTAGTGGTACTGATCATAACTATGTTTTTGAGATCGAGTTGGGTAATTTAAACTTGACTGTGGAAAAAAGGCTCCCATACCATGCAACCTATGACATGCATGAGTTTATAAAATTATTATGGGGACACTCAAAATTAGATGTGAAAATAAAACTAACCCGCTTACCACCATAGGAAAAATAAAGGAGTGATGCAACACAAAGGATACATAGTTCTAGATGCTACAAAGGTAACAAACATCATCTTGAATATAATAGCTCGGGTTAAAACCATAGAGGATAGAGGCTAAAAAGGATTATCAAACTAGACCAAAGAAGCAACAACTGTTACAAGACAAAACTAGTGATCGAGCATCATAGAAGTAGGGGTCACAAAATTCCCTTTTAAGGGTCTCATAAGGGTCTTATTAGAATTTCATAAGCCACATAAAGTAAAGTTCTAGAAGAGGCCATAATAAGAATAACTCGTAATTTGAGATATAGTATTTCATACTAGGATGAGGAGATTGACGTCTATAGAAGTAGAAAGGAGATAAACATAGGCTACTATTAAAGTTCCAAATACCACTAACATTCAAAATTTATAAGCGGATTAAAAAATTCATAACTTCTGGTTATGATACTAATCTTCAATCAAAGCTTTTAATAGAGAGTTTTGATCTCTTGAGTTAATAGAAAAGAAGCTACATCAATCCAAGAAAGATGAATTACACTAAAAAAAAACTTCATATTAATGAAGCATTCATAGTCAAAGTAAAAGTAGGAGATCCTCCAACCTTAATCTCTAGCAAGGTCTGACTCCAAAATATTTTCCTTACCACCTTCTTCTCCTTCCTGTTGAAGCATCCTCCTCTTTTTGGCCTCCAAACTACTTGTAAATCTCCCTTTATTTTCCTCTCCTTATCCATGGACATTATAGCTTCCTCCACAAGTCATTATCCTCCTCTAGAACATGTGCACATTTTTCCAAGTTGGTAGGGGATAGAACTTCATTATTGTAGCCGCATTTTTTAGTTCCCATTGACATGGGACCACTCACTCCACCTTCCAAATTAGCCAACATTTTGATGATTAAAAAATACTTACCTCCATTGGAAATTCAAATGGGGTTCATACATAATTTAAAAATATATTCAATTATTCATTCTATTTATCCAATAAATGGAGTTATCATTTGAAAGAACATAATTATTAATCAATTTTCTTTTGCTTAATAACATTAAGAGTAATATTTAGAACAATTATTAAATTAATAGCTAATGAAATGAAATGGGTAATCATTTTAATTTAACAATTAACTTCACATGGTAATATTAACATCAAATTTTCTTGTCAAGTAAAACATCCTCAAGGTACATATCAAATTGTAACCTACCATTTAAATGGTTAATCAATTTAATTAAAAACCATTGCAATAAATCCCTTTATTCATATCCTTTGTTGTCAATTTAAAGGCATCATCAATTATTTTATCTGATTGAATTCTTGACATCATCCACCTACAAGCATGGTTAGCCCTACAAAAACATTAATATATAGTGGCATCATAAATCATAACCAAATGCTACATCATATCCTTCCCATCCATGGCATCACATAAAATGTTAGACATAAAATGGTAATTTCTAACATATTGTTTCCTCATCAAGGGTCATTCCACCCCCCTTGGACTAAGCACAATCTCATGTGCTCAAATACAATAAGAAAGATATCACTATATCTTAAAATTAAATTAGAAAACATATCCATCATCCTATCAATTACATAGAATATTACCATCCACTGATAATATCGATGACCTACTCACTCCACATGATATGCCATACAAAAGTATCAACATCCATTGATGATAGTTACACTTACAATGTGAGGTGTCCTTCCAAGCATTATCATAATATACTAATGATATAAATGGCTATGCCTAATATACATAAGGGTACCATTCCATGGTATCATTATCTATTGATGATACAAATTGCCTCACTCACTCTACATAAGGTTTCATTCCAAGGTATTATCATCCACTGATGATACAAATGGCTACACTCACTCCACGTGAGATGCTATTCCACTATTGAGAAACCAGAATCAATGATGTCCTTCTTTGTTTCTAACCAGAAGCTTTACTTCAACTTAGCTTCTCCAATATGAGAAAAATTAGGGGAACTATGTGCTTCCTACATAATCATCCTCCATAATTTCTTAGTTTGGGTTATAGTTACCTGATGCTCAGGATAGAATAGCCTATCTCAAATGCTAGAATCCTCATGCTCTTTGGGATATCTTCTATATCAGACCAATTTTTCAATGCAATACTTGTCCCGAGACTACATTTCTTTGTCTTGATCCATTAAATCCAAGTGACTATGGGTCCCAATTATTTATGAGCTCTTCTCAATGCTTTAGAATTGAATAGGTTTATCCTATTTTAATCTTATAATCTGTTCCTAAGATGGAATTTTGTACCTTTGAAATCCTACTAATCTCATAATTAGGTACGTAATTTTTCAACTTCTCAAGAGAGGATCCTATACTCCTCTCAAAGAATAGATTCCCCATATATCTTTTCTACTAAGAATTGTTCAAAATCTACGAATAGAATTTTTTCTTCTATTCTTCCTCATTAAATTTGACCAAAAATTAGATTATTCTAAGAATATGCCATACTCCTCTCAAAAATAGATTCTCCATCTATTCTCTTTCAATATTTTCTCTATTCTAGCTACTATGTTGAATACATAGCTTAGATTCATAAGGATCCATGGTTGATGTTCATGATAAGTAAAGAGCATAATTCAATACTCAAAACACCACCAGACACACCTAACACAATCCAAGCTACACCACTTGGAACCTTCTCTAAGCCTACCTACTTTTGGAGAACATCCTTCATTGTGGTCATATTGAAATTAAAAATATCTTCAAACATTATAACCTCAAACATGAATTCTACCTGTAAGTAGGACAACTTCCACCACAATAGAGAAGTCCATCTTCAAGTCAACCATGGTTTGAAAAAACCATCTATCAAGTCTCATAACCTGAATTTTACTACCAACCTTGAATTCATTCCTCCATTCTAAGGCTATGCCAAGCACATGAAGGGTAACTCCACTAATTGGGTTACAATTGGATAATTCCTCAAGGCAAAGATTTAATTCTAATTCATACAGCCATACCTTGGTTGAAACCACCAATTGGGTACCCTAATATTCTTTAGGTCCTTGGATAGCTCTATAAATATTCAAGCTTAGATTATTTTCCTCCATACTCTTCATAAATGTAGGATAACTCGACCATAGCGTATGGATTAACCCTATCTCAGTCAATTGAGAAAATGGATGCCAATTCCTTTACTAAGTCCAATCCTTCGAGCTAGCTTCTAGGCATAAGAATATCTCTTATCATGATGAGCTAACTTAAATTATTTGTATCATTCCCATGATGAGCTAACTTAATTCATATGTCTCATCTCAATGATGATATATTCTAAGCTATCAGTCTCATCTCTATGATGAGTTAATTAAAGTCATCTACCTCATCTCAATGTTGACCTAGCTTAAGTTATTTGTCTCATCTCCATGATAAGTTAGCCTAAGATATATATCTTAAATTATTTGTGTTTCCAAATGTTATCTATATCTTCCTTAGAGATAACTTACATCATTTTTGGTCATCATCACCTTGTATTCCCCACAAGGTGTCATCTTGATTACGACCCTTACTACCTCCTAGTAAAAATATGGGTCACATTGTTTTTGCTGCAAGGTGCCATTTTCCTTATCTACCTAGGGGTTGAATCTAGTTACTTATAGTTAGTCCCTTTTACTTTCAAAATAACTTAATCCATCATCTTTTATTTGATAATGGCTATGGTGATTCTTGCTCCATGCAAGATACTATTTTCATAGGTGAGCATATATGTTATCAATATCCTGATAATGATGATGGCCAAAATTACTTTGTGCAAGGTGCATGTTTAAGTAAAGCTACCATTATTAGGATCAATTCCTTAAGCATCCTCTAGCTTAGTCATGTAATCTTCTAATATATCACACCTATAGATCCTTCATGGAAACATCTAGTCCATTACAACATAGAGCTCTGATACCAGATGTAACAACCCTAAAGTTTGACTCACTTGAGAGAGAAATATATATATATATATATATTGCAATCATAATGGAACCATGTAACCCCATCTTACATTATTTATTCTACGTAGGTGTCAATTGAAGTAATACCTGAAGATTAAGTTGTCCATCCCTTATTTGCAATGAACCAACTTATCCCTTTTTGTTCGTCAAAGGGTACACTCATATCTACACCATACATAAGTATATCTATGTAGGTGCACTAAGTGTATTGTGATAATGATATTTTAGTACTTTAGTCACTCTCTCACTATATGATTATATGCTTCTAGTATATAAGCAAGTATTAATAGATATTATTTATTACTCTTTGATACCTAATCATAGTAAATATTACTCAATAGTACAAGGAGAGTGCACTTCTTAATCAACATAACTAGGTGTTTTTAGTTTAACCATTTAAAATTACCATAAAGAACATCATATACTAATCACATGTAATAATTAATAAACTTATATCAATTATCTATGAAATACCATGAATTTATCCTTATTATTGAACCACATAACCATGATAAACTAGATTTATATAGCAGTAATTACATGTTCACAACATAACAATAACCAATTGCACATCATACATATGACACATTCATTTATCATGGGAAAACCCCTAAGGGGAAAACTCAACCGTAAAATATATCCATATTTTATTTATTGCAGTTGTGTCCGATACATTCATTATAGAATCTCTTGATTCCTCTTCCCAATATTATAGTACAATTATGGGTATATAAGGGCCCCATAATACTTATGTTACATATCATGGATTGATCCCTTAATTTACATTCCTAAACAACGATGGAATCCCCATAAATTCTTTTGAATGAACTCCTCATTCATCTACTACCAAAGATATCTTCTATCTCTCAATTCACACTTAGGAAGTGTCTTTATTCCATGAGTCTAATGTATCCATACATCAATACCAAAATAATACATAACATATTTTTATTTAATCCATTAAGATCTCGTACTCTTAGTCATTCATCTGCTTATCAAGTCACCATCTTGAACAAAATAAGATCCCATACTTTTAATCAATCAATTACATATCAAAACCAATTTCCTTAACCACTTAGGAGTCCATAATCCTAATAGATCACGTACATATTAAAACCAATTTTATAACCACTTAGGATCCCATACTCCTAAGTGGTCAAGTACTTATCCATAAAGAAATATATTATCCACTAATATATCTAACTCAGATAGAGCATGCCATAAAATATAAGTTTACTTAACAACAAAAAGGCCTTTCATACTTTTCTTTCCAAAGACTAATCCATCTATGTCTTAACAACATAATCCATATATGTTTCAACAAAATAATCCATATATGCTTAGCAATAAAAGATCTTTCCTTCATTCTCTCCAAAATATGGTCCACCTATATTTTAACAATATAATCTATTTACATCTTCATTTCATAAAGATTTACATTCACTTAAACAAAAGGGGTAACTATTCCTCAAAGATCCATTATTTCATCTAATCAAAATTCCTCCCTTTAATCCATCATTTGATTATTTAATTGATACATAAAAATTCAATAATAATTCATATAAACCATAGTTTTATCAAATCTTAGAAAAACATTAAATCGATACAAAGTTGATTAATCAAAGTCGATTGATCAATCATTTACTCCTTATAAATCATTTAATCAATACCATGATTAATCAACCATACATAATTTAATCAGTATAGGGGTTTGATAAATTAATTCTTTAATCATTTAATCAACACCATGATTAGTAAACCATAAATCATTTAATTAATACAAGGGCCAATTACTAAATTCCTTAATATTTTAATCAACACCATGATTAATAAACTTTAAATAATTTAATCAGTATAGGGGGCCGATTAATAAATTCTTTAAGCATTTAATCAATACCATGATTAATAAACCATAAGTCATATAATTAATACAAGGGGTCGATTATTAAATTTGTAATCATTTAATCAACATCATGATTAATAAACCATAAATCATTTAATAAGTACAAGGGCTAGATTAATAAATTATTTAATCATTTAATCAACACCATGATTAATAAACAATAAATCATTAAATCAATATAGGAGGCTGATTAATAAATTCTTTAACCATTTAATAGGTTTATCATTAAATCAAGGGAAAATAAGGGTAGGGTCTTATATCCATGATAGAGATTCAACAACAACAATGGTCATATCGAGCAACAACAAAAATAGTCAATATGGTATCAAACCAACCAATGATAGCCACACATCCATAGTGAGCATTTCAACCAACACTCAAGAAGCCCATAAGGGGTGGCCCTAACAAAACTACATGGTTGATAAGCTATAGGTGTGTGACACCTTATATGGTGCTATCTAGTCCCCCTACCATCCATGTGGGATAAAAGGAGGATGGGTTCTGGACTACCCCAGCTTATCCATACCTTCACAATGTGAGGGCATCACACGTCCATGACATGATAGTAGTGTCACTATGACATGGCTCCACAAAAGCATTATTTTCATAAGTTCACTAGGATTTTTTAAAATAATAATGGTAGAAGCAATAACACAAATAAACTAGGTGGCGTTAGGGATTAACACAGTGGAAGAGGAAAAAAAACACTACCCCACTTCTCGCTCAACATCAATGGATCACACAGGTCTAAGGTTTGAGGTAAATTTTTAGCCATCTAACCATACCTTGACATAGTGCACTGGTCAAGGTCATTGGTTTAGAAGAACTACCTCAGAAGCCTCAATCAAGAGATCTTACCCTAGGTGGCAATCAATAGGGAAGTAAAACTCATAGAATAAACAAAGAATAATCATAGAGGAGAAATTGGTAGTCATGCATATATCAGGTATGATCCTGATGAGTGTTGTGGTCACATAGGTGTGTTAGAGCATAAATAAGACACACAAAGTGATGAGATCATTGATTAACTAGGTAGGAGGTGTTCTTCCAAATTTAAGTGACACTGCAACTACTCTTAGCATAAATTTTTGGCTAGCCATCAAAGCATCACATGTTTACCCAAAACGTTAGTGGTACTCATTGCAACTATGTTTCTAATACCAGGTCAAGGCAATGTAAACTTGACAATGGAAAAAAGGCTCCCATACAATCCAACCTACAACATGCATGAGTTTGTTTATAGGGACAATCAAAATTGGATGTAAAAATTAAACTAACCCCCCTACTTCCAGTAACAAATTGAAGGAGTAGTGCAGCACAAAGGATACGCAGTTCTAGATGCCAAAAAGGTAACAAGCATCATTCTAATAATAGTATCTTGGGTTAAAACCATAGTGGATAGAGGCTAAAAGGGATTCTCAAACCAAACCAGAGAAGCAATAGTTGTTATAAGCTAGAACTAGTGATTGAGGATCATAGAAGTAAGGGGTCACAAAAATCCCTTGTAAGGGTCTCATAAGGGTATTATAAAAATTTCATGGGCCACATAAAGTAAAGTTCTAGAAGATACCATAATAAAAAAAACTTGTAGGTCGAGACAAAGTATCTCATACAAGTATAAGAGGGTTGACGTCTACAAAAGTAGAAAAGAGGTAAATAAGGGCTGCTATTAAAGTTCCAAAAACCACTAACATTCAAAATTTATAATGGGATTATAATAGTCATAACTTCTAGCTATGATATTGATATTCAATCAAAGCCTTTAATAGATATTTTTTATCTGTTGAGTTAATAGAAAATAAGCTACATCGATCCAAAAATATGCATTAAACTAAGAAAAATGACTTCATCCTAATGAAAGATTTGTAGTCAAAGAAAAATTAGGATATCCTCAAACCTTAATCTCAAGCAAGATCTAACTCCAAAAGCTTCTCCTTAACACCTTCTCTTCCTTCCTACTGAAGCATCATCCTCCTCTTTCTACCCTCTAGGCTACCTACAAATCTCCCCTAATTTTCCCTCCTTCTCCATGGACATGAAGGCTTCCTCCTCAAGTCATTATCCTCCTCTAGAATATGTGTACATTTTTCCAATTTGGTAGGGGGTATAAATTCATTATTGCAGCCCTCTTTTTTAGTCCTTGTTGACATGGGACCACTCACTCCACCTTCCAAATTAGTTAGTATTTTTATGATTTAAAAATACTTCTCTCTAATGGAAAGTCAAATGGGGTTCATACATAATTTAAAAATATATTAAATTATCCATGCTCTTGCCCCAATAAATGGGGCTATCATTTAAAATAACATAATTATTAATCAAATATTTTTTTCTTAATAACATTAAGAGCGATATTTAAAACAATTATTAAATTATCGACTAATAAAATGAAACGGTTAATCATTTTAATTTAACCATTAACTTCACAAGGTAATATTAATATCAAATTTGCTAGTCAATTAAAAAATCCTCAATGCAGATATCAAATTGTAAGCTAACATTTAAAGGGTTAGTTTATTTAATTAGAAATCATTGCAAGAAATGCCTTTATTCAGCACCTTTGCTAATCAATTTAAAGTCATCATAAATGCTTTTATTCGATTGATTTCTTGACATTGTCCACTTGCAAGAATGGTTAGCCTTGAAAAACCATAAAGGTATAGTGATATTAGAAATCATAAATCATAACCAAATTCTACATCATATCTCACCCATCCATGAAATAAAAAAAATGTTAGACATAAAACAGTAAGTTCCAACACATCGTTTCCTCATCAAGGGTCTTACAAGGATAGGGTGTGACATTCCGTACCATGTTTTTCATAATTTCTAGCACATAATAGGGGTAGATGTGGTGGCTACCATTTGTGATATCCAAAAAACTCACCACATCCCTAAATATGTTAAATCCACATTTTTGGTCCTCATTCCCAAAGTGGTAGGAGCTAAAGAATTCATACCCATTAGCCTATGTAACACCCTCTACAAAAAAAAAAAAAAAAAATATATATATATATATATATATATATATATATATATATATATATATATATATATATATATATATATATATATATATATATATTTTATTTGTGGAAAACATCCCAAAAGGGATGCCACTTTCGGGTAAGACCCAAGGAGGCGGGGGTATCCATTCCGCCAAAAATGCCCAGGACTCGGACCTGGCCTACCACCTTTGACATACTCAAGGAGCAAACAAACACACAAAACCAAATTAAAAATAAGTAAATAACAACAAAAATAATAAAATAAAATAAAAAACATGCTCCTTGAGTGTGTCAAAACCAAAAGCACAACCAAACACGCACAATAAGATAAAAGAAACCACAACACAAACCACATAGAAAAACACAAGAACCACATAACAAAACACAAACAAGACAAAAACAACAGAACACTACAAAGACATAACCCAAAAAAACATGAAAAATAAACACAACCAAAACCTAAAAAATAAAATAAATAAAATAAAAATAAAAATAAAAACAACCAACAACAGACAATAAACAAAAACAAAAAACATAGAAAACACTCACACATAAAAAAATGAAATAACACAAACAAAGAGAAACCCAAGAACAAGAAAGAAAAAAACACAAGAACAATAACAAAAAACATAAAAAAAAACAAAACAACAAAAACACAAGAACAACAAAAAACAACACAAAGAACACAAAAACAAAACAAAACAAAAGAACCCACCCACCTTAAAAAACTAAACAAAAAAACAAAGAAGACAAAAGAAAAAAAAATGAACAAAACAATGACCTATCTAGACCAGAAGACTATTAATGCAAGAATCAACGGAGGAAACAAAATAAAGAATAGAATGAGCTAGGGAACTAAAAAAAACTGAATGAACCAAAGAGAAAAGAAAAAAAAAACAAGAAGAAACTAGGTACCTTCGAGCTGGAGCCATCCAAAGAAATGATAGAAAGAAGAGCTTCCCTAATTTGAGAAGCCCACCATATAGGAGGGTGGCCATAACAAGTAAGATCACCTTTGTCCAAAGCCCAATTAGCTAAAGCATCAACACTCTTGTTTTGATCTCTGACCACATGATTGTAATCAACTTTCAAAAATCCCATCTGGATTAACTGAATCTTCTCAATAATTCTTTTTATTCTCCAATCCACCTTATGATTCTTAGAAGGAGTCTTCAAGAGATTAATCATAAGTTGAGAGTCAGACTCAACTAACACCTTTTCCCATCCAACCTTAGTAGCCTCTCGAAGGCCTCTAAGGATACCATACCCCTCAGCAAGGTTATTGGAAAGAATACCCAAATTCTCAGCAAAAGTAAAAACCAGGGAGCCATCTGAAAGTCTACCAATTCCTCCCACACTGGCTTTTCCAGGGTTCCCTCTAGAGGCTCCATCGGTATTGACTTTTCCAAAATCCTTAGGAGGAGGTTGCCAATTTCTAGTCCTATCCATCTTACTAATACTCACATTCCCTTTAAGTTGGTTGCCCTTAGAAGGTTTAATCTTCAATATTTGCATCACTTGATCCCATCTTTGGTGGGAGTTTTGGGGGTGATTAAGGAGTTGATGGACTGATTCAACTAAGTTGGCTATGGTCTTTTGCCAAATATAGTGAATATCCTTCCTATCTTGATTAAAAATTTGGTTGTTCCTTTCATTCCAAATATTCCAAAGAAGAATGGTAGAACCCATCCAAACTAACTGCCTAATAAAATGATCAACACCCTCTTGATTAGGCCAATCCCTCCAAAGCTGTTCAAAAGTGAAAAAATTGGACCACTTTAAGCCAAGTAAAGTTGCCATTCTCCTCCATAGCTCAGAGGCTAAAGTACACTCAATAAAAATATGGTTGATATTTTCTACATTCTCTTCACACATTTCACATCTAAAAGGGCCATGAAAACCATGCTTCATAAGTTGCTCACCGGTAAGCACCCTACGATGCAATAAAAGCCAATTAAAGAACCTCACCTTAGGCCAGAGCTTTTGAGCCCACAATTGAGAAAATATGTCGGAAGAATGGTTGGGATTATTATGGCATAAGGTCAAATAACCTTGAGCAACTGAATACTCACCCTTAGTAGTGTTGTTCCATCCAAAACAATCTTTTTCATGGGACCAAGAGAGGGATCTCATATGAAGGATGCCTTGGATATCTTGTCTTTGCCTTTCTAGGATTTGAATAGGCCGATCCTCAATAGGGATCCAATATCTACCAACCTTTGAATTACCGGTATGGTACCGACAGTAATTAGCCACCTTTATCCAATTAGCTCGGTGAAGCTCCTCCATCCAAGGCCTCCAATCGGGAAACTGAGTTATCAAAGGCTTGTGACCATCCCAAGAATCTATCCAAAAATTTGCATGTTGACCATTATGAATGATCCAAAATAATTTTTTCTTTATCAAATCCTCACCAGTCTTAAGAAGCTGCTAAAATGGGAGAACCTTTGGTAGGAAGTTGATAGCGAACAAGGTCTTCAGGACTTTTGTTCTCAACATATTTAGCACGGAGATTATTGGCCCAAAGAGCATTGGGGTTATGCAACATCCTCCAATATAATTTAGCAGCTAAAGCTTTGTTGTTATTAATTGAAGACCGGAATCCTAACCCCCCTTCACTCTTAGGAAGACATAAAGTATCCCATTTCACCAAGGCCCATTTTCTTTTCTCCTTAGTACCACTCCAAAGGAAACGATGACTGATTTGATCCAATTCTCGAAGAACAACCTTTGGGATATTCAAAATGGAAGAAACATAAATAGGAATAGCTTGAAGGACTGATTTTACCAAGGTGATTCTACCCCTAGAAGAAAGCCACTTGTTGGTCCACTTTCCAATTTTCTTCTTGACTTTGTCCAACAACCAATTCCAATCTTTATTTTTCTGCCTTTGAATATTTATGGGAATACCTAAATAAGTGATTGGAAGAGAGGTCTTCTTATATCTTAATTTATCCAAGACCATGGATTCCTGTCTAGCAGAGCGGTGAAAGAAAATAACTTTAGATTTGTCTTCATTGATCAAGCGCCCGATAGCCTTAGAAAAATAGCTAATGATTTGCTTAATATTAGAAGCTTCCTTAAGCGTAGCTTTACCTAAAAGGGTAGAGTCATCCACAAATTGAAGATGAGAGATAGGTCTAGCTCCATGAGCAATGGTAACTCCCTCAAGGGTTTTGTTTTCCCTCTTTTTGGTTATAGTCCTACCCAAGCATTCAACAAGAATGATGAATAAATAAGGGGATAGCGGGTCACCTTGCCTAATACCTCTGGAAGCTGGGAAAGACTGAGAAGGCCTGCCATTGATAAGAACTAAGTAGGAAACTGAAGAGATACATCCCATAATCCAATCCATCCAATCCTTAGAGAAACCAAATTGCCTCAAAACTTTGATAAGGAAGTGCCAATCCACTCTGTCATAAGCTTTGGATAAGTCTAACCGGATGAACATAGAAGGAGAATTTTGCATATCCATGGAATGGATGGCTTCCTGAGCAAGAACTATCTCATCTACTATTTGACGTCCTTCCACATATCCCCCTTGCTCTGGGGAAATAATCTTATGCAAAAGAGGCTTCAACCTTTCTGCCATGATTTTAGTAATAATTTTGAGAAGAACATTACATAAAGCAATAGGTCTAAAAGCTGAGATATGATCAACCTCTTGAGCTTTTGGAACAAGAGTAATATAAGTTTTATTGATAACCTTCAAAATTTCTTTGGATTTCCTGGCTTCTTCCACCACCTCTAATAAATCAACATGAAGGATATCCCAGAACTCTTGGTAGAACTCAATAGGAAAACCATCAGGACCTGGGGTTTTCCCTTTTTGCATTTTAAAAACTACTTGTTGAAGCTCATTGATAGTAACAGGAGCAGTCAAAATAGAGTTCTCCTCAGAAGTGATAAGAGAAGGGATTGCTTGAAGAACATTTTGTTGTGAAGCTGAGTCAAGAGGAGTAGCAACAAAAATATTGGAAAAGTAATCAACAACAATAGAGTTCATGCCATCCCAAGTATAAACAACATCTCCAGAATCTGATTTTAAGGAAGAAATAAAGTTGTGAGATCTTCGAGCTAGAAGAGATTTGTGGAAGAAATTTGTGTTTCGATCTCCTTCTTTGAGCCATTGAATTCTAGATTTTTGCTTCCATAAGATTTCTTCTCTTTTTTCCCATTCCTCTAACCGAGTTGTGAGTTTAATTTCATCTGCACTTCTCTTCTCTGTGAGGCCATCTAAATGGATTTTCTTATTCAAATTTTCAAGATGAGCAATAACTTCATGTTTTTTTTTATGAACATCCCCAAACTCTTTCCAGTTCCAAGTCTTGATTTTGGATTTAATGTATTGCGAGTATTTTGGCAAAATAGAACATCTTAGTCCCATGCCTAGGTTTACCTTCCTTCCACCATTGTTGCACACGAGGTCTGAAGGAAATGTCTCTAAGCCACATTAATTGAAAATGAAAAGGAGAGAAACTCACATTGGTTTTCCACATTTCCACCATGGCTGGCCAATGATCCGAACCAGCATTATTAAGAGTCTTCACTTTAGGAATGTGACCATGGATTAAGAAATTTTTAGAGAGCAAAAACCTATCCAATCTCTCCATTATACAAGCTAAGCCTTGCCTTCTATTAGACCAAGTCATAAGGCCATTATCTGGTTGGATATCCACAAGATGGAGGTTTGCAATATATTCGCTCATGAGGTCAGTACTTTTGTCCAAATTTCTATTTCCCCCCATTTTCTCATCCAGAGAGAGGATGGTATTGAAATCTCCTCCGATCAAGATCCAAGCTTTAGGAAAATGAGAGATAATATGAGTAATATCCTTCCACTGTCTTCTTTTTTCCTCCAAAGAAGTTAGGGCATAAACAATAATGCAGAGCATAATCTGGTTGGAATGTCTACTTTGAATAGCTATAGCCAACAAACCCCAACTGCCAACCATATGGTGAATAACTACCTCTTTTGGGTCCCAAAGACAAGCAATGCCACCCGAAGTCCCTTGGGAGCTGAGGGAAACCACTTTTCCAGGTGGCCAAATTTTCTCGGCAATTAAGTCCATATCCTCCATTGACATCTTTGTTTCTTGAAGGAAAACAAGATGTGGATGATTTATCTGAATCATTCTTCTAATTTCATTTTGTTTTGAAAGACTCCCTTTGAGTCCTCTAATATTCCAAGTGATGATCTTCATTAATACCGGGGCTAAAAATGTTGGGAAGGGCATTAATCTTACCTTCCTCTACAAGCTTTTCACCTTCTTTTACCATATGATATTGATTGGTCTTGCGACCTACTTTTTGATTAGAATCCATCTTCAATTTTTTTTCCCTATTTCTTGACTTATTCCAATTGAATCTGAGATGGCTTCTAACCTTGAAGAATGCTCATACACAACCAAAATTTTACTAGATGGTTCAATGGAGTCTATATTGGGACCTGCATTATTTGAAGTTTTGACATTTGAAATATTGTTTTTCTTGTGTAAATTTTCTCCTTTTTTTTCTGTTGAAAACCTTTGATTTGTTGGTTTGTCTCTGAGTTCTTTCCTTCATATTTAAATTGTGTTTCTAAGATTTCAGTTTCCATTATTTCCTCTTCCTCACTTGGGACATCATTTGTGGAAAGGATTTCAAACATATTAGCAAATGACTTTGATTGATCCTTCATTACTTGGTTTTTTCTGAGTGTTCTTCTTCTTAGGTATTTGGAAACCTGTTGAGTTTATATCTTCTTTCTTTTGATCAGGAATTTTATTTGGGCAAGCACTGGCCAAATGACCATATTCATGGCAAATTCTACAATGAAAAGGAATGTTCTCATAGTCCACTACTTGCTCCCAAGTGTCTTCCCCAAATTGTAATGTGATATTTTTAGGTAGGGGTTTGTCAAAATCCATTAAAACACAAATTCGAGCATAAATAATATGTTCAAAATTTTGAGTACAATCAGCGAGTCATCATAAAAGTTCCTAAAGAGTTTCCAATTGAAGAAAAAATAGTAGGATTCCAAAATTCAATAGGGAGGCCAAAGAGTCTAACCCACACGGGAGCTATAGAAGGCATCTCTTCTTCGGATTTAAATTTAGTATGCCAGGGCTTCATGAAAAGCCATGCCCTTCCAAAAAACCAAGGACCCCCTTGAAAATTTTTCTCTCTATCTTCATTATTAGCAAATAAAACAAGAAAATAACCATTTGGATAAATAGAGATTTGTAACTCACCTTTAGTTTTCCAGCTTTTTGTAGCCCAGACTTTGAAAGCGAGATAGACTCGGATGAAAACCCACGAACCGACAAATTAGTCCTCTTTTTTCCAAATCTTCAATGCCAGTCTGAATGTTACCCATATCAA
This sequence comes from Wollemia nobilis, assembly GCA_028583015.1. Taxonomy (NCBI): domain Eukaryota; kingdom Viridiplantae; phylum Streptophyta; class Pinopsida; order Araucariales; family Araucariaceae; genus Wollemia; species Wollemia nobilis. The sequence continues at coordinate 29,725,632 of JAQPPZ010015413.1, forward strand.
GCTTAACAATAGGAGTTCCATCAGCTGCTTTAAGACATCCTGACTCCATTTTCCTGGGATCAATCTTAGGCATTCTTAGAGGTTTATGAGAAGCCCTAATATTGATATTAGCATTGGGATGAGGCTGTCCACCATGAAGGGCATCCCTAAAATTCATTTTTGGGACTGAGTCTTCAAAATTCTTACCCTTGACAGGGGTTTTCATAGTAGAATTATTTTGTGGGTGCACCTTAGCACCAGATTCACTTGAGATATGAGCCATTTTTTGATCAACTGCTTGAAACTTATTTCGTGGTCTCTTTAATCCTTGCCCTAGACGTCGTGGAAAGGTATGGTTTTCACTTTTCTTTTGTGCAGCAAATTGGAAGTCGTTGTCACTCAAGTTCACAGTATGATCTATTGAAAGACAAATTTCTAACCCATATTGTATCCCCTGCAACATTTCCTGCTAAAATATTGAGCATAAACCACAAAAATATTGGCCGCTAGGGCCCGAAGGCCCTAAAAACCAACCTCCGGAGCTGCTTGCACTCAACCCAGATGAAACCCTCGCATAGCCGCTTGCCAAATATATCGTTCACACATAGGGATGTGCTAGGATATGTGTTGCTCCAAATGATATGAAAATTGGTGGAGACGTTCTAGGGTTTTTCAGGCATCTACCCTCAAAATTTCAGCTCAATCCGAGTTCGGATGAGTGAGATATGGCCGAAACGAGTTCGGTAGTTTGGGCAGTCCTGTGAAAAACGTCTCCAACCTTACTACTCAAAACACAGTCTCTACAAAATATTGACCTAGGTAATGGAAAATAGAATAAAATATGGCATACCCTTTATCATTGATTCTTGTCAAGGAATTTTCATTAAATTTAGGATCACCATATATGACATCATCACTATTTATGAGCTCATCCATTCTATGGATAAAAGTGGAAAAATGAGCCTCTTCTTGAATCTTAACATGAATAAAATTTTTGATAGAGTCTCCAGGGACTTCCTACTTAAAGTTATGTCTAAATTTATATTCACTAGGACTAGATTCACATAACTAGAAAATGCATCTCCTTAACTTGGTTCTCAGTCATTGTTAATGGGGTTGTTACAGGGTACATCAAGAGTTCTAGGGGTCTTAGGCAAGGGGGCCCATTATATCGCTATGTATTTATCATCTTGGTAAAATCTCTTGGAAGAAACTTGAAAGTGGCATCAACCCAAGGGGTTATTGATGGGATGAATCCTACCTTATCTCTTTATCTAATTTCTCATCAATAATTTTTTGATGACACTATTATAGCATTGAGATCCTTTGTTCCACAAGCTAGAGAAATCAAGGATATTCTAAGTATCTATGAGAAAATTGTGGGGCAGGAAGTAAAATTCTTAAAAATTAAAATTATTTTCCTCCACACCCCTCTAAGGAGGCAAAGGAGAATAACTTAGATTCTATGGTGTGATATTTCTACTATCCCCTCGAGTTGCTGAGGGATGTCCCTATTCAAGGAGAGAATCAAAGATATTTTTGGGAATCCTATTATTGAAATATATCAAAATAAACTAGTTGGATGGAAAGGAGAATTTATCATTCAATAAGGTAAGGCCCAAATTGTTCAAGCCACTATCCAAAGTATCCTAATATTTTTCATGTCCCTTTTTAAATTTTTGGTAGCCACATATTAGAGAATTGAGAAAACTCATAAAACCTTCCTATGGTCCAGATCATGAGACAAAAAGAGATTTCCCTTAGTAGCTTGATAGTAGCTCTAAATCCTCATGGGTATGCATACTCATGGTTAAATAGGTAGACTCTATATGGGTATGCATCCTCATGGTTAAATTTGTAGACTCTATATGGGTATGCATCCTCATGGCTAAATAAATTTGGTAGGGTAGAAATTTTCTTGAGGAACAGAATCATCCCAAAGGTTTGTCCTTCTAGAATAATCTCCTCAAGATAAAAAGCTTGATCCAAAAAGGGCTAATACAAAAGTTAAGCTTTACAAACAAAATTAAATTTTGGAGATATCCCTGGATCTCGGTGTAGGTGCAAGAAATTTTCAACCTAACCACATCAAGCATACACAAGGAAAATTCATTGGAATTAGTGTTTCCCCACTTGAAGATTTCTTTCCAAAGGAGACATCGAGGATATGAATATCCTCTACATGATTAGACTCCTACTCAATGCAATTATTTAAGGTATAAAAGTATATGTGAATGCTTGTATATTAGTGTTATTTGATTTTATTCAACAAAACACCTAAAGTTTTGGATCACTAAATCTTGAATCTTTCTTGAGCCTTAAAATATTATGTAAAAATTAAGGCTAAAATCACATAAAATTAATACTAAGCTTATATCACACAAACACAAGAAAAAAAGAGCTAACCTATATGTGTTTCAATTTGATGATAGGCTAACTAAAAATAGACTAGATATTCAAGGGAAACAAGAGATTATGTAAAAAATAATCTAGACTATAAAGCAACTATATGATTTCGATTTCTTTCCTAGATACTTGTAAAAATGAGAAAGAAGGTGAGCTTTGACTTCTTTGATTTTGACAAATATAAATGTGTTTTATAAAAGAAGTTAAGACTAGATTAAGGTTCCTTGATTCTCCAAATTGAAATGTGATTTCAAACACACAATTGTGATAGAAAAAGAATATAACACTTGAAAATACTAAAAAAATAGGGTTTAGAGTGATGTAATGTGGCTAGATTACCTCTATTGATGTTTGACCAGAAATACCATTGCTACCAAGAATGCCATTGGAAAATTTGATACTTACAAAAGAAGACCACAAAAAATAGGTTTTTTGTTTTGAGGGGTTTTTTTGAGTTGTGGGAAGGGTGTTTTACTATCTTGTTACTTTATTAGACCCCCTATTTATAAAAAAAATGAGTATGCTTACCTCCTTGAAATGGAATTATTCTAACCAAATATATTAGTGGTGTTTTTGGTATCAGTGGTATTTTTGGTTATGTGTTCTAGAGAGCCAAAATCACAAGTTATAGTGGTGTTTTTGGCTTACAATTTCAAACTAAATTTTGGTCAATTTTGTTGTGCAAATGGAGTATGAAATTTCCTAAGGGATGTACGAGGTTTATGGATTAAAAATTCAGGTATTTAAGTTACAAAACCCTACAATTGTAAGCCCAAAATAAATATGCATGCAAAGAGAGTGGATAGTCTTAAAATGACTAAAATTTTGATAAAATGCAAGTGTAAGGGAGTGAATAATGGATGCAGTGGTGTTAGGAATGATGTAGAATGACTAATTTAACTTCTAACAAAAGAAAATTAGCACTAAGTAACAAGAAACCATTGTAAATGCTAAGATATGAATAAATGCTAACCATAACTTAAAAATCTATAGCAATAAGAAAGCAAGGAAAGGAGAATGCAATGATAAAATGATTAAGTGCTCCAAATGATGAGATAACAGGGAAATAACATCCTTATATATTTAAAATAAGGAAAGAGCAATGACATATGATTACAAATTAAAATAGCATGTAATGTATGAAGAATTTTTTTTTAAAAGAGGTTAAACATCAAAATTATGCATTCAAATGAAAGAAGCATGAGATTAAATGAACATATAAGGAAGGAGAAATTTTAGTATGCTATAAATATGAATTATATGACTATAAATAAATGGTTTCAAGTATTTTAAGACAAAATATGGAGGATAAATACAATAAAACCCTACAAAGTGAAGGTTATGGCCAAAGTATTGGTTGTAAATGAAAGTAAATCCAAATGGACCTACAAAGAGATGTTAGGAAATAAAATAAAGATGATATGCTTAAGCTAAATGCTGAAAAAACAATGTTACATGACTTCTAATAGAGATAAAACTGTACAAAAAGGAATTAGAAGTATGAAATATGGAAATGTTAAGAGAAAGCCCAAGTTAGCAAGGCTACAATCTAGAGGACAAAATGCAAAATGAAGCAAATATGAATGGAGAGGAGGGATATGCTAGGAGAGCTATCACCTAACAATAATCCTTCATTACCTCCTTGCCCCAAAGTCCTCCTTGCCTTGCTTGGCTTACCTCCAAAATTATTGAAAATAATTAAAAAATCTTGAAGATGAAGAATGCTAAAGAAGAAGAGCTAGAAGAATAATGCTAGAAGAATATCGGTAGAATATAATTTATCCTTAGAATAATTCCTATGTATTTCCTCATGGGCTACTTAAATATATTTTGAAGGAGGTATTAAGGGGGGTTAAGAGGGAAAATAAATTAGGACTTGTTTGAAATTTGCAAGTCTAGTTTGTTGTTGGAGCATGAGAGGTCAGAGAAAGGAGTGGGAGGATGGAATCTACATACCTTTGGCTTACACTAAGATATTTTATCCATTTGCAAAATTTTCCACTTGTGAGCAAATATGGCAATGGAAATTTTAGTTTTGACTAGAATTTTTGATCAAATATCAAATCTAACTATCAAGGTTTGAATTTTAGAGGTTTACCAAATTTTCTAGTGGGATTTTTTGTTAGAGTGGTGAATTTTGTAGAGGTAGGAAAAGGTTCCCAAATTAGTGGGTTTGGGTCGAGTTGATATTTTATGTTGTAGACTTGTTTGGTATATTTTGCTTTTTTGGTGTTTCAAAATTGGGTGTTTATATTTTGTCTTAGTTTTGATGTGATGTCTATGAGATTGCATCAACATATAAGTAGTAAAATTCAATTTTGATACTATGATGCTTTGTTGTTATGTTGTAATATTGATTTGGAAAAATGATTATGATTGTATCTATTTTGGTTGTTTAGCATCATTACTGTATGTATACCTCAATTTTGATGATGTATGTTTTGTTGATGTTGAAAAAGGTTGCTCCATGTAAAAAAAAAATTTGATCTATGATGCCCCCTCAGGAATGATGTGTCAAATTGATGATTTGGGATGAATTCTTAAAATGGGAAGCACAATTGAAAATGTTGAGCAATGAAGAGAACCTAAAAATGGGTAAGGAGATGAAATTGCTTTTATCTTCACCTTACCCTTTTAAGAAAGTTTGAAAGAGAGAAATATATGTGCTTTTGGAGATGGTGAATAACCAAAGTTGGCCACATCATGTGGAAATAATTCGAGGAAAAATATATATACCTAAGTGAGATCAACATGTGTGTCCTAGACCCTAATTAAAAAAAATTGATTTTGGATTAGTTTTGTGATGTTTTATGACATGTGTGCCAAATTTGGCACCAATGGCATGAAGAACACATGATTATACTGAGAGGGGGGGTGAAAAGTGTAAGATACAATTTTTATTTTCTTTCCCAAACAATATTATCCAATGTTATCAATTGCAATGCCTTCTAATAAAAATATTAACCAATATAATCAATAGTAGTAACAAGGAAATGCATAAATCATCACACACATGAGAGACACAGATTTAATGTGGTTCATCCAATGTGGGTTACGTCCACGAAGAAAATATTTCTTCTAAATTTTCTCAACAAATATCTTGGGAACCAATTCCCTATTACAATATTTATGGACCTCTATCCAAAGGAGATATCAATCCCCTATGCTTAGGTTCATGGACATCTATCCACATGATAACTTTATCCCCTTAACTCTAGCTCATGGAACTCTATCCATAGGATAATTCTATCCCTTTACTGGTCTGGTTCATGGAACTCTATCCACAAGATACACTTCTCCATTAATCTGGTTTGTGGGACTCTATCCATAGGAGACACATCTCCTCTCTACTTTGGTTCATGGAACTCTATCCATAGGAGACACCTCTCCTCTCTACTCTAGTTTGTGGAACTCTATCCATAGGAGAAATCTATCCCCTTATTGGTCTGGTTCATGGAAATCTATCCATAGGAGAACTCTATCTCCTTACTAGTTTGGTTCATGGAACTCTATCCATAGGAGACACCTCTCCCTTGCTTTGGTTCATGGAAATATATCCATAGGAGACACCTCTCCTCTCTACTCTAGTCACATCTAAAGTTGGTACACACCTCTACTTTGACTTTGATCCAATCCTACTCACAAGGCTTACTTAGATCTGCTCACAAATAATCTTTCAACTTTACCCAAAATATGCACACATGACATGCATATATCTATCTCAACTTTACTCCAAATCTACACACATTACATACACAAATCTATCTCAAATATTTCCCACATATGCACAAATTACATGCACAAATCTATCTCAACTCTGTCCCAAATTTTCACACATTACATGCAAAAATATGTCTCAACTTTGTCCCAAATATGCACACATTACATACACAAATTTGTCTCAACTCTCTCCCAAATATGCACATATTACATGCACAAATCTGTCTCAACTCTATCCCAAATTTGCACACATTACATGCACAAATTTGTCTCAACTCTGACCCAAATATGTATACATTACATGCATAAATATGTCTCAACTCTATCCCAAGTCTTCTCACAAGACTTGCTCAAATCTGCCTCAAACCTGCTTCAAATATTCTCACAAGACTTAATCAAAATTTTCCTCACTATCTTTGCTTAATTTTGCTCTAACACATGCTCAAAACTGCTCATAACACATACTCAAATCTTTCTCATAACCCATGCTTTGATCATAATACTTCAGACATATTCTACCTAGAATTCTTGTTCAAAAACACATAGAAAATGATATGCACTAAAATTTCATAATATGTTCTTTCCAAAACATCACTCAAGTCCAATGCACAAATTGCTTCACAAAAATAGTTTCTAACACTTGCTCATTCACATTCAATATCACTCAAACCAATGACCAAAAGCTTCACAAATTCATTCAAACAATGAAGCAAAACTTATTCACAAACTCTAGCACGCGTGTTTCCAATTTCTCTCAACAAGGATGCACAATTTGTTTCACAAACCCTAGCACATGTGTTTCCAATCTCATTCAATAATGAAGCACAACTTGTTCACAAACTCTAGCACAAGTGTTTCCAATTTCTCTCAACAAGGATGCACAATTTATTTCACAAATCCCAACTCAAATATTTCCAATAATGCACATATATAATCCTTATTTCTCCATCTTATGATTCAGAAATATTTGCTCAACCAAACACCTTAAAGAAGGAATGATATTACCATACCTCTTAACTTGCTTTGCTGAAGAGGTGCCCTCAAAACCTATCTCAAAATATTCTATATTTCTTAAGCCACTTTCAAGGGTTAGTTAGCATAACACTTTTTCAATCATCCACATGAAAAACTTCTCTTGAGAAATGTGCACAAAGATATTACTTTACAACTGCTTTTAATTTCTCAAAACAAGGATTTTTAATCAAAGAACAAAATCCTTCAAAATTTCTTTCACCATGCAGAAATACCCACAATAATTAAAACACAAACAACTTATAACTCCTACTTGTAAAAGCCACAAATGATTTCAATACCATAATGTACCTTCTAAACAACAAAACCCTAAGTGCAAAAATACTAATAACCTTATTACTCATTTTATTGCTTACTATATGATTCTTTAGAAAACACAACAATAATCCTTTAATAATTTCACTTCTACCTTTATAATTTCTAAAATTAACTTATAAGTAACCTTTGTAATTGTAGAAATGTCAACTCACATTAATTCCTCAAGGTAAACCTTATGACTCCCTATCTTTAATTTCAAATTAAAACAAAATTAATGCCCTTACCACTTCTACCGTTGAAGAGAGTCAAACATGAAACCTCACGTAGCCCACTCTCTAGTGGGAGCTAGAGTGCTAGCTAGGCTTGCCCACCCATTGGATGCAAAGGTTATCAAAAAATATTTTATTCCTTTTTATTGTTAGCGTACTTTACATATTTTGTTGTTATTACGTTATTAAGCATACTGTTACAGGAGTTGTAACAGTTCTGTTCTGTAACAGCTTTGGTTACACCGGTGCTATTCCCGGCATTGTAAACTTTATTTAAATCCTGCTGAATAATAAAAAAGTTAATGCGTATTTCATTTCATGGCATCAGAGCCAGATTGCAGCAGAGAAGCGTGAGAAGCCGAGGGTGGAGGACTGACGCATTTTTTCTGCTGTTGTCGGGGAGACAAATTTTTTTAATTTCTGTGCAGTTGTTTGCAGATGCATTTGCAGCTGCGGGAGAGATAAATTAAAAAAAAAAAAATTCCGTGGACGCAGGCAGCGTCGCGGCCCCAGTGCATCCGCGAAGCAGCGGACGCGTCGCTGAGCGGGGAGGGAACACCACCCCCCCGCATTGGAGGAAGCTGCGGATGCATGCGTAGGAAACGTGACGTACGTGCCCACGCGCAGTCGCAGAGCGACGTCCGCGCCTCTGCGCATCCAGGAAGGACGCGCGTGTAGGCAACGTGAAGTACGCACCCGCACGTAGTCGCAGAGCGACGTCCGCAGCTCTACGCATCTAGGAGGGTCACGGGAGGATGGAACACAGGCCCCCCCGTTGGAGGGACAGACAGGGGACTGCATGGGGACCCCCGTGCGTAGAGATGGACGGGAAGGGTGACACGACCCCCCCCCGATCGGCGCGCTACGTCGTAGACGCGCATGCGACGTACAGGGGGGTCCGCTCCTCCCCCCCCGTGACAGGCGGGAATAAAAATTAAAAAAAAAAAAAAGAATGCCCCCCCCCGTTGAAGGTGGTGGATATTGAAGCCCCCCCCCCCTGGGTTGAAGGCCCGCAAAGGTTTTTAAAGAAGAAAACAGAGAACGTCTGGAGGAGGCTGCTCGCGATTTGCAGAGGAACCTGCGCTCGGGTAGCAGCTGAAGTACGAGGGGCCTCTTGATCCTTCCGGATCAGCCCGCTAGCTCACTTGGCAGTGAGCTGTGCGGTAAGGCTCAGGGAGCCTGCAGGTCGGGGGTTCAAATCCCGCCGACTCCCCCCTAAGGTATAATTTTTTTTTGCAAAGTTTTTTTTTAATTATTATTTTTTAATTTTAATTTATTTTTTATAGTTTTTAAACTTTATAAATTAAAATTTAATTTTAATTTATTTTTTTATAAGTTTTAAAACTATATAAATTAAAATTATTCATTTTAATTTTAAAAATATAGTAATTATTAAAATGCTTTGTTAAAAGAGAATTTTTTTTAAGCTGGGATATTTTTTCAAAAAAATCAAAGGGGGATTGTGAGTATTTTTTTGAAAAATAGCAATTTGGCGAATTGTAAAAGGTGCATTTTCGGCTGTGACCGACACCTTGTGGGTTATTCTTGTGGGCATTTTTTTTGTTGTATGTTGCATATTTCATTTTTGCACTATAACATTAAAAATTAAAATCAAACACTCCCTAAGTCCCCGGAATAATTAAAACCCATCCGTGCAATTTATTGCACTGCAGCGTTCGGTATTTGTGATACCTCTGGCCAGCACTTACAGGTAAAGCTGTCGTGATTTGGCTATTGTATCCGCCGCCTAATATAGCTACTACAACGACGTCTGAGCTTGTTCTCTATAAATCGTCGAGGAGAGATAAGTTAGCCATTTTTGCATTTTTTTACTCCATCCATTACCCTTTATCGCACTTGTGTTTAGGCGTAAATCTTGACGAAGTATTCTTCATAGTGTTTAGGGGAAGTTACGCCCCACGCATGAGAAGAATCTTCTATGGTAGGTGCCATCAACAAGGCGATTCCCTTTCAGTACCGCTTATATTCCATGTATCGTATGATCTCTAAAACTCACCTATAGTCTCCCTCACGTAAGGGTGGGTGATTTTTGTTGATCTTTCTAAATACCTATAGTTTCCCTCACGTAAGGGTGGGTATTTTTTATGGTATATTGGCATAGCAAAAGGTATATTGAGAGGGGAACCAATTGGTGATATAAAGAACCTTCACTATGGCCGTTGTTGCAAAGTTGATGACTGATCCGCATCAGTTATTGAAAGGTCCAAATTATACACCATGGAAACATAAAATGAAGGCAGTTCTCCAAATTGAAGATTTGTGGGATATTGTTACTGGAGTAGCAACTAGGCCTTCACCAATAGCAGGATCCACATGTCCTTCCGCAGATTAGATAGCTTTTGACAAGAAAGACAGTCGAGCAAAGGTGCTCATTTTGTTTGTTTGCTATTTCAGATGAAGTGCAACCTCATATAGCTGACAAAGCAAGTGGTAAAGAGGCATGGGATGCCCTTCAAACCATCTATGAGGGAAATAATGATTCAACCATTCTTCATCTTCAACAACAACTTCATAACTTGAGTTTGAGACAGGGTGAAACAGTTGAACTCTTTCTGTGCAGAGTGTCTGAATTGAAAGAGAAATTGAATTCTTTGGGAGATACTATGGACGAAAAGATTCTCATTTCACTTGTGATGAGAGCTTTACCTTCTTCATTTGATATGTTGATAACCTCCATCCAGGTGTCTCAATGACAAATTACCTACATCGAGTTGGTCAATCTGCTTCAACAATAGGAGGCACGCCAACTTCACAAGGATGATTCTTCCAATACAGCCCTATACACCAACAGGCAGGGTTCTAGGATGAAAGGTAATGGGCAAAAAGGAGGCAACTTTCAGAAAGGAGGAAATTCTCAACTGGACATGAAAGGAAAAGGCAAACAACCTCAATAGAATAAGAGGTGGTGCAAGATCTATGAGAAAGACAACCATGACACCAACAGGTGTTGGCATAAGAACAAGCAAAAAGGCCAAAACAAACCACAAAATAAAAACAAGCAACCTCAGGTGAATGTTGTTGTTGAAGAATCTAACTCAGATTCTGAATGGGCACACAAGGTGCTCATGACTACCACAGATTCCACACAGAGGGATCCTGTTTGGTATGTCGATTCTGGAGCTAGCAAACACATGACTGGTGACAGATCATGGTTTGAATCATTTATGGCCAAAGAGGGCAAACCTGTCACCATTGCTGATGATAAAACCTATAGGGTTCGGGGAGAGGGTATAGTTTCAGTCACTCTTCCTGATGGAAAGTGTCATATTGACAATGTCATCTATGTTTAGGGATTGGCCAACAATTTGTTGTCAGTGACACAAATCCTGGATAGAAATATGGTTGTCAACTTTCATGTTGAGAATGGAAAGAAGTGTTGTACTATTACCAGGAAGGGTAAGCAGATTGCAACATGCCTTCATATAAGCATGGCTTATTTGCACTAGATGCTATCTCTACTCCACATGTTGCCATGACTGTCTCTACCAAGGAGGCAACTTCCCTATGGCACAAGAGATATGGGCATCTTAGTTATGGCTACTTACTTGAGCTCAGTAAGTATGAGATGGTAAAGGGTCTTCCTTCCCTTTCTGCCACATTGCAAGTGTGCTCTGGACCGCTGGCGAGAAAGCAAGATAGAGTACCATTTTAGAAGAGCTCTACAAGAGCACAAAAACCTCTGGAGTTAATTCACACCGATCTGTGCGGTCCTTTCACACCCAACAGTTGTGGAGGGAAGAGGTACTTTCAGTTATTCGTAGATGATTACTCACGAAAGATGTGGGTTTTCTTTCTCCAACTAAAATTTGAAGCTTTCGCATTCTTCCAGCAGTTCAAGAAATCCGTTGAGGAGTCAGGAGCTTCTATTAAAACCCTCCACTCAGATCGAGGGGGAGAGTTTACCTCTAATGAATTTTTTGCATTCCTAGATAAGCATGGAATCAAGAGACAGTTAACAACTGCCTATACTCCTTAGCAAAATGGAGTTGTCGAGAGAAGGAACCGTTCTATCATGGAAATGGTTCGTTGTATGCTCACAGGAGCTACTATTGGGCAACAATATTGGGCAGAAGCTGTCACCACTACAGTGTATCTATTGAATAGGGCACCCATAAAGGCCCTAAAAGGAATGACTCCATAGGAAGCATGGAGTGGTCGAAAACCCTCCATATCTCATCTACGTATTTTTGGATGTCACGCTTTCATGCACATACCGAAAGAGAAAAGGAAGAAGCTAGATGAGAAAACACTGAGATGTATTTTTCTTGGTTATTCTGAGCACTCTAAAGGATATCGGTTGATAGATCCTTTGACCAAGAAAATTCATATCAGCAAAGATGTTGTCTTTGATGAAGCTTTCACATCACAGAGCACATCTAAAGTACACCAAGATATAGTGGAATCTAAGGAAGAGAAGATTCCTTCGTCAACATAGACAGGAGGTCCTTCTACATCTTCAAATCCATCGAAGAAGAATCCTAAATGGTGTACAAATACAATCAGAGATGCAAATTTATCCACTCCTCCCAATTTGAATTTGGATAGACCTCGTACACGCAGTATGGCTCAAAAGGAAAAAGAAGCCAAAGAAACCGGTGAGGTTGATGATCTTTGTCAATATTTTGAGGAACTTTCTGTAACTCCAAGTACGAAGTAGAGGATATGGATATTGATGATGACAGGGCATTCATGTCTACCATAGATGATCTTGAACCTGCATCAGTGCAAGATGCTCTCAGTGAGCCTCAGTGGAAGGCCGCTATGGATACAGAGTATGAGTCTTTGATGAAGAATAAAACTTGGAAGCTTGTTGATATGTTGCATGGAAATAAACCCATTGGCTGCAAATGGGTATATAAAGTCAAGTACAAGGCAGATGGAACAATTGATAAGCATAAGGCCCGTCTTGTTGCAAAGGGCTATGCTCAAAAAGAAGGCATTGACTACGAGGAAACTTTTGCACCTATTGCTCGGATGACCACAATTCGGGTTATGTGTGCTATGGCAGCACAATATGGGTGGAAAGTTCACCAAATGGATGTCAAAAGTGCCTTTCTAAATTGTGATCTCCAAGAAGAAGTCTATATGACTCAGCCTGAAGGATTTGAAGTGGAAGGCCAACAACAGAAGGTTTGCAAATTGGTCAAATCCTTATATGGTCTGAAACAAGCTCCACGAGCTTGGTATATAAAAATGGACAATCACCTTATGCAACATGGATTTAAGAGATGTTCGTCAGATGCAAACCTCTATTTCAAGAAATAGGGTTCTGAGATAGTGTTGCTTGTACTCTATGTGGATGATCTGCTCATTACAGGGAGTTCGAAAACTATGATCTCTATTGTCAAAAGAAACTTGTGCAAATATTTTGAGATGATAGATCTCGGACTTCTCCATTACTGTCTTGGTCTGGAATTTAGCCAGAAGGAGCACTCCATCAAAGTGTCTCAGAAAAAATATGCCAAGAAATTGCTGGAAAAATATCGCATGACTGATTGCAAGCCAATGGCAACTTCGATGGAGAATGGACTTCGATTATTGCGATATGATGATTCACCTCGGGTAGATGGTACTCTCTATCGACGGTTGATTGGGAGTCTCATATATCCGACCAATACTAGGCCGGATCTCGTATTTGCTGCCAACTATATTTCGAGGTTCATGCAGGAGCCTAAGACCACTCATTGGAAAGCAGCAGAACGTGTTCTTCACTATGTCCGTGGTACTATGGAATATGGCCTAGAATACAAGAGGAACAACAAATTCTTCTTGCAAGGATACACGGACTCCGACTATGCCGGATCATTTGATGATCGCAAGTCAACTTCTAGATACATTTTTCATCTGGGATCCGGTCCTGTCTCTTGGCACAGTAAGAAGCAACAGGTGGTTGCTATCTCATCAACATAGGTAGAGTATCGTGCCACACGTGAAGCTGTGTGCGAAGTGATATGGTTACGTCGCATTCTGACAAGTATGGGCCATCCATAAAAATCTCCAATACACTTGTTTTGCAACAATCAGGGTGTTCTGAACCTCGTCAAGAATCCAGTCCATCATGAAAGAACAAAGCACATTGACACACAATGTCATTTCATTCGAGATGAAGTTCCAAAGCATCGAATTCAGCTTCAGCACATTCCCACAGATGCTCAAGTTGTAGACATTTTCACTAAGGCACTTGGACGTGTCAATTTTGAATTGTTTCGCAGCTCACTTTGTATTGCAAAATAATGTAAGGGGATGTTAGTATAGCTATTAGTTATTACATTACCCAAATAATGTAATAAAGGGGGATGTTAGCGTACTTTACATATTTTGTTGTTATTACGTTATTAAGCATACTTATTACAGGAGTTGTAACAGTTCTGTTCTGTAACAACTTTGGTTACGCCGGTGCTATTCCCGACATTGTAAAATTTATTTAAATCCTGTTGAATAATAAAAAAGTTAATGCGTATTTCATTTCATTTATCTTCTTCCCAAATGAACATCAAAACACTACCACTATGACTCAAACCTGAAACCTCTCTTCTACCAATGTCCTACATAGAGTCTGCCTGCCACCTAGGCTAGCTGCCTATATGGAATGTCTAATGCACTACCTCCTATTTAAACCTCTTCCTCTTTAAATTTTGTGTTCTCTCCTTGCTTCACTCTACCCTCACAAATGGAACAAATGATGCTTTCTACCCTCGTGAACTAGAATAAACGACACTCTCCTTACTTCACTCTACCCTCACAAATTGGAACGAACAACGCTAGAATTAATTCTCTCTATCCTCATGAACTGGGATGAATGATATTCAAATCACTTCACTCTGCCTTCATGATCTGGAATGTATGGTTCTTGAATTAATTCTGAAAGCACGAGGATACGAAAACAAAACGGAAATGCCAAGTGCGATGTATGCAAAAGCAAAACGTAACGCTAAATCCTACGAAATGAAATGCATGAAAGGAGAGAAACATAAAATAATTGAAACAAGATAGAAAGAAAATTTCGAGTACAACCCTTTTTATTAATTTTATTTAAAATTGGGTTACAACATGTCTCCTCCCTTTTCAGGGTCTAGGAGTGTTAAGTAGGGCTCTATTACACCATGGATTGGTACGCTTTCTTTCGCTTCCCCACATGTAGGGCTCTATTACTCCATGTCACCACCACTTGTGTGAACACATATTTGATTCATTGCTGCTCCTCAAGTGTTGAGGTCCTGCATTCAGAGAAACATAAAGGGATTAGTAGCACCTGTGGATGAAGTAAAACATGCGATCCCCAAAGCCTATGATTAGTGCATGCATAAAATAAATAAAATGATAACTAAAACATATCAAAATGAGCTAAAAACTTGATAGAGGCATGATATCATTACCAGGAAGGCACTACAAAAGAAACGGTCAGGAAATTCACCATGGATTTCTAATTGCTCCGAGGTGGGACGATTAGACCTGCAACAAAATATCAGAAATCTACCTCCTAAATGTCCCATACGGGAGGCTCTAAATCACCTGAAAGGTTTGGGGTTAGATAAAAAGAGGTATTTTGGAAAGACCCAGAAGGTCAAATTTTTCCAATTCGGCCTCTATCGCCTGGAATCTGATGATTCTTCCTGCATGTTAGTGAAAGCGAGAAATAATAAAAGCATGATCAAAACTGCTCAGAATAACATGAAATTTGAATGAAATCCTATCTGAACAACCTAGAAAAAAATGCAAGAGAAACAAAAATGAAATCTGCTACAAATTTCTAATCACTCTAGGGTGGGGCGATTAGGACTGCAGCAGTGCGGGGCGCCGGGGGTAGGATGCCCACCGTTTGGGGCCCGATTTTGGCACCAATCCACTTGGGATGGGTCCAAAACCTCTTGTGGGGTATTGTCGATAAATTTGGGTGGGATATTGTGGCCAAATGTTGGGTTTTGGGTCCAGATTGTGCTTCCAATAATCACCCAATAACCTCCCTTCCAAAAGAGAGATCAAGGATGTGAAAGGCACAAGAAAAAGGGTGAGGACGTAAATCGGCAACACTCCATTGCTCTAAATGCTCCTAACCTATTCCTAGTTTGGGGTGAGAAGACTCACCATTTTATAGACTTGAGGGTCTCTGTGAATGAGCATGCAGATGCACCACTTGGCGATCATGCCTTCTCAGGGGAGAGAAGATTCCTCCCTGATTAAGGACTCCACAATGTTTGATTGATGATTTGAGGCTCATGCATATCAAATGAAAACCATGGAGGGATCAATACATATGGGTAGATGATCACTAGGATATTACTAGGGTTAGGCAAATATGGTGTTTGGATGATGGGAACCAGAAGTATAACTTGTACCGCTATGATAATGTATTACACTAGTACAATAAGTTACATGGTGTGTTGGCTATAGGAGAGGTGTGGGTGTGATGGATTTAACATGAGATATAGTGGGATCTTGTTGATCTCTATACTTTTATATAGGCATACATGGATGATACTATAGTCCTAACTCCTATGAGGGATTATGTGGGGGTGACATCAAAGTATATTATGTGGTATGTATGGTGTAGACCCCATACATTTATAGTGGGTTCACCACCAAGGGACCACACACAAACATTTCATAATGTTGTTAGTGCTATGATAGGACTCCAATAATGACTTGGGAAGGAGTGGAAGGATAGAGTGGTAGTCACATAGATGATAGGATGTGGTGGATAGGGAGCTATAGTTATTGGTGCTCCTTTAGATGTGCTTCCATTATCCATGGTTTCATTTCTAGTAGCGATGAATTATGGAGTGGCTTCTAGCACTTTAGGGGAGCTAAAATCTAGTAAGAAAATAACTAACAGTATGGAAGTGGAGCTAGAGACTCTATGTCAGACTCTAGAGGATGTGAGAAGACAACTAGCATCCTCTGAGGTCATGCGGCTGGATGATGTGATTAGATTCAAAGAGGAGATAGCTCATGTGAGGGCTACAAGTAAGAAGATCATTGTTCATCTCTAGTTGGATCTAGATTGGGTTAGTGAGAAGCAAATCTAGAGTGAGTACAAGAGTAGAGGGTATAATATAGAGAGGCTATGGCTAGCTTTGAGTTAATAGTGGAGTAGATGACTTGTAAGAGGGAAAAGGCTCACATGAGAGTTGGATAAGGTGTGGATGTTGGGATAGTAGCCATGATTACAGGGCCACTAGAGTGGCAACTATAGGATTTTAAGGCAGATTTGGCTTCTACTAGCATAGAATTAGCTAGTTTGTAGAAGAGGGTACAACATATGAAGCTTCGTGGGAAGAGGGAGTGAGGTAGGACTACCTATTATTATCAGTTGTATTACATAGAGGTTCCTATAGAGAAACAAGCACCTTCATCTTCATGGATGTGATCAAGGACATAATCGACGAATGAATTCTCATAGTGGTATATTGGCCTTCGCTCATTACCACCTTTATTGGGAGCTAGGGAACAATAGACTAGCTTAGTCCGTTAGGAATTTAGGAGCAAGTGTACCAATTTAGAGATGTGGTACATCCTTCTTTCATATGTGTTGAGTGTATCATTTTATTATACACCTTCCTCAGTAGCATGTATAATTTGAGGTATATATGGATATGACATTTATATTTAGCTTTTGAAATTTGATGTCCTAATTTTAAGGTTTGATTATGTGATGTATTGATTATGTAATGTATTGATTGTGTGATATACTGATTGTGTGATGTATTTATTATTGACGGTAATCTTTAGAAATTGATTGATCACTTAGTGGTGATCTTATGAGTCTGATGATGAATAAATGCTAAGGGAGAGTAGTTACTCTATTGAATGGTAACCTAATGTTTTATGATAGATAATAATTCATATTTATGCTAAGTGGTAGTCTCTAGACCTAATAAAAATCAAGCACTCATGTAATTGAGACATGAATGGTTATCCTTTGAGCCTAGATATCGCTTGTGTGTTTTCATAGATAGAAATATGATATCATCATGCTTAAATGGTGTCCTATGAAGTTGCATAAAACACAAGTACTTAAGACATGATGAGGTACTTGTAATATGTATTTATTGTTAGTATATTTAGTTGTTAATGGTTAGTTATGTATGCTTTGATAGGCATACCCAAAGGATTTTGTTCATGATTTGAGAGGTGCACAAGAAGGATTTTAATGCACACTTTGATAGGCATACCCAAAGGATTTTATGCATGATTTGAGAGGCATACCCAAAGGATTTTATGCATGCTTTGAGAGGCATACCCAAAGTATTTCATGTCTACTTTGAGAGGCATACCCAAATATTTTTATATGCACACTTTGAGAGGCATACCCAAAGGATTTTAAGCATACTTTGAGAGGCATACCCAAAGAATTTTATATGCATGCTTTGAGAGGTATACCCGAAGGATTTTATATTCACACTTTGAGAGGTGTATCCAAAGGATTTTATGCATGCTTTTCGATGTGTACCCAAAGGATTTTATATGCACACTTTGAGAGGCATACCCAAAGGATTTTATGTACACTTTGAGAGGTATACTTGAAGGATTTTATATGCACACTTTGAGAGGCCTACCAAAAGGATTTTATATGCTTTTGTAATGATTTGTAATATTTTGATAGTAATGTAATACCTTTGAAAGAGATATGTAACATAATTATTGCAATGTGATTTTACAATGAGTGATTTGTATGCTTTGCCTTGATAAGTTTCTCGCATATAGGGACTTTGTATTAATGATAGATAATAATTTTTTTTTTTTTTTATGTGAGAAGAGGTGTTTTGATTTATTTTGTCAGAGCAAATTTCCCCATTGGTTTGAAAGCAAATGCTTTGTAAAGATGATGATATCATATTGCATATTTCTTGGTACATGAGAGAAAGTAACAAAAGTATATAAGTCTAATACCTAACACATATGCAAAGATTAACATATATGAGAGGAAGTGGACTTAATACTCATTGCCACCTCTAATATGTTAGAATAAATTAAATGAGAGTGCATTGTCTAGTAAGGGTTATCTTGAAGATCATATGTCCCAAATTAGCATATCTACATTGTAATTGTAAGTATGTAGTTTGTGGGGATATGATAAACAAGTTTTCCTCAGAGGTAAGGTTTTGATTGTGTATAATGAGTTATTTAAGAATGTGTGTTCCTTAAAATTTTGAAAGGATAAGATGAGATACCAGGAACATAGGTCCCTTATCTAACGTATATGCAAAAATTTATAAATACATGATGAATAGAGCTAGTACCTGGGGAACATCTGATGTATTAAAATATTTTAAGATTTGTGAAATAAATAAAATATTTCAAACTAAGGGTAATGCATTTGTATGGAAAATATGATAAAATAAGAAGTCCTCCTTTGCTCAACTTGTGTATAAATAATTGTATATGCGTATAACATAGAAAAAAGGAATCCCCTTTTCTAGGAGATCCATATGATATCATGGCCTTTAGTTTTATAGATATTGTTGCAAATGTAAATATAACATTGATATTTGGTTTATAAATAATTAGGAAGCATAATAATTTGATAATTGACTACTTGGTATAGTCATAAATGGTTATAAATATGCAAAATGTTGATCATCATATCCCAATGTTCCCTAAGGGTCTATAAGTCATCCAAGATATTTTTTGTATTATTGGATGTATTGATGATATAATGAATTTTGAGAAGAAGAGAAGATGATAGTTTGTTATAGCATATCAATATGGAGGAATACATCTATCCATTAACTAACATATTGATGTTTGTATAAATAAATAGAGAATAACTAGCTATCTTAGTAGGTGCTTATATAATTATGTATATTCTTAATATTTGTTATTTTCACATACTTGCATAATAAATGAATCGAGAAATAGAGATCTATTAATTTAGTGACTAGTGAAGTTTACAAGTAATTACATACTTAAAAGAAATTGAATTAACACAACCCTATAATCCAAATGATTATTAGAAAATTATCTAGTGAGGAGAGTATGATTTGTGTATGGTCTATTGTTGTAGAATACTAGGAAACTACAAGGACTCAATCAATCTACTGTATGGTGAAGCTTGAAAATAATTATAGGGTCACAATCCATTGGGTTAAAGGAGATTAATAGTCCAAATGATCTATTTAAACAATATTTTGTGAGATTTTGATTTATTTTGATAGAATGCTAATGTAATAAACCAGGTGGATAGGAAAACAACATAGATTCAATTCCTGGTAAGACTTACAAATAATTGTAGGCCTACAAGATATTGGATCTATGGAAGTTCCCTAATCCACATGGTTTATCAAAGGTAATAAATGATACTATGATTTAGATGTGATAGCATGCTAATGTAACAAATCAAGAGGAAATTAAAGACACCATTGATCTAGTGCCTAGTGAGGTTCACAAGAAATTACAAACCTACAAGATATTGGATCAATGGAACTCTATGATCCTTATGATTTATTGAAAAGGTAACACATGAGGATTTTATTTATGTTTTATTGCATACTTAAATGATAAATGAAATGAGAAAGAGGACCTTATTCATCCATTCCCTTATAATATTCATAAATAATTGTAAACCTGCAAGAGAATAGATAAATAGGACTTCTTAGCCTATGCAATCTACCAAGTAAGTGGGTTGATGATAAAATTTGTATTAGGTAAGATTTTGTAAGCTTAGATGATAGGCCAACTAGGAAATACAACCCCATTCAACCAGTTCCTAGTGAAATTCACAAATGATTATGGATTTATGAGATATTAGTTGAATTTGATTCCCCATCCATGGGTGGCTTTTCAATGAGTTTTGCTTGGTGAAAGTGATAAATATAGGTCATGATTTATTTGGTATACCTCTTAAGTGAATAATTTTAAGATTGCAATACATTATAGGAGAAGAAGTAGCACTCCAAATGGGTCTATTAAATAATCATTAGTATCGATGTTAAAGTTATTTGTTGAAGGATATTATAGATATGTAATATTGATATTATTATTGTAAAAAAATGTTGATAGTAGTGATGTGGAGGTGTGTGGGATAGGATAAAGGGGTGAGTATGGGTCATCAGGGCTATGGATGATCACGTCATACATCACTTATCCCAAGAGAGAGAGAAGAAGAGAAGAAATATGATAGATAAGAGATAGGAAGATAGAAGAATAAATGTAATTAATTTTTTTTTTGTTGGGTACCCTAATATTGGAATAGAAGAAATAGGAAAGGTTGGATCATCAGGGCCATGGATGATCATATCATACATAACTTAACCCAAGAGAGGAAGAAGAAGAGAAGAAATATGATAGCAGTAAAGTAGGATATAGAAGAATATTTGAATAAGAGGGGCCTCTTGGGACTAAGAGGTTTTCTCAACATGAGGCTTTTCTATGCAAATATAATGCAAATGGATTTTATAACAAGTATTAGATTTTGCATCATAAAAAATCCTCCTAACTCTATAGTATGATCAAGCAAACTGGGCAATCATGCAAGGGGCATATATTTTAAGATGCATGATGTTGATTGGTTCCTTATGTTCTTTGTCATCCAATGTGGCTAGGCGATAGGCTTCAGATCCAAATTTTATTGTGATGATGAAAATTCCTAACCAATTAGGATTTAATTTTCCTTTGAGATCATTGTTAGTGTTGGTGTTCTTTTGGTTCTCTTCGAGGACTAGGTCCCCAAATTTGAAGGATCTTGGGTGTACTTTCTTGTGATAAGCATGTTGAAATCTATTTTGGTATATTCTAAGGTGTTGTAGAGCATTAATGTGTCTTTACTCCAAGAGCTCTAGTTGGTGTAAGCAACCTAGATGATGTTCATCTCATACAAATGAATCTTGCAATAAGACCCTTAAAGAATGCATTTCTAGTTTGAAAGAGAAAATTTCTTCTATACCATAGACCAAGGTGGTGTAAGGCGTTCCTCTTGTGGGAGTACACACACTAGTTTAATATGCCCATAAGGTGGGATAAAATTGTAAGTTCCAATATTGGTCATTTTTGTTTACTATCTTCCTGAGGATTTTGATTAGTATCTTGTTGGATGATTCAACTTGTCCATTTTCTTGTGGGTAATATGGTGTCGACCAATTTTTTATATTTGGCACATAATTTGGCAACTACCTTGTTTTTAAAGGGGGTGGCATTATCAACAGTTGGGATAGAAGGTATTCCATAATGGCTAATAATTTGATTAAGGATTGAATTCTTGTTAAGTGGATAGGGGAATTGCCTCGACCCACTTAGTGAAATATTCTATGGTAATGATAATGAATGTGTTCCCATATCATGATTGAGGGTTGATTTTTTTTATGATGTTTAATCCCCAAGAAGATAAATGCCAAGGAGATGCAATTTTTTTTAATTCTTGAGAGGGGGTGTGGATAATATTATCATGTTGTTGGCACTTTTTATACTTACTAACATAGTCATGAGCATATTTTTCCATAGAGGTCAAATAATAACCCATCCTAAGGAGTTTCTTGGCTACAATTAATCCACTAAAATGTCTACCACATTATCCATCATGGGCTTATTTTATGATATTTTGGGCTTCTATGAAAGTTGGGAAACTTAGTAAACTTAAAACAATAGATAAACCAAATGTTGGTTAGGGGTTTATGAATCCCTCTCGTAGTTTAAAAAAAAATCTTTTCTTTTCTTGTGTTTTCTTGTAGCTAGTTTTTTGGGGTCATTACATTTGGTATCAGAGCTCTAGGTACGAGGGTATAGAGCTTCTTAATGTGTTTTAGGGATTTGGATGTCTTTCTATGAAGGCTTGCTTAAGTTTTAAGCTAAAGTCGGGAAGACCTAGAATCCCCTGCTTGCTAGAATCTAATGGGGATTAACCCCAAGGGTGATTGGAATGTTATGACACCTTACTTATAAGTAAGTATGGACTTTGGCATTGAAGTTACATCATAACATTGGAACACTACCCTAATTAGATTATTGATGTTTTTAGCAAGAGAACTTTGCATTATGGCTTGTGTTAGTAGTTTAGTTCAAAGGTGGAACTGTAACCTAACCTTCTCTTATTGGTTGTCATCAGGATAAATGGCACCTAAGGCTAGAAAAGAGAGGCCTACGCCTTCAACTAGGTGGACTCGATAGAGTAATGTCGAAGAAGGGATTCGAGATGAGGATCCCAAAAATTCCAATAGAGAGGTAGAAAACCTCACTACTACGGTTGCTACCATGCAGGATCAGATGAAACAAATGTTGGAAACCATTGCAAATCAAAATTTGCAAGCTAGAGGTTCAGAGGTTAGCCAAGCCGATGGACTAACTACAGAACAGTTGGAAGCCAGAGCTCTTTTGGAAAAAGAACTAGCTAAGGATCTGAAAAATATTTGCATCAATAAGTTCGATGGAGAAGGGGATGGGGATGCAATCGAAGCCTAGTTAAGGGAATTAGAAGTTTATTTTACAATGAAGGGCTATTCCCTAGGAACCCAAATAGTTTGGGCCATAATCTACCTAGAAGGGGTTGCTTTAGATTGGTGGGAAACTCACTATGAGAAGAATAAGATTGAACCTATTGATATTAAATGGAAATATTTTGTTGAAATATTCAAAAAGAGGTTCCTCACAGAACACTTTTATGCATTAAAGTTTGAGGAGTTTTCCAACCTTCGACAAGGAACCAAAACTATGGAGATATATTACAAAAATTTGGTATGATTACTAAAGTATGTACCCACTTATGATGAGAAGATGAGGGTTCATAAGTTCATTCTTAGGTTAGAATCAAGAGTGAGACATGATGTAAACATGAATGAACCCAAGTCACTATAAAAGGTGTATGACCTAGAAAAGAAGGTAGAGTCTCACTTACAATTCAACTATTCCATCTTATCTGAGCAAGATCAACAAGCACTTAGGAAAAGGAATAGTCAAGGATTCTTGAAATGGGAAGAGGAACAAGATCAAAAGGTCAAGAACCCTCAAAAATTTGAGAAGATAAATGATGGGAAATAGAGGAGGTTCAAGAAGAACTTCCAAAAGAAAACCAACAACAATCCCAACAATGCAAAACCTCAGCCTTAGAAACCATAAACTTCAACCCCAACAAGTAAGGTAGGGGAACAAAAACCTAGAAAAGTGGTAGGGACCCAAGGATGGGTGTTATAATTATAGAGGCCCTCACTATGCTAGTCAGTATCCGCATCAACCAGGGCTGAGTACATCTAGTGCCAAGGGAAAGGAACCCACACATCGGATTTATGCTGCAACCGAGAATCAAAAGTTGGAGGGGCAAGCCATCCCAATGCTTATAAAAGGTAATATTTTTAATAAAGAAGTAAATATTTTAATTGATAGTGGGGCCACATATAGTTTTATTTCTTCTAGTTTAGCAAGGGATATGCTAAAAAGGCTAGGATATTTAGCCCAAGGATGGAAGGTCGAGTATGGTTCTAGGTAAACCTACTCAGTAAACCAATGTTTTCCAATGGTAGAGATTACTCTAACTAGTGGTACCACTGAAGGTTATTTGTATGTAGCTCCACTTCATGCTTTTGATGTGATCCTAGGGATGGATTGGTTATAGGCCCATAAAGCCTTGATCAATTTCCAAGATAGATGGATCGAGTATTCAAAAAAAGGTAAGGAAAGACTAAGAATTCATAGTGAGTAGGGGGTATTCAAACCCTAGATGTTATCAGCTATGCAATTGAAGAAAGCCCTCAAGAAGGGAGGGATAGTCTATGTCATAAAACTCAATGAAGTTGGAGAAGATCAAAAAAGAGAAGTGTTGGAGAAACACCCAATTTTGTAGGACTTTAAGGATGTATTTCTTGAGGATTTACCTAGACTTCCTCCTATGTGAGAATTTGATTTTACTATTGAACTTATGCCAAGAGCAGAACCTATCCATAGATCTCCATATAGGATGAATCCTATTGAGATGCAAGAATTAAAGGTGCAACTACAAGGGCTATTAGAAAAGGGATTGATAAAACCAAGTGTGTCACCATGGGGTGCACCAGTTTATTTATGAAAAAGAAAGATGGTTCATTAAGGTTATGTATTGATTACAGGATGCTTAATAAGGCTACAATAAAGAACTGATACCCTTTACCTAGAATCAAATATTTGTTCAACCAACTAAGAGATGCCATAATATTCACAAAGATTGATCTAAAATCAAGGTATCATCAATTAAGAATACATGAGGAGGACACTCACAAAATGACATTCAAAACTAGGTATGGGCATTATGAGTTTACAGTCCTACCCTTTGGACTAACTAACGCCCTAGTTGCATTCATGAATCTAATGAACAATGTGTTCAAGAGGTATCTAGATCAATTTATCCTCATATTTTTAGATGATATCTTAATATACTCTCGAGACAAGGAGGAGCATGATAAACATCTCAAGATCATGTTAGAGTTGCTAAGGGAGAACCAACTCTATGGAAATCTAGCAAAAAGTGATTTCTATGTCTCGGAGGTACGATATCTTGGGCATATTATATCAGTAGAAGGAATTATTGTAGATCCAGAGAAAATTGAAGCCATTCTAAATTGGCCACCCCCTACCAATGTGATAGAAGTGTGAAGCTTCATGGGGATGATGGGCTACTATAGACGTTATATAAAGGATTACTCTAAGATTGTAGTAGCAATAACTAACCTCTAAAAAAAGGGAAAGGAATTCAAGTGGTCAGAAAAGTGTGAAGCTACCTTTGCATTGCTAAAACATAAACTCACTACAACACCAATATTGAAAATTTTAGACCCTCAAGGGAATTTTTCAGTATGCACGGATGCATCACTAGAAGGGTTAGGAGGAGTACTCTCTCAAGATGAGTTAGTAGT
The DNA here is from genome assembly GCA_028583015.1 of Wollemia nobilis. NCBI lineage: Eukaryota > Viridiplantae > Streptophyta > Pinopsida > Araucariales > Araucariaceae > Wollemia > Wollemia nobilis. Next base: position 29,751,127 of record JAQPPZ010015413.1, read on the forward strand.
AGCATACACTTCAAGGAAGCTTAAGAAGCATGAAATTAATTATGCTACGCATGATTTAGAGCTAGTTGTAGTGGTGCATGCTCTAAAAGTTTAGTACCACTACTTGGTAGGAAGGCCCTTTGAGTTGAAAACTGACCATCAAAGTTTGAGGTATATATTCACCCAACCTATACTCAATGTGAGACAGAGAATATGGGTCGAGTTTCTCATTGAATATGACTTTGAGATTGAGTATATAAAGGGGAAAGAGAATAAGGTTGTTGATGCCTTAAGTAGAAGGAAGCACATAGCAACCATAACCAGAAGTCACATGGATCTAATGGATCAAGTGAGGGAAGAGCAATCTCAAGATGAGTATTGCAAGGAAATTTGGTCTAAGTTGAGTAGAGACCCTGAGGGTAATAAGGAATTTAGCATGAATGATGACCTTTTGTGCTACAAAGGTAGAATCATCATACCAAAAATGGGTGATTTAAGGAAATTAATAATGCAAGAAGCCCATAGATCCCCTTATTATACTCACCCTAGAGGGGCCAAAATGAGGGAAAACATGAAAAGAACCTTCTTCTAGATAGGAATGAAGAAGGATATCATCGATTTTATTGCTCGATGCCTTGAATGTTAGAAGGTTAAGGTTGAATGTAGGCATCCTACAGGACAATTGTATCCACATGATGTACCTACACAGAAATGGTAGGTTATATCTATGGATTTTATAGTAGGTTTACCCAAGACCAGGTATCAACATGATGCAATCCTTGTAATAGTCGATAGATTGACTAAGGTTGCACATTTCATACCAGGGAACATCAAGGATGATGCTCAGGTAGTGGCTAACAGATTTTCCAAAGAGGTATTTTGATTGCATGGGTTTCTTAAAATAATCATTTTAGATAGGGATTCTAGATTCACTTCTGAATTTTAGAAAGCCCTACATCATGCAATAGGCACAAAATTGAATATGAGCTCGGCATACCACCCTGAGATAGATGGTCAAACAGAAAGGGTAAACCAAGTACTAGAGGACATGCTCTGCATGTACTGCATGGATCAAAAGTCTCATTGGGAAGACTATCTACACCTTGTAGAGTTTACCTACAATAATGGACATCACTCCTCTCTAGGAATGGCTCCTTTTGATGCCTTGTATGGATGAAAGTGTAGAACACCATTGTCTTGGGATAACCTAGAAGATCGAGTTGTGATTGGGCTAGATATGGTCAGAGAAATGGAGGATCAGTTGAAGGTAATCAGGCAAAGGCTTAAAGAAGTCGTTGATCGACAGAAAAGTTATGCTGATCTAAAAAGGACTCCAAGAGAGTACTCTGTAGGAGATAAAGTGTTCTTAAGGGTTAAGCCAAAGAAGAGTGCTATCAAATCCACAAAGTTGGATCCTCGGTTTGTGGGACCCTTTGAGATCACTGAGAAGATTAGTCTCGGTTGCATACCGACTTGCTTTACCACCTAACCTGTCAAAGATCCATGACACCTTCCACATATCCCTACTTAGGAAATATGTTGCTGACCCTGAACATGTGTGGGATGTTTCTAAATTGCAGATGGCAAACCCAGAGGCTATTGAAGTGATGTCGATGAAGATTCTTGAGTTTCATTCTAAGTCTATGTGGAACCGAACTCTTGAACAATGTAAGGTCCAATGGGACCATTTTTTGAAAGAAATGCCACTTGGGAGAAAGTGGAGGACATGCAAAAATATTTTCCCTTCTTGTTTGAAAATATAATGTAATAATTTTTATTTTTGTAAAATAGGAAACACCCAGGATGGTGTTTAGCCCTAGGGGGTAGGATGTCATGACCCTCCCTGGTAGGATTTTTGGCATGAAAAACTATGTATTGATTAATGATGCTTTGATGCTTAGTTTTGTGCAAATGAATAATTGTGTGATGTTTAGTTTGATTTTTGGAAGAACATGGTACTATTGACATATTGTTAATATGCAGGATCAGGTACACTCATGGGTGGAAGAGGTAGAATCATCCACCAAAAATGGGGTACTTGAGGTTGGGGAAGTGATGATTAAGGCAACTCAGGGGTAACATGGATGACTACCTTCATATAGGCATGCATTATCGGTTATGGGATAATCATCAATAGCCAACCACCTAGAGCCTCAGTTGATAGCCTAGTAGCTATCATAAATTCTCTAGCTGAGATGGGTGACTGGGTTGATGGAAAGACTCCCTCTTTGTTTGTTGCATATAATTGGTTGTCTTTTACTTCATCACTTTGTTGCATCAATGGTTTGGAAAATGTGCATAAGTTGGTTGCCTTTGAAACTCCTTGTGTTGCTTAAATATTTTAAGAATAGCATGATGTTAGTATTCGATAAAAGAACCTTTTATTTTATGTTTTAAATAATATATATATATATATATATATATATATATATATAGTAATTTATTAATTTAAATGATAATAGAATTTCATTTAAATAATAAATAAATATTTTTATTTTAAATGATAATAGAATTTCATTTAAAAATAATAGATGTTTTATTTTAAATGATAATAGAATTTCATTTGAAAATAATAGATGTTTTAATTTAAATGATAAAATAATTTTATTTGAAAATAATATATGTTCTATTTTAAATAATAATAGAAATAAAATAAACTTTAATTAAATGATAATAGAATTTCATTTAATAAAACAATAAATATTTCTTTTAAATGATAATAAAATTTCATTTAAAGATAATAGATACTTTATTTAAATGAAAATATAAATTTTGTTTAAATAATTATAAAACTTTATTAAAAAGAGAACTTGCAAGATTTGATTCGAAGGAATTTCCCTTCAAAGATATTCGATCGTGCTTGCAAGGGAAAGCTTCCCACCGTTTTTGGGAAGAAAGCTTCATTAATGGCGAAGCTTCTCATTAAAAAATGAATTAGTATTGTTTAAAACTTGTTTGACCGCTGGACATATGGGAGTGAAGTAAATATGGATAGGTGAATATTAATGAGAGAGATATCAGGAGGCTTAGGACCAAGGGGATGGATACCTTATGTCTTAGGGGGTAGAAAAAAAAGAGAATAGGGACGTCACAATGAATGGAGAGAGGGAGAACCACACAAGCTTGGTGAGGGAGGACGTTGTGAAAATCATCATTCAATGAAGGGAAGGCACAGTCAATCTATAAGAGCTACAGGTTGGAAAAAAAGTTACTCACTTCTACTGTTAAAATTATTGTGGTTGGATAAGTTTTTACTGCTTTGTTGTGTTTGGTAGCTTTGTTGTTTGTTGTTTGTTTGGGTCCACGACTACTTATTTTTACTATAACTTCCTCCACCTTAGAGCCTAGTTTGTATCCTTTCCATTGGTTGCCCTCAATGTTTCTTGCTCATGATGGCAAGGGATTACCCTTCCCTTAATATATGTCATCCATTATTGTAACTACGTTCATGGAAATTTTGTGTAGGACATCTAGTTTACTTGATGCCTAAGGTGATCACTACAACTGTTGAGTATTGCATGATTGGGATCAGGTTTAGTTAGCCCTATTTTAAGTGCTAACCTATCAATGATGCCTCATATAACCCTTGTCTTTGGTTAACTCCTTTAAGCTCTCTATTAGTACTAGCCAGTTTGAGAATGTTCTACGTGGGGTGATGGTTCATCCTTTTCTCTTTGATGCACAATTGTTATTCATCCCTTGTGTGACATATATTTCTCCCTAGTCATTGTTGAGGTAGGTTATACCAAGTTTTACCCTACCACCGCCTAAGGACTGAATGCTCACCTTGTTGGTGTTGTTTAAGTTGGCTCTCTCAAGAGGACAATTATTAGGAGGGACTACTATGCTCACCATGTAGGTCATGATGTCCCTATTAATTTCCCTATTCAAAATGGTTTATGGGTTGACCACCCTTTTTCCTTTAGACTCACTTGGCTTGGGAGCCAAAGTATCCTATTTTTCCCAATCTCCATTCACCCTTAAGGAAGGTCATGGGTTTGGTTATTTGGTTTTTGGGTGTTTCGTTGGATTTGCGAAGAGAAGAGTGATTCCTGCTAGAATTAATTTGAGGGCTTAAGCTTTCAAATTCAGCGTCTATTGTTAAATAGGTTATGTAATTGTATGAACAAAATGAAAGTTTTATTATTACTTTTGGGTAACCAGGGTTTGGGTTTATAAAATTAAGGGTGGATCATTTCTTTACACATAAAGAATAATACCCATATATGTTTGTAAATCAAATAAATAACTTTAGTCAAAAGAGGGAAAACATGGAAAGTGGTTTGTCATAGTAGCGCAAACATTTAAATTTTAAATTTTAGAAAGGCAAGATCGATGGAGGATCCCTTGGCAATCATGGGATGGTCCCTGACAGTCACAGGATGGTTGAACCAAGAGGTGATGACTTGTATTGTGGTCAAGAGGAGCACTTTGAAAATGACATTGATGCTAATCTTCTTAGAGAACCTATATATGGGCCCCCTATTGAAGTGGTGTAAGGTTTTCCTCTGGTGCCCCCCCCCGTGATTATGGTATAAGATATTATTGCATCAAGACCCTCACCTAGCCCAAAAGTTTCCTTTGTTGATAAAGTCAAAGGGCACTCCCACATTTACTAGTATGATCCCTCTTTGAACATTAAGATCCTCTCTAAATATTTCAAGGAGCTAAGTCTTCTCAAAGACGTAATGACCTCTATCTTGAGTAGGAAATCTCTTTCCCTCATTGGAAATTTTATTGGCTCTTGCCTTGATATTAAGTCAATCCACTAATGGGTGTATAGTAAATTGAAATCGATTGGCCATATGGACCTAGTTGTGTAATATAGAGGGTTCTTCATAATTCATATAAATAACCCAAGCAAAACCAGTTGCATCCTCATAGGAGGACCCTGGTTCTTTTGTAGAAGGCCCCTATTCATCATGCACTGGGACCCGATAATCAATATAGAGACTTAGAGCATTAATATTGCTCCCATTTAGTTTAGACTCCTAGAGATACTATATCAGTTCTAGGATGAAGGTATTATCAGAAGCATTATGTGTGCAGTTGGTGATCTTGTTGCTCTTGACCTAGCTACTAAAGCCCAGTCTTGAATGCCTTATACTCGCTTTTGCATAATGGCCAAATTAGACTCACAAATCTCCACATTATTTTACCTAACCTATGGGTCTTACCACTAAAGGTAATATTTTGAGTACAATAATAAACCTGCCTTCTACATTAAATGCTAGAGGTAAGGTCATCTCAAAACCCAATGTTCACTACTCAATAAGGACCTGAAGACCAAATTTGACACGTGTAGCGAATTTCACAAACATGGTCATTCCAAAGGGTAATATCCCCTACTTAAAAGAGAACCACAGATACCTCGCTCCTCAAACAAGTTCTTTCAAAGCTCAAATATCCTTCATCATGAAGAACCCACAACTCAGGTACCCATGTTGACAAAGGTAAGCATATAGAGGTTACCTAAAATCTTGACTCCTCTTCCAAAACTTTAGGTCAAGATGCAAATCATGTATTTTCACTCTTTGATAAGTCCAACTGGTTTGAAGTTATTTCTAAAGGGGGAAATGGTATCCCAATGGAAGATTTTATTGTTGAGCAACTTGATCATCCTGATCCTTCTATTATGAATCAAGGAGTGGTTGAAAGCTACCCTATTATTTCTGTAGGGCTCCTTGCCCCACATATTTTGATCCCATTTCTCCTCTCAATCCCCCATAAAAAACTATTCACTCTCCATGAACCACTCATCTCCAACCCCCACCCAACCCTCTCCTCTTAGCTCTTCACTGTTGGTCGCCACTAGTGGGTCTCCCTATCGGGTGCCCATGTTTGCTAGATTATCTTCCCATTTCCATTCATTAACTAATCTAGGTGAGTCTTCAAGTCCTCCTATTTCTAACACTAGAAGCCATAAAAAACCCCAAGCTGATGTCAGAATGTTAAAAAATAAATGTCAACCACTGTGTCTTGATCAAAGAAAAAAAGAGTAGAAGAGGAGATAACAAATAGCATCTAAACATCCTTGTTATCATCCCTATATCCTCTTAAGGAGATATCCAAAGAGGAAGGAAAAATACCCAAACCCTCCCATGGGAAAGGAGGGAAAAGATCTGTTTCCAAACCTTGCAAATGAAAGTCCTTTCATGGAATGCAAGAGGTCTCAATGGAGTAATGAAATAGAGGGTTGTTTCATCCATGAGGAAAGATTTCAGACCTTTAATTTTTTATTATCAAGGAAAATAAAGTGGATGATATGAATATAGAAATGATTGTCAAGTTCATGTATAAAAACTGTAAGTTTATCACGAGCCCTGACCATGGTGCATCAGGGGGGTTTTGTGCCTGTGGGACCCTCTTAAAGTTGACGAACAACTAATATCCCTCACTGAGAGAGTTATCAACATTATGTTTTTATGCAATAAAACAAAGAAGAGTTGGGTGTTGTTTGATATCTATACCCCTAATATATAACAGATAGATCTTCCATATGGGATGCTCTATCACAAATGAAGAGCACCTTTCCTTGTAGATAATGGATGTTGGATAGACATTTTTAACAACCCTTTATACCCAAAAACTTGGAGGTGCCCCTATTACCCCTAGGAGCTATGAGAAATTTGCAGACTTTGTTGGCTCCAATGAACCTATGGATGTAGAATTAAAAGGATCATTGTTCACATGGACCAGCCAGAGAGAGAGATTGACTCATTCAACTTAGACTTGGTAGGTTACTCATGTCTAAGGAAGCTATCCCTAATTTTTTTGATGCAACACTCTCTTCTCTCCCGAGGATTAGCTCTGATCATAATCCACTACTCCTCAAAGTCTCTCAACTTGGTCCTATTTTCAAGCCTCCCTTCAGGTTTGAATCCATGTGGTTACAACACCTTGATTTCAGTCCAAATGTTTTTGAATGGTGGAAAAAACCTTTTAGTGGATCCCGTTCATTCCAAGCTAGCATGAAGCTTAAGTTTCCCAATAATTAACTAAATATTTGAAACAAAGAAGTATTTGGCAACATTTTTTAATCAAAAAATTTAATCTACTCCCAAATCAAAGAAATCGAAGAGCAGTTTTAGATCTAGAATGTCAATAATGACTTCAGAGTTAGGGAAAATAATTTTCTAGTTGATTTCCATAACACACTTTCTAGAGAGGAGACCTTTTGGAGATAGAAATATAGGGCAATTTGGATTAAAGAAGGAGACACTAATTCAAAAAAAATTATGCAACCACTCTATGCCATAGAAGTACCAAATTAATTAGAGCTCTACACAAAAATGACAAAACCAACACTAATGATATCGAAGAAATTAGAACTGAGGTAGTCGATCATTTTTGTAACATTCTTGGGACATCCCAACCCTGCCCAATCAAAATTTATGAATCACTTATTTAGCACATTCCTTCACTGGTGACTGAAGCTGATAATAAGTTTTTGTGCCAACCCTTTTCTTAGAATAAAATCAAGGAGGACCTATTTTCCATGTTGATAGATAAGGCCTCGGGTCCGAATGGTTTCCTGTGAAGTTTTTTTTGAAACTTTTGGGACTTTATTGGAGAGGATGTTTCTATGGCCATTGAGGAAATTTAGAGATCTAAATTTATCCCTAGATGCCTTAATTACACCTTCCTTACCCTCATACTAAAATATCAAGATTGCTCTACCCTCTCTAATTATTGTCTCATCAGCCTTTATAATGTGTTATACAAGATCCTCACTAAGACCATGGCTAATGGGATGAAGTGTATTGTACTACTTATTATCAATCCTTTTCAAGGAAGCACTATGTAAGGAAGGGTCATCATTGATAGTGTGATAACTATTCACAAGTTGATCCACTCAGTCACCATTAGCAAGCTAACATGTTTCTTCCTAAATTTGGATATCAATAAATCATTTGATAGGATTTCCTGGGACTTTCTCTTCATTTTTCTCACCAGGATTGGTTTCCAACCCATATGAGTCCGCATTATTAAAGCATGCACTTTGTCAACTTGGTTCTCAATCCTCATGTCACGATCCACCTTGTAGGAAATTTATTAATATATTATTTGTATAGTTGGATTGTAATACTTGATGTATTTGCTTTATATTGGTTTTTGTTAGAATAAAATGATGCTACATGCATGGATTGATTACAGGAATAGGTATTCTCTTAAGTGGAAGACTGACCACTAGAGATGGAAAAGAGAAATGATGACAAATATAACTCATCAGGTAAAGCTATTATCTCAACCATCAGTAGTTACCTCCCTAAGGACGGTGTACTCGATGTTAGGATTAAAGCATAAAATATGTTCAATAATATAATGCAGAAATAAACACAGAAGAAAATATTCAACACACAATAGACACAAATTTAATGTGGTTCACCAAAATTGGACTACTCCATGGAGAAACTAACCAGGCCTTGTATTCCATCTAGAAAACCCTTCTATACATAGCTGCACACTTCATTACATTATTTAGCTACCATACAACATCCTCTTATAATAATGCATTACAATTTTAGGGTAAAAAACCTGCCTAAAATCTACCATTCAATCTATGACCTAATATCAAATGGTCCAGATTTACATAGAGGAAAAAACATCTATTTTTGGCTTCGGGGCATCCCCCCTGGACTCCCTCGGTGATAGTATTAGGGGGGCTAATGCCCCCTACACCCCCCCTATTTCACGTAGTGGGTCCAAGTGTAGCTGAAACAAAGGCCTTCGATTTAATCAGGCTCCATAATCAACACTTGAGTCTAACTCTGAAAAGTCCCACCCAATCAAAGGAAAAATAGTGATGGGAGATATTGAGCACATTCATAGAGTGCTTGTATGCCATTTATGTGAAATATAGTTGGTTGCATAACTAATTTGCATAAAGGAACTCTACCTTGGAAATGCATATTTATTGATGATTGACATTCTTAATTTTTTGAAATATATGTTTTATGCATATAATTTAAGCATTCTCTAGAGTAGATATTAATTGATTTGAGCATAATTATTTAATTTGATTGACCCCATTTTTGAAAAGAATTAGGTGGTTTGTATTTTATGAACCTGTCCAAATATTATTGGACCAAAATATGAAAATACTACCTTATAAATTAAATATTACATATTTCCTACACATGGAAACTTTGGGATGGTTGTACTAAGGGATGAGACTCTCCTCTTATCTTTAATAGTCCTAGTACTTATTGCCCATACTCTTAATAGTATTAGTGCCCTTGGAGTGGGGGACATAGGATATATAACCAACCTATACCTTATCTCTAGGGAATCTCTTTTGTATTAAAATATTATATTCTGAAGAAACTTGCATGTGAAGGGAAAAGAAATAAAAATAATAAAATAATGTAGAGCATATCCCTGTGGGAGGAAGAAAGTGTTATAAATATCCATGGGAGGTTGAGAAAGGGGGGCATGCTATGTTTTTACAAAGTTATACTATGTTGTCTTGGGAAGTTTAGAGAAAGGCTAGAACGAGAGTGGAAGAAAGGCCTTCAGACTCATTGGATTTGGGGCTTTGCTTAAATCCCAGGTACAAGAGGTTTCACTCATATTTTATTACTTGAACTTTGTATATTTCTTCTTTTTTGAAATGGTACTTATGATGTGTTGTGTGATTTGCATGCGCTTCTTAACTAAAGGAGGATTCGTATTAATATTTGTATGAAGATTTATAAGCTAGATGCTATCTACTTTATAATGGATATTCTACCACTTGGATACTAAGCTTATGATATTAGTGCATGTTTCTTTATAGATCTACATATACTGTTTCTAGTTCTTTCCTCTTGGGTCAATTAGACACAAAATGTCTAGTGAAGTCTATATTATGTAGATTTGAGAAACTACTGACGCTTATAAGGGATGTATACCCTATGATTACCAATAATTTCTATGAGTATGACTACTAGTAAAGGAGACCTATGTGTGTATATATGGAAGAATATCTCTTCCTTATCTGAATGCACTGTTGGTTAGTATTCATGTCATTGAGTAGACAATGAACATTCCACATGTGTGTGGAAGACTTAGAATCTGGTGATATCGAAAGGCTCCTAAACCATTAAATAATGAATGATGGTCACGTAGTTTCCATGACCAATTTACCTACTATCTAGATGAACCTTAAGTGGTTGTAAATACAAGTTCTACATATGTGTAGTGATAATAGAGTTGTCGTCTGCTACCTTGCAAGATATTTGTTCATAAAGGCAAATACTAAGCCTAATCACCTCATAAATGCTTAGATACATAGGTTGGATATCCTATTGCCCTCTTGATGCATCATGAATGGTATATTCAAATACAAAAGTAGCTTTCCTGGTGTAATCCTACTCTACATGGTCATGGGAAGGGCTACTAGGTTTACAATCACCCTAAATACCACTCTTACTCAAGCTATGAGCTCGATCTGACATCTAATTCCTCTTCGATATTCCATAAATCATGATAGACACCTGAAACCTTACCATAGACTATCTCACTAGCTCCATTTGGGTAGCCAATATCAAGTAAGTGTGACCTTACAAGACTTTAGATTGCTAGTATTTTGTATTGGCAAAATAATTACTTCTAAGCCACCAAAAATATAATTCATGCTTATCTTCGCTATATTAGTTGTGATGGAATTAACCTTGGGTCTGGAAAATTGGGTTTTGGAATATGTGGGAGGAATATAGTAGTATTACAACTTAAGACATATGGTCATGCTTGTGATGTGTGTTGGTAAAGCCTAGGTGTTAAAGAATGCTAGGCATGTGTCTTTAGGAGACCATATCCATAATAATTTGGGTTGTCTATAATGACTACATTCGGTCAAATCCAAAACCTAGGGGGGTGTTTACAATACTTGATTTCATAGATGTTTATAGAGAATTGGTAAATGTTAATGAGTCTATGGAACATTTTATTTTAGGATATAAAAAGTATTCCTTTTATGAAAGCAAGGATGTATTTTACATCTCGCATACTTTAGGTAGGATTGTAATAAATTGAGATTTGTGATGATTTAAGTAATAACTAGAAATATTTTCTATTTTATTGACATTATGCTTTACCATGAAAGTATTCAATCCATAATTACATGAAACCTCTTGATGTTGTAGAAGTAATTTGTTAATACATAATGTATTATATAAAAATAATGGGAGTAATGATATTAGTGAAATTATAGATTTTGTATCTTAAACGATATGTTAAAATTATGCCTTTGGTTTGGAATTATATCGATCATAAATTTATCTTAAATTGTTGTCTTTGTTTGGAATTATATCGATCATAAATTTATCTTGTATTATATGTTGAAATTTTGTAAATGATATTAAAAGAATGATATGAAACTTTCTTGATTAAGGAGGATGGATTGGTATCCATTCTTTGGGAAGAGGTATGGGACTCTTCCTGTGTTGTGGATGAATTCAAACAATGGATGGATAGGATTATAAATTGATCCTTATCGTGGAATACTTAAAAGATGAATGATTTACCATTTCATGCTTGGTGGTTACATTGTATGTAATATACATTAGGTAAATATGTGTTGTATGTTTGCATAAGCATGGCTTATTTGAAATGCATTTGGCATAATCTGCATTTGAGTTGTCTTGATCCCTTACAAACTCATCTCTCTCACATAATGAAGATGCAAGAAAACCAAAGGAGAACCAGTCAAGCTTCGAATATGGTTGTACTATTGTTCAATTTGTATAAGCATATTTTGAGATGTTCCTCAATGTAATTTTGAATGGCTGAAATGTTTGAGCCAAGCTTTGTAATATTGATGTATTTATCTACTTGTTTTTGTATATTGTACTAAGTCTTTTAATGATGTAATCATCTCAAATAGATGGTAGATGATGTATATGAAAGTATCTTTTGTAAAGCTTAATAGCAATTGTAATTGAATGTTAATGATCATTTCTGCAAATAGAGATTACTTGTATGATTACTTATTTCAAGTTATGGTAATGTATGTGCAAAATATATGGTGATATTTGGTAGACCATAAGAACCATCTCTTCTGAGTACAGTAGTGTAGAGGGATACTTATGAGTAACCTACACGACAATGGAAGCAATATAAAGACTTAAACTTATGACATAAGACCCACCACCACCAAACTAACAACACCTTGATGATAAGAAATTCTTATAATAATTCTTAAGATGGATAACCCAAATTGTATGTAAGTTTTTGTAATGAGCAATAGATTATTGGTTTCTCCTAAGACACTAGCCTTTATTGGTAGTATGGAGAAATGGAGAAAGGAATTCCTTTGGTGAGGGATTGTTCTCCTAAATGGTTGATTAAACCAAGATGATGTCCCTTACCATGTGGTAATTGTATGGAGGGGACATAGCCATTGTATGCTATTATTCATCTACCATTATGGGATGGTAGGATGGTGTTTTAGGGGTTGGTGCTCCTACCCACAATTGACTTTAAATGAATTATAGAAGTTGGTGCATCTATCTAATAAATCTATTACAATTTGAACTATTTACTTCTGATAGAAAGATCTCATATTAGATAATTATTATAAATTTATCTTATCACAAGGTGGACATAGATGAAATTATATATAAAAAAAAAAAAATAGTAGACGTGTAGTGACAACTGGGGTTATTATAGTTGGTATCAGAGCCTAGGCTAACTGATAGATTCTAGATAAATCTAGGTTAGCAAAATATTTGGGGCATGGATCAAAATAAGAACTTCCTAACTCTTGACAATGCATACTTGGTAAGGATTAGATCAGTTCTTTAGATCATTGGTGTCTGAGTTCCTTTCTCCCATGAATAGATCCACAGTCACTCGAAAGTGGAAGAGCTAAGTGAACCCTCTTGTATGGGTTTTAAGCGGTGTACCTTAGAATATTTTGGAAAACTGCTCGACATATGTGTCTTATGACTTACTTATCCCTTATTTCAAGTGTGTATGATCTTCAACCAGAGTTAGAGGAAGAAAACTAGGGAATAAACCTAGCAATAATAAACTAGTTGGAAAAACTATTCTAGTTATCTAGTATTTTGACTTTGAAAGAGCAAATATTAATACGACACTTTATACCAGGTTAACATGGCAACAAGAATAAGAGACAGGAAGAAAATAATCTCATAACAAGCTAGCCCTGAAATTCTTGAAGCCATAAAAATGGGAGAAAGTTCTAGAAACTCAAATAAAAAAGTAGAGAACTTTGTTGCTACCATTTTTGTTATACAAGATCAGATTCATCAAATTTTGCAAGCCATATGTTCTCAGCATAACACCAACAAAAACCAAGAGATATAAATTCTAGATGATGAGGATAGGGAGGATGAAGATCCTGAAGAGCATGCAAATAATATCTGCATGAAGAAATAAATTGGCAATGATCTGAAGTATATTACAGTGACTAAGTTTTTTGGAAAAGGGGGAGAAAATGTGGCTGAAGCATGGATAGAAGAATTGGAACTACATTTTTCCATAAGACACTACTCCTCTACAACTAAAACAACATTCGCTCTTTCCCATCTGGGAGAAAAAGGAGTTGATTGGTGGAATGCTTATAGTAAAGAACTTAACATTTCACCTAATAAGTTGAAGTGGGAGGTTTTCTTGGAAGCTTTTAAGGACAATTTTCTTACAAAGCAATTCTATCTGAATAGGTATAAGGAGTTTTTTGCACTTCAACAAGGCTCGCTCTCTATGGAAGGATATTATGAATAATTTGTGAAACTCCTTAAGTATGTATTGTATCATATTTAGAACAATGAGATGAAAATAGAAAAATTTGTCCATGGACTAAAGCCCTAGATTAGAGATAGAGTAAGCGTGCATGTTCAAAAAACTATGCAAAAAGCTTACAATATGGCTTAGAGAACAAATTCTACTCAGGATTCTAATGGAACTCACAACAATTCCATGAAATGGTTAAACAAGGAACAAAAATTTTAGAAAAAGAGAAAATGGGATAATGGACAAAATAATAAAAACAAAGGAAATCCAAGATTTAGGAAGCATAACAATGGTGACAAGAAGAATTTCAAGAAATAATTCCACCATAGGAATAATAACTACCCCAAAAACAATAATAGGGACTTCCAGACTCCTAAATAGCCAGCTCCTCTATGAGCAGTGGACACCAGGAAGCAAGTTCAGGAGGGAAACTCAAATCCAAATATAAGATGCTTCAATTGTGGAGGTCCACATTATGCTATTAATTGCCCAAAACATGTCAGCACTAGCATATATAGGCCGAATCACAATATCTATGCCGTAATGACAACAACGCAAGACTTGGATGGTCAGGTTACTCCTCTACTTTTGAATGGTAAACTTTTTGATAGAGATGTTAAAATTCTAATTGATAGTGGGGATACAGATAGTTTTATTTCAAGTAACCTATTAAGGGATATACCCAAAAATCTAGGATCTTTGGCACAAGGGTGGAAAGTTGAGTATGGATAAGGACAAACTTATCATGTCAACCAATGTTTTGCCTCAACTCAAATTACCTTACCCGATAGCTTTACTAGGTGGCATCTATATGTAGCACCCCTACATGCATTTGACATCATATTGGGAATATATTGGTTGAAGGCTCATGAAGCCTTGGTAAATTTCCAAGAAATATGGATTGAATTTACTAATGGAAACAAGGAAATACAAATGATATATAGTGAAGCAAGGGAATTTCAACCTAAGTTGATCTCCACTATGTAGTTGAAGAAGACAATTAGAAAAGGAGAAATGGTTTATGCTGTGAAAATCAAAGAAAATAAGGAGATTCTAAGGGAAGAAATTATTAATAAATTTCCACTTTTGTAAGAATATCAGGATGTTTTTGTTGATGAGATATTGGGTTTACCACCTAAACGTGAACTTAATTTTACCATAGAACTTTTTCCAAGAATTAAGCCTATCCATGGAGCTCCCTTTAGAATGAATCCTATCGAGATGCAAGATTTGAAAGTGCAACTCAAGAGTTTCTTGATAAGGGATTAATAAAACCATGTGTATCACATTGGGGAGCACCCGTTTTATTTTTTAAGAAGAAATATGGATCATTGAGGCTTTGCATAGATTATAGAATGTTGAACAAGGCATCAATCAAAAAAAGATATCCATTGCCAAGGATTGAAGATCTATTTGATCAACTGAAAAGTGCTACAATTTTTACCAAAATTGATTTGAAGTTAGGATATCATCAACTAAGAATCCAAGATGAAGACATGCACAAAACCGCATTCAAGACTAGATATGGTAACTATGAATTTACAGTCTTACCATTCGGTTTGACCAATGCACCAACAACTTTCATAAATTTGATGAATAGTGTGTTCAGGAATTAGCTGGATCGGTTTGTGTTGATATTATTGGATGATATTTTGGTTTATTCTCATAACCAAGAAGAGCATGATAAGCATTTAAGGATAGTATTAGAGTTGTTAAGGAAAAATCAACTCTATGGGAACTTGTCTAAATGTGAGTTTTATGTTTTCCAAGTGCATTATTTGGGACACATAATATCAGTAGATGGTATTTTTGTAGATCCAAATAAAATAGAAGCTATTTTGAGTTGGCCACCTCCAACAAATGTGACAAAAGTTAGAAGCTTCATGGGATTATCAGGTTATTACAGGATATTTGTGAAAGATTACTCCAAAATTGCTTATCCTATAACCAACCTTCAAAATAAGGGGAAGGAGTTTAAGTGGAGTGAAAAATGCGAAGCAAAATTTAATTTACTTAAACAAAAGCTTACCACAACTCCTATTCTGAAGATATACCATATCCATATACAAATTTTTTCAGTTTGCACCGATGCTTCATTAGAAGGACTTGGAGGAGTCTTATCTCAAGATAACTCCATAGTAGCATATGAGTCTAGGAAACTTAAAAAGCACAAGGTTAATTATGCTACTCATGATTTAGAGCTTGTTGCAGTGGTTCATGATTTGAATATTTGGTGACATTATATGGTGGGTAGACCATTTGAGTTGAGAAATGATCACCATATTTTAAGCTATATTTTCACTCAACCATTGCTAAATGCTAGACAAAGAAGATTGATATAATTTTTAGCTAAATATGACATTGGTATTGAGTATATTAAAGTAAAAGAGAACAAGGTCGTCGATGCTTTAAGTAGGAGAATACATAGCAACATTGACCCATAGTCGTGTGGATCTAATGGATCGAGTCAAGAAAATACAGTGCCAGTATTTAGTATGTAGTGAAATTCAAATCAAAATAGAACAAAATATGAATGAGAATATGGATTATAGCATAAAGTATGGACTTTTATGCTTTAAGTAATATGTGGTCATTCTTGAAATGGGTGATCTAAGAAGATTTATTATACGAGAAGCTCATAACTCACCTTATTTCGCTCATCTTGGAGGAGCCAAGATAAGAGAAAATATGAAAAAGACCTTTTATTGGTCTGGCATGAAGAAAGATATCACCAATTTTGTAACATGATATTTTATAGTGTCAGAAGGTGAAAGTCAAACACCAACATCCAATAGGAAAATTGTTTTATCATTACATTCCTACTCAGAAATGGCAAGTTATTTCGATGGATTTTATTGTTGGTTTACCTAAAACAAAATATCAGCATGATGCAATTTTAGTGATAGTAGATAAACTTAATAAGGTTGCACACTTTATATAAGGTAGTACTACAGATGATGTTGTAGTTATTGCCAACATATTTGCTAAAGAAATTTTTAGATTGTATGGATTTCCAAAGATGATAATCTCAGCCAGGGACTCTAGGTTTACTTCTGTGTTTTGGAAGGCTCTCCATCGTGCAGTTGACACCACTTTGAATATGAGTTGCATATCATTCATAAAATGGATGGATAGACTAAAAGGGTAAACCAAGTTCTAGAAGATATGCTAAGCATGTATTGCATGGACCAGAAGTCTCGTTGGGAAGACTATTTGTATCTGGTTGAGTTTGCTTATAATAATAGCTATCATTCTTCTTTGAAAATGGCCCCTTTCAAGGCCTTGTATGGTAGATGATGCAGAACACCATTATCATGGGATAATCCTAAGGATCGGGTTGTCATTGGATAAAAAATGGTTAAAATCATGGAGGAGCAGCTAGCACTGATCCGGAAAAGGCTCAAGGAAGCCTCAGATAGATAGAAGAGTTATGCAGATTTGAAAAGAACTCCTAGAGAATTCTTTGTGGGTGACAGGGTGTTTTTGAGAGTGAAACCTAAAAAGAGTGCAATTAAATCAACCAAATTGGATCCTAGGTTCATAGGACCATTTGATATTGTGGAAAAGATAAGTCTTGTAGCCTACCGGATTGACTTACCGACTAACTTGTCAAAGATCCATAACACTTTTCATGTATCCCTACTTAGGAGATATATTGTTGATCCTGCTCATGCCTTAGATGTTTCTAATTTGCATATGGTAGATCCGATAACCTTTGAGGTGAAACCTATGAAGATCTTAGAATTTTGTTCCAAGACTACGAGGAAAAGAAATATTGATCAGTGCAAGGTCCAGTGGTACCAATATTCTAAAAAGAATTCCACTTGGGAAAAAGTGGAGGACATTAAAATACATTTTTCTTATTTATTTGCTAATGTTATTTGATGATGCTATGTAATAATACAGGTTGAACCATTTACTACTTATGAAAGTGGAAAACTATGCAAACCTTATGATGTAATGACTATTATGTAATATTGCAAGAAACATAAAGGACTATGTTTATTGTAAGAGGGGGAGAATTTCACGACCCACCTTGGAGGAACTTTATTAATATGCTATTTGTATAACTGGTTTGTAATACTTGATGTATTTGCTTTATATATTGGTTTCTATCAAAATAAAATGATGTTGCGTGCATGTATTGATTGCAAAAATAGGTATTCTCTTAAGTGGAAGACTGACCACCAAATATGGAAAAGGGAAATGATGACAAAGACAACTCATCAGGTAAAGCTCTTATCTCAACCATCACTAGTTACCTCCTTGAGGGCGGTGTACTTGAGTCTAACTCTAAAAAGTCCCACCCAATCAAAGGAAAAATGGTGATGGGAGATATTGAGCACATTCATAGAGTGCTTGTATGCCATTTATGTGAAATATAGTTGGTTGCATAACTAATTTGCATAAAGGAACTCTACCTTGGAAATGCATATTTATTGATGATTGACATTTTTAATTTTTTGAAATATATGTTTTATGCATATAATTTGAGCATTCTCTAGAGTAGATATTAATTGATTTGAGCATAATTATTTAATTTTATTGACCCCATTTTTGAAAAGAATTAGGTGGTTTGTCTTTTATGAACCTGTCCAAATATTATTGGACCAAAATATGAAAATACTACCTTATAAATTAAATATTACATCTTTCCTACACATGGAAACTTTGGGATGGTTGTACTAAGGGATGAGACTCTCCTCTTATATTTAATAGTCCTAGTACTTATTGCCCATACTCTCAATAGTATTAGTGCCCTTAGAGTGGGGGGACATAGGACATATAACCAACCTATACCTTATCTCTAGGGAATCTTTTTTGTATTAAAATATTATTATTCTGAAGAAACTTGCATGTGAAGGGAAAAGAAATAAAAGTAATAAAATAATGTAGAGCATCTCCCTATGGGAGGAAGAAAGTGTTATAAATAGCCATGGGAGGTTGAGAAAGGAGGGCATGCTATGTTTTTACAAATATTAGAAGGAAGCTATACTATGCTATCTTGGGAAGCTTAGAGAAATGCTAGAACGAGAGTTGAAGAAAGGCCTTCAGACTCATTGGATTTGGGGATTTGCTTAAATCTCATGTGTGAGAGGTTTCACTTATATTTTATTACTTGCACTCCGTATATTTCTTCTTTGTTGAAATGGTACTTGTGATGTGTTGTGTGATCTGCACGCGTTTCTTAACTAAAGGAGGATTCATATTAATATTTGTATGAATATTTATAAGCTAGATGCTATCTACTTTATAATGGATATTCTACCACTTGGATACTAAGCTTATGATATTAGCACATGTTTCTTTATAGAGATATGTGTACTGCTACTAGTTCTTTCCTCTTGGGTCAATTAGACACAAACCGTCTAGTGAAGTCTACATTATGTGGAGTTAAGAAACTATCGACCCTTATAAGGGATGTATACCCTATGATTACCAATAATGTCTATGAGTATGACTGCTAGTAAAGGAGACCTATGTGTGTATATATGGAAGAATGGTTTTATGTAATATAGATGAATGATTTACCATTTCATACTTGGTGGTTTCATTGTATGTAATATACATTAGGAAAATGTGTGTTGTATGTTTGCATAAGCATGGCTTGTTTGAAATGCATTTGGCATACTCTACATTTGAGTTTTCCTGATCCCTTACAAACTCATCTCTCTCACATCATGAAGATGCAATAAAACTAAAGGAGAACCAATCAAGCTTCAAAGATGGTTGTACTATTGTTCAGTTTTTATAAGCATGTTTTGAGATGTTCCTCAACGTAATTCTGAATGACTGAAGTGTTTGAGCCAAAATTTTTAATATTGATGTATTTCTCTACTTGATTTTGTATATTTTAGGGAAGTATGTTAATGAAGTAATCACATCAAATAGATGGTATATGATGTGTATGAAATTATCTTTTTAAAAGCTTGATAGCAATTGTAATTGAATGTTAATGATCATTTCTACAGATAGATATTACTTGTATGATTACTTATGGCAATGTATGTGCAAAATATATGGTGATATTTGATAGACCATAAGAACCATATCTTCTGAGTACAGTAGGGTATAGGGAAACTTATGAGTAACCTACATGACAATGGAAGCAATTTAAAGACTTAAATTTATGACATAAGACCCACCACCACCAAACTAACAACACCTTGATGATAATAAATTCTTATAATAATGCTTAAGATGGATAACCCAAATTATATGTATGTTTTTGTAATGAGTAATAGATTATTGGTTCCTCCTAAGACACTAGCCTTTATCGGCGGTATGGAGAAAGGAATTCCTTTGGTGAGGGATTGTTCTCCTAAATGGTTGATTAAACCAAGATGATGTCCCTTGCCGTGTGGCAATTGTATGGAGGGGACATAGCCATTGTATGCTATTATTCATCTACCATTATGGTATGGTAGGATGATGTCATAGGGGTTGGTGCTCCTACCCACAATTGGATTTAAATGAATTATAGAAGTTGGTGCTTCTATCTAATGAATCTATTGCAATTCAAACTATTTACTTCTGATGGGAAGATCTTGTCTTAGATCATTATTATAACTTTATCTTATCACAAGGTGGACATAGATGAACTTAGATTAAAAAAAAAATTAATAGACGTGTAGTGATAATTGGGTTTGTTACACCTCATCAATGGGGCAGTGTTTAGTTGCTTCAAAAGTATTTGTGGAATCAGATAGGGGAGTCTAATATCTTCATTCTTGTTTATCATTGTATTTGATTCCCTTGGGAAGGCCCTCAATGCAGTCTACACCTTTGGCACCATCTCTAGCATCAAAGCTTCCTCTAGCCGTCAACCAGTATCCCATCAATAGTTTGTGGATGATACCATCCTGGCTAACCATTCTAGTGTTCCTCAGGCTAGAGTGATCAAATCAATCTTAGGAACCTACGAGAAAGTTGTGGGCTATAAATTTTACTACCTTAATAGCAACATATTCTTCATTAATACTCTGAACCAAAGATAGCTAAAAATTACCAGTATCTTAGAATTTACCATTGCCAAATTCCTTGCGATCTATCTTGGCCTTCTTCTAATCCAATGGAGGCCATTGAAAAGCATGTGGAACAGTGTTATTTAGAGGAAAATTTAGAAGCTAGTTGGTTGAAAAGGAGCCCTCCTCAACAGTTTAGGTAAAGCGACCTTAGTTCAATATTATATCTAGAGCGTACCCATTTACTTCATCTCTCTATTTCAGGTTCCAATAGTAGTGTGCAACAAAATTGAGCAAATTCAAAAGCACTTTCTTTGGTTTGAAAAGAGGAATAAGTTCATATTCCCACTCATTGGTTGGGATAAATTCTACCTCCCTAAAACTAAAAGTGGATTGGAATTTAGGAAAAATTACAAAATTAACATGGCTATGATCTGTAAACAATGATTGAAAGTCATTTCCAATTCTCCTGTTCAATGGGTGGACATCATAAAAACAAATCTCAGGCAAGGTTCTTTACTTGATGAGTATCCCATTCCACACAACTCTGCTTTCTGGAATTTTATTTGTTAGGTTAGACACGTCTTACAAAAAGGTAGTAGGTGGAATCTCAGTGATGGGTCCCAAACAAAGTTCTATTTGGATCCTTGGTTTATCAATCAACATTTTGATTCTTGATTAGTCCTTAAACATATTTAAAATCATTTTTGATCAATTATTTGGAAGCAAGGTATGCAATTTCATCTCCTTTAAATTTGCTATGCCAAGATGAAAACCCTACCCTAGGATGTTGGCAATCCAAATCAAAGAGCTTCTAGCCAAATCATCGCTGACTTACTTCGTATTTAGATCACTCCAAGCTGCCCAACTCAAGATACTCCTTTATGGCAGCTTTGTGAGTTAGGTTTGTTTTTAGTCAAATATACTTATTCCACCATGGATGAGCCTATTAGTGATTTGTTTCCAGTCAAGAATATATGGTTAAAGAATCTCATACCCAAAGTTACCCACTTTTTTTGGCTAGTGGTATAGAACAGAATCCTCATGATCGATAATATCTTGACCCATGGCATGATTCTTTTGAATAGGTACTTTATTTTTCTGGCAGCTTGGGAGTCAGTTGACCACATCTTTATGAATTATCCATTCTCAAATAGGATTATATCCTCTCTGTTATATTTGGCTAACATTGCTTGGGTTTCCCACAACTCCATCATGGAACTTTATCTCCAGTGGCCCAACCATTTCCTTTCCACCTGCCTTAAGTTATTGTGGTACTTCACTTTATCCCATTTTTTTGGTAGGTGTGGCTTGAAAGTAACAATAGAGCCTTCCATGAAACCAGTAAGAACCTTGAATCTGTGTTCCATAGGATTACCTCCAAAGCTGCTAAAAATACTAACTTGAATCCTTATAATGATAGTTTTAAGTCCCAACCTGAGCTTCAGTTAGCCAAGTTCCTCAACTTATCCCTTAATCTAAATAGCCAACCCTGTCTTGAGGTGGATAGGTCCTTAGTGATTTGGATTCCTCCCCCTCCTAGATGGCTAAACCTAATTTTGATGGGGCTACCAAGGGTAATATTGGAAGGGCTAGCTATGGGGGAATTATTAGATATGAAAATGCCAAAATCATCCTAGCATTTGTAGAAAATTTGGGGGTACAATCAAACAATTTTGTGAAAGCCAAAGCCATTTTCCAAGGTGTCCAGGCTGCTATGGATTTCCATGTCTATAGCCTTGTCATTGAAGGTGACTCTCTAAATATGATAAATTAAATCAAAGATATTGCAAATCCCCCTAGAATATTACCCCTTTAATTCATGAGACCATCCTAAGTCTTCAAAACTTCAAAAAACTATCAATACAGTACGTGTATCGTGAAGACAACAAAGCTATTAACATCATGGTAAATTTTGGTTTGACACTAGATTCTCTTAGGATCAAAAGTGCAAATTTTCCTCAGTGTTTATTAGACACTTGTCATGATAATGATGTATCCACCTATACCTAATATATGTAAATACCGAGGTAGAGGCCATTATCCACCTGCATTGATAACTAGGCTTCACCATTTATGTTGGGGTAGAGCCCAATGTCCACCTGTCTTACTAATTGGGCTTCACCGTTTATGCTGGCGTAGATCATGATGTCCACTTATCTTGTTGATTGGGCTTCACCCTTTCCACTTGAGATATATGGGTGAGAATATTGAGACTCATCAGTCAAATAATCTAACCAAAATTCTTTGGGATCATGTTGCTCCTAATGTTTTTCATTGGTGAAATTGGAACTTCAAGTAGATGTATCTACCTGAGACCTGACGGAGTAAAATTTCCCACATGGGAATTAGTAGATATCATTGGAAATTTGGGTGTGGTTATCCACCCAATATTCATATAAGCCCGGGTGAATGCTATTGGAAAGGTGGAAAATTTGAAAAGGGAGGGATTGTGCATCAAACGAAGACATAGAAAATACATGGAGCAATGTGCAATGCCCATGTCTTTTTCACCTCGAATGAATGCTATGACATTTCTAATTTTGGCACTTCTATTAACTTGTGCCACCTAATTAATTATGTCTTCCTTTCCAACCAGGACTGCTAGTGTCACCTCCATGTGGATGGTAGATCGAGCCTTTATCAAACATGTATCCTCCTCTAGATGTGGTATTATTGTGAGAAATACTTTTATTGGTCCACACCCGCAAGCACTCGTCAACCCCCAAAATTATCCACTCTAAGTTATGCCACCAATCCCAAAGTATTTCGTCAGATTTTTAATCCTCCTTTCATATCTCATTGTTTGGCCAGTGCTTAGATGATGAACCTAAAAATTCTTAGGCATGGAAGGGCTCATGTGGTAAGGCTTTTCAATGTTGGGTCCTTCCATCAACAACCTAGATTGAGCACTAAGCCCAAGGGTGGCTACATGAACTTAGTTTGGTCCATGGTGGCCCATTTTTTAACTTGTAGAGTACTTAGCTTCATGGAAGTGGTGTACGAGTGTAATCAACAAGAGTGGGTTGGGTTGGTATGTGTTTTCTTATTTAGTATGAGCCTATATCTGTTGAGGAGAAGTCAATGGTATTTTTTGAGCCATAAAATCTACAACTCGAACTGATGGTGGAAGAGATAATGGGCCATGGTCTGCTATATTTTCTAAAGAAGTTTCAAGGACACAACCCAAAGCTTTCAAGGGAGTTTGTCCAGTCTTGGGACAATGAAACCATATCCCTTAGGAGACTCACTTTTGTAGTAATGATTGAATTATTGGCCGAAATCATGGAACTTACCAATGATGGGGAGATTATCCATAGAGACAAACACTCAATGACTAGGGAACTAATATTCTTATGGAAAAAATGAGAATTCCTCACCAAGAAGAACAATGACTTCATTCGGGAGGACCTCCCACCAACGTGGAACCATGCCCTGGTCCCAGTGATGCAGTATTTGATGATCGATGAGTCATCCTCTTCGTTGCAAAGTTTCCATATGGCATTTCTAAATTACCTAAAGGATGTCAAGCTAATCAATATCCCAGATTATCTATTTCAATCAATGGGAATTTCCATTGATAGTGTACGTAAGGGAAAATTAACTTACCCAAAACATTAGGGCTTACAACTAATAATATACAATTATATCAGTCAGAACCTGGACCAAAGAATTGTTGAAGCTAGCAACCCTATGGTGAACCCTAATCCTGAGCCCATTCTGGGTTCTCCCCTGGTGGTGATGGATTTTTTTCCTAATGGCTCATTTATCAATGTCAAAGCAAGAAATTTTGGTAGGGTGGATAGGTAGAGGCTAGTGTTGGGTTGCTCATCAATTCCCAGTAGGTGCTCATCTCAGGTTCAATCTTCCAATGAGAAAGGTAAAAACATACTTTCTTAAAATATTTTTGCAATTGACTTTGCTTCCCTTCCTCACAAACTACAAAAGATACTGGCTAGCTCATCGCTTGGTATGCCCTTTTTCCAGCCTATGGGTGATGCAGACTAGGTGACTGACCTAGATGACATTGTTTCTTTGGCTACGTCAATTCTGCTGAGGGAAGGTATGATCATTAATCAAATGAAGACCTAAAATGTGAGATAAATTGAGGAAGACACTCCCAAGGATGATGACGATGAGGATTACATCCTGAAGTGATGTAATATGGATGGCCTCTCTATGTTTCAGGGCTTCCCATTTTTTAGTTGTTGACTATTTTGTTTCTTCTTGTGTTTGCCTACAGGTGTTATCCTATTTTATTATTTGTAGTCTATTTTGAGGCCACCATGAATGGTCTTCCATTTTGGGTTTCTCTAGTTAGGGTTTGATCCCATTTGGGATCTCCCCTATTTGGCATGTAAAAGGTTTTGGGTCCCTTTCAAAACCCTTTATCAATAAAAAAAAAGGTTAAACATATTTTGTTAGATTTTTTAAAGGTTTGAAACTTTAGTCAATGTTATAAAATGGTAATTGAATATATGATTTATGGAAATAAAGGAAAACAATTTATTTTATAAATTAAAATAATGGGAATTTGATTTATGGAAATAAAAGAAAATAGTTTATTTTATGAATTAAAGTAATGGGACTTTGATTTATGAAAATAAAGGAAAATAGTTTATTTTATGAATTAAAGTAATGGGACTTTGATTTATGAAAATAAAGGACAATAGTTTATTTTATAAATTAAAGTATTGGGACTTTGATTTACGAAAAATGAAGGAAAATAGTGTATTTTATGAATTAAAGTAATGGGAGTTTGATTATGATGAATAAAGGTTGAAATATTTTGATTAAAGTAAAATTTGTGATCTAGTTGTACCTATTGAAATGACTCTCTATGGGAAAATGAGAGATGAAAATAGAATTTTTATGATATCAACTATGTAGTAGATGGTTAGATACTTTGATTGAAATTATATAGTTGTGATTTGGTAAAGTAAATAGTAGATACATTTAGAGGTATGTCTATCATAGAACCACGAGTTGTCCTGATCCTCTACTATCCTCAAATAAATGATGTAAATACAGGTAGGACCAGATATGTTAGATAAAACCTATGCATTGGTTTGATTTACTATTGAAATAATTTATTTATGTTCAATAGAAATTATGTTTGTAGGGAGTAATACCAAGATGAACATAGATGCATTACTTTATTCTTTTAGGAGTATGGATATTTTACCATACTTGGATATATGCAATAATTTATTGAATGAATGGGAAATGTATCTTTAAATTACTGTTTTGATTTATCTATGCTTTGTATTTATCTTCATCTTTTGTTTAATGGTTATCTTTATTTAAATGTTATTTGTTTTCTAAATACCTCATGTATGCTTTATGACTTTTATTCTTTGTTTGATTAAATAGATTAAGCTTCTTGACTACTTGCTAATCACAAAATAAACCTAGGAGATCGAGACCTCTTTGGGTGAACATAGAAAAGGGACCTAAGAGATTGAAACCTCTTAGGGTGAACATGGAAAGAACCTAAGAGATTAAGACCCTTTAGGGAGAATGCTAACTAGGTAAACTAAATTATTTTATCCGAGTTAAGACAACTCATCGTGGAGATGATATAGATAGCTTAAATTGCAGTACGCGTAGCATACCTACACGGATATACTTGTGTATGGTATGGTGATGGGTGTATACCTTCACCTATAAAAAAAAGGTGATAAGTTTAGATCATCAAGAATGATGACATGGATAAGCTTATTTGTGGTAACACATAATATGCCTACATAGATGCACTTATTAGGGTATTGGGTGAGATGTAACTCATTGAGAAAATTGGAAAACATAGTAAACCAAAACAATAGATAAACCTAATATCAGTTAGGGGTTTACGAATCCCTCTTCATTAAAAAAAAATTCTTGTGTTTTCTTTACTTTATTTAAATGAAATTAGAACTTTTGTTTAAATAATTATAAAACTTTATAAAAAATAGAACTTGTAATTTTTGAATTGAAAGACTACTCTTCCAAAGATATTTGATTGTGCTTGCTAGGGGAAGCTTCCCACTGATGTTGGGAAGAGAGCTTCATTAATGGTTAAGCTTCTCATTAAAAAAATGAATTTAGTATTATTTAAAATCTACTTCATTGTTGGATGAATGGGAGTGAAGTAAATATAGGTAGGTGAGTGTTAATGAGGGGGCTATTAGGAGGCTTAGGAATAAGGATACAAATCCCTTTTGTCTTAGGGGGAGGAGAAATAAAAGAGAATGGGGAGGTTGCAGTGAAGGGAGAGAGGGAGACCCTCAAAAACTTGATGAGGGAGGATGTTGTAAAAATTATCATTTGGTGAAGGGAAGGCACAATCAATCTACAAGAGCTATAGATTGGACACCAAAATTACTCACTTCTACTCTTGAACTTATTATGGTTGGATAAGTTGTTACTGCTTGGCTATGTTTGGAAGCTTTGCTATTTGCTATTTTTTTAGGTCCATGGATACCAATTTTCATTGTAACTTCCTCCACCTTTGAACCCAGTTTGTATATTTTCCATTGGCTACCCTTGAGGTTTCTTGCTCACAATGACAAGGGTTTACCCTTCCTTAAGATGTGTTCATCCATTGCTGTAACTGTATTCATGGCAGTTTTATATAGAACACCTAGTTTACTTGACACTTGAGATGATCACTACAACTGTTGAGTGCTACATGATTGGTGTCAAGTTTAGTTAGCCCTATTTGAAGCACCAACCTATCGATGATGCCTTTTAGAACCCTTTTTTTTTGTTAACTCCTTCTTTAAGCTCTCTTATGATGCTAGCCAGTTTGAGAGTGTTCCACGTGGGGTGATGGTTCATCCTTTACTCTTTGAGGCATGACTGTTATCCGTCCCTCATGTGATGTAGATTTATCCCTAGTCATTATCGAGGTACATTATACCAAGTTTTATCCTACCACCACCTGAGGACTGAATGCTTGCCCTATTGGTGTTATTTAAGTTGCCTCTCTTAGTAGGATGACCATTGGTAGGGACTACTATGCTCACCACATAGGCCATGACATCCCTGTCAGTTTCCTTGTTCAAACTGATTTGTGGGTTGACCACCATTTTTCCTTTAGATCCAACTGGTTTGGAAGCTGAAGTCTCCTCTTTTTGCCAATATCCATTCACCCTTAGGGAATGTCATGGGTTTGATAGTTTGGTTTTTGGGTGCTTTATTGGCTTCATGAAGAGAAGAAGGATCCCTGCTGGAATTAATTTAAGGGTTTAAGCTTTGAAATCGAGTGTCTATTGTTAAATAGGTTATGTAATTGTATGAACAAAATTAAATTTCTATAAATACTTTTGGGTAACCAGGGTTTGAGTTTATAAGAGTAAGGGTGGGGTATTTCTTTAAGCATAAATAATAATACCCATTTATATTTGTAAATCAAATAAATAACTTTAGTCAAAAGAGAGAAAGAAAATTTTGTTACATTAGTTAAAGGTGTGAAACTTTATTCAATGTAATAAAATAGTAATTGAATATTTAATTTACGGAAATAAAGGAAAATAATTTATTTTATGAATTAAAGTAAAGAAAAATAGTTTATTTTATAAATTAAAGTACTCGGACTTTGATTTATGGAAATAAAGGAAAATAGTTTATTTTATGAATTAAAGTAATGAGACTTTAATTTATGGAAATAAAGGAAAATAGTTTATTTTATAAATTAAAGTAATGGGACTTTGATTTATGAAAATAAAGGAAAATAGTTTATTTTATGAGTTAAAGTAATGCGACTTTGATTTACAAAAATAAAGGAAATTTTTTTTTTTATGAATTAAAGAAATGGGAATGTGATTTATGAAAATAAAGAAAAATAAGTTTATTTTATAAATTAAAGTAATGAGACTTTGATTTAAGGAAATAAAAGAAAATAGTTTATTTTATAAATTAAAGTAATGAGACTTTGATTTAAGGAAATAAAAGAAAATAGTTTATTTTATGAATTAAAGTAATAGAACATTGATTTACTGAAATAAATAAAAATAGTGTATTTAATGAATTAAAGTAATGGGACTTTGATTTATGGAAATAAAGGAAACTAAGTTTATTTTATAAATTAAAGTAATGGGACTTTGATTTATGAAAATAAAGGAAAATAGTTTATTTTATGAGTTAAAGTAATGGGATTTTGATTTACGAAAATAAAAGAAATAAATTTATTTTATAAATTAAAGTAATGAGACTTTGACTTATGGAAATAAATGAAAATAGTTTATTTTATGAATTAAAGTAATGGGAATTTGATTTATGAAAATAAAGGAAAATAGTTTATTTTATGAATAAAAGTAATGGGACTTTGATTTATAGAAATAAAGGAAAATAGTATATTTAATGAATTGAAGTAATGAGACTTTGATTTATGGAAATAAAGGAAATTGAGTTTATTTAATAAATTAAAGTAATGGGACTTTGATTTATTAAAATAAAGGAAAATAGTTTATTTTATGAGTTAAAGTAATGGGAATTTGATTTACTGAAATAAATGAAAATAGTTTTTTTTATGAATTAAAGTTATGGGAATTTGATTTATGGAAATAAAGGAAAATAAGTTTCTTTTATAAATTAAAGTAATGGGACTTTATTTTAAGAATTAAAG
This sequence comes from Wollemia nobilis, assembly GCA_028583015.1. Taxonomy (NCBI): domain Eukaryota; kingdom Viridiplantae; phylum Streptophyta; class Pinopsida; order Araucariales; family Araucariaceae; genus Wollemia; species Wollemia nobilis. Next base: position 29,780,416 of record JAQPPZ010015413.1, read on the forward strand.
TAATGGGACTTTTATTTATGGAAATAAAGGAAAATAGTGTATAGGGTATTTAAGGAAAATAATGTATTTAATGAATTAAAATAATGGGAATTGTATCACTCATCTTGCTGACCTTCACAATGCTCTTCACCTGTATTTTTTAGGAAGTCCTTTTTTGATGGTAAATGTAATGTTCCTAATGAAAACGTCAATGCTTCTATTTATCCTGGTGTTCTCGAGAATGATCCTCGCATTGCTATTAGCCGACACTTCCAATGGGAAAAATCAAGATGTTGGTGTAGAGCTTAAGGATGAAACCTAGTTGCTTCTGGATTGCCTGTTTTGGGTCCTGGTTTCATATTTTCTCTTGTTGTTCATGCTTGTTGTTGTGTTTAGTCGTTGGCTAAGGATATCCTCCTTTATATTTTGTATTAAGTATGGCCTCTTGAGGCTTGCTTTGTTGATCAGTTTGCTTCAAAACTATTGGATACATGGGCTATTAAAGCCATTTTGTAATCAGGTTTTGGGATTCCTTTTAAAACCCATTTTTAATATAAATATTTTAATCTATAAAAAAATTAAAGTAATGGGACATTGATTTATGAAAATAAAGGAAAATGCTTTATTTTATGAATTAGAGTAATGAGACTTTGATTTATGGAAATAAAGGAAAATAAGTTTATTTTATAAATTAAAGTAATGGGACTTTGATTATGATGAACAAAGTTTAAAATATTTTGATTAAAGTAAAACCTATGATATAGTTGTACCTGTTGAAATGACTCTTTATGGGCAAATGAGAGGTGAAAAAAGAAGGAATTTTTATGATATAAACTATGTAGTAAATGGTTAGATACTTTGATTGAATTTGTATAGTTGCAATTTCACAAAGTAAATAGTAGATGCATTTAGAGATATGTATATCATAGAACCGTGAGTTACCTTGATCCCCTACTATCCTCAAATAAACAATGGAAATACAAGTGGGACTAGAGATGTCAACTATAACCTATGCATTGGTTTGATTTACTATTGCAATGGTTTATTTATATTCAATAGAAATTATGTTTGTAGGGAGTAATCCCTAGATGAACATGGATGCAATACTTTATTCTTTTAGAAGTATGGATGTTTCACCATACTTGGATATATGCAATAATTTATTGAATGAATAGGAAATGTATCTTTAACTTACAATTTTAATTTATCTATGCTTTGTATCTTGATTTCTCTTTTGTTTAATAGATATTTTTATTTAAATGTTTTTTATTTCCTAAATACATCATGTATGCTTTATGAATTTTATTTTATTTGATTAAATAGATTAAGATTCTTGACTACTTGCTAACCACAAAATAAATCTAGGAAATCTAGACATCTTAGGGTGAATTTAGACAAGGGACCTAAGATATTGAAACCTATTAGGGTGAACATAGAAAGAACCTAAGGGATTAATACCCCTTAAGGAGAATGCTAACTAAGTAAACTAAATGATTTCATCTGAGTTAAGATAGCTCGTCATGAAGATGAGATGTATAACTTAACTTATAGTATAGCATACCTACATATATGGACTTGTGTATGGTATGATAATGGACGTATACCTTCAACCGTATGAAAGGTGATAATTTTAGTTCATCAAGAATGATGAGATGGATAACCTTATTTTTTGTAACACATAATATGCTTACACAAACATACTTGTGTAGGATATTGGGTGAGATGTAACTCATTGAGAAAGTTGGAAAACTTAGTAAACCAAAATAACAGATAAACCTAATTTCATTTGGAGGTTTACGAATCCCTCTCCAAAAAAAGAAATCTCTTTTATTTTCTTGTGTTTTCTTGTAGCTAGTTTAATTTTGGGGGGTCATTATAGAATTGCTATTGATGGGCCTTAGAGAATGGCAAAAGGATTTACAAAAAGGATAATAACTCTAGGAGAACTATTAGCAGTTTGAGGAGTACTCAAATTGCCTTTATTAACCTTGGGTCTCCTATATAGGAAAAAACTAAGAAACTCAATGTCATCCATAGATGACTTGTATCTAGTAATGATAACCTTTGGTTCTAGCTTTGACAATCAAGAATGAATAATATAATAAGAAAATTTAATTTTTTAGAGATGACCATCCTTCTACTGCCAATTCTATTGAGTATGCAAATGGCATATTTTCAAGGGCAAGTCGACACACTTGGAACATAATATATTCCCTCTGGAAATAAAAATTATTTTCCCCTAAGGTATGGGTATGCTAGGTTTTGGTCAATGTGGATAAACCCGAAGGTCGTTGATAGTTGTTCCTTGAAAGGATATTTAATGCTATGACTCAAAGAAATAAATTTCTAAGCACAATATTTTAAAATAAAATGCTTAATTATATACAAATAATTCCACTACATGGATATTACAACATATGTGAGATGAGCAAAATTGAAATTAAGTAAGAGAAAGATAAATTTTAAACCATGCCAATTGTAATTGCCCAATTCATATATATTGCACTCTTATTGTATTGTATATAACATCAATAATTCACTTGCAAATATATGATATTTTAAATTGCATGAAAATGATTATAATGCAAATATATGAAAGTTTCAATTGCAAATCAATAATCTATTTGTAAATATAAGAAATTTTTACTTGCACATCAATGATTTATTTGCAAATATATGAAATTGCATTGCAACGATTCATTAGCAAAAAATGAGATTTTAAGTTGCATAGCAATGTTTCACTTACAAATATATGAAATTTTTAATTGCACATCAATGATTCATTTGCAAATTTATAAACTTTTGAATTGCACATCAATGATTTATTCGAAAACATATGACATTTTTTTATTGCACGACAATGATTTATTTGCAAATATATGTGATTATAAATTGTGCAACAATGTTTACTTACAAATAGTTAAAATTTTCAATTGCATATCAATGATTCATTTGCAAATATACGAGAGATTAAATTGCATAACAATGTTTTACTTGCAAATATACAAACCTTTTAAGTATGCTTCAATGATTCATTACAAAAATATAAAATTTTGAGTTGCACATCAATGATTTATTTGTAAATATATGAAGTTTTGTAATTGTATGGCAATGATTTATTTATAAATATATGAAATTTTAAATTGTGTAGCAATATTTCACTTATAAATATATGAAATTTTCAATTTCATATCAATGAATCATTTGCAAATATATGAAATTTTTAATTACCCATCAATGATTCATTTGTAAAAGTTAAAATTTTAATGAACGCAAAATTTGTAAATATAAAAAAAATTACATCTCAATGATTCATTTGCAAATATATGAGATTTTATCCATGTGTTGTGGTCTACCGGAAAGGATGCCACTTGCATTATAGGTGATGTGATCTGGGTTCAATACCCACGACGGATGTGTATAAGAAGTATTTACTCAAAAAATATGTATATATATATGAGATCTGCACAATAATGTTTCACTTAAAATATACGAAATTGTTAATTGCACATTAATGTTTCGTTCGCAAATATTTGAAAGTTTTACTTGAACATCAATGATTCATTTTTAAATATATGAAATTTTAAATTGCACAACAATGATTAATTTGCAAATATTCATTATTTTAAATTGCATAGCAGATTTTTTTTAAGCTTTAAACATAAATTAACCTATTTCTAATTTAATCAAGATTTAAAAAAACAAACATTTAAGGGTAAAAGAAAGAAAAATAAACAAGGCTATAATGCTCTAGTATTCAATTCCAATTCGATAAAGCGACAATTCTTGTGGTTTTTTTACTTTATTTAAATGAAAATAGAACTTTTGTTTAATAATTATAAAACTTTATAAAAAAGAGAACTTGTAATATTTGATTCGAAAGACTGTTCTTTCAAAGATATTTGATTGTGCTTGTAAGGGGAAGCTTCCCACCAATGTTGGGAAGAGAGTTTCATTAATGGTGAAGCTTATCATTAAAAAAATGAATTTAGTATTAGTTAAAATCTACTTGACCGTTGGACGGATTGGAGTGAAGTAAATATGGGTAGGTGAGTGTTAATGAGGGGGATATTAGGAGTCTTAGGAATAAGGATATGGATTCCTTTTGTCTTAGAGGGAGGATAAAGAAAATAGAATGGGGAATTATCATTTGGTGAAGGGAAGACACAGTCAATATGCAAGAGCTACAAGTTGAAAACCAAACTTACTTCTACTCTTGAACTTATTGTGGTTGGATAAGTTGTTCCTACTTGGCTATGTTTGGAAGCCTTGCTATTTGTTATTTTTTTGGGTCCATGGATACCTATTTTCACTGTAACTTCCTCTACCTTTGAACCCAATTTGTATATTTTCCATTGGCTACCCTTGAGGTTTATTTCTCACAATCACAAAGGTTTACCCTTCCCTTAAGATGTTTTCATCCATGGTTGTAACTGTATTCATGGCAGTTTTATGTAGAGCACCTAGTTTACTCGATGCATGAGATGATCACTACAATTGTTGAATACTACATGATTGTTGTCAAGTTTAGTTAGACCTATTTGAAGCACTAACCTATCGATGATGCCTTGTAGAACCCTTGTTTTTGGTTAAATACTTCTTTAAGCTCTCTTATGATGTTATCCAAATTGAGAGTGTTCTAGGTGGGGTGATGGTTCATCATTTTCTCTTTGAGGCATGACTGTTATCCATCCTTCACGTGATGTAGATTTCTCCCTAGTCATTATCGAGGTATGTCATACCAAGTTTTATCCTACCACCACTCGAGGATTGAATGCTTGCCTTGTGGTGTTGTTTAAGTTGGTTCTCTTAGTAGGATGACCATTGGGAGGGACTACTATGCTCACCACGTAGGCCGTGACATCCCTGTCAATTTCCTAATTTAGACAGATTTGTGAGTTTACCACCCTTTTTTCTTTAGACCCATCTGGTTTAGAAGCTAAAGTCTCCTCTTTTTACCAATCTCCATTCACCCTTAGGAAAGGTCGTGGGTTTGGTAGTTTGGTTGTTGGGTGCTTTGTTGGCTTCATGAAGAGAATAACGATCCCTGTTGGAATTAATTTGAGGGTTTAAGATTTGAAATTGAGTGTTTATTGATAAATAGGTTATGTAATTGTATGAACTAAATGAAATTTCTATAAATACTTTTGGGTGACCAGGGTTTGGTATTTTTTTAAGCATAAAGAATAAAACCCATTTACATTTGTAAATCAAATAAACAACTTTAGTCAAAAGAGAGAAAGAATATTTTGTTAAATTAGTTAAAGGTGTGAAACTTTATTCAATGTGATAAAATGGTAATTGAATATTTGATTTATGGGAATAAAGGAAAATAATTTATTTTATGAATTAAAGTAAAGAAAAATAGTTTATTTTATAAATTAAAGTACTAGGACTTTGAATTACGGAAATAAAATAAAAAAATAGTATATTTTATGAATTAAAGTAATGAGACTTTGATTTTTGGAAATAAAGGAAACTAAATTTATTTTGTAAATTAAAGTAATGAGACTTTAATATATGAAAATAAAGAAAAATAGTTTATTTTATGAGTTAAAGTAATGTGACTTTGATTTACGGAAATAAAGGAAAATAGTTTCTTTTATGAATTAAAGTAATGAGAATTTACTTTATGGAAATAAAAGAAAATAAGTTTATTTTTTAAATTAAATTAATGAGACTTTGATTTATGGAAATAAATGAAAATAGTTTAATTTATGAATTAAAGTAATGGGACTTTGACTTACAGAAATAAAGAAAAATAGTGTATTTAATGAATTAAAGTAATAACACCTTGATTTATGGAAATAAAGGAAACTAAGTTTATTTTATAAATTAAAGTAATGGGACTTTGATTTATGAAAATAAAGGAAAATAGTTTATTTTATGAGTTAAAGTAATGGGACTTTGATTTACAGAAATAAATAAAAATAGTTCTTTTTTTTTATGAATTAAAGTAATGGGAATTTGATTTATGGAAATAAAGGAAAATAAGTTTATTTTATAAATTTAAGTAATGAGACTTTTATTTATGCAAATAAATATAAATAGTTTATTTTATGAATTAAAGTAATGATACTTTGATTTGTTGGAAATGATAACGGTTAATTGTTGGAAATGACAACGGTTAATTGTTGGAAATGACAACAACGGTGTATGGTTACGGTGGAGGACGTGGATAGTTATCCACAGTTGTATTTGTGTCTTTTATTAAATATAACATTGTAAATATTGGTTGCTTTCGGTTGCATGATGTATTATTTAATAATTGTAATAATACAAGGAAAGTAGTTCTCCCGCATTCGGTGTGTGTTCTAGCTTTGTTGTTTTGTTTTTGTTTCTCTCTGAATACCGTGTTGTATTTGTTCTATTTTCTCTTGATCTGTAAACTGTCTTCAGTTTGTGTGTGTCTTTGTGACTGGCTAGAGTTAACAAGTGGTATCAGAGCTGCTTCAAGAAACCTTGGACTTTGATCTTGGGGCAGGGATTTGTCAGTGTGTAGTCTGTGTTTTGTGGAAGAGCCAGCATGGAGAAGTCTACAATTGAGAAATTCAGAGGCCAAAATTTTAACATGTGGAAATGGAAGATGGAATATCTTCTGGTTGAGAGAGAACTCAGGGAGGCAATCCAACATGATCAGAAGCCCACTGCCATCACTCAGGAGGACTGGGACAAGAAGAATGAGAAGGCAATGGCTCTCATTGGTTTGAATCTTGGAGATTCGGTGTTGTCCAATGTTCTCACTGCCAAGACAGCCAAAGACATGTGGGACAAGCTTGGACAACTGTATGAGTCCAAGTCCATGATGAATCTGATTTTGTTGAGGAAGAAATTGTATGGGTTGAAGATGGCAGATGGTGGGAATGTGGTTGAGCACCTTAATACTTTCAACACCCTCATAAATCAGTTGGCATCAGCGGGTGATAACATCAAATATGAGGAGCAGTGTATTTGTCTATTGTGCAGTCTTCCTGATTCATGGGATAATCTGATTATTGCAATCAGTGGGAGCACAAAAATACCTGACCTTAAGATGGACAATATTGTGGGGCAGCTCTTGCAAGAAGAGTTGAGAAGGAAGACTGTTGAACCCACAAAGAATGTTGAAGCATTGTCTGTGAGAGGGAGGAGTAGAGAACGCAAAAGCAATGAGAAGCCACATGGCAAAGGCCATAGGTCAAAATCGAGGAAAGGCTGGAAGCAAGAAGTTGAGTGCTGGAAATGTCATAAAAAAGGACACATCAAAAGGGAGTGCAAAGAAGAATCTCAAAAAGATAATGAGGGCATCTCTACCATAGCTGCTGCTGAAGAAGGTGTGGTAGGTCTTGCTGCAGGCTTGACTATTGATGTTCAAGATGAGTCATGGTTGATTGACTCAGGTGCTTCGTTTCATATGACATCTCACCGAGATTGGTTTGAGACCTATCATGAGGGTCATTATGAGAAGGTATTTCTTGGAGATAGCTATCACTATGATGTGATAGGCAAAGGCACAGTGAGAGTCAAGACAAAGGATGGTAGATTGTTGACCATCACTAATGTTAGTCATGTTCCTGGACTAACACGAAATTTACTCTCGGTAAGCCAATTTTTAGATGATGGATTTCATACTGTCTTTAATAGAAATAGCTGCAAGGTGATGAATGGTGAGATGGTGTTGATTCAAGGGATCAGAAAAGGGTCTCTCTATGATTTAGATGCAGAACCAGTGAGTTTTGCAGGTGCAACAACAAGTAAAAACTCTTCAAAAATGATGCTATGGCATAAGATATTGGTGCATGTAGGTGAGCGAAGCCTGAAGGAGATGTGCTCCAAACAGCTGGTACGTGGTTTGGAAGGTATGAAACTTGATTCATTAGATTTTTGTGAGTCATGTGTTATGGGAAAACAAAAGAAAGTGTCTTTTTCATCAAGTACATATAGGAGTGAAGATGTTTTAGAATTGGTACACTCAGATATTTGTGGACCAATGGAAGTGCCTTCTTTAATAGGGTCCAAATATTTTATAACTTTCATTGATGATTTCTCTCGAAAGTCATGGGTGTTTTTTATGAAAAAGAAAGATGAAGCCCTGGAGAAGTTTAAGACCTTTGTTGCTGAAGTAGAGAGACAAAGCGGTAAAAAGGTCAAGGCACTGAGAACAGATAATGGAGGTGAGTATTGCTCAGGTGAATTTGATGCTTTCTACAGGATGCATGGAATTGCAAGGCAAAAGACCACACCATATACGCCTCAACAGAATGGTGTGGCTGAGAGGTTGAATAGGACTCTCATGGAGAAAGCATGAAGTATGTTGGAAGATGCATCTTTGGACAAACATTTTTGGGCTGAGGCAGTTCATACTGCCAATTATGTGAACAATTTGTCTTCAAGTTCAGTTTTGGGAGGAGTGACTCCACAGGAAAAGTGGAGCGGTAAGAAACCCACTGTTGAACATCTACGGGTGTTCGGTTGCGAAGCCTATATGCATGTGCCCAAAGAAAAATGATAGAAGTTGGATACCAAATCAGTTAAGTGCATTTTCATGGGTTACAAGGAAGGGGTGAAAGGTTACAGACTATTCATTCCATCAGAAAATCGCCACACAGTGAGCTGCGATGTAATTTTCATGGAGAATGTAGCAGGAGACATTAAGGATGGTGGCAAATTGTCTACTGACCATGAACCTTTACTCGGTCATATTCCTCCTTACAATGCTATGCAGGACAACCAACGAATGTCTACACAACAGCAGTCTACGCCCCAATCTGGCAGTCATAGAACCACACAGTCACGCATTCAGCCTAGTCCATTATCCTCAAACCATGATGAAGGTCAACAACAGGGTGTCACAAATGATGAAGAAGTTCTAAGCCCACGTGGCCAACAGGGAGTCGAAGACCAGGAAGCAGGGCTGCATGAGGTAGTAGGGTCGCATGATCCTCAAGAAATTATGGGTGAAATAATAGGCCCGAGTGCCCAGGGAACAACGCATGATATTGAAGAAATTTTTCATGAAGATGTGCAGGGCAATGAAGTCGATCAACAACCAAGGAGAAGTCAGCGCCAAAGGAGAGTTCCTGACAGATTCGGGTATAATCCGAGTGACTTCAAGTACTCAACACTGATAGCTCTGTGTGATGAACCTATTAGTGTGAAGGAGGCTTTGAGTGGTAGTGAGGCTAAGGAATGGAGGATGGCAATGCAAGAGGAGATAGAATCCCTCAAGTGTAATCAGACATGGGATTTGCATCCTAGACCAAAAAGGAGAAATTTGGTTGGGTGTAAATGGATTTTTAAGAAAAAATATAATCCAGATGGTACAGTGGAGCGGTATAAGGCAAGATTAGTTGCCAAGGGATATACATAGACTGAAGGAGTTGATTACACAGAAACGTTCTCACCAGTAGCAAAAATAGCTTCAATTAGGTTGTTGTTGGCAATAGCAACAACAAACGATTGGGAAGTGGAACAAATGGATGTGAAGACTACATTTCTTCATGGTGAGTTAAAGGAGGAAATATTCATGGAGCAGCCAGAGGGGTTTGAAATCAGTGGGAGTGATCTGGTTTGCAAACTCAAGAAGTCCATCTATGGACTGAAACAATCACCGAGAGAATGGTACAAGAAGTTTGATCAATATGTGATTAGACTTGGATTTGTAAGAAGTAATGTTGACCATTGCATTTACTATTTGAAGGATTCAGATAGATTTGTCATTCTTGCACTGTATGTTGATGATATACTTCTTCTTAGCAATTCTCAACAATCGGTTCAAAAGGTGAAGGCTAAGTTGTCAAAGGAGTTCAGCATGAAGGACTTGGGACCACTTCACTACTTTCTTGGCATTGAGGTCAAGAGAGACCGAGCACAGAGAAAGTTGTGGATCAGTCAGAAGAAATATGTGGCTGATGTATTGAAACAGTTTGGGATGGAGAAGTGTAAACCAGTGAGCACTCCATTTGCATTGGGTACAACATTGTCAATGGATCAATGCCCAAAGACAACAGTTGAGAAGGAGAAAATGGCAAAAGTGCCATATGCAAGTGCAGTTGGCAAGTTGATGTACGCTATGGTGTGTACACGGTTGGACTTGGCTCATGCAGTAGGAATGGTAAGTCGGTTCATGTCTAATCCAGGATGGCAACATTGGACAGTTGTGAAGAGAATTTTATGATATCTTCAATCAACAAAGGATGTTGGGATATGTTATGGGGCTGCAGGTGATAGTCAGGTAATAGGTTATGTTGATGCGGATTTTGTAGGAGATGTGGATGGTGGAAAGTCCACAAGTGCATATGTGTTTGAACTTGTTGGGGGAGCTGTTAGTTGGAGAAGCAAGAAACAAGATGTTGTTGCTCAATCAACAACGGAAGCTGAATATATTGCAGCAAGTAGAGGCTTGCAAGGAAGCAGTATGGCTCAAACAATTGTGTTCAGATGTTGGTGTGCAACAGGATTCAATTTCATTGTGGTGTGACAACAAGAGTGCAATTGATCTTGCTGTCAATCCCAAATTCCACAACAGGACCAAGCACATCAGGGTACGATTTCACTTCATCAGAGAAATAATTGAGGAAGGTGAAATAAAACTGAAGAAGGTGAAGACTGAGCTGAACACAGCTGATGCTTTGACAAAAGCAGTGAGTTCCCAGAAGTTCAAATGGTGTCAAGAACACAGTGGCATAAGTATTGTGCCACCGTAGTTGTCAAGTGGGAGATTGTTGGAAATGATAACGGTTAATTGTTGGAAATGACAACGGTTAATTGTTGGAAATGACAACAATGGTGTATGGTTACGGTGGAGGACGTGGATAGTTATCCACAGTTGTATTTGTGTCTTTTATTAAATATAACGTTGTAAATATTGGTTGCTTTCGGTTGCATGATGTATTATTTAATAATTGTAATAATACAAGGAAAGTAGTTCTCCCGCATTTGGTGTGTGTTCTAGCTTTGTTGTTTTGTTTTTGTTTCTCTCTGAATACCGTGTTGTATTTGTTCTATTTTCTCTTGATCTGTAAACTGTCTTCAGTTTGTGTGTCTTTGTGACTGGCTAGAGTTAACATGATTTATGAAAATAAAGGAAAATAGTTTATTTTATGAATTAAAGTAATGGGACTTTGATTTACAGAAATAAAGGAAAATATTGTATTTAATGAATTAAAGTAATGAGACTTTGATTTATAAAAATAAATGAAAATGAGTTTTTTTTATAACTTAAAGTAATGGGACTTTGATTTATGAAAATAAAGGAAAGTAGTTTATTTTATGAGTTAAAGTAATGGGACCTTGATTTACGGAAATAAAGGAAAATAGTTTTTTTTTTTAATTAAAGTAATGGAAATTTGATTTATGGAAATAAAGGAAAATAAGTTTCTTTTATAAATTAAAGTAATTGGACTTTGATTTATCGAAATAAATGAAAATAGTTTATTTTATGAATTAAAGTAATGAGACTTTGGTTTACAAAAATAAAGGAAAATAATTTATTTAATGAGTTAAAGTAATGGGACTTTGATTTATGGAAATAAAGGAAACTAAGTTTATTTTATAAATTAAAGTAATGGGACTTTGATTTATGAAAATAAAAGAAAATAGTTTATTTTATGAGTTAAAGTAATGGGATTTTGATTTATAGAAATAAAAGAACATAAATTTATTTTATAAATTAAAGTAATGGAAATTTGATTTATGGAAATAAAGGAAAATAAGATTATTATATAAATTAAAGTAATGGGACTTTGATTTATGCAAATAAATAAAAATAGTTTATTCTATGAATTAAAGTAATGAGACTTTGATTTATGAAAATAAAGGAAAATAGTTTATTTTATGAATTAAAGTAATGGAACTTTGATTTATAGAAATAAAGGAAAATTGTGTATTTAATGAATTAAAGTAACGAGATTTTGATTTATGAAAATAAAAGAAACTGAATTTATTTTATAAATTAAAGTAATGAGACTTTGATTTATGAAAATAAAGGAAAATAGTTTATTTTACGAGTTAAAGTAATGGGACTTTGATTTACGGAAATAAAGGAAAATAGTTTTTTTTTATGAATTAAAGTAATGGGAATTTGATTTATGGAAATAAAGGAAAATAAGTTTATTTTATAAATTAAAGTAATGGGACTTTGATTTATGGAAAAAAATGAAAATAGTTTATTTTATGAATTAAAGTAATGGGACTTTGGTTTACATAAATAAAGGAAAGTAGTGTATTTAATGAATTAAAGTAATGGGACTTTGATTTATGAAAATAAAGAAAAATGGTTTATTTTATGAATTAGAGTAATGAGACTTTGATTTATGGAAATAAATAAAAATAAGTTTATTTTATAAATTAAATTAATGGGACTTTGATTATGATGAATAAAGTTTAAAATATTTTGATTAAAGTAAAATCTATGATATAGTTGTACCTATTGAAATGACTCTCTGTGGGCAAATGAGAGATTAAAAAAATTAATTTTTATGATATCAACTATGCAGTAAATGGTTAGATATTTTGATTGAATTTGTATAGTTGCAATTTGTTGAAGTAAATAGTAGATGCATTTAGAGGTATGTCTATCATAGAACCATGAGTTGTCCTCATCCCCTACTATCCTCAAATAAATGATGGAAAGACAAGTAGGACCAGAGATGTCAGCGGGAACCTATGCATTGGTTTCATTTACTATTGCTATGGTTTATTTATATTCAATAGAAATTATGTTTATAGGGAGTAATCCCTAGATGAACATGGATGCATTACTTTATTCTTTCATGAGTATGGATGTTTTACCATACTTGGATATATGCAATAATTTATTGAATGAATAGAAAGTGTCTTTAACTTACAATTTTGATTTATCTATGATTTTTATCTAGATTGCTCTTTTGTTTAATGGTTATCTTTATTTAAACATTATTTATTTCCTAAATACCTCATGTATGCTTTATGCATTTTATTTTATTTTATTAAATATATTAAGCTTCTTGACAACTTGCTAACCACAAAAGAAATCTAGGAAATCTAGACATCTTAGAGTAAACGTAGAAAAGGGATCTAAGGGATTGAAACCTCTTAGGGTGAACATGGAAAGAACCTAAGGGATTAATACCCCTTAGGGAGAATGCTAACTAAGTAAACTAAATGAGTTCATTTGAGTTAAGATAGCTTGATGGGGGGTCAAAAATCACCACCTACCAAATCCGAATTTTCACACAGAAAATTTCATGCAGTCTTTACAAGCAACATAAACCCAATGTTATTAATTAAACTTGCAAAGGTTACAATACAGCCCGCAGGCTTTACACGACTGGCTCACAGGCCCAGATCTCTAACTCTAGAATGAAAATGCATTCACGAGCCGGCAAACTACCCTTGGCTTCCTCAACTCGATTGCGTGAGTTTGTTTTTTGCAGTTCTTTCAATACTGCAATCTCTATTTTCCAACCTCCCTAAGCTATTACATTACTAGGTTTTTATAGAGGTCCCGTCCCTCTCAGTTATCATTACAAAAAATGTGGATCTCATAACCGCTGCATGCTTCCACTCTGCATGACCTCTGTTACTGCCGGCTAACTCCTGTTCACTGTCAGGTTACCATGCACGACTCTTCGTTTTCATTCCTCCACTGGTCGTTGTCGTCTTCCCCCGTCGCTTCGCTTGCTTCCTCTACATTTCATGCTGCCACGTGTCCCTGTAACGGCCTCTACATTCGCCTGCTCTTCTCACGTCATGGGCCACATGTCATTCTGTAGTAGTTCCTAAAAATTTTGTCGCCTGACCTCTGTCGCCTTCTACCTCCAGCCGCACTATGACAGGTGTCGTGATATCGCGACATGTCATGATATCGCGACATTTTTTTCTTCCCGCCCCTTCTCTTCTTTTCTGGTCGTGATATCGTGACATGTCACGATATCGTGACATTTCTCTCCTTCTTCCCTCTCTTCCACTTCAGGTCATGAAATCGTGACATGTCGCGATTTCGTGACATCTTCCCTTCCAGCTTCCTTTCGCTCCTACGGGTCATGATTTCGTGACATGTCATGAAATCATGACATCCTCTCGTTCTGCCTTCTCCTTCCTCTTCGTGTCGTGAAATCATGACATGTTGTGATTTCACTACATCTTCTTCCATTTGTGCCTTCTTGATCTTCTGGGTCACGATTTCGTGACATGTCACAAAATCACGACGTATTTTCCCTCCACACTCGACTCTTGCCTTCGAGTCACGATTTCGTGACACGTCATGAAATCGTGACGTATTTGCCTTCCGTACTTATCTTCTACCTTTGGGTCACGAAATCGCGACAGCTTTTCCTCTTGGCGCCGATTCTCCAAAAGTGTCACGATATCGCGACGACTTTGCCCCTTGGTGCCTTTTCTCCAAAAGTGTCACGATATCACAACAGCTTTGCCCCTTAGCACATTTTCTCCAAAAGTGTCACGATTTTGTGACAGCTTTGCCCCTTGGCTTCTTCGCTTGCCCGCTGGTCACGAAAATGCGACATGTCACGATTTCGCGACACCTTTGCCTGCAGCCTCCTTCTTCCTGTTTGGGTTGCGATTTCATGACATGTCACGAAATCATGACATTTTCCGCCTGCTACCTCCATTCTCTGCTTTTGGTCATGATTTTGCAACATGTCATGAAATCGTGACATTTTTGGCCCGTGCCTTCTCTCTCCTCGTCGTGTCGTGATATCGTGACACTTTTTCTATCGCGATATCACGACAGGTTTTCATCCTTGCCCTCTTGGCCTGTTTTTATCATGATTTCGTGACATGTCACAAAATCATGACATTTTTCTTCCTTAGCCATTTTTGCCGAAGTGGCCCTTCTGCCTTCTGATGCCTCTACTGTAGGTGCTACTGGATGCTCCTGCATTAGACACCCGGGGTTGGTGGAGAAGTGATCCTCACTTCTGCACTGTCTGGCTACTGACTCCTACAGCATTTCCAGACCTTTCTCTGCCTCAGCAGACTGCTCCAACCCCTCCTCATGGTTCACATTACTTCTGTCTTCTTCTAGACAGATTTTCCCACTGCTGCATACTTCTTCTGCAGCCTGCTTGCACTCCTCTTTGTCTATAGACTTTAATGGCTTCAACTTTCGAAGCACTCCATCTTCTCTCTTTCTCTGTTTTTCCTCACACTGTCTACGTAGCTCCCTTTGCAGGGCTTTCACTTGCCTCTGCAAATCTCTCTTGAGCAGTTCTTCCTGCATGGCTTGCACTTGCTTCTACAGCGCCTTGAACTCTTTCATCGTCATCATTTTTTTCTCTTATGCAGAAAAAAAAAATCATGCGATCACACTCCACGGATTCCAAACTTTCCTCTCAGCACCCTCCCACAGATCCTGGTGCAACTGCCTCACGTTCGATGAATCTGCTGTGCACTCAGAATCACTAGCTCTGATACCACTGATGGGGGGTTGAAAATCACCACCTACCAAATTTGAATTTTCACACAAAAAATTTCACGCAGTCTTTACAAGCAACATAAACCCAATGTTATTAATTAAACTTGCAAAGGTTACAATACATCTCGCAGGCTTTACACGACTGGCTCACAGGCCCAGATCTTTAAATCTTGAAAGAAAATGCATTCACGAGCTGGAAAACTACCCTCGGCTTCCTCAACTCGACTGTGCGAGTTTGTTTTCTGTAGTTCTTTCAATACTGCAATCTCTATTTTCCAACCTCCCTAACCTATTACATTACTAGGTTTTTATAGAGGTCCCGTCCCTCTCAGTTATCAGTACAGAAAATGTGGATCTCATAACCACTGCATGCTTCCACTCTGCACAGCCTCTATTACTACCGGCTAACTCCTGTTCACTATCAGGTTACCGTGCATGACCCTTCATTTTCATTCCTCCACTGGTCATTGTCATCTTCCCCCACTGCTTCACTTGTTTCCTATGCATTTCGTGCTGCCACGTGTCCCTATAACGGCCTCTGCATCCGCCTACTCTTCTCGCATCATGGGCCACGTGTCATTCTGTAATAGTTCCTAAAAATTTTGTTGCCTGATCTCTGTCGCCTTCTACCTCTAGCCGCACTGTGACAGGTGTCGTGATATCGTGACATGTCACGATATCGCAACGTCTTTTCTTCCTGCCTCTTCTCTTCTTTTTTGGTCACGATATCGTGACATGTCGCAATATTGTGACATTTCTCTCCTTCTTCCCTCTGTTCCACTTTAGGTCATGAAATCGTGACATCTTCCCTTCCAGCTTCCTTTTGCTCTTGCAGGTCATGATTTTATGAAATGTCATGAAATCGCAACATCCTCTCGTTCTGCCTTCTCCTTCCTCTTCATGTCGCGAAATCATGACATGTCATGATTTCGCTACATCTTCTTCCCTCTGTGCCTTCTCGCTCTTTTGGGTCACGATTTCGTGACATGTCGCGAAACCTCGACGTCTTTGCCCTCCGCACTCGACTCCTGCCTTCGGGTTGCAATTTCGTGACACGTCATGAAATCGCAATGTCTTTGCCTTTCGTACTTGTCTTCTGCCTTTGGGTCGTGAAATCGTGACATGTCACGATTTCGCGACAGCTTTTCCTCTTGGCACCGATTCTCCAAAAGTGTCGCGATATCGCGATGACTTTGCCCCTTGGTGCCTTTTCTCCAAAAGTGTCGCGATATCACGACAGCTTTGCCCCTTAGCACCTTTTCTCCAAAAGTGTCATGATTTCATGACAGCTTTGCCCCTTGGCTTCTTCGCTTGCCCGCTGGTCGCAAAAATGTGACATGTCATGATTTCGCAACACCTTTGCCTACAGCATCCTTCTTCCTGTTTGGGTCACGATTTCATGACATGTCACAAAATCGTGACATTTTTTGCCTGCTGCCTCCATTCTCCGCTTCTGGTCACTATTTCGTGACATGTCACGAAATCGCAACATTTTTGGCCCGCGCCTTCTCTCTCCTTATCGTTTTGTGATATCGCGACAGGTTTTCGTCCTCGCCCTTTTGGCCTGTTTTTGTCACGATTTCACGACATGTCACGAAATCATGACATTTTTCTTTCTTAGCCATTTCTACTGAAGTGGCCCTCCTGCATTCTGATGCCTCTACTACAGGTGCTGCTGGATGCTCCTGCATCATAGCTCATCATGAAGATGACATGTATAGCTTAACTTGTAGTATGCATAGCATACCTACATAGATGGACTTGTGTATGGTATGATAATGGGCATATACCTTCAACTGTACGAAAGATGATAAGTTTAGCTCATCAAGAATGATGATATAGATGAGCTTATTTTTGGTAACACATAATACGCTTTCACAAACATACTTGTGTAGGGTATTGGGTGGGATGTAACTCATTGAGAAAGTTGGAAAAATTAGTAAACCAAAATAATAGATAAACCTAATTCTAGTTGGAGGCTTATGAATCTCTCTCCAAAAAACTATTTCTTTTCTTTTCTTGTGTTTTCTTGTAGCTAGTTTAATTTTGGGGGGTAATTATAGAACTTCTATTGGTGGGTCTTAGAGAATGGCAAAAGGATTTACAAAGGGGATAATAACTCTAGGAGAACTATTAGCAGTTTGAGGAGTACTCAATTTACCTTTATTAACCATGGGTCTCCTATATAGGTAAACACTAAGAAACTCAATGCCACCCATAGATGACTTGTATCTAGTAATGATAACCTTTGGTTCTAGCTTTGACAATCAAGAACGAATAATATACCAAGAAAATTTAATTTGTAGGGTTGATCGTCCTTCTAGTGTCAATTCTATTGAGCATGCAAATGACATATTTTCGAGGGCAAGACAACATACTTGGAACGTAATATATTCCCTCTTGAAAGAAAAAATATTTTCCCCCAAGGTATGGGTATGCTAGGTTTTGGTCAATGTGGATAAACCCAAAGGTCGTTGATAGTTGTTCCTTGAAGGGATCTTTAATGGTATGACTCAAAGAAATAAATTTCTAAGCACAATATTTTAAAATCAAATGTTTAATTATCTAAATGTAATTCTACTAGATGGATATTACAACATATGTGAGATGAGAAAAATTGAAATTAAGCAAGAGAAAGATAAATTTTAAACCATGCCAATTGTAATTTCCCAATCCATATATATTGCACTCTTATTGTATTGTATATAACATCAATGATTCACTTGCAAATATGTGATATTTTAAATTGCATGATACTGATTTTAATGTAAATATATGAAAGTTTCAATTGCACATCAATAATTTATTTGCAAATATAAGAAATTTTTACTTGCACATCAATGATTTATCTACAAATATATGAAATTGCATTACAATGATTCATTTGCAAATAAATGAGATTTTAAGCTGCATAGTAGTGTTTCACTTGTAAATGTATGAAAGTTTTAATTGCACATCAATGATTCATTTACAAATATATAAAATTTTGAATTGCACAACAATGATTTATTTGCAAACATATGATTTTTTTTTTATTGCATGGAAATTATTTATTTGCAAATATATGTGATTTTAAATTGTGGAACAATGTTTTACATACAAATAGTTATAATTTTCAATTGCACATCAATGATTCATTTGCAAACATACGAGAGATTAAATTGCATAACAATGTTTCACTTGCAAATATACAAACCTTTTAATTATGCTTCAATGATTCATTGCAAATATATGAAATTTTGAGTTGCACATAAATGATTTATTTTTAAATATATGAATTTTTGTAAGTGCATCGCAATTATTTATTTATAAATATATGAATTTTTAAATTGTGTAGCAATGTTTCACTTATAAATATATAAAATTTTAAATTGTGTAGCAATGTTTCACTTATAAATATATGAAATTTTCAATTGCATATCAATGACTCATTTGAAAATATATGGAAATTTTAATTACCCATCAATGATTCATTTGTAAATGTTAAAATTTTAATGCATGTCAATGGTTAATTTGTAAATATATAAAAAAATTACATCTCAATATTTCATTTGCAAATATATGAGATTTGCACAATAATGTTTCACTTGCAAATATATAAAATTTTTAATTGCACATTAATGATTCATTTGCAAATATTTGAAAGTTTTACTTGCACATCAATGATTCATTTGTAAATATATGAAATTTTAAATTGCACGACAATGATTAATTTACAAATATTCAAGATTTTAAATTGCATAGCAGATTTTTTTTTAAGCTTTAAACAAAATTAACCTATTTCTAATTTAATCAAGCTTTAAAAAAAAATCAAAGGTTTAAGGGTAAAAGAAAGAAAAATAAACAAGGATATACTACCCTAGTATTCAATTTAAATTCGATAAAGCGAAAACTCCAAAACCCAACCCCAACATGACAAGTTTTCACACAACCTATGATCCAAGATGATACAATACTCAAAGGAGAAACAAAATTTGCTTCATATTTTCCCTCTTAAATGAATTACGAGAACAATACTTAAAGCACTAATAAGTTTGGTTAAAAAAAATTATTTAGCAAACAAGAAAGGTACAAACTAAAACTAAGGGATACTTAATGGATGGTTTTCGACCTCTCTAGGTGACTAGTAAGCCTATATTTATATAATTTAAGTGACTCTTCATATAGTGTGCAATTTATTTAATGGTTACACCTCAATCATGCATATGCGATAGAACATCTACATCATAAATGCATCATACAATCTACGTCAAAGAGTCTGCATCATATATACATTATATTACGATAGAGAATATACATCATATATGCATCAAAGAATTTGTGTCATATTTCAATGAGTTTATACAAGTTTTTATAAGGGGTCCTGGTCCCCTCATACTGAGTGTGGTTTGAACCTTATACCTCTCAAAGAGAGGCCAAAGACCTTACCACTGTAGTAAGCTTGCAGATATAAGAATTTGCGTCATATTGCATCCGAGAATTTGCATCATATATGCATCATAGCATCCTATAAGATAAAATTAAATGTAGGAATTCAAATTTATTATTATATATTATTTATTTTATTTTATTGTTCTTTTTTATTTTTATTTTTATTACTATCTTTGTTTTTGTTTGCTTTTTTTAATTTTATTTTTATCTCTATTATTAATGATAATTTTAATGCACATCTAAGTCCTTTGTAAGTACCACACATAGGAAAATTTTATATTTAATTAAAGGAAAAAAAGAGAGCAACTTATTCAAGTAAATTGAAAGTTAGATAAAACACTTACATTTTATTAAGATTTTGAATTTATTATGACCATAATAATTATGTAATTAAATGAATTTTATGTTTGAAAGGCACAAGCTAAATGCATAAGGAGAATATACTATTATTTAGAGATGCAAGAAACCTAAATCAAAATATTAATTAAGATACCAAGGTATCCTTATTTTCTAAATAGACAAAAGTGTTAGGGATAGGTCACATTAAAAGAAGCATGGGCATGCTAACAAAAAAAAATTGCTTTAGATAGTGCTATTGTTTAAAATGTTTAATATAGAAAAATGAAAAATATAAAATAATTTTGATATACATATGACTATGTTATAACTTAAGATTCAAATACTTTGCATTATACAATTATAGGTATTTAATATATATAGAATTCCTTACTTAGGCATAATAAACTTGCAACTACTTGTGTCCTATACAACATGTAGGGACCTTGTAAAGGGTGGTTAGTTCACAAGCCCTATCACATGGACTATGTTGGTGGTTATACATTTGTTCCATAGTAGACTATACAAACCATGTGTTGAGTGGTTACTCAACTTATGTATATCTATTATAATATTTTAATTCGTAACATTTCCCCCCTTATTACATCAAAGTCAAAGCTCTATTTTAGATATATTGACTTGATTTTTTTAAGGGTGATGTAGTAATTTTAGAGAGAAATTATCCCCTTAATGTAGGCTTTCTACTTTCAACACTTAGGAGTGTCATATTCTATCGATAATGCACTCCAAATACATTTATTAAAAATACTTATTCAATGCTTGTAGACATCAATGCTTGAAATACTTTTTTTTAATTTCTTCAAGTGAAGCTTAGGCTACCATGCATCTAATTTTGCTTGTTGAATTGACTATTTGTTTATTTTTGTCTTGCTTATGGTTGAATGAACATTGTGTATGGCTTCGTTTGTTGCTTTTCCTTTCTCAAAATTTGATTATTTAAAAAATCATGTATTTTTTTCAAGTTTTTTTATTGTGAACTCTATGATATGATTAGTGAGATGTATATTTTAACCGTAATCTCTAGAAATTCTTTGCAATTATTTAAGTCCTTTGAAATATTCTATAACTTCCACAGTTTTTACTTGAACTAAAATATAGCAACTTATCAATTGTTCTATGATCTTGATGCAGGAGCATCCGGCAGCATCAGATGCAGAGGCATCAAGTTGTGGGAAGGCCAGTGCTGAGGAGTCGGCTCAGGAAGAAGAAGCAGAAGGCATGGAGGAAGTTCACAGCAGAAACTATCACGATTTCGCTACGTCACGAAATCGCGACAGTTTTTTGAAGAGAGAAAATGTCGCAGAAGGGGGCGCAATTTCACGACATGTCACGAAATCATGACCCGCGATTTCGACTGTCACAAAATCATGACCGTCATGAAATCACGACAGCAGCAGCGAAGCAGAGGCCGAGGTCAAGAGCAGTAGCGAAATCGTGACAGATTTTGAAAGCGAAGGCGGAGGATCTGGAAGGTCACGATTTCGCAACATGTCGTGAAATCACAACTGTCGCAAAATCACGACGGAGAAGTGCAGCGGGCAAGGAGGCAGAAAGGTGTAGTGAAATCATGACAGCAAGGTAGCAGCAAGAGAAAGCAGTTTAGTCGTCATGATTTCGCGACATGTCACGAAATCGCGACCAGGGCAGGCGAACAAGGGGCAGTCGGAGGCAGAGGTCGCGATATCGTGACCTGTCGCGATATCACGACGAAAATCGAAAATGCAGGCGCGAAGGCAAAATGGTCACGATATCGCTACATGTCACGATATCACGACCAAAATGGGCAGAGAGTGCAAGGAGGCAGAAACGTCACGATATCGCGACAGAGAGAGGAAAAGGCGCGGGAAGATGAAGAGATGGCAGGAACGACATTTTTGAGGAACGTTCAAAGACGACACGTCGCAAAAGCTAAAGCTAAAGTAGGGAATTACAGGAGCATGGGAGATGAAGAGGATGGGTCGTGCAGAGAATCTGACAGAGAACAGCAGTAACAGGACCGTGCGAAGTGCGAGAATTTAATCGGGTTGGTATCTTGATTTTTGAGTAATTATTTCAGAGGGTCGGGATCTCTTTAAAAACCCAGTTAATGTAATTAATTGGGTTGATGTCCCAGTTTAATGTGTGAGAGGGTCGGGGCCTCTATAAAAACCCAGTGCAATGTTTCAGTCGAGACGGTGGATCGGGGAATGCACGCTGAGTGTGAGAAGGGTAAAGCTAAGTTGAGAGCTAGCTAATGTAAGCCTTCAGGCTGTATGCTTGTAATTTTTTAGATTTCTTAATGAAAATTAGGGTTTGATAAAAGTGTGTTATTTGGGTCCCCGTCAGTGGTATCAGAGCAGAAGATCTTGAGTGCGTAAACAGACCGCCGGTCATGAGGCAGTTTGCGCCAGGACCTACGGGAGGGTTCTGAGAGAGAGTGAGTTCAGATCCTGGGCATGTTAGCAGATCACCGAACGTGAGGTAGCTACACCAAATCATTAAAAGCTTTGTAAGAAAAGAAAAGAAAGAAAAATGCATTCCTAAAGAAGACGGGACAACAAGGAGGATATGGTGCCAGAGGAAGAAGTATTAGCTTTGTAATGGCAATTAAAAGCCCTAAAAAAAAGAAATGGCTCGCAATAAAGTTGCGGGAGCAAGAGGAGCGGCAAAGAAGGTAGGAAGAAAGATAGAGAAAGAAAAAGAGAAGTTGAAGAAGGCTGCAGGAGAGTGCAGCAGTATCGAGAACTGCCCGAAAGAAGGCACAGATTTTTCTATGCAAGGGAAGGAGTTGAAGCTGGCTACAGTAGAAGTTTGCAGCAATGAGAAAATCTGTCTGGAAGAAGATAGAAGTTGTGTGGACCGGGAGACGGGGTTGAAACAGTCTGCTAAGGCAGAGAAAAGTCTGGGAGTGCTGCAGGAGGCAGTAAATAGATCAAGCAGAAGTGAAGATCACTTCTCCACTTACCCCAGGTGTCTGATGTAGGAGCATCCAGCAACATAAGATGTAGAGGCATCAAGTTGTGGTAAATCCAGTGCTGAGGAGTCGGCTCAGGAAGAAGAAGCAGAAGGCAAGGAGGAAGTTCATAGCAGAAACTGTCATGATTTCGCTACATTGCAAAATCGTGATAGTTTTCCAGAGATATAAAATGCCGCCAAAGGGGGCATGATTTCGTGACATGTCACGAAATCGTGACATGTCATGAAATCATGACAGCAACAACAAAGTGGAGGCCGAGGTCAGGAGCAGTAGCAAAATTGTGACATCATGATTTCGTGACGTCGTGAAATCACAACAAATTTTGGAAGCGAAGGCAAAGGAGCTGGAAGGTCGTGATTTCGTGACATGTCACGAAATCGTGACTGTCGTGAAATCGTGACGGAGAAGTGCAGTGGGCAAGGAGGAAGAAAGGTGTAGCGAAATCGTGATGTCACAAAATCATGAAAACAAGGCAACAGTAGAAGAAAGTAGTTTAGTCATCGTGATTTCGTGACATGTCATGAAATCATGACTGTCATGAAATCGCGACCAGGGCAGGCGAACAAGGGGCAGTCGAAGGCAGAGGTCGCGATATCGCGACAAAAATTAAAAATGTAGGCACGGAGGAAAAATGGTCGCGATATCGTGATATGTCGCGATATCACGACCAAAATGTGCAGAGAGTGCAGGGAGGCAAAAACGTCGTGATATCGCGACATGTCGCGATATCGCGACGGAGAGAGAAAAAGGCGCGGGAAGAGGAAGAGATGGCGGGAACGACATTTTCGAGGAACGTTCAAAGACGACACATGGCAAAATCTGAAGCTAAAGCGAGGAATTCCAAGAGCATGAGAGACGAATAAGATGGGTCATGCAGAGAATCTAACAGGGAACAATAGTAACAGGATCGTGCAGAGTGCAGGAATTTAATCGGGTTGGTATCCCAATTTTTGAGTAATCGTTTCAGAGGGTCGAGACCTCTTTAAAAACCCAGTTAATGTAATTAATCGGGTTGGTGTCCCAGTTTAATGTGTGAGAGGGTCGGGGCCTCTATAAAAACCCAGTGCAATGTTTTAGTCGGGACGGTGGATCGGGGAATGCACGCTGAGTGTGAGAAGGGTAAAGCTAAGCCGAGAGCTAGCTAATGTAAGCCTACGGGCTGTATGCTTGTAATTTTTTAGATTTATTAATGAAAAGTGGGGTTTGAAGAAGTTGGCATTTTTTGGTCCCTGTCAAATCTTTAGAGTTGAGCCATTTGACCTCAATAGCTATTGTTGTTGTCTAAAAAAATTTCCTTTATCATGAACTATATTGTCAATATTGATGATATCAAATGCATATTATCATCTAGGATCTTGATATCTTGTAATGATTGCACACTTCTTGACAATAAACTAATGAGATCCTTGGATTTGATGATGTTGCAGGGATCTCTTGTTTGAGTTTCAAATATAGGCAATATTCTTTCAAATAGATCCAATTTGTAAGCTATCTTATTATTTTTTAATGATTTATTCACAATAGGTCATTCATCATGCAAATGTTTTTCTTTGTACTTTAAGAAATGAATAGAGAAATAATTTAGTTTGATCTTACTATCTTCCTTCACTAATGTATTGAACTTATTGGCCTTAAAAGTATCTCATGGCTTATTCTTGTAGTTGTTCCATTTATATCCATACAATATTATCTCTTATTGGTTCCTTGGCTTGAAATGTTCAACTGATAGAACTTTTATTTTGTGATGATTTCTATGTTTCTAAATTTCTCAACCTATCATATGTTTGGGGTTATACTAAATATTGCTATGTTGTCTCAAGTGTACTCGAGCAAAAAAATTATTTTCTTCTTTTTCTTCTTTTATTTGATTTCCTTTAACTACATTATTTTTATGTGTCTTCGTACAATTTTTATTTTGTTGTTTTGAATATGATCTATTTTGTTGCTAGTTCATCTCTCATGAAGGGGATCTATTTTTAAATGGAATATGCCAACAACACTTTATGGTATGTCCATTTTTTAACAATGATTGCATACCTTTTACATGTGCCATGTACTCCTATGAGAATCATTCCTTTGATTCTAAAATCTCTAGAAATAATTTCTTTTTTGGAAGCACTATGGAGATCTCATGCCTCTTCTGAATAGTTGCTTCCCTCTTTGACTTGTAACTGGTAATTGTTATTTTTCTTTTGTAGTATGCAAGACCTCCACTTTATGAATTAGGTTCACCAGCTTTTCAAATATTGGTGTTTACTCAGTAACATTTAGTGTCGTAAAAAAACATTATTCTTGGATGGGAGTTATATCAAAATGATAGGAATTAATATTTTATCAAATAGTTGAGTTTCTAGTGCTTGCAATGATGCTCACAATTATGATATTACTCTCATGAATCCATCTAGGTTTCTCCGCTTTTTATTTGTAAACAATGGAGTTGGTTTTAGAGGAATATAATATGATTGATTATTGGATTTAAATAGTATCTTCATATTCTCCTATGCATTCTTGGATATGGTTATATATTTATTGTATGCTTGGACCTCTTTCATTACTCTTAGCATGATGATGAGTCTTACCTTCTATTTGCCTTGTCAAAATTTTATCTATCTTCACCTTCTTTAGTAGGATAGATAATGTTTCCATCTAATACTTACCAAAATTCTCTATAACTCAAGTTTTGTCATGAGTTTTTTCTTGTAAGCAACATAGTTGTTTCCTTTCAACAATTGGAAATTAGGTAACAAGAAATTTGGTGTTCTACTAGCTATTGTAAACTTTTATAAAATCTAAATTTTCTTCTTTTACTGGGTCTGCTTCAGAAAACTCTTTGCAATGAGTATATATATGTCTATACTTAGATTTAAATTTATGCTTCTAAGATGTGAGAAATAATTATCTTGATGTATAAATAAATAAAGGTAGAGGGAATTTTTCTTCCTTTAAGAAAAATTTATTGGAATATTCCTTATATTTTCACCTTTCAAAAATATTTTCTTCCCTTTTTCCAAAAATAATTTGTTCTTTATGTTTAAAGAATTTTTTCAAAAAATATGTTTCATCAAATAAAAATTATAGAGGTAATAATCATTATACCTTGGTTTCCTTCTGTTAGTCTCACAATGACACTGAGAGGGGGGGTGAATCAGTGTAGCTCTTTAAAACTTAAATCTTCAACTCTTAAAGCCGAAACAATGAAAACTTAAAACCAAATAAAGCAAATATAACAAGAGAGCATCACACAACACAAGATGTACCGAGGTTCACCGATTTGGCTACTCCTCAAAAATTGACTGTTTGGACTCCCATCCAAATCCAGCCTTTGCAAAGCAACAACTTTACAATCAATTTACCAGCACCCACTGGAAGGAGCACCAACCCCCGATTTATCTGCACCAACAGAAAGGAGCACCAACCCCTGATTTATCTCCAAAGGAGCACCAACCCCTGATTTATCAGCACCAACTGGAAGGAGCACCAACCCCTGATTTATCTGCACCAACAGAAAGGAGCACCAACCCCTGATTTATCTACACCAACAGAAAGGAGCACCAACCCCTGATTTATCTGCACCAACAGAAAGGAGCACCAACCCCTGATTTACCAGCACCAACTGGAAGGAGCACCAACCCCTGATGCCAAGCACCAACTTGGACTTCAATTATGAAACTAGAAGATTGACATATAAATGCCTTCACTTTTACAAGACCCTGACTGGTCTATTGCTTACTCAACATCGCCCACAATTCACACAACACACACCCTTCTCGCTCACCTCTCGTGCACCTCTCGCTCTCCTCTCGCTCTCTTCACAAGATAAAATCCACCTTAAATTCTCCAAGCAACACTCCTTTTATAACCATCCTTTCTCTTTGTAACTCCAGTTGTAACTCCTTTCATATTCTCATACGCCACTTGTCAATTGTAACACCTTCTTTATGTAACTCCTTTTGTATATATAGAGTAGGCATTTCATCAAACACGTTACATGCAAAGAATTGACACCATATTCTCCTACCATGACTGTTCGTCTTCTCGGTCATGACTGTTCATTTTCTCCTTTGTGCATGCATGCATTTTGGTTTCTAAAATGGCTTTTCATTTTCTATTTTAATGACTATTCATTTTCTCCTTCTCATTTCATTTTCTCCACATGGGCATGTCTCTTTCCACAATCTTAAATTTTTTCATCATACTATTCATTTTCCCCTCATCATTTGTTTTCTCCATCTGACTATTTGTTTCTTCATACTTTCATTTCTATTTTACCTTCTTGAGTCACAAAATGCGACATGTCATGATATCGTGACACTTTTGTTACTCTCTCTGCCCTTTTTGAGTCGCGAAAATGCGACATGTCGCGATATCGTGACACTTTTTTTACTCTGCCTTCCTGCCCTTCTTGAGTCACGAAAATGCGACATGTCGCGATATCGCGACACTTTTGTTACTCTGACTTCCTGCCCTTCTTGAGTCATGAAAATGCGACATGTCGCGATATCGTGACACTTTTTTTTCTCTACCTGCCTACCCTTTTGAGTCACGAAAATGCGACATGTCACGATATCGTGACACTTTTTCTCCTCTTTCTCTTTGCTTTGTCACGAAAATACAACATGTCGCGATATCGCGACACTTTTTCTCCTTGCTCTTTCTCTTAGCTTTGGCCCGTGAAAATACAACATGTCGCGATATCGCGACACTTTTTCTCCTTGCATTTTCTCTTTGCTTTGGCCACGAAAATACAACATGTCGCGATATCGCGACACTTTTTCTCCTTGCATTTTCTCTTTCTTTTGGCCACGAAAATACAACATGTCGCGATATCGCGACACTTTTTCTCCTTGCATTTTCTCTTCTCTTTTGGCCGTGAAAATGCAACATGTCGCGATATCGCGACACTTTTTCTCCTTGCATTTTCTCTTCTCTTTTGGCCATGAAAATGCAACATGTCGCGATATCACGACACTTTTTCTCCTTGCATTTTCTCTTCTCTTTTGGCCATGAAAATGCAACATGTCGCGATATCGCGACACTTTTTTCTCTTTGCTTTTTCGCTTCTCTTTTGCATATGGGCCACTTCGGTCTTCTTGGACAACCTGTAACAACTTCACCCAAACATCAAAAACATCCTCATAAGCATTTAACATCACTGTACATACTCTGAATAACCTCTGAACTCCTGTCCACTACATCAACCGATCTATCTGACTGTGTTGACAACAATGACAATACTGTCGCTGCACCTTGCTCAACAATCTCCCCCTTTGGAATTGTTGGCAACACACGTGCAATTTCCTGTAACTCTTCTCCCCCTTTGACAACAATATCAAAAGGGCTGCTGTAAACTCCCCTGAGTCCATGCACAACATTCTCAGCAAAAATTATTACACTTAGCAAAAATCACAAACATGAGCAAAAAGATAAACAAATACATAAATGCTCCCCCTGAGAATGTGGTCCCGATAGCTAGTCAATTCTTGGGAAGCGTGACCACTCCCAATTTATTGCGAAGGTACTCAAAGACTTCCTTGGGCAACGATTTTGTGAAGATATCCGCTACTTGCTCTGTTGTTGGAACAAAATCCAACTTAACCTCACCTTCCGCAACTTTCTCCTACGTACAACACGTTGTCGCTGCAATATATTCTGCCTCTGCTATGGATAAGGAGACTGACTCTTGTTTCTTACTGTGCCACGTGACCAACCTATCTCCAAGATAGAATGCACCTCCACTGGTACTCTTTCTATCATAAAGTCTTCTTGGATAAGCACTCTAATCTCTGCTCATCATATTATAATTCCTGTTGTACCTTGCTTTTACTTATTTAGTATAGTTTGATCAACACGCAACTCTCAGCTACACAAAAGTTACTCCCAAATCAAAAGTGATCGACTCTCCAAGCAGCCTACGCATAATTTCTTTAACCTTTTGACTGCCACCTCCTCCGTGACTGACGACTTTGCCTCGCATCCATTGTGCAGCTCAATGTCTCTGGTTTCTAACGGCTGCCATGAATGTTTTCATCGCCTGCATAGGTATTGATAGTGGACCGTTACATCTAGCATTGGAACCTCAATCTGCATGTAGTCATCAACACTCGATATTCTGCTTCTTGCTAGGGCATATGTCAGGGCTACTCAATGTCTTAGGTGAACGTTCTTCACGTGATTCCAGGGAGCATTTCTCCTCGCTGTGATCAAGGGATTCCTCGAGCAATATCTCACATTTCTCAAATAATGCAAGACTTTCTTAGGTGCATAGGCATCTTGTCCTCCTTGGCGCTTCACCACCTGGGCGCTATTCTCTCAACGTCTCTGCCTTGCATGTGCCACTTGGCACTCTTGACCAACTGGGTGCTAGTGCCACTGTTTGCTTTGACTCTGGCATCTCTTTGATAACGGCTACTTCTTTAGAGAAAATTAATGCTCTCTTATTACCTCCACAAACAACTACATGAACTGAAACACACTTTGACAACTATACGACAACTCCCCCTGACTACTTGCCTTTCATCCTCAGATAACCAAACAACATAGGAGCATTAAAATAAAACTTTAAGATTGCTCCCCCTGAGGATGTGCTACCTGGAGCTGCTTAGTGCAATAGAGGAGTAGTCTCCTTCAGTCCAAGGAGACACGATTTCCTCTCTTCTTTCTTTCTCCAACCTTTCTTGAAACTTTGGGCTCTTGTTTTGACTTTTCTTTTCAAGCTTTGCATGTTTTTCAAGAAATTTCCTATTTTGAATCATTCCATTTGGTTGAACTTTTCTTCCCAAAAACTGATTTGATGCAAATGTACTTGACAATTTCTTGCAGTTCCCAAAATTATGACTTATAACATTCTACATAATCCATCAAAGGTGAAAAAACATTTCTCTTGGGTGGTTGTCTCTTGTGCATCCTTGATGGATGATTATTTTCCTTTCTTTGATGCACATGATTTCTTCCCTGTCTATGTTGCATTCTTTGTGTCTGATGAAATCTATTGTCTTGCCTTAGATTAGATACAAAAGTTCTTGGACAAAACCTTGCTATGTGCCCATGACCATTACATTTAAAACATTGCACATGGTGTTCAACCGAATACAGATGTATTTCTACCAAACATAACTCTTTGATCTATTATTCAATCCACAATAAATTGCCTTGTGACCATAATGGTTGCATCTAAAACAATAGCCATTAAAAGCATTATTATGAATAAAGTGAGAGTGATAGAACCTCTTTTGTTGTGGTTGCTTTGTTGTAGATCTCCTTTGAGATTTTCTTCCTTTTGAAGATTCGACTTCAAGCTTTTCTTGCTTTGATCCTTCAGCAGTGGACTTCTTCTTCTCTGCAGATTTAGAAGATGAAGGTTGTTCAACTTCACATCCAAGACCAAGCTTACACATGGGGCTTCTTTGTTGCCTTATCATTTTATCTAGCAACTCTGTGCTCTTCTCAAATTTGAGATTTGTATTGGCCTCTTCTAGTTGTTTCCTCAATAAAACAATCTCCTCTTCTTGTTTGCAGAAAACAATCTCTTTCTCATTGATCTGTGACCTGAGAGTTTCTTCAATCCTTTTGGACTCTTCTACTTGTAGCTTTAGATCACTAATAACTTTGTTAGATTCCTCTTCACGTTTGCTACATACATCGCCTTTATCATCCAGGTGTGACTTCAAGGCTTCTTCTATTTTCTTGGCTTTATGAATTTGTAAGAAGAGATCTTCAATCTTATCCCCATATTCTTCCAACTTCTTGGACAGTCTTTTGTTCTTTTTCCTTTCTATACCCAACTCTTCAAGTGCAGTGATCAACTCACCTTCTAGATCTACTTCAACCTCAAGGTTTTCATCACATACTTCAGAATTCACTCCTTCTATCTTTTCTAGTTCAATTTTCTCTTCCACAGGAACTAAAACTGACTGAGATGCCTTATTTGAGGAGGATCTATTCTTCTTACCCATTGCATACTAATCCAAGATCAACCCTAGCTGATTTAGCCTGACAAGGGAAACTGGCTCTGATACCAATTGTTAGTCTCACAATGACACTGAGAGGGGGGGTGAATCAGTGTAGCTCTTTAAAACTTAAATCTTCAACTCTTAAAGCCAAAACAATGAAAACTTAAAACCAAATAAAGCAAATATAACAAGAGAGCATCACACAACACAAGATGTACCGAGGTTCACCGATTTGGCTACTCCTCAAAAATTGACTGTTTGGACTCCCATCCAAATCCAGCCTTTGCAAAGCAACAACTTTACAATCAATTTACCAACACCCACTGGAAGGAGCACCAACCCCTGATTTATCTACACCAACAGAAAGGAGCACCAACCCCTGATTTATCTGCACCAATAGAAAGGAGCACCAACCCCTGATTTACTAGCACCAACTAGAAGGAGCACCAACCCCTGATTTATCTGCACCAACAGAAAGGAGCACCAACCCCTGATTTATCTGCACCAACAGAAAGGAGCACCAACCCCTGATTTATCAGCACCAATAGAAAGGAGCACCAACCCCTAATTTACTAGCACCAACTAGAAGGAGCACCAACCCCTGATGCCAAGCACCAACTTGGACTTCAATTCTGAAACTAGAAGATTGACATATAAATGCCTTCACTTTTACAAGACCCTGACTGGTCTATTGCTTACTCAACATCTCCCACAATTCACACAACACACACCCTTCTCGCTCGCCTCTCCACCTCTCGCTCTCCTCTCACTCTCTTCGCAAGATAAAATCCCATTAAATTCTCCAAGCAACACTCCTTTTATAACCATCCTTTCTCTTTGTAACTCCAGTTGTAACTCCTTTCATATTCTCATACGCCACTTGTCAATTGTAACCTCTTCTTTATGTAACTCCTTTTGTATATATAGAGTAGGCATTTCATCAAACATGTTACATGCAAAGAATTGACACCATATTCTCCTACCATGATTGTTCGTCTTCTCGGTCATGACTATTCATTTTCTCCTTTGTGCATGTCATGCTTTTTTTTCAAAATTTTCATTTTCTATTTTAATGATTGTTCATTTTCTCCTTCTAACTGTTCATTTTCTCCACATGGGCATTCTTTCTTTCCATCTGTTCATTTTCTCCTTCATGATTTCTTTCTCTCATGATTCATTTTCTTTCATTCATCATTTATTTTCTCCATCTACATTCGTTTATTTCATATCTTTCATTTCTATTTTGGCCTTCTTGAGTCATGAAAATGCGACATGTCGCGATATCGTGACACTTTTGTTTACTTTGTCTGCTTGCCCTTTTTGAGTCACAAAATGCGACATGTCACGATATCGCGACACTTTTTTTACTCTGCCTGCCTGCCCTTTTTGAGTCATGAAAATGCGACATGTCGCGATATCGTGACACTTTTTCTTTCTCTTCTCTCTTCCTTTTTGAGTCGCGAAAATGCGACATGTCACGATATCGCGACACTTTTTCTTTCTCTCTCTTTCTCTTTTCTTTGACCCACGAAAATACAACATGTCGCGATATCGCGACACTTTTTCTCCTTGCTCTTTCTCTTTGCTTTGGACCACGAAAATACAACATGTCGCGATATCGTGACACTTTTTCTCCTTGCTCTTTCTCTTTGCTTTGGCCACGAAAATACAACATGTCGCGATATCGCGACACTTTTTCTCCTTGCTCTTTCTCTTTGCTTTGGCCACGAAAATGCAACATGTCGCGATATCGCGACACTTTTTCTCCTTGCATTTTCTCTTCTCTTTTGGCCACGAAAATGCAACATGTCGCGATATCGTGACACTTTTTCTCTTTGCATTTTCTCTTCTCTTTTGGCCATGAAAATGCAACATGTCGCGATATCGCGACACTTTTTCTCCTTGCATTTTCTCTTCTCTTTTGGCCATGAAAATGCAACATGTCACGATATCGTGACACTTTTTCCTCTTTGCTTTTTCGCTTCTCTTTTGCATATGGGCCACTTCGGTCTTCTTGGACAACCTGTAACAACTTCACCCAAACATCAAAAACATCCTCATAAGCATTTAACATCACTGTACATACTCTGAATAACCTCTGAACTCCTGTCCACTACATCAACCGATCTATCTGACTGTGTTGACAACAATGACAATACTGTCGTTGCACCTTGCTCAACAATCTCCCCCTTTGGAATTGTTGGCAACACACGTGCAATTTCCTGTAACTCTTCTCCCCCTTTGACAACAATATCAAAGGGCTACTGTAAACTCCCCCTGAGTCCATGCACAACATTCTCAAGCAAAAATTATTACACTTAGCAAAAATCACAAACATGAGCAAAAAGATAAACAAATACACAAATGCTCCCCCGAAGAATGTGGTCCCGATAGCTAGTCAATTCTTGGGAAGCGTGACCACTCCCAATTTATTGCGAAGGTACTCAAAGACTTCCTTGGGCAACGGTTTTGTGAAGATATCCGCTACTTGCTCTGTTGTTGGAACAAAATCCAACTTAACCTCACCTTTCGCAACTTTCTCCTGCGTACAACACGTTGTCGCTGCAATATATTCTACCTCTGCTATGGATAAGGAGACTGACTCTTGTTTCTTACTATTCCACGCGACCAACCTATCTCCAAGATAGAATGCACCTCCACTGGTACTCTTTCTATCATAAAGTCTTCTTGGATAAGCACTCTAATCTCTGCTCATCATATTATAATTCTTGTTGTACCTTGCTTTTACTTATTTAGTATAGTATGATCAACACGCAACTCTCCTGCAAAAAGTTACTCCCAAATCAAAAGTGATCGACTCTCCAGCAGCCTGCACATAATTTCTTCAGCCTTTTGACTGCCACCTCCTCCGTGACTGACGACTTTGCCTCGCATCCATTGTGCAGCTCAATGTCTCTGGTTTCTAACGACTGCCATGAATGTTTTCATCACCTGTGCAGGTATTGACAGTGGACCGTTACATCTAGCATTGGAACCTCAATCTACGCGTAGTCATCAACACTCGGTATTCTGCTTCTTGCTAGGGCATATGTCAGGGCTACTCAATGTCTTAGGCGAACGTTCTTCACGCGATTCCAGGGAGCATTTCTCCTCGCTGTGATCAAGGGATTCCTCGGGAAATATCTCGCATTTCTCAAATAATGCAAGACTTTCTTAGGTGCATAGGCATCTTGTCCTCCTTGGCGCTTCACCACCTGGGCGCTATTCTCTCAACGTCTCTGCCTTGCATGTGCCACTTGGCACTCTTGACCAACTGGTGCTAGTGCCACTGTTTGCTTTGACTCTGGCATCTCTTTGATAATGGCTACTTCTTTAGAGAAAATTAATGCTCTCTTATTACCTCCACAAACAACTACATGAACTGAAACACACTTTGACAACTATACGACAACTCCCCTGACTACTTGCCTTTCATCCTCAGATAACCAAACAACATAGGAGCATTAAAATAAAACTTTAAGATTGCTCCCCCTGAGGATGTGCTACCTGGAGCTGCTTAGTGCAATAGAGGAGTAGTCTCCTTCAGTCCAAGGAGACACGATTTCCTCTCTTCTTTCTTTCTCCAATCTTTCTTGAACTTGGGCTCTTGTTTTGACTTTTCCTTTTCAGTAGCTTGTGCATGTTTTTTGGGAAATTTTCTATTTTGTCTCATCACATTTGGTTGAAATTTTCTTCCCAAATTGATGACGCATCTGTGAACTTGAACATTTCTCTTGGGTGGTTGTCTCTTGTGCATCCTTGATGGATGATTATTTTCCTTTCTTTGATGCACATGATTTCTTCCCTGTCTGTGTTGCATTCTTTGTGTCTGATGAAATCTACTGTCTTGCCTTAGATTAGATACAAAAGTTCTTGGACAAAACCTTGCTATGTGCCCATGACCATTACATTTAAAACATTGCACATGGTGTTCAACCGGAATAACAGATGTATTTCTACCAGCATAACTCTTTGATCTATTATTCAATCCACAATAAATTGCCTTGTGACCATAATGGTTGCATCTAAAACAATAGCCATTAAAAGCATTATTATGAATAAAGTGAGAGTGATAGAACCTCTTTTGTTGTGGTTGCTTTGTTGTAGATCTCCTTTGAGATTTTCTTCCTTTTGAAGATTCAGCTTCAAGCTTTTCTTGCTTTGATCCTTCAACAGTGGACTTCTTCTTCTCTGCAGATTTAGAAGATGAAGGTTGTTCAACTTCACATCCAAGACCAAGCTTACACATGGGGCTTCTTTGTTGCCTTATCATTTTATCTAGCAACTCTGTGCTCTTCTCAAATTTGAGATTTGTATTGGCCTCTTCTAGTTGTTTCCTCAATAAAACAATCTCCTCTTCTTGTTTGCAAGCAAACAATCTCTTTCTCATTGATCTGTGACATGAGAGTTTCTTCAATCCTTTTGGACTCTTCTACTTGCAGCTTTAGATCACTAATAACTTTGTTAGATTCCTCTTCACGTTTGCTACATACATCGCCTTTATCATCCAGGTGTGACTTCAAGGCTTCTTCTATTTTCTTGGCTTTATGAATTTGTAAGAAGAGATCTTCAATCTTATCCCCATATTCTTCCAACTTCTTGGACAGTCTTTTGTTCTTTTTCCTTTCTATACCCAACTCTTCAAGTGCAGCGATCAACTCACCTTCTAGATCTACTTCAACCTCAAGGTTTTCATCACATACTTCAGAATTCACTCCTATCTTTTCTAGTTCAATTTTCTCTTCCACAGAAACTGAAACTGACTGAGATGCCTTATTTGAGGAGGATCTATTCTTCTTACCCATTGCATACTAATCCAAGATCAACCCTAGCTGATTTAGCCTGACAAGGGAAACTGGCTCTGATACCAATTGTTAGTCTCACAATGACACTGAGAGGGGGGTGAATCAGTGTAGCTCTTTAAAACTTAAATCTTCAACTCTTAAAGCCAAAACAATGAAAACTTAAAACCAAATAAAGCAAATATAACAAGAGAGCATCACACAACACAAGATGTACCGAGGTTCACCGATTTGGCTACTCCTCAAAAATTGACTGTTTGGACTCCCATCCAAATCCAGCCTTTGCAAAGCAACAACTTTACAATCAATTTACCAGCACCCACTGGAAGGAGCACCAACCCCTGATTTATCTGCACCAACAGAAAGGAGCACCAACCCCTGATTTATCTACACCAACAGAAAGGAGCACCAACCCCTGATTTACTACACCAACTGGAAGGAGCACCAACCCCTGATTTATCTGCACCAATAGAAAGGAGCACCAACCCCTGATTTATCTACACCAACAGAAAGGAGCACCAACCCCTGATTTATCTGCACCAACAGAAAGGAGCACCAACCCCTGATTTACCAGCACCAACTGGAAGGAGCACCAACCCCTGATGCCAAGCACCAACTTGGACTTCAATTCTAAAACTAGAAGATTGACATATAAATGCCTTCACTTTTACAAGACCCTGACTGGTCTATTGCTTACTCAACATCTCCCACAATTCACAAAACACACACCCCTCTCGCTCTCTTCACAAGATAAAATCCCCATTTAAATTCTCCAAGCAACACTCCTTTTATAACCATCCTTTCTCTTTGTAACTCCAGTTGTAACTCCTTTCATATTCTCATACGCCACTTGTCAATTGTAACGCCTTCTTTATGTAACTCCTTTTGTATATATAGAGTAGGCATTTCGTCAAACACGTTACATGCAAAGAATTGACACCATATTCTCCTACCATGACTGTTCGTCTTCTCGATCATGACTGTTCGTTTTCTCCTTTGTGCATGCATGCATTTTGGTTTTCAAAACTTTTCATTTTCTATTTTATTTTCATTTTCTCCTTCCTTCTATTCATTTTCTCCACATGGGCATGTCATTCATATTCTAATTTTTTCCATCATTTGTTTTCTCCTTCGATTACTATTTGTTTTATTTTCCATGATTGTTCATTTCTATTTTGAGGCTCTTCTTGAGTCGCGAAAATGTGACATGTCGCGATATCGCGACACTTTTGTTACTCTGCCTGCCTGCCCTTCTTGAGTCACGAAAATGTGACATGTCGCGATATCGTGACACTTTTGTTACTCTGCCTGCCTGCCCTTTTTGAGTCATAAAAATGTGACATGTCGCGATATCATGACACTTTTCTTTCTCTCCTACCCTTCTTGAGTCACGAAAATGTGACATGTCGCGATATCGTGACACTTTTTCTTTCTCTTCCTTCCTTCTTTTTGAGTCGCAAAAATGCGACATGTCGCGATATCGTGACACTTTTTCTTTCTCTCTCTTTCTCTTTCTTTGGCCACGAAAATACAACATGTCGCGATATCGCGACACTTTTTCTCCTTGCTCTTTCTCTTTAGCTTTGGCCCGAAAAAATACATGTCGCGATATCGCGACACTTTTTCTCCTTGCTCTTTCTCTTTGCTTTGGCCTTGAAAATACAACATGTCGCGATATCGCGACACTTTTTCTCCTTGCTCTTTCTCTTTCTTTTGGCCACGAAAATACAACATGTCGCGATATCGCGACACTTTTTCTCCTTGCATTTTCTCTTCTCTTTTGGCCGCGAAAATGCAACATGTCGCGATATCGCGACACTTTTTCTCCTTGCATTTTCTCTTCTCTTTTGGCCGTGAAAATGCAACATGTCGCGATATCGCGACACTTTTTCTCCTTGCATTTTCTCTTCTCTTTTGGCCGTGAAAATGCAACATGTCGCGATATCGCGACACTTTTTCCTCTTTGCTTTTTCGCTTCTCTTTTGCATATGGGCCACTTCGGTCTTCTTGGACAACCTGTAACAACTTCACCCAAACATCAAAAACATCCTCATAAGCATTTAACATCACTTGTACATACTCTGAATAACCTCTGAACTCCTGTCCACTGCATCAACCGATCTATCTGACTGTGTTGACAACAATGACAATACTGTCATTGCACCTTGCTCAACACCTTCTTTATCAAAGTGGGAAACTCCTATTCTTTCTTCTAATAATTTAAACTTTTCTAAAAAATACTTTTTCGTCATATGTGAAAGTTTGACACTCTAGAGTTGTCCACTTGTCAACTTGTAATTTATTCTTGAACTTGTTTTGATGTTCAATAATTTGCTCCATGGATCTATTTTAGGTTTATCTATTCCATTGTTTACCTTCATCTTGAATTACATTGTTCAATCACCCAAGTGCTTGCTTTTGATACTTTTTGTAATCATGAGAATGATCTTCTTTTCCTACATTTAATGTGAGTTTTTTCCTATGTTTCAAATTCAACATGATGCTTTTCTCCTACATCACAATTCCTTCTACAAGTGACTTGATTCACTAAGGAGACTCTTTCTTCTTCAATAATTTGCATCGTAATGCCTTGTAGGAGTATTTTCATAGCTCCAACAATTTATGAGGAGTGATGCTCTTGCTCATTCTAAATTCTTCACTCCTCTATTTGTCTCATATAGGTTACCAATGTTTTGCTTGTTCTATATTGATTTTATGGGTAGACTACATGCTATTTGATTTTCTTGGGTGACTTGTATTATCGTGTAATAAAATTTGATTTGTAGGATTATGACCTGCAACACATCACCTTATGATAAATTCTAATTTGTTGTATTATAACATGTAATATCTTATTTTATAATAAATTCTAATTTGTAATATTATAACCTATAATGTCTCATCATATGATAAATTTCAATTTACAAGATTATAACCTACAATGTCTTGTTCTTTGAGTGTATTTTGAATGGAACTTCTTTGTTCCACTTCCTTCAATTCTTTGGCTGGTGTCTAAATTGAAAATATTCTACAATCTATGCTGAATATAGAAATGATTTTGTCAACCTATTTTAATGAGATCTTTGTAAATATATAAAACTTCAATTTTTTTAAAATATATTCTCATTAAAGCACAAGCTTCCTCTTGTTGTGGATGTTAACAAGTTTTTTTATGAGATAAAGCTTTCTCATTTTATTATTTTATTCTAGATCTTGTTTCTTTTTTCGTATTACAAGGATTTTGAGCACTTTTTCATTCCTATTGGAATGCTTACCTTGGTGTCAAACTATTATTTCTTTTCCCTATTTCAAAATATATTGAAGTGACTTTGAGAGAACTTTTCCTTCTTTGATTGTTTTGTTTACAAAGTCTTATTCTCTAACTCATTCCTCTTGGAGGGTTTATACTCTTTACAATGACTTCAATTTCATAATCCTTCTATCCAAACTTTGAAATGCTTTTCAAAAAAGGCTCCAATGGGATATAATATTAGCCTTCTATCTTTTATATTTTCTTCAATATTACTTTTGAAATACCTTTCCAATGGTTAGCTTTCCAATGGATATTACTTCTATTCTATACCACATGCATGAGCCTTATAAAGGGTGGTTAGCTTACATGCCTTATCACATGGACTATGATGATGATTATACCTTTGTCCTATTATAGACCATAAAAACCATGTGTTGTGTAGTTACTCAACTTGTATAAATACCTAATATGATTAACAATTCCTAAGAGACTATGCTAATAAATTATTATTTATTTAATTAAATAAACAAAGAGAATAATACAAATATTACCTACAATGTAGTTGTCTCTTCTTTAATTATCTAAGATGCAAAACCTTAACATATTTTCTTTTTTATTATTTTATGAATATAAAATTAGATTAAATTAATATAAGTAAACATGGGAAAGTATCATGTGTACTTGATTTTAGAATATTGGATATGGTTTTGAATTTTGGTGATATATGTGAGTGTTTGATCTATTACTTTCATGTAGTTGTGGATTGAAGACCTATACATGGAAAAAAAGAAGTTAAAATCATTTTGGGGCTTACCTTAGTTAGGCCTCTTGTTCCATTAAATTTTAGAAAAACTCAATCCCTTTGCCTGCTTATTAATGATAAATGTTTATATATTACATTTTGTAGTTCTTGTATGTGTTGAAACTAATTATGATGTTGCTTTTAGATGTTAGTTATATGGAGGTAGGTTATTTTTCTCATGTGATACCTATAGTGGTAAAATATACATAAGTAATAGGCTAATCTAACATGATTTATTAGAAAAAAACAAATCTTCAATGATGAAATTGATTAAATAAATAATATTAAATTGAATAGAATGATCTCTACACATTACCCTAGCCTCCTTTTTCATTGAACACTTTAGATACAAAAACACGAAAATAATGGTGGATAGTTTCATGAAGAAGAAAATCAAATATTGCTATGTGTGAAAAGTAAATGTCATTTGTTGTGGATAAATACATTTTGAAAACATGTGAATTTCTAATCCAAATTGTAGAGGCCTTAGAATTTCAAAAACCTTTGTTCCTATAACTTTGATATCCATTTAATTCAAAAGTTAGACTTTTTATTTGTTTCTAAGTGGGGAGGTGACTTGGAGGGGTTGAATTTGCTTTGTTAAAAATGAACAAGTTGCTAAATGAATATTTACTTTATTGGTTTTTAGAAAGCTACTAAATCAAATACAATCATTAGGGAGAGGTATAGAAAATCTTGGATGAGTTGGATGTAGGTAGTCAATAGTAGTTGACTGTCTACTTTTACTTTAATTCTTTTTAAAAAAAGAGTGTTACTTAATAATATCACTCATATAGTAATATAAAAGTAATACTAGTGTCACAAAGAGATTGAATTTCAAGT
The DNA here is from genome assembly GCA_028583015.1 of Wollemia nobilis. NCBI lineage: Eukaryota > Viridiplantae > Streptophyta > Pinopsida > Araucariales > Araucariaceae > Wollemia > Wollemia nobilis. The sequence goes on from JAQPPZ010015413.1 coordinate 29,821,185, forward strand.
TGATGAGTTGGGCATGGTGGTAAATACGAAATTTTTAAATTTTTAACATTAATATAATCTAGATTACAATTTGTTAATGTAAGATTAATTAATAATAATAATAATAATAATAATAATAATAATAATTCAGTTAAATTTGGCTATGTTATTTGAGGTTATTAATGAAGGTTAATTTGACGTTTGAGTTTTATGATGAATATTTAATATATTTTTGAGTCTGTATATTCATTCAATTCAACATGATTTGATTAGAATGATTTCATGGTCAATGATTTTTTTTTTGAAATTAAATGGATAGCTTTTAGGTATCTATATTTGTCCATTTTTTTATACATTTATTAAAAGAGAAATATATGAAAAAATAACATAATAAATTCCCTAACACTTGCTTGATGAGGTAAGTTTTGTTTGTACTTGATTTGATTTTGCTTTAAGATTTTCTATGTGAAGGAGATCATTAAACATGATAAATTATTGAAATAAATGAAGTTATGCCTAAATGTGACACATCACAATTTTGATAAAATTTAAGGGAGTGAGAAAGCATGATCACAATAACTTACATGTAAGAAGTAATAAGCAAAAATAATTGATTCATGATGAAAATATGAGATAGGATTGGTTAGAAATGAATAGGATGTAAAAAGAAGTTTTTTAACAAGGTATAAGAAAATAGAGCTCCTTTCCCTCTTTATTTTGTGAGTTTGAATATTTCATAACTAGTGTCTAAGACATTTTCACGAGTTGATTCACCCACCCATTCTAGGAGGAACAAAATCTAGACAAAAATCCTGCCACTAAAAATTAAAGGTGAATTTTGAAGGCCTTAGAGGCCTCGTAGAAGGGTGAAAATTAAGCATGGCATGCTCAATAATATCTTGACCCATGACATGATTCTTTCAAATAGGTGCTTTCTTTTTATTGAAGCTTGGGATTCAGTTGACCACATCTTAATGAATTGTCCATTCTCCAATAGGATTCTTCCTCTCTGTTGTCTTTGGCTAACATTGCTTGGGTTACCCCCAAATCCATCATGGACCTTTCTATCCAGTGGCCCAACCCTTTCATTTCCACCCGCATTAAGTTTTGGTGGTCCTTCACTTTACCCCATTTTTTGGTAGGTGTGGCTTGAAAGGAACAATAGATCCTTTCACAAAACTAGTAGAGACCCTGAATCTATATTCCATAGGATTACCTCCTGAGTTGTTGAAAATACAAACTTGAATCCTTCTAATGATAGTTCGAAGTCCCAACCTTAGCTTTAGTTGGTCATGTTCCTCAACTTATCCCTTTATATAAATAGCCAACCCTATCCTAATGTGGATAAGTCCTTAGCGATTTGGATTCCTCCCCCTCCCAGATGGCTTAAACTCAATTTTTATGGGGCTAACAAGGGTAATATCAAAAGGACTAGCTATGGGGAATTATTAGATATGAAAATGCCAAGATCATCCTAGAATTTATGGAAAATTTGGTGGTACAATCAAACAATTCTGTGAAATCCAAAGCCATTTTCTAAGGCATTCAGGCCGCTATGGATCTCCATGTCTATAGCCTTTTCATTGAAGGTGACTCTCTAAATATGATCAATTAAATCAAAGATACAAAAAATCCCCCCTGTAATATTACCGCTTTAATTCATGATACCATCCTAAGTATTTGAAACTTCAAAAACCTATCAATACAATGCATGTACCATGAAGACAATAGAGCTATTAACATTATGGTAAACTTTAGTTTGACACTAGATTCTCTTAGGATTTAAAGTGCAGATTTTCCTTAGTGTTTATTAGACACTTGTCATGATAATGATGTATCCACCTATACCTAATCCATTTAAGTGCTGAGGTAGAGGCCACAGTCCACCTACCTTGCTAACTAGGGTTCACAATTTATGCTAGGGTAGAGCCCTATGTCCACCAATCTTGCTAATTGGGCTTCACCATTTATGTTGGGGTAGATCCCAATGTCCACTTGTCTTGCTGAGTGGGCTTTACCCTTTCCACTTGAGATATGTGGGTGAGAATTTCGAGACTCATCAATCAAAGAATATGACAAAAATTCCATGTTGCTCTTAATATTTTGTGCTGGTGCAATTGGAACTTCAAGCAGATGTATCTACCCAAGACCCGATAGAGTAACATTTTCCACATGGAAATTGGTAGATATCATTGGAAATCTAGGTGCAGTTATCTACCCAATTTTTACATAAGTTCGGGCAATCACCATTGGAAAGGTGGAAAATTTGAAAAGAGAAGGATTGTGCATCAAATAAAGACCTAGAAAATGTACAGAGTAATATGCAATGTTCATGTATTCTTCACCTAAAATGAATGCTATAAAATTTCCAATTCTGATACTTCTAGTAACTTGTGCCACCTAATCAATTATGTCTTCCTTTCCAACTAGGACTACTAGTGTCACCTCCATGTGGATGGTAGATCGAGCCTTTTTTAGACATGTATCCTCCTCTAGATATGGTATTGCTATGAGAAATGCTTTCATTAGTCCATACCCACAAGCACTCATCAACACCCTGAATCGGTCCATTCCAAGTTTTGCTACCAATCCCGAAGTTTTTTGTTAGATTTTTAATCCTACTTCCATACCTCATTGTTTGGCTAGTGATTGGATGGTGAACCTAATCATTCTTAGGCATGGCAGGGCTTGTGTAGCAAGGATTTTCAAGGTTGGGTCCTTCCATCAATAGCTAATATTGAGCACTAGGTCCAAGGGTGGCAACATGAACTCAATTTGGTCCATGGTGGCCCATTTGTTTAACTTAGAGAGTGCTCAACTTCATGGAAGTGGTATACAAGTTTAATAAAAAATATTAGGTTGGTTTGGTATGTGTTTCTATTTAGGGTGAGCACATTGAGGAGAAGTCAATGGCACTTGTTGAGCAAGAAAATATGCAACTCGACCCAGTGGTGGAAGAGATAATGGGATCCCATTGTTTTCTATTTTTTTTAAGAATTATTAAGGACACAACCCAGAGCTTTCAAGGGAGATTTTCGAGTCCTCGAAAAATGACACCGTGTCCCTTAGGGAACTCAATTTTGTAGTAAAAATTGACTTACTGGTTGAAATCATGGACCTTTCAAATGATGGGGAGATTATCCATAGAGACAAATACTCAATGAATGGGGAACTAATATTCTTTTGGTACAAAGGAAAATTCATCACCAAGAAGGACAATGAATTCATTTTGGAGGACCTCCCACCATCGTGGAACCATGCCATGGTCCTAGTAATGTAGTATCTAATGATTGATGAGTCGTACTCTCTGTTGTAAAGTTTCCATATGGGATTTTAAAATTACTTGAATTATGTCAATCTAATCAATATCCCAGAGTATCCATTTTGGTCAATGGAAATTTCCATTGATTGTATACGTAAAGGAAAATCAACTTACCCAAAAAATCAGGGCTTACACCTAATAATCTACAATTATATCAGTCAGAACCTGGACCAAATAATTGTTAAAGCTGATAGCCTTGTGATGAACCTCAACCCTAAGAACCATTCTAGGTTTTACCCTGGTGGTGATGGATGTTGTCCTTGATGGCTCATTTATCGATGTTGAAGCAGGAACTTCTGGTAAGGTGGGTAGGCAAAGGCTAGTTTTGGGTTCCTCATCAATTCCCAATAGGTGCTCATCTCAGGTTAAATATTCTAATAAGAAAGGTAAAAATGTATTGTATTCAAATGTTTCTACAATTAATTTTGCTTCCCCGACTTACAATCTACAAAAGACGATAGCTAGCCCATCTCTCGATACGCCCTTTGTCTAGCCTATGGGTGATGCAGATTAGGTGACTGACCTAGATGACATTGTTTCTTTGGCTATGTCAATGTTGTTGAGGGCAAGTAATATCATTAATCAAATGAAGACCCAAAAGGTGGGCCAACCTGAGGAGGACACTCCCAAATGATGATGAGGATTACGTCCTGAAGTGATGTAATCTGGATTGCCTCTCTCTGTTTTGAGGCTTCTCCTTTTTTATCTATTCACTATTTTGTTTCTTCTTATGTTTTCCTACGGGTGTTATCCTCTTTTTTTGTTTGCAGTTTCTCTATTTTGAGTCCACCATGGGTGGTCCTCCATTTTGGGTTGATCTAGTTAGGGTTCGATCAATTTGAGATCTCCCCTATTTGGCATTAAAATATTTTCGGTCCCTTTCAAAACCCTTTATCAATAAAAAAAGAGGGAAAACATATTTTGGTATATTATTTAAAGGTGTGAAACTGTAGTCAATGTGATAAAATGGTAATTGAATATATGAAAATAAAATAAAATAGTTTATTTTATGAATTAAAGTAATGGGACTTTTATTTATGAAAATAAAGGAAAATAGTTTATTTTATGAAAATAAAGGAAAATAGTTTATTTTATGAACTAAAGTATTGGGACTTTGATTTACGAAAATGAAGGAAAATAGTGTATTTTATGAATTAAAGTAATGGAACTTTGATTATGATGAATAAAGGTTGAAATATTTTGATTAAAGTAAAACTTGTGATCTAGTTGTACCTATTGAAATGACTCTCTATGTGCAAATAAGAGATGAAAATAGAAATTTTAATGATATCAACTATGCAATAGATGGTTATATACTTTGATTGAAATTATATAGTTGCAATTTGGTAAAGTAAATAATAGATGCATTTAGAGGTATGTCTATCATAGAACCACAAGTTGTCCTGATCCCCTACTACCCTCAAATAAATGATGGAAAGACAAGTAGGACTAACTATGTTAGCTAAAACCTATGCATTAGTTTGATTTACTATTGAAATGATTTATTTATGTTCAATAGAAATTATATTTGTAGGGAGTAATCCCTAGATGAACATAGATGCATTACTTTATTCTTTTAGGAGTATGGATATTTTACCATACTTGGATATATGCAATAATTTATTTAATGAATGGGAAATGTATCTTTAACTTAGTATTTTTATTTATATATGCTTTGTATTTAGCTTTATCTATTGTTTAATGGTTATCTTTATTTAAATGTTGTTTCTTTCCTAAATACCTTATGTATGCTTTATGAATTTTATTCTTTGTTTGATGAAATAGATTAAGCTTCTTGACTACTTGCTAATCACAAAATAAACCTAGGATATTGGGACCTCTTAGGGTAAACATAGAAAAGGGGCCTAAGATATTGAAACCTCTTAGGGTGAACATGGAAAGAAACTAAGGGATTAAGACCCCTTAAGGAGTGCTAACTAGGTAAACTAAATTATTTCATCCGAGTTAATATAGCCCATCATGGAGGTGATATGGATAGATTAACTCATAGTATGTGTAGCACACCTATACAGATAGACTTGTGTATAGTATGATGATGGGTGTATACCGTCAAATGTATGAAAGTTGATAATTCTAGCTCATCAAGAATGATGATATGGATAAGCTTATTTGTGGTAACACATAATATGCCTGCAGATATGGACTTGTGTAGGGTATTGGGTGAGATGTAACTCATTGAGAAAGTTGGGAAACATAGTAAACCAAATCGATAGATAAAACTTATATTAGTTAGGGGTTTACGAATCCCTCTTTATTAAAAAAATTCCTATGTTTTCTTTACTTTATTTAAATAAAATTAATTTTTTTGTTTAAATAATTATAAAACTTTATAAAACATAGAACTTGTAAATTTTTTGTTTAAATAATTATAAAACTTTATAAAACATAGAACTTGTAAGATTTGATTTGAAAGACTGCTCTTTCAAATATATTTGATTGTGCTTGCAAGGGGAATATTTCCATCGATGTTGGGAAGAGAGCTTCATTAATGGTGAAGCTTCTCATTAAAAAAAATAAATTTAGTGTTATTTAAAATCTACTTGACCATTGGACGGATGGGAGTGAAGTAAATATGGGTAGGTGAGTGTTAATGAGGGAAACATCAGGAGGCTTAGGAATAAGGAGATGGATCCCTTTTGTCTTAGGGGGAGGAGAAAGAAAAGAGAATGGGGACATTGTAGTGAAGGGAGAGAGGGAGAATCTCAAAAGCTTGGTGAGGAAGGATGCTGTAAAAATCATCATTTAGTGAAGGGAAGGCACGGTCGATATGCAAGAGCTATAGGTTGAACACCAAACCTACTCACTTCTACTCTTGAACTTATTGTGGTTGGATAAGTTGTTACTGCTTGGCTATGTTTGAAAGCCTTGCTATTTGTTGTTTTTTTGGGTCTATGGATACATGTTTTTACTGTAACTTCCTTGACCTTTGAACCCAGTTTGTATATTTTCCATTGTCTACCCTTGAGATTTCTTGCTCACAATGACAAGGGTTTACCCTTACCTTAAGATGTGTTCATCTATTGTTGTAACTGTATTCATGACAATTTTATATAAAACACCTAGTTTACACGATGCCTGAGGTGATCACTACAACTGTTAAGTGCTACGTGATTGGTGTCAAGTTTAGTTAGCCCTATTTGAAGTACTAACCTATCGATGATGCCTTGTAGAACCATTGTTTTTGGTTAACTCCTTCTTTAATCTCTCTTATGATGTTGGCCATTTTGAGAGTGTTCCACGTGGGGCGATGGTTCATCATTTACTCTTTGAGGCATGACTGTTATTTATCCCTCACATGATGTAGATTTCTCCCTAGTCATTAAGGAGGTATGTTATACCAAGTTTTATCCTACCACACCCGAGGACTGAATGCTTGCCCTGTTGGTGTTGTTTAAGTTAGATCTCTTAGTAGGATGACCATTGGTAGGGACTACTATGCTCACCATGTAGGTCATGACATCCCTGTCAGTTTCACTATTCAAACTGATTTGTGGGTTGACCACCATTTTTCCTTTAGACCCAACTGTTTGGGAGCTGAAGTCTCCTTTTTTTACCAATCTTCATTCACCCTTAGGGAAGGTCGTGGATTTGTAGTTTTGTTATTGGGTGCTTTGTTGGCTTCATGAGGAGAAGAGTGATCCTTGCTGGAATTAATTTGAGGGTTTAAGCTTTGAAATCGAGTGTCTATTGTTAAATTGGTTAAGTAATTGTATGAACAAAATGAAATTTCTATAAATACTTTTGGGTAACTAGGGATTTGGTTTATAAGAGTAAGGGTGGGGTATTTTTTTAGGCATAAAGAATAATATCCATTTATATTTGTAAATCAAATAAATGACTTTAGTTAAAAGAAAAAAATAATATTTTGTTACATTAGTTAAAGCTGTGAAACTTTAGTCAATGTGATAAAATGTTAATTGATTATTTGATTTATAAAAATAAAGAAAAATAATTTATTTTATGAATTAAATTAAATAAAAATAGTTAATTTTATAAATTAAAGTAGTGGGACTTCGATTTATGAAAATAAAGGAAAATAGCTTATTTTACGAATTAAAGTAATGGACTTTGATTTATGAAAATAAAGGAAACTAAGTTTATTTTATAAATTAAAGTAATGGGACTTTGATTTATGAAAATAAAGGGAAATAGTTTATTTTATGAGTTAAAGTAATGGGATTTTGATTTAGGGAAATAAAGAAAAATAGTAAATTAATGGGAATTTGATTTATGGAAATAAAGGAAAATAAGTTCATTTTATAAATTAAAGTAATAGGACTTTGATTTATGGAAATAAATGAAAATAGTTTATTTTATGAATTAAAGTAATGGGACTTTGATTTAAAGAAATAAAAGAAAATAGTTTATTTTATGAATTAAAGTAATGAGACTTTGATTTATGAAAATAAAGGAAAATAGTTTATTTTATGAATTAAAGTAATGGGACTTTGATTTATAAAAATAAAGGAAAATAGTTTATTTTATGAGTTAAAGTAATATGACTTTGAATTACAAAAATAAAGAAAAATAGTTTTTTTTTTTTTTGAATTAAAATAATGGGAATTTTATTTATGGAAATAAAGGAAAATATATTTATTTTATAAATTAAAGTAATAGGACTTTGATTTATGAAAATAAATGAAAATAGTTTATTTTATGAATTAAAGTAATGGGACTTTGATTTATGGAAATAAAGGAAAATAATGTATTTAATGAATTAAAGTAATGGAACTTTGATTTACGGAAATAAAGAAAAATGTTTTATTTTATGAATTGGAGTAATGAGACTTTGGTATAGGGAAATAAAAGAAAATAATTTTATTTCATAGATTAAAGTAATGGGAATTTGATTATGATGAATAAAATTTAAAATATTTTGATTAAAGAAAAACCTATGATATAGTTGTACCTGTTGAAATGACTCTCTATGAGAAAATGAGAGGTAAAAAAAAGAGGGAATTTTTATAATATTAACTATGCAGTAAATAGGTTCGAGGTGTAGACCAATTGGTTCATCCAAATCCCATAAGGGGGGCGGAGGTCCAAGGTTCAAATCTCTGGCCTCGCCGGACTGAATGCTTGTCCCTGTCCTGGTGCTTTCAGCGACGTAAAAGGTTTAAAATTATTGTGGCATGGCGGTTATAGGGGTGGACTACGCGAATATCTATGTGTCAACTTTTAGGATGAGCATAACATAATACTATGGTGGCCATAAAAGCTATACAGCCTGCCCGGATTCGTGGCGGCTACCGATTCCACCATGTTAAAAAAAAAACTATGCAGTAAATGGTTAGATACTTTGATTGAATTTGTATAGTTGCAATTTGAAAAAGTAAATAGTAGATGCATTTAGAGGCATGTCTATTATAGAACCATGAGTTGCCTTGATTCCCTACTATACTCAAATAAATGATGGAAAGACAAGTAGGATCAGAGATGTCAGCTAGAACCTATGCATTGGTTTGATTTACTATTGCAATGGTTTATTTATATTCAATATAAATTATGTTTCTAGAGAGTAATCCCTAGATGAAAATGGATGCATTACTTTATTATTTCATGAGTATTGATGTTTTACCATACTTGGATATATGCAATAATTTATTGAATTAATAGGAAATGTATTTTTAACTTAACAATTTTGATTTATCTATGCTTTGTATCTAGCTTTCTCTTTTGTCTAATGGTTATATTTATTTAAATGTTGTTTATTTCCTAAATACCTCATGTATGTTTTGTGAATTTTATTTTGTTTGATTAAATAGATTAAGCTTCTTGACTACTTCCTAACCACAAAATAAATCTAGGAAATCCAGACATCTTAGAGTGAATGTAGAAAAGGGATCTAAGGGATTGAAACCTCCTAGGGTGAACATGGAAAGAACCTAAGGGATTAATACCCCTTAGGGAGAATGCTAACTAAGTAAACTAAATGAGTTCATCTGAGTTAAGATAGCTTCTCATGGAGATGATATGTATAGTATGCATAGCATACCTACACAGATGAACTTGTGTATGGTATGATAATGGGTGTATACCTTCGACTATTTGAAAGGTGATAATTTTAGCTCATCAAAAATGATGATATGGATAAGCTTATTTTTGGTAACACATAATACACTTACACAAACATACTTGTGTAGGGTATTGGGTGAGATGTAACTCATTGAGAAAGTTGGAAAACTTAGTAAACCAAAACATTAGATAAACCTAATGTCAGTTGGGGGTTTAGGAATCCCTTTCCAAAAAATAATTCTCTTTTCTTTTCTTGTGTTTTCTTGTAGCTAGTTTAATATTGGGGGGTCATTACAGAACTTCTATTGATGGGCCTTAGAGAATGGCAAAAGGATTTACAAAAGGGATCATAACTCTAGGAGAACTTTTAGTAGTTTGAGGAGCACTCAATTTTCCTTTATTACCCTTGGGTCTCCTATATAGGGAAACACTAAGAAACTCAGTGCCACCCATAGATGACTTGAATCTACTAATTATAACCTTTGGTTTTAGCTTTGACAATCAATAATGAATAATATACCAAGAAAATTTAATTTTTAGAGTTGACCCGCCTTCTAGTGCCAATTATATTGAGCATACAAATGACATATTTTCTAGGGTAAGCCAACATGCTTGGAACATAATATATTCCCTCTTGAAAGAAAATTTATTTTTCTTTAAGGTATGGGTATGCTAGGTTTTTATCAATTTGGATAAACCCAAAGGTCGTTGATAGTTGTTCCTTTAAGGGACCTTTATTGGTATGACTCAAAGAAATAAATTTCTAAGCACAATATTTTAAAATCAAATGCTTAATTATATAAAAATAAATCCACTACATGGATATTACAACAAATGTGAGATGAGAAAAATTAAAATTAAGCAAGAGAAAGATAAATTTTAAACCATACCAATTGTAATTGCCCAATCCATATATATTGCACTCTTATTGTATTGTATATAACATCAATGATTTACTTGCAAATATATGATATTTTAAATTGCATGACAATGATTTTAATGCAAATATATGAAAGTTTCAATTGCACATCAATAATCTATTTGCAAATATATGAAAGTTTTAATTGCACATCAATGATTTATTTGTAAATATATGAAATTGCATTGCAATGATTCATTTGCAAATATATAATATTTTAAATTGCATAGTAGTGTTTCACTTGCAAATATATGAATTTTTTAATTGCACATCAATGATTCATTTACAAATATATACACTTTTGAATTGCACATCAATGATTTATTTGCAAACATATTAAATTTTTTTATTGCATGACAATGATTTATTTGCAAATATATGTGATTATAAATTGTGCAACAATGTTTTACTAAAATAGTTAAAATTTTCAGTTGCACATCAATGATTCATTTGCAAATATACGAGAGATTAAATTGCATAACAATGTTTCACTTGCAAAATTACAAACCTTTTAATTATGCTTCAATGATTCATTGCAAATATATGAAATTTTGAGTTGCACATCAATGATTTATTTGTAAATGTATGAATTTTTGTAATTGCATGACAATGATTTATTTATAAATATATGAAATTTTAAATTGTGTAGCAATGTTTCACTTATAAATATATGAAATTTTCAATTGCATATCAATGACTCATTTGCAAATATATGAAAATTTTAATTACCCATCAATGATTCATTTGTAAATTTTAAAATTTTACTGCATGTCAATTGTTAATTTATAAATATAAAAAAAATTACATCTCAATGATTCATTTGCAAATATATGAGATTTGCAAAATAATGTTTCACTTGAAAATATACGAAATTTTTAATTGCACATTAATGTTTCGTTTGCAAATATTTGAAACTTTTACTTGCATATCAATGATTCATTTGTAAATATATGAAATTTTAAATTGCGAGACAATGATTAATTTGCAAATATTTAAGATTTTAAATTGCATAGCATAATTTTTTTTTAAGCTTTAAACAAAAATTAGCCTATTTGTAATCTAATCAAGCTTTAAAAAAACAAAGGTTTAAGGGTAAAATAAAGAAAAATAAACAAGGATATACTGCCCTAGTATTCAATTCCAATTCCATAAAGCGACAACTCCAAAACCCAACCCCAACATGACCAGTTTTCACACAACCTAAGATCCAAGATGATACAATTTTTAAAGGAAAAGCAAAATTTGCTTCATATTTCCCTCTTCAATGAATTACGAGAACAATGCTTTAAGCACTAATAAGTTTGGTTTGGAAAATTTATTCAACAAACAAGAAAGGCACACACTAAAACAAAGGGCTACTTAATGGATGGTTTTCGACCCCTCTAGATGTCTAGCCAGCCTATATTTATATAATTTAAGTGACTCTTCATATAGTGTGGAATTTATTTAATGGTTACACCTCAATCATGTATATGTAATAGAACATCTACATCATATATGCATCATAGAATCTATGTCAAAGCATCTACATCATATATACATTATATTACAATAGAGAATATACATTATATATGCATCAAAGAATTTGTGTCATATTTTTTCAATGAGTTTACACAATTTTTTATAAGGGGTCTGGTCCACTCATACTGAGTGGGATTTGAACCTTAGACCTCTCAAAGAGAGGCCAAAGACCTTATCACTGCAATAAGCTTACATATATAAGAATTTGTGTCATATTGCATTAGATAATTTGCATCATATATGCATCATAGCATCCTATAAGATAAAAATAAATGTAGGAATTAGAATTTATTATTATATATTATTTATTTTATTTTATTATTCATTTTTATTTTTATTTTTATTACTATTATTTTTTTTTTTTGCTTTTTTTTTATCTCTATTATTAATGATAAGTTTAATGCTTATTTTTTTTTATCGTTTAAAAGATATATATTACGATCGAGTTTTAATAGTATCCCAAAAACCTGATTACAAAATGGTAGTAAAGGTCAAAAAACCAAAATACATTGAAATAGGATACAATCCGATAATAAACCTGATCATCAAGGCTAACTTTGAAAGGTAATTGAAATAACTGGTGGAACTGGTGAAATTAGGGATGAGGCAGGAAATGAGGTCTGGCGATTTTTCCCTCTGAACTAGGGTTTTTGGAACTTCAAAAAATCTAGGGCATCATTGGATTGCAGAAGTGCCTTCGGGGTTCTGTGGATCTGAAGGCTATATTGGTGCCCCAAGAGGGTCCAATGGGGACTTCTTCGGTTCCTTTTCCAGGGAGTAGCAGCTCATACGCATATTTTTTTAAAGAAAATTCTCCTCCAAAGAACGACGAAGCTCAAAAAATGGCATATAAAATGCTCTTCATGGCTGCTGGGAATAGGTCGACAGCACATCGTGTGAATGGATGTTTGTCGTAGGCCAAAACCAGGCCAAAAATTGTCATCGAGCCAAGTATGGTTGAAGAATCAGTCATTTACAGAGCTAATCATGATTTAATCTGCAAGTTCATGGGTATATGTCCTTCCCTAAATTTTTTGCACTCTTGGATTCGCCAAAACTGGGAGCCTCATGGTGAGTATTCATTGTGGTTTATTAGCAATGGATATTTTATTGTTAGCTTTTTGTCTTTGGCCGATAGAAATAGGGCTTTCGAGTCAGAGAAGAAAAATCATGGCCCGACAGGGCTATTTTTTCAACCATGGAGAGTGGGATTCGATCCCCGAGTTGAACCTACTTCTGTCCCAGTATGGATCCGACTATATGCTCTTCCAATGGAATTACGGAGTGAGCGGTGTTGGCAATTCTATTGGAAGACATCTGGGTGTTTCCAGAGACATAATTGAAGGGAGCATGGCAGTGTATGCAAGAATATGTGTGGAGATGGATCTCAGCCAACCTTTACCGGTAGAGATGGAAATTGAATTGGCAGGACTTTCCTGGATTCAACAACTGGACTATGAGGCCCTACCATTTAGATGTATGGTTTGTCATAAACATGGAAATTTGGCCCATTTTTTCCCTAATAATATGAATGCTAAAATGGAGGCCCCTTTAGGAATGCCAAACCTTCCTAAAGAGGATAAGGCAACACTTAATGAAGATTCTAATAGCACCGTTTAGGGCCAGGAAGCTCAAAGAGAGGGTTTTGAACAGCCCAGAAGAAAAATACGAACAAAGAAAAAAGAGGGAAAGGAGCAATCCCATCTCAGACCTACCAATAGTTATGAGATTTTTAAGTCACTAGTTGACGAAGAGGAACAATCTATGGAGGGCATGGAGTGTAATAAGGAAAATTCTAATATTCTCAGGCAACTCCCTCTCTCATCTGCTCCCGTCATACAGTAGGTAGTTGACCTCTGTGAGGTATCACATCCAGTGTGTTCAGGGGCTTTAGTAGTGCATAACTAGGAGCGGACACGGTATCTCGGGATGTCGGCATGGGAATAGCGAGAGAAGAACAGGGAAAGGCCAACTTTGGGGATAACCCAGGTAGAAAAAAGATAAAAAAATAGCAATTCTCAGGGAGTAGGTAGAAGATCCAATAAGGAGTTGCTAGCATTCCAAGGAGACAAACTGATCACGGGAGGATCGGTGAGGACAATAGACTCTTATTGCTCCCAGGGTAACCAATGATTATACAATCATGGAATGTGAGGGGTTTAAACAGCAAAACCCATCAATCTACTGTTCGAATACTTTTAGAGAATTGTAATACTAATTTTTTGCTTTTACAGGAGACTAAGATGTCATTAGATCTTATGTCCAAAACAGTCAACAGAATTTGGAGGGGTGTTGGTCATATGGATGTGGCTGCCCAAGGTGCCTCAGGGGGGATTGTTACTCTGTGGAACTCTCTTGAATGGTCTGCAATAGAACATATTACCTAGAGGGGTGTTATCACTTCTCCTTTTAGGAATAATGTCACTACAAAACATGTTCTAATCACAAAATTTTATGGGTCTCAAAACCTAGATGGTCAGAGGTGGCAGTGGAAGGCTGTGCATAACATGCGAACCTCAAGGGAAGATCTAGACTGGATTATAGCGGGGGAATTTAATGCTAAATTATCTTCTAGAGACCAGGAAGGGGGAACACCATTTTTGGACCCAGGGGACCGTTTCATGATTGCCCAAGTCCAGGATTTGCACTTAATGGACATTAAATGTCCTGGCATTAACTACACTTGGACTAATAAAATGCGGGAGCCACATAGCTGGAAGGTTAAGCTAGATTTTTTTCTGGTTTTAGAGGAGGCATTTGTAAAATGGAATATAAATTTTCATATTTTAGAAGTCCTAGTTTTAGATCACTGTCCCATTCTATTGGTAGGCGAGACTAGGATGGGGCAGCATCACAAACCTTTCAGATTTGAGAATTTTTGGCTTCAGAAAAAGAACTTCGGGAGAAAATTCCACAGTGGTGGGAAGAAGGCCTCCTAGCTTATGGGAGAGCAATGTTCAGGATCCACAAACAACTACAATATGTCAAAACTTAGTTGAAGTATTGGAGGCGTGCTAATAAAACAGACTTCCAGGCCCAAAGAGCTCCATTGGTGGCCAGATGGGATGAGGTCCAAAAATAGTTTAGAGAAGGAGTAATTACAGATCAGCTCAAAGCTAAGGATGATGCCTTGCATACAGCGGTTGAGTACATTGACAACCAGGAGGAGACCTATTGGAAGCAGAGAGCAAGAACCACCTGGTTATTAGAAGGGGACAAAAATACAAAATTCTTTCATTGGACTACTTGTGCTCGAAGACAGATGAATAATATGGAGGCCCTTCAAGATGAGAATGGTCATTCCTTTGATACACTTCCAGGTATGCATTCCCATGCTATGGATTATTTTTCTAAGCTTTTTAAGGAAAGTGTGGTACAAGATGTAGAGGCCCAAAATGAAGTTATTTCTGTCATATCTGCTGTTATTTCGAGGATGAAAATCAGGCCCTCCTCAAACCCATTGATAGAGATGAATTGAAAACTGTGGTCTTTGGAATGAGCATCGGTAAAACTCCGAGTCCGGACGGCTTCCCAATTGAGTTTTTTTAGGCTTTTTGGGACTACTTAGAGGAAGATGTAAGGGTTGTTGTAGAAGAGTCCAGAGAAAATAAGAGAATGCTTAAATTTATAAACCACACTTTCATTACCTTAATTCCAAAATGGGAGGAGGGGGTTCATATTTCATATTATAGGCCTATTGCCTTATGTAATGTGCTATACAAAATAATCACAAAGGTAATGGTTGAGCGCCTAAAACATCTTCTTCACAACATTGTCTCCTCTGAGCAAGGGGGTTTTGTTGAGGGATGGCAGATTCTGGATGGGGTGGTTGTGGCCCAGGAAGCAATCCATTCAATGAGGGATGTTCATAAAATTGGACATGTCAAAGGCTTATGACAGGGTTGAATGGAGTTTCCTGGCTAAAATGATGGCAGCCTTTGGTTTCTCTCGAGACTGGATAGAGTGGGTCATGAGCTGTGTCTCTACCCCGACTTACTCTATGCTAATCAAGGGCCTTCCTTCGCAACCATTTGGAGCTACTCAGGGACTGCGCCAGGGGGATCCATGTTCTCCTTATCTTTCTATCATTTTGGATGAAGGTCTTCGCAAACTTTTCTTGAGGAGAAGACAACAAGGTAGATTATTGGGTATTAGGGTGGGTGACAAAGTTTTAATGCACCTGCAGTTTATGGATGACACTAGTTTGGTGGTGTTGTGGCTGATCCACAACACACCCCAAAATTGGGGACCCACCTTTTTTGCAGGCTTTCAAAGAAAATCTCAGTGACCCAGATGCTAAAAATGAAGAAAAGGGGCAAAATTGCATAAGGAAGAAAAGTGTCGCGAAATCGCGACATGTTGCTCCGTCGCGGCCGAAACCAGAAAAGTGTCACGAAATCGCGACATGTTGCGCCATCGCTGCCAAAAATAGAAAAGTGTCACGAAATCGCGACGTGTTGCGTCTGCCAAAAACAGAAAAGTGTCACGAAATCGTGACGTGTTGCGCGGTCACTGCCAAAAATGAAAAAGTGTCACGAAATCGCGACATGTTGCTCCGTCACGGCCGAAAGAGGAGAGAGAAAGGTAAAATGAAAAAGTGTCACGAAATCGCGACATGTTGCTCCATCGCGACCGAAAGAGGAGAGAGAAAGGTGAAGTAGAAAGGCGTAGCGAAATCGCGACGTGTCACAAAATCACGGGTCAAACCAGTCAAACAGGGCAAAGCAGAAAAACGTCGCGAAATCGCGACAGGAAGCGACAAACGGGGCACGAAGCAGAAAGGCATAGCGAAATCATGACGTGTCGCAAAATCACGGTCAACGTAGTCAGTCAGCGGCAGGTGGGCGGAACCGTCACGAAATCGCGACGTGTTTGATTTTCGCGGCTTGCAGGCAGGCGGAAGGCATGAAGCGTAAAATGGTCACGAAATCGTGACAGAATCGACCGGAAGGCATGAAGCGTAAAATGGTCGCGAAATCGTGACAGAAAGTAGCGAAGGGGGGATGAAGCGAAAAAGCGTCGCGAAATCGCGACAGGTCGCGGTTTCGCGGCCCCAAAGCAGCGAAGGAGTGCCGAGTGAAAAACGTCGCGAAATCGCGACAGATTGCGGCCGAAGGAGTGCCGAGTGAAAAACGTCGCGAAATCATGACAGATTGCGGCCGAAGGAGTGCCGAGTGAAAAACATCGTGAAATCGCGACAGGTTGCGGCCGAAGGAGCGTCGAGTGAAAAACGTCGCGAAATCGCGACAGGTTGCGGCCGAAGGAGTGCCGAGTGAAAAACGTCACGAAATCGTGACAAGTTACGGCCGAAAGCATATCAAACGAGAAGCGTAGCGATTTCGTGACAGGTTGCGGCCGAGAGTGTACGGAATAGAAAAGCGTCGTGATTTCGCGACATGTCGCGATTTCGTGACATGTCGCGTTTTCGCTGGGCAAGAAGGCAAGAAGGCTATTGGCCAAAAAACGTCGCGATATCGCGACCTGTCTCATTTTCGCTGTGTTGGCAGAGGAACAAGCTGCATGCATAAAAACGTCACGATTTACATGGGACCGTTACAGAAGGTGCAGAAAGCGTGAGACACGTGGCATACAGGTGTCAGAGTTGCAGAAGCGTTACATGCAACAGAAGATTTTGAACGTTTCGGCATCGAGCATGAATCAAAAGCAACGAAAAGGCGGGGAATTTGAAAAGACGCATTCTGGAAGGTGAAACGAAGCGACGCAGGGTGAATCGAAGAGCCGCGCCAGATAGTATAAAATCAGAAGCACAGATTGAACAGAGGGTTGGAAATTGCTGCTAGCAGAGTTGTAGAGACAAGGGCTGCAAGCCATTCTGGGCCTGCACTTGGAGCAATTTCCTTCATTTGTTCTGGATTTGTTATACCTGGAACATTCTGTAATTGCAACTGATATACCATTTTAATACAGAAATACAGAGAGTTGGCATCTCATTGATGAGAAAGAAGGAGTCATTTTTGCATGCATGATTTAATGTTTTATCTTTCCCTTTCAGATTTCCAGGCTTTTAGGTGAAGTTTAATGCAAGTGTTCTTGGTTGCTTCATGCGAATGTCTAAATCTGAAATTACATTAAAAACCCTAGAAACCCGCACCTAGCTTATCTGGATTGTGTGGATTTGCAGGTTCAATAGGTTAGGTTGCATGCAGAAACCTCATTATCTTCGGTTTTGTCAATCAGGATGGTCGCACTCTGGACATAGTTTAGTTTCATTTTCATTTGCATTTCTTTTATTTTCAAACCCTTATTTTATTTTCTGCATTTTAATTACTGTCATTCAAATAAATAACTGAAAATCCATCAAAGCTCAGGATCAAAATATATTGGTTTCTTAGATTTATTCACTTTGAGTCCATTGCAAATTCAAATTGAAATAAACCACAGTGCCCCTTGTTAATATCCATTTGTAACCCTAAGGTATTCCCAGCATTCAAATTAAAACAACATCATTGATATACAAAGAATTAGCATAACAAGAACCTTGGAGAAATTATCTGTTGTAATTTCTTTGCAAGCAGAGGATTTTGGGACTCGGATCCTATCGGAGAGTGTGCTTTCACAATTGGGTGAAAACACCACTCAACAGATTGGCGCTAGAAGGAGGGCCGAATTGGTTTACTTTATTTTGATTTTCATACATAAGTAATATTTTTTTTGATTCGATTTTGAAATTATCTCTTAAATCTCACAAACGGCTAAACTGCAGCATTTGTTTTTCTGTTGCAGGTTTTCTTGGTGATAATCGGGAGTTTCATCAAGGAGGGCTGAAACGGTTTATTGTGATTTAAGGGCTACAGGAATTGCTATGCACTGTTCTTAACGCTTTGATTGTTCATACAGGAATAATATGATTTGGTTTGATTTAAAAAAATAAAGAATAAAAAATAAATAAATAAATAAAATAATAAATAAATAAATAAATAAAAAAAGAAGGGAATTTTTGGATATTAAATTTATATTCTTTAAGACTCACTAATGGCTGTGTTTACACCATGGATGACAGGTAGCCCATTGAATATACCGGGAGTTCAACATTATTTGCCCGTTGGTTTTGAGAGATGTCTTCCTCAATTTTTGTCTAATGGGACAAATACGATAGAAGAACATATTCAAGAATTCAAATTTGTTGTGAATCACTTAACAAGTTGGTATGATGATGTGGCTTGTAAAATGTTCCTTTACACCTTGGACAAAGTGGCATATGATTGGTTTACAAGTCTGCCTTTAGGGTCTATCACTTCTTGGGCTCAGCTAGAGGCAACATTTCTCAATCAATTCAACAAAAAGCGAGTTGACCCAATCCTCATATACAATCAATTGGTCTATATTAGAAAAGGACCAAGTGAAAATGTGAAGTCATTTTCTGAAAGGTTCTTTGGATTATATACGCAATTAGTGACATTTTATGTTCTTCAAGAAGAAGTGGCTCTCCAAATATACATCAATGCTCTTGACTCACCCATGTCCACATATTTGCGAGGGATGCCTCAAATCTCATCTTTGTCACAAGCCTATACTCAAGCAATGGCAATTGAGCAACAATTGAGTTGTCAAAATTATGGTGTGGGTTTTGGATCATGTAATCTTCAATCATTTAATACCTCCTTTACCCACCCAATGATTTATCCACCTCAACCAAGTTCAAGTGTGAATCAATTTCAGAATCAACAATCATTCCCAAGCTTCAATCAATTTCAAAATCCTCAACCTACTATGCAAGATCAACCATCTTTCTTAAGTATGAATCAACTTCAAAATACTCATCTTGATTCAAAAGATGTTGCTAAAATCAATTTCAATGATTTTCATAAGAATATGATTTTAGGCAAGGGAGGAGTACTAGATCCAACTAGTATGGAAACATGTGACAGATTGGAAACCCTTGACTCCCCAAAAGATGAATTTTATGAGGATGAATCTGATTCGGATGACACATTGGATGACATTGTTGAAAGTAATGGCCTAGGAAATTCACACCTTCCAAATTATGTTGAACATGAATCATGGGTTACACATGTGGATTATGATAACCTTATCAATTTGAATACAAGCAATAACCCAATTTTGGAAGTAATTGAACCATTTAAGGAAGGAGATGATAAATTTGATGAGAAATATATTGATGAATTGAAAGAGGATGTAGAAGTAGTTGAGCATCACAATTTGATTTTGAAAGATGATCATTGTGATTCTTTGGAAGAGTATGCTCACTCCAAACCTTCTGATGAAATTTGTGTGCCTATTGATATGCAGGATAATACAATTGCCCTTTCATATGAGGATATTACAAGTCCTGTACAATCTAAGAATGCTTTGGAAGAAGGGTTGGAATCTCATCAAAGGTTGGAGAAGGATAATGATTCTACTACCATGGATGAAGAAGGAGAATCAATTGTTTTTGTTCCCCTTGGGGGCAAGAAATCAAAAATCTTGATCCACCTATTGTTTCTACAATGTCTATGCCATCTCAAAATGATGAAATTACAAAACCTAAGTGGTGTGGGTTGGATGTTATTGATGATCTTAATAAAAATATGGATTTTGAGGCAACTCAAGCCATTGATCGTGGAAAGGTGTCACATGACACATATCTTGAAAAATTAGGCTCTTGTTTTGAAAAATATGGACGCATGTTTGATTGGGTGCCTAACTTTGGTGTTTTTGAACAGGTATTGGACAATGAAGAAGACAACGAGAAAAAGGAAAAGGCTACTAATACTCATCAAGTTATGATGAATTTTAATCATGATGGGTTGAGTATGGATGACAAGGGGAAATCTTTACCTGTGGTAGTAGCTACAAAAATTTCAAGTGATAGGTTACATGATGTCCCTTTGGATGCTAACATCATTAATGAGGAAATGCCAAATTTTGTTGATGCTTGTCAAGTTTTGAATGATTCTGATTGCTTTAAAATCCTGGAAAATGATTTGAAGTCAAGATTTTTAGAAATAGGCTCTTGTTTGCAACATCTCACATTTGAAAAGGAAAGCCTACTTCTAAATCATGAGTGGAATGATGAAACTTGCACTTTAAAGAATAGACAAGATAAAATTGAATACCAACCATTGTCTAATCAATTTGATTTGATTCTCAACTATGATGTTGGTGATAGAACTAAATCAAAGTGGAATGGTGAGCATGGCAAGTTGAAATTTGTTGCATTGCTTGGTTTGATCTTATTTTTGTTGGATTCCTACAAAGTTTGGCATGTGTATTGTGTCATATGTTTTTTGATATATTCTAATCATGTTTGGGATCCAGGAAAGTAATAGTCCAAGCTTGGCATCATCCTGTACAATAGTGTATATAATTTTGGTTTCTTGGTGTGGGCTTTCAAGTTTTTGTTTTTGGGATTGTTTTTGGGTTTTGGTTTTGGTTTGTGTTTTTCAAGTTTCATGTTTTTTGGATTCTTAGTTTAACCATGATTTAAATTGTGTGTTTGATTTCAATTGACATGCTTTGTTTGTTTTTATAAAAAAAAAAAGAGAAAAAAAAATAATAATAATAAAAGAATAAAATTGAGATGTCAACTTATGCTTGAGACTAGGAGAATATGAAATATTGGAATTGTCTTGTAAAAGCTCCACAAGTAACACAAACATTTTAAGTTATATCGTTTGAAATTTGTGATGCATGAGGTAGTCAGTTTTGTATGGCAAATATTTCATTTGCAACTCAAGAGATAATGCATTCATGTTACAAGCTCACTTTACATATACATTCCATCCTAGTTGCATATGCATCTTAGGTACAAGTCATTAAAGTGTGTCAAATCCTCTTAGGGTTGTGTTATAACATAAATGTAAGAAAAAATCCTAAGGTTGGAAACTGAGTCTTGAGATGTCTAGAACCAAGCACATCTTATACATTAAAAAGGATCTTGAGCAAAATGATCAAAACCTAACTTGGAAGAAAAGGTTGGGCGAAAGATGTTTTTCATGTCTATCCTATTATGCAACATGATCCTTAAAACAGTGGTTTTGACCACTTCCATAGAGCTTAAAGCCTAAAATCAGAGTAGTAAGGATAGGGTTAAGTCCTCATCGAACTTAGGTTGAGGATCCAATTCCCCAAAGCTTTGATTTGACCTACATGGAGTAGTAAGGATAGGGCATAAATTCTCATCTCGCTTAGGTTGAGAATCTGATTCCCCAAAGCTCTTATGTCTCATTTCATAATAAATCTTGGATTGGAAGGATCGTACTACTTGTCCTCTGCAAAGGATGGGTAGTCATCCCCAAGGTCTAAGTAATAAATTAATATTTTCCATTTTTATCCAAAGCTTGGATTGGAAGGATCGTACTACATGTCCCTAGCAAGGATGGGTAGTCATCCCCAAGGTCCAAGAAGTAAAAAATTAATTTTTTCCCATCTCATCTTTATTTTGGATTGGAAGGATCGTACTACTTGTCCTCTGCAAAGGATGGGTAGTCATCCCCAAGGTCCAAAGAAATGAAGATAAGTCTTGGATTATGGGGTTAAGTATGCCCATGCATGGCAACATGTCTTGTCTAAAAAACAAGACCACTGATTGTCCAAAGGGTTAGACTAGCATGACCATTTCTTCCATAATTGGTTAAATTATTTTGCTCAAAGTGAGGTAATGAACTCTAAATCAGAATAGTAAGGATAGGGTTAAACTCCCATCTTGGTTAGGTTGGGAGTCTGATTCCCCAAAGTTCTGATTTCACATTCACTTGCACATGGGTTCAAGATAGTAGGGACTCATAACCAACTTTGGGATATAATAAAGTAATTAATTAGTGGATCCTAAGAGGGTTTGGCAATCTTGAATGTTTGTACATGATACTAGAAGAAAGACCATGCCTTTTATAAAAGCAAAATCTCCTAGCATATTCATTAGGTTACACAAATCATTCACAATCTCACATATGCATTCATGCAAAACTGACAATGGAATGTTGATCAATTTCAAACGATAGGGAATGAAATTCATTGCACACATCGAGCTAATACTTGATGATTCTGATGATTCATGTACTTCTGATCTTTGGGCATTTGTTTATATTGCTTATGTGCTAACACATGTTTTCGAGTTTGTATATGTTTCGAGGTTGGGTTCTCACTAAAATGCTCAAGAGCATTTGACAATAGAGTCGCCATTTGTTGTGGCTGATCCACAACACACCCCAAAATTGGGGACCCACCTTTTTTGGAGGCTTTCAAAGAAAATCTCAGTGACCCAGATGCTAAAAATCAAGAAAAAGGCAAAAATGCACAAGGAAGAAAAGTGTCGCGATATCGCGACATGTCGCTCCATCGCGGCCGAAACAGAAAAGTGTCACGAAATCGCGACATGTTGCTCCATCGCTGCCAAAACTAGAAAAGTGTCACGAAATCGCGACATGTTGCGCGGTCGCTGCCAAAAATAGAAAAGTGTCGCGAAATCGCGACGTGTTGCGCGGTCGCTGCCGAAAATGAAAAAGTGTCACGAAATCGTGACATGTTGCTCCGTCGCGGCCGAAAGAGGAGAGAGAAAGGTAAAATGAAAAGTGTCACGAAATCGTGACATGTTGCTCTGTTGTGGCCAAAAGAGGAGAGAGAAAGGTGAAGTAGAAAGGCGTAGCGAAATCATGACGTGTCACAAAATCGTGAGTCAAACATCAAAGACGGAAAAGGCACGAAAAAATGTGTCGAAATGACAAAAATCAGAAGTGCATGAAGCAAAAATGGTCATGAAATCACGACAAAACGACCAAATGGCCATGAAGCGAAAAGCGTCGCGAAATCGCGAACAAGAGGAAGAGAAAAAAAAAAAAAAAGCAAAAAAGCAAAAAGAAAACGCGAAATCGTGACAAGTTACGTCGAAAGCATATCAAAAGAAGCGTCGCGATTTCGCGATAGGTTGCGGTGAGGTGTACGAAGAGAAAAGCGTCGCGATTTCGTGACATGTCGCGTTTTCACTGGGCAAGAAGGCAAGAAGGTTGTTGGCCGAAAAACGTCGCGATATCGCGACCTGTCTCATTTTCGCTGTGTTGGCAGAGGAACAAGCTGCATGCATAAAAACGTCGTGATTTACATGGGACCATTACAGAAGGTGCAGAAAGCGTGAGACACGTGGCATACAGGTGTCAGAGTTGCAGAAGCGTTACATGCAACAGAAGATTTCGAACGTTTCGGCATCGAGCATGAATCAAAAGCAATGAAAAGGTGGGGAATTTGAAAAGACGCATTCTGGAAGGTGAAACGAAGCGACGCAGGGTGAATCGAAGAGCCGCGCCAGATAGTATAAAATCAGAAGCGCAGATTGAACGAGAGGGTTGGAAATTGCTGCTAGCAGAGTTGCAGAGACAAGGGCTGCAAGCCATTCTGGGCCTGCACTTGGAGCAATTTCCTTCATTTGTTCTGGATTTGTTATACCTGGAACATTCTGTAATTGCAACTGATATACCATTTTAATACAGAAATATAGAGAGTTGGCATCTCATTGATGAGAAAGAAGGAGTCATTTTTGCATGCATGATTTAATGTTTTATCTTTCCCTTTCAGATTTCCAGGCTTTTAGGTGAAGTTTAATGCAAGTGTTCTTGGTTGCTTCATGCGAATGTCTAAATCTGAAATTACATTAAAAACCCCAGAAACCCGCACCTAGCTTATCCGGATTGTGTGGATTTGCAGGTTCAATAGGTTAGGTTGCATGCAGAAACCTCATTATCTTCGGTTTTGTCAATCAGGATGGTCGCACTCTGGACATAGTTTAGTTTCATTTTCATTTGCATTTCTTTTATTTTCAAACCCTTATTTTATTTTTTGCATTTTAATTACTGTCATTCAAATAAATAACTGAAAATCCATCAAAGCTCAGGATCAAAATATATTTATTTCTTAGATTTATTCACTTTGAGTCCATTGCAAATTCAAATTGAAATAAACCACAGTGCCCCTTGTTAATATCCACTTGTAACCCTAAGGTATTCCCAGCATTCAAATTAAAATAGCATCATTGATATACAAAGAATTAGCATAACAGGAACCTTGGAGAAATTATCTGTTGTAATTTCTTTGCAAGCAGAGGATTTTGGGACTCGGATCCTACCGGAGAGTGTGCTTTCACAATTGGGTGAAAACACCACTCAAAAGGTGGGAGTGGCCAACTTCAGGGAAGCAAGAATGATTAGGTATACTCTTAATGTTTATCTCAGGGCTACTCAATAGGTCATTAATGACAAGAAATCCAAAGTGGTTTTTTTAATGCGGAGCAAAGGCTTCAGAATAGAATTTTAGAAATCCTGGGATTCACAAGGACTTCTCTCCCAATGGTTTACTTGGGGGTCCCCTTGCACTTTAAGAAGCTGAAATTAGACACATGGAGGAATTTTATGGAGTGTATCAAGGACAAAATTAATCACTGGTCTCACAAGTGGTTAAGTTATGGTGGCAGATTAATGTTCTTACAGTCAATCATTCAAGCCATGCCAATTTATAAATTCTCTATCCTGGCTGCCCCGATTACAATATGGAAAGAGTTGGACGAGATGGCTAGAAAGTTTTTATGGGAAGGAGCAAAGGGAGAGAGAAAGTGGGCCTTAGTGGGCTGGGACAAAGTTACCCGACCCAAGGTTAAAGGAGGTGCTGGGTTTGAGAAAATCTAAGTTGAATAATAAAGCTTTGGGTCGGAAAGTCTGTACTGGAGATGGATCTCCCAACCCACCTCCCTTTTTAGTAGAATCCTAACTAGCAAATACCTAGGACAGGCCAACCCAATCGATGTAGCTCACATCCCCTTGGATGGTACTGGATCCCTAGTTTGGAAGGCTCTCCAGTTAGGGTCTCAGGTTGTTAAAGACCGCTTATTTTGGAAAGTGGGAAGAGGGGAGAAGGCTTGTTTTTGGACAAATTCTTGGGATCAGTTCCCACCCATCATTGCTGAATTTCCAAAATTACAGCCAATAAAAGCAACCATTAAAGCCAAGGGATGGATCCGTATTGAAATTTATTTCACAACTACTCAGCTGGGGGAGTGTAAGTTTAAGCAGTTCAAGAAGTTGGATGAGTGGCCCATTTCAATCCCTCCGGATTTGACTCCCATCATGACTAAAATTCTGACAAAAATATTTCTTACAGGGGGAGACGTGGAGGATGAATTATCCTGGGGCTTTGGGAGTCTTGGCATCTATACAGTAAAGGACGGATATGACAGCATTCTCCTAGAGCCCCCCTCATACTTTTCAGAGTTGAGGATTGGAGGAAAATTTGGCACTCTAAAGGCTGGCCGAAAGTTAACTTTTTTGCCTAGCAGTGCATGCACAATGGAATCCTCACTTTTGATGATATCAGATCAAAAGGTATCATTGGCCCTTCTCAATGTGTACTATGATACAAGAGCGAGGAAACTATTGACCATTTGCTATTTGGTTGCCCTTTCACCCAACAGATTTGGCTGCGTTGGTTTGCTTACTTTAAAATTCAAGTAAGTGGTGACCTGAACTGGATGAATATCTAGGCAAAATGGTAGAAAGTTAAATTCAAATATAAAGCTCTTCATTTTGAATGATATCTCGGTTTAAGCTTTATCTGGTGGCAAGTATGGCTGGAAAGAAATGCCAAAATTTTTAGAGAAACTTTTACTGCTCTAGACGGGGTTTGGCAGACCATTTGGAGCAAGGTTATCAAAACTGTGGCTATTCATGCTGAGGAGGAAGCTCAAATTGAAATTGGAGCTTTGGAAGAATACCTTGAACTACAAGAGGGACAGGACATAAATTGTTGGAAACCTCCCCTTGAAGGTTGGATTAAAATCAATACTGATGGAGCTGCAAAAGGCAATTCAGGTAGAGTCAAAATTGGAGTGGTGTATCGGAACCATGCTGGGACTGTGCTCTATTGGGAATTGAAAGGCCTAGGAAGATCCACTAACAATGAAGCCGAAGCCATTGCCATCAAGTCTACTTATGTTTGGGTAGTGAAACATGGCCATCGCAGGATTATTCTTGAATTAGACTCGCAAATAATGGTTGGAGCTCTAGACTGCATGAGGAACTTTGATCTGAAATCTTGGAGGTTGAGGGCTCTTGTTACCCAAATTAAAAAATTATGGAAGGAATTGGAGGACGTGAACCCAGTTTATGCGAGTAGATATTTGAACAAAGTGGCTGACTTTCTGGCTAAGATGGGTGCGGAAAAGGAGGTTGGAGTTCAGTTGCACAGTGACATGGATATTGAGGATGAGGTGATTAGATAGGGTCTGGAAAGGTCCTTGAGCCAATGATCAAAGAAAAATCAAAGGGAGGAAAGTTGTCGCGATATCGTGACATGTTGCGCCATCGCGGTCGCTGGAGGAAAGTTGTCGCGATATCGTGACATGTTGCGCCATCGCGGTCGCTGGAGGAAAGTTGTCACGATATCGTGACATGTTGCATCGTCGCGATCATGGGTGGAAAGTTGTCATTATATCGTGACATGTCGCTTCATCATGGCCAAGGGAGGAAAGTTGTCATGATATCATGACATGTTGCTTCGTCGTGGCCAAGGGTGAAAATTTGTCGTGATATTGCAACATGCTGCTTCGTCGTGGCCAGGGGTGGAAAGTTGTCGCGATATCATGACATGTTGCTTCGTCGCGGCCAAGGGTGGAAAGTTGTTGCGATATCGCGACATGCTGCTTCATCGGGGCCAAGGGTGGAAAGTTGTCGCGATATCGCGACATGTTGCTTCATCGCGGCCAAGGGAGGAAAGGTGTCACGATATCGTGACATGTTGCATTTTCATAGCTAAGGGAGAAAAGGTGTCATGATATCACGACATGTTGCATTTTCATGGCCAAGGGAGAAAAGGTGTCGCGATATCGCGACATGTTGCATTTTCGCGGCCAAAGGAGAAAATGTGTCGCGCGACATGTTGCATTTTTGCATCCAAGAGAGAAAAGGTGTCGCAATATCGCGACATGTTGCATTTTCATGGCCAAGAGATAAAAGGTGTTGCGATATCATGACATGTTGCATTTTAATGACCAAAGGAGAAATGGTGTCGCGATATCGGGACATGTTGCATTTTTGCATCCAAAGGAGAAAAGGTGTCACGATATCGCGACATGTTGCTTCATCGCGGTTGAGAGAGAAAAAGTGTCGCGATATCGTGACATGTTGCACTTTCATGCCTAAAGGAGAAAAGTGTCGTGATATCATGACTTGTTGAATTTTCATGGCCAAAGGAGGAAAATGTCACAATATCGTGACATGTTTCTTTTTTGCGGCCAAAGGGGAAAGGTGTCGTGATATCGCGACATGTTGCATGTTCGCGGCCTAAGGAGAAGAATAGTGTCGTGATTTCGTGACAAGCTGCATCAACTATCCATGCCGACCCCCTGCTAGCTAGTTAATGGTTCAGGAGATTTGGCTCCATTGCAAATATTCTTCTACTATTGTAAGCGTGTGTTCTCTCTGAATTTGGCTGGGAAGAGTCTCTTCCCATATTGTAATTGATCTTTGTTTTAATACAAGTTTTTTCAAAATTTTCAAAAAAAATTTGAAAGGTAATCCTTACTACAAAGAAAAAAGGAGGATATCCTTAGGTACAATTAAAAAATAATAGTAAGCCTATATTACAGGTGACAAAGAAGCAACCAGGACACTTTCCAGATAGGAAAGCAAACTTAAGCTTCCTCCTCAGGATCAACACCAACATCTTGAATTTCATTGTTGGAAGTGTCTACATCAGTGTCTTTACCCTTGCCAGGATCATCCTCAGGAGCAGTCGTAGCTTTCGCATATTCAATAGGAGCACTGTTCTTACCATAAGCAAAGGAATTCCTAAAAAAATATAGGTTAAGGGCATAACGTAGGTCAGCAAGATGAGAGATACAATTTGAGATGGAGTTGATGATGAACATCTTCATGCAATGATCTAGGTCGTCCTTCTCATCATCCTTAGAATCGATGACCATATATTTATTTTGGTGGGCTAATTTCTTGAGACGAATATAGGAGCGCACATGCTTCTATTTCGGTTTAGGATCAGGTTCAGGAGATTCGTTTGGGATCTCTTCCTTAGGTTACAGGCAATTTCAACAATTTTTTATTTCTTGGCTAAAATCTTGGGGATACTTGAATATTGGGGTGTTGTTTAGGACAAACTAGGCTTAATAGGTTTGGGCCTAGGTTTGGGAGGCAGAGACATAGTGATGCCTTGAGGGTAATGTAAGAGACAATGCTTGTACAATACACTGAAAATCCCATGATGAGTGGGCAGTTTAGACTGCTTTTTCTTCCTACAATGCTCAATTGTATGGCCAATGGAATTAATTAATAATTGAGGAATATTGACCTAACTTACATCCCATAAATGATTATAAAAGGCAAAGAGAAAACAACAAAGAGCCTTATCTAGGTCATCGACTGTAATAAACTCCATAATCAACTTCAAGACACTTTCCCAATGAAACAAAAGTTCATCACGGTGCATCCCCACCCAAGCTTTCTTGCAAATCTCTTTTTCTGTGACATCCTTCAACTCAACATCCCAATTATGCTTCTCTCTTTTGATTGATCTTCCCTTAGGATGCTACCTAATTAATTCAACCAAAACTTTAATATCGATATCATAGGTCTTGTCACGGATGGTGACACGACCATTATCCCAAGTGTCCTTGAAATCAATGGTAATCTTTGGGTCTTCCCCTTCAAACTTGTAAAAAAATATCAGGAACCCCTTGGCTATGAGGATACCTTCAGCAATAGTATCCATGCAGACCTTGGACAACTCAACAAAACTCATAGTGCCAACACATGAATAGGGTCTCCTTAGAAAAACAAAGGAGAAAGACAATGATGGATAGAAACCAGAAAAGAGTAGGTATACAAAGAACTAACTAAAGAGACCAAACCATAAGAAGCCCAACGGCCATATCAAAGATCGTGCCAAATGGGAAGGAGGTTTGAGGGTCTGCACAAAATAAGGTGTTCATTATGTAAAAAGCAAATGTAGTTGATTAAAGAGATTATGTGGACATCTGGTCCAATCATTCATATAATGGATATGGCAATGCATGAGAGATAAAATATCCACAAAATTTTTATGTTTGAAAAAAATGACATGATATCCTTACTTTTTTCAATGACCATATTAAAGATATTAAATTCCTACCGATAAAAATTCTAAAAATAAGTCATTTGGGAGATCATTTTTTGAACATAGACAACTTTATTCATTTTGGAAAGCTTATTCTGAGCTCTATCTAATAGAAGAGTTTATTTTCCTTTTTTTTGCATTGTTGGTTTTTATGGACCAGCCAAAATAAACAAGAGAAAATTCACCACAAATTTTTATGTAATGTATGTGATGTGTTGTACAAATAATTATTGACAATATATATAGATAGATAGATCGAAATATAGATAAAGTAAATTTTGATTGTGTTGTATTATGTTTATATAATGATATGATGTTTGATGTATTTTAAAATTTAAGTTAAATGGAATGATACTTAGAGTTTTTTTTAGAACTAGCAATAATTAATATACAAATAATCAATAATTAGATAATCTATCATGCATGTAAATGGTCTCTCTATGTTATTCCTTTTGGAAATCTCTCTCTATGATATTTTCCTACTGTGCAGCCTTCACAAAATCCACTTCTTACTTTTACAAGGTAGTCTTTGGACCATTCCTTTATCATTCAACAAATACAAGATTCAAAAATTGAGTTGAGCATACCTTTAGTGACATAACCAATTGTTCTCCTCAATGGTCATGTGACACGTATTTCTATATTCTCCTCCATGATTCAAAGGAAAATTCTATTCTTTATCATAGGTATAAAAACCATTATTTAGTTTTTCTTTGCTTTATAATACATAATGCAATCCTTATTTCTCAATGACAATTTGTAATTTTTCTCTAGAAGTTGCCCCAAACATAAAAATTATCCTTCAATCCTAGAGCGTCATAAATATTTTAAATATTTTTCAATCCATATTTTCTTTCAATTTGGAAGATTATTTTTTCTTTAACCTTTAATGTGTTGTTGTGTCGAAATTTTATCATGCTCTTATATTATTCATCCAACTTCACAAAAAACTCCTTATTACTAGTCATATGATTTGAATAACCGCAATCTAAGTACCAAGACGTTTTTGTTGAAACTTCTACCATGTTACATAAGAAGAACTAATGCTTTGACTTGTCATCTTCTTTGCATATTTTTTTTTTATTATTTTTGCATCCTTCATTGAATGTATTTTTGTACATTCTCTTTCATAGTGGTTATACCTTTTGCAATAGCGACAATAAATATTCTACATTCTCTTTTATAGTTGATGCAGGAGCATCTAGTGGTGTAAGAGTGATCTTGCATCATCCAAATTTGTATTTGTTTTATTCTATTCTAAATTTTGTTTAGTTGTTTAGGGGATGGAGAAATATATCTAATGATGAAAGAATCACCCCAATATCTTGAGCATTTTGGGAGATATGTAAGTTTTATGGTAAAAATCCTACCAAAATGGTTAAAAGTCTGCCACTGAAACTTAAAGGTGAATTTTGAAGGCCTTAGAGGCCTCGTAGAAGGATGAAAATTAAACGTGGCATGATCGATAATATCTTGACCCATGGCATGATTCTTTCAAATAGGTACTTTCTTTTTATGGAAGCTTGGGAGTCAGTTGACCACATCTTAATGAATTATCCATTCTCCAATAGGATTATCTCTTCTCAGTTCTCTTTGGCTAACATTGTTTGGGTTACCCCCAACTCCATCATGGACCTTTCTCTCCAGTGGCCCAACCCTTTTCTTTCCACCCGCATTAAGTTTTTGTGGTCCTTCACTTTATCCCATTTTTTGGTAGGTGTGGCTTGAAAGGAACAATAGATCCTTTCGCAAAACTAGTAGGGACCTTAAATCTATATTCCATAGGATTACCTCCTGAGTTGATGAAAATACAAACTTGAATCCTTCTAATGACAGTTCGAAGTCCCAACCTGAGCTTTAGTTAGTCATGTTCCTCAACTTATCCCTTGATCTAAATAGCCAACCCTATCCTGATGTGCGTAGGTCATTAGAAATTTGGATTCCTCCCCCTCACAGATGGCTTAAACTCAATTATTATGGGGCTAACAAGGGTAATATCAAAAGGGCTAGCTATGGGGAATTATTAGAGATGAAAATGCCAAGATCATCCTAGAATTTATGGAAAATTTGGCCATACAATCAAACAATTTTGTGAAATCCAAAGCCATTTTCCAAGGTATTTAGGCCGCTATGGATCTTCATCTCTATAGCCTTTTCATTGAAGGTGACTCTCTAAATATGATCAATTACATAAAAGACACAGAAAATCCCCCTTGTAATATTGCCACTTTAATTCACGAGACCATCCTAAGTCTTTGAAACTTCAAAAACCTATCAATACAATGCATGTACCGTGAAGACAATAGAGCTATTACATTATGGTAAACTTCAATTTGACACTAGATTCTCTTAGGATATAAAGTGCAGATTTTCCTTAGTATTTATTAGACACTTATCATGATAATGATGTATCCACCTATACCTAATCCATGTAAGTGTCGAGGTAGAGGCCATAGTCCACCTACCTTGCTAACTAGGCTTCACCATTTATGCTAGGGTAGAGCCCGATGTCCACCTATCTTTCTAATTGGGCTTCACCATTTATGTTGGGATAGATCTTTATGTCCAGTTGTCTTGTTGATTGGGCTTCAGCATTTCCACTTGAGATATGTGGGTGAGAATTTTGAGACTCATCAATCAAATAATACGACAAAAATTTTATGTTGCTCTTAATATTTTATGTTGGTGCAATTGGAACTTCAATAAGATGTATCTACCCAAGACCCGATAGAGTAACATTTTCCACATGGAAATTAGTAGATATCATTGAAAATCTAGGTGTAGTTATCCGCCCAATTTTCACATAAGCTCGGGAGATCACCATTGGAAAGGTGGAAAATTTGAAAAGAGAGGGATTGTGCATCAAATAAAGACCTGGAAAATGCACAGAGTATTCTTCACCTAAAATGAATGCTATGACATTTCCAATTCTGATACTTCCAGTAACTTGTGCCACCTAATCAATTGTCTTCCTTTCCAACTAGGACTACTAGTGTCACCTCCTTGTGGATGGTAGATCGAGCCTTTTTCAGACATGTATCCTCCTCTAGATATGGTATTACTATGAGAAATTCTTTCATTAGTCCATACCCACAAGCACTCATCAACACCCTGAATTGTCCATTCCAAGTTATGCTGCCAATCCCAAAGTTTTTTGTTAGATTTTTAATCCTTATTTCATACCTCATTTTTTGGCCAGTGCTTGGATGATGAACCTAATCATTCTTAGTCATGGTAGGGCTCGTGTAGCAAGGATTTTCAAGTTCGGGTCCTTCCATAAATAGCTAATATTGAGCACTAGGTCCAAGGGTGGCAACATGAACTCAGTTTGGTCCATGGTGGCCCATTTTTTTAACTTAGAGAGTGCTCAGCTTCATGGAAGTGGTGTAAAAGTGTAATAAAAAAGATTATTTTGGGTTAGTATGTGTTTCTATTTAGGGTGAGTCTGTGTTTGTAGAGGATAAGTCAATGGCACTTTTTGAGCCAAAAAATCTGCAACTTGACCCAGTGGTGGAAGAGATAATGGGATCCCATTGTTTGCTAATTTTTTTAAAGAATTATCAAGGAAACAACGCAAAGCTTTCAAGGCAGATTGTCTAGTCCTTGGACAATTACACTGTGTCCCTTAGGGAACTCAATTTTGTAGTAACAATTGACTTACTGGCCGAAATCATGGAACTTCCCAATGATAGGGAGATTATCCATAGAGACAAATACTCAATGACTGGGGAACTAATATTATTTTGGTACAAAGGAAAATTCATCACCAATAAGGACAATGAATTCATTCAGGAGGACCTCCCACCATTGTGTAACCATGTCATGGTCCTAGTAATGTAGTATCTAATGATTGACAAGTTGTACTCTCTGTTGTAAAGTTTCCAAATGGCATTTTAAAATTACTTGAATGATGTCAATCTAATCAATATCCTAGAGTTGGAAATTTCCATTAATAGTATACGTAAAGGAAAATCAACTTACCCAAAACATCAGGGCTTACACTTAATAATCTACAGTTATATCAATCAGAACCCAGACCAAATAATTTTTAAAGCTGACAGCCCTGTGATGAACCTCAACCCTGAGAACCATTCTAGGTTTTCCCCTGGCGATGATGGATGTTGTACCTAATGGCCCTTTTATCGATGTTGAAGCAGGAACTTCTAGCAGGGTGGGTAGGCAAAGGCTAGTGTTGGGCTCCTCATCAATTCCCAATAGGTGCTCATATCAGGTTAAATATTCTAATAAGAAAGGTAACAATGTATTGTCTTCAAATATTTCTACAATTAATTTTGCTTCCCCTACTCACAAGCTACAAAATACTCTAGCTAGCCCATCTCCTGGTACGCCATTTGTCTAGCCTGTGGGTGATGCAGACTAGGTGACTGACCTAGATGACATTGTTTCTTTAGCTACGTCAATGTTGTTGAGGACAGGTAAGATCATTAATCAAATGAAGACCCAAAATGTGGGCCAACCAAAGGAGGAAACTCCCAAAGATGATGATGATGAGGATTACGTCCTGAAGTGATGTAATGTGGATGTCCTCTATCTATTTTGAGGCTTCCAATTTTTTATCTATTGACTATTTTGTTTCTTCTTGTGTTTGCCTACGGGTGTTATCCTCTTTTTTTGTTTGTAGTTTCTCTATTTCGAGGCCACCAAGGGTGGTCCTCCATTTTGGGTTGCTCTAGTTAGGGTTTGATCAATTCAAGATCTCCCCTATTCGGAATTAAAATATTTTCGGTCCCTTTCAAAACCCTTTATCAATAAAAAAAAGGGAAAACATATTTTGTTAGATTATTTAAAGGTGTGAAACTTTAGTCAATGTGATAAAATGGTAATTGAATATATGAAAATAAAATAAAATAGTCTATTTTATGAATTAAAGAAATGGGACTTTGATTTATGAAAATAAAGGAAAATAGTTTATTTTATGAATTAAAGTATTGGGACTTTGATTTATGAAAATGAAGGAAAATAGTTTATTTTATGAATTAAAGTAATGGGACTTTGATTATGATGAATAAAGGTTGAAATATTTTGAATAAAGTAAAACTTGTGATCTAGTTGTACCTATTGAAATGACTCTCTATGTGCAAATAAGATATGAAAATAGAATTTTTATGATATCAACTATGCAATAGATGGTTAGATACTTTGATTGAAATTATATAGTTGCAATTTGGTAAAGTAAATAGTAGATGCATTTAGAGGTATGTCTATCATAGAACCACGAGTTGTCTTGATCCCCTACTAACCTCAAATAAAGGATGGAAAGACAAGTAGGACGATATATGTCAGCTAAAACTTATGCATTGGTTTGATTTACTATTGAAATGTTTTATTTATGTTCAATAGAAATTATATTTGTAGGGAGTAATCCCTAGATGAACATAGATGCATTACTTTATTTTTTTAGGAGTATGGATATTTTACAATACTTGAATATATGCAATAATTTATTTAATGAATGAGAAATGTATCTTTACTGTTTTGATTTATATATGCTTTGTATTTGGCTTTCTCTATTGTTTAATTGTTATCTTTATTTAAATGTTGTTTCTTTCCTAAATACCTCATGTATGCTTTATGAATTTTATTCTTTGTTTGATGAAATAGATTAAGCTTCTTGACTACTTGCTAATCACAAAATAAACCTAGGAGATCGAGACCTCTTTGTTGAGCAAGGTGCAAGAACAGTAATGTCATTGTTGTCAACACAGTCAGACAGATCGGTTGATGCAGTGGATAGGAGTTCAAAAGTAGTGATGCAGTGGACAGGAGTTCAGAGGTTACTCAGAGTATGTACAGTGGTTTTCCAAGAAGATCGAAGTGGCCCATATGCTAAAGATAAAAAGAAAATGACAAGAAAGAAAAAGTGTCGCGATATCGCGACATGTTGAGCCGAGAAAGAAAAACTGTCATGATATCGTGACATGTTGGAAGAGAGCATAAGAAAGAAAAATTGTCATGATATCATGACATGTTGGGGGAAGAAAGAAAAACTGTCGCGATATCGCGACATGTTGGGGAAGAGAGAGAGAAGAAAGAAAAATTGTCACGATTTCACGACATGTTGGGAGAGAGAGCAGAAGAAAGAAAAACTATCGTGATTTCGCGACATGTTGGAAGAAAATAAGCAAGTGGAAAAACTGTCACGATTTCATGACATGTTCGGAGAGAAAGCGCAAGCAAGTAAAACTGTCACGATTTCGTGACATGTTCGGGGAGAAAGTGCAAGCAAGCAAAACTGTCACGATTTTGCGACATGTTGGAAGAGAGAAAGGCAAGTAGAAAAAGTGTCGCGATTTCATGACATATTGCAAGGAAGGTTGTACAGATGAAAAAGTGTCGCGATTTCGTGACATATTGCAAGGAAGGTTGTACGGAAGAAAAAGTGTCGTGATTTCGCGACATATTGCAAGGAAGGTGGTAAGAACGAAAAAGTGTCGCGATTTCGTGACATATTGCAAGGAAGGTTGTACAGACGAAAAAGTGTCGTGATTTCATGACATATGGCAAGGAAGTTGGTAAGGAGAAAAAGTGTCGCGATTTCGTGACATGTTGTGACCCAGGAGAGAGAGTCCGAAGGAGAAAAAGTGTCGCGATTTCGTGACATGTCAATGCCGAGAGAGAGAGCGCGAAGGAGAAAAAGTGTCGCGATTTCACGACATGTTGTAGGAGAGAAAGTGCTAAGGAGAAAAAGTGTCGCGATATCGCGACATGTCGCGTTTTCATGACCCGAAGGCAAGAGAAAGCGCTAAGGAGAAAAAGTGTCGCGATATCGCGACATGTCACGTTTTCGCGACCCGAAGGCAAGAGAAAGTGCTAAGGAGAAAAAGTGTCGCGATATCGCGACATGTCGCATTTTCGTGACTAAAGGAGGAGAGAGAAAGTAAGAAGGCAGAAGTGTCATGATTTCACGACAAAAGTAAAGAAGGAGAGTACGAAGGCGAAAGTGTCACGATATCACGACATGTTATGTTTTCACGGGTGCAAGCCAAGAAAAGTAGCAAGGAGGCGAAAGTGTCGTGATATCGCTACATGTTGTATTCTCGTGGGCCAAAGCTAAGAGAAAGCGTACGGAGGAAAAAGTGTCACGATATCGCTACATGTTGTATTCTCGTGGGCCAAAGCTAAGAGAAAGCATATAGATGAAAAAGTGTCACGATATCGCTACATGTATTCTCACAGGCCAAAGCTAAGAGAAAGTGTACGGACAAAAAAAGTGTCACGATATCACGACATGTGTTTTCGTGGCAACAACAACAGAAGAGTTACAGGGACAGTTGAAGTCGATGAAGACCGATGGTAGCCGACTAAGATTAGGGTTTACAACTAACTGAGATTAGGGTTTTCATCATGAAAATGTTGTTATAAAAGCAGGGTTATTTGGAGAATTGAGTAGGTGTTGCATAAGTCGTCGAATGCGAGTCAAAGTGTGAAATGTGGTCGTAAGAGTGTAGAAAGCGTAGAAGCGGCGAGATGATGGTGAAGTGCGCAAAGTGAGCGAAGTTCGGTCATAGTGCGCAGAGAGCAAGTCATGTCGAATCGTGCTAAGTGTGAAACTTGCAAAGAAAGTAGAGTGTGCAAAAGGGAGAAGACGATCGTGAAGTTCAATTGTGACGAAGTAGAGTGTGCGAAGTGATTGCGCAGAGAGAGCAGAGTGCGTAGAGAATGCAAAGGTGAAGTAGACCAGTCAGGGTCTTGTAAAAGCGAAGGTATTTTTTGTTAAACTTCTTGATTCAAATTGAAGTCCAAGTTGCAGCTTGGCATCAGGGGTTGGTGCTCCTTTCATTGGTGAGATAAATAAGGGGTTGGTGCTCCTTCTAGTTGGTGCTTGTAAATCAAGGGTTGGTGCTCCTTTTTTTTGGTGCAGATAAATCAGGGGTTGGTGCTCCTTCCAGTGGGTGCTGGTAAATTGTTTGTAAAGTTGTAGCTTTGCAAAGGCTGGATTTGGATGGTAGTCCAAGCAGTCATTTTTGAGGAGTAGCCACATTGGTGAACCTTGTTAAATCTTGTGTTGTGTGATGTTCTTTTGTGATACTTGTTGTATCTGTTTATAAGTTTTAATTGCTACTATTTTAAGAGCTATAAATTCAAGATTAAAAGAGCTACACTGATTCACCCCCCCTCTCAGTGCCATTGTAAGACTAACAATTGGTATCAGAGCCAAGTTCCCTTCTCAGGCTAAATCAGTCAGGGTTGATCTTGGATTAGTACGCAATGGGTAAGAAGAATAGATCCTCCTCCAAAAGGGCATCTCAGTCAGTTTCAGTTCCTGTGGAAGAGAAAATTGAACCAGAAAAGGTTGAAGACTTCTTATCAAACCAAGCACCTTTGTTTGACGGAACAAATTATGCGATCTAGAGAATCAGGATGCAGACATATCTTTGTGCTTTGGGATACGACATCTGGGATTCAGTAGTTAGTGGATACACAATACCCATCACTCCTCCAGAAGAGGCTGATGAAATAAAACTGTTTGAGAATGACTCAAAAGCAAAGAATGCTATCAGGTGCGGATTAGTAGACAGTGAACTAGTAAAGATCATGAGTTGTAAAATGGCAAAAGAAATGTGGGACAAACTAAGGAGTATTCATGAAAATGATGATGAGAACATAGAGGATGATTCCAAAAAGGAAACAGGTGGAAGTCTTTTCATGACACTCGAAGAAGAAACAAAAAAGAACAGGAATGTGATGAAGAAGAAATTGATGCAGAAATAAATTTGAAAGAGGAACTAATTGCAGCTCTGGATGAATTGAAGATAGAAAGAAAAAGGAATAAGGAAATCTCAAGAAAGCTTGAGGATGCAAATGAAATAATAACCAGTTTGAAAGTACAGGTAGAAGAATTCAAAAGGATTGAAGAAACTCTCAAGTCACAGATCAATGAGAAAGAGATTCGTTGTTGCAAACAAGAGGAAGAGATTATGTTATTGAAGAAACAACTAGAAGAGGCCAATACAAATCTCAAATTTGAGAAGAGCACAGAGTTGCTAGATAAAATGATAAGCCAACAAAGAAGCTCCACGGATAAGCATGGTCTTGGATATGAAGCTGAACAACCTTCATCCTCCAACTCTGCAGAGAAGAAGAAGTTCACTATTGAAGGATCGAAGCAAGAAAAGTTTGAAGCTGAATCTTCAAAAGGAAGAAAATATCAAAGGAGATCTACAGAAAAGCAACCACAACAAAAGAGGTTCTATCACTCTCACTCTATTCATAATAATACTTTTAATGGCTATTGTTTCAGATGCAACCAGTATGGTCACAAGGCAATTTATTGTGGATTGAATAATAAATCAAAGAGTTATGCTGGTAGAAATACATCTACATTTTTGAGTGAACACTATGTACAATGTTTTCAATGTAATGGTCATGGGCACATAGCAAGGTTTTGTCCAAGCACTTTTGTATCTAATCTAAGGCAAAATAGTAGATTTCATCAGACGCAAAGAATGCAACACAGACAGGGAATAAATCATGTACATAAAAGAAAGGAAAATAATCATTCATCAAGGATGCACAAGAGACAACCACACAAGAGAAATGTTCGAGTTCACGAAAAGGTGCAAAACAGGGATGTAGTTGAAAAATCCAAGCCCGAGTTCAAGAAAGTTTGGAGAAAGATAGAAGAAAGGAAATCATGTCTCCTTGGTCTGAAGGAGACTACTCCGCTATTGCACTAAGCAACTCCAGGTAGCACATCCTCAGGGGAGCAATCTTGAAGTTTCATTTTAATGCTCCTATGTATTTGTTTGATTACCCGAGGATGAAAGGCAAGTAGTCGGGGAAGTTGTCGTATAGTTGTCAAAGTGTGTTTTCAGTTCATGTAGTTGTTTGTGGAAGTGTCGTGAAGGGTGGTGATTAAATTGAGAGTTGTCATTATTGGTAGTATTGCTATATGTCATTGTTGTACTGGTGATGGTTCTTACTGCCACTGTCCAAAGTTAAGGATTATAACAGTTCAGATAATTTGGTTAGTGAAAGAATGTTGCCCTAGCCGCATATATGTGTTTCGATAATGGCAGTGTGTATTTGAACTACACATTGACGTGAAGATTGTTTATCTTTTATGACGCTATGATGAAAAATATTGAAGTCTGATTATTGATTCATGTTTAGCTCATCAAGATGAGCGACTTTGCTTTGTGAATCATACCTATCCGAGGTCCAGAAGTATGAGTTTGAGTAAGGTGCACTATAGTTGGCCGTGAAGTGTTTAACAAAATTTTGTCTCCTGATTCGAACAGTTGAAAGTATGGTGTGACCAGCGGTGACTATAGAAAACATAGACCAAGTTGAAAATGTAAAAAGGGATTTGGTTGGTGTTGTGATACAGTGTTTGATGCTTGCACAGAGTTGGCAGTAAAACTGCAGTGTCGGTACAGTGTTGGACAAAAGTTGGTACAAGTGTGAGTCACTTGTCAATTTTGTTGACAGATGTGAAATCAACATTTTTGAATTGGAAGCTTACTATTCCTGATAGCTATCAGACCAGATATTTTGTAGGCAGTATGCATGGTAGCACGATTTCAGGCTAATCCCAAAGAGACTCATGTGACAACATTATGGTGGTTGATTTATGAAATATCATTGAAGGGAAAATGATTGTTTGTGGTTTCCTTTTTCGAAAGTGGTTGGTTGAATGCATCAAGGTTTTCTGAATTGAGAGTTGTGTTTAAACCTTGTGTTATAAGCATAGTGGTTTAAACCCATTGGTTGTGAAAGAACTTGAGTTAGAAAAGAACATGAGTATCATTGTTATGTGATATTTGTGGTTGAGCATTGTTGGAATTATTTGAGTTGGTTGATACATACTTGGACTAGGGTTGTGTGAGAGAGAGTTGTCCCTTGTGATGATTGGTTGAGTTGATTTGATTGAGCCTAGTCAAGTTATGTGTGAAGTGATTTTTTCTATGAAGTGGATTTGATTTGAGATCGCCATTCATTATTGAGTTCATTTTGAGTACTACTTGAGCATGATTGATTGAGCCGTTGAGAAGGCCTTTGGGAAATATTTGAGGACAATGCTGGGACAGATTTCTAGAGCAGATTTGGGCAAGTTCTTGGTGAGATTGCTAGAGAAGATTCGGACAAGTTCTTAGTGAGCTTGGTGGAGCAGATTTGGACAGGTTTTTTATGAGCTTGTTATTCAGCATTGGACAAGTTCTATGTGAGCTTGTTAAGCAGGTTCTATGTGAGCCTATTGAGCAGGTTCTTAGTGAGCCTATTGACTGAGCTTTGGAGGTGATAGAGTACAGAGGTCAGAGTCTCAATGGATAGAAATCTAGCAGCCAACATAGTTGAAGATAGATCCGAGTGAGGATTCTTCAAGTGAAGAAGAGGTCCACCAGTTAGTGCAGCGAGAGAGACAGAGTCTTCT
This sequence comes from Wollemia nobilis, assembly GCA_028583015.1. NCBI lineage: Eukaryota > Viridiplantae > Streptophyta > Pinopsida > Araucariales > Araucariaceae > Wollemia > Wollemia nobilis. Next base: position 29,862,465 of record JAQPPZ010015413.1, read on the forward strand.
ATAATATCACAAGGGTACTATGGAGTATGGGTTATGGTATCCTAAAGATGCAAATTGGGCAGGATGTGTAGATGACAGAAAGAGTACCAGTGGAGGTGCATTCTATCTTGGAGACAGATTGGTCGCATAGAACAATAAGAAACAAGAGTCAGTTTCCTTATCCACAGCAGAGGCAGAATATTTTGCAACGACAGCATGTTGTACGTAGGAGAAAGTTGCAGAAAGTGAGGTTAAGTTGGATTTTTATTCCAACATCAGATTGTGAGTGGTCACGTTTCCCAAGAATTGACTAGCTATCGGGATCACATTCTCAGGGGGAGCATTTGTGTATTTGTTTATCTTTTTGCTCATGTTTGTAATTTTTGCTAACTGTAATAATTTGTGCTTGAGAATGTTGTGCATAGACTCAGGGGGAGTCTGCAGTAGCCCTTTGGTATTATTGTCAAAGGGGGAGAAGAATTATAGGAAATTGCACATGTGTTGCCAACAATTCCAAAGGGGGAGATTGTTGAGCAAGGTGCAAGAAACAATATTGTCATTGTTGTCAACACAGTCAGACAGATCGGTTGATGCAGTGGACAGGAAGTTCAAAAGCTGATGCGATGTAGAAGACAGGAGTTCAAGAGGTTACTTCGGAGTATGTACAGTGATTTTCCAAGAAGACCGAAGTGGACCACTTGCAAAAGATCAAAGAAAAAGACAAGTAAGAAAAGTGTCACGATATCGCGACATATTCAGCAAGCAAGAAAAACTGTCGTGATTTCATGACATGTTGGAAGAGAGAGAAGAAGAAAAACTATTGCGATTTCACGACATGTTGGAGAGAAAGAAAAACTATCACGATATCGTGACATGTTGGAAGAGAGAAGAAGAAGAAAAAACTATCGCGATTTCATGACATGTTGGAAGAGAAAGAAGAAGAAGAAAAATTGTCATGATTTCATGACATGTTGGAAGAGAAAGAGCAAGCAAGAAAAACTGTCACGATTTCATGACATGTTCGAGAGAGAAAGGAAGAAGAAAACTATCATGATTTCGTGACATGTTCGAAGAGAAAGTGCAAGAAGAAAAACTGTCACGATTTTGTGACATGTTGGAAGAAAAAGGCAAGTAGAAAAAGTGTCGCGATTTCGTGACATATTGCAAGGAAGGTGTACGGAGAAAAAGTGTCACGAATTTATGACATATTGCAAGAGAAGGAGTACGGAGAAAAAGTGTCACGATTTCAAGACATATTGAAAGAAAAGGGAAGTACGAAAAAGTGTCACGATTTCATGACATATTGAAAGAAAGGGGTAAGGGAAAATTGTCGCGATTTCGTGACATGATGAAAGAAAGAGGCAAGAGAAAAGTGTCGCGATTTCGTGACATGTTGGAGAGAGAGAGCGAAAGAAAAGTGTCATGATATCGTGACATGTCACATGCAAGAGAGAGAGTCTAAGGAGAAAAAGTGTCGCGATATCGTGACATGTTGCAGAGAAGAGAAAGTGCTAAGGAGAAAAAGTGTCACGATATCGTGACATGTCGCGTTTTCGCGACCCAAAGGCAAGAGAAAGCGCTAAGGAGAAAAAGTGTCGCGATATCGCGACATGTCGCGTTTTCACGACCCGAAGGCAAGAGAAAGTGCTAAGGAGAAAAAGTGTCGTGATATCGCGACATGTCGCATTTTCGCGACTAAAGGAGGAGAGAGAAAGTAAGAAGGCAGAAGTGTCACGATTTCATGACAAAAGTAAAGAAGGAGAGTACGAAGGTGAAAGTGTCGCGATATCGCGACATGTTATGTTTTCACGGGTGCAAGCCAAGAAAAGTAGCAAGGAGGCGAAAGTGTCGCGATATCGCTACATGTTGTATTCTCGCGGGCCAAAGCTAAGAGAAAGTGTATGGACGAAAAAGTGTCGCGATATCGCTACATGTTGTATTCTCATGGGCCAAAGCTAAGAGAAAGCATACGGACGAAAAAGTGTCGCGATATCGCTACATGTTGTATTCTCGCGGGCCAAAGCTAAGAGAAAGCGTACGGACAAAAAAGTGTCACGATATCGCGACATGTTGTGTTTTCACGGCAATAGCAATAGAAGAGTTACAGGGGTAAGTTGAAGCCGACGAAGACCGATGGCAGCCGACTAAGATTAGGGTTTACAGCCGACTGAGATTAGGGTTTTCATCATGAAAATGTTGTTATAAAAGCAGGGCTGTTTGGAGAATTGATTAGGTGTTGCATAAGTCGTCGAATGCGAGTCAAAGTGTGAAATGCGGTCGTAAGAGCGCAGAAAGCGCAGAAGCGGCGAGATGATGGCGAAGTGCGCAAAGTGAGTGAAGTTCGGTCGTAGTGTGTAGAGAGCAAGTCATGTCGAATCGTGCTAAGTGTGAAACTTGCAAAGAAAGCAGAGTGCACAAAAGGGAGAAGACGATCGTGAAGTTCGACTGTGACGAAGTAGAGTGTGTGAAGTGATTACGCAGAGAGAGCAGAGTGCGTAGAGAATGCAAAGGTGAAGTAGACCAGTCAGGGTCTTGTAAAAGCGAAGGTATTTTCTGTTAAACTTCTTGATTCAAATTGAAGTCCAGGTTGCAGCTTGGCATCAGGGGTTGGTGCTCCTTTCTGTTGGTGCAGATAAATAAGGGGTTGGTGCTCCTTCTAGTTGGTGCTGGTAAATCAGGGGTTGGTGCTCCTTTCTGTTGGTGCAGATAAAGCAGGGGTTGGTGCTCCTTCCAGTGGGTGCTGGTAAATTGTTTGTAAAGTTGTAGCTTTGCAAAGGCTGGATTTGGATGGTAGTCCAAGCAGTCATTTTTGAGGAGTAGCCACATTGGTGAACCTCGTTAAATCTTGTGTTGTGTGATGTTCTTTTGCTATACTTGCTGTATCTGTTTATAAGTTTTAATTGCTATTGTTTTAAGAGCTGTAAATTCAAGATTAAAAGAGCTACACTGATTCACCCCCCCTCTCAGTGCCATTGTAAGACTAACACTCTTAGGGTAAACATAGAAAAGTAGCCTAAGAGATTGAAACCTCTTAGGGTGAACATGGAAAGAACCTAAGGGATTAAGATCCCTTAGGGAGTGCTAACTAGGTAAACTAAATTATTTCATCCGAGTTAATATAGCCCATCATGGAGATGATAGAGATAGATTAACTCATAGTACGTGTAGCACACCTACACAAATAGACTTGTGTAAAGTATGGTGATGGGTGTATACCTTCAAATGTACTAAAGGTGATAATTTTAGCTCATCAAGAATGATGATATGGATAAGCTTATTTGTGGTAACACATAATATGCTTACGGAGATGGACTTGTGTAGGGTATTGGGTGAGATGTAACTCATTGAGAAAGTTGGAAAACATAGTAAACCAAAAATATAGATAAAACTTATATCAGTTAGGGGTTTACAAATCCCTCTTCATTAAAAAATAATTCCTATGTTTTCTTTACTTTATTTAAATAAAATTAAAACTTTTTTTTAAATAATTATAAAACTTTATAAAAAATAGAACTTGTAAGATTTGATTTGAAAGACTGCTCTTTCAAAGATATTTGATTGTTCTTGCAAGTGAAATATTTCCATCAATGTTGGGAAGAGAGCTTCATTAACGGTGAAGCTTCTCATTTAAAAAAATAAATTTAGTGTTATTTAAAATCTACTTGACCATTGGACGGATGGGAGTGAAGTAAATATGGGTGCGTGAGTGTTAATTATGGGAACATCAGGAGGCTTAGGAATAAGGATACAGATCCCTTTTGTCTTAGGGAGAGGAGAAAGAAAAGAGAATGGGGACGTTGTAGTGAAGGGAGAGAGGGAGAACCTCAAAATCTTGGTGAGGGAGGTTGCTATAAAAATCATCATTTAGTGAAGGGAAGGCACAGTCAATCTACAAGAGCTATAGGTTGAACACCAAACCTACTCACTTCTACTCTTGAACTTATTGTGGTTGGATAAGTTGTTACTCCTTGGATATGTTTGAAAGCATTGCTATTTGTTGTTTGTTTGGGTCTATGGATACCTATTTTCACTATAACTTCCTCCACCTTTGAACCCAATTTGTATATTTTCCATTGTCTACCCTTGAGATTTATTTCTCACAATGACAATGGTTTACGCTTACCTTAAGACGTGTTCATCGATTGTTGTAACTGTATTCATGATAGTTTTATATAGAACACCTAGTTTACACGATGCCTGAGGTGATCACTATAACTGTTAAGTGCTACATGATTGGTATCAAGTTTAGTTAGACCTATTTGAAGTACTAACCTATCGATGATGCCTTGTAGAACCCTTGTTTTTGGTTAACTCCTTCTTTAAGCTCTCTTATGATGTTGACCATTTTGAGAGTGTTCCACGTGGGGTGATGGTTCATCATTTACTCTTTGAGGCATGACTGTTATTTGTCCCTCGCATGATATATATTTCTTCCTAGTCATTATGGAGGTATGTTATACCAAGTTTTATCCTACCACACCCAAGGAATTAATGCTTGCCTTTTTGGTGTTGTTTACATTAGCTCTCTTAGTAGGATGACCATTGGTAGGGACTACTATGCTCACCACGTAGGCTGTGACATCCCTGTTAGTTTCACTGTTCAAACTAATTTGTGGGTTTACCACCATTTTTCCTTTAGACCCAACTGGTTTGGAAGCTGAAGTCTCCTCTTTTTACCAACCTCCATTCAACCTTAGGGAAGGTCATGGATTTGATAGTTTTGTTATCAGGTGCTTTGTTGGTTTCATGAAGAGAAGAGCAATCACTTATGGAATTAATTTGAGGGTTTAAGCTTTGAAATCGAGTGTCTATTGTTAAATAGGTTATGTAATTGTATGAACAAAATGAAATTTCTATAAATACTTTTGGGTAACTAGGGATTGGGTTTATAAGAGTAAGGGTGGGGTATTTTTTTAAGCATAAAGAATAATACCCATTTATATTTGTAAATCAAATAAATGACTTTAGTCAAAAGAAAAAAATAATATTTTGTTACATTAGTTAAAGCTGTGAAACTTTAGTCAATGCGATAAAATGTTAATTGAATATTTTATTTATAAAAATAGAGAAAAATATTTATTGTATGAATTAAAGTAAAGAAAAATAGTTAATTTTATAAATTAAAGTAGTGGGACTTCGATTTATGGAAATAAAGGAAAATAGTTTATTTTATGAATTAAAGTAATGGACTTTGATTTATGAAAATAAATAAAACTAGGTTTATTTTATAAATTAAAGTAATGGGACTTTGATTTATGAAAATAAAGGAAAATAGTTTATTTTATGAGTTAAAGTAATGGGACTTTGATTTACAGAAATAAAAGAAAATAGTTTTTTTATGAATTTAAGAAATGTAAATGTGATTTATGAAAATAAAGAAAAATAAGTTTATTTTATAAATTAAAGTAATGAGACTTTGATTTAAGGAAATAAAATAAAATAGTTTATTTTATGAATTAAAGTAATGGAACTTTGATTTACTGAAATAAATAAAAATAGTGTATTTAATGAATTAAAGTAATGGGACTTTGATTTATGGAAATAAAGGAAACTAGGTTTATTTTATAAATTAAAGTAATGGGACTTTGATTTATGAAAATAAAGGAAAATAGTTTATTTTATGAGTTAAAGTAATGGGATTTTGATTTAGGGAAATAAAGGAAAATAGTAAAGTAATGGGAATTTGATTTATGGAAATAAAGGAAAATAAGTTTATTTTATAAATTAAAGTAATGGGACTATGATTTATGGAAATAAATGAAAATAGTTTATTTTATAAAGCAATGGGACTTTGATTTATGAAAATAAGGAAAATATTTTTTTTTATGAATTAAAGTAATGGGACTTTGATTTAAAGAAATGAAGGAAAATAGTGTATTTAATGAATTAAAGTAATGAGACTTTGATTTATGGAAATAAAGGAAATTGAGTTTATTTTAAAAATTAAAGTAAAGGGACTTTGATTTATAAAAATAAAGGAAAATAGTTTATTTTATGAGTTAAAGTAATATGACTTTGATTTATGAAAATAAATAAAAATAGTTTTTTTTTTTTTATGAATTACAATAATGGGAATTTGATTTATGGAAATAACGGAAAATATATTTCTTTTATAAATTAAAGTAATGGGACTTTGATTTATGAAAATAAATGAAAATAGTTTATTTTATGAATTAAAGTAATGGGACTTTGATTTATGGAAATAAAGGAAAATAGTTTATTTTATGAATTAAAGTAATGGGACTTTGATTTATGGAAATAAAGGAAAATGGTTTATTTGATGACTTAGAGTAATGAGACTTTGGTTTAGGTAAATAAAGGAAAATATTTTTTTTTTATAGATTAAAGTAATCGGACTTTGATTATGATGAATAAAGGAAAATAATTTTATTTTATAGATTAAAGTAATGGGACTTTGATTATGATGAATAAAGATTAAAATATTTTGATTAAAGTAAAACCTATGATATAGTTGTACCTATTGAAATGAATCTCTATGAGAAAATGAGACATGAAAAAAAAGAAAAAAAAATTATGATATTAACTATGCAGTAAATAGGTTTGAGGTGTAGACCAATTGGTTCATCCAAACCCCATAAGGGGGCGGAGGTCCAAGGTTCAAATCTTGGGCCTCGTCGGACTGAACGCTTGTCCCTTTCCTAGTGCTTTTAGCGGCAGAAAAGATTTAAAATTATTGTGGCATGGCAGTTATAGGGGTGGACTGTGCGAAGATCTGTGTGGTGGCTTCTAAGACGAACAACGCAAAATACTCTAGCAGCCATAAAAGCTGGATAGCCTGCCCGGATTCGTGGTGGCTATCGATTCCACCATGTTAAAAAAAAAAAAACAACTATGCAGTAAAGGTTAGATACTTTGATTTAATTTGTATAGTTACAATTTGAAAAAGTAAATAGTAGATGCATTTAGAGGCATGTCTATTATAGAACCATGAGTTGCCTTGATTCCCTACTATACTCAAATAAATGATGGAAAGACAAGTAGGACCAGAGATGTCAGCTAGAACCTATGCATTGGTTTGATTTACTATTACAATGGTTTATTTATATTCAATATAAATTATGTTTCTAGGGAGTAATCCCTAGATGAACATGGATGCATTACTTTTTTCTTTCAGGAGTATCGATGTTTTACCATACTTGGATATATGCAATAATTTATTGAATTAATAGGAAATGTATCTTTAACTTAACAATTTTGATTTATCTATGCTTTGTATCTAGATTTCTCTTTTGTTTAATGGTTATATTTATTTAAATGTTGTTTATTTCCGAAATACCTCATGTATGTTTTATGAATTTTATTTTGTTTTATTAAATAGATTAATAGCTTCTTGACTACTTGCTAACCACAAAATAAATCTAGGAAATCTAGACATCTTAGAGTGAACGTAGAAAAGGGATCTAAGGGATTGAAACCTCTTAGGGTGAACATGGAAAGATCCTAAGGGATTAATACCCCTTAGGGAGAATGCTAACTAAGTAAACTAAATGAGTTCATCTGAGTTAAGATAGCTCATCATGGAGATGGGATGTATAGTATGCATAGCATACCTATACATATGAACTTGTGTATGGTATGATAATGGGTGTATACCTTCGGCTATACGAAAGGTGAGAATTTTAGCTCATCAAAAATGATGATATGGATAAGCTTATTTTTGGTAACACAATATACACTTACACAAACATACTTGTGTAGGGTATTGGGTGATATGTAACTCATTGAGAAAGTTAGAAAAATTAGTAAACCAAAAAATTAGATAAACCTAATGTCAGTTGGGGGTTTACGAATCCCTCTCCAAAAAATAATTCTCTTTTCTTTTCTTGTGTTTTCTTGTAGCTAGTTTAATTTTGGGGGGTAATTACAAAACTTCTATTTATGGGCCTTAGATAATGGCAAAAGGATTTACAAAAGGGATAATAACTCTAGGAGAACTATTAGTAGTTTGAGGAGTACTCAATTTACCTTTATTACCCTTGGGTCTCCTATATAGGGAAACACTAAGAAACTCAGTGCCACCCATAGATGACTTGAATCTACTAATTATAACCTTTGGCTTTAGCTTTGACAATCAATAATGAATAATATACCAAGAAAATTTAATTTTTAGAGTTGACCCTCCTTCTAGTGCCAATTATATTGAGCATGAAAATGACATATTTTCTAGGGTAAGTCAACATACTTGGAACATAATATATTCCCTCTTGAAAGAAAATTTATTTTTCCTTAAGGTATGGGTATGCTAGGTTTTGGTCAATGTGGATAAATCCCAAGGTCATTGATAGTTGTTCCTTTAAGGGAACTTTATTGGTATGACTCAAAGAAATAAAATTCTAAGCACAATATTTTAAAATCAAATGCTTAATTATCTAAAAATAATTCCACTACATGGATATTACAACAAATATGAGATGAGCAAAATTAAAATTAAGCAAGAGAAAGATAAATTTTAAACCATGCCAATTGTAATTGCCCAATCCATATATATTGCACTCTTATTGTATTGTATATAACATCAATGATTTACTTGCAAATATATGATATTTTAAATTGTATGACAATGATTTTAATGCAAATATATGAAAGTTTCAATTGCACATCAATAATCTATTTGCAAATATAAGAAAATTTTACTTGCACATCAATGATTTATTTGTAAATATATGAAATTGCATTGCAATTATTTATTTGCAAATAAATGAGATTTTAAGGTGCATAGCAGTGTTCCACTTGCAAATGTATGAATGTTTTAATTGCACATCAATGATTCATTTACAAATATATAAACTTTTGAATTGCACATCAATGATTTATTTGCAAACATATGAATTATTTTTATTGCATGACAATGATTTATTTGCAAATATATGTGATTATAAATTGTGCAACAATGTTTTACTAAAATAGTTAAAATTTTCAATTGCACATCAATGATTCATTTGCAAATATAGGAGAGATTAAACTGCATAACAATGTTTCACTTGTAAAATTACAAACCTTTTAATTATGCTTCAATGATTCATTGCAAATATATGAAATTTTGAGTTGCACATCAATGATTTATTTGTAAATGTATGAATTTTTTTAATTGCATGGCAATGATTTATTTATAAATATATGAAATTTTAAATTGTGTAGTAATGTTTCACTTATAAATATATGAAATTTTCAATTGCATATCAATGACTCATTTGCAAATATATGAAAATTTTAATTACCCATCAATGATTCATTTGTAAATGTTAAAATTTTAATGCATGTCAATGGTTAATTTGTAAATATAAAAAAAATTACATGTCAATGATTCATTTGCAAATATATGAGATTTGCACAATAATGTTTCACTTGAAAATATATTAAATTTTTAATTGCACATTAATGTTTTGTTTACAAATATTTGAAATTTTTACTTGCATATCAATGATTCATTTGTAAATATATGAAATTTTAAATTGCGCGACAATGATTAATTTGCAAATATTCAAGATTTTTTTTTTTTGGTAAGAGAATATTATAATTAACACCGGGTTTTAACTGGTTGACCCAAAACCATTTTACAAAATAGGGTCCACTGACCAACTGGACAAAGGCCAAGCCCTAAAAGTTTAAATCGACAACAAAAATGGCCAAGACCTACTCTTCCATTAGAATACAGACAAACTAAACTATGGAAGCCTAATATTATGGCAATCAGAAAAGAAAGACGCAAAAAAGAACTAACAAAGACAAAAACTAATCATGCAAGCACCATGCAGAGTAGCTTGTGCCCATATAAAAATAATAGAATATGGTCAAAAAAAAAAACATCCCATAGAATGGACAGCCAAGAGGCCAAGCAGTCTTCCTTGTAGTCCTCATCTAACTTCTTATCATCGTCCTTGCCATCATCTTTAGATTTTTCCTTCGACTCCTTGTGCCCCTGGAACTGTTGGCTATAAAACAGAAGATTTAGACAATCACACAAATCAACAACTGCACTGATGAGGCCAGACAGACTCTTCAACTGGTTGATACTGTTGGAGGCTGATGAAATTGTCATCTTCTCCAAGACTATTATTCAAGATTTTAAATTGCATAGCATAATTTTTTTTAAGCTTTAAACAAAAATTAACCTATTTATAATCTAATCAAGCTTAAAAAAACAAAGGTTTAAGGGTAAAAGAAAGAAAAATAAACAAGGATATACTGCCCTAGTATTCAATTCCAATTCCATAAAGCGACAACTCCAAAACCTAACCCCAACATGACCAGTTTTCACACAACCTTAGATCCAAGATTATACAATTTTCAAAGGAGAAACAAAATTTGCTTCATATTTTCCCTCTTCAATGAATTACGAGAACAATGCTTTAAGAACTAATAAGTTTGGTTTAGAAAATTTATTCAACAAACAAGAAAGGCTAAGGGCTACTTAATGGATGGTTTTCGACCCCTCTAGATGACTAGCTAGCCTATATTTATATAATTTAAGTGACTCTTCATATAGTGTGCAATTTATTTAATGGTTACACCTCAATCATGCATATGCGATAGAACATCTACATCATATATGCATCATACAATCTACGTCAAAGAGTCTGCATCATATATACATTATATTACGATAGAGAATATACATCATATATGCATCAAAGAATTTTTGTCATATTTTTTCAATGAGTTTATACAAGTTTTTATAAGGGGTCTTGGTCCCCTCATACTGAGTGTGGTTTGAACCTTATACCTCTCAAAGAGAGGCCAAAGACCTTACCACTGTAGTAAGCTTGCAGATATAAGAATTTGCGTCATATTGCATCCGAGAATTTGCATCATATATGCATCATAGCATCCTATAAGATAAAATTAAATGTAGGAATTCAAATTTATTATTATATATTATTTATTTTATTTTATTATTCATTTTTATTTTTATTTTTATTACTATCTTTTTTTTTGCTTTTTTAATTTTTATTTTTCTCTATTATTAATGATAAGTTTAATGCTTTTTTTTTTATTGGTTAAAATATAGATTACGATCGAGTTTTAATAGGATCCCAAAAACCTGATTACAAAATGGCAGTAAAGGTCAAAAAACAAAATACTTTGAAACAAGATACAATCCGATAATAAACCTGATCATCAGGGCTAACTTTAAAAGGCAATCCTTACTACAAAACAAAAAGGAGGATATTCTTAGGTACAACCAAAAAATAGCAGTAAGCCTATACTGCAAGTGACAAAGAAGCAACCAGGACCCTTTCTAGATAGGAAATAAAAACTTAAGCTTCCTCCTCAGGATCAACATCAACATCTTGAATTTCATCGTTGGAAGTGTCTACATCAGCGTATTTACCCTTGCTAGGATCATCCTCAGGAGCAGTCATGGCTTTCGCATCTTCAACAGAAGTACTATTCTCACCATCAGCAAAGGAAATCCTAAAAAAATATAGGTTAAGGGCATTAAGTAGGTCAAAAATATGAGAGATACATTTTGAGATGAAGTTGATGATGAACATCTTCATGCAATGATCTGGGTCGTCCTTCTCATCATCCTTAGAATCGATGACCATATATTTATTTTACTGGGCTAATTTATTGAGACAAAGAGAGGAGCGCACATGCTTCTATTCTGGTTTAGGATCAGGTTCAGGAGATTCGCTTGGGGGTCTCTTCCTTAGGTTATAGACAATTTCAACAATTTTTTATTTCTTGGCTAAAATCTTGGGGGTTCTTGAAGATTGGGGTGTTGTTTAGGATGAACTAGGCTTAATAGGGTTGGGCCTAGGTTTGGGAGGCAGATACACGATGATGCCTTGAGGGTAATGTAAGAGCAAATGCTTGTACAATACATTGAAAATCCCACGATGAGTGGGCAGTTTAGACAACTTTTTCTTCCTAGAATGCTCAATTGTATGGCCAATAGAACTAATTAAGAATTGAGGAATATTGACCTAACTTACATCCCATAAATGATTATTAAAGGCAAAGAGGAAACTACAAAGAGCATTTTCTTGTTCATCGACTGTAATAAACTCCATAATCAACTTCAAGACACTTTCCCAATGAAACAAAAGTTCATCACGGTGCATCCCCACCCAAGCTTTCTTGCAGATCTCTTTGTCTTTGACATCCTTCAACTCAACATCCCAATTATGCTTCTCTTTTTTTATTTATCTTCCCTTAGGAGGCTACCTAATTAATTCATCCAAAACTTTAATATCGATATCATAGGTCTTGTCATAGATGGTGACACGACCATTATCCCAAGTGTCCTTGAAATCAATGGTAATATCTGGGTCTTTCCCTTCGAACTTGTGAAAAAATAGTAGGAACCCCTTGGCTATGAGGATACCTTCAGCAATAGTATCCATGCAGACCTTGGACGGCTCGACAAAACTCGTAGTGGCAACACATGAATAGGTCCTCCTTAGAAAAAACAAAGGAGAAAGATAGTGATGGATAGAAATCAGAAAAGAGTAGGTATAAAAAGAACTAACTAAAGAGACCAAACCAGAAGAAGCCCAATGGCCAGATTGAAGATCATGCTGAATGGGAAGGAGGTTCGAGGATCTGCACAAAATAATGTGTTCATTACGAAAAAAGGAAATGTAGTCGATTAAAGAGATTATGTGGACATCTGGTCCAATCATCCATATAATGGATATGGCAATGCATGAGAGATAAAATATCCACAAAATTTTTATGTTTGAAAAAAAAGACATGATATGCTTACTTTTTTCAATGACCATATTAAAGATATTAAATTCCTACCGATAAAAATGCTAAAAATAAATCATTTGGGAGATCATTTTTTAAACATAGACAACTTTATTCATTCTGGAAAGCTTATTCTGAGCTCTATCTAATAGAAGAGTTTATTTTCCTATTTTTTTCATTATTGGTTTTTATGCACCAGCCAAAATAAACAAGAGAAAATTTACCTTAAAAAAGTAGGTCCCTAATGCATGTAGACTTAGGTGTGTCATACAGGCACAACAATAGAATTATTTAGTCCAAATAATTGAGATTTATTTAAGACCAATTCATTGATGAAGTGGGAAGGAGAACATAAAGAAAAAATTATTTCTTCATATTATTTATAAGGTGGAGAAACCACATCTTCATTCTTTTAATTTAGATTATCGTAGTTGCTATGGTAAATTTGTTTATTTTGGTAAGCGAAAGTCATGTTGTTGGATCATTTAGCTCATTATATTGATTAGCATTATTAGTTGTAGCATGGTTTTATATATAACCAAGCAAAAGTGGGTTAATAATTTTGTTGGAATACAAATTTTAAAGTCATGGTGTCATGAGTCACTTAGATAGGATAATAAGCTATGCTAAGTTATTTATTAGGCTAAAATATTTGAGCACATCTAAGTCCTTTGTAAGTACTATACGTAAGAAAAATTTATATTTAATTAAAGGCAAAAAAAGAGACACTTCTTCAACTAAATTGAAATTTAGCTAAAACACTTACAATTTTATTAAAATTTTGAATTTATTTATTTATTTATTTATTTTTTTTTGAATTTACATGGTGGAATCGGTAGCCGCCACGAATCCGAGCAGGCTGTCCAGCTTTTATGGCCACCACAGTATTCTGCGTTGTCCGCCCCAAAATCCGCCACATAGATCTTCGCACAGTCCGCCCGTATAACCACCATGCCACAATCATTTTAAACCTTTTACGCCGCTAAAAGCACCCGGAAAGGGACAAGCGTTCAGTCCGGCGAGGCCCGAGATTTGAACCTTGGACCTCCGCCCCCTTATGGGGTTTGGATGAACCAATTGGTCTACACCTCGGACCTAATTTTTTTTTGAATTTATTATACCATAATAATTATGTAATTAAATGAATTTTATATTTTCAAGACAAGCTAAATGCAAAAATAGAATATCCTATTATTTAGAGATGCAAGAAACCTAAATCAAATTATTAATTAAGATACAAAGGTATGCTTATTTTCTAAATAGACAAAAGTGTTAGGGATAGGTCACATTAAAAGAAGCATGGGCATGCTAACAAAAAATGTTGCTTTAGATAGTGCTATAGTTCAAAATGTTTAATATAGAAATATGAAAAATATAAAGTGATTTTGATATACATATGACTATGTTATAACTTCAGATTCAAACACTTTGCATTATACAATTATAGTAGTTAATATATATAGGGTGCCTTACTTAGGCATAATAAACTTTCAACTACTTGTGTCCTATACAACATGTAGGGACCTTGTAAAAGGTGGTTAGTTCACATGCCCTATCGCATGGACTATGTTGGTGGTTATACCTTTGTTCTATAATAGACTATACAAACCATGTGTTGAGTGGTTACTCAACTTATGTATATCTATTATGATATTTTAGTTCCTAATATTTCCCCCTTATTACATAAAAATCAAAGCTCTATTTTAAATCTTTTGGCTTGATTTTTTTAACAGTGATGTAGAAATTTAGAGAGAAATTCTCCCCTTAATGTAGGCTTTCTACTTTCAACACTTAGGAGTGTCATATTCTATCGATAATGTTGGAATTTTTGAGTAAATTATGTTGTCATTGATGTCAAAAGGTTGATGTTAGAGAGCACTTTGTATGGCAGGAATATTCTTCTATAGTTGATATGGTTGAAATTGATCAAGGTAAAGTTCATCCCAAAAGAAAGTAAATTTGTTGGAAAGAAGAGGTCATGGTTTAAAAGGAAAGACAAATATTATTATAATATTTTCCAATATTATAATAAGTGGGCCCAAGAAATAATTAAAAAATATATCTTGGACAAGGTTTATTGAAGCTTTTATAAAAGGGTTGCAAAGGTTTCTTTTTAAATTATTTAAATTAAAATATTTTAACAAAAGTTAAAATTTTAATTTAAAATAATTTATGGTGCCAAAATTTCAAATCAAATTTGATTTTGAAAGCAAGAGAGGGCCGACATTTTTTAAACCAAAGGAAAGAGTATTTAAAGGAAATGTTTTTTCGTTTCCAAAGGTTGTGTATCATTCGAATGCCTATGTAAAAATATAATTTGTGCGCATCATTTGTGAGGGGTAGAGACCAAGCATAAGTCAAGTGAATTATTCTAGGAGGACTACATTGAAAATCATGGATATTGCAAAGATAATTCCAAAGTGTTGGGTAGTGCAAATGACAGTTGAGGCTTGGATAAGGTGCTTGTGAAGGGTTGGTCTTGGTTTCAAATCCCACGTCATTTGTTTTTGCAAAGGAGGAAAGAGATTTTCATTTTTGGTGAAATTCATGATAAGCAAACGTGTATAGGACAAAGTGTTATTTGGTTCTCGTGTGAGCGCATAGTGCAAGTGGTAGCCTAGCTTTGGCTAGGGAATTGTGGTGGCTAAGGTCACAAGTTTGAGCTTAGGCACTGGTCCTTGAGACTTGTACAATATTTTTATAATGTAGGCCAAATATCAAGGTATGCAATTTTTGAATAAAAATCTACCAAAGGATTTTGGAAAATGAAAGTATTTTGGAGGCCACATGATATTAAAAGGGTCATGTGTGGAATTTTTTAGGGAGTCATAAGGTGTGTTAATTAAATATTTTATTTTGGGTGCTTAGGAATTAAATCAAGTATTGGATATTATAAGGTGTAAACAAAGGGACTTTATTTTTTATGTGTGTTGAATATTATTTTGAAAGAGAAGGAGATTATAAGGTGTAAACAAGGAACTTTATTTTTTTATGTGTTGAATATTATCTTGAAAGAGAAGGATATTATAAGGTGTAAACAAGGAACTTTATTTTTGATATATGTTGAATATTATTTTGAAAGTGAAGGAGTGATAAGGTGTATTTGTGACTTGACATTTTATTGTATTTCTTATATGGTGAAATATTTTTTGAGGTAAATACTCTTGTGGATATTTTGAGATAGACTGTTGTTATCTAACCTAGAATTGGTAAAAGGATTTGGTTGTGAGTAAAACAGGTTTTTAAGAAATATCTCCATAAAAGCAAATATGTATGGGCACATCATATTTTGTTCTAAATATTGGAATGAATAAGGTGGAGTGAAAAGAAATGTTTAATAAGAATTGTTGGAAATATTTGAATGAATTCTTATATGCTTTATTGGTGAATGTTTAGAGAACATTTGAGATAGATATTGAGGATTATTTGATTTAGGTTTTGAGACCCACATTGTGCTCTTTGTTTGAATATGTTTGAAAACACTTGTTTAGGGTTAGTGAGCAAGTTGTGTTTCATTGGTTGAATAATTGAGTAGAATTATTGAGCATTGGTTTTGAGTGATATTGAAAGTGAATGTGTAAACATTAGAAATCATATTTGTGAAAGTGAAATACTTAATGATTGAGTAGAACATATTGAGTTTTTATAGAGTACATAATTCTATATATGTTCCAGAGGTTAAATGAATTCTAGATAAAATATGTCTAAACTACTTCAAGTTAAAGGAATTACCTTGAAGATTAGACAAAGCATTTGATAACATTGTGTGCAATATTTGAGATTGATTGAGCATATTTTGTGAGTTGTTTTGAGTATGTATTAACATAGATATGAGAAAATATTGGTGAAGACTTGAGAGCAGATTGATCAAGTTCTTGAGTGGACTTGAAGGCAGATTTGAGGTAAGTCTTGGTGAAGATTTGAGATCATATTGAGAAAGTTCTTGAGAGGACTTGAAGGTATATTTGAGGTAAGTCTTTGTTAAGACTTGAGAGTAGATTGAGTAATTTATTGAGAGGAATTTGAGGTAAATTTGAGGTAAGTCTTGTTGAATACTTGAGAATAGATTGAGCAAGTTCTTGAGAGGATTTGAAGGTATATTTGAGGTAAGTCTTGGGGGAGATATTGTTAGAAAAAAAAGTATTAGAATGTGAGAGATTAGAATAAGAGGTAGTATTTCTAAGGAAGGAAATGGAAGAGCCTAAGGACAAGCTACACAGGTTTTGTAAAATTTTAAAGACTATGGATAAAATTATCAATGCACAAAGACCTTCATCTAACAAAACAGGACTTGGTTTTGAAGATAGACAAATAGAACAAGGAGAGGAGTCAATCTCAAGCTCCAAAGAAGAAGAAGCTTTAGAAGAAGAGAGTAAAGGAGAAAGTGAGACTTATGAGGATAAGTTAAAAAATAGAAGGTTCACCAAGGAAGGAAACAATGCATAAATAAGGAACAGGGAAAATCACAGGGAAGAAAGGACTAAGAGACCAATGGTTCCAAGGAAATATTTCTTCAAAGGACATTGTTTCTCAAGTAACATGTTTGGTCACAGGGCTACGCATTGCAGGACTCATGAAAAGGAGTATGGTATTACTAAGATAAAATTCAAATATGGATATTTCTTTCAAGGGTATTTCTACTCTTGTAATCAATTTGGTCATAAAGCAATTCAGTGTAGGGTTCATGACAAAAATAGGTATGGCTTCACCAGGAGGAACTTCAAGATATTTGCATCTTCCAGGAACCATAACATTAAGTGTTATAAGTGCAATAATGTTGGGAATATGGCCAAGTGGTGCAGAACATAGATTCTAGAGCTTCCAGATACAAGCAAGAACAAGGATACTCAAAGGTACCAAAGGGGTATGTTGAGAAATAAGGTTGATAAAGGAAAAGAGCATTGTATGATGGGAGTAATTTTACTCCCACCCCAAAATTAATCACCTCAAAGAGAGGAGTTTGGGATGGGGTTTACCTATGAGTCTTATATTTAGCCCCAAAGGAGTCCTGTTGTGGCTGATCCACAACGTACCCCAAAATTGGGAACCCACCTTTTTTGCATGTGTTCCAAGAAGACCGAAGTGGCCCATAGGCTAAAGATCAAGAAAAAAGCAAAATATCACAAGGAGGAAAAGTGTCGCGATATCGCGACATGTTGCGCTGTCACGGCCAAAAAAAAAAGTGTCGCGATATCGCGACATGTTGCTCCATCGCGGCCAAAAATGAAAAAGTGTCGCGATATCGCGACATGTTGCTCCATCGTGGCAAAAAATGAAAAAGTGTCGCGATATCGCGACATGTTGCTCCATCGCGGCCAAAAATGAAAAAGTGTCGCGATATCGCGACATGTTGCTCCATCGCGGCCAAAAATGAAAAAGTGTCGCGATATCGCGACATGTTGCTCCATCGCGGCCAAAAATGAAAAAGTGTCGCGATATCGTGACATGTTGCTCCATCGCGGCAAAAATGAAAAAGTGTCGCGATATCGCGACATGTTGCTCCATCGCGGCAAAAAATGAAAAAGTGTCGCGATATCATGACATGTTGCTCCATCATGGCAAAAAATGAAAAAGTGTCGCGATATCGCGACATGTTGCTCCATCGCCAAAAATGAAAAAGTGTCGCGATATCGCGACATGTTGCTCCATCGCGGCCAAAAATGAAAAAGTGTCGCGATATCATGACATGTTGCTCCATCGCGGCCAAAAGCAAAGGAAAAGAGGAGAAAGAAAAGTGTCGCGATATCGCGACATGTTGCATTTTCGCGATTCAAAATGGGCAAACAAGCAGAGAAAGAAAAAGTGTCGCGATATCGCGACATGTTGCATTTTTCGCGATTCAAAAGAACAAGAAAGAAAAAAAGTGTCGCGATATCGCGACATGTTCCATTTTCGCGATTCAAAGCAACAAAAGACAAAAGGGGCCAAAAGTGTCGCGATATCGTGACATGTTCCATTTTCGTGATTCAAAGCAACCAAGGAGAGCAAGGAGGCAAAAGTGTCGCGATATCGTGACATGTTCCATTTTCGCCAAGGTAACGGACCTGCATAGTGACGTGGACATAAGGATAAAATCCAGTGAATAAGGCAAGCGTTACATAAGGAATATTTAATGATTTGAAATCATTTAAGATGGTCGTTACACACGGAGGGAAATGGACGCAAAACCATGTGGAGAAATCATAGCGAAGGGCCACAAAATGGAAAGCAAAGCACACGCATACAGGGAAGGTGAAATGAACAGTCAGGGAAGGTGAAACGAACAGCCATCGGAAAATGAAACGAACCGTCAGGGAAGGAAACAAGGTTTTCACGAGTTTAAATACGCCATTCAAAGAGGCCAGAAGAGGGGTGGAAAACTGCTGCAAGTAGCATTGCAGATTTGAAGGCGATAAGGCCATTCTGGACCTAGTTAGGCTGTTTTTCTTCTATAGTCTGGTTTTTCTTCTTCATGGACATGGGTTGGAGATTGCTGCGAGCAGAGTTGCAGACTTGAAGGCGATGATGCCATTCTGGACCTGTTTGAGTCATTTCTCTTCCATGGACTGGTTTGGGAAAACCAAAAATTTTGCTATTGTAAAATGACATATTTTTAATGCAGAAGTGTTCAGAAATTTGCATCTTGTGGGCAAGAAAGAAGGAGATTTTCTTTGCATGCTATGGATTTAATGTTTATTCTTTCATCCTTTCAGATTTTGAATTTATAGATAATGTTGATGCCATTTCTTTGGGTTACATTAGGCGAATATTTGAAATCTGAATTTTATTTCGTACCCTAGGAACCAACACTTAGCCTATGGGGATTGTGCTTGTTTTGCAAGTCCAATAGGTTAGGTTGCATGCATGGAAACCTCACATCTTCGGTTTTGTCGAAATAGGATAGCATCATACTGAATGCATTTTAGTTTCCATTTTTTGCATTTCATTTTCATTTTTCTGCATTTTATATTTTTCAAGAAGTTTTAACTTTTCAAGGCATTAAAATAAACATTAAAAAATATCAAAATCCAAAAAACAATGAACAATCACTAAAGTTTCATGATGAAATAAACCAACATTGCCCCTTGTTTACGAGTTACTTGCAATCACTAAGGTGTTCCAAGCATTTAAATTGAATATCTTTATTTGAGATTACTAATACACATATGCAAATGCTAAATACAGCGGAGACCTTGGAGAAGTCGTTTGTTTAACTTCTTTGCAAGAGGGGATTTGGAACCCAAATCCTAAAGGAGAGTGTACTTTCACAACTGGGTGAAAATACCACTCAACAGATTGGCGCTAGAAGGAGGGCCTGAACCGGTTTATTTCAGTGTGATTTAAATGCTATAGGGATTTAAATTTTGAATATTTCATGCCCTATTGATTATTATCTTTAGCCCTCTTTTAACAATACAACCTTGTAGTGTTAAAAGGAGGACATGAATTGCTATGCATTGTTCTAACGCTTTTGATTGTTCATACAGGAATAATGTGTTTTGATTTGATTTAAAAAAAAAAAAAATTCTTGACTAACGAGGTTGTCTCCATGCAATTACTTTCATTTGATTTTAATGGATACACCTCTTGGTTGATGCTAACACGATTATTCATACATTACATGTTTGATATTTGCTAGTCATTTCATGCTTATTTGTAAGGAATTATTTTGTCTAAAATGTATTTGTTGTCGGTATTATGCTCTTCACCTGCGCGTAATGCGATCTTGTGAATCAGAAAGCCTACAACACTAGGAGTATGCTCTTCACTTGCGCATATGCGATCTGGTGAATCAGAAACTAATTTACATTTTTAGAATACTGCTTTGTCAAGGTTCCTTCTTTCATGACTAACAAATTGATTTTGAGGTTATTCTTTGAATTTCATTAATTGCAGGATTTTTTGTGTGTCGCAGGTTTTCTGTGAGGTACTGAGAGTTTTGTCAAGTTCTTGTAGGGTTATCATCATTGATTTTGAATCAAATGGCCCAACCTCCACCAGCTCCTTGGTACGGAGCCCATAACATTCCTTTGAATATTGTAGGGGATATTCACGAGATCCCTAGGAATATAGAGAGATTTTTGCCCAAATACAAACCGGATGGCCCAAGGACCGCAGAAGAACATATTCAGGCCTATAGGGATGTTTTGATAAGATTGCAAGTTCAACATGAAGATGTGGCTTGTAGACTCTTCCCCATGAGCCTAGACCCAGGTGGCCTACGAATGGTACATTTGCTTACCTACTGGTTCCATTACGTCATGGACGCAAATGGAGAATGCTTTTGTCAACCAATTCAGGTCACCATTAGATCCCACAATCATCTATAATCAGTTCATTACATGCAAAAGAGGCCAGGGTGAGCCAATCCGAACTTTTAATCGAGAGATTTCAGAAGTGCTATAATAGAGCAATTCGGCATTTTGCCATTGATCCCGTAGTAGCTTTGCAAATATATTTTGGGGCATTGGATCCTATGACGGCAATGTTTGCAAGGCGAAATCCTCAAGTTACTACGCTTGCTCTAGCCTACAATGAAGCTATGACCATTGAACAACAAATGACACCACAATATTATGGGTTTTCCCAGATGCCTATGGTAGGACAATATGGTCCATATGGTCAAGCCCCTATGATGAACCAGATCATGGCACCACAGATATCAGGCATAAATGCATTGCCTTATCAACAACCATATTCATCAACACCCGCTTACGCACCCATTCCAATTCAACCGATCACATCCATTCCCCCCATTACTGCATTTTTGCAAAATAGTCAGCAGACTATGCAAGGAGCTAGCCCGGTTAATTCTCAGGCTATAGTTCCTTTTCCCAATCCAATTCCGATTCAAAGTGTGAATCCCTACGCAAATCCAGTGGCTCAAAATCCAACTCAAATGTTAAGTCAAAATCTCACCAATTACGCAAATCCTATTGGAACTAGCAATAATATAGCTCAACCAAAAGAGATTTATTCAGAGGTTGAAGAACTCAAAAATATGGTTCACAAATTGAGTAATGATTTGGTTCAAAAATAGAAGTATGAATCCCATGCCCCTCACCCAAATCAAAATTTCAACAATAGAGGGAGACAGTGGAATACGAAGCCAAACAACGGGGGTGTACCTTCCGCTATTGCTAATCAGATTGATACTTCTGCAGGACCAAGTCACTCTAGTTCCATTCTTAATATTTCTGATTTTGCATGGGAAAACGGGTGTAGATTGCATGATACAAAGGAGCATAATGAAAGGAATTGTCCCAAAATTGCTATGTATACTCATTGTCTCCAAGCTCAAGTGGATGATTTGGAACTTGTGCCAAATAAGGGTCCACCCCAACATCAGCAAGGAGAGGACAACATTCTGGCGGTGGAAACTCTATATCATCAAGAGAGTGATGACCAAGAGGATCCACACCTTCCAAATTGTGATAAAATTGAATCATGGGTTACAAATTTGGATTATGATAGCTTTACCAATTTGAATTCAAGAAATAACCCACTTTTGGAAATAACTGGACCATCTATGGAAGGTGAAGGCGAATTGGATGAGAAATATGTTGATGAATCAGAAGATGAATTGGATGAGAAATATGTTGATGAATCAAAAGATGAATTGGATGAGAAACATGTTGATGAATCAGAAGATGAAGAAGAAGTGCTTGAGCGTCACGACCTGAACTTGGAAGATGATTACTATGATTCGTGGAAGAAATGGGAAGAGTATTATCAATCTGAATCTTCTAACAAACTTATTGCGTCAAACAATATGCAGGATAACTCAATTGCTTCCTCGCATGAGGATACTATGAATCCTGTACAATTTGAGAAAGTTTTGGAAGAGGAATTTGAATCTCATCAAATTTTGGAACATGATAAGGATTCTACAACCATGAACCAAGAAAGAGAGTCACTTGCTTTAGATCCCTTTGAAGGAAAAGAAATTGAAAATCTTGATCCACGTACTTGCGCTACGACGATTATGCCATTTCAGAAAGAGAAAATTACAAAACCTGAACCATTTGGGTTTGATATCATCGATGATCCAATTGAAAATCTCACGTTACCCAAGACAACCCAAGTGACTGATCACGAAAAGGCGTTAGATAGACAAGACTTATGGTTTGAAAGGGATGGACATATTTTCAATTGGGTACCTAAGTTTGGTGCCTTTGATAAACAGGTCATTGAGAAAGAACAAGTGCTACGTGATGATGAAGGTCATGAGAGGGAAAAAGAATTTTCAAATCCTCTTCAGGTAAGGTCAAATGAAAGCATGCCAAAGGTAAAATCTCATCTTTTTGGTTTCACCATGCAGAATTCGAAGGGAGGTTTGCCTAATGAATGGTTTGATTCAAATATCATTAATGTTATGGCTTTATTGAAGGAAAACGAAAGCTTATTTCTACACCGTGAATCAAAGTGCGGAATGAACATCTTAAAGAATAGACATAAAGGAATTGAATATCAATCATTGTCTAATCAATTTGAAAATTTGAAACTCCACCATAGGATTATTAATGAAACTAAATCAAATTGGTATGGTGAGAGGGGCAAGTGGATATTTGTTTCTTTGTTTGGGTTGATCTTGTTTTTGTTGGATTCTTGCAAAAGCTGGATATGCGTATCACGTCATATATCTTTTAAAGAATTCTAATCAGGTTTGGGATCCGGGAAATGATAATCCAAATTTGTTTTGTTTTTGTACATTTGTATATACTTTTGGTTTTCGTGTTTTAGTTTTAGATTAGATCTCATTTTGGTTTTAAGTTTTGTGTGTTGGTCCTTTGGACATTTTTGGTTTGTTAAGTTAGATCCTTATGAATGTTGACTAAGATTAGGATAATATGAAACATCGGAATTGTATTGCAGAAAGCTCCACGAATTTTGCAATCACATTAAAGAATATCGTTTGGAACTTATGATGCAGGAAGTTGTCAGTTTTATAAATTATGGCAAAGTAGGTGGTATACTCCATCCGCATTTCAAAGGGAGCAATGCATTCATATCTCATGTACATTCCGCATTGCATATACATTCCATCTCGGTTGCATCTTCATTTCATGTACAATCATTGAGAAGGTGTCGAATCCTCTTAGGATTATTACATAACATATATTAAAAGGATCCTAAGGTTGGGAACTGATGCCCGAACTATCTTGAGCCAAGCACGTTCTACGCATATTAAAGAGGATCTTGAGCAAAATGGTCAAAACCATACTTGGAAGAAAAGGTGAGGCGAAAGGAGTATTTCGTGTCTGTCCTATTATGCAACATAATCCTTAAAACAGTGGTTTTCACCACTCCCATAGTGCTTAAAGCCTAAAATCAGAGTAGTAAGGATAGGGTTAAATCCTCATCGAACTTAGGTTGAGGATCCAACTCCCCAAAGCTCGATTTGACCTTCATGGAGTAGTAAGGATAGGGTCTAATTCTCATCTCGCTTAGGTTGAGAATCCGATTCCCCAAAGCTTCCATTTTGCCCACTCAAGAACTTGAAATTCAAAAGAAAATATTTTTCATTTCTTTATTAATACTGGATTGGAAGGATCGTACTACATGTCCCTTGCAAGGATGGGTAGTCATCACCAAGGTCCAAGAAATCACAATAAAGTCAAATCCTGGATTATGGGGTTAATCTCCACCGGGGCTATAGACGCCTGGCTGGCAGTGGAGTATGCTCATGCGTGGCAACATGTCTTGTCTAAAAGCAAGACCACTGACTGCTCAAACGGACAGGCTAGCCTGATAGTTTCATCCATAACAGGTTAAATCATTTTGTTCAAGATGAGGTAATGAACTCCAGATTAGAGTAGTAAGGATAGGGTTAAATTCCCATCTCGCTTAGGTTGGGAATCCGATTCCCCAAAGCTCTGATTTCACTTACACCTGCACATGGGTTCAAGATGGTAGTGACACATAACCAACTTTGGGATCTAGTAAATTAATTCAGTATACATATTTTTGGTCCTAAGAGGGTTTGACAGTTTTAATATGTTTGTTCATGATACTAGAAGGTCTGAGCCTTTGCAAAGCAGGTTGTTACATCTCTAACATAGTTGTCATACGTCAAATCCTGCACAAATCATTCATAGCCTTGCATACGAATCATAAGTGAAGCTGACAATGGAAAGCTGAATGAATTTCAAACGATAGGGAATGAAGCACATTGCACACACCGAGCTGATGCTTAATAATTCTAATGTTTCATGTATTTCTCATCTAGTTTCATTCTTGGGATATTTGCTAACGTTTGTATTTGAGTCTGTGTGTTTTCAGGTTGAGTTCTCACCGAAATGCTCAGGAGCATTTCCCAGCAGAGTCGCCATTTGTTGTGGCTGATCCACAACGTACCCCAAAATTGGGGACCCACATTTTTTGCATGTGTTCCAAGAAGACCGAAGTGGCCCATAGGCTAAAGTTCAAGAAAAAAGCAAAATATCACAAGGAGGAAAAGTGTCGCGATATCGCGACATGTTGCGCCATCGCAACAAAAAGAAAAAGTGTCACGATATCGCGACATGTTGCACCATCGCGGCCCAAAAAAGAAAAAGTGTCGCGATATCGTGACATGTTGCTCCATCGCGGCAAAAAAGAAAAAGTGTCGCGATATCGCGACATGTTGCTCCATCGCGGCCAAAAATGAAAAAGTGTCGCGATATCGCGACATGTTGCTCCATCGCGGCCAAAAATGAAAAAGTGTCGCGATATCGCGACATGTTGCTCCATCACGGCCAAAAATGAAAAAGTGTCGCGATATCGCGACATGTTGCTCCATCGCGGCAAAAATGAAAAAGTGTCGCGATATCGCGACATGTTGCTCCATCGCGGCAAAAAATGAAAAAGTGTCGCGATATCGCGACATGTTGCTCCATCGCGGCAAAAAATGAAAAAGTGTCACGATATCGCGACATGTTGCTCCATCACGACCAAAAATGAAAAAGTGTCGTGATATCGCGACATGTTGCTCCATCACGGCCAAAAATGAAAAAGTGTCGCGATATCGCGACATGTTGCTCCATTGCGGCCAAAAGCAAAGGAAAAGAGAAGAAATAAAAGTGTCACGATATCGCGACATGTTGCATTTTCGCGATTCAAAATGGGCAGACAAGCAGAGAAAGAAAAAGTGTCGCGATATCGCGACATGTTGCATTTTCGCGATTCAAAATGGGCAGACAAGCAGAGAAAGAAAAAGTGTCGCGATATCGCGACATGTTCCATTTTCGCGATTCAAAGCAACAAAATACGGAAGGGGCCAAAAGTGTCGCGATATCGCGACATGTTCCATTTTCGCGATTCAAAGCAACCAAGGAGAGCAAGGAGGCAAAAGTGTCGCGATATCGCGACATGTTCCATTTTTGCCAAGGTAACGGACCTGCATAGTGACGTGGACATAAGGATAAAATCCAGTGAATAAGGCAAGCGTTACATAAGGAATATTTAATGATTTGAAATCATTTAAGATGGTCGTTACACACGGAGGGAAACGGATGCAAAACCATGTGGAGAAATCGTAGCGAAGGGCCACAAAATGGAAAGCAAAGCACACGCATACAGGGAAGGTGAAATGAACAGTCAGGGAAGGTGAAACGAACAGCCATCGACAAATGAAATGAACCGTCAGGGAAGGAGAAACAATGTTTTCACGAGTTTAAATACGCCATTCAAAGAGGCCAGAAGAGGGTGGAAAACTGCTGCAAGTAGCATTGCAGATTTGAAGGCGATAAGGCCATTTTGGACCTAGTTGGGCTGTTTTTCTTTCGTAGACTGGTTTTTCTTCTTCATGGACATGGGTCGGAAATTGCTGCGAGCAGAGTTGCGGACTTGAAGGCGATGAGGCCATTCTGGACCTGTTTGAGTCGTTTTTCTTCCATGGACTGGTTTGGGAAAACCAGAAAATTTTGCTATTGTAAAATGACACATTTTTAATGCAGAAGTGTTCAAAAATTTGCATCTTGTGGGCAAGAAAGAAGGAGATTTTCTTTGCATGCTATGGATTTAATGTTTATTCTTTCATCTTTTCAGATTTTGAATTTATAGATAATGTTGATGCCATTTCTTTGGGTTACATTAGGCGAATATTTGAAATCTGAATTTTATTTCGTACCCTAGGAACCAACACTTAGCCTATGGGGATTGTGCTTGTTTTGCAAGTCCAATAGGTTAGGTTGCATGCATGGAGACCTCACATCTTCGGTTTTGTCGAAATAGGATAGCATCATACTGAATGCATTTTATTTCCATTTTTTGCATTTCATTTTCATTTTTCTGCATTTTATATTTTTCCAGAAGTTTTAACTTTTCAAGACATTAAAATAAAAAATATCAAAATCAATGAACAATCACTAAAGTTTCATGATGAAATAAATCAACATTGCCCCTTGTTTACAGTTACTTGCAATCACTAAGGTGTTCCAAGCATTCAAATTGAATATCTTATATTTGAGATTACTAATACACATATGCAAATGCTAAATACAGTGGAGACCTTGGAGAAGTTGTTTGTTTAACTTCTTTGCAAGAGGGGATTTGGAACCCAAATCCTAAAGGAGAGTGTACTTTCACAACCGGGTGAAAATACCACTCAACAAGTCCCTTTGCCATTGCTAACAAAGGGGGAGAGTTATGAGGAGAGCATTCAGTTAGGGGAGCAATTTCCTAGGGGGAGCAGAGTTGGAAAAAGGAAAAAGGAATTATTAAGGACAAGGCTTGCCATCAATGAAAAAGCGGAAGATTGTTGGAAATTTTGAGCAAGTTGTGTTGTCATTGATGTCAAAAGGTTTGATGTCAGAGATAACTTTGTATGGCAAGAATATTCTTCTATTGTTGATATGGTTGAAATTGATCAAGGCAAAGTTCATCCCAAAAGCAAGCAAATTGGTCAAAAAGAAGAGGTCATGGTTTAAAAGGAAAGACAAATATTATTATAATATTTTCCAATATTATAATAAGTGGGTCCAAGAAATCATTAAAAAGGATATCCTAGAAAAGGTTTATTGAGCTTTTATAAAAGGGTTGCAAAGGTTTCTTTTTAAATTATTTAAATTAAAATATTTTAACAAAAGTTAAAATTTTAATTTAAAATAATTTATGGTGCCAAAGTTTCAAATCGAATTCGATTTCGAAAGCAAGAGAGGGCCGATATTTTTTAAACCAAAGGAAAAAGTATTTAAAGGAAATGTTTTTTCATTTCCAAAGGTCGTGTATCATTCAAATGCCTATGTAAAAAGATAATTCATGCACATCATTCGTTAGGGGCAGAGACCAAGCATAAGACAAGAAAATTATTCTAGGAGGATTGCATTGAAAATCATAGAGAGTGAAAAGATAATTCCAAAGTTTTGGGTAGCATAGACGACAGTTGAGGCTTGGCTAAGGTGCTTGCGAAGGGTTGGTCTTGGTTTTGAATCCCACATAGTTTGTTTTTGCAAAGGAGGAAAGAGATTTTCATTTTTGGCAAAATTCATTAGAAGCAGACGTGTACAAGACAGTGTTCTTTGGTTCTCATGGGAGCACATAGTGTAGGCGGTAGCCTATCTTTGGCTAGGGAATTGTGTTGGCTAAGGTCGCAATTTTGAGCTTAGAAACTGGTCATTGAGATGTGCAATATTTTTATAATGTGGGCCAAATATTAAGGTATGCAATTTTTGAATTAAATCTGCCAAAGGTTTTTGGAAAATGAAAGTTGTTTTGAGGCCACGTGATATTAAAAGGGTCATGTGTGGAATTGTTTAGGGAGTCATAAGGCGTGTTAATTAAATATTTTATTTTGGGTGCTTAGGAATTAAATCAAGTATTGAATATTATAAGGTGTAAACAAAGGGACTTTATTTTTGATGTATGTTGAATATTATTTTTAAAGAGAAAGAGATTATAAGGTGTTAACAAGGAACTTTATTTTTATACGTGTTGAATATTATCTTGAAAGAGAAGGAGATTATAAGGTGTAAACAAGGAACTTTATTTTTGATATATGTTGAATATTATTTTGAAAGTGAAGGAGTGATAAGGTGTATTTGTGACTTGACATTTTATTGTATTTCTTGTATGGTGAAATATTTTTTGAGGTAAATATTCTTGTGGATATTTTGATATAGACTGTTGCTATCTAACCTAGAATTCACAAAAGGATTTTTTTTTGAGTAAAATAGGTTTTGAAGACATATCTCCATAAAAGCAAATATGTATGGGCACATCATCATTTGTTCAAAATGTTGGAATGAATAAGGTGGAGTGAAAAGGAATGTTTGATAAGGATTGTTGGAAATATTTGAGTGAATTCTTATATGCTTTATTGGTGAATGTTTAGAGAACATTTGAGATAGATATTGAGGATTATTTGAGTTAGGGTTTGAGACCCACATTGTGATATTTGTTTGAAGAATTTTGAAAACACTTGTTTAGGATTAGTGAGCAAGTTGTGTTTCATTGGTTGAATGATTGAGTGAAATTATTGAGCATTGGTTTTGAGTGATATTGAAAGTGAATGTGTAAACATTAGAAATCATATTTGTGAAAGTAACAGACTTAATGATTGAGTAGAACATATTGATTTTTTATAGAGTGCATCATTCTATATATGTTCTAGAGGTTAAACGAATTCTAGATAAAAAGTGTCTAAACTCCTTCAAGTTAAAGGAATTACCTTTAATATTAGACGAAGCATTTGATAGAATTATGTGTAATATTTGAGATTGATTGAGCATATTTTATGAGTTTTTTTTAGTATGTATAAAGACAGATTTGAGAAAGTATTTGTGAAGACTTGAGAGTATATTTGAGCAAGTCTTGGTGAAGAATTGAGAGCAAATTGAACAAGTTCCTAAGTGGACTTGAAGTCAGATTTGAGGTATGTCTTGGTGAAGAATTGAGAGCATATTTAGTAAGTTCTTGAGAGGAATTGAAGGCATATTTGAGGTAAGTCTTGGTGAATAATTGAGAGTATATTGAGCAAGTTCTTGAGAGGACTTGAAGACATATTTGAGGTAAGTCTTGGTGAAGACTTGAGAGTAGATTGAGCAAGTTCTTGAGAGGACTTGAAGGTAGATTTGAGGTAAGTATTGGTGAAGACTTGAGATCATATTGAGAAATTTCTTGAGAGGACTTGAAGATAGATTTGAGGTAAGTCTTTGTGAAGACTTGAGAATAGAGTTTATTGATTAATTTGTTTAAGCTTTGTGTTAAGGCTTGGGGAAAATCTAAGTAGAGTTGATTTGTTATTGGATAAATATTTGTGTTAAGGCTTGAGGATATATTTTAGGATAGAGTTTGGTACATATTTATGAGCAGATTTGAGCTAGACCTAAGATAAAATTAGAGTAGATTTATACTATACTTGGGACAGAGTTTGGTGTAGATTTTAAATAGATTTGAGAGAAACCTTTGGAGGTGATAGAGTAGAGGACAAGAGTCTCCAATGGATAGAGATCCATTAGCCAGGGCAGTGAGGATAGAGGTCTTCTATGGAGAGAGATTTACAAGATAGAGTAGTGGGGTATAAGTTTTCTAGAAGATCATCAGCTAGAGAAGAGGAGAAATATTTCTCCTCTAGATAGAGATCCATGAACTAGAGAAGAGGAGAAAGAATTATCCTATGGATAGAGATCCATGAACCAGAGCAGAAGAGAAAGAGTTCTTCTATGGATAGAGTTCCACAAACCATAGCAAGGGTAAAGAGTTCTCCTATGGAGTGTGATTTGTGAACTAGATGGAAAGATAGAGTTCTTCTATGGAGAGAGATCCACAAACCAGTTTAGGAGATATAAGTCTCCTAGATCAAGTTTCATGAACCAGAGAAAAGGGGAATAAGTTCTTCTATGGAGAGAGATCCACAAATCAGAGCATAGAGGATTGGTGTCTCCTTTAGATAAAGGTCCATAAACATTGTAATAGGGAATTAATTCCCAAGAACATTTGTTGAGAAAATTTAGTAGAAAAATTTTCTTCGTGGAGTAGCCCACATTGGGTGAACCACATTAAATTGGTGTCTCTATTGTGTGTGATAATTTATGTATTACTTTGATTACTACTATTGATATTTCCATTGATAATATTAGATACTATTGTTTAGAAAAGAAAAGTAAAAGTTGGTCTTATACTATTCACTCTCCCTCTAAGTATAAGTTTGTGTTCTTCATATAATGCACTCCAAATACATTTATTAAAAATGCTTATTCAATGATTGTAGATATCAATTCTTGAAATACATTTTTTTAATTTCTTCAAGTGAAGCTTAGGCTACCATGCATCTAGTGTTGCTTGTTGAATTGACTATCTGTTGGTTTTTATCTTGTATATGGTTGAATGAACATTGTGTATGGCTTTTTTTGTTGCTTTTCCTTTATCAAAATTTCATTATTTAAAAAATAATGTATTTTTTCAAGTTCTTTTATTGTGAACTCTATGATATGATTAGTGGGATGTATATTTTAACCGCAATCTCTAGCAATTCTTCACACTAATTTAAGTCCTTTGAAAGATCTTATAACTACCACAATTTTTTCTTGAACTAAAATATAGCAACTTATAAATTGTTCTATGATATTTAGAGTTGAGCCATTTGGCCTCAATAGCTATTGTTGTTGTCTAAAAAAAGTTTCTTTATCATGAACTGTGTTGTCAATATTGATGATATCAAATGCATCTTATCATCTAGGATCTTGATATCTTGTAATGATTACACACTTCTTGAAAATAAACTAATTAGATCCTTGTATTTGATGATGATGTAGGGATCTCTTGTTTGAGTTACAAATATAGGTAATATTATTTCAAATAGATCCAATTTGTAAGCTATCTCATTCCTTTTTAATTATTTCTGTACAATAGGTCATTCATCATGCAAATGCTTTTCTTTGTACTTTAAGAAATGAGTAGAGAAATAAATTAGTTTGATCTTACTATCTTCCTTCACTAATGTATTGAACTTATTGGACTTAAAAGTATCCCATGGCTTATGCTTGTAGTTTCCCATTTATATCCATGCAATATTATGTCTTGTTGGTTCCTTGGCTTGAAATGATCAACCGATGGAACTTTTATTTTGTGATGATTTCTATGTTTCTAAGTTTCTTTACGTATCATATGTTTGGGGTTATACTAAATATTGCTATGTTGTCTCAAGTGTACTTGAGCAACGAACATATTTTCTTATTTTTCTTCTTTTATTTAATTCTCTTTAGCTATATTACTTTGATGTGTCTTTCTCCAATTTTGATTTTATTGTTTTTAAGATGACCTATTTTATTGCTAGTTCATATCTCATGAAGGGGATCCATTGTTAAATAGAATATGCCAAAAACACTTTATGGTATATCCATTTTTTAATAATGATTACATTCCTTTTACATGTAGCATGTACTCCTCTGAGAATCATTCCTTTGATTCTAAAATCTCTAGAAATAATTTCTTTGTTGGAAGCACTATGGAGATCGCATGCCTCTTCGGAATAGTTGCTTCCCTATTTGACTTGTAACTAGTAATTGTTCTTTTTATTTTGTAGTATGAAATCTCTCTACTTTTTAAATTAGATTCACCAGATTTTTAAATCATGGTGATTTCTCAGTAACATTTAGTGTAGTAAAAACACATTGTTCTTGGATGGGAGTTATCTCAAAATAATAGGAATTAACATTTTATCAAATACCTGAGTTCCTAGTGCTTGCAATGATGATCACAATTATGCTATTCTTCTTATGAGTCCTAACTTTCACCACTTTTCATTTTTAAACAATGGAGTTGGCTTTAGAGGAATAGAATATGATTTTGATTCTTGGCTTTAAATACTATCTTCAACTTCTCCCATGCATTCTTTTCTATGGTCATATCTTTATTGTATGCTTGGACCTCTTTCATTACTCCCAACATGATGATGATCCTTACCTTCTATTTACCTTGTCAAATTGTTATATATCTTATCCTTCTTTATTAAGATAGATAAAGCTTTCATCTAATACTTACCAAACATCCTAAAACTCAAGTTGTGTCATGAGTTTTTTCTTGTAAGAAACATAGTTTTTTCCCTCAACAATTGGAAATTAGGTAACAAGAACTTCAATGTTCCACTAGCCATTCTACACTTTTATAAAATCTAAATTTTCTTCTTTTACTAGGCCTGCCTCAGAAAACTCTTTGCAATGAATATATATATATGTCTATACTTAGATTTAAATCTATGCGTCCAATATGTGAGAAAGAATTATCTTTATTTATAAATAAATAAAGGTAGAGGGAATGTTTCTTCCTTTAAGAAATATTTATTGGAATATTCCTTATATTTTCACCTTTCAAAAATATTTTCTTCCCTTTTTCCAAAAATAATTTTTTCTTTATGTTTAAATATTTTTTTCAAAAAATATGTTTCATCAAATAAAAATTATAGAGGTAGTAATAATTATACCTTGGTTTCCTTATTTACCAAAGTGGGAAACTCCTTTTCTTTCTTCAAAGAATTTAAACTTTTCTAAAAAATACTTTTCCATCATAGGTGAAAGTTTGACACTCTATAGTTGTCCACTTGTCAACTTGTAATTTATCCTTGGACTTGTTTTGATGTTCAATAATTTGTTCCATGGGTCTATTTTAGGTTTATCTATTCCATTGTTTGTCTTCATCTTGAATTACATTGTTCAATCACGCAAGTGCTTGCATTTAATATTTTTTGTAATCATGAGAATGATCTTCTTTTCCTACATTTAACGTGAGTTTTTCTCCTATGTTTCACATACAACATGATGCATTTCTCCTACATCACAATTCCTTCTACAAGTGACTTGAGTCACTAAGAAGACTCTTTCGTCTTAAATAATTTGCATCGTAATGCCTTGTAGGAGCATTTTCATAGCACCAACATTTGATGAATGGGAGTGAAGCTCTTGCTCATTCTAAATTCTTCACTCCTCTATTTTTCTCATATAAGTTACCAATTTTTTGCTTGTTCTCCATATAAATGATGGGTAGACTACATGCTATTTGATTTTCTTGGGTGGCTTGTATTATCATGTAATAAATTTTGATTTGTAGGATTATGACCTGCAACACATCACCTTATGATAAATTATAATTTGCAATCTTATAACATGTAATATCTTATTTTATAATAAATTCTAATTTGTAATATTATAACCTATAATGCCTCATCGTATGATAAATTTCAATTTATAATATTATAACCTACAATGTCTTGTTCTTTGAGTGTCTTTTGAATGGAAGTTCTTTGTTCTACTTCCTTCGATTCTTTGGCTAGTGTCTAAATTGAACACCTTCTACAACCTTTGCTGAATATTGAAATAATTTTGTCAACCTCTTTTAATGAGATATTTGTAAACATATAAAACTTTTAATTTTTAAAAATATCTTCTCATTAAAGCACAAGCTTCCTCTTGTTGTGGATGTTTTTTTGAAAAAAATGAAAAATATGTTATATTTATAGAAGCTGTATTACAAGGTAAAATGAACTGGACAGGCATCAAGGGAGACAGAAAATCCTCCTCCAATCCCTCCTAGCTCAAAAATTACCCATAAAACATTACCTTACATAATGCAGATATCCATACCCTCAGCACTACCATAGCTGAATTCCAGCTTATCCAATTTATCTGAATACCATAAACTATCCATTTATCTTCATGTTGTGTTGCTCTCGTGGCCTAACCGTGATAGATTCATTAGACTCACCGTCTACTCTTCTTGTTCTACTATCTCGCTTGTATCACCTCCCCGCATCCCTTGGATTCTTTGGCACAAGCTTATCTGATTTTCCATCTGAGAGTCCACATATTGCCCTTTCTCCGGATCTTTTCCCCATTTTGCTAAATAGTCTCGCCACCCTATTTCCCTCTCGCTTAATATGTGTAATAAAAACATCTTGAAAAACTTGCCGGATCTTCCGGACTCGCTTCCACCTTCCTTCTCTCTCCAATTCCTAGCACCCGAAAGGGCCTTATCGGATCTAATATTCCAGCCCATACCCGAGAGTCCTGCTCTCTATCCACAACTTATGTAACCGTAGATTTGCAGCTATCACTGATGTTGACAAGATCGCCTATCCTTCCGCTTCATTATTAGTTGCCTCCCCCATGCCTTCTGCTCTCCAATACACCTGTTCTCCTTTCCAATTTCGCATGATAATACCAAAACCAGCTTTCCCAAGATTTTTAGTAGAAGCCCCATCTGTGTTTGCCTTCACCCACTCTTTAGGAGGTGGCCTCCACTCTATGTTATTCAAGGGGATCACACCTGTGTACCCATCCTTAAGTTGTTTCTCTGTTATAGTTATTCCAAGGCTCCGTAGAATAATCACTTCCTCCATTTTTATATTTGTTTCCTCCTGTAATCTGATAAATAGTGTTTCTGTTACCTTGCTCATAATACTCTCCCATACTTGCTCCCTTGTTCTGTGCTCTGATCTAAATATGCGTGCATTTCTTTCTAGCCATAACTGCCACCATATGAAGCTAGGTCCTAGTTTCCATGCAATTTTCATTGTTTTAGTCTTAAAGCCGCACCGCTTTCCATTTCTCATAAAAGCTTTCCCAAGTCTCAAAAAATTCCCAATGTCATCTCATTTGCCTCCACCAATTGATCCATATGTCTTTAGCAAAAGAACACCCAAAAAAGAGGCGATTCAAGGTCTCCTCTCGCCTTTCCACACAAAACACATTTAGAGGGCCCAAAGAAACCTCTTTTTATCAAATTATCAAAAGTCAAGCACTTTTTGTGGTTAATCAACCATGAGAAAATGTTAATTTTTGGCCATCCTTCCTTTTGCCAGACAAATGTCCATGGAAAGGGTGATGGGGTAATCTCGTATCCACAAACTACCTTGTATCCCTCCTTTGCCTTATAAATTCCCAACTTACTTCCTCCCCATCCAAGTATATCCCTCTTAGAACCATCCCGAATTGGGTGTCTTTGAAGATATCTCCACAGCTTTTTCCATTAGTTCCTCCTCGTACCCCTCACCGGCCATTCTTGGGGATGTTTCCACCGTAATAAATCTCGGCACATGTTGATTCCATGATTTCATATAGTAAGAGGCTTTCCACCACCCCCGCTTTTTGGAGCTCCGATTTCCAGCTCTCCATCTCTCGGGAATGTCTCGAATAATTGGTTGTGATTGATTCCATGAATCCTCCCAAAATAAAGCATCCTTTCCATCCCCTAACCACCAATATAGGTATGGCTTTATTAACTCTTGGCCTACTAACATTGTCCTCCATATGGTAGATCCCTCTCCTTCCACTTTGTATCTTGGAATGTTTTTCTCATCCACTCCTGGGTAATATTTAGCTTGTAAGAGTCTACTCCATAAACCCCCAGTAGCTGTAATCCATCTCCAATATAGCTTCCCAGCTAGTACCTTGCTGCTCTGGAATGCTGATCTTATCCCCAATCCTCCTTGTTTTTTTGGTTGGCATATCTTCTCCCAACCCACTAGTGCTATTTTTTGTTCTTCCCTTGCACCTGACCACAAAAACTTTCTTGTGTGTTTGTCAATATCTTTTAGAATTCTCTTTGGAGCCTGAAGTACAGAAAATTTATAAACTGGAAGAGCTTGTAGCACAGCTTTAATCATTGTCAGCCTTCCTCCTAAGCTTAGCCATTTATGAGTCCAGTTGCTCAGCTTAGCTTGAAGTCTATCCATCAACCCTTTCCACTCTTTACTTTTTGTTTTCTTTGCAGATAAAGGTACTCCTAAATACTGTATGGGTAAAGGAGTTTCCATGAATTTCAACAATTGTATAATTTTATCTCTCACCCTCTTCGTTGTATTAAAAAAAACAATTTGAGATTTTTTTTCATTAAAAGTTTGCCCAGTAGCTTGAGTATACCCATCTAAAACTTCTTTTATGTTTCTTGCTACTATGAGATTGGCTTGACTAATAAGAGCAATATCATCCACAAACTGGAGGTGATTTATCTCAATTTGAGAACTTATTTTCAAGCCCTTTAACCTCCCCTCTTGTCTCCCTTTTTTAACAGTCTCCCGAGACCCTCTGCATAAAGGATAAAAAGGTAAGGGGAGAGAGGGTCCCCTTGCCTCAGCCCCTTCCTCGCTGTGAACATGGGAGAGGGACCGCCATTTACCAGAACCGAGAATGATGTAGTTTGTGTACTGTGCTCTTACCCAATCTCTCCACCCCTCTCGCAAAGCCCATTTTTTCTAAAATCTTTTGCATAAAGGACCACTACTCGTCATAGGCTTTAGAAAGATCTAATTTAATAAACATACCTGGGTCCTTTTGTTTTGACATTGTGTGTATCACCTCCTGGGCCACTACTATTCCATCTAGAATTTGTCTGCCTTCAACAAAACCACCTTGCTCACTTGAAATCAGATTTGGTAAAAACTGTTTCAACCTTTCTGCCATAAGCTTTGTTAATATCTTGTATACTACATTACATAGTGAAATAGGCCTATAATTATCAATTATCTCACTAGATGGGCCCTTAGGAACCAAAGTGATAAAAGTATGATTCAAGGCTTTTAACATTTGCTTACTCGGTCTGATTTCCTCCAGTGCCTCCACCACTGCTTGGCCCACAATTTCCCAAAAATTTTGATAAAATTCAATGGGGAATCCGTCTGGTCCCGGAGTCTTTCCTGTTTGCATTTTTTGTATGATCTACGAGGTTTCTTCCAAAGAAATTTCCTCCATTAATAATTTATTGTGTTCAGGTTTAACTAATTGTGGAATTGCCTCTAGTATCTTCTCCTCGCCATATTGCATTCAAATTTTCATTATCGCTAAAAAGTGTATGGAAGTACCGATTTGCTATACTTTTCATTTCACTTCCACCGGTTTTTACCCGACCCATCATATCCGTAAGACCCATAATTCTATTTTGTTGTCTCCTCGGCTGTTGTCGTCTTATGGAAGAAAGTCGTATTTTGGTCCCCCTCCTTTAACCATGTGATTCTCGCTCTTTGCCTCCAACAGATTTCTTCTTGTTCCTCCAAAGCTTCCTCTTTTCTAATAATTTCTGCCTCACGTTGTAACAGCTTCTTCCGTGATAGTTCCTTGTCTTATCTCTTGAGCAATCTTCTCCTTTTGATCCTTGATTTCATTCTTTTGGATTCTAGTTATTTCCTTCTTCTGTTTACTCCACTCCTTTAGTTGGGTCCTTACATATTTTAGTTGTTTGTGGAGTTTGAATTGGGCTGTCCCAAATCTTGGTTTCCCTGATTTCCACCATTCCTTTATACGGTCCCCTAGCTCCTCATCTTTCAGCCACCATAGCTCAAATTTAAAAGTTCCCACAACTTTATGATTATCTTCTTCTATGGTTAAACTTACTGGAAAATGATCTGAAGAAAGCCTATCCATGACCCTTGCTTGATGCTTGGTATGCAAATATAATTCCTCCCCCATGAAGAAACGATCCAAGCAAGATTTGACCATCTCACCTTCCTTTCTTCTGTTAGTCCAAGTCATGGAGCTATCCACGATTGGGATATCTATTAGATTCATTTGACATGTTATTGCTGAAAAAACCTCGTCCTTTTCCTCAAGCATGGCTCGCCTCCTTGTTGTTCCTCTATTCTAAGCTTTGCATTGAAGTCTCCTCCCACAATCCATTGGTCCTCCGGTAGTTTTCTCGAAAGTCCGGATGGCTACCCATTGATCCCTCTAAAATCTAACCGTTTGTGCTCCATAAAAATTTACTATAGTCCAAATTTTTCTAGTTTCCCTATTTTGTAACCAGACCATCAACACCCCTCTCGTAGAGGCCCCCCTATCTCTAGGAAAATTTGGTGATTCCATACAGTGGCCACCCACCCCGATTTCCCTTGTGACGATTGAGTAAGGATCTCTCCTTTTTGCCATATCCTCCTATTTATTTTTTGTAAGTCTTCTCCTTGCATTTTGGTTTCTTGTAACAAAATTATATCTAGACTCATATCTATGATAATATTTTTGACTGCCTTTTGTCTAGGGCGACTGCCTAAACCCCTCACATTCCAAGTGATTAATATCATTGAGAATTAGGAGAGAAAAATCAGCCATCGATTTTACCTTTCCGTTCTGGCTCAAATCTCTTCCCCGTTCCTCCATCTTTTCCTTGTTTGACTTCCTCCCTGCAGATTGGTTTGGTTTTTGTTTCTTCTCCACTTGATGAATTCCTAGAGTAGGGCTTTCTTTGTTCTTATTTCCTTCTTTCATCTCTATTTCCCGTGTCAAAAACATCCTCTCGCTTCTATTTCCCTCCTATGGTCTCTCTTGTGGGTTGAATCTCCTCTTCCATGAGAGAGGTTGTGTCTGGTCTTGCTCCTTGCTTGTTCCCTAACACTAGATTGGAATATTGTTCCTGATCAACTATTGTGACTTGCTGAGTATCCTCCTCTAACCCTTCCATTTGAAAATCTCCTTCGGTTTCCAAGTTTCCCAGTTGTTTGAATATCTCATATCTATTGGTTGTTCTTACAACTCTTTCTCCTTGTCTCTGGTTACTGTGCTGATTTTTTTTGTTTGGCCTTCTCATTACTTTTTGAAAACCCTCAGAATCTATTGGGCCTTTCCCTTCCTTTTGATTTCCCTTTTGCTGAAGAGATTGACCTGCCATGTTAAAATTTTCTTTTGTCCCCTCTTGTTCAGATTGATGATCCTTAACTGTTGGGCACATTCTAGCTAGATGTCCAGGAGCGTGGCACACCCGACATCTGAATGGAATAGCCTCATAATCCAGTTGTTGGCGCCAGACAAAATCCCCTATTTTTAGGTCTATCTCTGTTGGAAGAGGTTTGCTGAGGTCCATTTCTACACAAACCCTAGCAAACATTGCCGATCCTCCTAAAACTGTTTCTCTTGATCTACCTTGATAATGCCCTAATAAGTTGCCTATTGCCTCAAGTATCTCCTCTTTCCAAAATTCAAGGGGAAGGGCAAATAATCTTACCCATATTGGTACTATTTTCGGTTCCACCCTCGGGTCAAATCCCATCTTCCATGGCTGCAAGAATAGTCCCGCTGGTCCATGATGATATGGTCCTCCCTCAAATACTTTTTGTCGATCTGCCACCGATGTGAACTCCACAGAAAAATACCCATTTGCGAGAGTTAGAATTTCGTATTCTCCTTCCAGATGCCATTGTTTCCTTATCCATGTGTGGAGGAAGTGCACAGATGGTTTGAAACCCACAAATTTACCTATCAGGTTGTGTTTTGACTTATAAACAATATCCTCAGCTACCCAGTCCTCAGCTATTTCCAACATCGGTATTTCTTTTGCTTGTGGTAGACATCCGTTCACCCTCCCAGGCAGAGAATCCTCCTTTTGTCGCTTCCCCATGGTGTTTATGATTTTCTTTGCTTGTGTTTGACAGTCGTTGAAACTATCTTGGGTTCCACATAGCTTATCCCGAAATGAAATTCCTTCGTTTGGAGGATTTGGTACCGAAGTACCTATGTCCCCCATTCTTGGCCGTGATCCTTACTATTGACAGCCCTCTACCTCAGCTTCTGAAACCCCAGTTTGATTCCTCAGATCTCCTCTGAAGCACCTCCAAACTTCTGAAACCCTAGCTCTCTATCATCATGTCAATTATTTCTATCTCATTAATGAAAATTTTTCTTGCCAATTCAATTTAAGTGTATATCTTAGTCTCTTGTTGTGGATGTTAACAAGTTTTTTTATGAGACAAATATTTTTTCTTTTATTATCTTAGTCTAGATCTTGTTGCCTTGTTCGTATCACAAGGCTCTTGAGAACTTTTTCATTCCTATTGGAATGCTTACCTTGGTGTCAAACTATTATTTCTTTTCCCTATTTTAAAATATATTGAAGTGAATTTGAGAGAGCTTTTCCTTTGATTTTTTGGTTTGCAAAGTCTTGTTCTCTAACTCATTCCTTTTGGAGGGTTTATACTCTTTATAATGGTTTAAATTTCATAAGCCTTCTATCCAAAATTTGAAATGCTTTTCAAAAAATGCTCCAATGGGATATAATATTAGCCTTCTATCTTTTAAATTTTCTTCAATATTCCTTTTGAATTGTCATTCCAATGGATTTAATAGGTCGTATTTCCAATATTTTCTATGTAAAAAATTCTTAAAAACATCATTTGAATGCCTTTTTCAAGTGGCTTAAATGTATTTTCTAAAAAATAGGAGCTTCTATGGCTTCCGTTTCTTTCTAAAGTTGACCTATATGTTGCACACTTATAACATCTTGGTCTTAGTAGGGATTGGAACCCTTTTTATGATTTGAAGGATTTTTCCTTTGGTAGGGGTTTTCCACCCTGATATATTTTAATTCAACCATGTGTTTTTCTCTTCATAGTGATAGCTAATCACAAACTAATTTTACCCTTGAATCCTCTTATCTCAATCTTGATTTTTTTCTCAAATAAAGTGCACCTTGGCTTTCGCTATGTGGAATATAGAGGAGAATCAAAAGGAGATTTTTTTCTTCATTTAACCTACTCTAATACCAACTTTGCATTATACAATGATAGGTATTTAAAGTACATAGGATGCCTTACTTAGGCATTAAAAAACTTATAAATACTTCTATTCGATACCACATGCATGGGCCTTATGAAGGGTGGTTAGCTTACATGCCTTATCACATGGACTATGATGGTGATTATACCATAGTCCTATTATAGACCATAAAACCCATGTGTTGTGTAGTTACTCAACTTATATAAAACCTAATATGATTAATAATTCCTAAGAGACTATGCTAATAAATTCTTATTTATTTAATTAAATAAACAAAGAGAATAATAAAAATTTTACCTACAATGTAGTTGTCTCTTCTTTAATTATCTAAGATGTAAAACCTTAACATATTTTATTTTTTATTATTTTATAAATATAAAATTTGATTAAATTAATATAAGTAAATATGGGAAAATATTATGTGTACTTGATTTTAGAATCTTGGATATGGTTTGAATTTTGATGATCTATGTGAGTGTTTGATCTATTACTTTCATGTGATTGTGGATTGGAGACCTATACATGGGACAAAAGAAGTTAAAATAATTTTGGGGATTACGTTAGTTAGGCCTCTTGTTCCATTAATTTATGGAAAAACATTTAGAAAAGAGAAAGTGTTAGAAGTTATACTCGATCCCTTTGCCTGTTAATTAATGATAAATATTTAGATATTGAGTTTTTTAGTTCTTGTATGTGTTGAAACTAATTATGATGTTGTTTTTAGATGTTGAATATATGGAGGTAGGTTATTTTTTCTCATGTGATACCTATAATGGTAAAATATACATAAGTAATAAGCTAATCTAACATGATTTATTAGAAAAAAACAAATCTTCAATGATGAAATTGATTAAATAAATAATATTGAATTGAATAGAACGATATCTACACATGACCCTAGCCTCCTTTATCATTGAACACTTTAGATATAAAAAGCATAAAAATAATGGTGGATAGTTTCATGAAGAAGAAAATCAAATATTTATGTGTGAAAAATAAATGTTTTTTTTTTTTGATTGGTTGAAAGGGTGTTGAAAGGTCCCTGAACCTTGTACAAGAGAAATTACATGAATTCCATATCGACCGAGGTGGTCCAAGAAGAAAGGAATAAAGAGCGGGCAAACCTCCACACTAGGGAAGGTGTCGCGAAATCGCGACCAAATTGGTGATGTCGTAAAATCATGACAAGTTGCGCCGTTGTTGCCAAGAGAAGAAAGGAAGTCGTGAAATCGTGACAAGAAGCACCATCAGAGCCGAAGAAGGGAAGAAGTCACGATATCACGACAAGTTGCAAAGTGTCGCGATATCGCGACAAGTTGCTAGGTTGGAGCCGAACGAGAAGAAGAGTCACGAAATCGCGACAAGAAGGAAGACCGCGCCCGGGCAGAGAAGGAGTCGCGAAATCGTGACAAGAAGTAAGAATGCTGCCGAAGAAAAAGGGTGTCACGAAATTGCGACAAGAATGAAGACCACAGCCGAATAGAAAATGTGTCGTGAAATCGTGACGAAAGTGGAAGCCTGCTGCCAAGGAGAAAATGTGTTGCAAAATCACGACAAGATGGAAGACCACTGCCGAAGAGAAAAAGTGTCGCGATATCGTGACAAGATGGAGGACCACTGCCAAGAAGAAAAAGTGTCATGAAATCGTGACAATCTGGAGGACCGCAGCCGAAGAGAAAAAGTGTCGCGATATCGCGACAATCTGGAAATCCGTAGCCGAGGATAAAAAGTGTCACGATATCGCGACAAAAAGGAAGACCGTTGTTGGAGAGAAAAAATGTCGTGAAATCACGACAAAAAGGAAGACCGTCGTTGGAGAGAAAAAATGTCGCGATATCGTGACAAAAGGGAAGACCGCCATTGGAGAGAAAAAATGTCGCGATATCACGACAGAATGGAAGACCGCCGTTGGAGAGAAAAAATGTCACGATATCGCGACAGAATGGAAGACCGTCGTTGGAGAGAAAAAATGTCGCGATATCGCGACAGAATGGAAGACCGCCGTTGGAGAGAAAAAATGTCGCGATATCGCGACAAAATGGAAGACCGCCGTTGGAGAGAAAAAATGGAAGACCGCCGTTGGTGAGAAAAAATGTCGCGATATCGCGACAGAATGGAAGACCGCCGTTGGAGAGAAAAAATGTCGCGATATCGCGACAAAATGGAAGACCGCCGTTGGAGAGAAAAAATGGAAGACCGCCGTTGGTGAGAAAAAATGTCGCGATATCGCGACAGAATGGAAGACCGCCGTTGGAGAGAAAAAATGTCATGATATCGTGACAAAATGGAAGACCGCCATTGGAGAGAGAAAATGTCACGATATTGCGACATGATGCAAGAAAGCGCCTGAGGGACAAAAGTGTCGTGATATCGCGACAAGTTGCAAAAAAGCACCCGAAGAGAAAAAGTGTCGTGATATCGCGACAAGTTGGAAGACCGCGTCCGAAGGAGAGAAAAGTGTTGCGATATCGTGACAAGAAGCAACCTCGTGGCCAGAGCAAAAAGGAATGTCGCGATATCATGACAAGCTGAGATTTTGCAACCAACTATGAAAAGTGATGCGAAAACGTGCCAAGTTGCCAAAACGCAGCCGAAGGGGAAGAAAAAGGAAGAAAGGATGCGAAGACTCGACCAGTTCCAAGTGTGAAAAAACCCGGAGCCCAGTTACCCACTCACATTGTGCAAACATTGGAACTTGAAGAAGCATCCCTTAGGCCGATTGGGAAGGAGTCTCTCCAAACCTGAATGTCTATTGCGTCAACTCCCTTGTTAGCAAGCCAGTCCACAGCTTTGTTTCCTTCCCGATACTGATGTTTAATGATTAATTCTGGGTAAATGCCAATTAGTGCCTTGCATTCTTGGAAGATGGAAACAAGGGCCCAGGGAGGCACAGAGGTCCCTTTGAGCCAGTTGATGCAGTGCAATGAGTCTCCTTCTATGATAATTTTATTGATTTTCAAGCTTTCCAAGAGAATCAAGCTTTGAAGCAAGGCCCGAGCCTCTGCCATATTGTTAGATTGAATTCCCAAGTTCTGAGCAAAGGCCAAAATTATTTCTCCTCTATGATTTCTGAGAATTCCACCTCCACCAGCCGCTCTAGGGTTGCCTTTGGCCGTGCCATCGAAGTTAAGCTTGTGCCACCCAGAAGGAGGTAAGACCCACTTGATCACAAACCTGTCAACAGAAGTACGAGGTGTTGCAAAAAAATTGGAAAGATTAAAATGATTTTTTAGGTCTAATTCAAGGCCAGGAGGGGGGGTTTGGAAGATGAGACAAGAGAGGCATTCTCCGTAGCAAGGACCAATATTTTGGCAACGACAATCTTCTTATCAGTGGCAAGGTTTTTGAAAATTCTAGCATTTCTCTCAAGCCAAATCTGCCATAGGAAAATGTGAAGGCAAGCTTGCCACATGAATTTGAGTTGACTGTTCTTGAAAGGCCGGGGCCATTTTTGAAAAAGGAGGGGAATGGAATGAGGGAGGGCTACAGAGATGACGAATGTGTTGATAAAAGAAATGTTATTTGTTGTGGATAAATACATTTTTAAAACATGTGAATTTCTAATCCAAATTGTAGAGGCTTTAGAATTTCGAAAACCTTTGTTCCTATAAGTTTGATATCCATTTACTTCAAAAGTTAGACTTTTTACTTGTTGCTAAGGTGACTTGGAGGGGTTGAAGTTGCTTTGTTAAAAATGAACAAGTTTCTAAATGAATATTTACTTTATTGGTTGTTAGAAAGCTACTAAATCAAATACAATCATTAGGGAGAGGTATGGATAATCTTGGATGAGTTGGATGTAGGTATTCAATAGTAGTTGATTGTCTAC
This sequence comes from Wollemia nobilis, assembly GCA_028583015.1. Taxonomy (NCBI): domain Eukaryota; kingdom Viridiplantae; phylum Streptophyta; class Pinopsida; order Araucariales; family Araucariaceae; genus Wollemia; species Wollemia nobilis. The sequence continues at coordinate 29,907,417 of JAQPPZ010015413.1, forward strand.
TTTTACTTTATTTCATTTTTTAAAAAGAGTGTTACTTAACAATATCACTCATATAGTAATATAAAAGCAATACTAGTATCACAAAGAGATTGAATTTCAAGTTGATGAGTTGGGCATGGTGGTAAATACATAATTTTTAAATTTTTAACATTAATAAAATATAGATTACAATTTGTTAATGTAATATTAATTAATAATAATAATAATAATAATTTGAATTTAGTTAAATTTGGCTATGTTCTTTGAGGTTGTTAATGAAGGTTAATTTGAGGTTTGAGTTTTATGATGAATATTTAATATATTTTTGAGTTTGTATATTCATTCAATTCAACATGATTTTATTAGCCTAATTTGATGGTCAATGATAATTTTTTTGCAATTAAATGGATATATTTTAGGTATCTATATTTTTTATTTTTTGATACATTTATTAAAAGAGAAATATATGAAAAACTAACATAATAAATAGCCTAACACTTGCTTGATGAGGTAAGTTTTGTTTGTACTTGATTTAATTTTGTTTTAAGATTTTCTATGTGAATGAGATCATTAAACATGATAAATTATTGAAATAAATGATGCTATGCCTAAAAGTGGCCCATCACAATTTTGACAAAATTTGAGGGAGTGAGAAAGCATGGTCACAATAATTTACATACAAAAAATAATAAGCAAAAATAATTGATTCATGATGAAAATATGAGATAGGATCGATTAGAAATGAGTAGGATGTAAAAATAAATTGTTTTTATAACAAGGTATAATAAAATAGAGCTCATTTCCCTCTTTATTTTGTGAGTTGAATATTTCATAACTAGTGTCTAAGACATTTTTGCGAGTTGATTCGCTCACCCATTCTAGGAGGAACAAAATCTAGACAAGTAGATGGATGAAAAATTTAAATATATTAATTTTTTACTATATTTAAGATTAAATTAGGAAATGCCAAAGATTTTTTATATCTCCAGTGTTACTATATCACACTTTTACTATACAATCATGCATTTGAAACAAAACTACGACTCTTTAACAAAAGAACTAGTGCTTTCACAAAGATAGTGATGTTTTTTCATCAAGATCATTTTTCAAGGTTATTATATTAGAAATTGAAGATTTATATTGATTGAACGAAAGTTAGACATGATAAATAAATATATATTGACTTTAGATTGTTTAATTAAATATTAAATATTATATTGTAGGTTTTGTTTTTTGGATTATTATGATTTCATTATGGATGGTGATGAAAATATTATTATGGGTTGGTTGAATGCACATGAGCTTGAAGACATAGGATATGAGGGAGAGATACTATCACATATTATATTCAATATTATTGATTATATGAGTATGAATATAATTACTAGAGGTAGTGAGACTCTATTATGTGGCAATGCCTAACATAGAGTTTGAAAAAGCATTATATACAACATTAGTAGAGAGGTGGTATTTAGAGTCAAATACATTTAGACTATTGATAAAGGATATGAGAGTCACATTTGATAATGTATAGAATATATTATTAGTGCTAATACATGGTGTCTAATTTAGGTAGAGTTGGTAAAAATGAAATGCTCGAAGATATTTACAAGAAATTCATATTTTTATATTGTAAGGTTTGACATTGATGTCAATATTGCATATGTAGGAGGTCATATTGGGAGTTAATAGACCTTCTTACTATCACTTATATTATGAGTGGTATTAATAGATACTAGTAGCATGGTCATACCATACATATATGAATTTATTATTATAAATTTGATAGAACATCATACATAGTTTGTGTGTGAATAAATTATCCTAGCTAAGTTATATAATTACCTCCATTGGATTGCCTATGTGAAAGGCAATATATTTACCTATTATACACTACAAGTATGAGAATGGAATAATATTGTAGTGATTTGATTTCCAAGGTTGCTATGGGTATTTCTAATTAGGAGATGCTAATAGGTAATAGGTGGATTTATAAACAAGGGGTGAGACATACTCATCCTCATAGAGGATATTTAGAATGGTTCCATAGAAAAATTGAGATGTTATAGAGATGTGATACTATCTAGTCCCCTTACAAAGGTCATCTTGATTGGGTTGTTGACACTCATGACCTATTCCATATTAATGGAAAACAATGGTTTACTATACATCATGGTGATTATGATCTCCTTGAATATGAATGAATCATGAGATAGTTTGGATTGTAATGGGATATAATACCAAATATTGTGTGATGTATATTAAGATTGATGATTTGTTATATAAGGATTTATACATAGATAAAATGTTGATGATCCCCTAATTTAGGATCCTAGTGTTGATGATGCTACATGAAAATACAAGTACACTACATGGTACGATGATCTTAGACCTATGAGGGACACTATACCTAAAAAAATCCATGCATTTTAGTGATCTAAAGCTAGGAGATTAGAGGGGTGATTGACATTATCAATGTCACAATTTTTGAGGTAGTTGCAATAATTAAGGCACATTATTGGGATAAAGTATTTGTGGCACCACTTGTACCATAGCCAATAGTAAAGATGAGTGTAGACCAAGTGCAACATCTAGATTGAGTGGAAATTTTATAGCAAAAAATATATTCGAGTGTGATTAGATAGTTATAGAATAAAATATGACATCCACTTCGTAAGATCATATAGAAACTTAACAAGATACACTAGCCAAGGAGAGGGACCAACTCGTGAGTTTCATTCCTAGCAAATAAACTATCATTATGGAATTAACCTTAGAGGAGAACCATAGGATGATAGAGTGTGATATTTTGACTATGGAGGGGTAATGCTTAGTACTACTCATATCTAGTCTATAGGATACATTATTATTATTGATCATAGTGTTTTAGGCTTGATAAATGTTGGATAAATCAAGGGAAAATAGAACTAGAGATATTATTATATTTAGATTATTCTACATGAGGCATAAATACAAGTAGAGGAATATGAGTATGATGTAATATGCACATTTTAAGGTGATATGAATATAGGAGGACCTAACTACTATGATAGTTAGAATGACCTTTTATTAGAAAACCTAATATGGTGTTAATCTTGTTTAGCAAAAACTATATTATGATAATCACACCACCTAGATAAAATTCATATTATGGTTCCATATATGTACTCTTTAGTCATAGAGGATTGTTTGGATGCCACTTCCTTCAGGAGGTGGTCTAAGTGGTCTTGCATGATATGCTATGTTAGGTACTTGAAATTTATGAGGCCGATGTGGATAATTTTTTATGTATTTTATATGATGTGTTGTACAAACAATTATTGGTAATATATATAGATAGATAGATCGAAATATAGATAAAATAAATTTTGATTGCATTGTATTGTGTTTATATAATGATATGATGTTTGATGTATTTTAACATTTAAGTTAAATGGAATGATACGTAGATAATTTTTTATAACTAGCAATAATTAATATGCAAATAGTCAATAATTACATAATCTAGCATGCATGTAAATGGTCTTTCTATGTTCTTCCTTTTGGAAAGCTCTCTCTATGATAATTTCCTACCGTGCAGCCTTCACAAAATCCACTTCTTACTTTTACAAGGTAGTCTTTGGACCATTCCTTTAGCATTCAACAAATACAAGCTTAAAAAAATGATCTGGGCATACCTTTAGTGACATAACCATTGTTCTCATCAATTGTCATGTGATACATATTGTTATATTCCCTTCCACAATTCAAAGGAAACATTCTATTCTTTATCATAGGTATAACAACCATTAGTTAGTTTTTCTTTGCTTTATAATACATAATGCAATCCTTATTTCTCAATGACACTTTGTAATTTTTCTCTAGAAGTTACCTAAAACATTAAAAATTATCCTTCAATCCTAGAGTGTCATACATATTTTAAATATTTTTCAATCCATATTTTATTTCAATTTGTAATATTATTTTTTCTTAAACCTTTAATGTGTTGTTGTGTCCAAATGTTATCATGCTCTTATATTATTCATCCAACTTCACAAAAAACTCCTTATTACTAGTCATATGATTTGAATAACCAGAATCCAAGTACCAAGACGTTTTTGTTGAAATTTCTACCATGTTACATGAGAAGAACCAATGTTTTGAGTTGTCATCTTCTTCGCATTTTTTTTTTTTGCATCATTTATTGAAGGTATTTTTCTGCCTTCTCTTTCATAGTGGTTATACCTTTTGTAAAAGCGACAATAAACATTCTACATTCTCTTTTATAGTTGATGCAGGAGCATCCAGTGGTGTAAGAGTGATCTTGCATCATCCAAATTTGTATTTGTTTTATTCTATTCTAAATTTTATTTAGTTGTTTAGGGGATGGAGAAATAGACCTAATGGTGAAATAATCACCCCAATATCCTAAGCGGTTTGGGAGATATGTAAGTTTTATGGTAAAAACCCTACCAAAATGGTGAAAATCCTACCACTAAAACTTAAAGGTAAATTTTGAAGGCCTTAGAGGCCTCATAGAGGGGTGAAAATTAAGCATAATTACTTGAAGAACATTATGTTGTTGTAGGTATTTTTGAAAGCTTTTCAAAAACATGCACTAATAGTCGATCCGAGCAACGAGTGATGAGTTATGACCCCAGGAAGTTTTGCCTCCGAAATTTAAATTGCAAATGAATTTTTTTAGGCAGGAAAGGGGAATTTCAAAATTGTAAAATGAGGTCTGGTCTGTATCCTCATTTTCATGAAAAGTAATAGAAAAGAATTGGCACTATTTTGAAAAATTCCCCTATTTAGGAATGTTGTTCGTATTCTATTGTTAACATCTACTTCAATAGTGGTCGTACTTTTTGTAATAGTGATATTAATCATTCATCATCCATAAATTTACATCTACCTCTTCCACTATAACATTCTTTTCTACAATGGCCTTTTTCTCTTCTAGAATGTTAATTTTACTACTCCTCTCTTTGTCCTTAGGAAATGAAGCTTGATATAGCCCAATTATTTTTGACACTTTTTTTGGCAAATGCAAACATAAAATAAAATGCATAAACCATAGGGTTTAATATTGATATCAATGGTGTTTAAATAACAATAGAATAGGCTATGAATAGCCTAATAGGTAGTCACCCCTTAAAGGTAGCTACCCGCTAGGATTCTATGCTAACAACTAACAAATTATTAATCACTAACAATATGAAATATATCACGTCTAAATAATAGTGCATGATAACCATAAGATATTCGACATGAATATCTTAATGGTAAATGTAGAAAGATAAATCAATCTAACCTAGTAGGGTAATAATGTAATAACCTAATGGTAAAAGTAATAAATTACTTTTTACCCTAACATCCCCCCTTATTACAATATTTGGGTAATGTAAATAACTGCCCTAATACAGTGAAAAATATGTTGATTTGTTGGCTCTTGCTCTTGCTTTGTCACAATGCTCTAGCTACTCTAAGCAAAAAGTGGGTAATTCCTCACTTTGTATTCACATCAACGAATGTCCTTATTATAATCTTGTCATCCAACCGGATTGCATGGGTAACCAGTCATTGCAACCGCTAGGTCTATTAGAGTAGATCACTACATATGAGGTTCATTCGGTTTACAATATGATCTTGCAAAAGTTTTGATAAGGTAGCTAAGGTGTTGGTCACTTCTGAAAATGCACCCTTATAAGTTTCTTCCCTTGTTGCAAAAACATGTTGTAATGGAATTTCTAAAATAAGTGTGACTAAGGTGTCGGTCGCTACCGAAAATGCACCCTTATAAGTCTTCCTCCCTTTTTACAAAAAAATTGTGTGAAGTAGGAAAGAAATGTTTATCCCCCTTAAGTGCAAAATATATGCAACTCATGAAGCTTGTTAAGGATTTTACAAAGATTACCTCCTAGGCAAATTTTACATCAGAAAATCCATCCCTTTTTATTACAAGTACTTAAAAAATATATGATTTTGCTATTTATGAAGCCTAAAAAGAGGTACAATCACCCCTTTATTGCAAGTACTTCAAAAAAAAATTTTTTCTATTTATGAAGCTTAAAAAGAGGTTTGGAATGGTGCTTGCCTAGGGTGACAAATTTATTTTCCTTTACAATGCAATGTTTTAGCCATGAGCACTTTGTGTGCTCTTTCTGAACCAGAATCAAAATTGGAATAAGATACTTCACTAGCAACATTACCTCTTTGTCTATTTTACCTTTGTGATGTGCCTTTGCTATTTTTGTTTTGCTTGTTTCTAAACCAACACCGATTGGTGTCATGGTTGTCCTTTTTACAATTTGTGCAAAAATTCTTTTGAGGTTGTTTTCCCTTATATTTTGAAGATGATCTTGAAGATGATACTCCCTTCTGAAATTTTCCTTTATTCTTTCCACCATGTTTGTTTGAGTAAAGTGCATTTTTTGACACTTCATCACTTTGGAGCTGATTTGCTTCCTCTATTTGAAGCAAATTGACTAACTCCACAAAGGTGATTGTTCTTTGAGATACATTAAGGGATGTTATTAACATCTTATAGGATTATGGAAGAGCCCTCAATATTACTAAAGTTAGGATAGTATCTTCTACTTTTTCTCCTAAAGCATTCATCTTTGACTTTAGTTCTACCACTCTACAGAGGAATAGCTCTACTAATTCTCTTGACTTCATATGGAGTGTATGAAGTTGTGTTTAAAGGTTTGGAATAATCGATTGATTCTTACCTTAAAAAATGGTACTAAGTGCATCCCATGCATATTTACCATTTTTAGCTTCACTTATGTGAGGCTGGATCTCATTAGTAGTAGCTAGGAGAATCAACATGAGAAGATGATTGTTATTTTTATCCCATGCTTTCTGATCTGCTCCTATTGATGTGGGTCTTGTTTCAATTCCATCCACTATATCCCATATTTCCTCTACAATAAGTATGGCTTTCATCTTAGTTTTCCATGCTGAATAGTTAGGACCTTTAAGAAATTGTGTATCATTTAGGTATTTGTTGATAGTTTCCATGATGAAGGTTCTAGAATTTGCACTAAGATGATCTTTCTTTCACTCTTAATTGGTATTTAATGGCACCTACCTAAAAACTCTCTTTGAATAAAGATGATCAATTTGAGGGTATTTAAGCCAAACAAATAATAAGTGAAAGAGAATTCACTCAAAAAGATATTTAATGGCACCTGCCTGAAAATCCTCCTAAAGAGGAATAATCAGTTTGAGGATATTTGAGCCAAACAAATAAGAGTGAATTTTTAGGGTTATATGGAGAGAATATCAATTTTAAAAAATGGCTTATACTTGTGCAATGGATTACACAAATTATTGTGAAATTTTGGGGTTTGGAGTGCTCTTGATTTTGATGACTAATAATTGCAAAGAGCAAGAAATTAAATGCAATAATCAATCAAAGAGTGCCCACAAAATTTTTATCACTTAGGTGTCGGATGCAACCGAAAATGCACCTAATTTACCAATTTGTAATAAAGGTGTCAAGTAATATAAAAAATGCACCTTTATCACCAACTTTTGCAACAAAATTTTGATTTGTGTTGTGCAAAAATTTGATATTTTATGTCTCCTCTTGTTTTTCAATTTTGCAAAGAATTTGGCATAAAACAATTGCCTTTCCTTTTGATTTTGCAAAATAAACAAGGTTTGATTTTTTTAAATGCTCCTCACTTTGTGTTACAATTTTGCAAAGAAATACAATTGCTTGTCTTCCCCCCTTTGATTTGAAAAATTAACAAAGTAGCACTCCTTTCAACTCAAGTCGACACACGACCCACATTTGAAAGGCTTTCCAGAACCAATCGACACACGACTTGGTTTTTATGGACCCAAGGTCTTCAATTTCTTCTTATTTTTGCAAAAAATATAATGTGCAATTTTTTTGTTATATTCCTCCTTGGAGAAAACAAATACACACTTTGCCTTTGAATTTTACAAAATTTTGTGTCACCTTGTGTTATAATTTGGCAAAAAAGAATTCAAGTTTGATCCTTTATTTTTTTGCAAAATTAACAAGGTTTTGAGAAGATTATTAGGGTTTCCTAGTTTACAAAAAAAAATGCTATTTATTTGTCTTATATTCCCCTCTTGGAGAAAAACAAAAACACTCTTTTGTTAGATATTGGCAAAAAAAATAGGTCCCCCTTTTTTAATTTAATATGCAAAATTTAAACAAAAAGTATAATCATATAATTTGAATTAATAATAAAAATAAACTAATGTTTTATTAAAAAATCAATTTATAAAAAAGTGATTTTTAAAAACAGAAATTATATTTAAATTATTAAAACAAATATATAAAAAAAAAAATTTTAATTATAAAAAAAACAAATTAAAAAAAATTTTTAAAACCTTTACCTTTGCTGCTTGCTTAGCCGCCCCCTTTTGATTTTTTTTAACAATTTTTTTTTCTTTTAGAAGGGGCGCTGGTGGGATTCGACCTACTATCGGGCACCTGAAAGCCTTAGTGTTGGAATAGCAACCTGTCGGGCTAGGCCTTACCTTGGGAGTGAAGGCCTAGCACCTTTGTTTTATTCCTTCGCGGACCCCACACGAAGAAAACAAATATGTGGGACTATATCCCACATGCACCTTATGGGTGCATTTTTGGGATATAAAAATGGGAAGACTCCCATTTGAAAGTGATTGCCTTTGAGAAATCGCTTAGCCCATCTTTTGTCGCCCAAACGAGATGTTGAACCCCTCATACTACCATGTGGCCTACTTCGAACCCAAACACCATGTGGATGACCTTGAATTCTGTGCCTATGCCACGTAGATTGCCTTGAATGTTGTGCCCTTTCCACATTAGCAAATTGCCACATGTCCTCAAAATTTGAGACTCGGCCACATCAGTAAGTGATATATCCACCTCGATCCACATTCCATCCACCTCGATCCTCATACCACCTTTGAGTCATCCACCTCGATTCATGTGTCGATAGCAGTATCAATTTTTTAGGGTCAATAAGCCAGTTGGTCAATGTCGTTCTGTCAGGGTCGATCAGGTTAGTTGTTTTATCCCAAGCATCAACATTGATCTGGTAAGATATTCTATCTAGAATTCCCCATTATCTACCTAGGTTTCAGTCATCTATCTAGGTTTCAGTAGCTAGTATCGTGTGTTAGAGACTGATCGCTAGTCGGTGATGGCCACCGTGGGTCGGTCACTGGTATCCTTAGTGGAGATCGGTTGCCTGTAGTGGGTCAGTTATTGAAAAGAGTTATCTAGTGGCCGGTCTAGTGGGAAGCTTGCCTCCCTTCATGGAGGTGGGTTGTCTAGCCTATCCATGTGGGCCGCTTGCTCACGTGGGTGGACTACGGGCCAGTAGGTAGGTCCAGAGTTTTAATGGAAACAAAAAAACTTTATGATTAAAAGTAAATTCAATTGAAACAACACAACCTTTGAGAAATTTAAACCCAAGAAAGGTATTCCATGTTGATTCTGCCTTGAAATGCGTTCCTATCCAAGGGATCCTGCTCCTCAAGAATTAAGCCCCTTGGTCCAAATGGAATGAGAATACCTCCCCCCGCCTTGTTTAGTGATTCACCTTGCCCAGTAATGCCTTTGTAACTCTGATACCAATGTTGGAAAATGCAAACATAAAATAAAATGCATAAACCATAGGGTTTAATATTGATATCAATTATGTTTAAATAATGATAGAATAGGCTATGAATAGCCTAATAGGTAGTCCCCCCTTAAAGGTAGCTATCCAATAGGATTCTATGCTAATAACTAACAAGTTATTAATCACTAACAATATGAAATATTTCATATCTAAATAATAGTGCATGATAACCATAAGATATTTGACATGAATATCTTAATGGTAAATTTAGAAAGATAAATCAATATAACCTAGTAGGGTAATAATGTAATAACTTAATGGTAAAAGTAATAAATTACTTTTTACCCTAACAACTCTAGCATTGAAAGATAAATCTTGCTCCATGTTATGTTATTTACTATTTCTTAATTATTTCTTCATGGTTCATAATTGATTCCATCAATTAAGTAAACTTTAACTTCAAATCTTTACTTTCCTCAATAATGATTACATAATTATTCTACTTTGGTGTCAATATTTTAAACACTTCTTTGATAGCATATATTTATATAATTTCTTCATCATAGATAGTCATTTTGTGTACAATGGCATGCACCTTTACACAATAGTATCCCACATTTTAAATGTCCATCCTCAAATTTTTATATTCTCTCTTCAATATTTGTCATTGTACTAATTTTAGTTGAACACACCCTTGAAAATATTTCTTCACTATGTGCTAGTCTCTATTTTCAATATTGGTGATTTCTATCATCAAAAAATATTTTTATTAGGAGATTCTTATATATGGCACAAGGCTAAGACACATTCATTTTACTTCTCCATATTCATTTTTTTTGTGGATGATAAAACACTTTAATCTCTTGATATCATGCATACACATTCTATAAAACTCTAAACTTTCTTGACAATCGTAATAGTTTCTAAATTTATTCACCAGTAATTATAATTTTATCCTTTAAATTATAGAATTGGTATGAAGAATTACTATGAAGCATGACAAGTACTATAATAATGCATGAAGTTTTTCTCCACAAAATTGAATTTTGAATTCTCTAGTTAAAGAGAACTACATCCTCAACCTCTCAACTTATCCATTATTTAAGCTCTATTTTATGATACATTTATGAGAGATATGGTGGTACTCTTAAACAAGAATTTACCACAACATAGAAAGTTGAAAATAAACAGAAAATAAAATTGCACAAAATCCCTAAAAAAAGCCCTTCATCAACCTTTGAATCTATACATACTACTTCAATACAATATAATATACTTATAAATACACACACACACAAATAATAAGTGTATAGATTTATTAAGAGACTCTTTATGGTTCAAATTCTTGCCAAATCTAGGTGACAAAAAGTTTTGTTCCAATTTTTAGTTTTTACATGCAATTTTAACATTGTCATATTTTTTTTGTTTTATTCTTGTTGTCTTCTATTTTTTATCCTATTCTTGTCTTGTTCTATTTTTTTATCTGATTCAATATTCCAATTTACAACATGTTCTTGATTGATTTCAAGGTTGAAAATTTGAAGCAACCCTTATTCATCACATCCAATTTAAGTGATGGTTACATATATTGAATTCATATCAAGTTCTTAGCTCTATTAAGGAAGTATGGTAATTAATGCAAAATATATTATAGAATAAGATCTTATATAATTTTAAAAAAGTTTAATTTTTCTTAAAATTGGGCTATTTTTTATTTTGGTGATTAAAGAAAAGGGTTTTGAAAGGGACCCTCACCCTTTTACAATGAAATCTTGAGCTTGTAAAAAACCAAAACTAGCTATGTATTGAACCTTTGGTTCTCATTGCTTAGATAAAACCTTTTTTGAGCTTACCACAAATGATATCATAGTTGGGTCTTTATCTTCTTGCTAGGAACAAGGGACTTATATTACCTAATGCCTAGTGACAAGACATTTGATGGTGGATCTACTATTGAACAACTCTAGGGAGGACCAAAATATAGTTAGAATTTATTGGAAATTAAATATTATTCTACTTGAGGGTGTTCAAAGGAGTTTTGGATGGCTCCCCTAATATTGAGAGGTTTCTCTATCCTCACTAGGAGGAGGCACTCTCATGGCACAAGCCCTGTGAAAGCCATATCCTCACAAGGGCCCACACCCTAATTAAAATTAAACTTTTTACTTAATTTTTTTTAAAGCAAAAAATCCCTTGCGGGACTGCCTTGGTCTAAGATACCATGACCAAGGGGTTCTACACCATCAATGTCACCCAGGAGTCACACATGTCCCTAACCACACCAACATTATCAATTGTATTTTGGTTACCCATTGAACTTTTTGGTAGGGTGGAGATTCGAACCTGGGACCTCCCTTGGAGGACTGCCCTCTCCTCTCCAACTCACCTACAACACCTGGGTTTTACTAAAACAATTATTTATATAAAATATAGTTTATTTAATGATTAAATTATTTTTTTAATATTATTTATGCTCATTTAAATTTATGGAAAAAGGAAAATTTAAAGAAGCAAATGAAATAAAATAAAATATTAGAAAAATGAAACCTATTATCCCATTTATTTATAAATTAGGACTAAAAGGTTTATTTAAAAAAGAAGTCATTGTTTAAAATAATGTTTAAATTTAATTAAGGAAGACTTATTCCTTTAGATGACTGAATTGAATTATTAAGAAGAAGTTTTAATTCTTCTATGTTATAGTTAAGTGAAATCTATACCTAAGGAAGATTTTTTAATAAAATTTGTAAAAAAGAGCCTATAGATGAATAAAACGTATTAACAATAAATATTTTACATTCTTGTTTAAGAACACAAGCTTACAATGAGAGGGGGGGTGAACAGTATAAGATCATTTTTTACTTTTATTTCCCAAACAATATTATTCAATACAATCAATGGCAATATCAATAGCAATAACCAAAGAAATGAATAAATCATCACACACAATAGAGACAGCAATTTAAGATGGTTCACCCAATGTGGGCTACTCCATGGAGAAAATACTTAACTAAAAATTTCTCAATCAATCTCTTGGGAATCCTTTCCCTATTACAATTTTTATGGACCTCTGTCCAAAGGAGACACCAATCCCATAATAAATTTTTTAGATATCTATCCATAGGAGAACTCCTTTCTCCTTAGCTCTGACTGGTGATATTATAGAAGAAATGTTAGCCCCACTGCTTTGCCTAATGGATCTCTATCCACTAAAGACACATGTCCTCACTGCCCTAGCTGATGGATCTCTATCCAATGGAGACTATCATACTCTATACTATATCACCTTCAAATCTCTATCTCAAATCTATACTAAACTCAATTATTCGACCTAGCACAAATCTTCTCAATATTTATCTATGGTTTGGCACGAACTTGTCCTCAAATATGCACCAAAATATATCCTTGAATATGTACTAAACACAGTCCTTTGGCCTAGCACAAATCTATCCCCAATATTTATCCTTTGATCTTGCACTAAACACAGTACTTTGACCTAGCACAAATATATCCTCAATCTCTATCCTCAGATATTGCACTAGACACAGTCCTTCGGTCTAGCACAAGTCTATCCTCAATATTTGTCCTCAAGCCTTAACTCAAATCTTGACTTAATCTCAAATCAACTTTGCTTGATCTGCCCCAAACCTTAACTCAAGTTTTGAACAAATTAATCAATCAAATATGTTCTCAAGTCTCCTCAAAGACTTATCTCAAATCTGTCTTGTAAGCTTTCACAAAAGCTCACACTAATATTTTCACAAGTTCTCTCTAGAACTTGTGCAAATATGCTCTACAAGTCCTCACTAGAACTTGTCCAAATTTGCTCAATAAGTCCTCACTAGGAATTATCCAAATCTACTCTCAATCTATATTGTAAGCTTCCACAAAATCTTACACAAATCTGTCCACAAGTCTTCTCAAAGACTTACCTCAAATCTGCTCATCAAGTCCACACTAGAACTTGTCCAATCTAATAAAAATATAAAGAGAATTGTTAGAGACTCAATATGCTTCACATTCACTTAAATACTCAATTGAATTCAATCACTCTTTTATAAACATATAGAGAATTGTTAGATACTCAATATGCTTCACATTCACCTTAATACTCAATCACTTTCAATCACTCTCTTAGAAACATATAGAGAATTTTTAGAGACTCAATATGCTTCACACTCACACGACTCTCAATCACTTTCTCAACTCAATCCAGAATATAGAATAATTTGTTTTATAGAACTTGAGCTATCACTTCACACATCCACTTGACTAGGCTCAAACAACTCTACTCAATCAATCACTCAATTAAATAATCCTTACTCACAACCCTAGTCCAAGCATATGAAAACTCACTCAAAATGTTTTAAACAATGCTTATCTACCAACCTCACATAACAATGATACTCATGATATTTGCAAACCCTAGTTCAAGTTCTTCACTCAACCAATGGCTTCAACAACAATGCTTATCAAACAAGGTTTTATCAACAACTCTTTATTCTAGAAAACCTTGAAGCATTAATTCAAAACACACTCAACAATGCTTATAAAACAATCTTCACATATAGTTCAACAACTCAATAAGGAAAAATAATTAAGTTCTTTTCAATCCAAAGTTATTTTCTAGAAAATCAACCAATCAACTCAATCAAGGAAGAATATGCCCATACCTTTTTCTTTGATGTAGAATGATCTTCAAAAGCCTAGATCAATTATCACAACTTTCTTTTCCAAGTACAAAGGGTTAGATGACAAGAATTATCACCCTAACACTTTTCACAAAATACAATGATAACTCAAATCCCAAATACACCTTATTGCTCCATATCAATAATAAATTCCAACATCATAATTTTCATCAAAAAAACTCTTTAATAAAGTATAAATCAATTACTACTTATAACTCCTTTCTCAAATTGCACTTATCAAATAAAATACTTTATAAAATAATACAATTTATTCTTCTAAGATAAAAATTAATTACCTTAGTTTTACTTTATCAAAAAATACCTTTTATCATGCCCAAAAATCACTTTAGCTTAAGAGTAAATAATCCACTTTTAATCATCACCTTATCCCTCCTAATATTCTCACACAACATTAGGCAATTCAACTTAATAAAAAATTAATACCTTGCCCCTTTGTGGGATTCAAACCTAATATGTCTCCTCCCCTTAGCACCTTAGTCGTGGCCTTGGCTGCCACATGAGCTAAGTTCTCACATGGGAGCTTAAGCACATGCATGCTTATTTACCCTCTCACTGGCATCACCAAAACAAACACGAAAATATTTATCTACCTATTGTCATCGGGTTTCAAACCCGTGACCTCTCCACCACTAAGACCAAGCATTGCCAACTGCACTAGTCATCGTATGGTGGTTAATGGTGATTCACTTGTCCTTTTGAAACCACCTAAAATTCCAAATGATGTCAGCGCATTGTCTCCTCTTCTTCCTTCTACAAAACTACAACAAATATCTCACGATTTTGAATTTGAATTACATTCTATTTTGCCTTGGGTGAGGCAATATTTATATTGCCTTTGGTTTTCCTCTAATGCGTCAGCGATGGTGTTCAAATTTGTATGTCGGTGCTATGACTTTAGGGTTGAGACCTAAGTAAATAAATTAATATTTATTTATAAAATTTAAATTCATTTGAATTTAAATATTTATAAATTAAATATTTAATTCTTCTTCCTTGGATTTTTAAATTGGAATTAAAAAGGCCTCCTTGGGTCTTTATAAACACCTTTATTTTTTCCCATATGGTTTTAATAAAAAACTTTCATTTTTCTTCACATAATATTATTTTGTCAACCTCTTGCATTGCTCATTTTAACCTATTGGCATCAACGGTGGTTCACTCCTTGACATCAATGATAACTTCATGCCTTTACATCAATGACAACTCTATGGACTCAAAATGTCCAACACTTGTTATTATAGTTGCATTAAAATCTTGGAAAAATGAAAAGAATTTGAGGAATATGGGATTTGGTTTATTAAGGGAAGAGAAGGAATTTAAATATCTCATTGATTTATAATGAATTATTTGTATTTTTTATAGATTAAGTATTTAATTAATTGAGTTTTATGGGGCCTTAATTAGTTAGAGAAATGGGCAATTTAAGTGCCTAATTAATTAGGGTTTATGGGGCCTTGGTTAATTAGGTAAAAAAATGAGCCTAATTGATAATCAAATATAGGGGAGGAATTTTGATGTTTAAACATGAACCTTGGATTGATTAAAGGAAGAGATGATGAATTGTAAGATAACCTCCATAGATGTTGAGTGAATGGTTGTAAATATGTTTTGGTAATTGTGTAGTTGTAATTTGACATTTAAAATATACTATATTAAATAATCATCTAGTAGATGCATATTTCATAATTTCATGAGTTGTTCTGATCCCTTACTACCCTCAATTGAGCGATGGGCCAACTAAAGGACAAGGAGAACATTAGGATCCAAGGAAGATACTTGGATAAGATATGAGCAAAATACTTTCCAAAGTAACCTTTGTATAGCTAGCTATGAAATGCTCTATTATTTAAGGCATGGATTCTTTATATCATGTTCAAACTATGTAATGATTGATGGAAAAATGGAAATGTATCTCCTAATTGTAATTTATGATGCATCTTTGTTTTTGGTAAGTTAATTGATATTATATTATACCGGGAAATATGAAGGCTCCCAAATACCTTTTACATCAATAGAGAACAACATGCATCATCCTAAGCCCAAGAGGAAGTATACAAAACCCTTAGAAAAGTACGTAAATCTTCACCTATTACATTGGCATAAAATACTACAACAAATATAGAGAAAATGATCCATACTTCAAGACTAAAAGATGAAATATGAACCCAAGAAAAACAAAGAAGCACCTTGGGCACTACCCAAACCAAACATCATGAATATACGAGCAACAATCTACTAATAAGTACTACCCATGGCCTCCTTCTTTTCGTCCAACAATTTATGATGCATCTTGATTAGATATGCTAATCATTTAATTATGCATGTTCTAGTTTAATTTATCTTTTTCAATTATATCTTTTACATTTATTTTTATTGCATTCCATGTTTGATCTTAATTGATAGAATTAGTGTTTATTATTTTATGATGATGGTTTAAATATGCTTAAAGTAGTTAAGTAAATTCTTCAAATATTAGAATGCTATGTTTAGAGAACCTAAGGAATTATGGGGTTCCTTGGGACTATTTTTGGTGTTCATAGTTAGGAAACTAAAACTGGTTCAACTTATACAACCTAGCAGTTTAAAATGAGATAAACTATCTATGATAGGATTGGGCTACACGATAATAAGGATAAGATGAAAAACCTATTTGTAGTACACATCATATACTTACATAAAGAGACTTGTGTAGGGTATAGAGATAAGTGTACCCTTCAACTGATCAAAGGATATAATCTAACCCTAATTAAGATGTGGTTAACAACTTATTGTAATGCACATAGTATGCCTACATAGAATGAGTTGTGTATGGCATGGGGATGAGTGTATCCTAACTAGATGCTAGATAGATAGTTGGTGATAATAAGAATGTTAGTCAACTAAAACTTAGAGTTAATTTAGATAAATTTTAGTTGCACATACCATTTTAGATAATTATCCCTCTCTCTGTATGTACTAGTTTTTAGTTTTGTGTAGTTTGTAAAAAAAATAGCAACACCTTTGTTAGATTTTGGGTTTTTACGTTTGGTATCAGAGCTCTAGGCATGAGGAGCTAGAGCTTCTTCTTGTGTTAGGAATTTGGGTATATTCCTATGTTGATCTTTCTTAGGCAAGCTAGGAAGAACTAGAACTCCCATTTTGCTAAAAAAAGGAAAAGAGGGGAGGGAATTAACCCCCCCAAAAGTAGTTGTTATGCTACAACACCTTACAGTTATTAAGTGTAACCTTTGGCATAGAATTACTCAAATATATTTAAGAGTACCACCTCGTGTAGGATGAGGGTGGTTTTAGCAATACGACTCTACATTTAGTAGTGCAATAAGCTAAAGTTGTAACCTAATCTACTCTTATAGATATGATTAGATCAAAATGGTACCCAATACAAGGGAATGGAGGTCTGCTCCCTCAAATAGACAACACTATGAGGATAATGTTATAGGGAGGATCCAAGATAAATGTCCAAGGAAATTAAGTAAAAATGTGGGAAACCTCATCGCCATTTCCAAAATATTGCAATAATAGATAGAATAATATGGAGAATTGATAGACCAAAAAAGAGAACAAATAAATAAGCAATTGAATGATTCTTATTTTACAAAATTGACAAAGAAAAATCAACAACCCCAAAAAAGGAAGAGAAATCACTGGTTATGTAAGGTGGAAATATCAATAGAAATAAAAATTAAACCAACTCAAACCAACTAATAATACCTACTATAATAAGGGGAGGGGTGATGAATAAAGGAAATGGAAACCCACTCAACTAAATAAAAATATAGTCCAACCTGGTGTAAAGGAACTAAAGGCCTCCCAAGTAGAGAAATTGGAAAGCAAGTTCAAAAATCCCATGAAGACCCCAAAGAAGACTGCCACATATGTGGAGGGTCACATTATATGGTCAAATTCCCAAGAAAGATAAAATTGAGTCAGTGGGTAACAAAGGCAACATCCAAAACTCACTCAACCCTAGGAAATGAAGGACAATTAAAATCACCTCAATTAAGGCAACTAGGGAAGGAAGTTGGGGTAAGAAAACTATATCCCAAGGGAGTTTACTATCTATGTGGAGGACCTCATTATGTGGTTGATTTTCCAAGTAAAGCAAAACTAGGTATTCAGGAAAAGGTGGTAAACCCTAGGATGTAAGTGATAGTAGGAAGTCAGGATTGGAACACAACACCCATGCCATTAATTTGAGAGTGTAAATTTTCTTTCTCCCCTATAAATGAAGTTGCTTTAGCTTTAGTTGGATTTGTATTATTTACTTTATTTCTTCTAGACTAGCTAGGGATATACCAAAAGGACTGAGATATTTAGCTCAAGAGTGGAAGGTCGATTATGGTTTTGGGTAGACCTACTCAGTGGTTCAATGTTTCACTATGGTAAAAATCACCACAAAAAAAGTATCAACTGAAGGATGTTTTTATGTAGCACCTCTACATGCCTTTGATATCATCGTAGGGATGGATTTATTACAAGTTGATAAAGCCTTAATCAACTTCCAAGATAGGTGGATAGAGTTTTTAGAAAATGGTAAATGTAGAATAAATATACTTAGCAAACAAGAATCATTCAAACCCCAACTAATATTCACTATGCAAATTAAGAAGACCCTAAAAAATGAGGGATGCTTTACGTGGTAAAATTAAATGAAGTCGGGGAGGAACAAAAGAAGAAAGTATTTGAAAAGCATCCAATTATACAAGAATTTAAAGAAGTATTTATTGAAGACCTACTTGAAATTCCTCCTATGCATGAGTTCAAATTTACTATTGATTTAATGTCAGGAGAGGAACCTATCCATAGAGCTCCTTATATAATGAACCTTGTAGAAGTGCAATAATTAAAGATATAACTTCAAGAGTTATTGGAAAAAATGGTTGATAAAGCCTAGTGTGTTGTATTGAGGTGCATCAAAACTCTTTGTCAAAAAGAAAGATGGTTTGCTATTTATATGTATTTATTATTGGATGCTCAATAAAGTGACCATCAAAAAAAGGTATCCTTTACCTAAAATCAAAGATTTGTTCAATCAGCTAAAAGATGCTACAATATTTATAAAGGTTGATTTTAAATTAGGATACCATCAACTAAGAATACATGACGACACTCACAAGAATAATTTCAAAACCAGATTCGAGTACCATGAGTTTACAATCTTACCCTTTAGGTTGACTTATGTCCCAGCTGTGTTTATGAATTTAATGAACAATATATTCAGGAAGCATCTAGATTAGTTTATCCTTGTATTGTTCTATGATATCTTAATCTATTACAAAGATAGGAAAGAACATGAAAGACACCTCAGTATTTTGCTAGAATTACTAAAAGAAAATCAACTCTACAAAAATTTAGCAAAGAGTGATTTCTATGTCTCATAGGTAAAATATTTGGGACGTAATATCTATTGAGGGAATAGTGGTAGATATATAAAATATTAGGGCCATTTTGGATTGGCCACCACCTACCAATATGATGGAAGTAAGAAGTTTCATGTGTATGATGGGCTATTATAGATGGTACATAAAGGATTACTCCAAATTAGGTGTTGCAATAATGAACCTCCAAAATAATGGAAAGGAGTTCAAACAGATTGAGAACTGTGAGGTTGATTTTGCAACACTAAAGGAAAATTTCACCACATAGCCAATACTCAAGATTCTATATCTAGAAGGAGACTTCTTGATATGCACTGACACATCACTATATGGGCTAGGAGGAGTACTATCACAATATGATTATATCATAGCATATACATCAAGGAAACTTATAAAATATAAATTTAACCATGTTATGCATGATTTAGAGCTGGAAACAATTTTTCACACTCTAAAAAGTTGGAATAACTACCTGGTAGGGATAGCCTTTGAAATAGGAACTGACCATCTAAGCTTGAGATTCATATTCACCCAACCTATACTTAATGCAAGACAAAGAAGGTGGATCAAGTTCTTAGTAGAGTATTACTTTGATATTGAATATATTAAAGGGAAGGAGAATAAAGTGGTTGATACCTTAAGCAAAAAAAGGTACATACTAGCCCTGAATTGAAGTCACATAGATTTACTAGACCAAATCAGGTGAATGTAATCTTAGGATGAGTATTGCAATGAAATTCAAATCAAAGTAAGCAGAAATATAGATAAAAATAAGGATTTTTGGACTAAGGATGATATTTTATGCTATAAATATCGGGTTATTGTGCCAAAAATAGGTGATATGAGGAGGCTAATCATGCAAGAAGCACATACAACCTCTTATTCCACCCATCCAATAGGGGACAAAATGAGAGAAAATATGAAAAATATATTCTCATAGATAGGAATGAATAAGGATATCATCAAATTTTTTGCTTGATGCCTAGAATGCTAGAAGGTGAAGGCTAAATATAGACATCCTACAAGACATTTATATCCACAAAATAAGCCTATGTAAAAGTGATGGGTTATATACATGTACTTCATAGTAGGTTTACCCAATACCAAGTACCAACATGATGCAATCCTTGTAATAGTTGATAGATTGACTAAATTTGCACATTTCATACCCAAAAACATCATGGATGACACTCAAGTTGTGGCCAACATATTTTACAAGGATATATTTAGAAGCCATGGGTTACCTAAAATGATAATTTTAGATAGAGATTATAGATTCATCTCTAAATTTTGGAAGGCCTTACATCTAGCTATAGGAACAAAACTGAATAAAATCTTGGCTTATCATACCAATATTTATAGTAAAATTGAAAAGGTAAACCAAGTACTAGAATACATGCTTCACATGTACTACATGGATCATAAGTCTAAATGGAAAGATTATCTACATCTTGTAGAGTTTACCTACAACAATGGGCATCACTCTTATTTTGATATGGCCCCATTTGATACCATGTATTGAAAGAGTTGTAGGATACCCTTCCCATAGGATAATTTAGGGGATCAGATTGTGATCGGACCTGATATGGTCAAGAAAATAGAAGTTCAACTTAAGACAATCATGCAAAGGCTCCAAGAATTCACTGACCATCGGAAAATTTATGCCGATCTGAAGAGGACTCCAAGAGAATGCCCTATGGGAGAAAGGGTATTTTTAAGGGTTAAGCCAATGAAATGTGTAATCAAATCCATGAAGTTTTATTTATAGGACCCTTCAAGATCACTGAGAAGATTAGTTTGATTGCATACTAGTTTGCTTTACCACCTAACCTATCAAAGAACCATGACACCTTCACCTTCCACATATCCTTGCTTAGAAAATATGTTTCTAATGTTGATCATGTTTAGGATGTTTCTAAATTGTAGATGGCAAACCCAGAGGCTAATGAGGTAATTTCGATGAAGATTCTATAATTCCATTTCCAATCCTTGAGGAAATAAATTCTAGAACAAAGTAAGGTCCAATGGGATAGTTATTCAGAAAGAAGTACCACTTGGGAGAAAGTGGATGAGATGAAGAAACATTTTCCTTTTCAGTTTGAAAGCTTGTAATAGCTTTTTGTTTGCAAAACTTGTAATAAAATTTATGTGATAGAAAACCCACAAGACTTGGTTTAACCTAATGGGGATAGTATGTCATACCCCACCTTTGGTAAGGCTTGGGCCTAATATATTATGTATTTATGAATGACCAATTGATGCTTATTTTAAATTATTTGAATGATTATTTCATTAATTTATCATGAAAATGGGATATTGTTAATGTATTGGAAAATATGCAACACTAGGTACTTTCGTAGATGGAAGAGGTAGAAATATCCACCAACGATGTGGTACTTGAAAAGGGAAGTGATTATAAGATAACTCAGGGTAACATGGATGACTATCGTCATATAGGCATGCATTATTGCTTTAGAAGTAACCATCAACACATCAACTACCTAGAGCTCAAATTGGTAGCCTTGTAGCTATCATAAATTTTTTGACTGAGATGGGTGACTAGGTTGATGGTAAAACTCTCACCTTGTTTGATTGTTTTTTGTGTGTGTATAATTGTTGCTTAAAGAATTCCATAAAAAAATGGGATTAATGGACATAGAGGGTCCATTATCCCAAATCCGTTTGATTATACAATGCTTATAAGTTGATATTGTATGATATATAATAAAAATAATAATAAATGAGATTTATTTAAATACTTGGAAAATATATTATATTAAATAATAATCGAGATTATTTAAGATAATATATATATATTAATAATTTAGTTTATTTAAAATAAAGTATATTTTAAATAATAAATAAATCTATTTAGAATAGATTATTTTAAATAATGTTTGAATTTATTTAAATAAATTTAAAAAGTAACTTTTCATAAAAGGAAAAAGAATGAAAATCATTATCCTTTTCAAAATGTGCACGTTTGATATAAAAGGGGGGTTATTTTAATTAAATTGAAAAAATGCGTATAACACTTTTTATTTATAGAAAGGAATGAAAGCATGTTAAAAAATTGATGAAAATTTTAATATTTTAAAATAAAAAAATCTCTTCTGCCACCACCTTGGATAAGAGGACATTAATGGAGGTAAGACTTTCAGGATATGGTAGCCAGATCTACCATGTTGATAAGCCCCCAAGAGAAAATAGAGAGGGTTGACTTTGGCTAAAAGGAGGAGAAGATTGTTAAGAGGAGAACATAAAGCTTGGCAAGAAGAAGCAAGTAGCTTGGATTTTCAAGTTGTATTCGGTCATTCTTATCTCCCTTAAAAAGCTATATTGTGTTTTCATCTTTACAAGTTCTAGTGTATAGTTGTAGTCTTAATAAGAAAAATGTATTTTTAATTATGCTTAAATTTTGCTTTACATTGGAAATTTTGAAAGGAGAAAATTTAGTTTTAGTTATTAAAAATGGGGATTTGATGAATCAAGCACAGTGGCCTGATTCAGGAAACCCTCATCCCTTTCATGCTGAAGGGGATGTTTTATTTTTTTAATATATTAATCTTATGTAAGTTTTTAAAAATAAAAAAATGTATGGGGATGTCTCTAAGTTTAGGGAGACCAATTGTTTCTATTGCACGTAGGTAGAGTAAAGATGTATACCTTCCCCTATGTATATAGTCCAAGGGAAGGCATTGCCTTCCCTTGTGTAGTGTGTGTAGTATGAATAATGGAAAAGTAAAACCTTCCCTAGTCTGTGATGAGGGAACATCTCACAACGATGAACATCGCTAGAGTATCTACTGTGAGGAGGCACTCTCACGGTGTAGACCCTATGAGAGCCATGTCCTCACAAGGGCCTATGCCCCAATTAAAATTAAAATTTTTACTTAAAGAATTATATATCTATATATCTATATATATAAATGGTTTGTTTAATGATTAAAGAAAAAAATATTCTTTAATATTATTTATGCTCTTTTAAATTTATGGAAGAAGAAAAATTTAAAGAAGCAAATGAAAGAAAATAAAATATTAGAAAAATGAAACCTATTGTCACTTTCATTTATAAATTAGGACTAAAAGTTTTATTTAAAAATGAATTCATTGTTTTAAATAATAGTTTAATTTAATTAAGGAAGGCTTATTCCTTTAGATTATTGAATTGAATTACTAAGAATAAGTTTTAATTCTTTTATGTTATAGTTAAATAAAATCTATACCCAAGGAAGCTTTTTAATAGAATTTATAAAAAAGAGAATCTTATATTCCTTGCTTATAGTTGAATAAAATGTATTAAAAAGAAAGAGTTTACATTCTTGTTATTATAGTTGCATTAAAATCTTGGGAAAAAGGAAAATAATTTGAGGAATATGGGATTTTGTTTAATAACAAAAGGGAAAGAATTTAAATTTCTCATTGATTGACAATGAATTGTTTACCTTTTTTTTATATAGATTAAGTATTTAATTAATTGAGGTTTATGGGGCCTTAATTAGTTAGAGAAATGGGTAATTTAAGTACTTAATTAATTAGGTAAACAAGTGAGCCTAATTGATAATCAAATCTAAGGGAGGACTTTTATGTTTAAACATGAACCTTGGATTGATTAAAGGAAGATATGATGAAATGAAAGATAACCTCCCTAGATGTTGAGTGAATGATTGTAAATATGTTTTGGTGATTGTATAGTTACAATTTGGCATATAAAATGTACTAGATTAAATGATCATCTAGTAGATGCATAATTCATAGTTTCATGAGTTGTCTTGATCCCTTACTACCCTCAATTGAGCGATGGGCCAAATAAAGGACCAGGAGAACATTAGGATACAAGGTAGATACATGCATATGATATGAGCAAAAAACTTTCTAAAGTAATATTTGTATATCTAGCTATGAAATGCTCTATTCTTTAAGGCAAAAGTTCTTTTTATCATGCTCAAACTATCTAATGATTTATGGGAAAATAAAAATGTATCTCCTAATTATAATTTATGATGCACCTTATTGATTAGATATGTTAGCCATTTATTTATGCATGTTCTAGTTTAATTTATCTCTTTCAATTATCTCTTTTACATTTCTCTATATTTCGTTCCATGTTTGATTTTAATTGATAAACTTAGTGTTTATTCTTTTATGATGATGGTTTAAATATGCTTAAAGTAGTTAATTAGATTACTCAATTTAGAATTCCATGTTTAGAGAACCTACGGAATTATGGGGTTCCTTGCGACTATTTTTAGTGTTCATAGTTAGAAAACTAAAACTGGTTTGACTTATACAACCTAACAACTTTAAATATGATAAACTATCTATGATAGGATTGGGCTACATTGTCATAAGGATAAGACAAGTAGCCTATTTGTAGTACACATCATATACCCATACAAATAGAATTGTGTAGGGTATATATATGAATGTACCCTTCAACTAATCAAAGGAGGTAAGCTAACCCTATTTAAGATGTGGTTAACAACTTATCACAATACTCATAGTATACCAACATAGAATGAGTTGTGTATGGCATGAAGATAGGTGTATCTTGACTAGATTCTAGACAGATAGTTGGTGATAAGGAGAATGTTAGTCAACTAAAACTTAGAGTTAAGTTAGATAACTTGTAGTTGCATGTACCATTTGATATAATGATCCCTCTCTCTGTACGTGCTAGTTTATAGTGTTGTGTATTTTGTAAAAACCAATTAAATAAATAACAACTCTTTAGTTAGATTTTGCTTTGTTACACTTTATCTTGATATTATTATGATATGAATATATTTTTGTATATTTTATGAATGTTGTCAATGGATGTAAATTTATTGTGTACCTAGTGTAGATGGCAGGAAAAATTGTGTTCTTTTCCCTTTAAGCTTTATTTAATGTCAAGTGTGCATGGGGGAGATTCGTTAGAATCTGCTTCCCCACTTGAGAGTCTCTTTCCAAAGGAGACCCCAAGAATATTAATATTCTCAACACAACTAGACTCCTACTCAATGTTTTTTCTTAGGTTGTATAGAAGTTATTGATATGCTCATTTTATCGGTGTTTTATGGGTTTATTCAAAGAAAACACCTATTGTTTTGGATCAATATCTATCTTGACTATTTTTCGAGACTTAATGGTTATTTAAACCTAAATTGTCAATGATCATCTAAATGCAATGCTAAAGCTTTTATCACACAAATGCATGCAAACAAGAGCTAACCTATATGATTTTCAAGTTTGAATGAGCTAGCTAGGAGTATTTTATTTTTCAGGGTAAAACAAGGGAAAATGCAAGAAGATAAGTTAGCCTAAATGCAACTAAATGATTTTCGATTCTTTGCTTATGTACTTGAAAATTATTAATAAAATAACAACAAGTCTAAGATCTCTTGATTGATTGATTTTAAGGTGTTTTGTAAAGAAATCAGAATATTTTGTAAAGTAATTATAAGGTTTTATAAATAGTTTATATTTCTAGTTAAGGTTCTTTAATTTACCAAAATAAGCGTTATTTCTAATACAAAACAACAAAAATTAGGAACAAAACATAGAGAAAATGAGATTGCATGACTAAGGAAGGGCCAAGTGGCTGAATTACCTCTCTCAAAGCTTGTCTACCAAATTCACCTAGGAGTAAAAAATTCATAACTACTACCAAATTCGCCACTAGGGTGGCTATTTTGGTAAATGTGGATAAAATACCAAAACAAATTAGGATTTCTATTTTGAGGGATTTGTCTAAGCATTGGATAGGGAAAAACTTGTCTAAACAGTTTATTAGACCACTTTTAATGAAGGATTTGAGTATGCTTACCTCCCAGAGAGGATTTTGGCTTTTTACCAAATTCTCCACTAGCTTTGTCAGATTTGCTATTGGTGAATTTGGTTTAAGTGTTGCATTTGGTTTTGAGTGTTTCAAGCTACCAAATTCACCACTAACTATTAAAAATGGTGAATTTGATCCTAGAACGGGTTTTTGAAGGTTATAGAAGTCGATTTGGGTAGATTTCGATAGGGTTTTAGTCTGAATTTGGAGTAGAATGATACTAATAGGTTTTGCAAGGTCTATGACTAATAAAATCAAATAATTAAGTCAGTAAATAATAGAGTTTAATGACTAAAATTAAGATGTATGCAAAAATGATACAAGTCCCAAATGAAAGTGAAATTTCAATAAAACAAAGATGCAAGGGAATAGAAAGTAAATGCTATGATATTAAGAATGATAAATAACAACTAAATTAATCCCTAACAAAAGCAAATTAGCATTAGATAATGTTGGATTAATACAATTTATAGAATATGTAAAATGCTGCCCAAAATTAGTGAAATATACAATAGTAAGATATGGCTGAAATTGCAATCAAGATAAGAATATAGGGGACTAATAAAACATGTGATAATGTAATGAATATATCAATATAGTTTTCTTATGTTCTAATCCTTACAATGTTTGTGGAAATTATGAAGAAATTGATACAAAATACTTGGAAAGTCAAGGGAAATGCTATGAAATTTAGTATTCAAGCAAATCACATAAAGAAATGCATACATGTAAGAGATGAAGGGAAGCTAATAATGGTATAATAAGGTAATTAAGACCTTATATCCTATGAATAAAAAATAAAGCAACACAAAACATAAACTATGAAATAAATGAATAAGCAAAGTAACACAAATGATTGCACAAAGAAATGAACTCTTTTATTATTGCTGGTGGATCTCCTGTGTTACAATCAATTTACCCCAAATGGGGGGTTTACAATGCTTATTATTTTTTATACAATTGTTACAAAGCACTAGGGTTCTCTGAAACCCTAGTTAGACATAAATTGGGGTGTATTCACACTTGACTCGATCCCAAAATAGTGGTGAGTGGAATTTGGTATCCTATGCATAGTAGCTTCCAAAGAAATTAGTCTTTACACCTGCACATAACAATAAATATCAAGGATCAGTAATATTTGTGAGGGCTCCACTGCATGAGACCCTCAAATGGAATAAAATCACTAAACCCTAATATTGCAATGAAAACCATGAACAAAAGCATAAAAACATAATTGAAATACAATGAAATTTTACCTTGTCAAATAGCATTGTTTCTATATTCATCTCTAATGTAGGGAGTGATTACATAGATACCCTAACAGTCTCCAGTGGGCCATAGGGCTACATATCTAAATGGGAAATACCCACAGGTTCTTGGTGCTGACTAGAAACACCTAGAGGCACTCTGGAGACTCTAGCGGGCGCTCAGGAAGCTTTTGACGGTGTTTGGCAACTAAGAGGGTTGCAAAACCAGATCTAGTTTGCATGATGTGGGTGATGACGGATGTGGAGGATGCAAATGATGGTGATGGTATGTGAGGATGGGTATGATGGAGATAGGGTTTGGAATCCAAAAATCTCTTAAAGAAATTAGGATACGTAGGATTCAAAACGTGCTTAAGGAACTTGGGAACTCAAAGAACTTAGGGGTTTAGGGCTTCCAGGAATTTAAAACTCAGGGGTTGAGTCATCAAAATTATTCCTCTTTATAATCTTCCCTTAGACATGTTAGGGTTTTAACGACACAATTTGAGCGATCAAGATTAAAACATGAGGAAGGATGGAGATTAAATCTAGGCAAGTGGCACGGATTAAGGAGGATGAATGGCTAAGATTAAAACATGACGAATGGCTTGGATTAATTCATATATATATATTAAATATATATAAATATAATTTTTAAAATATTATTATTTAAATATATATTGAACAAATATATATAAATAATGGATAATTGTGGTGGGAAGCTATGGATGGATGACAAGTGACTAGATTTTGATATCTACATATCCTACGCTAAATAAGATCTAGATGACAAATGAAGAGCCTAGAAAGCTTTGAAATGCTAATGAAACAAAGCTCAAAATGAAGAGATTAAAATGCTAGAACATTTAATATGAAAATATGCTAGCATGGAAGTGAAAGAAAGAGTTAGTTTACATATAAATAAATGTAAGGAAGGTTGCAAATAGAAAGAAAGAAACTATCTAGATGCTATGGTGAAGGATGCTTGAAATAACCCTACAAAATGAAAAGGGTTAATAAGCAATATAAAATGGCCAAGAAGATATTTTCCCAACCCTATAAAAGAGATGTTAGATGTATAGAAGAGGCTGCAAATATTTAAAATAAGACCTGCAAATAAGAATGTTAAAGTCTACAAAACAAATGTAAGCTCAATGCAATGATAATATATGCAAAAGAAGATGAAACAATCCAAGAAATGGAGTTAGCAAACTTGCAAAGCTAAATTTAGGAAGCTAAAATGAAAGGAGCAATAATAAAATGAAGAATATAACTATGCTAGATTTCATCTAGCTATGGCCTCCCCCTTGCATCAAGATCTCCTTGCCATTAAGGTCCCTTGTATTTCCTAATTGCCCTCCACAAATACTTGCAATATGCTCCATATGCTTGGAAAATTATTGGAATTCTTGGAGAGGACATGAAAATGAAGAAGACTATGAAAGAAGATATTGCTTAGAAATCTTGGCAGACTTTCCTATAGTGAAAACCTATGTTAAATTTATACCCAAGGACCTCCTTAAATAAGATTTGGGATGGGATTTTGGGGGAAGAGGAGATAATAAAAAATTCAAATAAACACATTTGAGACATTTCTAGAGCATGTGGGATCAATGGTAGAGGATGGAGGACTACAATCCATGTCCTTCTTTCTCATGCCAAATATTGTAGGTCGTTTGGCCAAATTCACCACTGTCAACCAAATTCACCACTGGAAAATTTGGTGATCCAAGTGGTGAATTTAGTTAGGGAGCCAAATTGATAATTTAAGTTTTCAAATTTAATATTTTGCCAAATTTACCACTACAAAACTTACCACTAGCAAATTTGGTAGGAGTGGTGAATTTGGTCAAAACTGATTTTGGATGTCAAACTTTGATTTCTGTAATTTTTCCAAATTCACCACTCATCTTGCCAAATTCACCACTGGAAAATTTGGTCAGAGTGGTAAATTTGGTAAAGGTAAAAAAATGATTCCCAAAATCTTGGGAAATGATCAAATTGATATTTTGTAGCATTTGTGATCGATTTTAGGAAGTTTTGGAGTGTTTGCAACTAGTTTTGGAAGATTTTTCTTGGTGTATTAAAATTGGGTGTCTACATTTTGCCCCAGTTTTAACATGATGTCTATGATATTGCATCAAAAGTTAACTTGTGATACTCAATTTTGATATTGTGATGTATTATTATTGTATTGCTTTGCTTATTTGAAAATATGATTATGATTTTGCTTGTTTTGATGATCTTGCATTATTACATACATATGCCTCATTTTGCGTATGTTGACTTCTAGAGAATATTATTTTACTCCATGAATTTCATTGTCCCATGGCATAGTCTCTTATTTGAGAATAATGCACCTAATGATAGATTTTGAGGTAAATTTTTAGGAATACAAGATGCTTGGCTAGGTCGGCGATGATAGGCTAGTGGTTTAAAAGGAAAAAGGAAAGGTGAAAGTGCCCTTATTTGTATTTTACCATTTTTAGATTTTTGGAGAGATAGATACAACTGCTAGAGAGGATGGCACATATCCAAGGTTGTATACACCATGCAGATGTTTTTTGAGATATGGTAGTTGTGTTGAAGAGATATTGAGAGGTACATATTTCATCCTGACTCAAAATTTTTGCTTTCAGGTTATTTTTTTTAATTTTTTGAAAGCAATGGGGAATTTGGCACTAATGGTGAATTTGGCATTGGTGCCAATGACGAATTTGGTCCTAGTGATAATTTTGGTACTAGACTATTTTTCTTTTTGTAATTTTTGGCATCGATATGTGTACAAATATAGGTATATTTATACTCGTTGGAAAGCTATTTTTGAGCCCTATCTAATGGTAATATGTTTTTGAAAATTTAAGATCAATTGATAGGTTTTCTAACTAAATATTTGTATGTGGCTTTGGCAAGTGATAAATATTTTTGTGAGCCAAGAGCATCATCCTAAGTGCTTAAGGAGAATATTAGAGAGTGAGAAGAGGGAAGGGGATGTGGAAGTCTTGGTGGTGATGAGATTTTACTATGTGCCATATATGGCTAAATTGGATTTTGATCACCCTTTATTGATAGCCCTAGAAGAGAGGTGGTATCCGTCTACTAATACTTTTACATTGTCAATAAGTGAGATGATAGTTACATTGGAGGATTTATGGTGTATCCTTAAGGTACCTATTTGAGGTGTTCCTATTTACCTAGGGACAAGTGCAAGGGCTGGGGAGTTAGCCTTCTCATGGAAGGGTAATTTCATAGGGATGAAGGATGGACTGAGGATCAATGATGCCTATGTGAGAAGACACATTGATCGAATAACTATATTTATAGCATAAATCATGTTAGGGTTGATGATGGGTAACACTAGTAGGTGTTTTATGCTATGGTGATGGGGATATATTATAGAAGGATTGAGGGATGATCAAACTATATATGCATGAGCTCCTACAATCTTGGTGAGATTATACCACACTCTATATTGGGTGGTATATAGGTAGGGTCAGATTCTGACATGTTGCACTATTCTTCAAGTCTGGGAATGGGAGCACATAGTTATTCAGTCACCTATTATAGTGATGAGGTATGTCGACCCAAAGAGGCCAGCAATATACAAGTGGAAGAGTGTATTCGATATTTGTTTTGTTATGTATCATAGGTGAGTTATTTCATTGATGATGTGATACTGATGCATGTTATTTGGTGACCCTGGAGGGATAGGTATGTGTGATTAGATGACCACATAGAGCTGGCTAGGGTGAGGCATATATGATGGCTAGATGATGAGAATAGGGCTTATGAGTTATATCAATATGATCATGTGACACACCCACATGGAGAGGTACAAGGGATACTAGCAATAGGTGAGGTATGGATATGATGAGTGCATCGTGAGTCATGGTGGTATCATCTAGATCCTTTTACCTATATGAATGATGATGAGAATGATCTAGTAGTACTAACTCCTAGCCTAGATGATATAGGGATGATGGTGGAGTACATTGATTGGTATGGGTGATTCAGACCTCATCGACTAACATTGGGCCCACTATCGAGGGACTATGAACACACTTTTTAGGATATAATTAGTGCCTTGGGAGTAGCTAGGCATTGCTATGTGAGAGAGAGATGGCAGATGATAGCAACTAGATAGAGGGTTGTAGGATCATCTAGTGCCTCCTTGGATGTAGCCCTATTGACTGTGATTCCATCTCTATGTGCCCCACCTGGTGAAGTGGAATTGAGTTTTGATGGTGTAGGGTAGGATTTTGATAAATTAGGGTTGAACTTTGGTGGAGCAGGACCAGACTTTAGCGAGGAGGTATGTCCTAGAAATACCATAGAAGAGGCTTTGGTAGCAGAGTTGAGGGCTCTCCATTGTACTTTGGAGAAGGTGATGAGTCAGTTGGCAACCTTTGAGGTCATGTAGGTGGAAGAGGTGACCAGGGTTTGAGATGTGTTAGCCAAGGTTCAAGGTGAGAGGTCTAGATGAGGGTTGATAGTGAGAGGACCATATCATAGATCCAATCATCTTTGGATCAAGTTAGGAAGGAGTAGGCTATGGATTAGATGATCATTACTAGTCTTAGGTTTGACTTGGAGTAGGTGGAGAGAGAGGGATGAGGCACGATTGTAGGTTGGGCTAGGCTTAGATGTTGTGATGGTGGATTTGATTACAAGGTTATTAGAGCGATAGCTAGATGCTTCTAGAGTAGCACTGAAGACCACTAGGGCAAATCTTATGGTTAAGGTATAGCATGTCAATGTTTGGATCAATAAGGAGTGGTATTGTACTATGTACTATCAATAGCTATATCATGCAAAGATATGAGTAGAGCAATGAGTGTCATCACATCAAGATCATGATTGAGGGCTCCTTTAATGAGTGATACCTATCAAATATCTATCAATTTTTGTCCTTCTCCTCCTCTAGGAGGTGATGGAGAGGTTGGTTCTACTTGTTAGGTAGGTTTAGGGGTGTCCAAGAGTGAGTGTACCAATTTTTGGGGCTGTAGTACACCCTTATTTAATCGGTTGAGTGTACCATTTTATTTACTTTTGTGGTACACCTTATCCAATAGTATGTATGATATGACGTATATATTTATATATGATTATACTTGTATTTTGAGCTTGGTGTGATGCTTTGATTTCTTGTGGTTTGATTAGATGTTTGAAAATAATATGCTTTGATATATGATGTTTTATGTATTGGTGCACTGATATTTTATGATATAGTTGACTAAGTGATTGTAGTCTTGATTGGTTTCTTAGTGATGGTTTTGTACAATCATGATGATGACTAACTATTAAGGGGAGATAGATGCCCTGTTTGGGAGATGTATTGAGTTCTGAATGATAGGTAACCATTATAAGTATGTTGTGAGCAATGATCTCTAGATTAGATATAGGAGAATGCTCATGTTTTTAGAGGTAGATGTTTTACCTTTTATGTGTTCCCATAAGTAGAAATATGATATCATTATTTTTAAATGGTGGCCTATGATACCACATTCATGATAGCATTTAAGACATAATAAGATACCTATAATATGTACATGATCTATAATATTTTGAAAATATTTTCCTCTCATCAATGTTTAAGTGTCATACTTTATGAAACACTTAATTGCATAGATGAGGTAAATGTACTATTTACATGATGTATAACCCTTTGAAAATATTTTTCCTCTCATCAATGTTTAAGTTCCATACTCTATGAAACACTTAAATACATATATGAGGTACCTATAATATGTACATGAAGTCTATATGTATATTTTCCTTTCATAAATATTTAAGTGTTGCTCTTTACAAGCAATTGACTACATAGATGAGGTACCTATTTGATTCTTATTAGTGTTCAAGTATTTCTCTTTGCAAGCATTTGACTATGTAGATAATATAGTTTTGATTCTTATCAGTGTTCAAATGTTGCTCTTTGTAAACACTTGACTGCATAGATAAGATAGTTTTGATTCTTATCAGTTTTCAAGCGTTGCTCTTTGCAAGCACTTGACTGCATAGATAAGATAGTTTGATTCTTACTAGTGTTCAAGTGTTTCTCTCAATAATAACTTGAGTAAGATAGTTTTATCCTTATCAATGTTCAAGAGTTGCTCTCTAAAAGCACTTGATTGTGTAGATAAGATAATTTTTATTCTTATCAGTATTCAAGTCTTGCTCTTTGCAAGCACTTGACTGTGTAGACAAGATAGTTTGATTCTTACCAGTGTTCAAGTGGTGCTCTCTACAAGTGCTTGAATACGTAGGTAATATAGTTTTATCCTTATTAGTGTTCAAGTGTTGCTCTCTGCAAGCACTTGACTACATAGATAAGATAGTTTTGATTCTTATTAGTGTTCAAGTATTGCTCTCTACAAGCACTTGAATGCATAGATAATATAATTTTGATTCTTACCAGTGTTCAAGTATTGCTCTCTACAATCACTTGACTACATATATAATATAATTTGATTCTTACTAGTGTTCAAGTGTTTCTCTTTGTAAGCACTTGATTATGTAGATAAGACAATTTTTATTCTTATCAATGTTCAAGTGTTGCTCTCTACAAGAACTTGACTACGTAGATAAGGTAGTTTGATCCTTATCAGTGTTCAAGTATTTCTTTCTGCAAGCACTTGACTACATTGAATATTGTTTGTTGTGTGCAAGCCTTTTGCAAAATCTTTTGAGATGATGATGTGATAATACTTTTGATGTCTTATATGTTGATTGCAAAATGTTTTACAATATTTTGTAATGATGGCAAATATTTTGCAAAGTGATGGAATGCTTTTGTGATTGATCTTGTGGTCTTTGCAAATGTTTTGCAAAGTGATGAAATTATTTTGTAGTTGATTTTTTACAATATTATTGTAAAATATTTGTAATATCATGTAAATTCTACTGATGCTTACAATGTTTTTGCAAGGCATCAAGATTGGTACTACAATGTTGGTGTTATTACAAAATGTCTTGCAATATGATGTTGTGGTGATGATGATATGTGAATGATTTGTAATGTAATAATTTAGTTATTGTAAAATATTTTGCAATGTAATGACGTTGATGCTTTGTGAGTATTTACAAAAAGGCTTGCATAATGATTTCATGTCATTCTTTTGATTTTGTTTTTTGAAATCAAAATACTTTGCCAAGGTTAATGATTTATATCATTGAATTTATTGACACATAAGAGAGGGTAAAAAGAGTGTATAAGTATGTTACCTAAAATATTTGTAAATATTTATATGTATGTGAGGAATTGGACTTAATACTCATTGCCACCTCTGATGTGTTGAAATATTCAAGAATTTTTGTGATAAATAAATCTCTCATACTGAGTATCATATTTTCACATGGATAATCCAAGGAAATAAAGAGCCCTTATCCCTTTCTTGACGTGTGTACAAATAATTATATATGCATAGAACATGGAAAAATAAATCTCCTTTTCTAGGAGATCCATACGATAGCATGGTCCTTAGTTTGAAGGATCTTATTTGTATAAATGTAGATAACATCAATATTGGCTTATAGGTTGTTAGGAGGTACAAGGACTTGATAATAAACTACATGACATAGTCATAAATGATTATGTGTATGTGAAGTGCTTATTACCAAGTCCTAATATTCTCGAAGGACCCATTAGTCAGTCTAGATGTTTTTGTTTTGAAAAAAATAAAAAATTATATGTTATTACCAATATGGAGGAAGTTCACTGTCTATTGACTGATATTTTGTACAAACAGATAGAGAATAACTATCATTCTTGATGACTGGTTACTTTGAGATTAGATGTTTATTATGTATTTGTGTAATAAACTAGTTGGAAATAAAGTTTTCTTCATCCTATGACTTATTAGGAAAATAGTTGGTGAAGATAATATGATTCATGGATGCTCTATTGTTGTAGAATACTAGGCAACTACGAAGATAACATAGACATCATATTTGGTGGGGCATACAAATGATTGTACGTACACCAAATATTGGATCTATGGAGCCTCATAGTCTGATAGACCTATTTGAATAACAATTTGTGTGAGATATTTATTTTTTTTGATAGAATTCCAATAACACGAACCAAGAAACTATGAGGATAATATCAATCCAGTGCCTAGTAAGATTTACAAATGATTGTACATCTACGATATATTGGATCGATAAAATATTCAAAAGCCACATGGACTATCGAAAGTAATCAGTGATATTTATAAAATGTGATAAAATGTTGATGCAATCAAAGAGAAAGTAAAGATACCATTGATCCATTACCAAATGAGATTCACAAGAAATTACAAACTCATGAGATATTAGATCAAAGTAACCCTATGATCCCTATGATTAATTATCAGAATCACACATGGGGATTTGATTTATGTTTTTATTGCATACTAAAATGATATGTTGAATGGGTAAGATTGCCCATAATAATCCATTCCCATATAAAATTGACAAATAATTGTTAATCCATAGGAGAATGGATGATTAAGGGTTTCTTGTCTAGTGTGACTCATCGAATGAGTAAGTTGGTGGTGATATATTAGGTATAATTTTGAGAATTTAGATGATAGGCAAATTAGGAAAGAGAACCCCATTAAACCAGTAACTAATAAAATTCACAAAGGATTATGAATTCATGAGAGATTGGTTGAATGCAGTTTCTCATTTTTGGATGGCATACCACATGAGTTGCGTTTGATGAATGTGATGAATAAATATCATGATACATTCAATAAATTTCTATTAAAATTCTCTTATACAATACATAATTTTTCAAAATTCATTGATACATTAAAGGAAATAAAAGGTGTCCTTGAAGAGTCTATTAAATAATTGTGATTTTTGATCAAAAAGATACTTTTTTTTGAAGATTGTTGTAGATATATATTGTTGCAATATATATTTTTTTAATGATGTGACAGTTTATAAAATAGAGGAAAGTAGGTTATGTGTAGTTACAGACACTAAAATCTGGTCAATATGATTATGCTACTGAAAGAAATGACTAAATTGATGCACCAAGGCCCCTAGGGAAGCCCTCAGAAGGTATACAGTGGATCTAACCACTTTGTGCAAGGTTTTTGAAGGTTCTAGGCCATTATTTAGGACCTTTTGGCCCCTTGTTCCTATTTTTCCCACCCTGGGATGAATACATATCCTATTCATCCCACCCTAGAGTGAATAGCAACATTTGCCCCAGGGTGGGGCGAATAGCAAGTTTAACTAAAAAAAAGTTAAATCTAGACAAATGGCACCTGGTAACGGTTATTTATCCTACCTATACATACCTACAAGTTAGAGCACATAGCATATTTATGCCATGATTCATAAGGTAGGACAAATTGGGAGATTCTATTCCCCATCCAATGCATGCCACCTTGGTGGCCAAGTGGCACCTCTTGCCACGCATGCCCTTGCATGCCCTTTTGCACATGAGCCCCCATGTGGCTATAAAGTGGATGCATTTTCCACACCAAAATAGGGGAGATGAGTTTAAGGTTTATGAAATGGAGTTCTATCGAGATTTAGCCTCACCTTATTGTGACCTCTTTCCCTTGAGATCTCTTCTTAGCAAAGGAGGTTATCGAGTGACTTAAAGAGACACAATTTGTTTACAAAGACCTACAAATCGAGTGAAATTTCACCTCAAATTTGATGAAAATACCTCCCATAGTGTTTTGGACCATTCCATAGTGTAATTTATGGCAAAATGTATGTAGATTCAGTAGGCATCCCACCCTCGGGCACCCCCCAATTTGTGACAGTCCTATTCGTCCCACCCTGGAACGAATACAAATATATTAAAAAATTTTTGACTATTTTTAAATAGGCATTTTTTATAATATCATATTATTCTGCAATTTAAATTTCATGCTTTTTTGAGTTATATTGGCCGAGATATTATGATTTGAAATTTTTACAGGCTTGCGGGACCCACTGGAGCATGCATCAGGATACGAATCTTATTTCTACAATATGATCATATGGGTTGTCTTAAAATGTTGTTTTATGAACTATGATGGGCTGTCATTAAGCACATCATTAATTCTCAATGAATCCATCAATCCAGGGCAATGTACAAGGCTATCTACAAAAGGAGTGAATAGGGCTATAATTTAAGGTCAATTGGGAGCAGCAAGTCTTATTGGTGGAAATAATTGCGTGAGGGTTTTTAGGTCTCTTCTACCTCTAAATTTCATAAATTGAACTTTAATATAATTGCAATAATGAAGGCTAATTAGGTTCGAGTTGTAGACCAATTGGTTCATCCAAACCCCATAAGGGGGGTGGAGGTCCAAGGTTCAAATCTTGGGCCTTGTCGGACTGAATGCTTGTCCCTTTCCTGGTGTTTTCAATGACGTAAAAGGTTTAAAATGATTGTGGCATGGTGGTTATAGGGTCGGACTGCACGAAGATCTGTGTGGCGGCTTCTAGGGCGGACAACATAGAATACTGTGGCAGCCATAAAAGCTAGACAGCCTACCCAAATTCATGGCGGCTATCGATTCCACCATGTAAATTCAAAAAAAAAATATATATATATAATAATAATGAAGGCTAATTTTTGATTACAAAAATGAAACCTTAGTTACAGTTGCAAGAATGAAATTTGATTAAATTGCAGAATTAAAACCCTAGTTACAGTTGTAGAATTGGAAACCTAATTACAGTTGCAAAATGAAAGTCTATTTACTCTTGCAATAATGAAAACTAAAATTAAGTCCTGTCAATACTCTGTAATAGAAGGTTGTCAATCTTCTATGCAAGGGTTGACAACAAAAGCAATAATGCAAGAAAATTGTAGAAAATTGTAAATTGTTGGAAATGGAAACTGCAGTAAATTGGAAATTTGTTGGAAAGCAAAAATACTAATAAGATCTACTGCTAATCACATCACAAAAGTATTTTGAACAGAAAATAAATGATTAGGAATGAAATGGATGTTAACTACTATAAAAGAACGAAATTGACAAGTTTTACAACTTATTCTGCTGCAGAAATATCAGAACAAAACCTATCTATTAGTCCTCCTCCTAGGTCTAGAAGTGGCCAACCTCCTTTTACAGAAGAAGGTATGAGTTCCTATCTCTCTCTAAATCTTACTCACACTCAAACATAACAGAATGAATAGAAAAACATGTACTTTATTGATTCAGAACATGATTACAAATCTGCTGCTAAAAACTTGTTACAAAACTGTAATAGTTTCAGTTTTCTCACTTAATATCTATTTCTCTACTACTATTTCTACTGTAATTATTATTCTTCTTTTTTTATTCTTATCTCAACCTGGATGGAAGCTATCTTTTATATATACCTAAAATATAATTACAACAGAAAATATATTCTGCAAATCAATTTTTGTTATTCTGCAGTATTCCCTGGGTTTATCCTAGAAGAGGATATTTTCCATAAATTATGGCTTTGGACGACAAGGATGACAAATTTATATGGGAGATATTTTAATTTAACCTCCTCAGCCTTCTTTCCATTTTTCCACTGTCATAAATCAATCAACAGGTCAAAAAGTGCTTTCTGTTCTCAATCTAGAGCTAAGTGGCTCAATCCAAAAATATTCGCTCAATCCGAAGAGACTGTATTTTATCAATCCAAAGATCTTCAGAATGACCAACTATGTACTCTTCAATTGATTTTAGTTGCATTTATCATGTGGATTAGTCCTTAGGATTATATTGCAATAGCCTTCATTCCTCTTCATGTGTGAATTCCATGCCTTGTCATTCATTGGTAGTTGGCTGGAATTTACATAGGAAAACCAGTTTCTGTTGCACAGTAATAGTTTTAAACACTATTTGCTAAATTCAAAGAAATTAATGCTTGAGAAACATCAAAATAATAATAGTAAAGTGTTGCTATCATCTTAAGCATATCCCTTATGTAATAGGTCATGGCAAAGTGACATAAAACTACACAAAAATTGTAAAAATTAGCATATAATATTCCAAACACATCAATCATGCAAATAATTAATACACAACATATTATATCAAATTAAGTAGTATATAAAGTAAATCACAGAGTTTTAGGTAAGTTTTAGTTGTTCAAAACATGCTATGATAGAGGCATTTCCAGGCCTCATCATTTTCCCCCAACTTATATTAATGCATGTCCTCATGCATTTTGTTGGGCTATAGAATCATAGATATCCATATTCAAGTTCCATGATCTGTAGAACAACTTTTTGCCTATATAGTATCCTCTCTTATCCTAAAGGTTTCTAAGCCAATCTTCAAACTGCTCATCTGGTTGAGGATCCTCTTCAAAATAGTAGGGAACTAGAGTAATGATGGTTGAAGGCCTAAATCTAAGACCTACCTAGTTATGCTACATAATTTCAATAATCTGTATCACCCCTTCTACTATTCTTCTAGACCATTCCAGATTAATGGGGGAGATAAACTCCCTTTTTTGTAAAGACATGGAAAGTTCTGCCCATCTATTTTTGTAATGTGATAATGCTAGAACAAAATTGTCATTACAAAAATTCTAGAATTTAGTTACACAGTTCCTCAAATTTCTCAAATACATTCTTTTGATATCGTCCTTGTTCATCATGAGAAAATGTTGTCTGGTGATAATCGGATGATTTGGCTGAATTGCTCTAACTAACAATTTCAACTCTTAATTCAATTTTCTTATTCTACCTTTTTTATTGGTCCCTATAAAACTGATTTTGTAAGGTAGACATAAAAGCTCTCAATTGCACATATCCTATGCAAATATGGGGGTGGAAATCTACATCCTCTGGAATGAAAAAGTTGTGCAGAAATAACTCACATAGCAAGTTTTTCTGCTCTGTAGAACTGTTGAAGTAAGCTTCTAAAATCTCTTCATCTTTTTCTAGTTTATAGGGTAGACCTGAGCTAATTTTCATAACCTGCCATCTTAGATATCTCTCCTTCAAAATGAGACTGTAAAACCTGGTAGGTCTTCTGAATTGAACCAAAAATTCAACAATTTGACATAGGTCAGTTACTTTTTCATTCAATGCACTGATTTATGTGTCCTTTGTCTCCAGCTATTTTCCTACCAGTTTCAGTTTGTCAACCTATGTGTCAATATTTTCATATTTGATCATCCAATTAGCAATATCTATATTATACTGCTCCAGGGATACAATATTAGGTGGTCTAATTATAAGTTGAAACTTATGCAACAGTTCCACCTGTACCCCTTTTTTTGCTACTTCTACTGGTTGGACATCTGATAGCAATTCTACTTGTATCTCTTTTTCTGCTATTTCCACTGGTTGGACATCTGACAACAATTCTACTTGTATCCCTACTTCTATAGAAATCTTATTCAAAGGAGCACTTACTTGATTATTTACATTTTTCTATTCAAAATGCTCCTCTACTGGTGTTTCTTGTAGACATAACTGCTGTGACTCTCCATAGATATTCTTTTCTAGGATCCTAATCGATTTTGGAGCATCTCTGGATTGAGAAGGTGTTTCTTCAGAATGGAAGGGGAAATGAGTTTTTATGTTTTCATCCAAATATGTCTCTATCAAGGGGGGAGAATTATCTGCCCTAGATAATCCAAGTAGTAATTGAGCCAACTCTTCCTCATTATCTACTATAGTTGACTATTTTTCAAATTGTAACAGTCTACTCTTTAGTTCCTCCACTTCCTGCTGCAACTCTGTAATTCTTTTTTCATGTTTTTCAATGATATTTTCCTTCTCCTCAACCCATCTAGTTTGTGTTTTAATCACACTCTTGGCTGCTCTCAATTGTTCTGCAATGTACACCTCCTCTTCTTATGATTTAGAATCTGATGTAGAAAAATTATCTGTAGTTTGTTGCTTAACCATTATTTCACTTTCTGTTTCAGCTGTTCGGTCCTGTTCAGAAGGCTCCATAAGGTTATCTATGATTGCATCTAATTTTGCATCAATTTCAAAATTGTCTTGTCCGAAATCTTCCTCAACCAACTGTTCAGGAAATTTTGAAACATCTTCCAAGGTGGTATTTATAGTGGCTGGTTGTATTTCTATGACATCAGGATTGTCTTGGTTGTTTTCCTTTTCAATCGTTTGTTTTTATATTTATTTCAGGTGGAGTCTTGTAGACCTCCTGGTTCCTGGTGTATACATTCTCTTCTTACTCTATTTTTTGTGTCAATAGGGGCTATAGGAATTGTATCAGGTTATGGTGGAATTTCCTCTGCTTCCATATCTATCTCTTCTCCAGTTCTGTTGGGAAAATCACTCCCCTGTGTTGTCAAATCAACAATATTCTCAAAAAAATGGACCATCTTATATTTTCCTTTTCTGTTGCCAGTTCTAGACCCTCTCTTAGTTTGTGAGGTTGAAGGTTCTAGGGAAAGATACTCTATTGCTTTTATAGTAATATCTACAGAAGCATCTATTTCCTCCTCTATAGTAGCATCTGTTTCCTCCTCTATAATAGCATCTGTGTCTTCTTCTGCAGCATCATCTGTGTCTTCTTCCTCCCCATCCTCTTTTTCGAAGATGACATCAATCATAGCAGAGTAAAACCTATCAAAGCTTCTTAGGTTTCCTCTAAAATGATGCTTGCAGACAAATTTGATACGACCATGGTGGCGAGGGCTCCATTTTCCCTCCTAATAGCATTTTGCCATGTTTTGCAGCTCCTAGTGCAGATATGGGGGAAGATTTACCCTAACCTCAGGTTGTTGCCTACCATGTCTAAGGTGGTTCAAAATTTTAAAATGATGCCCTAATAAAACTACATACTACCTTCACAGGTTAAAAAATTGATTACCCATGTGGCTACTTCATCCCAGGTTTTTTGCAAGTTGGTTCTCTTTACACCCTTACACATGTTATTTATCAAGTATTCTAGTTCTTTATCATCTTCTTCCAGAAATTGGCTAACTATGTTTGCTAGTGTATTCTTGCCATTTCTAGAAATTTGAAGACCCTCTAATGGAAGTTCAGTAATTTTACTAAAAACTTCAGGGGTTACCTTAATTATCATGTCGTTGATGTGCACCCTTTTTTTTTCTGAATGTGCGGAAAAATTCAGTAGCCAAATATTCAGAGCTTCCATCGAATTTGTCTAAAAATGGCATAAACCCTCCATTTTCAAAAATTTGCAACACTTCTGGAATCTCTCGAAGGATGGTAGTATTTTCTGGTTCCATTTTATATTTCATCCCATTTTTTGTTCTTGTTGTGCTGAAAATATTGCTCACCTCTAATGCTACAGCTGTTTGCGAGGTCACTAGTTTTTGGTTTTTGCAAAATTACAGGGTTTTCTCTTTGGATTTGCAATGTTTTGTTCTTCTTCGAAAATAAGTTCTTGTAATCATGTTGCATCAATGATTACTTCTTCAAAATGAAGAGTGGCATGCTTCCCTATTTCTGACTTGGACACCTATCCATCAATCATTGGACATATGTTCTTGCTGTTAAATCTCCTTAGCTCATCTGATCTGTGCACGTTTTTCCCACATGCGTGGTTATCAACAACAAACGATGGTGGCACATTATTAGTTATTTTACCTATGATTTTATACTTTCTCGAGATGAGATAAATCTCATCATGAACTAGCTGATATGTGTCAATGATCACATGGAGTCAAATTTTTTTTTGATCGTGTCTTTTATCCCTCCTTGGATGCCACATGAAAACATAACATTAAGTTCTCATTTCGAAGATTAAATTTCATTCCGAAGATAAAGGTTCACTTCAAATACAAAGCAGGACTTGTCATTCTGAAGACAATTTTCAATCCGAAGACAAGGCTGGACTTGTCATTCCGAAGACAATTTTTAATCCGAAGACAAGGCTAGACTTGTCATTTCGAAGACAGTTTTTAATCCGAAGACAAGGCTAGAATTGTCATTCTGAAGTTAATTTTTAATCTGAATACAAGGCTGGACTTGTCATTCCTAAGAAAATTTTCAATTCGAAGACAATGCTGGACTTGTCATTCTGAAGACAATTTTTAATCCGAAGACAAAGCTTTATTTCGAAGATACAATGCAGCAGTCATTCCGAAGATACATCAGAAACCAACATTTTTATTTTAAAACATGTTTTGCTTATTCCAACTCTTATGAATCACTTTTATACTAATGGTTAATTGTCATATATTATATATCAAATATTTACAATGAGAAAAGTGCAAGAAACATATACCTGGTTAAAATAAGTTAATCCAAGTTTTTGAAATATGACTACTTTTGTTGATGCTCAACTGAGGCTTACTGCAATACTTCAAAAACAAATGTAGTTGATGAATTTGTACAATAGTGACTCAAAATGTTTCAAGGTTATGCATGCCAGAAAACTGGTTTTCATGCATACCAACTCAGTAGTGCCTTAGAAAAAGGTTTTCACTACTAAGTTATCAATTTTTCTCTTTTTTTTTTTGATTGATTGATTCTGATTATGCCCATGAAGGAATTCACAACCAAAATTTATTCATATTTTTGTTTTCTGATTTTTTTGAATTTTTTATTTTTTTGTTTTCTTGAAATCCATGATTATGCTCAATTTGTGGCAATTGTGGTGGAAGATGGAATCTCTTCTACCTGTTGTGCATCCAAGCTATCAAATTGTTGCAAGAACTCCTCCTTAGTCAGAGGTGTATGGTACACTCGAATACGATGTC
Organism: Wollemia nobilis; assembly: GCA_028583015.1. NCBI lineage: Eukaryota > Viridiplantae > Streptophyta > Pinopsida > Araucariales > Araucariaceae > Wollemia > Wollemia nobilis. Next base: position 29,951,757 of record JAQPPZ010015413.1, read on the forward strand.
CATTCACTACCATATATCTTCATGAATAATTAATGGAAGAGAGACGAGCTGCTCCATTGTTAAATACTTCTTCAATATGGTACGGTCCAAGCCATTTAGTCCTTAGTTTTCCATGGAAGTCCATATAGCGAGAATAAAATAGCAAAGCCCAATATCCTTGCTGAAATTTTCTCTGTTGTAGGTGGCCATCATGCCATAGCTTCCTCTACTGAATTACTTCAATTTAGTGCAGAGCATCCAACCGAATTTCATTCAATGCATTTAGCTACATAATCCTATCCACCTATGCCTATGAAAATTCAATTCCAATTTCCAATGTTGTGCATAATGTTAGTAGCTCAAATTAAATAGGTAGGAGGGGATTTTTACCAAAAACCAGTTCATAAGGTGTAAATCCATTAGTGGATTTCCAAGTAGTATTGTAAGCCCAAACTAATTTAGGTAATTTATCTCGCTAGTTTCTCCTATGAACATCTACTATTTTCATCAAGATCCATTCCAATTCTCTGTTTGTTACCTCAACTTGGCCATTTGCTTATGGGTGGTAAGGTGATAATTTCCTATGTTTGATTTCATACAATTTTTTAAAAGCCTCAATAACTTTAGATGCAAATTGGGGTCCTTGGTCTATGGTGATAGACCGTGGAGCTCCAAATCTCTAAAAAATTTGGTTATACAAGAAATCAGCGACCTCTTCACGAGCATGTTTGAAAGCATGCACCTCTACCCACTTTGTCAGGTAATAAGTGCATACAAGAATATGCACCTTTCCTTGAGAAGGTGGATCAATAGGTCCCACAAAATCAAGCCCCCACCTCTCAAATGGTTCTAAAACCACTTGAGGCTGTAGTGGCATTTCATTTGTGTGAGTGGGTTTCCCCATTCTTTGGCATGCATCACAATGTCTGATGTACTTTTTGACATACTTGTGAAGAGATGGTCAATAATATCATGTTCCTAAAATTTTCTTAATTGTGCTTTTTATAGAATAGTGTCCAGTGGAGGGTTCATCATGACAAGCCCTGAGGATATCATATACCTCATCCTTTCGGATGCACCTACGTAACACATGGTCAGGACTACTATTGAAAAGCATACCTTGAATCCATTCAAAATAAGAACTCTCTTTGATTAATTATTTTCTTTATTTGGAAGTAAAATGTGGGGGAACTTTCCCTGTGACCAAATAGTTGGCTATATCTACAAATCAAGGTGTTTGGACAGATATAGAAAATAAATTTTCATCAGGAAAAGTGTCCTCCACTAATTCCCCTTCCTCTATGTTCTGTAACCTGGACAAAAAATTTTCTACAACATTAGATTTTCTTGGTTTATTTATTATTGTGATATCAAATTCCTATAGCAATAGTAACTAACGGATAATCCTTGCATTCACCATAGGCTTATTCATCAAATATATAATGGTTGTGTGATCTGTGTGAATGAATATTTGATAACCTGTGATGTAATGCCTGAATTTATTGATGGTATAGATTACTACAAAGAATTATTTCTTAGTTGTGGTATAATAATTTTCAGCTCCTATCAAGTTCTTGCTAATGTAGTAGATAGCATAGTGTTCACCATTGTCAATTTTTCCCAATGTTGCTCCAATTGCAGTATTGGAAGCATCAGTCTGTGTGTGGAATGGTAATGTCCAGTTAGGTCCTCTTAACACAGATGGAGTTATTAATTTTTCTTTCAGAGCTTCCAATGATTCCTGACACTTTGCAGTCCAGGAGAATTTAGAATATTTAGTCAATAGGGTAAACATGGGATGGCCTATTATGCTAAAGTTGGGAATAAACCTCGATAAAAACCAATGTGTCCTAGGAAGCTTCTGACATCAGTCTGAGTTTTAGGAGGGAGAAGGTTCTTGATAATTTCCACCTTATTTAGATCAACCTGGATCCCTTGAGGAGATATGTGATGACCAAGAACTATTCCTTTCTCCATCATCATAAAACATTTGTCTGGATTTGAAGATAACTGGTAGGCTTCACGACAAGTTAAAACTTTATCAAGGTGTTCCAATGTAAAGTCAAAAGTTTTTCCACATATTGTGAAATCATCCATGTATATTTCAACATCGTTGGTAGTCATATCAAAAAATATGGCTAATACTACTCGTTGAAATGTTGTTGGGACATTACACAAACCAAAAGGTAAGACCCTATAGGCAAATGTTCCCCATGGACAGGTAAATGTCGTTTTCTCTTAATATTCAGGTGCAACCTGAATTTGATTATATCCACTAAATCCATCAAGAAAACAAAAATATTTCTTTCTATCAAGAGTATCTAACACCTGATCTATGAATGGCAATGGAAAATGATCTTTGCATGTTACTTTGTTTAGTTCTCTATAGTCTATACATACTCTCATTTTTCCATTTTTTTATGCACTATAACCAATGGAGAGACCCATCGGCTATCAAAAATTGGGTAAATGAATCCTAATTCTATAAGTTTTTCAATTTCTTCTTTCACAATATCCCTCAAGGGAGGATTCAGTATTCTCTGAGGTTGTCTTACAATATTGACATCCTCAATATAAATTCTGTGAGTACATACATCAGGGTGAATCCTTGACATATCTTTGTAATCCCAAGCAAAAGCATGGATATGCTTCTGCAAAACTGCTATCAATTTTTCTTCCTCTTCCCTAGTAAGCTGGTTATTTATGTTTAGAAATTTGCCTAGTTGGACTTCTATTTGTTTTATATTTGGAAGGACTAAATTTACTTCTTCACAATTGTTGACTAGGGAATTAAGAGGACAATGATGATATGGGAGGACATAAGAAGTTTTTATCTCATTGATTTTTGATGGAAGCATATCATGTATGGCACAATGAGAAGGGAAGATCAAGTGATGGTTCCACCAATGTGGTAGTGAACAGATGTTTCCTGTGATGGTATAGATGGCCTTTCTTCAAAAATTTGACCTTCTTCTCTCACTAGCAATTGATTGATATTGGTTGCTTCCTCTTCTAACCCTTGTTCATGTAGAACATTCATTAGGACTGTTTCATTTTCTCAACTTTTTTTTCATGGAGGTATTCTATGTGTTCCCTTACTACCAAGGTGGCTAGTGTGGAAATAACCTCTTCTGGTTCTTCAGATGATTTAGGAAACCATAAATGACCTGTAAAATTGCTTAAAGGTCTTGTAGGAGGATATAGAGAAATCTTTTTGAGGTCAATACCATTTGAAATTATCATTTTCTAGATCTACAGTCTATAAATGTTGCTATAGTTGCAAGCCAAGGTCTTCCTAGGATAATGGGATAGGCATGTGTTGATTTTTTTGGTTGTAAAACTAAAAAATCTGTAGGGTATTCCCAAGAAGAAACTTCTATAGGGACATCTTCAATGATACCTTCAGGTTTTGCAACTAACCTATCAGCCATTTCTAAAACTATGAATGTGGGGTTGAGATGTTTGAGCTGTAATTATTCCATTGTATCCTTGGTCATGATATTTATTGTAGATCCTAGATCAACTAAGACATTTGATATTGGTACTGAGCTTATGATAATTGTGATAACTGGAATTCCTGGGTCACTATACTTTGGAGGTACTAGTTTTCCTGACAAGAGATCAACTATATTTCCTTCAACATGAACAGTTTTAGGAAATGCTTTGTTTTTTCTTCCTGCTCTTCTATTACACAAATCTCGAATAGTTATTTTAATCATAGGTATATCCTTAATGGATTGCAATAAGGATAGTGATATGGTTAATTTTTTGATTTCTTTCACTAACTTTGGTTCATAATTTTTTTTTTTAGTGTTAAGTCTCTCAGGGTATGGAATTATCCCTGATGAAGGTAACTGTTATGCCTGTGGTTCTATTTTTTCTTCTTATTTTTCTGTTGTTGGTTTGACTTTGCTTGGTTCAATAGATTCTTGAATTTCATCTTCTTTCACTTCAATTATAACAGGTTTAGGTAAAACTTTCCCTGAACGTAGTTGTATGTTGCTACAATCTAGAATTTGCATATCTGAATTTCCTTCAGAATCAGCCATATAAGCAGGAGCTGCCTACCTTATATTATTTGGATTTATTACAAGTTTAGTTGGTAATTGAGGTTGTTTCACCAATTACATTTGTTGATTTATTACACTACTTTGAACTTGAACTGATCAGGATCTTCAGATGCAACACCCCAAAAGGTTGGAAGCACTAAAGGTGATATTGTTTTCATGAGAGAGTTCTACGTGGGATTCGGAATAATAGGATATTTAGATGTTCTAGGAGGTTGGAGCACATATTTATCATCTTGATCATTATGGATACGGCCATGCTGGTCATCCCCATCTTGATTGCATCTTTCTACCATAATTTTTTGTTATTCAAAAACAGTTAAACCTATCCAAATTTATTTCTCAAGAGGTCCAAAACCTTCTGTTGATAATGAGTCTAGTAATTTTTCTTGCTCAGGAGATTCTTATGATGATGAAGCTGGTGGTTTTTGTTTTAGTTTGTTTGGTAGTTCAAACACAGGTGATTCACCCCTTAGGCATGAAGATCTTCTTAATGAAATAAGCCAGGGATCTCTTTGTATAATATTGCCTTCTTCGTCCCTAGGCCTACTCATTCATGCCTACTCCTTAATGACATAAATTATAAGTCAATAATTGTTACTTAACCAGCTGTTATATTCAGATTTTACCCTAAATTTTCACAACTCAGTCTAATTAACAACTATTGAACTATTGACACCTTCTAACAACACTCTCCCCGACAATGGTGCCAAAATTATGGGTTGTCGTTAAGCACATCATTAATTCTCAATGAATATGTCAATCTAGGGCAGTGTACAAGGCTATCTATGAAAGGAGTGAACAGGGTTATAATTTAAGGTCAATTGGGACCAACAAGTATTATTGGTGGAATAGATTGTGTGGGGGTTTTTAGGTCTCTTATACCTCTAAATTGCATAAATTGAACTTTAATATAATTGCAAGAATGAAGACTAATTTTTTATTACAGAAATGAAACCTTAGTTACAGTTGCAAGAATGAAATCTGATTAAATTGCAGAATTAAAACCCTAATTACAGTTGTAGAATTGGAAACCTAATTATAGTTGCAAAATGAAAGTCTATTTACTCTTGTAATAATGAAAACTAAAATTAATTCCTATCAATACTCTGTAATAGAAGGTTGTCAATATTTTGTGCAGGGGTTGACAAAAAAAATAATAATGCAAGAAAATTGTAGAAAACTGTAAATTGCTAGAAATAGAAATTAAAGTAAATTGGAAAGTTGTTGTAAAGCAAAAAGACTAATCAGATCTACTACTAATCACATCACAAAAGTATTTTGAATAGAAAATAAATTATTAGGACTGAAATGGATGTTAACTACTATAAAATAATGAAATTAACAAGTTTCACAGCTTATTCTACTGCAGCAAAATCAGAACAAAAAATGTATGTTAGTCCTCCTCCTAGGTGTGGAAGTGGCCAACCTCATTTTCTAGAAGAAGGTATGAGTTCCTCTATCTATAAATATTACTCACACTCAAACATAATAGAATGAATAGAAAAACTTGTACTTTATTGATTCTAAACATGATTACAAATCTGCTGCTAAAAACCTGTTACAGAACTATAACAATTTCAGTTTTCTCACTTATTCTCTATTTCTCTACTACTATTTCTATTGTCATTATTATTATTATTTTTATCTTCTTAGCTCAACATGGATGGGAGATATCTTTTATAGATGCCTAAAATATAATTACAACAAAAAATATACTCTACAAATCAATTCCTGTTATTCTGTAATATTCCCTAGGTTTATCCTAGAAGAGGATATTTTCCATAAATTGTGGCTTTGGACGGCAAGGACGACAAATTTAGATGGGAGATATTTTTCTTTAACCTCCTCAGCCTTATTTCCCTTTTTCCACCATCAAAAATTAGTCAATAGGTCAGAAAGTGCTTTTTATTCTCAATCCGGAGCTAAGTGGCTCAATCCGAAGATATTTGCTCAATCCAAAGAAACTGTATTTTCTCAATCCGAAGATATTCGGAATGACCAACTATGTATTCTTCAATTTATTTAAGCTACATTTATCAAGTGGATTAGTACTCAGGATCATATTGCAATAGCCTTCATTCCTCTTTATGTGTGAATTCCATGTCTTGCCATTCATTGGTAGTTGGCTGGAATTTACATAGGAAAACTAGTTTATGTTGCACAGTAACAATTCTTTGCACTATTTGCTAAATTCAAAGAAATTAATGCTTGAGAAACATAAAAATAAGAATAGTAAAGTGTTTCTATCAGCCTAAGCATATCCCTTATGTAACAGGTCATGGCAAAGTGACATAAAACTACACAAAAACTATAAAAATTAGCATATAATATTCCAAACACATCAATCATGCAAATAATTAATACACAACATATTAGATCAACTTAATTAGTATATAAAGTAAATCACAGAGTTTTAGGCAAGTTTTAGTTGTTCAAAACATGCTTTGATGGATGTATTTCTAGGCCTCATCAAACTATATCAATGTTTCATATGTTTTGGATATGTGTAGTGGTAAAAATTGCTTGGATTGGGTTTTGCAGGTTGGAGGAGCGCACTGTGATTACGACATGCCTAAAGATGCAATTTTGGTGCAATTTCTTGTGATATATTCCCAAAATATATTATTTTACTTACCCATGTAATTTCATAGTATTTGAGGTTTATTTGGTGTAGGTGCACTACATATGCTCCTTTCCTGCCTGTGGGGATTACATGTTTTAAATCATACACACTTGATATTTGACGTTTCTTATTTCCTTGTGTGTAGGTTCAGGTAATAAAACACATTAGGAAATAATATTAGGACATAAATATCATAAATACAATTAGTGACAACCTTTGGTCCACCCACTTTGAGTGTGGGTATGCAGAAAGACATTGGATGTGCACCAGATTCTCTTGAAGGATTTTTATACTCGGGCACCCAAAATTTTTATTAGTTTTATCAATAATTTGAGCCCTCAAGGGTACATATATGTAACCTAAATTTTATCTTCCCAATTAATAATAAATCAATTTACTTTGCTTCATTTCTTGTTACTCACTATCTTCTCCATATTACTTGCATGCTTCTAATTTGATGCTCATTATACATAGGGGATATAAACAAATTTTTATCCATATTTAGGTGCAAAATTTTTACCTACTTCAGTGGCGATCATGGTGGTACCTAGTCCATTTTGCTTTAGGTGAATTTTGAAGCTCATATTTCATCTTTTTATGTTGCAGGTTCTAGTCGCTCTGGACTGAAATGAACTCTGACCTGCTATTCGTGCCACCCTGGGATGGATGCAAATCCATCCCACCTTGGGATGAATGCAGACCTGCTATTCATCCCACCCTAGAGTGAATAGAAACTAGAGAGCTTTTTGATCAGAATTCTAGAAATGACAAGTTCCAAAAGTGATGGGGTAGGTACCTAAACCCCTTGTTTCATTTTACACTTTTAAAAGTAATTTTAGTTTGGTTTTTATCGCATCATTTGTTTACCTAGAAAGGTTAAAAGTTGATTTAATTTTCCTATAACACAAACAAAAAAAGAAGAAAAATCAAATAAAATCAAAGTAGCAATACATCTCTATGGTTTGATTGCTTGTGGCCTACCCAATGGGTAGGTTAGCATTTAGGGTTTTGCATTTATAATTTACATTTTTAGGTTCCTTTTATCCTAACTTGATGAAAGTAAAACACACCGTTTGCATCATTTAGTGAATGATCATCGAATGCTTTATTGTTTTCTTTCTTTGGATTAAAAATAACCACACACACCATGATTCACTTAAACACTAGTGAGGTGGATTTCATCACCATCCACTAGTAGAGTTCAACGAGGTGGCTTTCATCTCCACCCATTGTCTCAAATCCTATGAACTTTGTTCTTTGCCAAAGCCTATTCCAAGATCCATCATAGCCCATGGGTTATAGCACTTATCTCTCTTTGAAGATATATATCATAGAATGTGGGTGAACTGGGTGAGGAACTGGTAGGACCTGTGCTCCCTAGCCGTGTGTGGACTTCATCACCACACATTATAGGTAGGATAATGTGACCTAGAGTTCATCTCCATGTTGTCAAGATACGAGTATACAGGTGAAATCCAATTAAATACAAGATTATCATCCAACAAGATTTCAAACACATGACATAAGGTCATCCTTTACAAACAACACATCTAAAATACACAAAACATTTTAGGGATTTACATATAAAACTTAAAAGAGATAATCATCTGTATTATTGAATGTTTCCTTTATATTTGTGTTTTTTCATTAAGAATTTGTAAAGGAGATAATCATCTAGGGTTTTGTAGAGAGTTACAATGGTGTGCACCAGCAACCAAGCCTAATCATGGGCAAAAACTACGAAGAGTGGACTAGGAGATATGAGTCATCTCTGCTTTAGCCCCAATGACCTGGTCATACCTCCCTGGCGAGCCTCTACTCACCCCAATCCCCAAACAATGGGATGAGAACCACACTTACAAGGGAGCCCTATGCGGGACACCCCTATGGGTGATGGATATTACTTAGGAGAGTGTTCCTAGTATTTAGACACATCACATGTCTTCTTTGATGAAAGGCAATAGTGCATTGAGGTGCTAGTAGATAGAGCAGTGCCACACATATGTGTACTTTTTAGGTCCAACACACCTATTCATAGGCCAGAGCATGACTTCACACACCAAGGCAGAGCAAGTTGATCTAACCTCATCTCTAAATCATCCTGATAGGGTCCAACAACTTAGGCAACCTGACGGGTATGATACTCATCACTCAGGGTGAGCTAACTCCACCCTTCCCTTCCTCATTTATGAAGGAAGGCATGAGTAAATCCCTAATTATTCTCCAGAGTAGTATTTTGTGCATGCTCGATGTGCCTCTACACTTGTTGAGTACAATGAGAATATGCTTAGGCTTGAACCTCAATCAATGTGATGGCCCTCGATCAAAGAAAGTGCATGATGGATACCACATATTATCTTGAATGAGGTTGGTCTCAGGGTGAGACTCCTAGGCCTCCTAGGCCCCACACTATAGAAAAAAATAATAAAGTAGTTGTAAGATATGTGGAATGCCAAGATCAGTTTAAGCAACTTCGACAAGACAAAGAGAAATTAGACTGCTTGCATTAGCTTAAGAAATAAAGAATAAAACGGTAGACCAATGAGATATTCCAAAAAACCTTACGAGAGAGGGTTCCTACCCCTAAGACACATAGGTAAGAAGTCCATCCGAGGAAACCCACACTCATTCAAGATAGGTATCCTAGGCCTTATCCAATGTTGCCTCCATGACCTCCTAGGCCATATCGGGACTTGCCTCCCAGGCCAAATATAGGATGCCCATAGCTATCAAATATCCCTCTTTATATACTAGCTTGAGAGATTCCCTATGGGGCTTACACTGAGCATGATCTAGAGGTAGAGTATTTGAAATTACCTTACCAAGGCAAGGGGGGTGACATGCCACCACCCCACAATAGGTTTGAGGATCCTCAACCTCCACTGCAGGATAGGAGCAAGGATGAGGATATTAAATTCTCAGATGCATATTGGGCATTACTAGAGCTCCTAGAGTCAATAGATAACAAGACCTATGGATATGGATCTCAAAAGCCCACTTTACACTAGTTACATAGTCAGCCCCTTCATCCTTCGGTTCTTGCCCCTCCCTATCTAGAGCAATTTAAGCTACCTCAGTTGGCTACCTTTAAGGGAGAGGAAGATGTGCAGGAACATGTCACCAAATTCCTAAGTCAATGCTTTGGCATTCAGGATAATGATGCTTTACTTTTATGGATATTTGTGACTACCCTCTCTAGCCCTACCATGGAGTGGTTTACCCAAATCTCGAAGTATAACATCCACAATTTGGATCAACTTGTAGATGCATTACTATAATGCCTTGCCTTCAACACCAAGAGGAAGGTGATGATAGCTGATCTCACTAGGTTAAAATAGTATGGCGATGAGTCAATAGAAAATTATGGAAATAGGTGGTGATCCTTGATCACCAAGATGTCTTATCTACTCCCCATGTCAGAGTTTACTTAGATGTTTGCCAAGAGCTACCTAAATTCGACCTCTTTTTTGTTGCAGCTGTAATAGTTTCCAACTCTTGAAGATACCCTAGCATAGGCTAGGACCATTGAAGATATCAAGATTCAAGAGGGAGAGATTAAAAATTTTGATAAGAAGAAATGGAACAAGAATGCTAAGAATACCCCAGTGCAGCCTAAGCCAGCAGTAGTGAATCAAGTTGTCATTAGTGTGCCAGGGCCAGTGCAAGCAGCACCACCTCAAAAGACTTATTATCAGGACACACCTGGGAACTATACCAAGGACAACTAGAATAGTCAAGGGAAAAATCAATAGTGTCACCCCAAGCGATAGTTTATACCCATTATAGAGTCTATGGACTCATTGTTTGAGCACCTCTTAGCAGCTAATTCGATCAATCTACATGAGAGTTGACCTGTCCACCCAAATGCACCTAAGCCCAAAGGATATAGAGAAGACCTATATTACATGTTTCATAGGAAAAATGGGTATGACGTATAAATATGCTATAAGTTCAATAATTTTGTGCAAGACATTATCGATAGAAATGTCGTTCAGGTAGATAACCCTATCGTACCAATGAACCAACAAATTGAGGTCTTTAAGGACCCCTTGCCTACCCATGCAAAGCAGGCCAAGCTGGTGCCCGAAGTGAATGAGGTGCACCATGCCCCTCCTAATCAAGGGTATATCAACATGATCAGCATTATAACAAGGAATAGGCAGTCCCCAAGTCCAGTCGCACCACCTGTGGCTCAAGGTGATGTTCCTTTGATGTCGTAGCCTTTATCAGCTCTTGTGCCGAGCCTCCCACCTCGACCTATGATCACAATTAAGAGCAAGCTAGCTCAGAGTTTAAGAATAAAATTTGATCGACTCTCCATATATGAGCTTATTCAATAATTGCCACCTCATGGAGAAGCCTTGATGGATATCCTTAAGGCAATAGAGCTTCAGCCCCAGGAGTCCAACTCCAAAAATTTTGTGGGGAATGTACAAAAATGAATGGAACTGGTGATTACCTTTAGAGAATATGAACTTAAGTCAGTTCCAATTGATATGGTGGATCCTACCTTGCATATCATTGCATGTGTAAATGATATGCCATACAAGAGAGTGTTGATAGACACTGGGTCTTCTAGAAAAATCATCACTACAACAACTCTCAAACATTTGAAGCTCTCAACATCCCATATTCTTGTGTCTACCTACACCTTTCAAGCATTTAACGATGCCATATGCTCAATAGTTGGCACAATAGTCCTACCTATCCAAGTAGGACAAAAGACCATACCAATGTTGTGCCACATATTGGAAGATGATATGGCATACAATATCTTGTTTGGAAAACCTTGGATCAGGCACATGAAGTGTATCCCTTCCATCACTCACCAGTGCCTCAAGTACACTCATGAAGGGCAATTCCATGTCATCCTTATAGACCTAGAGCCTTTCAAGTATTGTAATAATGTGCAATAGCTACCTGAGTCAACCTTGCCATCAACCCATCTATATTTTCAACTGAATAAATCTGGCCAAGGTTTGACTCTATCACTATCACCTTCATTCAATACATCATCATATCATGGCACACCATCCTCATATTCAAAACTTCTAGATGTGCCTTCATCATAGGTGAATCCTCCACTGAGGGACATAGGGAAGAGGACTATTGATGAGAGCCCTTAGATCATATCCACCATCTCCACCAGTGATACCCCTAGCCCAATAGATGAGGATCTACCTCACGAGGTAAATGATGAATCAGTCTACCTATCACTCTCATCCATTTTTTATCTGCAACCTCAGGTCATAGTACACCTAGCTTCTATCAGATTAGGAGAGCACATGGTTAGGAATGTCATAACTACCCCTGCTATAGAGTCAGTGCAATACATGGGTCTACCTTGTATTCCCATAGGCACTATAGTACCTCTCGGTATTCCAATTAATGAAAAAAATTTCATCTATGGGGGCCTTGAATATGGTATCAACCCTTACCAACAATAGGAGGAGCATGAAGAGCCCTTTTTCGAGGACAACAACTACATGTCAAACCATAAATTTCCCATGAAGTACCTTCACCTTCGTAATTGGCATGGTTTCGAGTTAGTATTGTGTGAGTAAGGCACCAAATTTCTATATTAGTCATAGTATCAAATATCTTATGATAAATATGGTTTGGGATAAAGCAAGCCTATGCCCCTAGATGTCCTCACAGATAGCTTAGAGTGCATGACTCTAGACTTTAGGGAAGAGCTTGCTCGAGATACTTTTACCAACCCCAATCATGTTTACTCACTAGGGGACTACTTACCCATGCTCTTGGGAGATGAAAACCCACCTCATAATGTCATTCAATCTTACAAGAGAAGTGAAGGTTCACACACTCTTCCCCATGATAGTGAGGAAGAGGTTCTAGGGTCCCCTTATGAGTGGGCATCTGATGATGAGTCAGATTATGGAGTTTTCCCTATTCACCCCTATAGTTGATATGGAGAAGGCCCATGAGTTATCCCTCTGTATGATGAGGATGAGTTCTATTTTCACATGTTCCCATTACATGATCCCATATGATGAAAAATTTTACCTCTTGAAGAGAAAGCTCACCTGTAGCCACATCGATCACCTCCGGTCATCCAGGCTCTATCGCAACCACCTCTAGAAGTCATGTGACATCTTTATGTCCATGGATGTCACCCACCACATAGAGGAAATCATCCATCCATAAATATGATTTACATAGATCTGTTTGAGCCCTTGTGAGATCCAAATAACCCGTTGAATCCATTGCACATCAAATTGGGGGTAATTGAATTTGATCAGGGAGATTCATCCCATTGCCTTTCAAGTACTGGCCTTGCGATGAGATGCTGCAACTATTTAATTTATTTCCAAGCCCTACTCATGATGTATTCCATGCTGAGGAGGAACTTGAGGTTCCACTTGCTAATCTAAACCCAACTGATGACATCCACCTGATTCCTACACCTCACTAGTTCAATGAGGGATCACATATGTCAATAGATCCTATGATTGACAAAGATATCAACTTAGATACCAAGAATCTATAGTGTATCAAGCTAGGGGAAAGCCTATCCCTCAAATAGAAAGTCGATTACATAGCCCTTCTCATAGAGAAGAAGGAAGCCTTTGCATGGTCCTATAAAGATATTTCGGAACTGTATCCAAATCTAGTCACCCACAATCTGATGCTTGACCCTAAGACCAAGATGGTTAAGCAAAATTTAAGAAATATGCATCCCATAGTATCCCTAATAGTCAAATATGAGCTACATAAGTTGTTGGATCCTATGTTTTTCATTTTGGTAGATTATCCACTATGGTTGTCCAACATGGTTCCCATCAAGAAGTCTAACAGGAGGATTCACATTAGCACTGATTTTTGAGACTTAAAAAAAGTGAGTCCTAAGGATGACTTTCTCTTATCGAGCATCAACGTCCTGGTATATGCCATAGTAGGCCATGAAATATTATCCATCATGGATGGTTTCTCTGGGTACAATCAGATTCGTATTAACCTAGAAGACTATCTTAAAACAACATTCACAACATTGTGGGGAACATTTTCTTATAAGGTCATGCCTTTTGGTATTAAAAACATCAGTGCTACATATCGGTGTGCCATGATGTACATCTTCCATGACTACATGCATAAGATTTTGGAAGATTAAATGGATGACTTACTGGCTAAATATTTATTATGCCATGAGCATCTCGATGTCTTATGCAAAGTCCTCAATCACATTATTGAGCATAACGTGAAACTAAACCCCAAGAAGTGTGTCTTTGATATCACATATGGAAAACTCTTGGGATTCATAGTTTCTAAATGAGGCATCGAAGTGGACCCCAACAAGGTCAGGATAATCCTCGATATGCCTCCTGTAGTGACCCCGGGATGCATGCATCGTCCCATTTTTAACCCTACTTGCAATGTTATTAAAAACCTAATATGAAATGGAAGACAAGAAGAAAAAGCATAACATAAAATAACAAATATGGATCTCTTTATTGATATTGAAACTTGGTTACATGTTGGTCCCTCTTAAGGATACCCATTTCGATACAATAAGTTACAAATAGGTAAAGAGTGCCCCTTTTGCGAAGAGGTGGTGCACTTATAAAATATTCCCGGTTCTGCACATGGAAATGTATAAGGGCTTATAGATGCCTCCTTCTCTATGTCTATTTCCTAGAGGGATGTCTTTTGCTCTTGTATGTTGCAGACTTCGTTCGATGAACCTGTGGCCTTGCAAGCAATGAAACAACAACACACGCTTAGGTGTCTAGGATTGCCTCCCTAGATGAGGTTGTTAGTAATAAAAGAATGTAATGGAAATATGATGAAACTATGCCATGAAATCATGTAAATCTATGCTAATGATATGAAAACATGAAGAAATAGAATAAAAGAAGCTATGTCTAAAACCTAAGCTAATCCTGCGGGCCACTTTCCAAGACAACGAACGCTAAGGTAAACCTTGCTCTCTTTGCCCCAAAGCTATGGATCAAAGCCTGTATCTGATGTTGAAATAATAGGTGTTATTCTCTTCAATTCATCAGAGCTTCGCCATACACGTGATATCAAATATAACTTTCTCTCTGATATGATCTCCTATGCTCTCTTGTGATCTCTCTCCCTTGGTGCTCTTAGGCTTGCACCTTTTATAGTGTGAAATCGTAGGTCTATGTCCAAGCCCTAGGAATGAATCTCTCATGCTAAGTGCAAGTTAGCATGAGAAGATTTTTCCCTTTGTCTATTTTTAAGGCTAGTTAACTAAAATCTAACTGCCCACTTGAGTCTTCTATGCGAACTGGTCATTAGCATGAGAAGCTTTTGTCCTTTGTTTATGCTTGGAGGTCAGTTAACTAAAGTTTAATTGTCCACTTGAGTCTTCTATGTGAACTGGTTGTTAGCATGAGAAGCTTTTGTTCCTTTGTTTATGCTTGGAGGTCAGTTAACTAAATTTTAAATGTAAACTTAAGCCTTCTATGTGAACTGGTCATGAAAAGGAATGCAAAGTTACTCCCACTCACCTTTATTGTATGTAGACTGCCACTTCCACCTATGATTAGGTCTGTTTATCAGCAAACTACTTCTTATGTCTTAGTTTTTGTCATCTACAGTGGCTAAGATCTGGTCAATGTCATATGTAGCAGCTAAGGCCTGGCCACTCTAGGCTTGAGCGGCTAGGATTTGGCCGCTCTTGGCTTGGGCGGTTAGGCTTGGATGGCTTTAAAAGACCCAAATGAGTGGTGAGAACCACTATTGATGCTTGGAAAGTCCAATATTATGTCTTATGATCTTATGAGTGTGTCTATGTGAGCATATCCCCTAAGCATGACATAATTTAAGTGTCTACAGATGCCTCTTTTTTTGACGCGTTGTGTAGAAAACACAACACTGAGCAAAAACATAGACTGATCTATTTGTAGGGTGTATGGTGATCAATGATCTGATCAACGTCAGATGGCCCAATCATGCATGATGGTGTGCATCCATTGAATGATTTCCTCAATGTTCAAAGGACTTAGGTCAATGGATTTTGTATGTTAAATTGCACTCATTCCTCAAACTCAATCGAGTAGCTTTAGCTGCTACAACAAATTCGACCGATAGGAGAGATACAATTGAAGATGTCATGTCTGCTTATGTTCCCAATAAATAAGAGAAAATTGTGATTGTTGTATGCAATGATTCGTAGGATGAATACAATTTTGCTATGATCGAGTGATATTTTGTTGATTTTGATTATGATTATGTTGAAGTTTTGAACTACTTCCTCACACAATGAATGAAGCAACAAGTCGCTTGACCAATATGACTAATTTGGTTCCTTTCTAGC
Source organism: Wollemia nobilis (assembly GCA_028583015.1). Taxonomy (NCBI): domain Eukaryota; kingdom Viridiplantae; phylum Streptophyta; class Pinopsida; order Araucariales; family Araucariaceae; genus Wollemia; species Wollemia nobilis. Next base: position 29,967,736 of record JAQPPZ010015413.1, read on the forward strand.
ATTTGTTGCTTGTTAATGGGCAATCCCACATCCAAGTGTGATTCCAATTATTTATGATAATCATCCATCCTTATCCCAAGGATGGGTCTAGTTATCAATAACTTTCTTAGGGAGTTAGGATGAGTGATTCTATTTATGTTTATATTGTATCACTTTGACTTAATTTTTTTGTTATCATAGGGGAATTAGGATGATCCTTTCGTACCCGTGGAGTAGTATAACCATCTTGGTCTTCTTTAGGATTTGAGAGTGGTACATCATAATTCTAAAATGAGTTGTTTTTGCCCTAAGTGACCTTATGGTTATCTACTCGTCTCATCGAAATACATGGAGTGCAACTCACTGCAATCGTCGAGTGGATAGAATAGGTGACTGAATATGAGGTCTACCTGAGATTGTGCTTTTATGTGATTTATTTATTATTTTAAACATTTTGATGATCTTAAACCATCAAAGTGTATTTATTTATTGTTTCTGTGGGATCGCTTAAGGATAAAATACCTTATTTTGATCTGTGGATCTAGCCGCTGTCAGGTCCAGCGGCCTCTAAGTTTTTTCTTGTGGTCGTTGTCACCTTAAGCGACCGAGAAGTTTTGGCTAATGACATCAGTAGCAGCAAAGGAATAATTAAGAAAATATAAAATTTGCATTTCTAGGGTTTGACCTTTGTCTTTCACTATTTGAAGATTCACTTTGGGAGCTCTGGTGTGATGATGATGGTTGCGACTTTGGATTTTTTATTGCAATGAGGACATGGCTACGCAGGGTGAGACATCAGCTGCTGGAGGAGCCAGAGCTTCTTGGGTATTTCTCTTTTTCTAAATCCTAGCTCTCTTTTTTCTTGTCTATGTAAAACTGAACCTCACTAAGTAATGGGTGAAATGAACCTCACTAAACCTATTGGCAATGAACAAACTCCATAGTAAGGCTTAGCATACCCTTTTGCTATGGTGGGTTAGTCCCTAATTTTTTTTTTTTTTTGCTAGTGGCTTTAGCCTAGGGTTTTTGAATTTTCCTGTTGTTCCCCTACTGCTACCATGTTGAGCATTCTAAAAATTAGCTTAGTTTATGATGCTTGGGTGGGAATATTTGCTTTCTATTTTATTTGTTTTCCCTTCCTCTTTTGATCTGTTTAAGTTATTTTGTGATTTTGTAATTTTTTTTTGATTTTACAGCCCAGGGTTCATGGGTTTATCGTGTTGCCCTTTGGTCACTATCGCTCATAGTGGTCGGTTCTGAGTCGATGTCACTCAAAGCGGCTAAGCTTGAACCCCAATGGTAAAAAATTTGACCATTGGGTCTTAGTCATTGCTGCCTCCAATGGCCAGGTTTCGGCCATTGTAGTCAACAACGGCTAAACCCTTAGCTATGTTTTCTTGCATTTTTGTTGGATTTTTATGACATTTTTTATTTTTTTGGAATTTTGGAATTTTTGATTTGTTTGATTAGGTGCAATATTATATTTTTTTCTTAGACTTAGAATAGTCCATACTCTTTTGCACCCTTTTCATGTTTATTGTGAATTATGCCTTAGATGCACTGTAGTTATGTTTTGTCTTTCTTCTGCTTTTCTTAGATCCTTACTGCTCGAGATCAAGACCTAAAGCTCCTACTTGACTTGCTTCCTAGCTTTGATGATACAGACTAGGCATGGTTCAAGGCCCACAGTTTGTAATATGTCATCAGGTTGCCTTACATCATGGCAGATTGGGCTTACATTATGTTTCTATCCCATAATTGGGACCCGTGGACTAATACCTTCCACATTCCAACTGATTAGATGACCATTACGCCAAAGGATGTATACAAGATCTTTCAAATTTTATTTGATGGGGTGGGAATTGTCTCTTTAGCCACTAATGATCAGGTGGTTGTCTTCACTCGGGTGTTTAGAGGGCACTCTGTGGATGATCTCACAGACACTAAGTCTAGAGGAGTGTCCATCAGCCACTAGCATGAGGAGGGCATCTTTATGGTGAGGCATATCATATTCTTGATGGTGATCAACAATGTACTTACCCCAAACTGCTCGAGTTTGAGGTTCCTGTGGAACCTTATGGTGATGGTGCAAGATTTATTGGATAGCAAGGAGCCTATCATATATGCATGGGATAGATAACTATTGGCTCAGTGCTATGATGATTTGTACCACATCTATCGACGAGGACATGTCAGCATTACCTACAACTTGCTCCTACAGGTTTAGGGATGGGAGCATATTAAGGTAGATCACCCTAAGGGGCTCCTAGTTGAGATCATGATAATCGATGCTCAGACATAGTGCTATGCTGCTAGATGGACTCGAGAGCATGAGGAGCATAAGAGCCACACTTTTGTAGGGGAACTATACCACTACACTGATGCTTTCACTAGACTTTTGGTCGGGGATGTCGTGTGGTAGTCTTATTATGAGTGTCCTACTTGGGATTATCCAACTAGTTTTATTGCCATCCGAGAGCATTTATTCTACTCATGGGTTATTCATCAGTACGAGTTGTAGCAGGATGTACCCTTGGTACCATTCTTGTACAGGCACTTAGTACCGGTACTTGATTGATGCTTTACTTGGTCCTTGATCCATTTTTGAGGTCGACTAATCTATATGACTGTAGCCCACAGGTATTTTTGTACATCTATTGGACTTGACACACATACTTTTATGATAGATTTGCATTATTACTTATTATGTGTATCATTTATTGCTTATGTTTTTGTTGTTATTTTGTGTTATGATATGATGTGATGATGGTATTATGACAATTTTATGAATATGTTAGATGATAGATGATATTGAAGATACTTAGATGGATGTGTAGATGCTTATATGATTTGATGATATGATGTGATATATTTTGATGATGAATGACGAATTCATGATTGTATGCAAATGGATATTGCCTATATGTTTTATGATGTGGTTTATGGATGATTAATGAATTGTTTTTGTGAATGCAATGTTATTGCTAAATGCATGTTTTAACTTTGTTTTAATTATATGCATCTAACTTATGTGGTGGAATGGTATTAATGAACCTGTATGCTCTATTCAATTAAAACATACGGAATGCATATGAAATTGACAATCTTAATGGGTGATGCCACAAAAAGTAAAAAAAAAAATCATGAATTTAAATAATCACTCTTATCATAAGAATTTGTTAAGTACTCATATATGAGATGTAATGGTGTATAATGTATTTTATTAATAAGTTTATGTAAATTAAAAGATATAAAGTATTCAGTGGCCGTCTATATACTATTTCTAATATATATGTTGTATCTTTCCTACTATGTTGATACCCCCTAATTTATATAATCTTATAAAGAAATTGATGGTGTGAATGATGTTATGATTTGTTTCTATGTAAGAGTTTTGGGGCTTTTCGGAGATTCAAACACTCTAGTTACCCTATCAACAATTGTCGACTGACCACTTAGACTTTTTGAAAAGTAAGGCTTTTACCATGGACCTGGTTTTTCATGATCTCTATGTGTGCATGTGATTGTATATTTTGAGGTAGAACTCAAGAATTTCCTCCGATGTCAGGCGGGATTCTTTCAGCCCATTGCTAAGATCAAGGATTCTCAAGTGTTCATCTCATCCTTATGTTGGACTTAGTTGGACTATACCACTAGGAAATATTGGGTTACCTAAGCTAGCTCATCCACATTCAAACATTGGTCTACACAAATGCATGAAGCAATTGTGGTAGACATCGTCATGCATAAGGATTTCTCCTTCTAGTTTTGTACAATGCTGAGAATTCCAAGGATTCAAGCTTTATTCCCTTCTTTTTGGCTTCTTTTTGGCTTTGGATGTTTGCTCATATGTAGTGATGAAAATCAATTTTTATTTTGATTGATTTTTTATTTGAGCTATGATTTTGTAGTGATGATAATCACTATTTATTTTCCTCATATGTAGTGATGAAAATCACTGTTTATTTTTTATTGATTTTCTTGAGCTATGATTTTTTTGCATTTATGATTTGTGTATCAGATTATTGCTTTGAAATCTGGACTGTATGCTTTGTCTTTTGAATATGTAATTTACTTTGGTATTTTGCTTATTTTGATTTGGTTAGGGTAAACCTTGTCCTTTTACCAATTCTCGGCACCTTTAAACTGGTTGCACAGGGGGATAAGCAAGAAAAATCCTTTTTGCTTAAGGTAACCTAGACCACTTTTGTAGCTTTCATATTTTCCTTGTACCAGCTAGGATTTTAGTGTTTCAATTAGTGACGGGATCTTAAATATCCAAGGCATTATCATAGCTAGACCTTACATTCTACTAATCAAAGTTGTTTTCCTCAAAATTTGATAAGATCACTAGGTGTGGTTGAATAACCGAAAAACCTTAGTATATTATGTATAGCAACAAATAATTGTTGTATTGAAAAACACAATTACACACGTGTGTTGATGGAGGTATGGATTTGAATGATTTGTGTGACAAACTGTGGTATCACTTTTAAGGCTCTCATGACATATACAATTGTTAGTGGATATGAAAATGCAATGCAATGATGTGGATGCAAAATGTGAGATGCAATTGTTTTTATATTTTTGATTTTATGTTATTTTTGTATTTTTGATTAATTTGACCAAAGGGCTTATTATACCTTTGGGGATTTTGGTATTGATTCTGACCAAGCGGTTTGAATTACCCTTGGAGCATTTTGAATTGATTGGATTTGACCAAGCGGTTTGAATTACCCTTGGAGCCTTTTTGAATTGATTTTGACCAAGCGGCTTGAATTACCCTTGGAGACTTTTGAATTGATGTTTGACCAAGCGGTATGAATTACCCTTGGAGCATTTTGAATTGATGTTTGACCAACTATACGAATTAACCTTGGAGCCTTTGATTGTACTTTTGAAATTTTATGTTTTTATGCTTTGTTTTGTTTTTGACATATTTGAATGTTTTTGTTTTTTAATGACATATTTGAATGTTTTTGTTTTCTTATGTGTAAAATGCCTTTAAGTGAATGATATTAAGAGGCTCAAGCTCCTCAAAACCATCTAATGATATTAGGCAATATGCTCTAGGTTGAACTCTTTGTGAAATCATGTATGGGCCTATCCAGTTTACCGTAAACTTATCTCGTAGATGTAGTGGCAGATTCAAATTCTACTGGTTTTCTTTGAGCACTAGATCTCTAACCTTGAATTACCTTAAATGGAATTTACTATTGTAAGCTCGTGCAATGCGATCTAGGTAAACTCTAATATTCTCTAAAGCATTTACTCAACATTCATCAAGAAGCATCAACTGATCAAGGTGGCCTTGACGCGTAGCCTCATCATCTATGAAGTCCTTTAATGCTATGCGTAGAGTCAAAATTTCTAACTCTAGTGGCATGATGGCCTCAGTGCCATATACCATTGAAAAAGGTGTTGCCCCAGTGGGCATTCATATACTAGTCCTGTATGCCCATAGTGCAAGAGGCAACTGCATGTGCCAATCCTTGTGATTGTCTTGCACCGTCTTTCTAAAAATGGAGACTATTTTTTTTTTTGAGGCTTATGCTTGCCAGTTTTCTTGTGGATGATAAGGTGTTGAAAAATTGTGCTAAATATGGTATTTTTAATTAAATCATGTACTTTTTTGTTTTTAAAATATGGCCCATTATCTGATATTATCTTTGAAGGGAACCCAAAATGACATGATATTGTGGAGTATAAAATCCGCAATACTTGGTCCAGTAGTTGATGTTAAGGGATCACTTATACAAATTTAGTGAAGTATTTAGTGGCCGTTATGATGAATGTGTGTCAGACTAAGGACAGGGGTGAGATCTTCCCAATTAAGTCTAGTCCCCACTACAAAAATGGCCATGCTGCCTGGATGGGCTGCAAAGCTTGCGATGGTAAGTGTGTTAGATTCGCATGATGCTGGAACTTACTATATTTCTTGACATACTCCCAGTAGTTATTTTCCATGGTGGTCCAATAGTAAACCATTCTCAAGATGCACTTAACGATGGCCATGCCATTGAAATGGCCTCCAAATGTTCCGTTGTGAGCTTGCAAAATTGCCCAGGATGCTTCCTAGGGCTCAATACAACAGAGTAATATTCCATAATATCCTCATATGTAGAGGATTTATCCTATAAAGATGCATCTTGGTGCTCTCTATTTGAATGTTCATCTTTTAGTATGTAACAAACCTTGAGGTACTATTCCAAGATTTAGGAAGTCCCGTAGTTGGGAAATCCAATCCTGATGAGCCACAAATTCTATAGAAAGGATAACTTGCTCTTCCTATATTCCACGCTAGTGAACACGGATTGAGGAACAACTCTATGGTGTATGGTTGCACCACACTCCATAGGTCCTTGGGAGATCAAAGATCCCCAAGGTGTTGTTTGCAAGAAATCTCTGGCTACGAAGGACCAATCCTGATTTGGCTTGATGTTGATCATGTTGACTGATTCTTGATTGTCAAAAGCTTCATGATATATTTTTGAGTGCGAAAGCACTTTCACATGGATCGTTGTAAAATCAGTAGATGGATTTTGAGGGATTAAGGATCCCAAAGAGGCCATAGTTTCTACAAATCTATTCGATGTATGAGGGATTTCCTTGATGTCATACCATTCCAGTCGGGCTAAGTAGGTGTCAACAAGTTCCTTGTAAGTTTTTCAGGAGTGGGCACCTACATTGGAATAGTCCTTTGACCTGGTTTACTATGAGCAAGGATTCACCAAAGATATTTAATATTTTAATGCCCATTGCTATGGTTTTTTGGATTCCCATAATCAATGCTTCATATTTCGTATTGTTGTTTGTGTATGGGAAGCCTAGTTTGAATGATAAGGGCAATGGGACACCCTATGGTGTGATAAAGAAAATACCTACTCCACCTCCTTGTTCACACTTTGAACTGTCGAAGAACAATGACATGTATTTTTATTTCTTAGGTTCTTCGAGTTCTGGTGGATCTAATAATGCAAAGACCGCATCATTAGGCAATTCTATAGTGAGAGGCTTGTTGTTCTGAAGAGGCACCTCTACTAATTGATCTGCTATGACTTGTCCCTTTATGGACTTTTGAATTACGAACTCTAGATCAAATTCTATCAATAACATGATCCACTTTGTGGTACATGTATTGTGATATGTCTTGCTCATCATGTATTGCAAAGGGTTTTGTTTTGATATGACATAGGTCATATAGCTCAACATGTAGTGTCACAAATTTTGAGTTGCACAGACCACTACTAAACACAATTTATTGATATATGCATATCCTAGCTCATAACTCACCAAGGTACAACTAATGTAATGTATGGCTTGCTCTTTGTCTTGTGCATTCTTTTGTGCTAACATGGTGTCCAATGCAAAATCAGTAGCCGATATATATAGTAAAAATGATATGTCTGGCCTTGGTGGAGCCAATATTGGTGGTGTTGCCAGATAAGTCTTGATCTCTGCAAAGGATTGATGGCATTATTTTTCCCAATGAAATGGGACTTCCTTGCATAGCAACCAATTCATAGGTCAGCATTTGTCTGATAATTGCATGATGAATCTTTTGATGGATGCTATCTTGTATTGTAGGCTTCGCAACTCCCTAATTTTGGTAGGGGCGGCCATTTCTAGTATAGCCTTTACCTTTGTAGGATCTACTTCGATGCCTCTCTTGGATACGATGAATTCCAAAAGCTTACCAGAATTTACACCAAATACGCACTCCTTAGGATTCAATCGAACATTGTGTTCTATGAGGCGATCAAAGATTTGTCTAAGGACATTGGCATGCTCTTGCCGTAATAGGAACTTGACCCATTGATATGTGTCACAAGCATTTTTGAGATAGAATGGCATCACTTTGTAACATAATGTTCCCCACAAAGAAATGAAAGTAGTTTTATGTTGATCTTCAGGCTTAATCCATATTTGGTTGTATCTAAAAAAACCATCCATTAGGGAGAGCATTTCATGACCTATGATTACATCTACAAGAGCATATATGTTTGGAAATGGGAATGAATCCTTTGGTGTTGACCTATTTAAATATTTTAAAGTCATGCAGATACATAATCTCTCGTCAGGTTTCCCCATGGGTACCATGTTTGACACCCACACAGGGTAGTCAATAGGAACTATGAATATTGCATCCAACAGTTTTTGCAATTTTTTCTTCACCATCAAAGTGACGGTTGGATGCATTTTCCTCGACTTTTGCTTGACTGGCTTCTTTGTGGGTTCCAATGAAAGGTTGTGAACGAATAACTTTGGATCTATCCCTGGCATGTCATTTTAAATCCAAGAAAACATATTTGACCTCTCTTTGAGGAGAGGAATTAGGATGGCTTGTTCCTCTAAAGATAGACTTTCTTCGAACTTGACTTTCCTTGGTTGGGTACGATAATCGCTGATGTCCACCTCGAAAGTTGCTTCTATAGCCATATGCGACCCATCCTCTAGCTGATGAGGCATGGGTATCAAATGAATGTCATCAATGATATTCATAGGACCTACTGATTTAGGTTCCAAACCAACATGGAATACGTCATATGTTCAACCTAATGCAAAATGGAATGGCTATAACATCTCTTCATTGGAGAAGAGGTCTTCCAGCTCTATGGGTGAATTAGCACGATCCCAATCAATAGCCTCTATATCAAGATGCAATGACTTGGTAGGATCTGCTGGATTATGAAGTGGAGTGGTCAAATCAATGGAGATCATGTTGATGGATGGAATGAAGTCTCCAGGACCACATGGGTGTAATATTGTCTCAAGGGTTTCCCTTCCATACTCGCAATGAGGTTTTGGAGGAATGGGAATTTCTAGATCTAGCCCATGAGAAGGGCGAACAATAAGATCATTGGGCTCTAATCGCTCTGTGAATGTAGGCAGAGGGGGATTGATAATCTGATGAATGGTATCTAGGTCAACAGGTCTCCCAAAAAATCATATATGAGGGTCTATGGCATGGAGTGTTGCCTCTCTCTCTACTAGCTCGTTGACTTACCGAAAGTGGTGAGGTAAAAGATAAGCCATATCGATCTCATCCTCAAAGTCATCATCACTTATCCAAAAACTATTAGCATTAGAATGCGGACCTAAGATAAGGGGCTCATGTCTTGGCCCCAAGTAGGCCATCTCTATTTCATATTCATATTATTTGTCACTTATGAAGAATCCATTTGCATTTGTATCTTGCCCCAAAGTCAAGGTTTGATGGCGTAGGCCTAAGTAGGCTCTTTCTATTGAGTCTTCTGATTCATAGTCACTTTCATCTGATGTATACCCACTCTCATCGTGGATGGACCATGTGAATCTTTGTAAATAGTGAGGCCCCTAGTAGGCTAAACCAAGTTGTGCCTCATCATCACTTGCTTCATATCCATTCTCCTCATCCCATGAGTTGTACCCTGTTGGGGTGGAATGAATTGATATGTTTGGATGATAAGTTTCTGGAGTCGATATGTTTATCGTGGCCACTTATTTGTTGCTCAATTTTCCTATTATTAGGGGATTATAGGAAATGAAATCAATGTCTTCTCCTAACCCTAAGCTTAATCTTTCAAATTCCACTGCAAGAGAGTCATCTCGACCTCCGCTATAATAGCCTAAGAGAAATCTATTGGAGGGAAGCTAATATTGTGGCTCATATGGTCGTCTGCACCCCTACTCATATATGCCAAGGCCATAGCCATGCCAATGGTAATGCTCAAAGTAGCTTAGAGCAAACTCGGGGTTAGAGAGGTAATGAACATTGACCATGAATAATTCATCATTATCCTCTTCTATATCTAAAGACTTATGAGCACAGTCCAGGCCGACATAGATAAAATTGGTTTGGTTGGGGGGAATTCCAAGTGGAACCACTATTTCATTTGGTGGCCTCAAGTCCTTAGGTATTCCTATGTCTTGTGCAGACTCAATTATAGGCATAAAGGTAATATTCTACACAAGGTACTCTCCTATGCGTATGCTTGCCAAGTGTATTGATGCATGCGATGTTGATGACCCTATGGATGACACTAGAGAAGCAGGATGATAATCATTGTCTTCATATTGATCCTGATGATCTTCCTCTTCCATAGGACTTGGAATTTTAGCAATGGCTATAGTTAGCACTTCTTTTGGCCTTTCTTCCTTAACTAAGGGTGCCTTTAGCTTTTGATTGTCTTTTGGTTTTGACTTTTATGGTACTTTAGAAGCATTGACTATTTTGAGTGCACCAGGAGGTGTTGAAATGCATGGGTCTTTTATTACCCATTTGTCTTTGTTATCCATTTGTGTCATTGGGGATGAAGGTGCCATGTATAGGTGAGTAGATGAAATTAAAAATTCTCCTAGAATGTCCACCTGATTGACATATTTAAAAGGCTCTTCATTAGCCTGAACCACATAGACTTTGTTTTCATGCACATACTTGACACACTGGTGTAAGATCGAAGGCACACACTTCAAGGCCCTTATACAAGGGTGCCCTAAGAGGATGTTGTATTGCATAGCTCCTTACAATACATGATACATCATAGGGATGGTCTTGTACCCCACCTTGATGGGTAGGACTATCATTCCCATAGTATTGCATAAAGCATCATTAAAAGCTCTCAATATGTAAGCTCTTGGAATGATATTGGACTTGGGTATTTTGAGGTGCTCTATTGCAGTTGTTGTGATGATGTTTATTGATGAACTTGTATCGACCAAGACCCTCTTGAAAGGTAAGTTGTTTATTGCTGCTACAATGTTTAGTGAAGGGTCTGGTAAGGCAACAATAATTGTCTTAATATCATGGTCATAGAATCAAATTACAAGTTCTTGGCATTATTGTACTTGTCCCACAAAGTGAGTGAATGCATTTGCATCTTATGGTTGGAGCTCAATTATTCTTAAAATATCCATTAGAGTATCCCTATGCTTTTGGGACTGTTGTATGAGCTCATATATGGATAACTTAGCTAGAGTCATCTATAGGTTTTGCTCCAATCTACTCCGAATAGTCACCACAGGTCACGTTGGTGGATTGGAAGGTTGTCTTACTTTTGCCTAGGAGCAGCTGGGATGTTCATGGGAGCTGTAGGTGGTTGCATTTGACCATACCGCCTAGTCCTTATTTCTATGTTAATAATATCAACCATCCCAATGTGTCTATGGGTAGGTATGTCAGCTCGAACCTAATTGACTTGGGCCCCTTGCTCTCGAGGAACCTCATGATTGGGCAATGGGTTTATGTATATACCCATGTATTTGTTATCAGGAGCCATTGGGTTGTCAACTTTGAATTCTCCCACCTCAATCATATTTTGCACTTGATGATTAAACCTGACGCAAGCCTCAATGTCATGCCCCGATATCCTATGATAAGGGCAAAATTGATCTTCCTTATATCATTTTGGCTTAGGATGGTTGGTATCTATAATAGGGTATATCAGGAAATATGATCCTCATGACCTCGCTCAACTGATTAAAGATTGATTGCATTGATTCTTTCAGAGGCATGAAATAATGAGGTGGCTTACGTTCTTGATTTCTTCCCTGATTGTTCTTTTGGTCGTAATTAGCTGGTGGGGGATGTGCTCGATTGTTCTGGGGTTGTTGTTCACCCCATCCTTGGGTGTATCCAATATGAATTGATTGAATGGAGTAGGGTTGGCCTACTTCTGCTTATACTTGTCATTCTTACCATTCTTTTTCCACTCCTTTTTGTTTTGGAGTTTAATGGTTCCCTCATCTACTTTTATTTCTTCGATGAGCTTGGCCTATGCCAAAGATTCCTAAAACAAAGGACATTTTTGAAGTTTTAGCAAGAGGGAGATGTGTTTAGAACAAATTTTGGTGAACATGTGAATGATCTCTTCTATGGGAAAAGAGAATGATAATTTTTCCATGACTTTTCTCCATCTATTCCCATAATCCATTTATGGATCATCGTCATACTGTTTCAAGTTGGCCAGGTCTGAAAGGTTCACCTTCTTCTTAGCACCAAAGGAGAAGTGATTTAGGAATGCGTTTACTAGTTGCTCAAAGTTTGTTATGCTATGCTTAGGTAGTTGGTTGAACCATTGAATGGCAACACCTAAAATTTTTATTATGAATGTTCTTAGCATGAGAGCGTGATTATCTTCAAGATGAAAATAGGAGTTGATAAAATTGGTGACATGCTCTTGTCCATCCTCTTCACCCTTAAAATTTTCCAACCTAGGCATATCAAAGTGCTTAGGATATGAAGGGCTAGAGATTGATGGGCACAATGGTTGGTTGTGTATCTTGCTCAATGTTGGTGAGTTCCCAACTGCCTCCTATTTCTCAAATGTTTTCATATTTTCAGCAAACTCTTGAAATACTTTTGATGCACAGATTTCATCCTCTTGTAAGCCTAATCACAGTGGCAATGTAGGTAACTCTCTATCCATTTTATTTATTCTATTTTCCTCCCTCCTACAAGGGGAATCAGGATTGTGATCTTGGTTTGTTGTGTTTGCCCTTCCCCCATTAGTCGAATTTTATTCTTGGTTTGGTGGGGGATTTCATTGTGGGCTATCTTGTCTATTGCACCTCTCCTTAGGTGAGTTAGCACATCTTGTTCATTGGTGGTCACCACCATTTATTTGTAAATTACTAAGAGATAGCTGCTCAGCCTACTCTCTTAAAAACTGCTCATGTTGGGGCAAGAGTATTTCTCTTTATTTCTCTTGTTCAAGAGCTCCCACTAGCTCTCGCTCCTTATGTAATGTATTTTCTAATTGCCTCATTCGGTTAGTTTATGCTATTACAAAAGACTCATGTTTATATTACTATATTCTTGTTGTATTGACTCATATATTCCTTAAGGAGGTTTCTACTATACTTGTACTCTTGCTAGCTAATGTGACTTGTTCAGTGTATTTTTGAGTATCCCTATGATCAGACTCCACGTGTCTACTACAGGGTCACTCTGAGGTACCCCCAGACTAAGAGACGTGTTTAGAAGTCACTATTTGTGAGCTTCCAAATGTAGAGTTCTCAGTAGCTATAGTTCTTTGAGTTGGTCATGTAGGAAACCTATCCAACTAGTTTAGTTGTCTTGTTTTCCATGGTTGGTCCTATGGGGTACCATTCACTCCTATGAGGTCATAGTCTATAGGAATATTTCCTTTTGTGTGAAGGGTTTCTTCTATATGATTCCCATGACTAGATGTAGCCCTAGTTTCCTACCCTTCATTGGGCAAACCTGTTTCATATGTTTCTTGTGAGTCTTGAGGTGTTGCAATTCTTGTTTGCTTTCTTGATGAAGAGGGCTTTGTGGTAACATTTTTTCTCCATGTGGATGGATATGTAACAGTCTCGTCATCCCTCTATGAAGAATGAGTTTTAGAACCTTTTTTATGTCCATGTGAGGAGGAAGCCCTTGAAGCTTCCTCACATCTTTGAGATGTTTCTGTGTGTTTAGAGGAGGCCCTTGAGGTATCCTCATGTCTCCTTGATGAGGATGGTTGTGAAGCCTCCTTTTTTATGTGACTTTGTTCCATGATGTGGCTACTTACTTGGGGTTTCTCGAGGATATCCCCCAAGGGTTGAGTTATCACTATAAGTGGGAGACATTTTGAGCACAAGTAACTTAGTGCCACTATAAGTAAGTTTCTCAATCTGTTTCAAGGAAGCTCTAGGGGGCAAACCAGTGGAAGGGGATGAATTCCAATATCACTAGACTGAATTGAAGGTTGATGGTGAAATCCAACTCCCCAATATTTAAATGAGATGTGCATGTGTGGTGTTCATTTTAATATTTTGTAACATAAAGTGCATCATATAGCAACAATTAATCTTTCCTATATGCCTAAGTGCAAAAATACATTTCAATATTCAAAAATATGCATGAAATACTATGATTTGTATGAGCGCACTTTATTTCATGCAGCTATGGCCTCTAGTAGGGCCTCAAAGCAAGAAAACAACATATAATGTCTAGCACATTGGATTCTAGGGCAAACTTTTTAGGCATAAGCCGTTGTTCCTAGCAACGCCTAGTGGAAAATTTAAAAGAAGATCTAAGATATGCAAAATGCTTAATTCTTTATCCTTTTATTATTTCAATTTCCAAACATAAATGTGCTTTAAGTTCTTTTTTTTAGACACACAGAAGTAGACAAGAAGCTGTAAAAAAAAAGAGAAGCTATACCAACCTTTGATCCAGCCCAGAGAGTCAGTGTTTTGACCTCTCCTGCACTTCAGTTCTGGCTGGTGTTGACTAGAGTAGCTGGTTCATGGTCACTGTAGCTCATAGTGGCTAAGATCTATTGTCCATTGTAGCTCAGAGTGGCTAGACCTACACATAAAATTAAGTTAGTATTTCAAAAAAAAATAAAAAATCAATGAAGGTCCCACCATGATCTCCATCTGTAGTGACCTCGGGACGCATGCACCATCCCATTTTTAACCCTACTTACAATGTTATTAAAAAAATGAGATGAAATGGAAGACAAGAAGAAAAAATATATGACATGAAATAACAAATATGGATCTCTTTATTGATATTGAAACTTGGTTACATGTCGGTCCCTCTTAGGGATACCCATTTCGATACAATAAGTTACAAATAGGTAAAGAGTACCCCTTTTGCAAAGAGGTGGTGCACTTATAAAAGCTTCCCAATTTCACACACAAAAATATATGAGGGCTTATAGATGCCTCCCTCGCTAGGTATGTTTCCTAGAGGGAGCCCTTTTGCTCTTGTATGTTGCAAAATTTGTCTGATGAACCTGTGGCCCTACAAGAAATGAAACAACAACACACGCTTAGGTGTCTAGGATTGCCTCCCTAGATGAGATTGTTAGTAATAAAAGAATGTAACAGATATATGATGAAACTATGCCATGAAATCATGTAAATCTATGGTAATGATATAAAAACATGAAGAAACAGAATAAATCAAGCTATGTCTAAAACCTAAGCTAAGCCTACAGGCCACTGTCCAAGACAACGATCGCTAAGGTAAACCTTGCTCTCTTTACCCAAAAGCTATGGGTCAAATCATGTATCTGATATTGAAATAATATGTGTTATGCTCTTCAATTCATCAGAGCTTCGTCGTCCACGTGGTCTAAAAGAGAACTCTCTCTCTGATATGATCTCATATGCTCTCTTGTGATCTCTCTCCCTTGGTGCTCTTAGGCTTGCACCTTTTATAGTGTGAACCCCTAGGTCTATGTCCAAGCCCTAGGAATGAATTTATCATGCGTAGTGAAAGTTAGCATGAGAATATTTTGTACTTTTTCTATGTTTGAAGGCTAGTTAATTGAAATCTAACTACCCACTTGAGTCTTCTATGCAAACTGGTCGTTAGCATGAGAAGCTTTTGTCCTTTGTTTATGCTTGGAGGTCAGTTAACTAAAGTTTAAATGCAAACTCAAGCATCCTATGTGAACTAGTCATGAAAAGGAATGCAAAGTTACTCCCACTCGCCTTTATTACATGTAGACTACCACTTCTACCTATGATTAGATCTATTTTTTGGAAAACTGCTTCTTATGGCTTAGCTACTGTCATCTACAACAAATAAGATATGGTCACTGTCATCTATAGTGGCTAAATTTTGGCCACTCTAGGATTTGGCCACTCTTGGCTTGGGCAGCTAGGCTTGGATGGCTTGAAAAGGCCCCAAATGAGTGGTGAGAACCACTGTTGATGCTTGGAAAGTCCAAGATTATGTCTTATGATCTTATGAGTGTGTTTATGTGTGCAGCTCCCATAAGCATGACATGATTTAGGTGTCTACACCTACCCCAAATAGCTTCAAAGTTTGTAGGGTAAGATTACATCCATAAAGCACTTCATAGTTCATTTATTGGATAAGTATCGACCCATGAACAAATTGTTGCACAAGGGGGTCACATTCCATTGGTATGATGAGTCTCAGGATGCCTTTGATGCAATAAAATAATACCTAGATTCACCACCAGTGTTGGCTCCACCTAGACCAGGAGTGTTGTTCTGCTTATACATCTTAGCCACTGAGATTGAATTGGGCACCATGTTAGCCCAGAAAAATGAATTGCATAAGGAACAAACTACTTAATACCTTAGTCGCACCCTAGTCAGCTATGATATTAAGTATGCATACGCTAAGAAGTTAAGCCTAGTAGTGGTCTTTTCCACAAAGAAGCTATGCCATTACATTCTTAGCCATACCACGTATGTTGTATCAAAATATAATCCATTGCAATACATGATGAGTCATACTTATCACAATATTCACACAAAAAAATGGATCATGTTGTTGAAGGATTTTGACGTATAATTTATCAGACAAAAATCAATCAAGGGTCAGGTCATCATCAATCAACTCACATAGGCTTCTCTACAGGATGATCAACCTCTTAGCATGGAGCTTCCTGACCATGGAGTCTTCAACCTATTAAAATTGCTTTATTTTGATGAGCCTGAGTCACAGGTTGATATGAATATATTTTTTGATGGCTCCAAGTGTGAGCAAGGGGGCAAAGTAGGGATCATGTTTTTCATACCGCATGGGGCTACCATACCTCTATCATTTAAACTCAATTTCTCATGCACCAAAAAAAATGCTGAGTATGAGGCCTTATTCATAGGTCTTCAAATGGCTATTGCCATGAGAATAACCAAGCTCAACATTTTTGGTGACTCCTTGCTTATTGTCAACTAGGTCAAAGGGATTTACTAGTGCAAGTGTCCAGTTTTGCAAGCCTATAAAGCCCTTGTAGATAAACTCTTGGTAATGTTTGAATGGTATGACATCGAGGCACTCTCTCGATCATCTAATCATTTTGTGGATACAATGGCTTCCCTAGGGTCCTTGATCCCATAGAACCCTACTGATGAGATGACAACCATTCAGGTAAAAATGTTATCACAATCTACGATTGAGCGTGAGGGCACTCAAGCCATGCTAGAGGTCCACTTGATTCAAATTAAACTTCATCAAGAGAGATTCTTGCACATTCACGAGTGCTTGAATCATACCACTTAGGGGACTTTGTTCCCTTAAACCCATTTTGATAGCAGTACAACACTATTCTTACAAGTTCTTTCCCAATCATAATTTGCTAGGGAGGAACTTCAAGAGGGAAAAAAAATTTATGCAATTGAGGCTTCCTCACAACAAGACTAATCCACACAAATCAGGGAGTATCTTAAGCTTGGTAATCCCCTCCTGGATTTTTGCACGTCGTCAAAATGACATTTAAATGGAAGGCAAAAAAATATGTCTTGCTAGGAGACATTATGTACCATCGGGGCTACAAAGGTATCCTTCTTCATTGCTTGGAGTATCAAGAGTCAGTTTGGGTGATGGCCCATGCACATGATGGTACTTGTGGTGGCCATTTAAGTGGCATGGCCATTGCAAAGTGCATTCTTCACATGGGCTATTATTGGAAAATTTTATAGCGATATTTCTATGCATATGTTAAGAAGTGTGTGAAGTGTCAACATCATGCTAACTTGACACATCTACCTTCTCAGTCCTTGCAACTAATCCAATCGGCTTGGTTGTTCTCGTAATGGGGGTTGGATTTAATCAAGAAAATCTCCCCTACATCCTCAGGTCATCACATGTTTATCATTATGGCTATCGATTATTTTACAAAGTTGATGTAAGCAATTCCCCTTACCACTACGACAAGACCTCTCATAGTGGAGTTCATATTGCACAATATCATTTGTTGTTTTGGTATTCCATCCAAGATCAATTTGGATAATGGGAAATTGTTTAATAATAAAGAGGTGTATGCTTTAACAAAAAAGTATAATATCCAACACATATTTTCAACACCCTACTATCTGCAAGTAAATGGGCAAGCAGAGGCTTCCAAAAAAATATTGATTGCCATTCTCAAGAAAATTTTCAAACAAAATCACACTGATTGTCACATGCAAATGCCCCTTACTCTATGGGCCTATCACACTAGCATTTGGGTGCCCACTAGGGCTACTCTATTTTCACTAGTGTATGGAACTGAGGTAGTCATACCTCTAGATATAGAAATCCCATCGCTACATATTTTCATGCAGGAGTTCATCGATGATGACACCGCACGACAGGCTCACCTAGATCAGCTTACATTACTTGATGAATATCATGTTAATTGTCTTCAAAACCTACGTGTTTATCATTAATGAATTAATAGAGCCTACAACATGAAATTCCATCTTAGAGAATTTCAGGTCGACGACCTTGTTCTAAAAGAAAACCAAAAAAATTCTAATTTCCCACCCCATTTGAAGGATAAGTTTGCTTGTTCTAAAAGAAAACCAATAGAATTCTAATTTTCTGCCCCATATGAGGGACAAGTTTGTGGAAAAATGGTTGGATCCTTTTGTCATAACTAGTCAGATTAGACTTGGGACTTATCACCTAGCCTCCCTTCAAGGAATCGAGGACCCTAAACCCTTTAAAATCCTTCATTTGTAGCATTTCCATGCCTAGAGAGTTGTGGCCCACCTCCAAAATTCTCCATGGGTACCTGTAACCCGCTTGGTCAACCTAAAATGGTCCTAGGTAGTCCATGATTGTCTAGGTCACCCTAAAATGCCCCAAGGGTGCCTAAAACCCCCTTTGTCAACTTAAAATGCCCCTAGGTAGTCCATGACTATCTAGGTCACCCCAAAAGGCCCCAAGAGTATCTATAACCTGCTTGGTCAGTATAAAATGCCCCAAAGGCACATGTAAGCCCTTTGGTCACCTAAAAAAGCTCCAATGGCCCCCAATAAGCCCATTGGTCACATGTATATACATATATATCAATAAAAAATCCAAAAACATCATCAAAATATTAAAAATACAAAAATATTGCATTGCACCACATTGCATCACATCGCATCACATTGCATCCCATTGCATTTTGTCATTGCTTGCATTAGGCATACTCATCATTGTACTTTACATTTTAGAGTTGCTCATACATGTCTAGCACTACGACTATACACTAGTCATCATTTAAAATCAATGTTGTTAAAGTAATCATTCACATAGTTCAATGTTTCACTTATCATTTCCACCCACACTTCCCATTTTCAAATTTGTGTCCATTCCCTACACCTAGCCATTTGTTCTAGAATATCATTAGGGTTTTTGGTCACTCACCCATATCTAGTTTTCTCAGTTTCTATAGAAAGCTATCATGATTTTTAGGAGGTAGAGTCTTGCTTAGATTGTACGTTGTATACATCGAATCCCAACACATTTTTCACACTAATAAATCCAAGTTTTGCACAAGGAAAATGAAACCTCCAAAGTGGTCTTGGTTGCTTTAAGTGAAAAGGTTATCCTGCTCATCCTCCTATGCAAGTGGTTCAAGAATGTTGAGAGTTGGTAAAAGGACAAGCTCTTCCCTACCCAATTCCCCAAAATAAATAGTGGTTTTCATCACTATCAAAAGCAAAATAAAAAAAAAACAAAGGCAAAATCAAAATCCCATAAAAAGAAAAAATCAAAAGCAAAATAAATAGTGGTTATAACCACTTTCCAAATACCTTGCTCAAGGAAAACAAAATACAAAATAAACAGTGATTTTCATCACTACATATGAGTAAGTATCCTAGTAAAATTGAAGAAAATAAGGGCATGGAGCTTGAATCCCTAGAATTCTCAGCATTTGACAAGCCATAAGGTGATCCTCATTATAGGTTTGGTGGAGAGCCTACCTGGAAATGGTGGTATTCTTATGCATGATGATATGTCTATCACATTAGCTTTTGTGTGTGTGCAGACCAATGTTTGCATGTGGATGAGCTAGATTTTGGTAACTTATACTACCTAGTAGTCTAATCCTACTACGTACAAAACCTAGTATCATGATATTCATAGGGTGATCCTCGTTACAGGTTTTGTGGATAGCCTATCTAGAAATGGCGGTATCCTTATGCATCTCTCAAGAATGAACTCACTTGCATACACAGGGATATGGAGTATCTTGGTCATCCTAGCAAAATTATACCTTGTCAAAAAGTCTTGAATGGTTAGTATACAACTTTTGATCATTTAGCTAGAGTGTTTGAGTCTCATGAAAACCTCATCAACATTCTATAACATTTCATTTCATTCATTCCATTTTATCACACTACAATATTACATTTCCATATATCAATTACATAAAAAAAATACAAAAAGGATTACTGAATTTTATATAGTCTATGGTGCTAACATAGTGTTTCAAATCATTAGTCATAGTTCATCATACCAAAGCAATCAATTCATCCATATCATTGTGCATCCACGCATATAAATAGTATCAAATCAAATTATCACAACATAAGAATACATGATAAACATCCATCAATATGCCATCATATCATAAAAGCATCCATAAGCATACATGATAAGCATTTAACATATCATAATAAAATCAAAGATATACATTGCATCCATCTCATAAAGTAATAAAGGATATACATGATGACCATAAAAAAATATCATATATATATGGGAAAAAATATACATCATGGTTCTCAAAATACCCATAGGCTACAATAAAGTGGGTCCTCATACCTCACCAATACCAAAAATCCAAAATCCAAAAAGAGTCCCAAGAGTCTCCATCACCATGGTCACGCAGGACCAGTGCTATGACTCATACTAACACCTGTAGCTCGAGTCCACTGTGATCCCCCATGCCTACTACCACCAACCTTGTTAGTCTTCAGTCTAGACCCCAATGCCTCCTTCCTAGAGGAAGATTACATTGTCTCACTTTAATGAGTACGATGAGATCCACTAGTCTCTCCATCATCAGGAAGACACCCTCTAAGGTGCACTACCTCCATATCCAGTTGATTAGTTTAGGCCTACCTCCATTGTCCCCATACTTGGTAAGTCTCCACCACTAATTGTAGTTGTAACACCTCTACCCATAGCCTCTCCACAATATCACCATCGAATCCCTCTTTCCAAGGACCTTATGATATCAACTGTGCCTACAACGATGATATCTCAGCCTGATCATCCTATGCCTATGCTTGAAGGAGATATATCTCCTACCTGACCTTGGCCAGCTCCATCTATAGCTCTGTATATCGATCATACTGCATACCCTATTGTGCCTATACCTCCTGATCCTTTGCATCCCCATAGTCATCCTGATCTCCCAAGTCTAGGAGTTATACCCACTCACCTATCTAATTATGATATCCATGGGGCTCACCCACCTCTTCTTGGTCCTCCTAAAGGGCATCCTATATAACCTCATCCACTACCTTAGTTGCCTCACCCCCAAGGGCCCTTGCACCTTGCCATTGGTGCATCACCCACCATGAGTCATACTCCTCTATAGTCCTAGCATCCTTCATGTCAGAAACATCTACTGCAAGATCCACCTCCTCTCCTACCTCCTCCACTATAGGCTAGCTTAGTGTCCTCTCATCCCCATGATACCAATACACTACTAGCTCCTTGGGAAATCCTTGACATAGAATAAACTATCACATAACCTGAGCAAAAGGGAAGTACTCCCACTCGATGCAATGCCTCACAATCAACCATCTATCTCACCTCACCTAGTGGAGCTTCTCTCCAACATCAGACCAATCCAGGCAGTCCTTGTAGGGTCACCATATCACCTACTCTAGCACTGGTTGTGAAAAAGAATTGGCATAGTGATCCACATCACCTGCATAAAGATGACATTGATATCTCGCCTAAGCCCTCTACCATAGAATACCATATCCTATCTCCCTATTTTATAGCTACACCTAGGTCATCCATGGTAGTCCATAGGGTTGCCCCACAGCTATGTTTTGCCATCCCCAACATTGTAGAAAAAAGCTACACCCCAAGCCCTTCCACCGATGGTAGCAAATCTTGTACAACTCATCGTAGAGATGTTCCAGTAGTGTAGTCCCCCAAGACATCACTAGTGGCCCCAAGACATCACTAGTGGCTCCTTCGTGGTGCACCTTGCCAATGCATACACAAGATCCAATAGGTTCCATGGGAACCTAGATCCTGAGGTATCAAGGAGAATTATATTGGAGATGAGGGTCATCAATAGTGCATGCCTCACCTCCAATACCCCCTCCTCATACCAGAACACCACCAATATCCCACCATTTTGGTAGTCTACCTCAACCATATTTGCATCCTTACCAAATTACCTCATCAACACTACACCTTTCAGGTCATGGTGCATAGAGTAGATCGATCACCTCTCTATCGAAATCCATAGAATTTGGTAGATGTCCTCTAGGGTCACCGTCATCTCCCCTATCGGTATGTTGAAGGTGTTGGTGCACAGGTCCCATAAGCTAATGAGAGCGATCAAGTAGGCACGGTCGCCTATCACAGAATCCAACCATGTAACCTACTTGAGCCCCATGGTGTCAATCCATTCCCAGTGAAACTCTATCAAGGCATCTCAAATGGTCTCAAAGAGCTTTAGTTTTCAATACTGACTCTTCACCACCTGGTAAAGATAAGCAAAGCAATGAACATACATTCACCATGCTTCAAAATAACCTCCAAAAGACCCAAAAAAAATGCAAAACTAATCTACAAAAGCAATATAATTGCACAAAAACATAAAAAAAACATAAAATACAGTGTATTCCATCCAAATTAGGTTTAGTTACCTATTATGTAATGTGATATGCCTAAAAAAAAACACTGCACTTTTCAAAGTAAAGATAACACAGTAATAGAGTCAGTACATACTCACCTAGCATCGTCTCCTCTTATGGATACCTTGAATTGTAAATTTATGGTGATTGTGGGACGATTTCGATGGTGCTTCACTATGCAAAATCACTCTCCTCCTCCTCACATCTTGAATCACAAAAAAAAACATGCAAGAATGAGCCCAAAATTTACATTTGAGGTTTATATAGGCTTGCCACGGTTGCGTTCATACCAGGGTGGGGTGAACACGCTTTCGGCCATTTGTCTTGGGATGAATACCAAATTTGTATTCATCCCACCCTAGAATGAACAAAAAAAATTAAAATCAAAGCAGCTTAAAATGCACCAAAACAAGTCCAAAAACCCACAAAAATAGCTCAATTTTGGTAAATTTTTCACATAATATAAGAAGCAAAATAAACCACCATCAAGGCCTAAAAGGACATCACTTCACTTCCTAAGAAGGCTAGTATATCCAGACCACTCCATGGGAATGAGGTCTTTCATTCCTTTCCTCCCTAAAAGGTGCCAACAACAAAAGGGTCTGTTGGTCCGGCTTTCATGCACACCCCGAGAAAGGATGAAGCAAGGAAAGCTCCGGAGACACCCACGGGACTGATCCCACTCATCTTTAGGATCTAGCTGGTTATCCAAGGTGCGAGTTACAGAGTTGGGTCGAATGGCAATTCACTCTTTTCCACTTCTGGAATAGATTTCAATATGGACTGCTCTGTTACCTTACAGGGGGTTCCTGAACTTGTTCAGTAGTTGCAAAAGTTGTTGACAATCAGATTTAACTTGAATTCTTGATCTAGCTCTCATGGGTCAGCAAATTTAAATAAAAGGCAAATAAAGAAAATAAAAATGGATCATTAACAGTAAGCAAAGAGAGGGTAGGGTAGGGCAGAAAAGAGAAGTTTATCAAACATCAATTGTAAACCCAAACTGTCAATCTTATCTATGCTATCAGCTTCACAACAGAACAAATCCCAGAAGAAAGTGTCCAGTCAGTCTAAGATCACTTTCAACTAAGAGCACAAGGCAGAGTGAAACAGATCTAGCAGAAAATCATAAATCCAAGGGCAGCTGGTTAAAACTGGTATCTTTCACCGGCAGCCTAGCTCGCACAGTGAAGACAGAGCAATTAGAACAAACTTACACCTGAAATCTGTAATTTCCCCTAGCAGACAATAGAACAACTGAAGCCTAACAGCATATTTAATCTTGACAATGGCAGATTTACAGCATATATCTAACAAAATTTAAATGGAACGGATAACAAAAGAAGATACACTTATCACACTCTGTAAAAGATTAGGCTCCTGGCCATGCTATCACAGAAAAGCTAAAGCACATCAACTCCAAGTCCAGAAACAAAGGATTTCACAAAATTTGCAAGAAATTGCTTATAAGCCTTTATTTCTAAGTCTCCGCCTCCTGCGATTACATTTAGAATATGTATTTATAGACTCAGGACAGACCCTGATCTTTTCAAAATATCTTCTTCAAACCCTAAATCTTATCGCACTTAAACCCTAGGACCCGGGTTTTACAATAAAAATCCATTTAAAAATTAAAGTCCAGATAGAATTTAACCCTTCGACAAATCTGTGCAGTCAGCTGCCATAAATGGAGAAGATAAAATCAAATGCAACTTGCATTCATTCGCAGCTGCAAATAAATGCTTTCATTAATTCTGCTGGTGAGCCGGATGAGTCACCACTTCTCTCAGATCTGATCTCCGTAAAGCCATCCTTGTGTTGAAATTGTCTTCATGCTATCAAGTCTGCAATAAATTTTCTATTGAATGCTTTACCGGCTTCTTCTCTTCTAGCATGGCGGTCCTTGACTAAATCCACACTTTATCTTTGCCTTTATGGTCTTTCCCGGTTGTCCCGTAAGTGCCAGGTGGAATCCTGCATGAAAGACAAAAAGATGCATTAGATTAGCATTTTAATTAAATCAGAAGCTTAAAACATTAAAAACAGATTAAAAACCGCAAAATAAGTTTGCATGTCGGCTTCTGTTTGTCCCATTCACGCTTTGACATGTGTCGCTACCCCAGGAAGCCTTCTGTTTCCCGCCGGAATGCACTTTCAGGTCCTCTGAAGACTTTCTCTCTCCTACCGCGATTCTGCGACATGTCGCGATTTCGCGACATGTCACGAAATCGCGACCCTGCCAGCGCATCGGCAACTTTTTCCCTCGTCGACCGCGAAAACGCGACATGTCACGATTTCGCGACATGTCGCGAAATCGCGACCCTTCCTGGCCTCCGTACGCTTCTTGATTTTCAGCCGCGATTCTAGAACACGTCGCGATATCGCGACAGTTCCCTTACCTGCATGCGTTGACCGCGTTGACCGTGATTTTGGAACATGTTTGCGACTTAGCCATTTTTTCATTCTGCAGCCCACATTCTCTCTCCTGCCGCGAAAATGCGACATGTCGCGATTTCGCGACATGTCGCAAAATCGCGCCCTCCTTACAGCTTGCTTCTCTCTCCAAAAAGCGTCGTGATTTCGCGACATGTCGCGAAATCGTGACCTTTCTGCCACTTAGCCGCATTTTGACTTACCTGTAGCGATATCGCGACATTTTTGAAAATGGAAGTGTCGCGATATCGCGACACTTCCAAAAATGGAAAGTTTGATTTTTCAATGAATTATGCAACTGTTTTCTGGATTTTCTCGGTACCGGTGCAAGATTTTGCTTGTGCATGAATGATTCTAGCATGTAAAAAGTGAATTCTTGGATAACACAACTAGAATGCAAGAAAAAGCACAACTTTAAAAAGGAGGCAAGCAAATTTGGATTTAAAACCTGAAAAGATCAAGAGGGTCCCTACTGCAAAAAATGAAAGTTCAGAATTTTCTAAGGATGGAATCTCATTTTTTAGTGGGGGTGTGTTGCTTATCAACAGGGTCCAAAACCCATAAAAAAACAAGTCAAATTTGATGGAATCCATTCAAGGTCAATATGGAACCCAAAGTCACCATGGATACATTGAAGAGTTACTAATTTAATCCCTAAGAAGGCCATGATGGCTAGACATCCCCATGGGAATAAGGTTTTGCAACTCTTTTATTCCATGAAGCATCAATAACATCATCAAATTCCTTCTAAAACTGCTCTTATTTTTAATGAGTACAACTGAAGCCAACCTTAACAAAAGTCATCCAGGTCAAGTGACTCATCACTTTTCTCACTAGACCATTCCCTCATCGAATAATAGCTTGAGGATGTATTCATACTTAGTCCCAAATCAACAAGCACACACTCAATCAGGCAAATTGCATTCATTCAAAGAATCATTGACAAAGACAATCACGCTCCTACTTGGGACAACAAACAAGCACAAAATATCAAATCAAAATGTTGGCATTCTATAAGCATTAGAAACTAGGCTTGCTGCTTCATGACTAAACAATATTCAAGAATGCATGCTCTTTCCAGGATTGGGGCATCTAAAGTTGGTTAGGTTACTGAGCAACCTTAATCATTGAACATTTTAGTCATCTATTTTTGCTTAGTATTGTGCTGCACACAATGCATACCTAAAAGGGGCATATGTAGACACTAAAATCTGGTCAATTCGATTATCCTACTGAAATAAATGACTAAGTTGATGCACCAAGGCCCCTAGGGCAGCCCTCATAAGGTATACAATGGTTCTAACCACTTTGTGCAAGGTTTTGGAAGGTTGTAGGCTATTTTTTGGGACCTTTTGGCCCCCTATTCCTATTCCTTCCACCTTGGAGTGAATAGGAGCATTCATCCTAGGGTGGGGTGAATAGCAAGTTTGACTGATAAAAAGTCAAATTTAGACAAATGATGCCTGGTAACGGTTATTTATCCTGCCTACCCATACCTACAAGTTAGAGCACATAGTATATTTATGCCATGCTTCATAAGGAAGGCCAAATTGGGAGATTCTCTTCCCCCTCCAATGCATGCCACCTTGGTGGCCAAGTGGCACCTCTTGCCATGCATGCCCTTTTGCACATGAGCCCCCCTGTGGCTATAAAGTGGATGCATTTTCCACACCAAAAATAGGGGATAAGATTTTAAGGTTTATGCAATGGAGTGCTTCCGAGATTTGCCCTCACCTGATTGTGCCCTCTTTCCCTAGAGATCTCTTCTTAGTGAAGGAGGTTATTGAGTGACTTAAAGAGACACAATTTGTTTACAAAGACCTATCAATCAAGTGAAATTTCATCCTAAATTTGAAAAAAATACCTCCCATAGTGTTTTGGACCATTCCCCAATGGAATTGATGGCAAATTTTAGGTGGATTCGGTGGGCGACCTGCCCCTGGGTGCCCCCAAATTTGTGATAGTCCTATTTGTCCCACCTTGGAACAAATACAAATTTATTAATAATTTTTTGACTATTTTTAAATATGCATTTTCTATATTATCATATTATGCTACAATTTAAATTTCATGCTTTTCTGAGTTATATTGGTCGAGATATTGTGATTTGAAGTTTTTACAAGTTTGGGGGACCCACTAGAGCACGCATCAAGATCCAAGCCTGATTTATATGATATGACCATATAGGTTGTCTTAAAATGTTTTTTATGAATTATTTCAAATTTTCATATGTTTTGGATATTTGTAGGGGCAGCAATTTCTTGGATTGGGTTTTGCAGTTTGGAGAAGCATACTGCGATTACGCCATGCCTAAACATGCAATTTTGGTGCAATTTCTAGTGATATATTCCCAAAACCTCTTATTTTACTTACCCCTATAATTTCATAGCATTTGAGGTTGTTTTGGTATAGGCGCACTACATATGCTCCTTTCTTGCCTATGGGGATTACATGTTTTAGATCATACACACTTGCTATTTGACGTTTATTGTTTCCTTGTGTGTAGTTGTAGGTCATACAGTGCATTGAGGAAGCAGTGTAGGTCATAAATATCAGCAATACAAGTGGTGAAAACCTTTGGCCCGCCCACTTTGAGTGTGGGTACGCGGAAAGACATTAGATGTGCACCAGATTCTCTTGAAGGATTTCGATCCTCGGGAATCCAAAATTTGTAATAGTTGTATCAATAATTTGAGCCCTTAAGGGGATGTTGATGTAACCTAGATTTTATCTACCCAATTAATAAGAAATCAATTTTCTTTGCTTAATTTCTTGTTACTCGATATCTTCTCCATATTACTTGCATGCTTCCAATTTGATGCTCATTAACATAGGGGATAGATGTAATTTGTTACCAATACTTAGGTGTACCATTTTTATCTACTTAAGTATTATATATTTTGATGAGAAATAATAAGTATGATGGATGAGAGAGAAGGGTGTATGCGTAATTTATTGTTGTTTTATCATTGGATGCCCCAAGGTTGGAACAAAAGAATGGGGAAAGGTCAGGTCATCAGGGCCATCGATGATCATATCATATATCACATAATCCAAGAGAGGGATAAGAAGATAAGTATGATAGTAGTGAAGTATGATGTAGAAGAAGATTTAGTGGACAATAGTTTTGGACTAAGAGAGTTTACTTAACATATAGTATGCCTAGCCAAATGCAATGCATATGTATTCGTAATAAGGATTGGATTTTACATCATAGTAAACCCTCATAACTCTATGGTATGATCAAGAAAGTTAGTAAAACATGCAAGGGGTATAGTGTGTATGATGATATGATGATATTTGTCATGCATTCAATCAAATGAACAAGAAAATGACTCAATGTTTTATGCATAGTATCATTAAGATGTATGATATTGATTCGTTTTTTATGCTCTTGGTCATATAATGTGACTAGGTGATAGGCTCTAGATATGAATTTGATTATGATGATAAAATGTCCTAACCAATTAGGTTCAAAATTTCCTTTTAGGTCAATGTCTATGTAAGTATTTTTTTATTTTCTTTGAGTACTAAGTCCCCAAATTCAAAGGATCTTGGATGTACATCATTGTGATAGGCACATTAAAGTATATTGTGGTATGTTCTATGGTTCTCTATAGCATGGATGCATTTTATTCTAATATTTCTAGATATTGTAAGTGACTTGATAGATATTCATCTCCTACCAAAGAATCTTGTAACAAGACCGTTAGAGAGGGTATCTCAAGTTCAAAGGGAAATACTACTTCGGTGCCATAAACTAAAGTGTATGGCATTACCCCCATGGAAGTACACAAAATTTTGTGATATACCCATAAGGTAGGGTAGAGTTGCAAGTGTTAGTCTCAACTATTTTTTTTTACTAGGTTTTTGAGGATTTTGATTAGTGTTTTTTTGGATGATTCAACTTTTCCATTTCCTTGTTGGTAGTATGGCATAGACCACTTTTGTTGAATTTTGTATTTGATGCACATGTTGGAAACTTCCTTATTTTTAAAAGGGGTACCATTATCAACAATCAAGGTGGAAGTTATATCGTATCGACTGATGATTTTATTTAGAATGAACTTTGATACTTGAATCCTCGTTGTGATGGACAATGGCATTACCTCAATCTATTTTGTGAAATATTTTGTAGCAGTGATGATGAGATTATGCCCATATAATTATTGAGGGTTTATTTTACCTATGATATCCAATCCTCAAGAAGATAAAGGCCAAGGAGATGTAATTTTCTAAAGTTATTGAGAAGGGGTGTGAACAAGGTTGTCATGTCATTGACACTTGTCACATTTCTTTACATAGTTGTGATCATCCTTTTACTTAGAGGGCTAATAATAGCCCATTCTAAGGAGCTTCTTGGTTATGGATAATCTACTAAAATACCCACCACATGCTCCATCATGGGTTTCTTTTATGATATATTGGGCTTCATTTGTATTTATGCATCTAAGGAGTATACCTTCAAAGGAGTGTCGATATAAAACATCTCTAATGAAGACATACTTGTAGGATTTTAACCTAAATTGTCTTTCTTTCAAAGAGTTATAACCCATGGGGAATGTTTCCTCTTTGAGGAATTTAAATATGTCTTGATACCAAGGTTCTTGAGATATAGAGGTTTCAATATTGCATATGTTAAGCAGTTGTAGGCATGATTCGAGTGTGGAAGATTCATTGATTTATTTTATGATAATAGAATATTTTTCATCTTCCAAATCTAATGGTATGAGAGATGAAGTTGTAGCCATAGCATCAACATAATGGTTGCTATATCATGGTATGGATTCTATGGTAATTTTATTGAAGCGAGTTTTCAACATATCTACAATGTCCTTGTATGGCTTCAACTTCTCATCTTTGGTTTGATAAGTATTATTCACTTGGTTGATGACCAATTGTGAGTCACTGTATACTATTATGCTTTCTATATTTAGTTTTGTTGTAGCCCTAAGACCTAAGATGAGTTCTTTGTATTTTGTTGTATTGTTTGTACATGAGAAGTGAAGTATTAAGGATAGTGGGATGAGTTGTTGTTGTGGAGTGATTAGGGTAATTCCTGCCCCTATGCCTTTTGTGCATCTAGCTCCATCAAAGCCTAATACCCAAATATCAAGATCTTGTGTTTCTATTGAAAATATTGTTTCATATGGAAAAGATATATTTATGGGATGTTTTTATTCTAAAATGGATGTGGCCAGTTGATTAGTTATAACTTGCCCCTTTAGTGATTTTTGATTTACAAATTCTATGTTGAATTTGCTAAGGTTTATGACCCATTTTGTAGTTCTACCATATAGGTATGATTTTGACATAATGTAGCTCAATGGGTCAACCCTTTCTAATAAGTAAGTCTTTTGACTAATAATGTAGTGCCTTAATTTGAGAGACGAGAAGACAACTACCAAAAAAATCTTATCTAGTGGTGTGTAGTGAGTTTCATAGTTTACGAAGGTTATAACGATGTAGTAGATAATATTTTTTTAGTGTTGTTAATCATATTGGGCTATTAAAGCTCCAAGGGCATGCTTAGTGGCCACTATTTATAGCAAAAGTGGTTGATTCAGGTTTGGTGGTACCAAGATAGGTGATGTCAAGAGATAAGTTTTTAAATATTCAAAGGCGTTTTGACATCCTTCATCCCATTCAAATTTTATCCTCTTCTTCAATAATTTGGAGAAATGTTGAAATTTATATGCAAGTTGGTATATGAACCTATGAAATTATGAATAGGTTGTAATTTACCTTGTAAGATTCATAATTCAATTAAATTTGTAGGTGGTGGCTTGTTTGTTATTACCATGAATTTGGAGGGATCAACTTCAATCCCTTCATGAGATACGATGAGTCCCAATATTTTTCCTAATTTTACTTCAAATATACATTTGTTGGGTTTTATCCTTACTCTATAATATCATAACCTTTCAAATATATATCTAAGATCTTGAGTGTGGTTTTGTCTCTTCTGAGATCAACCTAAGATGTCATCTACATAATCTTCCATAATTTTATGCATAATATCATGAAATATATATATCATGGCCCTTTGATATGTCGCTTCTGTATTTTTAAGGCCAAATGGCATGACTTGATAGTAGAAGGTTCTTCAAGGGGTAGTAAAAGTTGTTTTAGATTGATCTTATGGTGCTATCTTAATTTTTTTGTAGCCTAAGAATTCATCATTAAGGATATCATCTCATATCCTACAGTGAAGTCAACTGTCATGTCTATCTTTGGTAAAGGGAAATCATATTTTGGACAAGAATTATTTATATCCCTAAATTCAATACAAATTTGAATGGATTCTTCCTTTTTGGTAATAGAAATGATGTTGGATATCCAATATGAATAATCTATAGCCTTATGAAGCCGACATCTAGGAGTTTTTGCAATTCATATTTTATAGAAATAACAACTCTTGGATGCATTTTTCTTAATTTTTATTTGATGAGTTTGGTGTTAGGATGCACTACCAAATGATGGACCACCAGTGAAGGGTTGATTCCTAGCATATCATCACATTCCAAACTGAAGATGTCAAAAAAAATTCCTTTAGTATATTTGTGTACTCTATTCATCCTTTTTGGGTTAGGAATTTTCTGAGTTTAATAAGGTCAGAATCCTGATCTATTCCTATGTTGACATCTATAGTTTCTTTGATTAAGGCTTGTAACTCATCCTAAAAATGAAGAGGGGCATCTATTATCCCTAACTCCTTAAGCTCTTGTAGGTCCATAGATGTTTCTTCCAACTCGGGAAGCTAAACTTAATTTAAGTTGAATATTTTTTAATAGATTCTTCTATATGATGATCATTCAAAGAATCTTCAAGATTTTCTTTGATTCTTATTTATTTTGGATGAACTAATTCTAACATGTTAATGCTACCAAATCATATGGTTTTGTGGGGTGTCTATTTAAGGAGTGACCATAGTTCTTCTTCATCCTAATCACCCCATTAGGAGCCATGTATTTACTCAGGATAATTATATTTATCATCTTATTTTGATAGAGGAAAACATTTATTTTTGTTGGGGATGAATTTGATCCCACATCGTGTCGACAAAGGATTGGCTTCTAGGGGTTATTTAATACCCTATTCATAATGACCTAGGTCTTTACCTTGATATCCCATTTGGAAAAGAATTTTTTTAGCTATGGAAAATGAAGGTGATATATAGCATGTACCATACATTTTTTTCTAGGCATGAGGTTACATCCTTGGATATTTTCATCAAGGTTAGTTTCCCCATGAATAAAAGTACAAGATCCTATTTGGGTTCTAAGTCATTTCCTATTGGGTATGCCTATATCACAAGGATATAGAAACATGCCTACTATTTCTAAGAAGGAATTTGATGTTTGATAGATGAAGTTGACTTGATAATTCGAATATGATGATTGGGGAGTATCCTCTAAGTTTATGAGAGGTTCCTCTAATATTTCCTTTCCTTTATCAAATTTTGGCTAATCACTTGACTTAGTTGATTGTGTGGAAGGGTAGAGGTTAACCTATTATAAGTTGATAGATTTGCACATGGAAAAAGGTTATGGATCTCCAAGGATATGGATAATCCTCCCTTGGCACTCGTATTTGATACATTAATATAAGTTGGAAGGCACTGCTCTCATAGCATGTATCCAAGGTCTTCCAAGGAATATATTATAGATTACGTCACATGATATGACATATAAGAGGGTGTTTAGGATATGAGGTCTTACTTTGATAGGTAAAGGGATGGTGTCGATTACCTCTCATTCTTCATTGTCGAAGGCTCTAATGATGTGATTCAATTTTTGCAATTTATTCTTTATTAAGTCAAAATTTTGTAAGAATTTGACATTGCATATGTTCAAGGCTAATTTGTTGTTTACTAAGACTCTCTTGATATATACATCACTTATTTGAGTTATTATGTAAAATGGGGAATCCCCTCATATGGTTTCAATATGAGTATCTTCCTCACGAAAAGCTAAGATAGTATTATTTACTCTAGCTATTCCAACCATGTTAGTGATATCATTTGTAGATATGTCTTAAGGGATGTCTTTTTCATTTAAGACTTTCAATAATATTTCCCTATGAATAGGCGATATTTTTAGTAATTCTAGAAGTGAGATCTTTATGGGTACCCTTCTAATAGTTGACAGAGATCGAAGGTATGGAAGGTATTTTGAGTTGTGAGAACCAAAGGTGACTTACTAGGGACATTGATTTTTTCTCTTGGGATGACCAATGAAGGTTGATCCGAGGATTGATTCTTTGCTTGTTGCCTAGTTACGATGTGGGAAGACCTTGATAAATGAATCGTGCCTACAAAATTGGCTGATTTTTGATCATGCACTGGTAATGGGTATTGAAATATCCCTGTGCCTTTATTAGGATTTTTTATTTTATTGAACATTACTTTTCCTTCCTCAATGAGGGCTTGGATAATGTTCTTTAAAGTTCTACATTAGTTGGTAGTGTGTCCTTCTATTCGGCGAAAGTTGCAATATTCGTCTTGCTTATACCAAGAGGATTATCCTTTAGACAAATACCAAGGTTTGATAGGACAAATTCACCACTCAGACCACTGGTTAATTTTTTTTGAGTGGAAAATTTTGTTTTGAGTGTTTTGGGCTACCAAATTCACCACTAACTGTGTAGGGTGGCAAATTTGGTCTTGGGATAGGTTTTTGAAGGTTTCAAAGGTCTATTTGGGTATATTTTAATAGGTTTTTGGGCTAAATATGGAGGAGAACAATCCTTATATATTTTTCAAGGTTTTTCACTAATAAAATTAGAGAATTAAGCCACCAAATTAGATAAATTAATGATTGAAATTAAGATGTATGCAAAATGATACAAGTCCTAGATGAAATTGACATTTTAATTAAACAGATATGTAGGGGAATATAAAGTAAATTCTATGTATGAATTATAAATAATATGTAATTTAATCTCTAACAAAATAAAATAAGCATTAGATAGTGGTGGATTAATAAAATTGACAAAATATGTAAAATGTTGCCCAAAATTAGTGAAATCTACAACATCAAGATATGGCTGAAATTACAATTAAGATAAACATGTAGGGGATTGAGAATGCACGTGATAATGTTAGGAATATAGCAAGATAGTTTTCCTATGTTATAATCCTTACAATGCAATCCTTACAATGCTTGTGAATTTTATGAAGAAATTGATACAAAATGCTTGGAAAGTGAAGGGAAATGCTATGAAATTTAGTATTCAAGAAAATCACATAAAGAAATGCATACATGTGAGATATGAAGGGAAGCTAATAGTGGGATAATAAGGTAATTAAGACCTTATATCCAACACTAAATAAGATCTATATGACAAATTAAGAGCCTAGAAAGCTTTGAAATGCTAATGAAACAAAGCTCAAAATGAAGAGATTAAAATGCTAGAACACTTAATATAAAAATTTGCTAGCATGGAAGTGAAAGAAAGAGTTTGTTTGCATATAAATAGATGTAAGGAATCTGTAATTAGAAATAAATAAACTATCTAGATGCTATGGTGAAGGATTCTTGAAATAACCCTACAAAATGAAAAGGGTTAATAAGCAATATAAAATGGCCAAGAAGATATATCTTCCAACCCTACAAAAGAGATGTTAGATGTATAAAAGGGGTTGCAAATCCTTGAAATCAGACCTATAAATAAGAATGTTAAAGCCTACAAAACAAAGGTAAGCTCAACACAATGATAAGATATGTAAAATAAGATGAAACAATGCAAGAAATGGAGTTAGAAAACTTGCAAAGCTAAATTTAGGAAGCTAAAATGAAAGGGGTGGAAATAAAATAAAGAAGAGAACTATGGTATATTTCACCTAGCTATGGCATCTCCCTTGCATCAATATATCCTTGCCACCAAGATCCCTTGCCTTGCCTAAATTCCCTCCACAAATACATGCAAAATTATCTAAATGATTGGAATGCTTGGAGAGAACTTGAAAATGGAGAAGACTATGAAATAAGATAATGTTGAGAAATCTTGGCATAGTTTTGCTATAGTGAAAACTTATGTCAAACACATACCCAAGGACCTTATTAAATAGGATTTGGGAGGGGATTTTTACAGAAGAGGAGATAAGAAAAAATTGAAATAAACACATATGAGATCTTTCTAGAGCATGCATGATCAATGGTAGAGGATGGAGGACTACAATATGCATCCTTATAGCTCATGCCAAAGATTCTAGGTCATTTTTCCAAATTTGCCACTGTTGATCAAATTCATCACTAGAAAAATTGATGATCCAGGTGGTGAATTTTGTCAAGAAGCCAAATTGATCATTTAAGTTTTGAAATTTTAAAATTTTCCAGATTCACCATTAGCCAAATTCACCATTATTGAATTTGGTAGGAGTGGTGAATTTAGGTAGAACTAATTCTAGATGTCATAAGTTGATTTCTACAATTTTACCAAATTTGCCACTCATCTTGCCAAATTCACCATTGGCAAGTTTAGTCAGAGTGGTGAATTTGGTAAAGGTGAAACATAATGTCCAAAATCTTAGGAAATGATTAGATTTATTTTTTGTAGCATTTGTGACCAGTTTTAGGATGTTTTGGAGTGTTTGTGACTAGTTTTGAAATATTTTGCTTGGTGTGTCAAAATTGGGTGTCTACACCTAAACCCAACATGTTTTATTTTAGTGGAATATAAATAATTATGCTAGGGGTGTTTTCTAATATGAGTATCATGTCTAGTTATTTTACTATTACCTATATTAAGTAATAAACTTTAGGGTTACATCCTACTCCTTTATGAACAAGCTACATTCAGAAGATAAACTTCCACAAAAGTAAGGTATACTTTTGTCATCAAACACATCCTACTCCTTTATGAATAGGCTGCAAGTCAGAAGATAAACTTTCACAAAATCATGTTATACTTTCTCAACACTCATCATCGATGTCAAGTTAAAATAGCCCAAATCCTTGAGTGTGTAGTTGCTTCCTTGCCTACCACCAATTTAGGTCTCCCATTGTTTGTGGGAAACCCTACTAATTCAATGTGGAATAATGTAATTGAAAATATTAAAAATAAATTAGTAGGGTGGAAAGAAAAACTGCTATCCCATGTGGCCAAAGCCACTCTTACTATGGCTTACCTAAAAATCATCCAGATTTACTTCCTTTCTATTTTTAAAGCCCCTGCTTCTGTCCAGTCTAAAATTGAGAAAATCTAGAAAATATTTCTTTGGTCAGGATCTAAAAACAAAGAAAGAATTCATCTGGTTTCTTGGGACAAAGTTTGTAGAGCCAAAGCCCATGGAGGAATTGGTCTTAGAATAATATAAAGACTAAATATTGCCTTAAGGC
Organism: Wollemia nobilis; assembly: GCA_028583015.1. Classification (NCBI taxonomy): domain Eukaryota; kingdom Viridiplantae; phylum Streptophyta; class Pinopsida; order Araucariales; family Araucariaceae; genus Wollemia; species Wollemia nobilis. The sequence goes on from JAQPPZ010015413.1 coordinate 30,004,050, forward strand.
TAAATAGGATTGGAGAATCATTTGTAATGACAAATCATAATGGGTCACCATAGTCAATAGGAAGTATCTGTAGGCTACTAATTTGTTTAATGAGATGGTTTTGACCAATGGATCAGCTTTCTAGAAATCCATGATTCACACTAAACCTCTTTTGCATGAAGGTTTAATATGGGAACTAGGAAATGGGGAGAGTATTGACTTTTGGTATGCAAAGTAGATCAGAGGAGTACCACTTATTGAAGATCCTAGCATTTATGTCCTCAAAAACCTCATTGATGTTTTGTTGGGATGAAAATTTTCTGATTTTATAACCCATTCCCATTTTAGGCCATCTTGGAAATTGTTCACTTGTGAATATTATCTTGTTGAGTCTGCATCCGTGAATAATCTCCTCAATTTTGTAGTCATCCCTTATAGTAATTCTTCAAATCATGTTATTTGGGAGTATTTTAAAAGCAAGGTTTTTTATTTCAAGTCTTCGTATCATCTCCAAGTGCAACCCTCTGAAGCTTCTTTCCCCTGTCACCTTTTTTGGCCCAAACATATTACTCCCAAAATATATTTCTTTTCTTGGTTGGTCATTCAAGATAGAATTCTCACCTCTGATAATATGATCAAAAGAGACCTCTTGATTCCCAATCATTGTCACTTATGCCTGTCTTATTGGGAATCTATTCATCATATTTTCTTGGGTTGCTCATTTTATTCTTCCATCCTTGATTTTTTTTTCAATTATTTTATATCCCTTGGGCCAAACTGCAATCCACTTTAAATATTTTCATCCAATGGCCTTCACCCATTTTCAATTCTTGCCTCAGGTCCATTTGGAAATTCTACCTCCATCATTTCTTGTGGCAAGTTTGGCTTGAAAGAAACAATAGGGTGTTTTCCAATGTTTGCAAGGATCCTACCTCTTTAACAAACATAATTATTTCTTATGCCAAAGAAAATGCCCAACTTTCTCCTTCCACCAAACCCACCATCTCTAGTTTTGAAGCTTCCTTATTGACTTCCTTAAATGTTCCCATTTAGGATGCCTTATCTACCACCCCTCCCAAGGTCAGGATCAATACCAAGTGGATCCCTCCATTGGTGGGATGGTTGAAATTAAACTTTGATGGTGTAGCCAAAGGAAATCCAGGTTTGGTAGGAGTTGGTGGCATTCTCAGAGACCACAATGGGGACACTGTCATGGCCTTTACTAAATATCTTGGTTTTCAATCCAATCATCTTGCTAAAGCCAGAGCTCTTTGGAGAGGGTTGTCCTTACTCCCACCAAATTCCAATAGGGTGATCATTGAAGGGGATTCTCTCAACATCATAAATTATTTGAGGAGTAGAAAATTCATATTGGAAGGTGAATAATTATATTGAAGAATCCAATAAAATCATAGAACATATGTGGGATCCCATCATTCAACATGCTTTCAAGGAAGTGAACAAGGTGATAGATATATTTGGCCAATCATGGTACCAGTATCTATGGCCTTGTCACATGGTATGACTCTCTCCACCAAAAAATATCCAATGTGGTTAATATAGACAAAGACTCTATCCTTCATAACCCATGAATCTAATCTTCACATTCCAATCAAATTTGCAATACGAAATTGTAACATGCCAAGTCTGGTTCCCAAATTTTTGTTCATTATTTCTTGGTTTGAGTGTAGGCTTGTCAGTGCCTTATCCTATTTTGCGGACACTATTTACAAGATATGCCTTTTCCATTTTCTAGTATTTGACCCCAAGCTCAAATTTTTCCTAATCCCATCACAAGTGTAGCTCCCTATCCTTTATTTTTTTTAAAGTATTGTTTCATCATATTCTCCCTCATGCATTTCCCCTGGTGACTATGCCATCACTCCTCTCAAGACCTGTCACCCCCCTCACATGATCCTGAGTCTCTCCACTTTTCTTCCTTAAACCATCATAATCCACCCACCTCCTCTTTCACACCCCTTTGGTTGCTCAAGTCCTAGGTGCTCATTTCTTATTGGCCAGGGTTTTTGCATGCATTCAAAAGTCTCTTGCAACTATGGTTTTGATGAAAGTACCATGATTAGTAGGATTCCTAGGGACTCTTTCACTTCCAATCACCCTCTCGAGGAAATATTTTTGAATCTATGCCTCGATACCCAATACTTTCATGTCTTGAAGCATATGGATCTTCTTCCTAAAAAGGTTGTATTTCACAAGCCCAATTTCATTAACCCGATCTAGAATTTCCACACCTCTCTTTTTTGGTTTCAGTTCCAATATTTTTTCTATCCAAATATGTGTGTCATTGAACCATATACTCTGGAGGAGGATGTAATCATTGAGTCGATCCTTGAAGAGAGAGGATACCTTCCATTCCTGAGAAATTTTTCAATGAATGACTACGAGATCACTATTGCTTTTTTGAATAGCTGGGATGAAGGTCAGATCATTGTTAAGGGTAGATATTTTGTTATTAACACTAAGTTAATGGTAGAAATTTTTGGGCTGCCTATGACAGGGAGGTGTGTGTTATGGGAGAAACACATTTGGGTGGTGGAACTTAAGGAGTTCTCTAACAAATAAAAATGCTTAAGTTGGATAAAACAGGAATGAAAAAATCTGACCTACCATCACCTTGGAACAAGGTCATGAAGCCCATCATGTAGTTCCTCACGGTTTATGACCTAGATAAACCCTTGTGCAACTTTCACCTAGATTTCGTAAATCACTTCAGGGATATCAATGTCATGAATATCCCTAAATTTCTATTCCGTTCAATGAACTACTCAATTGAGAATTGCAGGAAGAAAAAAAAAATGAATTCCCATCCTTTTTAAGATTATTTATAGCCATATCCTAGAACATAGCCCTAAAATTCCCCTAGTTGAACCTGCTTATTCTAAGGATATTCCCCAGGATAATACCAATCCACCTAATTTCATCCTAGAGGACGACATATCTATAAACCCTATTTCGATCTTGCTATATAGTAAAAGGAAATTCATGGGCTCTGACAGGGAAGCTGAGGCATCAAAATAAAAGAAGATTAAGGTTGAGGAACCAGTAAGCACGGCCATGTCATCTATTCACCTCTAGAAGAAGATGTGCCGAAGACAAAACTGATACTAGGAGGTGGTTTCTGATGACGATGGTGATGACCACATGATAGCGGTTGTCCAAAAGCTTGTAATCCAAATATTTTCCATGGTGATATCCCAATCAGAGGATTTCTTGGCTACTTTGAAGGATATGCATAACACCCTAAAATTATTTTTTTCCATAAGACATTTATGGGTACTACTACAAAAGAATCCAAGATGTATGACAAACCTAAGGATGTTATTATGGTGAAAAATGGATACAAGGATGCGACCAATGATGGCTTCAAGGAGACATAGTAGTTGTTGTCATTGGGGATAGTTTTGTGGATGTGCTTTAGGATGGGTCTTAGGATCTTTTTGTAAGCTTGTGGATTATGGGTGTTTGGTTTTATGGTGGGTTTTTTCTTGTTTGAGCATTTTTCCCTTTCATTTTCCTATTTACTCTACCCAGTATGACTCAATGCTACTTTTTTAACTAGGTTCTGAGATCCTTTCAAAACTCGTTTTAATGAAAATTCTACTTAACAAAAAACTTTAGGGTTACATCACATTTTATGTGTGGCTAGGGTTTCCTCCATATATGCTATATAGTAGAGATATTCCCATTTGATTATTATGTATTATTAAATAATTTTTATAATGGAATGAAGACCATTTCAAAGCTTTATTATCATTGAGTGTAATTGCAAGTGCAATCCACATGGGTATACAAGCGCTAACATGTTTTTGAAATAAATTCTATACTTATATTTTCTTCTAGCACTCTTAATTCATTTCCATAAACTAGAATAACTTCATTAGCATCAAGTACGATTATAGGTGCCATCTATATGGATGTGTATGTGTCCCCATTTTTATGAGGTAAATTTTATAATTCTATTTTCTTCTAGCATTCTTAATTCATTTCTATCAAGTACAATAATAATTAATATTAGATTTATTCAATTTTACTTTCTACTGTGTAACTAAGCTTTGTGTGGAAAATTAGGTGTTTTTAGCTAGGGAATTTTGTTTAAAAAATGATAAGAAATAAGAATATATAGATTGTAAAGGAAGAAATATTGTAAGGAAAAAGAAACCAACCTAAATATGTGATCAAAGGGAAACTAGAAGGAAAAATGACCAAGATATGTATAGATTTTAGGAATGAGATACAAACTATAAATAGAAATAATTTGGGTTAAAAAAGAAACCATCTATTCCATTATTTAGATAAATCTAACCATGACGAAGAAAATACAAATCCATTTTTTGGGAGAGCTAATAACCCACCAAATTCAAAAAATACATAGGCTTAGAATCCCTCTTACAATAGGCTTAGGATCCCTGTTGCAATATACAAATATAGATTTCCCTATTTAATTTTTCCAAGGAGGTGGACATGCATGAATGACTAAGTAAGATAAAACTAGATTTTTAGATCCAACAAATCTTCTAAATTAGGATAGACATAATATAGCCTTATATCATATGGATAGAGCATTCATACATAGTAATATAGGGGATATAAAAAATGCTAGGAGAGATTTTATATATGATTTATTATTGATAGTATATCATAATTGGGATGAGTCATATGATGTTCAATTCACGCACTTATTTCAAAGGGATATGTCTATCGATTAATACATAGATAAAATTTAAGTTTGTAGATTCAAAATCTAAACTATTAGCTAATATGGTCTAGGAAAATTATATTTCTTACCTAAGGACATAAATCTATACATAAGGCTTTTTGAACCTATTAGTTTGAAAAAAAATGTTTGTATAGTTAGGAGGGTAGAAGTTCATGTTGTAACATTTAAAAAAATGATTGGTGCTACTTCAAAGGGGTATACACATGATAGATGTGGGATAGTGGATTCATAGAATATAAATTCAATTATAATAACACATATTTGGTCAATCAAAGGATGTATAAGACCTAAATTTATGGTATGCATATTATCAACCTTGGATAAAGAGGCACATATGCAAACCCAAAAAATTATATATGGATACAAACACTACCATTTCTAATTCAAATCCAAAATTAGAAAATAATTTGTTTTAATGATGGTAGTAGAAAGGGATTTTGAAAGGCTCCTTGAACCTTGTACAATTACTTGTGTAAGATTTACTATTGAAGCTTCCAAAATGGCCATAGAGGAGAAAACAATAACAAAATAGGGGATATCTCCTAACCACCCAAAACTAGATCAAACTAAAAATTGATTGAATACAACATTCTTACACAACCAAACACAACACAAATAGAAAACACTGGATTGGACTAACACACACACACAAAAGAGGGATAAATAGAGGGGGATAAAATACTTCCTTTAGCCATGAGCTCTTCCTTCATATTTTCTTCCTAGGATCTCAAATATATTATCCTTCTCCTTAGGTCCATCAAATGAGTAGTTGACTCCTGCACATTTCTTTCTAACATTCTTCTCATATTTTTGAGTCATTTAGATCCTTTAGGATAATATAATAATGATTCAAATATTCTAATGTATACTTCACTGGGGGGACTCCATTAAGATCTTTGTCTATATCTACCTCCTCCATATTTGGATATTTACTAGGTTGTTGTCCTCTTATAGGTGAAGAAGACCACACAACTGATGTCTGGCTGCTATGTTCCTTTTAAATGGAGTCATCCTTTGTATCTTAGTCAAAGATCACGACAAATTTTAGCTTTTAGGTTGGCTTCTTTTTCCTCAATTTAAAATACCATATTTGAAACTCTAGAGGGTGAACTTTATAAGATTCCTCACTCAGTTGGGAAGTCTCCTATGATACTACTAGTATCCTTTTTACCTTAACCCTCTAAGGCCTAGAAATTTCCTCCCTTGAAGGTGTATACTCTAACCCACCTTTCGACATGATGTCCATTTTCATTGGCATGCTAGATAGAGTTTTTTCCACTTGAATTATCCTTAGTTGGGGAGACTAAGGCATGGGATTCTCATGTGCTTTTGTCATACTTTTGAGGATTATTGTACCATACTACATACCTCCTACCTAGAAAAGATCTTAGGTAATAGTAGATCTTATCCAAATGTTCATGATTAATTGATTCTTAGGACTTGTATGACTCCCCTAGGTCAAATTCGCTTGGTATATGCTATGATTTATTGTCTTACACTTCACACAAGTATGATTAATTCTAAGTATTATAATCATGGTAAGTAGAGGGAACTACATGGACAAGATAAAATTCAATACACCAAAAGCTTACCTCCTCACATTTGGTTGTGTGATGATCTCTATGATTTTGTTAAATATTTTTGCATGTTGAAAGATTTTCTTGGTCTACCTTGGAGGAAAATTATGTCTTTGAGAATATATAGATTTGGATATCCCATTCGAAAATAATGTCATATCCAGGAAACCACCACCTCCTTTCAACTTGCACCACTCAAAAATCCTATGGTGACACATGCTTCTCATATCATGCTACCACCTCATCAAATTGCATCACCCCAGACACCCTTTGATCCTCCCTTGAGTTAAAAGTGTTATATTTTGTAGGTTAGAGTAGCTTTCACCCTTAATTTTTATTTTGAGCTAGATACAAGTTTTTTTCTCATCATTAGTAATTGATATGATTTGTTGGAGGAATTCTCTTTCCCATACTCTAAGTTTCTCTTGCACCACCTTCTATGTTTTGCATACAATCTACTAGTGTTATGCATAAGGGGTCGGCCCCAAAATTTATTTATAAAAAATTGATGAATCAGGTTCGAAATCCAAGTGAATAGTGTCCAAATGCATGTAGAATGTTCACTATTATTAGGGGCAATGTTGGAATTATAAACTTAAAATGGTCAAATTATTATAAAATTGGGGCAAATTGACCCAAAAAATATTTGCACCCATAAATTTTTGGCTAATGGGCCTTTGATAAGGGTCCCAAATATTAGCCAATTCTATATTTTGAAAATCCAAATTTTAGCCAATTTTTTGATAAATAGCCACTATGCATAACCCTGCAATCTACCCGCTATTTCCTTCTCTAAAAATACGAGTAAAATACACCACCAATAGTAAACTTCGCTTCTATCAAGCCTCATAAATCATTGAAGTTATACTCTAGCTCACTTCTAGATTCTATTTCATAATTTTGATAAGGTTTACAAAATACCCTTTGATAATAACCTTTTTAATCTAAAGATTCACTAGCAAGTTGATCCCTAGAAATATCGATCTAGTTTTTGCAAAGTGGTTGTATTGATCTCTAAGGGCTTCAACAAAGACTAGGATAATATCATCATTCTCATCCCTTACTATGGCACTTGCCCTAGCAGGACCTACATTCCCCTTGGTTACACCGTCGAAGTTCATTTTAATACAAACTACTAGAGGGAGTTTCCATTTTGCCTAGTGTCTTTGGCTATTTATGGTCAAATTGATCATAATCAATAGAGGTTCAACATCCCACCCAACCACTATGGAACCTTACAACTTTTTTTTTTAAACTCCTTTCTATTTTTTCATTTTACCATTTTCTAATGATATGGATATCATATTATTAGCCATTATGATGGTATATCTCTTCTTACCTTTGAATATTCAATTATTTCACTCTTTACAAAGCCCCCATAGGGATTTGGGAAGACTAAAATTCCATAGAGTGTTGATTGTATTATTGTTAAAAGAGGAACCCAATTGAAGGCATAAGTTAGGTAGATAACATAAAAAGACCCATGATACTTGGAATTTCTTTAAACAACATGTAGAACCTCCTATGTGAAGGGAAAATTCAAACATAGGTGATTAACATTTTCTACTACCTTCTCAAAGAGGTTGCATCTATTGGGGAATTAAAAACCTCTTTTTAGGATTATTTCCATTGTTAGTATCTTATTTTGGACCGACAACCAACAGAAAAAGATAAATTTTAGTGTTATATCCTTTATCCAAACTTTTGAAATCGTTATCCACCCACATCCCTCTCCTTCAAGCATATAGTAACCATTCTTAAAACTGTACTTTACTTGTTTAGAAGATTTTTGTAAGGATTAAGAAAGTGAATTGGATGAAAAATATCAACCCTAACCAACCAGTAAAATGGGATAACCTTTAGTCTCTTTGGTTTCAATGATAGGGTTAGATCATATTGATATATTCATTTGTTTTAAGATTTATAAAGAAGGCAAGGGCATTGATGACAATGGATCTTAGAAGTACTTTGAATATTTTGGATAAGAGATATTAGAAGAAGATAGGTCTCCCTATAAATAGTTATGAAATATTTCTAATTCAATCATTAGGTCATTTTTTTATCTAGTGTAATATTTTAATACATAAACTTAAGCTATCTATACAAATTTATACTTTAATAGATAAATTTTATATGGTAGAGTTGATGATTTCCATGGAGTGCAATGGTTATATTATTTGGGAATATATTCCAATAACCATAAAGAGGGTTTCTTAATTTTTTAAAAATATGGACAAAAATATATAATTAAATTATTGTTAGCAAAATAAATTAACGTAGTGGATTTCAAGCAAATATTGAAGATTTTCAAAAAAAGGTTAGTTTAGATTTTGTTAGAGTAATTATCCCATAATTTGGGTAATTAACATATGATGTTAGGATATATTAGTTATTTATCTACCTAGGTTAGATATTCGCTAATATTTTATGGTTAGCAAATATTATTAGTTAGATGTATTTTGTTAGTTGTTAGCAGCAACCTAGGATCTAATATTTCCTATATATTTCCTAAGGCTATGTATAGCCTTAGTATTATTTTTAAAGGTAGCATCATTATAAATATTTAATCAATCAGTTCGCACTCTAATATGGTATCAGAGCCATATGATCTAGGCTCATCTTTTAGATTATAGCCTGAAAGCTAACTTGTTCTCGGGTTGATAAAAAAGAACCTGACTCAATCGAGATGTGGACTGCAACCTATAGGTCCAACACATCCTTGGATGATAAATCCTATGCTAGTCTAATGTGCTGGACTCTGATGCAGTAGAGAACAATCATTAATGTCATACCACTAGAGGATGCGACCCTATCAAATCAACCTATGTGGTACTTGACCTTGACTGTGAGGTGATTCTATATTGGACACAAAATGGATGCACAACAACCTAATACCTAGCCTACAAGAAAGACTTAACTAGATCTTGACACATCAAGCGATAAACTAGGTTACGCGACCGCAGACCAAAACCAATAGAAACTCCAACTAAGACTATCTACATGGAAAGTATGGTGATATGACTCAGATGGATCATGCTAGGCAAAATGAGTGGGTAGTCAACTAGACTACTTGAAGGTAGTCATATAATTTACCATGGTTTTTTATTTCTAAATAAAACTAAAAGCTCTTATCCACTCCATCTGGGACATTATCCTAGAAAACCTTCTTCACTCATGATGAACAATGATTATTTTTTTTGTGGCAGCAATGGCATAATGTTTTTACATAGCGGATGCTCCTAGAAATCAGAGGGAGTAGATGCTTGAGGGATAGTTGTGTGTTACTATTCAAAATTTGTGACCCCTCATAGACATCGATTGTTGCAGATTCAGTAGATCATATTAAGCTGATTGGTATCCGCCATGAATGAAAATGTCTCTATAAAACCAATAGCAGTGAGTAAACTAGTGTTTTTCCTGTATCGCTCAATTATTTTGAGATAAAATTTGAAGGATTGATTTGCAGTCTTGAAGACCAATCCATGGCATAGTTCCTGAGATTAGTGGATTTTTGATATCAGACAATTGATGCAGGTTTATACACCCACTCGTGGGCTGAATCCAAAGCAGACAGTGATCTACATTGTCCAGAATAAAACAGAGAATATTTATCATTTGTAGCCCTTGCAAATAAGATCTATGATGGTGTTACAATTGAAGGAGTTCATCTGATCCAGGAGGTAACATTTAGAAAATCCTATTTCCATCTGCTGGTTTACCAATTTTATTGCACCTTTGTTGATTTAATTTTGTAGGAAAATTTCATGATTTTCTTATGTGATCACTATGAAACACATCAGAGGAGCATAGCACCAATAGCTCTCTAATATAGAAATTCTGGAGGAATGGATTCGAGACATCGTATATGATTTCCTAACAGACATCATCTGATCGTAGGTTCAACGTAGTTTTTTTTGGAAAAAAAACACCGTCAATACCAGATCCAACTCAAAAATCTACATCGATGGTGCCATATTTTTTCTTCATCTCTCCACAAATGACTTCTGTTCTATAGGGGTACACCACCAAGTGTGCAAGAATCATCCAGTTACAGAGCGTAGATGACACATTTTTGTCATCAAGTGAGCCCAAGGTAGTTAAGTATAACACCTTGAGCTTCATCTGGTGAGATAGCTTAGCGGGTCTGAGAGATAGCACTTAGGCATTGAGGACCATTAGGTTGCATGGTCAAAACTCATGCACGATATAATATTTTACTATGACCAAATTGAACAAATGGTAAAATTGCAAAAAAAATAAATTGTTAAACCATTTTTTTTTGGCTTAACAATTTTTAACAAAATTGTTGATAATTTTTACTTTTTGCAAGAGTTGTTGACAAGTTTTTGCAATTTTTGCTCAACACTTGCTAAAAGTTGTAATTTTTTGCTCAAAACTTGCTCATTACATAATTGTGCATTTTTTTCCATTCAATTGGAAACATTGTAAAAGCCCTAGAGGCTTCATAGTTGCAATTTTTTGCACTAAGGGGGGGATAAAACATTTATTTCCTATATCCAAGAATATTTTGCAAAAGGGGGGAACACTTGTAAAGGTGTATTTTTCGCAGAGACCAAAACATGAGCCAATATTTTACCAAATTTCATTGTAAAAGGTGCATTTTCGGTAGCAATCGAAACTTTAAGAAAATGGAAAAATCAAAGAAAAATAATGCCCCAAAACCAACTGAAGTTGTTAAATCAGTTAAAGGTTCTTACTTTCCACTAGAAATGGAATGGCTAGATTTTTATGAGGATGGAAAATTTTTCACACTACACAGTGGTGTAAGCTCCATTCTCAGTGATTTTGAATCTTCTGAAAACCTTCAGATAAATGGTGCTCTAATCCCTATTGGCATTGTAAGGGCAATATACATGTCATTATTTTCTCTTGATATTACCCAATGTAAATAGAAAATGGACATAAGTAAGGAATCAGATATCAAGCCCCTAATGGTCGATGCTTGTTGTGACACAAGTGACCTTCAACCCATGGTGGTGAATGTTTTTTGTTCCACAAGTGACCTTGGGCCCATGATAGCCAATGCTTGTTGTGATACACGCAATATCATACCTTCAATGGTAGATGTCAGTTGTAGAACATGTGATCTCATCACAAGCACAAATTTTACTTGCGACACGAGTGACTTAAAGACTGATAATCCTAAAAAAGAGCTCCATAATCTCATCAATTTTGAAAATATCATATTGTTAAAAGCATTGATGAAGATGAATAAATAGGGTGTTTTGAAAAATAAACCAAAGGATTTAGATCCAAACTGATGAAGAAAATGGGATTCAATGGTGAGAGATTAGGTAAACATGAACAAGGCATTAAAACTCCAATAATGCTAAATTTCAGGGCAAAGAATGAAGGCCTTGGCTATGATGGACAAGCAAGTACCAGTAAAACCATGTTTGTAAAACCTAAATCTCCTACAACTCCTACAAAGTATTATTGCAGTCATTGTGGAATAACAAGACATATAACAACTAGGTGTTGGAAACTACATCCTTGTGATTCATGTGGATGTACAAATCACTCCTCTTCAATTTATTGGTACAAAGTGAAAATGGCCAACAAGGTTCATATAGATTGTGGATGGATAGATCTCAAACAAAGGACCAAGATGAAATAAATGTTCTATGGCTTCTATAGAAAATGTAAAACCTATGGTAGACCCAGAGGTAGATCCAATGACAGACCGAGTGGTAGTCCTAGAGGCAATGACCTAGAGATAAACTTAAAGATAGACACAGAGATAAAGTTCCAGAGGCAGATCTATAGGTTGATCCAGAGGCAATGATCTAGAGGCAGATTTATAGACATATCCAGAGACAGTTCCAAAGGTACTATTCTAGAGGTAACCTTAGAGCCAGAGCCATGAGCCAGAGCCAAAGCCAAAGACAAAGCAAGAGCCAATAAATCAACATCTTTCATTATCATTTTTCTGTTAGGGTAGAATATTAGTAGATATATATCATCATCTTTCATTACCATTTTTCTGTTAGGGTAGAATATTAGTAGTTAGATATCAACATCTTTCATTTCTCTTCTTCACTGTATTGGGGAAGTTATATATATTACCCAAATAATGGAATAAGGGGGGATGTTAGAGTAATTATCCCATCATTTGGGTAATTACCATATGATGTTAGGATAGATTAGTTCTTTATCTACCTAGGTTAGATATTCGCTAATATCTTATGGTTAGCGAATATTATTAGTTAGCTATATTTTGTTAGTTGTTAGCGATAACCTAGGATCTAATATTTCCTATGTATTTCCTAAGGCTATCTTTAGCCTTAGTATTGTATTTAAAGGCAAAATCATTATCAATATTTAATCAATCAATTTGCACTCTAATAGACTTATGGCTAGGCTTGAAAATATGGATGCTAATCTATTTGATCAAGAGAATGATCCAATAGTTTATAAATTACTAGAAAAAAATAAAATGATCTTTCAAGATCTACAGAAGAAGCTTCCCCCAAAATGTGATGTTAAACATGTAATTGAATTAGACCTTCCTAAAGGGCCTGTAGTGTTATGACCATATAGGTATGACTATTTCCAAAAAATAAGAATTAAGAAAATAGTGTAAAAATTAATAAATATATGGATTATCACTCCAAGCAAAATTCCATATGCAACGCCCATAGTATTTATATGAAAGAAGGATGGGTCTTATGGATTTTGTATAGACTAGATATAATTTAATAAGTTAGCATCAAGAGTAAGTTTATCATGCCTAGGATTGATGACTTGCTAGATGAGATTCATGGATCCATAATCTTTTAAAATATTGATCTCATATCATGCTAGTATCAAATGCCAATTCAAGTAGAATATTAGAATAAAAAAGCATTTTAGAATCACTAGAAACATTTTCAATTTAGAGTGATGCCCTTAGGCCTATTCAATACTCCAAATATATTTTAGATACTAATGAATAGAATATTTGGAAATTTGAATGTTGTGTGTGACATATTAACAAGGTAAAAACTATTTTCTAATAAATCTAAGTTTGAATTCAAGAAGCCATCTCTAGAGTCCTTAGGACATATAATTATAGTTGAAGGTGTTTGTGTTGATTTGAAAAATATTAGGATAGTATAAGAATGGCCTGTAGCTATTAAATTAAAAAAACTACATGGATTATTATGACTAGTATGATTCTATTATTGGTTTTTAAAAATTGTTTTCATAGTGTAACCCATAACAAATTTAAATATAAATAATACTTCTACTTGATTTGGTGAATCATGACTAGCTTTTGATAAGCTAAATAAGTCACTATCATCCACTCTAGTATTGATTACATCAAATTTATCTAAGTCATTTATCATTTAGTTTGATGGTTTAGGTATAGGTAAAGAAGCAATATTATCTCATGAAAGGTATCCAATATCCTATAAGAGTAGGAAACTAAATAATAGGGAGAAACATTTATCCACATGCAACAAGTAGATGTTGGCCATAATTCATGCTATAGTCAAATGGTGTCAATTCTTGTTGGAAAAAAATTCTTTAATAAGAAATACCACAAGAGTTTGAAATATTTATTATCATAGGGTACACTCATAGAGGAACAACAAAATGGGTGTATGGCTTGCAAGACTATGACTTCGAGATATTATACAAAAAAGAAAAGAAGAATGCAGTAACAAATGCATTATCTCATAGGGATAATATTACAACAAAAATTGTTGTATGTTAGCCATCTTGCATGGTTAGAGGAACTTTTTATAAATTATGATAGTGACCCAAGAACCATATAATTGTAGAAGGATATCATTGATGGAAGGAAATGGTAGTTTTGGAGTATTAGAAATGGAGCAAAATTCTACACATTTTATATATTTAAGGAAAAACTCATATATTTTGAAAAGAGCTCTTGAGCATTATCATTCCTCCATCAACAGGGCCTGTGGGATTCATAAAAACTTACAAGAACATATCATCAATTTTTTATTGACCTAGAACAAAATCAAATGTTGAGAGTTTTATTAGGGAGTCTAATGTTTGATAGAGAAATAAGGTAGAGATAATCCCATCTTCAAGTATTCTCCAATGACACTCTATCCCCAACTAGAAGTGGAAGGTGATTTCTATGGAATTAATCACTAGGTTTTATATATCTAAAGGTAAGTGTTCCATATTTGTTATTATGAACCATTAAAAAATATGCTCAGTTTGTTCCATTAAGAAGAAAGTGTTGATCATATAGTGTTATGAAGCTATTTTTCAAGCATTTAAATAGATTGCATGGGCTTCCAAAATACCCCATTTATGATAAACATCAAAATTTTTAAAGTAATTTCTAGTAAGAAACATTTAGATTAGCTAGAGTATAATTTAATATGAATGCTCTTACCACCCTAAAACTAATGGAAAAAAAAGGTTGTAAATAAGCGCCTTGAGGGGTACCTTTGAATGTATACAAGAGAAAGAGAGAGGAAGTGGGTAAAATATTTGTATAATGTAGAGTTTTTGTATAATAGTGCATGTCATACATCAATAAGAATATTTTCATTTAAAACCTTGTACATATATCATGGGCCTTTACCGAAATACTAGATCATTCAAAATGCTAGAGTGCCAATAGTAGAGGGTTGTGTTCAAAAGATGGAAGATATCCTGAGGATAATGAAGGAGAATATGAAAATAGCTCCAACTAGGATAAAGCAATAGGTTAGCCAACATAGAATAGCAAATGAGTTTGCAATAGGATATATGGCATTAATAAAGTTGTAACCTATATGTAGACAATAATTAAGAAGCAAGGGAAGCAAATATTACAACCCATGTACTATGGACCATTTAGAGTGAGGGAAATATTAGGGTAAGTAGCATATGCAATAGATATTTCAAATAAGGAAAAGATATATAATGTATTTTATTGGAATTTTTAGTATGGTTTAGGCAGAATTACCTATAACAAATGAGGAAAGGAAGGTAGATGTAGAACTAGAAGGTATTATTGAGGTAGAGAAGAGGAAGCTAAGGGTAAGGATAATGCATAGATATAAGATTAAATGGAAGGGGTATCCAAAAGAGGGCATAACATAGAAAGGCAAAGAGATTTCCCACAAACACCTAAGACTATAGAAAATATGAAGAGTACCGATGGATAAGAAAAAAGTCCCTAGACATGTTGGATATATTTGCATAAGTTGATTGTTGATTTATTGATTATGATATATTTATTTTGTTTCATAGGATGTAGGAGGTCTTAAATTTAAACTTGGACAAAGTACGTGTTTTTCTAGCATGCATGTGATAAAAGGGTGTAACCCCAAGACTTACCTAGAGGTCACCTATCTTAGATCTTTCCAAGGTTGACCTATGTAACTAAAGAGTTTTTCTCATATTTGATGATAAATATTCTATGGAGTAGATGTTGTGTACCTAGATCCAACATGCATTGGTGTACTAGGATTTATTTGCCTAGGGGTATGGTCTAATATTAGAACATTATCTAGTTAATTTAGTATTACCTATGTTAAGTCTTAAAATTTAGGACTATCACATTCTATATGTGTCGAAGATTTCCTCCATACATGTTATATATTGGAGACATATTCTCATTTGGGTATTATGTATAATTAGATATTTCTACAAAAGAATGAAGATATTTTCTAGGGAAGAGCAAAGAACAACTATACCTATAAATGTATTTGTATCAAACTTACAAAATTCATATAGGTCATAAATTTGGTGAGTGCAGGCAGGAGCGGAGGCAGGAATGGAGCAAAGCGGGAGCAGAGGCAGGTGCAATTTTTGCAAACATGTTTTTCATTCTGTTGGAGGTGGGAAACAGGGTTTCCAAACCCCTGGAAGCCGTGAGGCTCAAGGAGGGAACAAGCAAGGTTCCGAAGCAACCGAGGAAGAGCAGGTGGACAGTGACAAGGACACCGAGGGTTTTAAAAAATTAGAGGGACACGAACCCCCCGATATTATTTTTGATAAGAAGGCCCACATCAAGAATTCTCGAGGGCAATAAGTCTTTTGCACAGTCCCTTAAAGGTGGCAATAGGGTTTCCTTACATTCTTTACCACCTCTCACTCCCAATGGGCATAAGGTATCCGTGCCTGAAAGCGTAATGGCAGACTTTATATCGATGGAAAATTTTTCTTTGGTAGGCAAATTCATAGGGGGCAGGCCGGATATTGAAACGATTCGACGATGGGCGACTTCGAAGTGGAAGACTTTCGGACACATGGAGATTATTGCATTATCAAGGGGGTTTTTTCGGTACGCCTTAAAAATAGTGAAGATGCTAGTCGTATTTTAACAGGAGGACCCTGGTTTTTGGGCCGAAGAAGTATTTTTCTTAGGAGATGGGTCGAGGATTTTGATCCGTAAAAGCAGAGCATAAACTTTGCCCCCATTTGGGTCCGTCTCCCAAATCTCCCGTTTCATTGGTGGCATGAGTATTTTCTTCAGTGTATTGCCAAGACCATAGGGGAATTGGTGGCCATTGATAATCCAACCCTTGCACGCACTCGTAATGACGCATGCTAGGATTTGTGTAAATGCAAACCTAGAATCCGAGCTTCCTACTCATGTGGAGTTAGAATATGGAAATATAACAAGATTACAGGTCATCGAATATGAAAATAGACCAGCATTTTGCTCGACCGTAATATTCAAGGCCATCTCAAAGGACAATGCTCTTTTTTGAGAAGCCAAGAAACCCTTCCTAGGAATAATGATTCCAAGCGGCAGCTTTTCGTAAATAATGGCAAATACACAGGAATGTACAGTGTTAAAGATCCAAATGTTGAAAAGGCAAAGGCCTCTGGTTTGGGACAAATGGAGAATGAGGCTGAGCTTCACATGGACAATGGTAAGGACAAGCAAATTGCTACATCACAAACTGACCAACAAAAGGTATGCTCTCCTTTCGAGAATCTAAATAAATTTAACATTTTGGCTGAAAACCAAATAATTACAGAGGAAAATCAGAATGAAGGGTCTAATGTTGAGGATATAATTCTTGGTCTCCCTGCTTACCTTGACTCCCCAACCAAATCTGGACCTTCCAATCCTCCTCCTGTTGGCCATAAAGAATGCCCTAATGATGAGTCCTTTTCTCGTCCGAGAAAGAGAAAAAGTGCTTTCGAAGTTAATCAGCCCTTCCAAGCGACATTTTTCACCTTTGTCTTTGTCCCAATCCAGAGAAGGGGTTTCCAGTACTGTTATCCAACAAGTCACCCAAACCAAATTTAGCCCGAAACAGACTAGAAGCTCAATGAAATCCCCCATGATTGACTGTGGAGGTGAGAAAAAAAAGGGAAGAAAGTCAAATGCCCAAAGAATGGAAAGAAGAGGTCCAAGATGAGATAGCTAATGGAATTCGTACTCACTCGCTTCCACCAACCGGAAATCTTCCCTTTGAAGAAAACAAAATTCTTAAGCCCCCTCAAGTCCAAGGCAGGGGAAGAGGAAAAAAACTTTAAAAGTTCCAAATGAAGATCATATCCTGGAATGTAAGGGGGCTCAATGGCCTTCCTAAACAATGGTTAGTCAAATATTTAAGAAGAGATTTTGGTCCCACTATTCTTCTTTTACAAGAAACTAAAGTCGATGAAGTTTTGTTTGGAAAAATTGCCCTCAATATCCTGGAAAATGGAGAAGCAATTTTTTGCAAAGCCAATGGAACCTCGTGTGGTCTTCTTTGTATCCTGAATCCAGGGAAGGTGGAAGGCAAGGTTATTCAATTGGGGGAAAGGGTAATGAGCATTATTTTTAAGGATAAGGTTAATGACCTTTCTTGGATATTAACAAATGTGTACGCCCCTAATTCTATATCCTGGGAGAGCTGATATATGGAATTTACTCACTCATTTCAAGGAAGCTTTTCAGAATATCCCATGGATAGTGGCGGGGGACTTTAATACCCCTCTTTACCCCTCTGATAAAAAAGGGGGAGTAGGAATTCCAAGGAAGAAGTATGGAGGACTTTCAAGATTTCATCAACAACAACAATTTATTGGATGTCAAATTAAAAAATGCTAAATTTACTTGGAGCAATAGGAGGTCTGGAAATCAACTTATAATGGAAAAGCTTGATAGGTTTTTTTTGTCACATGAAGCAATACAATCTTTTGGGGATGCAAATCTGTTGTCCTTGCCTCGCATTGGGTCTGACCACAACCCGATTTTACTTGAAATTGAAGAGACTCCAAAATTCAAAAGGCCTTTTAGGTTTGAATCTATGTGGATGCACCACCCCGATCTCGCAGACAAAATTTCTCAATGGTGGCAACATTCTTGTCGTGGCATGTGCCTTCATTCGGATTAGCACGTAAACTTAAAGTGGTGAAAGAAAATCTAAGGATCCGGAATAAGGAAATTTTTGGAAATATTTTTGAAAACAAGAAAGCCATCTCTGAAAGGTTATCAACCATTGAGAAAAACTTGAAGAGGGATTGCCGCACTCTTCCCTACAGCAGATGAAAAGAAATCCCTTGCCGAGTACCATAATGTTCTAGCTCGCGAGGAGACTTTTTGGCGGCAAAAGTCTAGAGCTACTTGGCTAAAAGAAGGTGATGCCAACACAAGATTTTTTCATGCATCTACCTTAAGGAACAGAAGCCACAATAGAATTAAAGAACTTGTTAGAGATGATGGATCACTCCTTTCTAGTCCTAATGAAATCGTAAATGAAGCAGCTTTCCTATTTTCGTAATCTTTTAGGAGAAGAACATTTCAGCTCCGCCTTAGCTTCGTAATCAATGCTTTACCATATTCCTCATTTAATTTTTGATGACTTGAATGGGAAGTTAATTAAGCCTTTCACGGATGAAGAAATCAAAGAGGCCCTCTTCTCAATGAACCCTGATAAATCTCCAGGTCCATACGGGTTTTCACCTCGTTTTTTTCAGGCTTTTTGGGATATTGTAGGTTTTGATGTATGTGCTACTATCAAGGAATTTCAGTCCACAAAGCATATTCCAAGAAGTTTTAACTCCACTTTTATTGCTTTAATCCCAAAGATTCCTACTCCTAGATCTATGATGGATTTTAGACCTATTAGCCTTTGTAATGTTGTTTATAAAATTTTGACCAAGGCAATTGCAAATAGAATGAGGAAGATCCTTCCTATGTTTATTGATGTTTGTCAAGGCGCTCAGCCCCCGGAAGGTCCATCCTTGATGGGGTCATAACAGCTCATGAAGCCCTCCATTCGGTAGTCCGGACTAAAAACCTCGCTTTTGCTCTCAAGCCGGATATGAACAAGGCTTATGACCGCATAAACCGGAGTTTTGTCTCTCGCCATTCTTCAGAAATTTGGTTTTCATCATGAATGGATCAAGCTTTTGGAAGGATGTTTTATGAAACCTTGGTTTTCATCCTTGTTAATGGTGCTCCCGCCGGATACTTTCAAAGTAAAAGGGGCCTAAGGCAAGGTGACCCTATCTCTCCCATGTTGTTTATCATTGTGGTCGAAGCCCTTGGGAGGACAATCAAAGTCGCTCGTAATATTGGTCTTATTTCAGAAATTAAAGCATCATCACAAACACAGCAGCTACACATGAACAAGCTTTGTGGATGATACTTTGTTGTTAACTCTTGCATCGGTTTTTGAGGCTAAGGTCATAAAACATATTCTAGAGCTATATGAGGATGTCATGGGCAAAAGGTAAATTTTTCAAAGAGTAAAATTTATTTCTTTAACACTCCCATTCGTAGGCGGATTAAGATTGCTAGGATTCTTGGATGCTCAGTTTCTACTCTTCCATCCACATACCTAGGCCTTCCTTTATTTACAGGGCAGAGCTACCGATTCCATGTGGACTAATGTAATTGAAAGAATTCAGAGGAAGTCGGGCCGGATGGAAAGGGAATTTGTTATCTCAAGCCGGGCAAGGCAGCTCTCACCAAGTTTTCCATTCAAAGCATCCCCGTCTACTTTCTCTCTATTTTTAAAGCTCCTACAAGTGTCTACACTAAAATTGAACGGATCCGTAAGAGGTTCCTATGGACCGGTTCTCGAATCTAAGCAGCCGCTTTCACTTGGTGTCCTGGGATAGGGTTTGCAAACCAAGGGAGTTTGGAGGTATTGGGCTAAGGAGAATACAACATTTAAACATGGCCCTCCCGGCCAAACAAGCATGGCGTCTTTTGACAAATGCAAATGCGTAATGGATTACTATAATCGAAGAAAGTATTTGCAAGAAATTGAATTCTTAAGTTATTCCTTTCCTCCCGTGGGATCAATTTTTTGGAAATCAATCCTTCAAACTAAAAACTTGCTAAGCAAAGGGCTACGTTGGAAACTCGGAAATGGAAGAAACATTGATTTTTGGGACCACAAATGGTTAAAGGACTATCCCCTCTCTCGCAGACTCCCATCATTTCAACCCTTAGAGCTTGGACAATTGAAGTTTTTGGTACCAAAGTTGCAGATTTTATTACTTTGTCAAACAATAGAAGGGTATGGAAGCCAATAATGAATAATGATCTACCAGGGGCATCAATAATACTCGGAGAATGAATTAAAACAGCCTTTACTCCCTTCTCGGCATTCTTGAGGACCAACTTATCCGGGAAGCTTCGGACAATGGGGAATTTTCTCGTCAAGACCGCTTATCTCGATGCTTATTGATAATGATGAACCTACTTTCCCTCACTTGGAAGTTTGGCCCAAAAGCATTGTTCCGAAGGTTGGGTTTTTTGCATGGCCGGCCATCCAAAATAAGATCCTCACCATGGATAACTTAATAAAAAGAGGTGTGATTGTTGTTAATAGGTGTTATCTTTGTATGTCTGAGTGGGAGTCTATTGATCATTTGTTTCGTATTGTAATTTTTCTCGTCTCAATCTTGTTAGGTCTCGTTACAAGTGTTTCATATTTATTGGGTCCATCCTCACCCATTTTTGACTTATTTGTCCAAAGGGCCTTCCCCATTTTTGAATAGGCGTCTTAGGTATATGTGGAAGATCCGCCTTCATCACTACTTGTGGCAGATATGGTTGGAAAGGAATCGTCGGGCCTTCTTGGATAAGGTTTCTCACTCATCCTCTCGTCCCGTCAAAAATTTTAGCATATGCTAATGAGAATACTTGTTTAGTGCCTCCAGCATCTAGACCTCCAAATCCTTTTGAAGCTTCATTAGGCCAGCCATTAAACTTACCTCTCACTGATGGCCTCAATCATCCTCAAGTCTGTCCTAGAACCATGATCACATGGACCCCACCCCCCTAGGGTGGATTAAGTTAAATTTTGATGGGGCATCTAGGGGCAACCCAGGTGAAGCCGGGGCTGGTGGCTTACTTAGAGACCACAAGGGTGAGGTGCTTGTAGCTTTTGCAGAACATCTTGGAGCTCAAACTAACAATGTGGTCAAGCAAGGGCGCTTGGAGGAGCCTCAAGGTGGCAGAGAATTATCCAGGGAAACCGTTGGTGGAAGGTGATTCTATTATTATTATAAATCTTCTAAAGAACACTAAGAGAGCTCCTTGGAGATTTGATGACTACATCCATGAAGCAAGGGCTCTAATTCATGACCGACTCCGAGGCCATAATTTTGCATACCTTCCGGGAAGCAAACATGGCAGCCGATAGGCCGGCAAATGAAGGCATTGTAGCAAGAAATTTGATCACGTGGACTGAAAATCTTCCTCATGCAGCCTCAATGGTGATAGATAATGAAAAACTTTAGATTGGAAGGCTCAAAGTGGATCAATGACAGAAAATGGGGGCATTTTTAAAAAAAAAAATTTGAACCTTATAATGGATTTTGTCATATTTGTTTTTTTTGTTCATGTGACTAGTGTTTTTTGGCACTGGTGGGGCACTGATATAGGTTTTTTATCTACAAATTCATGCATGGGAAAAATCTCCTTTGGCCTCAAGTATTTCCCAAGGTGTGTTTGGATTCGATGTCGCAAAAAGGCCCTAGCAAGAAATAACAAAGTGTTGGAGATCCCTGACAATGAGGCACCGGACCCCACCATAATAGTCTTGGAGAAGATGACAATTTCATCAGCCTCCAACAAGATCAACCAGCTTGAAGAGTCCTGTCTCGGCCTCATCGCAGCAACTCGTTGATTTGTGTGATTCCTTAAATCTTCTCGTTTTATAGCCAGCTAGCCCAGGGGCACAAGGAGTCAAAGGCAAAATCTAAATATGATGGCAAGAACGATGATAAGAAGTTAGATGAGGACTACAAGGAAGACTGCTTGGCCTCTTGGCTGTCCATTCTATGGGATGTTTTTTTTTTTTTTTTTGACCATATTCTATTATTTTTATATGGGCACAAGCTACTCGGCATGGTGCTTGCATGATTAGTTTTTGTCTTTGTTAGTTCTTTTTTGCGTCTTTCTTTTCTCATGGCCATAATATTAGGCTTCCATAGTTTAGTTTGGCCGTATTCTATTGGAAGAGTAGGTCTTGGCCATTTTTGTTGTCGGCTTAAACTTTTAGGGCTTGGCCTTTGTCCAGCTTGGTCGCTGGACCCTATTTTGTAAAATGGTTTTGGGTCAACCAGTTAAAACCCGGTGTTAATTATAATATTCTCTTACTTACCAAAAAAAAAAAAAATATTTTCTAGGACTTTTTTTTACTGTTACGTGGAATTACATGTGCAATTTAGATGGGTGTGTAAGTGCCCCCATTTTTATGACATAAATTTTGTACTTCTATTTTCTTTCATCATTCCTAATTCATTTCCATCAAATATAGTTTTTTTTACCATTGAGTGGAATTACAAGTTCAATCCTTATGGGTATGCAAATGAGATAAATTCTATACTTCTATTCTCTTCCAACATTCTTCATTTTCATCAAGTAACATAACAAGATCCTAGTAAATTTGATAGATAAGTCATTTTCAATCACACATAAATATATATCCAATTCAAAACTATACAATCCACTTTCAGAGGCCAAAAATACATATTTAGACATAATTTTAGGTCTAGTTGATTTCCTTTCTTTTTCCTTTCATTTTTACATATCTATTAAATTTTTATAATAGTTATATAGTTCTATAACTTTAAATACTCAAAATTTTTAATCGAAAAAATATATAATAAAATGATATAAACTCAATAAAATAAATTTATAAAATTTTAATTGAAAAGCTTAAATTCAAATATATATGAAAAATAAGTCCTCACAGCCTACAATTTTCATGTGCTGTCCTTTTATTTCAAATAAAGCCTACGAACAAAAATGTTTTATATATTATTAAAAATATAACTCGATCAAATACTATTTAATCCCTCTTAATATTTATGTACAATTGTTAAGTCCAACCATTCAACCTAGCCTCACAATATTGATAGGAAACTAAACTTTTTTAATACCATATGAGTAACTAGTAGTAGCTAACCTAAAATTTCCATGTAATTTTAGTTGACATAATTTTTATTAATATTTATTAAATTTAAAAAATATAAAATTAATAATTTCAAATAAAATTATTAAATTATTTGATTGTCAACCAAGGGAAGTTTCATCACTTTAACTTGAATGGCTTTAATTGTCAACGTTTCATCTCCAAAGAAAAGTTGAAGCTTAGGGTTGTATAATATATTTAATAATTATAATATTTTTTTAATAAAATAAATATTATCTTCTAATAATTCAACAAAACCTCTTTATCAACCAAAAACCTACTTTATAAATAAGAAAAGAATAATAGAATCTGTTACTTTACAGTCAAATCTTCAAAATCAAACCCTCTTCTAGTGGATTGCCTTTCAAATCCCACTCCTTCCAAGACATCACTGTTTGAAATTGTTGGCCTTAAATCTCATCGTAATGCATGGAATTTGTTGTCCCTGCCATTTTTCCAATGTGGTCCATTGGCTATCTTTTTAAGTGGTCCATGGCATATATTCCAATGGCATATTATAGATTGACTGCAGGTAGAGCTAGTTGGAAGAGAATTTTTCTTGAACAGTAAAGATTAATACATAGATGGTCATAAGAGGAAACTAAGCTGTTATCCTGATATGCAAGTTCAACTATGGCAGTGAAATGTGGCTCCCATCTGAGTTTTGTAAGCCAATTTCTACGGTCCATTATATGCTTTATCCTGATATGCATTCATGAACAACGATAATGGCTGTCTGCTTGTCTGCTTCTCCTTTGTGTGATTGATATATTATCTGGACCAATTCAAATCATAATGTTTGTGGAGAGCAATATATGTGCTTTGCATTGACGTATAAGCTTGTGATGGCATAGGAAGAAATAGTGACTTTTCATCCAGTAGTTGTACACGGTTGATGGAGTTGCTTCCCTTTAATGGTTAGTGGAATCGTGTGGAATATGAATTCACTCATATGTAGACAAGATCTATCTGATAGGTTTGACACGGAAGGTTGGTTACTTTATAGAGGAAGTCTTAGGTTAAAATATGAAGTGGAATAGGGTATAAACATTGGATAAATAATAATTTAATATAATATGTGTTTTTTTTAGTGTTATAAAGTTTAATATTAAAGTTTTAGGTTAGAATATGAGGTGGAATAGGTATAAACATTGGATAAATAATAATGTAATATAATAGGTTTTTTTTAATATTATAAAGAATAATATATGTTTAATATTAATAGATATTTAGTAAAAATTTTCATAAGATATATAAAATTTATAAAATATTTGAATTTTTTTAAAAATATATAAATAAAATGGAATTAGTCAATTTTATCTTTAGAATATATTATTATTATTATATAATGTAATATTTGGGTTTTTATTTTATATTCTTATTATTTTTTTATTTTTTTATTGTAAACTTGAAAACCATTAGTTTATGTGAATTTTAATGTTTTGCAAAAAGGTAAATATTTGATATATCATATTGCAAATATAGTTGTATTTGTTTGTTTTAATTGGGTAATATAGGCCAAGCATCACTATATGCTCGATGGGGTTAGATTCTCTTAGTTATTATGCATCTCAAGAACAATGTTATTAATATTGTAGATTATTGGTTTTAACATCATCATAACTCTTACAAATCCAAAAATATTATAAATATAAGTAATTTTTGTTATAAATTTTATTTTAAATTTTAATAATATTTTAAAAATATGAAATAACATTACTTTAACAAGTTCAATTCCTTATTTTATATGAACACACTCATGTTGGATTCTTATGAATATATACATGTATAATTCCTATGAGTTCAATTGGTTACCTTAAAGAGCAAATGACCTTGACAAACAAGATCTAGAAAAACAATAAATACAAAATCAAAGAAAAAGAAGAAAAGATAACATATAAACACATAACATAGTATTTCATCAGGGAAACCCTTATGGGAAATAACCCAGCACAATGATATCTTATTATTATAAAAACTTAACCATATCCAATACAATAATGTTAATCTCTCATCTCACTTCAAATGCTGATACAAGTACAATTAAATAATAACACAAAAACATATTTTACAATACCATGGGTTCAAATATTTAAGCCTAAACAACCCACATGGGTCTAAAAATAGCTTAAGAAACCCTAAAACTTCTATCGGGTGTTGCTGTTCCTGAACCCCTACTTGGTGTCTGACTTGACCTCGAACCCTAACAAGGATACATAGAGAGTGTCTAGTACCTTTTAGAGTTAACTGTTGCAAATGTGAAGAGGGTTAAGGCCTAGAAATATCTAGTTTTTCTAGGCTCAGTGTGAAAACAATGGCATTTGTCTACAGGGTTTAATTGTTGGCAAGATTTTTTTTATATACCTCTCCTCTTCCTATATTCTCTCCTATCTCTATTCTCTCGCATTCCTCTTTCCTCTCTATTATCCCACCCTTTATCTTGCCCCTTATCTCTCCTCTCCTTTCCCTTATCCCTCCATGCCGCCTCCATTCCTCCTTCTCTAACCACCTTCCTCCCCACAATATAAATACAATGTATGTGAAGGCGCTGCATGAAAATTATAATAAAGGAGACCATATTTTTTTTCTTTTATTGCCACCTAGTTCGAATAGGATTACTGGTATCAGAGCCAGTGTGAGCAGTGCTTGAGGAGATCGAGAACCAAGGTAGGGCTCATTTTTTGAGGTCGATCAAAGCACGATATGACATAGCCAACACATTTTTCAGAGCACAGCAGGAGGCGATAGACTGGTCATGAATCCTGAAGTCACACATGGACAACACATGGACGGCTAATGTGGAGGGCCTACAGCTCGAGGAGCCGAGATGGTAGGTTGATGTGGTAGTTGAGTAGGCAATGACATGGTAGTCATAGATACATGTGGCAAGGCAAGATGCAAACTGAGTGAGCAACTTATGTGGCATGGTGACATGGTGAGGAGTTGATGTGGATGCCATGTGGTGAGTTGCGATTGGATGACATAGTTTCATTGGCAAAATATTTTGGAGGCGATTACCCAAAGGCAATCGAGAGCATATGCACTCACGGGCATATAAAAGGAGTTGGTTTGCCTCCCTTCCACTACATGTGGGATAATTCTTTTTTTTTTTTTAATTTCTTCGTCATTCTATTTAAATAAATATTGTCCTCTCTTTACTTCCACCCGAGTGCGTAGCGCACATGGTCAAGTTGGTTGGCTTGCCAGTTGGATGACCCGAGTTCGAAACCCGTTGGGTTCAAAGCATTTAAAAGTTTAATTTTTATTATTTTTGTTGTTGAAATATTTAACAAGGAGGAGCGCGTGTTTGGTTTCAAAGTCACCACTTGGTGTAGCGGCCCACATCCTTGCTCATAACTAGGCATTCGAGGGTTCGATCCTCTCTACGCCAAAAATTCTAAAGGTTTTTTTTATTAATTTCATTAAAGGTTTCATTAAAAAAAAATTTAAAGCTTTTTGAATATTAATTTAATAATTTAATAAATGCTTTTAATTATTTAATTTTTTTTCTTTTTTTAATAATATTTAAAAGCATATTTTCTTATTAAATTAAAAACTTTTAAAAAGCTTTATAAGATTTAATTGTAAACTTTAGAGAAATTGTGGCAAATTGTAAATCGTCGAAGGGGCTTGAAAAGCTTGATTTTTTGAAAACTTTAAAAGGGCAATATTTGTAAAAAGGAGGAACATATAAGTGACATGAAGCCTTTCGGAACGCATGTTTAGCGCTGACCCTTGGAACCCCGTTCAATGCTAAAAATTTTGTGTAATAGCCTCAGCGGTTGTAATAGAGCAAAAATTGTAAGCTTAGAAGCTCTAATGAATTTTTTCTTTTTGCCTTGATGAGTAGATGATTAGATCTACCGGATGTTACCATGCTTTGTGCTCTCTATTGAGGAGAGAATCTGTTGAGTCTTTTTATGAGCGGGTCCAGCAAAACGAAATACATGTGGTATTTAGTCAACTATAGAATTCAGTGATATCTCACCAGAGGAAGCCCGATTCTAGATATGAGGCTGACTCAGACGACAATATTTTTAGACAATGAGTGGAGAAGTCTGATTCAGTTGCATTTTAACCTGAGGAACAATCTAGTGAGAGTTATACCCCACACTCTCCAGACCTTGAGCCAACAGAACTTGAGCCAGTAGAGCTTGAGCCAACATAGGCCAAGCTAGTAGAAGCTCCTGAAATAGTTGTCATCAGTGACGATGAGGATTCCATTGTAGACAATTTTTTGCCTCCATATTGCAATCCTCAAGAAGAAAAACAAAAAATTAGTGAGAGAGTTAAGAAATCTAGATTTGATTTGAACTTGTAATTGCTTTGTACTTCCTATTTTTTTAGTCAAATCAAAGTTTACTTTCAAGTAGTAGAAATGGCTTCAAATTTGAATCTCCCAATTCCTGAATTTAATGGTAGTGATTATGAATACTGGTCAATAAATATGAAAACTATGTTGATTGGTAAAGGTTTATGGGAAATAGTTGAAGAGGGTTACACAGAACCTTCTCCTACTGACTGGTCTACCTTAAGTGCTGCCGATAGAAAATCCAAGAAAGAAACCTAGAAAAACAATTCCTTTACCCTATATCATTTACAAGAAGCCCTAGATAAAAGCATATTTCCTAGAATAGCATCTTGTATAACAACTCAAGATGCTTGGAAGGCTTTAAATGAAAGCTTTCAAGGGAGTGATCAAGTGAAGCAGGTCAGACTTCAAACTCTGAAAAATATATTTTGAAAATCTCATAATGCAAGAGAATGAGAAAGTAGGAGACTACTGCATGCGAGTCAAAGTCATAGTAGATAAAATGGTTGCTCTAGGTGAATATATTAAACCAGAAGTTGTAGTGAAGAAAGTTTTGTGGATACTTCTTCCTAAATGGAATCATGTAGCAATCAATATTAAAGATTCAAAATATTTGATTGCACTTTCATTTGATGCTCTAATTGGTTCTCTTCTTTCACATGAAGAGAGATTATAGGAATCTTATCCCACTAGCCACGGAGGTGATGACAAAGCCTTTGCTTCACAAGAAATAAAAGGACAAGGCAGAGGTCATGGCAGAGGTCAACATAGAGGTAGAGGTAGGAATAGTCCACGAGGTGGGACTCCTAATAGAGGAGGATCTTCAAATAGATGTGGAAGTCAGAATAGAGGTGGATAGCAGAACAGAGGGAAGCATCCAGGACGAGAAAAATGAAGTGACAAGTCAAAACAAGCTTGCTACAATTATGGCAAACTTGGCCATTTCACTCATGATTGCTGGTCAAAATATTTGCAAGGGAGCAGCAGCCAGAGTAGTCAGTATGGCAATTTTAGAGAATATGAAGGGACATTAAATCTCTTTCTCTCATATGGAAAGTCATATCAAAACTTGAATGAAACCTGGATCTTGGACACTGGGTGTTCAAATCATATGAGTGGTAAAGAAGAACACTTTGGTACTTTGGATTCTTCCTACAAATCTAGCATCAAATTGGGATATGAAAAGTCATTGGCGGTTGAATGCATTGGAGCCATGGAGGTTCCAACAAAAGAAGGCATGAAACAAGTAAGTGATATCTATTACACACCTCATATCCAACACAATAATGTAAATGTTGGTCAAATGTTAGAGAAAAACTATAAGTTGTTATTTGATGAGGGTAAATGTACCATTTTTTATAAGAGTAATAGTGATAGAATCATTACTCAAGTGCCAATGACAAGGAACATGTTATTTCCTTTAAATTTTGGCCAACCAGGAGGAGATCAATTAGTAAATGTTGATATTGCAAATCCAAGTGTGTTGTGGCACTTGAGATACGGTCATTTGAATTCAACCAGTTTGAAGATGTTAACTTCTCAAGCGATGGTGACCGAACTTCCTAAAGTTTAGGACAATAAGGAAGTCTGTGAAGGTTATGCCTTGGGCAAGAATGCTAGAACCAAATTTTCTAATGGATAAGCATGGTGATCCAATTATCCACTCCAGATAGTGCATTCAAACATTTGTGGTCCGATGCAGACCAAGAGCATTGGTGACAACTCTTACTTTATTCTTTTCATTGATGATTTTTCAAGAATGTGCTGGATATATTTTTTGAAGCATAAAGATGAGGTATTTGATTGCTTCATAGATTTTAAAGCAAGAGTTGAAAATGAGAGTGGATATTCTGTTAAGTGTCTTAGATCAGATAAAGGAGAAGAATACTCTAATGAATTTTTGAATTTTTGTAAAAAACATGGAATAAAGAGGCAGTTCACTGCTGCCTATACTCCACAGTAGAATGATGTGGCTGAGAGGAAGAACCATACCATTATAGATATGACAATATCTATAATTCAAATGAAGCATTTGAGAAATATGTATTGGACAGATGCAGCTAGGACCAGTGTGCATATTTTGAATAGGAGTCCTACTTCATGTTTGAAAGGGAAAACTCCTTACCAAGCATGGTATGGTAAGAAAACGAATATCAAGCATTTCAGAGTGTTTGGTTCACTAGTTTATTCATAAATTCTTGATGAACAGAAGAAGAAGCTCGATCCTAAGAGTCAATAATGCATTTTTGTAGGGTATTGTGAGAACACAAAAGCTTACAGACTCTACAATTCTAGGACTTGAAAGATAATACTTTCCAGGGATATGATTTTTGATGAAGGGGGAGAATGGGGAAATCCCCAAATTTATAGTGATGTTGAATTTCATGATGCAATTTCTTCACAAATTCAACAGGTGCCACATAAAGGCAAGAAGTCTCCTACTCCAAGCCCA
This sequence comes from Wollemia nobilis, assembly GCA_028583015.1. Taxonomy (NCBI): domain Eukaryota; kingdom Viridiplantae; phylum Streptophyta; class Pinopsida; order Araucariales; family Araucariaceae; genus Wollemia; species Wollemia nobilis. Next base: position 30,034,462 of record JAQPPZ010015413.1, read on the forward strand.
AGCAGACATTCTACATCCAGTTCATCATCTTCCTCACCAAGTCCTTATTCATAAAGGTTAGTTAATTCCTCACAAATGGATATTGATTCTCCATCCAGAGGTAAGAGAACTCTCCAACATCATCCATCTTATCAGATGTTGGATAAAAATTCTCAAAGAAGGTATACTAGAAGTCAAGCTAGTGATATGAGTTCTTTTTTACAAAGACTTGAAAATATGCATTTGTATTGTGATGATGCCTCCCATCTTGAACCTTGAGGAGATGTAGTTAACTATGTATTGTTAACTAGTGCAAAACTTGAATCTTCTAGTTATGATAAGGCTTGTACTCATAAGATATGGCAAGAAACCATGAAAGAGGAGATAACCTCTATAAAAAACAATGATACTTGGGAGCTAGTAGAGTTTCCTAAAGGAAAGAAGTGTGTTGGATGTAAATGGATCTTCAAGACCAAATACAATGTTGATAAAAGCATTGAAAGGCATAAAGCAATATTGGTTGTAAAATTATTTACATAAAAGTATGGTATTGATTATGAGGATACATTTTCTCTTGTAGCCAGAAAGGAGACCATCAGAATAGTTCTTGCTTTAGCTGCACACAAGGGATGGAAAGTCCAACACATGGATGTGAAGAGTGCCTTTCTCAATGGGTACTTAACAGAGGAAGTGTATGTTGAGCAACCTCAAGTATTTCAAGAGCAAGGTAAGGATCACCTTGTTTACAGACTAAAAAAGGCACTCTATGGCCTCAAGCAGGCACCGCAAGCTTGGTACTCACACATTGATGGGTACTTCAAAGATTTTTGGTTCACTAGAAGTAGAAATGAACCCACACTTTACTACTTGAAGCAAGGTAAAGACATCCTCATAGTATGTTTGTATGTGTATGATCTCATTTTCATGGGTAGTAATAAAAAAGTGAATTTGGAGTTCAAGGACTCCATGATGAAGTTGTTTGAGATGAAGGATCTTGGCTTAATGCACTACTTCCTTGGAATGGAATTCCATCAGTCAGATACAAGGATCTTCATCTGTCAACTTAAATATGCTTGGGACATGATCAAGAAGTTTGCTATGGAGTAATGCAAACCCGTTGCAACTCCTGTTGGACATGGGATCTAGTTAAACAAAGATGATGAAGCACCAAAATTTGATGTGACCACTTTCAGGAGTATTGTTGGGAGTTTGATGTTTCTCATCAACACCAGACCTGATATTCAGTATGTTGTTTCTCTTGTCTCTTGATTTATGTCTAGCTCATCTGAGTTGCATTTGTAGGCAGCTAAGAGAATTCTTAGATATGTGAAGGGTACATTGGATTTTGGAATCCATTACCATAAATGTAACACTATCAAGCTTATAGAATTCAGTGATAGTGATTGGGGCAGCAACATTGATGACATAAAATCAACTTCAAGGAACTGTTTTAGTCTGGGATCAGGACTAATAACATGGATTTCAAAAAAGCAAACTATTGTAGCTTTGTCTTCTACAGAATTTGAGTATATAGTAGTCACCTATGCTAGTACTCAAGCCTTGTGGCTAAGAAAAGTGCTGGAAGAGATTGGAGAGCAACAAAATGGTCCAACCATAATCTATTGTGACAACATCAATGCCATTCAGTTGGAATACAATCCAGTCCACCATAGCATAATGAAACATTTTGATATGAAGTACCACTTCATTCGAGATATGGTGGAGCAGGAAATTATTAAGCTTAAATTTTACCGCACTTTAAAGAACATTGCAGATATCTTTACCAAAGCGATGGCTAAAGCTCAATTTATAAAGTTGAGAGACTATGTTGTCAGTCCTCTCAACTTTAAGGGGGAGAATGTTGCAAATGTAAATAGGGTTAAGGCCTAGAAATATCTAGTTTTTCTAGGCTTAGTGTGAAAACAATCATGTTTGTCGGCAGGGTTTAATTGTCAGCAAGATTTTTTTTTACGTACCTCTCCTCTCCCTATATTATCTCCTCTCCCTATTCTCTCGCATTCCTCTTTACTCTATATTATCTCACCATTTATCTCACCCCTTATCTCTCCTCTCCTTTCCCTTATCCCTCCATGCCACCTCCCTTCCTCCTTCTTCTCTAACCACCTTCCTCCCCGCAATATAAATACAATGTATGTGAAGGCGCTGCATGAAAATTATAATAAATGAGACCATATTTTTTGTGTTTTATTGCCACCTGGTTTGAATATGATTATTAACCCCACTAGAATAACATGGAAAATATTTAACATATTTATAATAGTCTCCCACTTGTTGAATACTTTTCATAGGGGTCAAAAACTGCCATTATCAACTGTTAAGGGCAACCATACCCATAGATCTGCACTAAGAAATTTTTTGAGAAGGTAGAATATTTTTTAATGAATCAATAGTATTATTATCTATATCAACTTTCTCCAACATCACTCGATTCCCTTCAACCATATCTCTCACAAAATGGTACTTGATATCAATATGTTTTGACCAATCATGAAAACTAGGATTGTTGGCCAAAAATATTACACTCTGACTGTCACTATTAATTCTCACAACCTTATGCTTAAGACCAAATATTGAACGAAACCTATATAACCACATTGCTTTTTTACATGCATGAGTTGTTGTAATGTACTTATATTTTATTGTAGATAAAGCAACCACCGATTGCTTTTTACTAATCCAACTTACTGTACCTTCAAATAGTCTGAACACATAAGCACTTGTGGATATTCTCTTTTCCATATCTCCACCCCAGTTAGTATCCACAAAACCTTATAGATTTACAATATTACTATCTCTATAATTTTCATAGTATCATATAGCATTAATCTAGAGTTCCACACAAGTACCTCAAGATCCTCTTCATAGTAGTCCAATGTTCATTTCCTAGATTGGACATATATCTACTAACTACTCACACTACATGTGTAATATCAGGTCTAGTACATCTATTGCATGCATAAAACTACCAACAATGTTATCATAAGGAACATGATGCATTTCTTCAATTTCCTCATAAGTTTTATGACACTATTCAACATATAACTTTTTACCAACAAGATATGGAGTACATACTACTTTACAATCATGTATCCTAAACCTCTGTAGTATCATATCAATATATTTTATTTGATTTAACCACAAATTTCTATTTGCACAATCCCTTATTATTTTCATATCCAAAATAAATTTTGTAGCACCCAAATCCTTCATGTTAAATTCAAAATATAACTGATATTTTAGTAACTTTATCATCTCCTTATTGTTACCAATTAGCAACATGCCATCTACATACCAAACAATGATAACAAAAATTTTACCTTCTTGTTTAAAATACACACACGACTTTGTTTTTATTTTTCCAAACCCAAATGTCAAAACAAGCCTATCAATTTTTTGATTCCAAATTTTGGAATATTACTTCAAGCTATAAAGAGACTATTTTAACTTGCATACCAAGTCCTCTTTATTCTTTACCCTAAAATAATATATTTGTGATATATATGTATTCATAAATTCCACCATGTAGAAATGTTGTATTTACTTATATTTGTTCTATTTCAAGATCAAAAATAGCAGAAATAACCAAAAAAAATGCAAATAAAGTTAGTTTAGCCATAAGAGAAAAAATCTCACTAAATTCAATTCCTTCAACTTGAGAAAATATTTTACTACCAAGTAAGCCTTGTATTTATCCAAATTTCCTTCTATATTGTACTTCTTCTTGAATTTCCACTTACAACCAACTAGTTTTCTTCTAGGGGGTAATTTCACCAAGTACCACATCTTATTTTTATCTAGGGACTTCATTTCTTCCTCCATAGCCCTTTTCCAAGACTTATTATCACTTGATTGAAGTGTCTCCTTTACAACATTGGTTTAATTGATATATTAAATGCAGAATAAATATTTTAAGGGCTATACCTTTTTGGGAGTCTTTTCGCTTGATTTGATCCCCTCAAACTTGGAGTTCTATGTTTTGCATCTTTAACTTTCTCTTCATATTCTCCCTCTAATTTTTCCTCTTAAGAATCTCTCTGTAGTTCATATTTTTTTATAGCACCAGCTTCTATCGTAGGTTCTTTCTCCTATTCCAATTTTACTCTAACTATTTTAGGTTCTTTGCTTGATTGCATTTCTTATTTCAAAATCCCTTTTATTTCTCTAAATATCACATTACAATTGGAAACAATCTTCCATGTTTATGGGTTTCATAACTTATGTCCTTTAACACCAATAATATAACCCAAAAATATGCACTTTTTATAGTCTAGCTTAGTACTTTTCTCTTATGGGACATACATATATGTATCACAACCAAAATACTCTTATATAACTAAGAGAGGGTTTATTACCAACCTACACTTCCTATGGAGACTTATCCACCAAATATAAGGTAGGAGATCTATTGATGGGGTAATAATCAATTAACATGACTTCTGCCTAGAATTTCCCTTCTAACCCTGCACCACTTAGCATGCTTTTAGCATTATCCATCAATATTTTATTCATCTATTATACAACTCCATTATTTTTTAGAATATACGTAGTTGTTTTCTGCCTTTCTATTCCATAATCCTTATAAAAATACTCAAATTCATTAGAGAAATACTCACCACCATTGTCATTTATCAAAACCTTTATATTTTTTTCTGTTTGATTTTCTACAAGACCTTTAAACTCTTAAAATTTATTGAAAACAATAAATTTATTTCTTAAAAAATATACTAAGGTCTTTCTTGAAAAATCATCTATAAATGTAACAAAATAGATAGATTTACCTAATAATGGTACTTTTGCAAGTCCAAACACATAACTATGAACTTTAGATCTTGTAGCACTACTAGAAAACTTGACTCAAGTTTAATTCCTCGAGCCATACCTTTTATTTTCAATGTTTGAATACCTTTCTCACCAATATAGCCAATGCATTGATGCCACAATATTATCTTTGCTACATGAATACTTATAGTTACTTCTATCATATTATTATCCTCTATAACTGAAGAGTTATTACAATGAATAATTACATTGCTAGCCTTAAGTCTGAACAAAGTTCCTATACAAACTCCCCTTGTTAACACCAAGACTCCACAAACCATCTTGTAGCTATCCTTATTGAATACCACAATCACACCCATAAATTCATCTTATTCAGAGATATAATATTCCTTGCCAAACCTAAAATATACAACATGCTAGGAAGGGTAATTCTTCCATATTTTAACCTCAACTTGACTCTTCCTCAACATTTTATTTTATATATCAAATTATATTCCAAGAAGACTTCACATCCATTTATCTTTTAATATTCGTATAACCTCTCCCTATGAGAAGTCATATGAAAGGAATTACCTAAGTCAATCAACCATGAGTCATGGCATTTACTTGAGTATGCTAAAACTAAGAATAAGTCCTCCGAAATTTCATTTGTGGTCTTTATTTCTATAGAAGTTCCTTCATTAGATGATTAGCTATTATCAACATTTTTAGATCTATAGTCTCTTTTATAATGCCTTATTTTACCATACCTCTAGCATTTTCTCTTTTTTGGAGCAACACATTTACCTCTAGATATTAATTTTCTTTCTCTTGATTTAATTTTACTTCTTTCTTAAGAACACCCTCTCACAACTAAGGCATCCTTCTGATGATAATACTCAAAATATTTTTGTCTTATTTCCTAAAATAGAAATGTGTCTACTATATCCTCTAATTTAAATGTAGAAGTAGTATATGTGATAGCCATAACTATATTATCCCACAAATCAAGTAAGCAACAAAGTAAATTAATACACTTTTTCTCTTCATTTATTTTTACTTCAACAAAGTTTAATTGACTTTACATAATGTTAAAAGAATCCAAATGTTCAGTTATAGAGTCACCATAACTCATCCAAAGCGTATACAACTTATTTTGGAAAAAGAGTTTATATATCAATGACTTTATTTGATACAAAATTCCTAGCTTATCCCATAACAACTTTGTCGTGGTCTTTGTTGATACATTCAACAATACCAAATCAGATAAACATAATGTGATAGAACTTATTGCCTTTCTATAAATTTTCATCCAATATCCATTTGTCATTGATATTGGTTTTATTCTTAAGACCGCAATCTATTGATCTTTATTAACCAACAAATACCTCATATTAAGTTTCCATAACTCAAAATTTTATCCATTCATTTTTTCAATCTCTACTTGTATGCTTCTTGTCATTTTTCTTCACCCATATTCTTTTGCATATGACTCCCACTCAATAATTAGTTTATCATAAGTTTGAAACCCTTACTCCTCAAACAAAGCTAAAAAAATTAGCATTGATACCAAATGAAGAGTAAAAAGCCCTAATAAACTAAATCTAGAAAAATAGTAAATATAGAATCAAAGAAAAAAGAAGATAATAGATACACACATAACACAATATTTCACTTGGAAAATCCTCACGAGAAAAAACCCATCATAGAAATATCTCCTTGTTGTATAAACTTAATGGTATCCAATACAACAATGTTCATCTTTCATCTCACTTTAAACCCTGATGCAAGTGCAATTAAATAACAACAGTACAAGAACAAATTTTATAATACCATGGGTGAAAATCCATGCGTTCAAATATTTAACCCTAAAAATCCCATATGGGTCTAAAAATAACTTAAGAAACCCTGAGGATATATGGAGAGTGTCCAGTAGCTTTTAGAGTTAATCCTGCTACAATAACATGGAAAATATTCAACATATTTCTAACATATATTACTATATAGTCATGATGTAATTTGGATGGACTTATTCCAATCACATATAACCAATAAAAATAATCTATATTTCAAAAATAAAATTGAACTCTATCACTTATATTTATTGAAATTCTAACTGACAATGTATTGTATTAGAGTACCAGTCATTTTTATACAAATATTCTTTTTTATATAAATATATAAAGTTTATAATATTATGTTTAGAAAATTCATATGGAAAATATTTGATCTTGTCATATATGATCTAAATTATAGTTAGAAAACCACAAATCAGAAAAAACTTGACACTTCAATTTTGGAGATTTTATTGGTAACTCAAGAAAACTCAACAAAAAATTGATGAAATTATTTCAATTAAGAAATAAAAATTAAACAATAATTGAAGATCTAGAAATCTAATTTTAGATTATATATTCATAAAAGTAGTACAAATATAGTTCTTCATCATAAAATACAATGAAAAACATTATAGAAATTCCAAATTATAAATTATAAAGTAATTTTTTAAATGATATTTTATTTTCTTCTCTTTCCTCTTGAACTTTATGGTTAGATTTAGATTTAGATGAGTGGTTGAATTGAAGGCTCCATACATATGGGATCATCACGATAGATCTCCTCCAATCCTCTAATATGTTCTCCTTTGATCTCTAGTATCTAAATTTTCATAATATCTTCTATTATAAACTTAGTATCAGGAATTTGTTTTGGTAATCTAATCTAATAATAGATCTAGCTCATCCAGTTTTTATCACTTCATACATTTCATTTGCCTACACTTATCTAGTTCCAATTCAAATATTATACTTTACAAAAAAAATTATTAATATATTCCAAGGTCAATCTATTTCACTCCTTGGTACATGATCTCAAAGAGTGTGAGCAATTATGCTCATAGTTAAAATCATTGCAAGGACGACTCAAAATATAGATTGTGGTCCTCTTTAAATTAGTTGTTCTTGAACCATAATCCTCTAATGATAAATCTACAACAAAATAATATTTTCAAACTAAAAATTACATTTATAATTATGTTATTGTAAGGTACAAGTAAAAATGTTTAAAAGTTTACATTTTCTACCTAGTTGCAAGGTCAACCTTGACACTTTATAGAAGGGGGATGAAAACATGCTTCTATGAGACTCCTTATATGATTACAACTTGGTAGGAATAATAAAATGTTTGATAGGGAAATCTATAATATATCATTGCAAGGGTACAACTCACCTAGACATCTTTATCAATATTAAGATTGCTAGTGAAAAGTAATTTGGGATTCAAATTGGTTGCATCATCCATCTCTTATGAGTGATATGATAAATGAGTTCATACCTTCATTGATTGCCATCACATTAGTGTTGTATGTATATTTTCCTCTTTCCTAATATTTTACCACCTTCAAGATGTAGAATCCTTAGTAACAATTAATCATCTAGTTTAATTAATACATTTAATTAAAAATTACATGTAAACATTTATAATTTAATTTTAAATCTAGTAAAAATAATAAATCTTTGAGGTTTAATATAAGATTTTAAATTTGAGTTGCAAGCTTACTACAATGGTAAGGGCTTTAGCCTCTCTTTGAGAGGTCCAAGTTTCAAACCCCACTTAGTATGAGGGGACTGGGACCCTTCATAAAATCTTGTGTAAACTCATTGAAAACATATAAGATTTTAAATTTGAATAGCCAATTACCTTGAGAATTTCCTCAATACTGACTAGGAATGAATAGGTTGATGGATTTGCCTCATTCAGCTCTTATAAATGATATGGAAATGGTTTTATACTTGGATTGATTTCTATTGTAATAGTGATGAATAGTCTCTTTTGCTCTATTCATCACCTCATATAGATACACCATTGCTAAATTTTTGCTAATTACAAGAAGAACAACCCTTACCAAGGGTTCTATCACCTAAAATTGAATAGTAAAAATTAATAACTATAATTTACTTAAGATATTTAATTATAAATTATAAATAAAATTTGTAATTTTTTAGTTAAAGTTAAAATATTAAACTTTTTAGGTATAAAATAGGATCTTAAATTTAAATAGCTAATTAATTTTAACATTTCATGCATGCTCACTTAAAATGAATCATGAAAACTTGTATCTAAACCCACTACCCCTCCTATTTTTAATTAAATCATGAGGCATCCCATTTATTGCTTGTAAATATCTACTTGAAAGCAAGAGATGACACTAGAAGGATTTTCAAGTAGATGAAATTTGAGATAAAATAGAAAATACATGGGCAAAGAGTACCTCTTCCTTTATTGTGCTCCTTCATCAAGCTAAGAACCCACGTGCTATACATAAAAATATGTGATATGCTTTACCTATTCGACCATGGTCTTCACCAGTCTCAATTCACCAATGTCTTCAAGCATGATATCAATGAAATATATGGTGCATGAGCTTTAGAAAATAAAGGGATATTGGTCCTTAAAAGCCTAATTATAGATGCATTTTCCATTATGTAGTCCATCATAAGTTCAACAGTATTTTCTATTCCTACTTCTAGCATAACTTCCTCCAAAAACTTAAATAACAATTATGCTTTGGTCATATCTTACAAGGCATTAGTCAACATGACAAAGATCATGGATCCACTCAAAACCACTATGAACTTGAGGAGCATGTGGTTGCACAAAATTTTCCATCTACTAGAGAGAATATTTTAACTGTTTATCCCCAAAATTTTATTTTTCTGTTCCATAAGATCACATGTATTCATGACACTCCTCAAATAATGGCTCGTTGTAATCTTTTGTAAAAGGTGACTTCATCTTATGAGCCTTGCTCAATACCCTTAATAGGGATTCCTAATAGGAGTCATTCACATAATTTAAAAAGATGTTATAGTAATACTAAAAGTTATTCATTGGCTTTTATACTTCGTTTACCTTCTCCTTGCCTCATGTGTTATTTTGAAGGGTTGTTTATCTTTTGTTCAAGCCTAGAACAACATTCAATGTCCTCCTAGTATCTTAATGAATATGGGGGCTAAGAAAGGACTCTTTAGAAGTGGTAGCAACATCCTCCAATTTGGCCTCATCTCATAAAAGAAGACAAAAAATACCTACACCATGTCCAACTATAATTCTTGTCCTTTTGTACACTATTTTCTTTGTCTCTTTTCTACACATTCAATACTTCATCTTAATTTTTACTGTAGCATCTTCTCTAGGGAAAGGATACACATTATACCCTAATTGCTCAATAAAATATATAAGAGGTGATGGATGTCTCCTTCCATGTCCTCACCATAGTGTTCAAAAAGCACTCCATTCTGGAAGCACCCTTTAAAGCTATGCTTCAACTTTGGGTCCCTCTTTGGGCTTGTATTTGGGGTTGAACTTGAAGGATTAGGCTCATTATTGTTAGTAATGGTTTCAAGTCTATCACCCAAAGAATCCATCTATTTTTGCAAATAGGGAAGAAAATAAAGCAAATAAGTAACTCAAAAATTCCATAGGGCCTAGCATACATGCTTTGGAAACAAATAAAAAAAAAGAATATTAAGAAACCTTGATTTTTGTTAAAAAATACCTCTAAAACATCTTGAGAATGAATGAAATTTATTTTAAATGGTGTTAAATCCATCGATTCTATGTCCAAACATGGTATAAATTTTGTAATTGACCTTTAGAAATATTTATTTTTGAGCAAGGGAGAAGAAAAAAGGTAAAATGAGTGAAAACACACTTTTAAAACCCATTTTTATTTTTTTCCTACATGGTGAACTTTGTCAAGATTTAGACAAATCCTGATGAGAAACATTGCAAAAAGTTTTCAATTCTCTTTCCACCAAGTTTTTAAAAGAATTTTATCATGAATTATTTTTATCTATTATACCACATGTAAGTGATTTGTTATAATATCTTGATATATTTTTTAAGAAAAACAATAAGGAATAGGTTATTCAAAAAAAAAGATAAAGTATAAAATTTTATAGTGAAATCATATGACAATATAAAATGTATTACATTTAAAAATTAAAATTTTAAAATTATTTTGTTCATCTCCTATACATCTTTTACTTACAAATATTATCAATAATTAAGACTAAAAAAGGAAAAATAATTTCATATATGACTATTTGATCACCCAATCCTAGTAAGTTATTTTAAATATTTTGATAAGATGTAATTGTATTGGAAAGTACAATCACAATAATTATGAAATAGATTTTATAACATTTTAAAATGTTATTAAATAATAATATAATGTTATTAAACTATGCTTTTTGACATAATTATAATTAACCTAAAATGTGTGTTTTATAAAAAAATTATTTTTTATTGTTTTTATATATATAAAGAGAAGATAATAATGTTATTTTTTAATAATTTAAATAAAAAATTATAATAAAAATTTAATATTAAATTAAATTTTTGAGTGCAACCAAAAGCGAGTGTGAGTGCAAGCTAGGAGTGAGTGTAGCAGAAGTAAGTGTGAGCGTGAGTCGATATGAAGGAGGACATATGATAAGGAAACAACAAATACAAAGCAAAGTGCAATCAAGGAACAAGTGCCATTTCTTGTTCTAAATATTAGGATAATTTGAAGGATTTAGTTGAATAAAATATGAGAGTGTAAGGTAGGAGTGAATGCAAGCTGAGAGAGAGTGTAAATTAAGAGGTAGTGCAAGCCAATATTTAGTCATGGTTGAAGAGTAGTGGGTTCATTTGGAGTGCATCAATGCTTCAAACCCTTACCATGAAAGTGTGGAACATTATTTCTAAAAAAATAGTAAATAAAATGAATGTCAGAGAAAATAAGAGATAAGGACAATTGTGATCCAATAGGGAGTGCAATACAGGAGCGAGTGTGAGTAGGAAAGAGGGTAAACCAAGAGCAACTATGGGCCAAGAGTGTAAAGTAAGAGGGAGTACGTTCGAGGATTCAATCATGGTAGAAGAACGATAGGTTCATCCAATGTGCATCAATACTTCAAACCCTTACCACAAATGCATGGAATATTGCTTCCAAAATTTATTGAAGTGAAGGAATACCAAGAAAAAAAATATATAAGGGAAATCGTGAGCTAGGAGGGAGTGCAAGCTTGGAGTGAGTGTGATGCATGAGTGAGTGTAAGCTAGGAGCTAGTGTGAGCCTAGAGGGAGTGCAAACCAAGAGAGAGCCCTATTAGCTATTATGGAAGGAAAATCATATTTGAAATCCCTAATGGAAATTTAGGATGCCCTAGCTAGAAAACAATATGCCCTAGCTGGAAGTAAGGAGACCCAAGTTGAAGATAAGCACAAGAACAAATACATTTCAATTTTGATCGAGGTAACACATTTTACACTAGATGTAAGTATCAAGGATGACATGATTGAGGATCATATAATGGTTCTTAAAAGTATAGGGTTAATATGTAAGTTCCATAGATCATGGCTATGGTTTTGGAAGATTCAAAATTAGATCAAGTGGAAGTGGGAATTGAACTCAAATTACTTTGTGACTTTTCTTCCTAAATATTTTTTCCTCATCATCTTTTCCAATTCAAAAATTTAGGATAAAATAATGGTTGGTGGCTCATAGGAGAAGAGATTATCTTTATTTGAGACCATGGAATTAAATTTTTTCTATTGATACATAAACTATTAAGAAGCTTCTAGTGTGGATTAGGCTTTTTGGACTTCAATATCAGCTTATTAATAAGGATGTTTTTAAAAAATATTGGAAATACCCTAGGGAAATTCATCAAGGAAGGACCAACTATTAAGGAGTGAAAGGATGTCATATATACTCAAATATGTGTTCTTATGGATATTTCAGAACCTTTTTTGCAATACATTAATATTAAATCTAAATCAAGATAATGGGATCAACATGTAGATGATGAAAATATCCCATTTCATTGTCACAATTGTTATGATATTGAACACATGAAAAGAGTTTGTAAAGTGAAAACTATGAAGAAAGATATAAAAAATTATAGCCATGTGATAAACTTCAAGACAAAGGAAGGAAATCATACAGTAATAGAAGCTAGATTAGATCAAGAAATTTCCACTCTAAAATAAGAGGAAAATACAGTCTATCTGTAGTATCATTTTGCAAGTTCAAAAGGAATTAAAGGTGCAAAAGAAGATGTGGATATAAATCCTAAAATAAATACAACAAAAGAGGTCAAGTTTATTCCAAGTAAATCATCTTCATTTTCCTCAAGTAGTATAGAATCCTCTCTAAGTAATAAAATTAAAAGTGGTAAAGATGGTATTCCCTACATAAGGTTTCAAGAGAAGAATAATAAAGAAATCGGGTTGGAGGAAACCCATAACAATTTAGGTTTTTTAGGGTATAATAAGAAGGTAATTACTATATAATAGTATCCTTGCACTTTAGGATTTCTAGGGCATAATAAGAAGGTAATTACTAAATAATAGCATCCTTGCACTTTAGGGTTTCTAGGGAAACATAAAGAAGATTGTACTTTTGAGGTTATTCCTTGCACTTCAAATCCTTCAGAACAAGGCAAACCTAAAGATGATAAGTCTTACTATGAGTAGTGTGAGAAGATTGAAGAGATTGATGAAGATGAAAGTATTGTTGGAAATTTAAAAAAAGGAGAGGAAGACCCAAGAAGCAAAAATAAAGATAAAATAAACCCAAAAGGATGGTGATATGGGAAAAAAAAGAAAATATCACAGGTGTTAACAAGAAGTGGGGCTAAATCCACTAATTAAAACAAAAAATAACAATGAAAATAATATCTTGGAATATTAGGGGAATGCAAAAGAACCCTAAAAAAAGGTATTAAAAAATTGTGAGGTTGTTATAGACAAGATATTTATAGATATAGAATTTGGTTAGCAAATATTTTAGCCAATTGTAGTGTTGAATTTCATCTTGAAAATTTTTAAATTTTGGATGACATCTGATATAAAAGGAGTTGATTATGGAAATTGAACAGTTTGAGGAAGATGGATAATATCTTTGATAAAAAAGTAAATAAAGAATATCTTTGATAGAAAGACAAAGTTGTATATGCTTTAATTAAATGTAATGAGAGAAATGTAATGTTTTGTTTTTATAATAGGAGTGGACCTCAATATAAGACACACATAGCTTATTAAATATATTTATATCTATATATATTAAATTAAAAATTTATATATAAGAGGCTTAAGAGAGAAAAGTATTGACGTTGCTAGGGTTTGCAGGAGATGTTTTTCGCAGGACTGCCCAAACTACCAAACTCGTTTCGGCCATATCTCACTCATCCGGACTCGGATTGAGCTAAAATTTTGAGGGTAGATGCCTAAAAACCCTAGAATGTCTCCACCAATTTTCATATCATTTGGAGCAACACAGATCCTAGCACATCCCTATGTGTGAACGAGATATTTGGCAAGCGGCTATGCGAGGGTTTCATCTGGGTTGAGTGCAAGCAGCTCCAGAGGTTGGTTTTTAGGGCCTTCGGGCCCTAGCGGCCAATATTTTTGTGGTTTATGCTCAATATTTTAGCAAGAAATGTTGCAGGGGATCCAAGATGGGTTAGAAATTTATCTTTCAACAGATCATACTATGAACTTGAGTGACAATGACTTCCAATTTGCTGCACAAAAGAAAAGTGAAAACCATACCTTTCCACGGCGTCTAGGGCAAGGATTAAAGAGATCACGAAACAAGTTTCAAGCAGTTGATCAAAAAATGGCTCATATCTCAAGTGAATCTAGTGCTAAGGTGCACCCACAAAATAATTCTACTATGAAAACCCCTATCAAGGGTAAGAATTTCGAAGACTCAGTCCCAAAAATGAATTTTAGGGATGCCCTTCGTGGTGGACAGCCTCAGCCCAATGCTAATATCAATCTTAGGGCTTCCCATAAACCTCTAAGAATGCCTAAGATTGATCCCAAGAAAATGGAGTCAGGATGTCTTAAAGCATCTGATGGAACTCCTATTGTTAAGCTTGATATGGGTAACATTCAAACTGGCATTGAAGATTTGGAAAAAAGAGGACTAATTTGTCGATTCATGGGTTTTCATCCGAGTCTATCTGCTTTCAAATTCTGGGCTGCAAAAAGCTGGAAAACTAAAGGTGAGTTACAAATCTCTATTTATCCAAATGGTTATTTTCTTGTTTTATTTGCTAATAATGAAGATAGAGAGAAAACTTTTCAAGGGGGTCCTTGGTTTTTTGGAAGGGCAGGGCTTTTCATGAAGCCCCGGCATACTAAATTTAAATCCGAAGAAGAGATGCCTTCTATAGCTCCCGTGTGGGTTAGACTCTTTGGCCTCCCTATTGAATTTTGGAATCCTACTATTTTTTCTTCAATTGGAAACTCTTTAGGAACTTTTATGATGACTACTGATTGTACTCAAAATTTTGAACATATTATTTATGCTCGGATTTGTGTTTTAATGGATTTTGACAAACCCCTACCTAAAAATATCACATTACAATTTGGGGAAGACACTTGGGAGCAAGTAGTGGACTATGAGAACATTCCTTTTCGTTGTAGAATTTGCCATGAATATGGTCATTTGGCCAGTGCTTGCCCAAATAAAATTCTTGATCAAAAGAAAGAAGATATAAACTCAGCAGGTTTCCAAATACCTAAGAAGAAGAACACTTAGAAAAAACCAGTTATGAAGGATCAATCAAAGTCATCTGCTAATATGTTTGAAATCCTTTCCACAAATGATGTCCCAAGTGAGGAAGAGGAAATAATGGAAACTAAAATCTTAGAAACACAATTTAAATATGAAGGGAAGAACTCAGAGACAAACCAACAAATCAAAGGTTTTCAACAGAAAAAAAGGAGAAAATTTACACAAGAAAAACAATCTTTCAAATGTCAAAACTTCAAATAATGCAGGTCCCAATATAGACTCCGTTGAACCATCTAGTAAAATTTTGGCTGTGTACGAGCATTCTTCAAGGTTAGAAGCCATCTCAGATTCAATTGGAATAAGTCAAGAAATAGGGAAAAAAAATTGAAGATGGATTCTAATCAAAAAGCAGGTCGCAAGACCAATCAATATCATATGGTAAAAGAAGGTGAAAAGCTTGTAGAGGAAGGTAAGATTAATGCCCTTCCCAACTTTTTTAGCCCTGGTATTAATGAAAATCATCACTTGGAATATTAGAGGACTCAAAGGGAGTCTTTCAAAACAAAATGAAATTAGAAGAATGATTCAGATAAATCATCCACATCTTGTTTTCCTTCAAGAAACAAAGATGTCAATGGAGGATATGGACTCAATTGCCGAAAAAAATTGGGCCAGCTTGGAAAAGTGGTTTCCCTCGGTTCCCAAGGGACTTCGGGTGGCATTGCTTGTCTTTGGGACCCAAAAGAGGTAGTTATTCACCATATGGTTGGCAGTTGGGGTTTGTTGGCTATAGCTATTCAAAGTAGACATTCCAACCAGATTATGCTCTGCATTACTGTTTATGCTCCAACTTCTTTGGAGGAAAAAAGAAGACAGTGGAAGGATATTACTCATATTATCTCTCATTTTCCTAAATCTTGGATCTTGATCGGAGGAGATTTCAATACCATCCTCTCTCTGGATGAGAAAAAGGGGGGAAATAGAAATTTGGACAAAAGCACTGACCTCATGAGCGAATATATTGCAAACCTCCATCTTGTGGATATCCAACCAGATAATGGCCTTATGACTTGGTCTAACATAAGGCAAGGCTTAGCTTGTATAATGGAGAGATTGGATAGGTTTTTGCTCTCTGAAAATTTCTTAATCCATGGTCACATTCCTAAAGTGAAGACTCTTAATAATGTTGGTTCGGATCATTGGCCATCATGGTGGAAATGTGGAAAACCAATGTGAGTTTCTCTCCTTTTCGTTTTCAATTAATGTGGCTTAGAGACATTTCCTTTAGACCTCGTGTGCAACAATGGTGGAAGGAAGGTAAACCTAGGCATGGGACTAAGATGTTCTATTTTGCCAAAAGATTGCAATACATTAAATCCAAAATCAAGACTTGGAACTGGAAAGAGTTTGGGGATGTTCATAAAAAAAACATGAAGTTATTGCTCATATTGAAAATTTGAATAAGAAAATCCGTTTAGATGGCCTCACAGAGAAGAGAAGTGCAGATGAAATTAAACTCACAACTCAGCTTGAGGAATGGGAAAAAAGAGAAGAAATCTTATGGAAGCAAAAATCTAGAATTCAATGGCTCAAAGAAGGAGATCGAAACACAAATTTCTTCCACAAATATCTTCTAGCTCGAAGATCTCACAACTTTATTTCTTCCTTAAAATCAGATTCTGGAGATGTTGTTTATACTTGGGATGGCATGAACTCTATTGTTGTTGATTACTTTTCCAATATTTTTGCTGCTACTCCTCTTGACTCACCTTCACAACAAAATGTTCTTCAAGCAATCCCTTCTCTTATCACTTCGAGGAGAACTCTATTTTGACTCGCTCTCGTTACTATCAATGAGCTTCAACAAGTAGTTTTTAAAATGCAAAAAGGGAAAACCCCAGGTCCCGATGGTTTTCCCATTGAGTTCTACCAAGAGTTCTGGGATATCCTTCATGTTGATTTATTAGAGGTGGTGGAAGAAGCCAGGAAAGCCAAAGAAATTTTGAAGGTTATCAATAAAACTTATATTACTCTTGTTCCAAAAGCTCAAGAGGTTGATCATATCTCAGCTTTTAGACCTATTGCTTTATGTAATGTTCTTCTCAAAATCATTACTAAAATCATGGCGGAAAGGTTGAAGCCTCTTTTGCATAAGATTATTTCCCCAGAGCAAGGGGGTTATGTGGAAGGACGTCAAATAGTAGATGAGATAGTTCTTGCTCAGGAAGCCATCCATTCCATGGATATGCAAAATTCTCCTTCCATGTTCATTCGGTTAGACTTATCCAAAGCTTATGACAGAGTGGATTGGCACTTCCTTATCAAAGTTTTGAGGCAATTTGGTTTCTCTAAGGATTGGATGGATTGGATTATGGGATGTATCTCTTCAGTTTCCTACTTAGTTCTTATCAATGGTAGGCCTTCTCAGTCATTCCCAACTTCCAGAGGTATTAGGCAAGGTGACCCGCTATCCCCTTATTTATTCATCATTCTTGTTGAATGCTTGGGTAGGACTATAACCAAAAAGAGGGAAAAAAAAAACCCTTGAGGGAGTTACCATTGCTCATGGAGCTAGACCTATCTCTCATCTTCAATTTGTGGATGACTCTACTCTTTTAGGTAAAGCTACAGTTAAGGAAGCTTCTAATATTAAGCAAATCATTAGCTGTTTTTCTAAGGCTATCGGGCAGTTGATCAATGAAGACAAATCTAAAGTTATTTTCTTTCACCGCTCTGCTAGACAGGAATCCATGGTCTTGGATAAATTAAGATATAAGAAGACCTCTCTTCCAATCACTTATTTAGGTATTCCCATAAATATTCAAAGGCAAAAAAATAAATATTGGAATTGGTTGTTGGACAAAGTCAAGAAGAAAATTGGAAAGTGGACCAACAAGTGGCTTTCTTCTGGGGGTAGAATCACCTTGGTAAAATCAGTCCTTCAAGCTATTCCTATTTATGTTTCTTCCATTTTGAATATCCCAAAGGTTGTTCTTCGAGAATTGGATCAAATCAGTCATCGTTTCCTTTGGAGTGGTACTAAGGAGAAAAGAAAATGGGCCTTGGTGAAATGGGATACTTTATGTCTTCCTAAGAGTGAAGGGGGGTTAGGATTCTGGTCTTCTATTAATAACAACAAAGCTTTAGCTGCTAAATTATATTGGAGGATGTTGCATAACCCCAATGCTCTTTGGGCCAATAATCTCTGTGCTAAATATGTTGAGAACAAAAGTCCTGAAGACCTTGTTCGCTATCAACTTCCTACCAAAGGTTCTCCCATTTTAGCAGCTTTTAAGACTGGTGAGGATTTGATAAAGAAAAAATTATTTTGGATCATTCATAATGGTCAACAGGTAAATTTTTGGACAGATTCTTGGGATGGTCACAAGCCTTTGATAACTCAGTTTCCCGATTGGAGGCCTTGGATGGAGGAGCTTCACCGAGCTAATTGGATAAAGGTGGCTAATTACTATTGGTACCATACTGGTAATTCAAAGGTTGGTAGATATTGGATCCCTATTGAGGACTGGCCTATTCAAATCCCAGAAAGGCAAAGACAAGATATCCAAGGCATCCTTCATATGAGATCCCTCTCTTGGTCCCATGAAAAATATTGTTTTGGATGGAACAACACTACTAAGGGTGAGTATTCAGTTGCTCAAGGTTATTTGACCTTATGCCATAATAATCCCAACCATTCTTCTGACATATTTTCTTGATTGTGGGCTCAAAAGCTCTGGCCTAAGGTGAGGTTCTTTAATTGGCTTTTATTGCATCGTAGGGTGCTTACTGGTGAGCAACTTATGAAGCATGGTTTTCATGGCCCTTTTAGATGTGAAATGTGTGAAGAGAATGTAGAAAATCTCAACCATATTTTTATTGAGTGTACTTTAGCCTCTGAGCTATGGAGGAGAATGGCCACTTTACTTGGCTTACAGTGGTCCAATTTTTTTACTTTTGAACAACTTTGGAGGGATTGGCCTAATCAAGAGGGTGTTGATCATTTTATTAGGCAATTAGTTTGGATGGGTTCTACCATTCTTCTTTGGAATATTTGGAATGAAAGGAACAACCAAATTTTTAATCAAGATAGGAAGGATATTCACTATATTTGGCAAAAGACCATAGCCAACTTAGTTGAATCAGTCCATCAACTCCTTAATCACCCCCAAAACTCCCACCAAATATGGGATCAAGTGATGCAAATATTGAAGATTAAATATTCTAAGGGCAACCAACTTAAAGGGAATGTGAGTATTAGTAAGATGGATAGGACTAGAAATTGGCAACCTCCTCCTAAGGATTTTGGAAAAGTCAATACCGATGGAGCCTCTAGAGGGAACCCTGGAAAAGCCAATGTGGGAGGAATTGGTAGACTTTCAGATGGCTCCCTGGTTTTTACTTTTGCTGAGAATTTGGGTATTCTTTCCAATAACCTTGCTGAGGGGTATGGTATCCTCAGAGGCCTTCAGGAGGCTACTAAGGTTGGATGGGAAAAGGTGTTAGTTGAGTCTCACTCTCAACTTATGATTAATCTCTTGAAGACTCCTTCTAAGAATCATAAGGTGGATTGGAGAATAAAAAGAATTATTGAGAAGATTCAATTAATCCAGATGGGATTTTTGAAAGTTGATTACAATCATGTGGTCAGAGATCAAAACAAGAGTGTTGATGCTTTAGCTAATTGGGCTTTGGACAAAGGTGATCTTACTTGTTATGGCCACCCTCCTATATGGTGGGCTTCTCAAATTAGGGAAGCTCTTCTTTCTATCATTTCTTTGGATGGCTCCAGTTCTGAAGGTACCTAGTTTCTTCTTGCTTTTTTTTTTTTTGCTTCTCTTTGGTTCATTCAGTTTTTTTTAGTTCCCTAGCTCATTCTATTCTTTATTTTGTTTCCTCTATTGATTCTTGCCTTAATAGTCTTCTGGTCTAGATAGGTCATTGTTATGTTCAATTTTTTTTCTTTTTCTTTTTGTTTTTTTTGTTTAGTTTTTTAAGGTGGGTGGGTTCTTTTGTTTTGTTTTGTTTTTGTGTTCTTTGTGTTGTTTTTTGTTGTTCATGTGTTTTTGTTGTTTTGTGTTTTTTTTTATGTTTTTTGTTATTGTTCTTGTGTTTTTTTCGTTCTTGTTCTTGGGTTTCTCTTTGTTTGTGTTATTTCGTGTTTTTATGTGTGAGTGTTTTCTATGTTTTTTGTTTTTGTTTATTGTCTGTTATTGGTTGTTTTTTATTTTTTATTTTTATTTTTAATTTTTTAGGTTTTGGTTGTGTTTATTTTTCATGTTTTTTTTGGGTTATGTCTTTGTAGTGTTCTCGTTGTTTTTGTCTTGTTTGTGTTTTGTTATGTGGTTCTTGTGTTTTTCTATGTGGTTTGTGTTGTGGTTTCTTTTATCTTATTGTGCGTGTTTGGTTGTGCTTTTGTTTTTGACACACTCAAGGAGCATGTTTTTTATTTTATTTTATTATTTTTGTTGTTATTTACTTATTTTTAAATTGGTTTTGTGTGTTTGTTTGCTCCTTGAGTATGTCAAAGGTGGTAGGCCAGGTCCGAGTCCCGGGCGTTTTTGGTGGAATGGATACCCCTGCCTCCTTGGGTCTTACCCGAAAGTGGCATCCCTTTTGGGATGTTTTCCACAAATTAATATATATATATATATATATATATATATATATATATATATATATAAATATGTAATTTATTAAAAAATTTATTATATTCAAAATTATTTGAAGAATTATTTTTTTGACATGAATGATATTTAAAATTAAAAATAATTATTATAAAATTTTATCTTTATATAGGAAAACCCTTTTTATATAGAACTTAAAGGTGTCATATAGAAAATTGAAGCCAAGCTTTCCTACTAGACCACTAAAAAGTTTTCCCTTGCTTGGCAAGTTCCAAATTTACTCCAAGATCTTGGTGCAACCCATGTATAGTACTCTTAATATTAGGTCCCATCCAACGCTTGTTATTAAAAGTTGGAGAAATTGCTTAAAGATTTTATCTGGGCAATTTCTACCTCCAACTCTAGTTTCCACAGAGTAGCCCAAGATTTTTTTGTTTACCCAAGAAGAACGGGGGAATGGATCTTCTTGACTACAAATGCCAAGGATGGCCTATTGTACCAAATGGATAATTAGAGACATTAAAGGCAAGAAATATTAGAAAGTTTTGGTTTAAAACTACATTACCTTATACTTTCCATATGGATATAAAGGATGAAAATGTATGAATTTCCTCTTCCTTCTCATTTCCCTAGTTTCCATCAAGATTATAGACTCTTTTGTCATTCAAAGCATTTGGAAGGCTTTTGAAAACATCAAACCATAAATCCAATGGAAAGGCAATTGTATTTGGGATGGGCTATCCACCAATTCTATGAAACTTTAGTGGTCCCCTATCTTGACTATCTAGGGAGTCACTTTTGCTCAAATCCCCTATATGCATGAACAAAAATTCTATAAAATAGGTATCTATATAGTGGCCAACTTTTTCACCTCATAAATCTCAATGAGAGCCTAAACCATGAGATCCCTTTTTAGGAGGTTCCCAATGATGATGATGATCATGAATTTGCATCCCCTGCTTCCAAAAAGAAAACCCCTAGTACAGGACATCAAGATTCCCCTTACTCTAAGTACGAGTTCAGGTGCAAGTCTCTTCATAGCTCTACACCTAAGGCCAAACTTAATTTCAGTCTTACATCCATCAAGGCATCCCCTTGTATTAATAAATTGAATACTGATGGATCCTCCCCAAAAGTTTTCTATGTGGAAAATCCCCCTAAAGAAAATATTTTTGAACCCAAAGATATGTCTTCTTCAAATGTCCTTCAAAAATCTATCCTCGGCCACATCGCTAGCACTATGGACACACTTTCTACAGGTATAAATTCATCCAAGGTATCTTGGAATCTCTACCACCAAGTAGTGAAAATTATTGATGAGCTTCATGGCTAGCTCAATATTGACTTAAAGAAGATTGAAGATACAACAAACGTCAACACTGATGACTAATGGTGTAGTTTTATCTTCTAGGCTTTGAACCTTTGTTAGGTTACTAATATTTTGTGGGATCATACCCTAGTATCATACCAATTTTGGTAGATGTAACTAGTTTTGTTAGGCCAAGATATCCCCTACAGGATTACCCTATATTTTTTTAACTATGGTCTATTGACCTATTGCTTCTAATTATCTCTTGTAATAAGGTTTTTGGGCCCCTTTCAAAACCCACTCATTAATCCAATATATCAAAAAAAACTTGTTCACCTCGTCAGCTAAGGATTGACATCCTTAGGATTATATAGAATCCAAGTTTATAATTGTCTCTATTGATAAGGAAAACTTTTTAGATAGTTAAAGCAAATATGCCTTATTTTATGCTTTATAATTTCACAATGTGCTCTTAGCATCCTTGGTGGAAGGACTGGCTCTGGAGACATCCTTCCATACTTGTAATACTAGATTGGATTACAAATGGCTATCACCATACATACCCATGGTTGAAAAGATAAATTATCTTTGTGTCCTCTCTTCACCTAGTTATATTAGGGCCCTTCATTTTCACATAACCTGCCATACTTTTCTTGAACCCAAACAAACTATATTTACCTAGATTTTAATTCACTAAGGCCACCGACTTGGTAAATGAATTATGTACATTCAATTTCCTAATGTACTATGTCCATTTTACCATTAAACTAAATATCTTCTTCACATATTTTGGAGATGCCATAAGGCTCAAGATGCTTGGAAGTGGATTTTTTCTTTTTTCTCTCATATTATTTCATAGTGGTTCATATGAAAACATATTCTCATTAGGTACTTTTCTCTCCTCTCTCTAGTGTTTCTAAAATTTTGGCACCTCTTCAAAATTGGAATTTTATTCTCTTTGTGGAAAATGAAAAATAATTTCAAGTTATCTCATGCATGTATTGTTCTATTTTATAATGTTGTTGATAGGTTCAATGTTGTTTCTTCCATGCTACTATAGAATTTAGTGTAGAAAAATAAAATGGTATTCAAGTTAGTCCATTTTAAAGAATCGATTGAACTCTAGGGGAATAATCCCTACACTATTTTCTTGTACTAGTCATTTATTTGGCTAGATACATAGAGCTTGAGATGGAATGTGGTAGGTCCTTGTTATATTTTGATGCAGTATGCAATGGGAGATAGCAATCACAAGATGCAGAATAATATGAAAGAAAGTAAATCTATGAGATGACTGAAATATGCTATAAATAGAAATGATGGAAATGAATACAATGTAGCTATGGAGGAAATGGACACTCCATGAACAAAGCTATTGGACTACATTGCACCCATCACCAATATATGGTGATCTACACAACACTATGCTACTACCTACGAATATGCTATGAGCTTGTTATAAGCTTGTTACAATGAGGCCCTTTTTATATAGGAAGATAGGTTCCTTGGCCAACACTCTACCTAGTTGTACAAGGGACACCTTGCACATATACAACTTGCACATTGACACTTGTGCATTTATTACATTGCATGAAGTAACTAGATAACTTCCCCCTAAAGTAATCTAATGTCCTAAGTATGTACCTAGGAAGGTACATTTACATGACCCAAATGATGTAATATACTCTATCTCTAACACCCCCTGTATTACATTATTTGGGTATTGAAGACTTTAGTCTTCAATGTGGATCTTCTTCTTGATCTTGAGATTCAGATTCTTCTTCTCTATTTTTTGTAACCTGTTCAAGCAAGTAGTTAGTATCTTCATAACCTGTCATTCTTGCTGAAAGAGCTTTGACTTCATAATCATCTATAGATTCTTCCAGTTCTTCGATTTCTTCTACCCTCTGAGCTAGATGTCCTTTTTTATTTCCTTTTTGATACTCCAATTGGGGATAATTGGTTGGATGCTGAAATTGTTGTTGATGAGGATTTTGATATTGTCGTGGCTGAAATTGGTTCCCATTGTTCATCTGATTTCCTTGATTCTGATTTTTGGGATTGAACCTACAATAGCTGGTACTATGGCCTTTTCTCTTGCATATCTGACAATACCTATTGTACCATGGTTTTCATCCTTTTGATGAAGAAGCAATATTTCCCTATGGATTATCTTTAGATGCCAATGCAGTGTTAGTCATTTCATCTTTAACTATATTTTCCACCTCATATTCCTGTAGAATATTGACTAGGTCATCAAAAGAAGTATCTTTACTTAGGACTTGTAAAGATGTTACCAAATGCTTATAGTTGTCTGGAAGTGCTCTCATGGTTACTTGAGTAAGAAGTTCATCCTTAACTATTTCTCCTAAGGTCAATAATTTCCCTTTAATATCTGCTACCTTCCTTAGGAACAGTTCTATGCTTTCTCCACTATTCATCTTTAATGAGTGAAGTTGAGTTTGAAGATGAAGAATAGTTGCCTTATTCTTTCCTTCAAATATTTTCTCTAGGCTTGTCCATGCATCTTGAAGATGTTTTTGCTGAACTGATATAGGGTTGTATCTCATCAGTGATAGCAAAGGTTATTATCATTAGAGCCTTTGAATCATTTTCCTCAAACTTTAGGATTTCAGTATCACCTGTGGTAGGTCTCTGTGTTTTCCCTTTGACAATATCCCAAAGTTTTTCATATACCAAGATTGCTTTCACTTTATTCTTCCAGGAGAAATAATTAGGACCCTTGAGTAGTTGAGATTCTGCTAGGAAGAATTTGTTTGATGCCATTTAAATTCCCTAATATCAATCCTTAGATTTTGTGGACTTCCTTATGTCTCCCTAGTAATGAGAGTATATACCTAATGGGATTTTAGGTTTTGTAGAAATATTATATCTTCTCAGGAGGTATAAAACATTTATATTTTTGGGGGTATTTTTTTTTTTAAATTTTTGTAGAATCCTTATTTCCCCGTGGTTTATATGATATAGTGCTTTTGTAAAATGTAGTTCAATTTTGGGTTGATTTTGTAAAGTTTTGTAAATATCAAAATCAACTTTTCTAACACCTTATTACTCCTATTGAACTAAGCACTTTTCCAATTTTGAAGAGGTTTTAATGTTGGATTTCTTTTGTCCCTTTTTGTGAAATTTTGAGACAAGAATATTGATAAATTTCCAACCTTAGAAAAAACCTTAATAACCTCTTTTAATATCCCTTAGGATTTGATTTTAGTGTTTCTAATTTTCAATAACCTAATTTGGTGTTGTAACCCTTATAACTCCCAAATATAGAAAATTAGAACATAATAATATTTGCAAATATTATTAATTTGATTTTTCTAGTAGAAACCCTTATTACTCCAATATTTAATATTGAAAATATTTAATTAATTTGATATCTTAATTCCCTTTTAATTTTTGCTTTCAATATGTTTGATTTCTCTAAGTTTCAACCTTAGTATATAATCCTTATAACTCCCAAGAATGAAATCAAACTATAATGGGAATTATTCCTTACCTTGCAATGTTGATGTCCACAATTTTTGGTGCAGTATTCGGGCATGAATAATAGTAGTGCCAACATATTTTGCCTTGGATGCTTCAACCAATGGATAGCCTTGGATTTCTCTTGGTTTTGGAGCTTGAAGAATGGCACCCAAATTCTATGACTTTTTGGCTCCTTTTGACTAGAGCTTTAAATGCTCTTTCACTTTCCTCCATGTTGTAATCAGACCTTGTGTGAAGTGCTTTGAATGGATATGCACGCTTCAAACTCCCTTGGTCATTGAACCCTTTAAATGGAGCAAGAATATTTGTAAATATGACAAGTGGCATGATAGTTACACTTCATAGGTGCTTGAGGAGTAGATGGGAGTTACTAAGCACTTGTCTTGCTCCTGTATGTAACGTATGAGATGTTATAGTCTTCTTGGTGAGCGCTTGACTTCCTCTCCAAGATGGGTGCTCCTAGAATCTTCCAACTTTGGACAAGTGGCACTCATATGAATGTAACCTCTTCTTTATTCTTTGTAACTTCCCTTGGCTGAGCGCTTGAAGTAATCCTTTGTTTCTTGGATGTTATGAATGAAGATGGCACCTTAGGAGGTTTGTGCCAAGTGGCACTTTACATGTAACTCTTTGTTATAATGCTCCAAGATGAATGATATACCTCCTATTCCCTTTTGTATGCTTATTCTTTTGCTTGCTATGTTTCTTGGAGAGCAAGCAACTTCTTTCTTTTGCAGGTGCTTCGATGAGGACGTTGGATGGCGCTAGCTATGATGTCCCTTGATTCTATGGAGCTTCCAATGGTGGTTCTGTAGCTGATCTTGGTGCTCCTATTGGTGGACGTTTTTCTCCAAGCTTGAAACCTTGGATTTAGCACCTATTCTTTATACCTTCAACATGCTGATTTTGTCCTCCTTTCCACATTGGTTTTGATGCCTTCTTTTCTCCCTTTTTGAACATATTATGTATTTCCTTCTTTGTAGATAATATTGCTCTCAAATATGACATTGTTCTTTCCTTGTGTTGTCCCTTGAAGGCTTGTAGGTTCGACTGTCCAGAATGGAGAAGATGTGAGCCTTTTGAGAGGCTCCTTTGCTATGCTCGGAGTGTGCTAGTGTCCAGCTATTTTAACCTTGTATAATGTGCCTTTGTGGCACCTCAAACTCTACCTTATCACCTACATAAAACAACTTAGAATGGTGCAACAATATGTAATAATTTTGGGATATAAAAACACCCCTTTTGCACCTTTTTGCACTTCTGATTTTCTGATTTTATGGCAGATTTTTGGAGATGTTCTTCTGAATATGCAACTCTCCTTTTTTGTTGGTTTTATGAACCCAACTTATAACCACTTTTGTAGATGCAATATAACACTTATAGTGCTTTGAATCTGAGACTCACCAAGTCTCGATTTGAGGCAATCCTTGCTGATTTTCTATGGCTATTTTCTTCTCCAAAACTTGGAGGATTGAGCTGATTTTGGTGGCTTCCTTTGGCCACTAAAAGTTGTAGATTTTGGTGCACTAATGGTGTCTTTAGACACTTGATGCTAATATGATTTTGTGCCCTTCTCAAGAACACAAACACTAAGCTTTTTGAGAGTAATATAGTAGTGCAAATGAACCCACTAATATTTCACTTTTAATGCACTAAAAATCTCACCTTATCACTCCAATCAACTCTAAAAATAACTTATAAGTGCACTTAATCAATTTACTACAACTAATCAAGAATAATATGAAATGAATCTTCAAGAATTATTCTACAATTTCACTACAAACAAAGTTGTAGGAACTAGTCTTCTTTTTCTTTCCAAAGTAGATATTTGGTAGTTGATAGATAGTTGTAATTTTGTAATCTAATCAACTCCAAAGCTAATGTGCAAATGAACCTTAAAAGGAACTTTTCCTTTTTGCACTTTTGAAGACTGTAATTCAATTTTTCTCTTTTGCAACTCTAATCCAATATAAGGTGCTTTAACAAATCTGATAAGTAATCCAATTAATGAATCTACTTGCACCAATAGTTGCTTACCTTTTTGAAAGATTTTGTAGCTCTTTTGTAGAGGATGTAGATCTTGGTGTCTAAGATCACCAAGTTGTTGCTTTGAGTAGGATATCACTTCTCTAGTTTCTTCTTCACCAAAAAGTGGTCTCGAACTTTCTTTTATGAGCCTAGGTTTTGGTGATTTGATCCTTCAAGCAATCTTCTCCTTTTGCTGTAGATTTGGAGAAGTCTTTGTCTCTAAAATGGTGCCTTCTTGCTGTGAGAGGTAATCTTCAAATCTCTCAGATTTGGTAGGCTTCTCCTATCTTCAAGTCTTCTTATCGAATTTTGACTTCAAGCAGGATCTTCTTCTCAAGATTCTGAATATCTTGAGGTCTTCTGAATATTCTTCTGAGATTTGGCACTCCTTGCCAAATTCTTCTTCTTATTTTGGGCTTGTTGTCGGATGGTGATAATTGTCCCAAATATTTCACTATCTTCTATAGTGAATTTCTCCAATGAGTTCTCCTCAGAACTCCTTTGATGATTTCTTCAGTAAGGCTCTCCAAGCCTTTTACTGGATGCTCATTGAGACCTCTCCAAGGTCTTTGATCTTGTAACTTCTTCTGGTCTTCCTTGAGACATTTTCTTCAACCTTCTACTTCTAGAAGTGTTGGTGGTGAGATCTTCTTCTGGATATCTAATTTTGCTACTTTTAGATTTGAGTAGGACTCTCCTAGTCCTTCTTCTTCTTCCAAGAATGGAAGTTTCTTCAATGAGATCTTCTCCTGATCTCTTTACCTTCAATTTTTCTTTAGGTGCTAGATTTATTCTAAAGAAGATACTCTTCCTAACTTTCTTGTAGGAAGTTTCCCAACTCACTGAATCTCCTTTCCCTACAACAAAGTATTAGTACTAAAATCTGATCTACTTCTGAATCAGATACTCTCTTCTAGAGTCTTCTTTTTTGTTTCTTTATGCTTTTCTTCAGATCAAGGCTTCTTTGGCCTTTTTTATTCTATCTTTTCTTCTTCTATGAAGTTCTCAATCTAGCAATGGAGATCTCTAGTCTCCTAAATTCACCATGACTCTTCTCTAAGAGTCTTCTTCCATAGTATTCTCTTCTTGCACAAGGAACTAATATCTACACTATGAAGGCACACCGACCTTCGAGCAACAAAGTTGAAATATCCTAGATTTCTATTGTAGGAGGTGTCCCAATCATCTGAGAATTAATTTTTTGCAACAAAAGAAACTTTGGGCAATAGTTAACAAATTCCAAATATCCTGAATGATCTTCACTAGTTGATTTGTCAATCTAGTGGATTGAATGTTGAGTCCTAGTCTTCACGAGTTTTTCCTACAACTCTATGGAAAGACTCTAGCCAAATGTAATCTCAGTATTTCTAGAACTGAGATTTCTTTCAGTCCTCACTTGTGGCTCTCCCTAATTCTACCACCTAGACTCTTCTGAGAGTTTTTGATAGTGGCTGGTCCAAAGGTGCATCAGGTTGACAAAAAACTTAGGCTTAATGATAATGGTGGTTTTCCTATCGATCTACTATGGCTAGATCTATCATAGCTTTGATACCACTATTATATTTTGATGTAGTATGCAATGGGAGATAGCAATCACAAGATGCAAAATAATATGAAAGAAAGTAAATCTATGAGATGACTAAAATATGCTATAAATAGAAATGATGAAAATGAATACAATGTAGCTATGGAGGAAATGGACACTCCATGAATAAAGCTACTGGACTACATTGCACCCATCACCAATATATGGTGATCTACACAACACTATGCTACTACCTACGAATATGCTACGAGCTTGTTATAAGCTTGTTACAATGAGGTCCCTTTTATATAGGAAGATAGGTTCCTTGGCCAACACTCTACCTAGTTGTACAAGGGACACCTTGCACATATACAACTTGCACATTGACACTTGTGCATTTATTACATTGCATGAAGTAACTAGATAACTTCCCCCTAAAGTAATCTAATGTCCTAAGTATGTACCTAGGAAGGTACATTTACATGACCCAAATGATGTAATATACTCTATCTCTAACAATCATATCATAACCCATATTGGTAAGACTTTGTACTTAGGTTGGACTATATATTATCAAATGATGTTTAATGCTTACTTTTGTTGTTTTTATGGATATATGCTTTTAATATTATGTCCATTTTGTGTAATCATATGGTACTATTGATGCTCTTATTGGTTGTAGGATCAGGTACTCTCGTAGGTAGAAAAGAGAATTGGCCATAAGAAATGAGAGACCATATTGAAGAGGAAATGCTGATGATGACTTATTCATCAAACATCTCAGGGTAACATGAGTTAATACCCTTTCATGTGGGTGCATTGTGGTTTTTATTGTACTCATGTTTATAACATTATACCAGGAAAGTTTCTTAAAATGAGTCTCCTTAACATGATTTAGTGATAGCTTATGTCTATCTTAAATAAGGAGCCACTCATTTAGGGATAAAATTATGGTATGAAACATCGAGTGAATGCATTTATTATTGCATATGGCATGATGGTTTTGATTATCTCCTTGTGTATTTGTGATAGAATTATTAAGGTTGATTAATAATATTCATTTGCCTAAGGTTGATAAATAATATTCTTTTACCTAAGGTTGATGTTGATCCTTTTGGAATACCTTGAGTTTTGTTTGTGAGCATTGATTTTACATGCTTGTGGTAATGATGGGACACCTTTGACCATGGAGGTGGTGGTGCATTTATTACCTTGTATAGCATAGTGGAGCCACCTTTGGTTTAATGTATGTTGCTTTTATTCCCTCCTTGTTGCATTAAGGGTGTCGATGTAAGGTAGTGGAAGAGGGAGGAAATGATTTCAGTGTTATCACTCAAGTTTAACATAATGTTTTACATTATTTCTTCTTGGATTTAAGAGAGGACATTGGACATTATATAGGGGAGGCTAAAGGATCGAGGAAAGGGAATTTTTATTGGATGCACAATGAGGGCGTAGTGTAGGGAGCAAGAAATATGAATCAAACACAACCATACTTCATTGGTTTATTTGATACTTAATATCCATAGTCTTTTAAGTGGTTGTTTTACTTGGTGTTTTGTGGATTCTATAATGTATCTTCCCTTTTTGTGTTAGTTAACCTATGTTCTATTTTAGCTACCTTATTGCATGTTTGTTAGACTTCCTTCCTAGGTTTTCTAACTATTATTTTACATTGGTTTTGTGTGTGAGATCCTACCCACTCGAAACATGTTATCCTTGTGTGGTGGAGGGTACTTTGGGTAAGGCATAATTAGAATGTTTTCCATATGCTCATGCCACTACCATGAATCCCTTGGACATGGAAATATGAATCCTCTATTTGGTTAATGCCCTGGTGTGTGTGTTGTGCATGAGTTGTAGTTCATATGACACTCCTTGTTTGTCTTCTCCATTCGTTTACTTGGTTTTGTTATGTGCATTGTAGTAGGGTTTGATTAAGTTATTTTGCTTTGGATTTAGTGTTGAGGTGGTCTTAATATTTCCTTCCATTGCAATGCAAGCTAAAGCTCTTAGGCATTGTATGCTTTCGAATGAATTAACAAGGTTTAAATATTTGCTTGGTTTTGGAGCTAACCCTTTAGCTAATTAAGGATTGATTATTATTATTCTTTAGCTTTAATCTAATATAGCCTTGCTAATAATATAAAGTTAGATTAAAATGATGTTGCTTTATTTTTTTTATGTTAGATTAATTTTAATTAATATTTAGTTTTGCTAATATAATTTAAGGTTAGAATAAAGCAATAGATTGGTTTAATCTAATGTAATATTAATAATAATTAATATTTAGTTTGCAATTAATCTAGGGATAGATTAATGCAAGCAAACCTTAGCTTTGCTTTCAATCTAACAGAAATTATATTCATTTTGATCTTTAGATTTTAATTAATTTAATGATGGATTAAATATTTTTAATATTAAAATTTTAATTAATATAAAGATAAATTAATTCATTATTAATCTTTAGATTGCAATTAGTCAAATTATATATTAGTTTAACAATTAATCTAAAGATAGATTAATTCATTATTAATATTCAATTTGCAATTAATCAAATGATAGATTAGTTTGGTAATTAATCTAAAGATAGATTAATTCATTATTAATATTTAGATTGCAAATTAATCCAATGATAGTTTAGTTTGGTAATTAATCTAAGGATAGATTAATGCTTATAATCTTTAATCAAATGATAGATTAGATTGGCAATAAATCTAATGATAGACTAACTCTTTAGATTATAATTTAGTTTGGCAATTAATCTAATGATAGATTAATAGATGGGTAACTAATCAGATGATAGATTAATTTGCCTCAATCCTTAGAATTGCAATTAATCAAAGATAGATTAGATTGGTATTTAATCAAATGATAGATTAATATTTAGTCTTGCAAATGAATGCCAAGACTTGCTAATGATGGATTGATTTATAACTAACGATGGATTAATTGTATGGCTTTTGTTTGAAATATTTGTGGAAAATATTTTGGAAAGAATATTCTTTTCCTTATAAAATTGATTAGTTTAGAAATATGTGGATTTTGTTTGAAATATTTGTAGAAAATAGTTTGGAAAGACGTATGGGCTTACTTTTCTTATGAAATTGATGAGTTTAGAAATATATGGCTTGAATTAAATATTTGTGGAAAATATTTTGGAAAGAAGTATGGGCTTATTTTGCTTATGAAATTGATGAGTTTAAAAATATATGGCTTTTGATTTAAATATTTGTGGAAAATATTTTGGAAAGAAGTATGGGCTTCTTTTTCTTATGAAATTGATGAGTTTAGAAATATATGGATTTTGATTTAAATATTTATGGAAAATATTTTGGAAAGAAGTATGGGCTTCTTTGTTTGAGTATTGCTATATTGAACTACTTTGCATAGGATTGCAAGGCTTGTGTTTTAAAATATTTGTGGAAAATATTTTGGGAAAGAAGTATGGGCTTCTTTCACTTGTGGTTGTTATGCATTAGATCTTGTAGAATGCATTCATACCTATAAAAGTTTTGTTCTAATCCCCACCTTCCTATAAAACTACCATGGAGGCCAAGGAAAGAAGATGTCAGATCATGCTAAATTAATTCTTAATTATTCTTGAAGTATTATTGAAAATCACTCTTGGTGAAAGAGGATTTATTGTAATAGAAGCAAAGACTATTATTTTGTAATATAGACCTTTAATTGGATGACTATATGGTGCCATGTTAATGAATTATTTTATGGTTCTTATCCATGCTAATGCTTTGATCTAAAGGTTAGTTAGATTTATTTTGTAAGCTTAAGATAATTAGTTTTGCTTCCATCCTAGAAGATGCTTTTGTTTTAATGTTTGCAGAGTGAGAGAAAGAGAGATAGAGAGAGATAGAGAGAGAGATAGAGAGAGTTTTCCTTAGGCTTAGGGGTTTATTTGGGAAGGGAACTAAAGGTAACCTTGTATTAAAATCTCATTTAAATTGAATTTTTGTGAGGTAGCAACACCTAATTTTTGTGTCCATGAGAAGAAAATTACATGGGATGATTGTTGATTAGAGATCCATCATGGAGATGGAGAAGAGAAGCATGAAGTTTAAGGGATCACCATGAAGTTGTAGTTAAAATAGACTAGGGTATTACACCTGATGGACTTGTAGGCCCAAAATGGCCACATCCTTAGAAAACTTTGAAAAATTTATTCTAAGGCATGAAATCTCTATTCCACTGAGGATATAGAGTATTTTGGAGCGGATCCACACAAGAGTGCTCCAATCCGCTCAACACTTAGTGTTTTTTGCCATAACAAGCTAAGTACTTCATTCCACCCGATGCCTAGTGTATTTGGCAGTGGATTCTGGTGAGGTTCCCAATCCACAAATATTTTGAGCTTTGATGATGTCAGCATGTTCCAAAGTGTGGAATGGTGATTTCTCTTTGTTCTGCATGCTCCAGTGACTAAGTGTTGATAAGATGCATTCCACTGAGTTCCAAGACTAATGTGGAGCGGAATGGCGACAAGAAGGTTAGAGGCATTGTAAAGGTAGTGGAATGGCGACAAGGGCTATTTGCATTGCTTACGAAGTGGATTGGTGATTCTGTAGTCAAACCGAGTCAGAGATGACGTCAACATATTTTTTGAGTGGATTGTGACTTTTACTTTATGCCATGGATGTGAGAAAGAAGTTAGATATTTGAAGGCTAAGTGAGTGGATTGACGACAGACTTCATTTCGCTCGCAACTTAGTGCATTTCTCATCGAAACTTGATTTCCTGGTCGAAGCTATCAAAGCTGACGTCAACGTTAATTTTGAGTAGAATGGCATTTTGTTTCTTCCTCGCTAGTTTGTAGAGCATTTTTGATATTTAATCATAGCCATCCACTAAGAGCATCAATGATAGAGATTTTGTTGACATTGTTACAGTGTATAAAGGTGGATTCTTGGAGGATCGAAGAACAATCAGTTTGAGGAAGGAAGGTGAAGCGTCGAAGGGTTTTCAAGAACCAAGAACTAGAGTGGTTGTAGATCTATGGTGGAATGGAGTTTCAAAGAATGATGAATGGTCCAGATTTAGTTTCCAATGGCTTGAAGCTCAACTACCATTACTGGACCAACAAGTTGTAGAGTCGAGCTACCATGGTGGATTGCTTCCAGTAGATTTCTTAGACTCCATGAGCAAATGAGATAATGCCAGCATAGCTCTCCTCTTGATCTGTAAAATTTTAAATTCTTGTAATGTCTCCTCTTATTCTTTCAATTGTAAACTATAAATAGAGGTCGAACCCTCGATTTTTAGGGTTGGCTCTAGTGCGTTTGCTTGCCCTACTATGTAAATATTTTTACAAACTAATGGAAGGAGCATTACTCTGATTTTTGACTCAAGACATGTTATATTTGATATCTTTTGATTCAAGAGGTTCGAAGTTATGAATTGCATTTCTATCAATGTTGTAATGGTTAGTTCATTCCATTTTCATTGGATTACTAGTTGTGAAGGTAGTTGAAATCTGTTCATAGTTAGATCTGTGTTGGTAGGAAGTTTATTTTTGCAAAATCTGATTATTGATCTATTCTGCTAAATTGGATTATCAATATATTGGATATTGGAATTGCTTCTTAGGACATATCTCTATTTTATGCTTTAATGTATGAAGATTTCATGGTTTTGGGTGTTGCTAATCTTGAGTGATGGGACATTAGAAATAGTTTGTTGGAGGTTTCTACTGTAGATGCCTATGTTGTTAGCCTATCCATCCACTATTAATGCATATTTCTCTAACCCTAAACCTTTTTCTAACCCTATTCCTAAAACCCTTATTGAGCTTAATTGAGTCAACATCTTACTAAGTTGACAAGGAACCAACCTACTCTAGAGGTTGGATTGAAGTAATATTTGGTCCATCCAATGTTGAGTGTTGAGCTGTGACTATCGGGTGCAAGCCTGGATAGAGAATTGGAAGATAGACAGTTGTAGTGTCAAGTAAAACTTGATGTCAATTCAATGCCCAATAGTTTTTGGCATGCCCGATGGGACCTATTTGCAAGAAACACTAAAACCCATCATATGATTTATTATTTTATCTTTACCCGAAGGAATCAATATTTGGTGAATTATCTTGACCTTGCTAAGAGATGATTAGAAAATTCACCTAGTGACTCCCTGGTCTATAAACCCAAAAAAAGTTATCCCTATAGATCATAATTTTTCATGTATACCAGGTCATTCAAGAGGAATAACCCAGACTCCTTTTTCTACTATGAGCTACCTTATAGAGGGTCTACTATTATAAGGAATTTAAACCAATATTTTCATTCAAAAGAAAATCCTCTTGAGGAGAATCCTATAGTTAATCCAACAACACCTCCAACAGGAGCTACACCTGGAAACATGGCACAAAATGTAGTTCCAAATCAGCCCTTGCAGAAGTACCCCAAATGGAACACAATCGGCCCCTTAGACTAGCCCAAATGCATGACATTCCTCAAGATATGTCTAAGGCCATTCCCACCTATGATGGATCTAGTAAAACTGCATATGAGCACTACCAAGATATTCTAAATCTAGCAGCAATACACAATATAAAAAATGAAGATGTTATTGTCAGAATCCTAGCCCTATCCTTTAGAGGAAATATTCTACATTGGTTTAGAACCCTTGAGGACAATACCATCACCTCATGGGTAGCATTGGATGAGCCCTTTGTGGAGGAATTTAATGAATCTACTGATCCTTTTTCCCTCCTTAATCAGTTCACATCTATGCAAAAACATCAACAAGAAACTATTTCAGATTTCAATTTGAGGTTCAATAGGACCTGGAAGAGAATTCCCCCTATAACTAGACCAGCTGCAAGCCTTGCTTACATGTATTATATCAGAGCTCTTGGATCAGATTTAGGCCTACAAACCCAAAAATATAGGGTGGAGACCTTTCCATAGGTCTATAATGTAGTTGTTCATGTAGAAAATATCCTTATTAATGTGGGGAGATTACCTCCAAAAGTTGTGTTGCCCTACAATTTGGAAACCACTAATATCCAAATTCAAACAACTACTTCATATTATATGGACCCTCCTCCTTTATCATCCCCATTCCCATAGATGACTCCCATTCCTCAGTCAAAAGCACCATCTACTACAACTCCTTTCCCTCCACTTCCTTCTCAGATTCCACAAGAATCTTCTATCATCCTTGATATACATAATACTTTGAAAACTCTTAGCAACAAGATGAATTCAATGGAGAAGAGAGAGATGGAGAGGTCTCAACAAAGGATATTTCCTTATGTGAATAAATATCAAAGACCTAGTCCTAGCAATAGTACTAGGGTCAGAGTAAATGCAACATATGAAGAGCCTGAGTGTTCTTTAGAAACAAGTCTAGTGAATGTATGGTGTTTAGTGTGCAATGATCCTCATGATTCATAATCTTGTGTTATGTACCAACACCATGTACAATAGGCTATGGAGAAAGTAGAAAGAAATCAGAAAGGAAGAGTGAATATGCTCTAGCATCCAGAGAAAATCATGGTTGGAAAATATCTTGATGAGGATGGACCTATTGCTGTCATGACAAGGTCAGGAAAGAAAACACTGCAAGTTGATCCATAGAAGATGGGTCAATTTTAGGTCCCCTCTCAGAAGAAGAAGGATCCACCTCCCCAAAGTAGTGATACTTTCCCTATTCCCCAGGCCAAAGAAAAAGAATTCAATCTTCCCAAGAGATTTGAGAAAGAAACTGAAGGAGATAGAATGAGATCTAAGAATGAAGCTCAAGAGAGGCTTAGGTTCCCTTCCATTACCAAAAGGTAGAGAATTGAGGCCACTCAATAATATAAAAGAAAATATGGTGAGCTAGAAAGAAGGCCTGAGAGACCTACCTCTGCCAAATATGAATACAATATTATGGAGGAAATGAAGAAGATACCATCCAAATCTAGTCTATATGATACTCTCTTCATTCCTAGCCAAATAGACCTGCTAAAAGCTTCTCTAAACAAATATCCATAGGAAAAGTAGGCCACCACAATCCTTAGCATACCCTCTAAAAAGAAAGAAATATCCCCTACTATTTTAAATAATAAACCCCTCATTTTTATATCTCTCTAAGGATGGAAGGTTGGGTGGTCCGCAATTGTATGATTGACTCAGGGGCATCTACTACAGTTATGCCTAAAGTAGTTTGTGAGGAAATGGGTATGGAATACACCAGATCCTACCCTAGAGTTCTGCAATTAGATGGGACACCTATGAAGATAGTGGGAGTGATAAAATATATCTTGATGAGGCTACATAGAGCACCTGAGGTAACTATAGTACAAGAAATAGTAGTGGTGGATCTAGAGCCTTATTTTGGCTTATGCCTTTCAAGAGAATTCACTACAAATTTGGGTGGATGCATGTATATGGACTATTCCAGCATGGTTATTCCTTTCAAAGGAAAGAGGATAAGAATAACACCTAAGAAGCCTATGTCTTACCACATTGAAAAAATTGAAGAGGACATGTGCAATCTCACTCCTCTAGAGGAATTTGAATTTGTGGATAACTTTGAAGAGTTGGAAATTGAAGATGAACTACCTTTCAGAGAGGATTATAGTCAATTTGGGATAGGTATGGGCACATACAATATTTTTATAGAGACAGAGAAAAGAGTTCCTACTATATCTAATCAATCCTTGAGAGAAATAGAAGTATGGACCATGCACTTTGATGGTGCCAGATGTAGAAATGGTGTTGGTGTTGGTGTAGTATTACAGTCCCAATCAGAAGGGACAAAGAGTTTTACCTATAGGCTAACATGGTCATGCACTAATAATGTTATAGAATATGAGGCTCTATGCCTTGGACTGATGCAAGATGAAAGCATGGGCATTAAGATCTTAAACATATATGGTGACTCTGAATTGATTGTAAATCAGGTAAGGGAAAGGTGCAATAGTAAGCACCATTACCTGAAAGCATATAGAAATAGGGTATGGGATTTGATGGAATCCTTTCATACCCTAAACATTAATTTTATTCCTAGAGGAAAGAATACCTTGGAAGATTCCTTAGAAGTAAGGGGAGCTAACTTCAACCCTTATATAGACATAGGAGTTAAGAAGGACAAAGGGATCAAAATGATTTTCAGGCCTGCAGTGCTAGATAAGCAAATTTTTTGGTAGGTCTTTGAAAGTGATGAACAAATCATTGATTTTTTAGTGAGAGAAGCCTATTTATCCACTATTCAAGAGGAAAATCTAGAAGATATTGATCAACAGGATGTCATTCAACTCAAGAACAATCACATACCTAGAGGTTTGGTTACTCTAGAGAGCCTATTTGACAATGAAGATAGGAAAAATATCAGATCCATGGAAGTCAATGAGAAAATATATAAAGAAGTTGAAATAGAAAAAGAAAAGAAGCTCAAGGTTGGAATCTGATGTTCTCCAGAAGAAGAGGAGGATATCAAAGCTTTATGCCTAAAGTACCAAGACATTGTAGCTTGGTCATATGAGGACCTCAAAGTATATGACAAGAAGGTCATCCAACACACCATTGAGCTAGAGCCTAATGCAAAACCATTCAGGAAGAAATAGAGGCCTATGAATCCTAGGATCGAAGCCATAATGAGAGAAGAACTATTGAAGTTGCTAAAGGCTAAGATCATTTATCCAATAAAACATTCAACCTAGGTAGCCAACTTGGTACCTATAAGGAAGAAGAATGGTGACATCCACCTATGTGTAGATTTTAGAAATCTCAATCAAGCATCACTTAAGGACCACTACCCCCTCCCATAGATTGATCAAATATTGTAGATTGTGGTAGGGGTAGAAAGGTTCTCACTACTAGATGGTTTCTCTAGATATAACCAAATTTGGGTGAAGAATGAAGATCAGTTTAAGACAACATTCACCACAAAATGGGGAACCTTTGCATATCAAAGAATACCTTTTGGGCTATCTAATGCAGGGGCCACATTCTAGAGAGCAATGGACTATGCTTTTGGGGAGCTGATTAACAAGGTCATTCTGATCTATTTAGATGACATGACTATGTTTTCCCACAACAAGCAAGACCACTTGGCACACCTAGAACAAGTCTTCCAGAAGTGCAGAGAATTTGGCATCTCCCTCAATCCTAAGAAGTCATTTTTTGTAGTTCATGAGGGAAAGTTGCTAGGCCATGTGGTCTCCAAAGAAGGTATGGCCATTGATCCAGATAGAATCAAATCCATTCTTGCTCTTCCACTTCCTGTGAACAAGAAAGCCTTGCAGTATTTCTTTGGTCAGATAAACTTTGTCAAGAAATTCATCTCTGACTTTGCTCAGAAGGTGAGGCCTATATCTGAACTACTAAAGAAAGATGTAGATTTCAAATGGACTGAGGTAAGAAAGCAAGCCTTTGAAATCATCAAGCAATCCATTGCTACAGCTCCAGTGCTAGTAAATCTAGATTTCAGCAAAGACTTCATTCTTTATGCTTATGGAGCTGAGGAAAGCTATGCATCAGTGCTCACCCAGAAGAATGATGAAGGAGAGGAGCACCCCATATTATTTTGGAGCTAGAACTCTTCATGAATATCAGGTTAAGTATAATTTCATTGAGAAACAAGTATTTGTTATAATGAAATCATTGAAAAAATTTAGGTAATACTTGGTTCAAAGCAAGACCCTAGTTTATGTGGTTCATCCGGATGTAAGAAGTTTTATTCTACAAGGAGAACTGGGAGATAAGAGAGCTGGTTGGATTACTAAGATCCAAGAATATGATGTGGAAATCCATCCTACCAAGCTGGTAAGAGGTAGAGCCCTATGCCAAGGTCTGATAGAAGTAGCAATTTCAGTAGAAGTGATAGCTTGTCAATCAACAATAGATGATCAGACTGAAGAATTACAGTCAAGTGAATCAGACTAGGTAGATCAGATGACTAAGTACTTTCAAACTAGGGTATGCCCTCCTAATATTAATGCATCATAGAGAAGAAGATATAGACTACAAGCTTTGAAGTATGTCTTATTTCCAGAAGGTCTATACAAAAGAAACCTTGATGGAGTTCTCCTTAGGTGCTTAAAATATGATCAACAACAAAAGGTCATAGAGGAGTTCCATGGAGGACTATCTAGAGGACACTTCTCAGGAAGAGTAACAACTTTGAATATTATCAGAGTAGGCTATTACTAGCCTACCATATTTATAGACACCTTCAAAGTCACTAGAGCCTATGATAAATGCCAATGACATGTGGGAAGAACAAGGAATGCATCATTTCCCCTTAAGCCAATTCAAGTGGAAGAACCCTTTCAGCAATGGGGGTTGGACTTCATAGGAGTTATCAATCCACATTCCTCAGCTGAGCATAAGTACATTTTGACTACTATAGACTACCTCACCAGATGGGTAGAAGCTATTCCTACAAAGAAATCAGACCAAGAAGTGGTGATTAATTTTATGGAAAGCTTGATTTCAAGGTTTGGTGTTCTAGAAGCTTTGGTGAGTGATAATGGACCAACATTCATAGGAGCCAAATATATTGAGTTTTCTAGTAAGTATGGCATTACCATAAAGAATACTTCAAACTACTACCCCCAAGGAAATGGACTTGCAGAATCAACTAACAAGAATCTATTGAGGATTTTGAGGAGATCATTAGAGGGTAATAAGAGAAGTTGGCACCTATTGTTGGAGCAAGCTCTATGGGTAGATAGAATCACTATTAAAAATTCCATCAAGACCTCCCCTTATGCCTTAGTTTATGGTAAAGAGGTAGTGTTACCTATTCATTTGGAGATTCTAACACTCAAGATGATAAACACAGAAGAGGAATCTAAAGAAAATCTAGTGGAAACAAGGTTGACACACCTACTATAGTTAGAAGAGAAGAGGACTCAGGCATATGAGGATTTTCAAAAGCATTCAATTGACATCAAGGTATGGTTTGACAAGAAGGTAAGGTTCAAGAAATTCCAAGTTGGAGATTCTGTACTCAGGTGGAATGTTGAAAGAGCTAAACCAGGACATCATCAGAAGTTTGACTCCTTCTGGGATGGCCCTTTCAAGATAGCAGAAGTTAAAGAGACCAATGTTTTCCAGCTTGAAGATCTTGAGGGAAACATACAACCGATTTCGATCAATGGTTTTCACCTTAAACTCTATTTTGATTGAAATATAGCTCATTGTAATATATGTACATACTTTGTATCATATTCTTTCCATTTTATATCAAGTTTTTATTTTTGATAAAATGTATATATATATATATAAAGTGAAAAGTTGCAAAATAAGCTAAGTGTCAGCAAAAAGTAGCAAGTTTCCATTCCACACTCAAATGCACTAAGAAAGAAGTGGAATGATGAATGAGTTCCAATCCACTCTTAAGGAGACTAAAGAGGAACAAATTATGAAAAATTTTCTAATCCACTGAAATTCATGACTACTTTTTAGTAGAAAATGAATTATGTTCCACATTACTTCCTAAAAGAGCAAATATTAATAAATTAATGAACACATTTACTGTGCCACTCCAAAGGAAAAGAAAAGGACAAGCGACACCATGAGTGCATGGAAGGTGTTTGAATTTTAGCCAATCAAAAATCAACATAACATCTCCAAGCCACCGAAATGAATAATTTTAATTTGAAAAGCGTGCAAATGGATAGTTCATGCAATGACCACATTAATGGTGGAAGGTGTGCATGCATGGGCAATTAAAAGTGCTAAAAATGTAGAATGCATTCATTCAATGAAAGAAACACTACTAAGTAGAAAGAGAGAAGAATAGCTGAGCATTATCTGCAAACTCCAGAGAAAACATTCTAAAAATTACTTGTAAAAATGGCTCCTAAGAAGGCACTAACAAAATACAAAAAGAAAAGAGCTAATACCCATGTGAATCAAATAGATGTTGGCCGACAGTAATGATCCTCATAGTAAGAAGGACCTTCTTGAGAAGTAATTTTAAATTTAGATACTTTGAAGGGAGACCAATTCAACCTCAAGGTATCATTCTATAAAATCCTTCTTATTTTCTTACATCTATGATTCTATTCACCATTGCCCTAAGTTAATTTCTGCAATCATTAAATTTTATGACCCTAAGAAAAGGGCAATGAAAACTCCTAATGGTATAACACTATTTACCATTACCAAATAACTTTGTCATGATTTATTCACCATAGGGGTAAGCCCACCCTTAGAGTCAAAAAATTTAATATACAACCAAGCTAGGGTTTACGCTTCATTAATGGCTTTGGAATAAAAGAAAGTCTTGAAAAATGGCTTTAATTCCAATTTAAAAGAATAAGAGAGGAAGATGAAATACCTGAAGTTCCAATACCCATTGACCAATTTGCTAACCTAGAGCTCTATTCCATGCTAGCTTGTATGGAGGGTTTGGATTCTAACCGACTCGTGATAGATTGGCAAATAGCCACTACATACTATATTTCCAATGAGAGAATGTATGAGGAAGATGTAGAAAAGAAGGGTATTAAGGTCATCTACTTTGATTGGCCAGCTTTCCTAGCTCAAAGAATACATGAGCAATTAGTGAGAATGAAAAGGAATTCTGATGCACCCTCTTTCTGATATTGCTCAAGCCTAGTTTGGATGTTCTTTGCTACTGTAAGGAAAATGATGCCCTAGATTTTGATCAAGGAAAAGAATGAGACCCCATTCCTATTTACTATTGGACTTCTCATCTGAGGAGCACTGAGTCCTTTTATAAATTTAACTTGGAATTTTTAGGGCCAGCACTAAAGATAATGTATGGGAAATGCCCTAGGCTACCACCATTGGCCAAGAAATTATTAAGAATAGGGTGTCAAAGAAGGATATTGGTACATCCTTACAGAGGGCACAATCATTAGACTATATGGCTTCACTGGTAAGCCTTTTTTACTACCTCATTTTGTTATAGATAGATTATTAGCCCTAGAATATTTGAGGTAAGCAGAATTTATAAATATGAACTATGGCTCTAGAAGGAAGAGAAAATGTTTGTTGACCTACCATAGTGTTGATGATATAACCATCACCAAGAAGGGGCAAGGTGAACAAATTGATCAATATCTGGATAGGTTGGGCCTATTCTACATTCCCTAGAGATGGAGATATGACCTAGATGATATATTCTACAAGAGGAACATAGCCCTGAATGGAGAAAAGGCCTACAAATTTGAGAAAAAATCTAGGCCTCATTTTGAATAGGGCAGAAATAATAAGGAAAATGCTCCTTTAGAGTGGAATGTTGCCAAGATGGAACAACTTCCTCCATGGTTAGATTTCTATGAGCAGGTTGTTGATTTTGATTCAGATAAGAATGAAAAACATCAGTTGCAGGAGTCTACCATCAGAGAAGTTGAGAACAAAAAAGGTAAGAAAGCCAAGAGTTGCAAGAGTCTACCATCGGAGATATTGAAGGTAAAAATAAATGGAATGAAGCCAAGATAGTAGACTAGTGGAGGATGAGAGTTGAAATTGGTAAAGAGAAATCCAAGTTTGGATTAGTAATTGACAATGAATTTTCTGATAGATATGACAAGAATATCACAACTTGGAAAGCAAAAGACCCAAAGAATATAGTGCTAATCTATAAGAAGCCACAAACAGGGTCAGATTCCCCATCCCCACCTTCACAAGAAGAAGCTCAAGAAGAAGGAGTTGATACTCCATTAACTACTTCTAAAGTTCTGAAGATATTTGAACCTTCAACTGAACAATTAGAGAATTTTCCAAAAGGGGCACAATTAATGAGTAAGATGCACTATTCTGATGAGAGGGCTATTAGCACACCAGTCATTCAGATAGCAAGTAGGCCCAAGAACCTAGCCCTGGGTGGAGAGCCCCCTGATATAGAGATAGACTAGAATGAG
The DNA here is from genome assembly GCA_028583015.1 of Wollemia nobilis. Lineage (NCBI taxonomy): Eukaryota > Viridiplantae > Streptophyta > Pinopsida > Araucariales > Araucariaceae > Wollemia > Wollemia nobilis. Next base: position 30,078,634 of record JAQPPZ010015413.1, read on the forward strand.
AAGGATAAGAACTTTGTGTTCACACCGGTGAGTTTCACCACTGTAGCGACAGTGGAATTAAATCCTATTTCTGAAGAAACATTGTAGGAAGAACCAGTACAGGAAGGATTTTCTAGAGAAGACATAGAAAATGAGAAATCAATAACATTACAAGTTTTTAAAAGAAAGGCCAAAAGGGCACCAAAGAACTAAGAAGGATATTTATAAGAAATAGAAGTTGGATAAGGAGAAAATTATTAAAGAAACCCATATTTTAGCTACAGAAGAATTGATACAACAAATACAACAACAAAGTGAAGAGATAGCTCCAGAACACCCTACATCAGTAGGTGAAGGTATGGTCTCTATCCCCTCTTCTCCTCCTCCTCCTCATTCCCCAAATAAAACTCCCTCCCCTTCTAAGCAAGAGGTTGTAACAAAAGTGCCTTCTCCCCCTCATAGTTCACCACCTATTTCACCAATCAATACTGAGGGGTAAACCAACCCATCTCCTCCAAAGTCACCTCAAATTCCTTCTTCATCATCTAAAATTCCTTCTTCATCATCTCCCATAATTCCATATTTTCCATTGCAACCTCCTCCATCATCTAAAAAACAAGCTATTTCATCCACACCCACTCACCCTTCTATGAGTTTTACTATAGTTTCCATGAGTTTACCAATTGCAATAGTAGTAGTCATAGATTCCACTATAGTCACTTCTACCAAGCCATCATTAACTATTGATTCTACTCTCTCATACCTTATAGCCTCTTCTCCTCCTCCTATGAGTTATCCTACACTAGCAACTTTACAAAAGGAGAAGGAAGCTACATAAAAAATTCAATATTTTTGGGTAGAGAAGCTATCCAAACCTTCCAAGAGGATGGCTATGAAGAGGAGAACCATATTTGTTGATCCAATTTCTAGGTAGAGGACATCCAGATCCATCATTCCTCTAGTAAGCAAGCCTGAGACTAAAATGACTACTCAAGACTACCATCTAGAAGAATACACAGAAGATATTGAGCAGTTACCTACTGAAGATGAGTTGGTGATAGCTAAGGCTCACTTGGACACTTTCTATGTCAAAGGTGATATATACAAAGAGAAAGTGGACAAGTTAGAGTGAACAATTGAAAATCTTGAAAAACAATCACCAACCAAAAACAAATAGAGAAAGCTCTCAGAAAAGAAGCAAAGAACTAGCAAGACAAATTTCAAGAGGCCAATAAGCTCAAGGAGCAAATAGAGGAACAAAAGAAGAAAAATGAAGAACAAGCCAAAGAAATACAGAGCTTGAAGCAGCAACTTCAAATTGAAAAGGCTAAGTCTTTAGGTTTCTCTAAAGTAGGGCTAAAGAAAGTAAGGAAATAATTATTATCTAAAGTTCTAGAAAAATGCTCAGAGTTACAACCCATTATTGATTACATGGATGATGCCAACCACCTACTTTAGAATATTCAAGAAGATCTAGATAGCTTCACTAGAGAGCTACAACCCATGGTGATTCTAGTTAAAGAAATTTATAAGTTGGATAGTAGGCTCAGTGAGACTGCTAAGCCTATTCCTAACAAAGAATGGAATACTGCCAGATTTGTTACCAGAGTTGTAGTGAAGAAGCACAGAATTCTCCAAAAGGCTTGGCTATTATTTGATAAGGTTGAAAATATGATCAGGGATGTAGTGGATATAAATAAAGAAATGATTCAGAATGGTTTCAGAGGTCTATGGATGGAAGATAACACCTTGCTATCAGTAGAAGAGATTAAGAAGAGTGTTGCTAAGAGCCTTCAAGATGAGTCTAAGATTGATGCTCTAGAAGAGCCAATTGACCAAGAGCAAGTTTCACAAATGATTATTGATTTTACCAGACTCAGATATCTGATGGAGGACTTGGTAAATAAAGGAAGTGCTACAAATTATGAAGACATTGGTGAGTTAGAATACATTCACAAGCAGCTCAAAGAGACTTCCAACCCCTCTAAAGTAGTTTGAAAATAGCTTTACAAACCTTGAAGTTGATGGTCCAATTGTTTGGAAAGGATGTTGAAGAGGAAAATAAAGAGCAAAGTTCACCTAAAGAAGAAGTTGAGCAAGAGCAAGAAGATAATGTTGAAGAAGAAGCTCAACAAGAGGGTGAAGAACCAAATAGAGTTGTTGCAGACCCTCAAGGGACACAAGCTTAGAATATTTTTTTTTGTACATTTTTGTAGTCATGTAGAAGTTTTGTATTTTGTTTGATTTATTTTTACTCTGACATTGTCAGAAGGAAATAATAAAAGCATGAGGTCAGAGAGATGCAGAGAACAATAGTTTTTTGTGAAGGTATTCATATCATTTTTGAAGAAGCTTTAAAAGGAGAACATTACTTTATTTTTGCTTAAGCATTGGAGCAGTTTTGAAGGAGTAACAGAGATATTTGTGTTTCCAGTATGATCTCGATATGAACATTTATCCTCTAGGATGTTCCATAAAGTTTTCAGAGGGTAGTGTTCATATGGAAATTATTCTTTGAAGCATTTTTTGAAGATAAGAATTTTTTACTCTTGATGCCCAATGGATAAGACTCTGAGTTTGATGGATTTGTGAGCAAATCCACCCAAGAGGTACCAGAATGTAGGTCCAAAATGGCCACATCCTTAGAAAACATTGAAAATTTATTCTAAGGCATGAAATCTCTATTCCGCTAAGGATATAGAGTATTTTGGAGTGGATCCATCACAATATTAGTCCATTCCACTCAACACTTAGTGTTTTTTGCAACAAGCTAAGTTTTATTTCACTCGATACCTAGTGTATTTGGGAAGAATTCTATGAGATTCCCAATCTATAAATATTTTGAGCTTTGATGATATCAACGCGTTCCAAAGTGTGGAATGGTGATTCCTCTTTATTCCATGCTCCAACTAAGTGTGATAAGTATTCCATTGAGTTCCAAGACTAAGAAGGAGTGGAATGGTGACAAGAAGGTCAAAGCATTGTAAAGGTAGTGGAATGGTGACAAGGCTATTTGCATTACTTAGAGTAGATTGGTGATTCCATAGTCAAACCGAGTCAGAAGATGTCGCTATTTTTGAGTGGATTACAACTTTTACTTTATGTCACAGATACGAGAAATAAGTTAAATTATTTGAAGGCTAAGTGAGCGGATTAATGACAGAATCCATTCCACTGCAACTTAGTACATTTCTTCAAAACTGATTTCGTTGAAGCCATCAAAGATGATATCATTAATTGATAGAATGGCATTTTGTTTCTTCCTACTACTTTACGAGCATTTATAGATTTAATCACCATCCACTAAGAGCATCAATGACAGATTTTGTTGACACTATTATAGCGTATAAAGGTGGATTCTTGGCGGATTGAAGAACAATCAGTTCAAAGTGGGAAGGTGAAGCATCAAAGGTTTTCAAGAACCAAGAACCAGAGTGGTTGTAGATCTATGGTGGAATGGAGTTTCCAAGAATGATGAGTGGTCCAGATTTAGTTTCTAATGGCTTGAAGCTCAACTGCCATTACTGGACCAGCAAGTTGTAGAGTTGAGCTGCCATGGCGGATTACTTCCAATGGATTTCCTAGACTCCACGAGCAAATGAGATAATGCCAGTAAAGCTCTCTGTTGAGTTGTCAAAATTTTAAATTCTTGTAATGTCTCCTCTTATTCTTTCAATTGTAAACTATAAATAGAGGTCGAACCCTCAATTTTTAGGGTCGGCTCTAGTGTGTTTGCTTGCCCTACTATGTAAATATTTTCTACAAACTAATGGAAGGAGCATTACTCTAATTTTTGACTCAAGACTTGTTATCTTTGCTATCTTTTGATTAAGAGGTTCGAAGTTGTGAATTGCATTTCTGTCAATGTTGTAATGGTTAGTTCATTCCATTTTCATTGGATTACTAGTTGTGAAGGTAGTTGAAATCTGTTCATAGTTAGATCTGTGTTGGTAGGAAGTTTATTTTTGCTAAATCTGATTATTGGTCTATTCTGCTAAATTGGATTATCAATATATTGGATATTGGAATTGCTTCTTGGGACATATCTCTATTTTATGCTTTAATGTATGAAGATTTCATGGTTTTGGGTGTTGCTAATCTTGAGTGATGGGACACTAGAAATAGTTTGTTGGAGGTTTTTGTTGTAGATGCCTATGTTGTTAGCCTATCCGTCCACTGTTAATGCATATTTCTCTAACCCTAAACCTTTTTCTAACCCTATTCCTCAAACCCTTATTGAGCTTAATTGAGTCAACATCTTACTAAGTTGACAAGGAACCAACCTACTCTGGAGGTTGGATTGAAGTAATCTTTGGTCCATCCAATGTTGAGTGTTGAGCTGTGACTATCGGGTGCAAGCCTGGATAGAAAATTGGAAGATAGATAGTTGCAGTGTCAAGTAAAACTTGATGTCAATTTAGTGCCCAAAAAGACACAACATATATTGACTTATGGTTGGAAGAATGAATTGGTGTTTCCCTCTCCAAAGGCTGAGAAGGAATAATCCTAACACTAGGGTCAAGAAGTTTGTATTCATAGAGAGTACAAAAAATATGAGGAGATATTTTAAAAGTGATCTCTATACCACAAAGGTATATGAGATAAATCCTAGTTACCAATGAGATTTTGGCCTCTTTTTTTCCACTTAAGTGATGTCTACAACATCTTAGACTTGAAATGTGGGTATGTCTAGTCATATGTGTATTCCATGGATACTCCTATGAATCTTATTAAGTTCAAAAAATATCTCTTCGGTTGGTTAGCTTTTGGGGTTGTTACAAGTCTAACCAATAAGGTAACTCATACTCCACATTAGTTTGGAACATATGCTACAGACTAGAAATGGTTATTGGAAGCAATTTACCAAAGACAAGACTCCATAGTCTTAGTATATGTGGTAAATAAAATTAGTGGTTTGAGGTATGTTTGGTCTCTATTTTTGATAGATAATTAATGACCCATTTGTAGGTATTTATTGAGCACTAGGGGAATGCTCCTTGTATTGTTTTCTTACATTGTATATTTCTTTGGACAAGTACATAGAGGTTGAGAATGAATATGGTAGGTCTTTCCACTGAGGTGACTCATCTTCTACATGTTGTTGGAACACATGCTTTAGGTAGAAAGTGATAGCTAGAATAAATCTACCAAATTTGAGCCTCCATAGTCTCGGTAGATGTCATAAAATAAATTAGTAATATGAGGTATTTTTGGTCTCTATTTTTTATAGAAATTAAATGATCCATTTGTAGGTGTTAATTGAGCACTAAGGGAATGCTCCTCACATTGTTTTCTTGCATTAGATATTTCTTTATCCAAGTACATAAAGCTTGAGACTGAATGTGGTAGGTTTATCCACTAAGGTGGCTCATCTTCTATGTTACAATGGAACACATGTTGTAGGTAGGAAGTGATGGATAGGATAAATATACCAAATAAAAGCCTCCATAGTCTTGATATATGTCACAAAATCAATTAGTAGTTTGAGGTATGTTTGGCCTCCATTTTTTATGGATAGTTAATGACTATTTAGGGGTGTGCATATACACCTATTTTTTTGTTGTTTGTAAAATTATTATATTTTAATCTAAACATATTTATAACAATTCAAAAAAATGTTTTATTTGACATAAATGCTAATTAGAATCCTGTTGGTCACGAATCTACATAGTAACAAAGTCTATGCCTTGTGTGCCCTAGACGCGGACAACATTGAAAGGCCAAAGGAAATAAATGTCCTCTGGGCTAATATCTAGAGAGGGATGCTTCCCTTACTAATATAATTTGGTTGAAATCTTAGGGTAATAGGAAATAAATAAGAAAATATAGTTATAAGCCAGCAATACATGATGGGGATAGACTAACAACCAAATTTTCACTAAGCAATTAGAAACATGCAATAGAAATACAAGCACAACAAATTCTTGTAATTATATAAAGATAGCCTCATAGAGAATTGCAATGTTCACTCCCTCACTAGAAAATACTAAATTCAAAACCAAAACTTACAACAAATAATGGAAATGAAAGTCTTCAGAAATTACACCTAGAAAATTATCAAATGCAAAATCACTCAAAGAACCAGAAGCCAAAGCATTTCTATTGATGTATAAAACTTAGAGTGTTTTTTTGCAGAGTGTCCATCCTCTTTTTACATGGAAAAATGATTAGTATTTATAGAGGGTTTTCACCTCTATCATTCAATGCATATACAACAAAATGTTGGTAGATAAAAAACCAGTGTGCATATTTTCCTCCTCGACATCGGTGATGTCTTCATTCAAAACATTCTTGATGGAGACATTTATCCTGCTTTCAATGGGATAATCTCATGGGAAATCCACAATATTAAATTCTTGAAGGCAGTGTTAGTGACGGTCCATCGGGAGGTGATGAAATCACCTAAAAATCTAGAATTTGATCTTTGAATTCACTTCACCCTTGCACCTTGGAAATCAAATTTCACTAAGGTAGTCCACCATGTATTAATGCCATTTTGAAAAACAACATAGTCGGGTGGCAACATATTGGAAATGAGCTAGAATAGCATTTAATATTGCACCTTCAAAGTAGAAATTCTAGAAATGCAGCCCATATTGCTTCAAAAATTAAATTCCATGGTACCTTGACTTTTTTTGAGAGAATTTGCAACAATGGCACCTTGGAAAGTAGCATCTCTGGGAGTAATGAAATTTCACCCAGGAATGAGGCTAAAAGTTCTTTCAGAGTGCTGATGGGCAACTAAGTTTTGGTGTCTTCACTCCAAGGGAAGCTTTTAATTTTGAATTTGGAAAAGTTTTATTAATGTCACCCTTTTGGAGGCGATAGGAAATTTTACCCCCTTTGAGAGGTGAATTCAAATTTAAGTATTTTTACTTTGAGGTGGTGTGCACAATAACTTACTTTCACCCAAATACAATTTAAAAATCTTGTTTCACCCTCATGAATAGGTAAAACCTCCTAGTACCTATCAGTAGGGGTATTTTTGATTTTTACTGCACAAACCTTCTTTGTTTTGTTTCACCTTTCCATGTACGAACTCACTAGGGTGACAAAAGAGGGCCCCACATCTCAATTTAAACTCTTGCCTTTGAAAATTGATGAAATATGGCTTTCACCCCTAAGAGGGGTGACAATGAATTTTACCCCTCACTTGGGGTGAAAGCATTTTGCTCCACTTAAAACTTTTCATAACTCCTTTCACCTCTTCTCCATATTTTTGGGGTGAAGCTGCATTCTTTAGTCAGTTGTGCCTCTAAAATCAATTAAAATATGACTTTCACCCCAAAGAGAGGCGACAAGGAATTTTGCCCCTCCATTGGGGTGAAGGTGCCTTTTAAAATTTTGCCTTGATTTGTTGGCACTCAGTCCATGTAGTGCTACTTAAAACTTTCTTTTATGCACATTTCACCCCAAAGAGAGATGACATAGAGTTTTTTCCCTCTGTTGGGGTGACAACACTTTCAATTTTTAAACTTGGACGAAGCCAGCACTTTAAAATGACTTTCACCCAAAAGAAGGGCAATAAGGGTTTTTGCCTTTCAACTGGGGTGAAAGTATTTTACTCCTCCATTTTAAACTTGATATTTTCATTCCTTTTGCTCCGTCGAGCGAATCAATTCCTTTCAAATTTGTTTCAACTCCAAGAGGGGCAAAAGAGATTTTCATCCCTCTATTGGGGTGAAAATACTCTCATCCCTTCCTTTAATCTTGCTTCAAAATTAGAGCATGATTTCCATATTTTTTGGGGTGAAACTTCCTTTGCAAGTGGAGCTTAGGGTGAAAGAGCTCAACTTCGTTGCTTTTTATTTCTAAAGTGCTTCTCCCTTTATAATTGATCCCTTGTCAGTGCTTTTGTTCCTTAGCACTTTTTAAATAAAAATTTTCATTGCATTCATGATTTCCATGTTATTTACAATAATGTAATATTATAAAAAGAGGAAAAAATATAATTAAATAAGTATTAAAACTATAGCTCCTTCATTACCAAATCCATCAAAATTTTATAATTAACATTAAACAAAATTACAATGTGGTAAAGTTGCAAAACTGCAAATATTTTTGGCAGCTCGTGAGGTATCCATCTCACATGGATGTAATCAAACCCAGGCCTTCATCCATTGGGTTCATAAGTTGGCTTCGCTTGGTGCACCAGGCTACTTATTTCTTGATCTAGTAATCTGCTCCTCTATCTCCTTTTCTATAGCCTCTTCCTCCAAGAGAAAAGTAGTTGTAGCCTCATACACTGCAAAAATGTCAAACCAAGCCTTCCTAGCGATTATCTTTAGGTCGTTAAGTGAATCCACTAGATACTTAAAAATAACTACCTACCCCATATCAATGTAATTTTCTTACCGACTGAGTTCCAGTAAACTAGAATCAATGCACGCAAGCTTCTTCATCAAGGGCAAAACATGGTCTTCAGTTAGAGGCTCATCCCAATCATCGATTTCAAAGGTATCATCAAAAAATATTGCTCAAACTGCCTCTATTTCCTCCTTTAATAGAATTTTCCCCCTAACATTAGTTAAACTATAGAAACCATTATTAGCTACTTCATTAAAATAGGTTGTTGAAATTTTTCTCTCCTGCTCAAACATGTTGAGTAGCTTATGGGCCTCCTTAACCTGATCTAGCCTAAAAAAATACTGGTGTAGTACAACTTTTGTGCTTACCCAAGCTCAGATTATATCACTCATGGGGTAAATCAAAGATCTAATCTAACCAGTACTTGCATCTGTGTTGCCTTTACCATAATATGTTCCAAGTGCTCTTCACCATACTCTACTATATTTTGACCATATGATATGTCAATTTGTAATTCCTGAAGGTACATGAGGACATGTGTCACCTTTTCCACTTGGGACTTACATTGAACAAGAAAATGGTTGCATGCCTCCTTGACATTTTACTTCATCAAAATAATCACGTTTGTTGCTTTTGTAGTCATTTGATCTTGTAACCTCTAGATTTGGCCTTCCAATGCCTCAACTTGTTGTTCTGCTCCTCCTTTAGCCTGCTGGTGCTTTTGGAGCATCTTCTTCAACTCTTCTACCCTTTTCTACCACCTAGTCACCTCTGAATGTGTAGATTGCAACTACACTCGACTTTTTGTCAAAGAATCCTCTAGATCGATGATCTTAGCCTCAATTTCAAATAAGTGATTTTTATAGTGCTCGCCATGTAGGAAATATCTACTTGAATGTTCCCCACTGTCTTTATGGTGTAAATATTTATGAGGTCCTTGGTGACGATATCATAAGTATAATCATTTGACGTTATCTCTACCTAAGGCTTATGAACCTAGGGAATCATCTTCATTGTATGGCCTCCAAGACATTGGGATCAAAGGAGACCTTCTTCAACGACTTCGCTAGTGCTAAAGCTTCTCTTATTTTTTGACTCTTCAATCACTATGATGAACTCAGGTGAGCCTAACTAATATTTTCTACAATGGGTTGTTCTTGTACAACCACTATATCTAACTTAGGTAGCACCTATAGCTCCAAAAATGGGGTGAAAGGGAAATGAGTCGGCTGAGGATTTGGATCAAGGGGAGCAAAAGCTAGCATAGTGGAAATTGTGGAGGTAATAGAAATAGTAGTAGAGATGGAGTCAAGGGGTTCAGCTATAGTCACACTCACTTGAGTATAATCTTGTGTACTTACAATGAAAATAAAGGTTACTGTAACAGATGATATAGGAAGAGAAAATGAATTCAGAGTAGAGGCAAAAAAACTAAAATATAGGTAAGTAGAAGAAGCAAGAAGAGAATAAGATGGAGCACTGGTGACTAATGGCTAGAAAATGGGAAGTGAAATGGAAGTGGAAACTAATGGAAGGAAAATTGCAGTCACCAACTGCTTAGAGAGAGAAGAAAGAGATAAAAATATACCTTTGATATCTGATGGCATGGGAACAAATGGAGACAAAGGTGGTTGTGACATTAAATATTTTTCCACCTGGTCCTTAGTTTCTGCTACAATGTCCTCCTCAATATTGATAACATCGACACTCAAGATCAACAACTCTGTTTGGACCAAAGGAATGGCTTCATATACATCTGCCCATTCAGCCAAAACCAAGGGAGGAAGGTTTGATGAAACTACATCGGTTCTTCACTTTTTTAAGATTTTATAACCAGTAGATTTTTCCACTTTCTTTTCTCCTTATGCTACAACTCTTCTAGAACTTGTTCTTCTTCTTCTACAAGTGTAGCTTCCTAAATCATGAGGTGCTCTTTTTCAGCCATGGTTTCCTCACTACTAGACTTTTACAAACTTTGAGGTATAATGCCCGTGAAGGTGAGCAGTTGATAATTGGTGTAGAACTCATCATAAGTATCCGAAAAGGTCTTAGTTATTAAATTATTATATTTCCATCATTGTCATAACTCCATCATTATTATGTCATAAAAGGTATCAGTTATTAAATTATTATGGCCCACATGGATTACTTCAATGCGTCCAAAGTGAAAAGGCATAGTACACATGGTTTTCTTTCCACACCCTACCCCATACACGTCATTGATAAAATTATGTTGCCAAACAAATTCCAAAGCAAACAAGTGCCATGTGGAAAAATATGGGAGTAGGTTTGGCTTTCCAGTATAGCCGAAAATGCGTAGCACAACATATTACATCAAAAACAATATATCAACTATTTTCTTCGAGATTATTTCTTCTCTCATTGCCCTCGATACACTATAATTTTTTTAGTAAAGCAACTCAAGGGAAGGACCCACAAACATACAATTGAAGTTATAAAAATGCTCATGCCTCGACAAACTAGAGGTCCACAAATATACTAGAAATTTCATATTTTTCTTATCAACATGCATAACTACAATGAAAGAAATTTTTTTGTATAGATGGAAGAATAAATACCTTATTAAAAAGGAATTGTGCCTAAATACCATCATTCCATCACTCTGCATCTTCTCTAACTAGAAGTTATTATATACCAAAAATAGTATCAGCTATGTTCCAAATAATTATTTGATTTATTATTAATATAGTATTAGTTGAATTATTTGATTATATTTTATCATAAATTTCATCATTTGCATCAACAGAGGACTGAGCCCTCCAAGTGGCAAGGACCAACCCTCCTTAAGTGGCGGTTGATTTACATACAAGTTTATTACTTTTGCATCTTGTCCATCTCGGTTCTTCTATTGCAGTCTTTAATATTTCATTGCTTATATTGTGTGGATTTGCTATTAAATAAATTAGTTCAGATTTGGGAAGTCAGATTGACTACAAGGGTACCTGTACCCTTGCATGTGGTATCAAGATTCAGGCGAGCAGGTAGGGAAAGGGCCTTCCATATTCAACCATTGTAACCATCCAGTGTATCCACAACAAGCATTGATAAATAAACCTATAGTACACAACCACCTAGCTTATTCCTAGTGCTTAGCAATTTGGAGCAGCATTAAAATTAAAACCACAAATCTCCATAAGATCGAGCACTAGGCATCAAAGATAAAAGCAGGGTTTAAGGATATGGGTGTTAAAAATAGATGTTGTAACAATAGGTGTAGCTCCAAAACACCATGACATATAGGAGTGTACTCGGTAGGAATAATCGATTAGAAAAGGGTGGTTAAACCTATGTCAAATTCTTGAAACCAACATCGAATCACTACGTAACCAGATCAAACATTATCTTCTATGGATGAACAGTCACCAACCAATAAAAAATGCAAGAAAAATCACAATTATCGATTATAACATAAGGTACTAAGTGCAATTTAATTTTTTATTTTATTCGGTGAGGACAATTATCACACATATACTATGTTTGGGTGCAAAAGCATTTTATAAGGGAGGCATCACAAATAGTGGGGTGTGACTTAGGTCACATGGCTACTAGTTTTTTTACATGTATGTAACCCTTCACCATCTTTCATGTCCTCCTCTTATGGGTCCCATCATCCTAGCTATCATCAGTCACATGTGTCCTTCTCTCATCAGTAATAGGTGTCCTTCTCTCTCAGGTTCCATTGTCATAGTTTTATTAGCTCTCGTTCTCTCGTGGGTCTCGTCATCCTAGTTGTCGTTTGTCCTACATGTCCCACCAACATCATCGGGTATCGTTTCTAGTCATCTAGTTGTATTTCATCAGCATTAATTTAGGTCATTATATAGTTTGGGGCTATCTTATCTAGGTTTCTTTGGCTATCTCGTGTTAAATTCGAAGTGTCAAGTGGTCTTGGGCATATCGAGTCTAGCGTATATCGAGTAGTCTTGGGTATATCAAGTCGCATCCAGTACATATAGAGTTGTATCATGGCATATTGAGTCATGCTTGGTGTCTTCAGCTATCTTGTGTCACATTCAAATAATTGAGTGGTCTTGGGTATATCGATTCGTGTCTAGTGCATATCGAGTCGTATCTAGTGTATATTGAGTCGTGTCATGGCATATCGAGTCTAGCGCATATCGCATCATGTTAGATCAAGTCACATATAAATATTAGGGGTATATTAAAGTGATATAAGCAATCATGGAAAAGAAGTCATCACCAAGGGTAGAAACTAACTGTTAATCACATTCCGTGTCGTAGTTGGAGTGATAGTTGTACTGGAAAACCAAACAATTTTTTGCTCAAATTCAAAAATTGTTTTACAAAAATCAAAGGAAAAATTTATTAATAGGGACTTATTGACAAATGCATGAGCATAAGGTGGACCAAAGGACCAAATGATCGATTAACAAGCTCATAGAATTCAAACAAAGGGTTCCTAAATTCACAAAGAAGACCTCCATGAAACAAAGGTACACATTATACTTCCCATTTATGCATTAATAGTTTTGATCTCAATCATCCACTAATTAAAACCATGGCTTCCAATCCTTATCCTACTTCTTCCCATGAGAACATCACACATGAGAAAATAGGAAACCCCAATACCAACACCCCGGCCATGCAAAAATTAGTAGACAAAATGAGCAAATTGACCACATTGGTGACCCAACTATTGGATAAACAAAGCCAACCAACCCTCCCTATCTTGAATATCTTCCATAGACACTGGAAAAATGAGGATCAGGATGGAGAAGAAGTTTATGAACAACAAAGAGGTCATAATGGTAGTACCCAAAATCACTTCAATAGATAGAGGAATAATGAGGATCTAGATAGCGAGGAAGTTTATGAACAACAAAGAGGTCCTACTAGAGGCCCCCAAAATCACTTCCATAGACATAGGAATAATGAGGACCAAGATAGAGATGAAGTTTACCAACAACAAAGAGGTCCTAATGGTGTCAATTTCCCACACATTGGTATGCCCACCTTTGAGGTTCATGATCCATGTGGTTGGTTAGCTAAAATAGAATGTATTTTAGACTTATACCGAATTCTCAATTCAGAAAGCGTTCCATTTGCTTCCTCCAAAATTGGTACTAAAGCTTATCAATGGTTTGCATGGCTCAAATGTGAGACTGGAAAGGCCATCTACTGGGATTATTTTACCATAATTTTCCTTAAAATATTTGATGAAGTATATTCATATTCATATATGGTTTGGTATCACTTAAACAAACAAGATCTATAAGGGAGTATATTTTAGAATTCACTAGTATGCTCTCCTGTGCAGGGAACTTATCATCCAATGTGGTGGTATCCTCTTTTATAAATGGGTTGAAAGAGAATATTCAAGTCGAAGTTGAACTACAAGATCCATCTTCTTTATATACTTTTATAAGGATTTCCAATTTGGTTGAGAAGAAGGTGCAGTTGGGGACATCTATACGATGTGATTCCTATGGTCGACATCAATACCACAAAAAAATCACTACCGATATTGCCTAAGGCACCCAATATTTCAAGGCACTTAAAGAAGCAATGTGTATTACTCCAGTATTGGCAACTCCATATTTTCACAAACCATTCATAATCGAATGTGATACTTCAAGAACAGGTATTGGGGCAGTATTAATGCCTGAAGGTCATCCCTTGGCATTCGAAAGTAAAAAACTTTCAGGATTTTTTTTAGGAAGATCCACATATGAGAAAATTTTTTTGGCTATTCTACATGTAGTGGAGAAATAGAGACACTACTTAATCAATAGGTACTTCATTATTAAAACTGATCATAGTACTCTCAAGGACTTTCTAGAACAATAATTTTCTTATCTAGAACAAAACAAGTGATTAACAAAATTTTTGGGATATGATTTTGTTATTGAGTATAATAAAGAGAAATAAAATGTGGCAGAATATGCATTATCATGAAAATATGAAGATGAAGTGGTTATTAATTCTATTCCAGGTCCTTGTTCCCAATGGGTATCTCAGCTACAATAAGAATGGTTGTCTAATATGGAAAATGCTCAAATAATTCAGGAATTGTTGTTAGGGTTCATCCAAACATCCTCTTTTTTCTTATGATGACAAGGTGTTAAGAAGAAAGAATCACATTTACATTCCACATAATTATACAATCAAATCAAGGATTTTAAACTAATCGCATGCATCTCCATCATCAGGACATTTAGATTTTTTGAAGACTTATATGTGGATAAAACAATCCTTCTATTGGAAAGGATTAAAAGCAGAAGTTAAATAATGGGTAGTTGAATTTGAAGTATGACAACGCAATAAGGGAGAAATAGTCAAATCACCAGGATTTCTTCAACCATTACCTATTCTAGATCTTCAGTGGGAACATATTTCAATGGATTTTATTGAAGGTATCCCTAAATCAGAAGGTAAAACATTAATTTTTGTGGTAGTGGATCTCTTATCCAAACATGCTCACTTCCAGGATTTACAACACCCATTTTCATCAATCAATGTGGCTAATGTATTTATGGATTCTATTTTCAAATTTCTTAGAATGCCAAAAAATATTGTAAGTGATCATGATCCCATATTTACTAGCAATTTTTAGAAAGAATTATTTCACCTTAGTGGTACCAAGTTGATTATGTCATCTACATACCATCCATAAACATATGGCTATATTGATATTGTTAACAAATATTTGGGTATCTATCTAAGATGTTTTATTTAGGATAAACATTATCAATTGAGTAATTGGCTTTCCTTGGCATAATGGTGGTACAACACATTGTACCATTATTCCATTAAGATATCTCCATTTGAAGCATTGTATGGAATAAAACCACCACCAACAATAAATTATGTTCCAGGTTCTTCCAAAGTGGCCCAAGTTGATGATTGGTTCCAACACCAATAATCCATGCTCAACATTCTCAAAGACAACTTGGTCCAAGCACAAAATCGTATGAAGTAGCAAAAAGACACACACCGCTCAGAGAGACAATTTAATATAGGTGATATGGTTTTCCTACACTTGCAACCCTACAAACAATTGTCATTGAAAATAAAGACTAGTCAAAAGTTGGCTCCAAGATTTTATGGCTCTTACAAAATAGTGCATCACATTGGAGAAGTGGCTTATCAACTCGAACTTCCTTCCTCATCTTGTATACATCCATTATTTCATGTTTCTTGTCTAAAAAAGGTGATCGTCCAAAAGGTACATTCTTAGTTATAACTACCAGTACTCGATGAAGAAGAACGTATATGTCTCCAACCTGAGGTAATATTATGAGGTAGAACTTGTATGTTGATATCTCATCACATCAAATAATTCCTCATAAAATGGTAGGACCTACCTGAATAAGATGCTACATGGGAACCTAAAAGTATTTTCCAGACATTTCCAATTTTGAGGACAAAGCTTTTCGAGGAGGGGAGCCATGTTACATACCAAACATAGTGTCGGCTATGTTCCAAAGAATTATTTGATTTATTATTAATATAGTAGTAGTTGAATTATTTTATTATTTGTTATCATCAATTTCATCATTTTCATCGGTAGAGGACTAAGCCCTTTAAGTGGCAAGGACCAACCCTCCTCAAGTGGTGGTTTATTTACATACAAGTTTATTACTTTCGCATCTTGTCCATCTCAGTTCTTATATTGTAGTATTTAATATTTCATTGCTTATAATATGTGGATTTGCTATTAAATAAACCAGTTCAGATTCGAGAAGTTAGATAGACTACAAGGGTACCTATACCCTTGTATAAGTGCATTTGTCTGGCAATGTGCTTGGACCAATCAATAAAAATGGGGTATGTCCTCATCATAGCCGTAGGGCTGTAGAATTCAACCTAGGAGATGTACTATGCCAATGATGCCTACCATTTGTGCACTATTGAATCCATCAAAATACCCATGATCCAAACAACCATGGAAAATAAATTAGGGCTCTTAAAATCTATCAATGGCTTATACAATGTTGGCAGTTCACCATGCTAGGGCATTTTAATCAACTAAGTCTCCATGAAGCGGCACAATGTCACTGTCAATTGATATCTTTCTTCATGTTCACCAATGTGCAATATTTTGAAAACAATATCCAAAGGAGGTGTAATTCCACAAGAGAACGCATCCTTGACATATTCAACTGAGATGGTGAAAAACATATCCCCCTTTCCATTCTCCACTACCTGGTGTCAGGATTATAGAATTTTGAAATAGCTTCCACCAGCTCTGGGTAATAGTGAACTGGTGTGCACGAGTATTAGAAGAGATGGTCATGATAAGCTATGGTGAGAGGACTCTTAGATTTTAACCCCTGTCAGACTACAATGTCTACATCTTGGAGCAATTTCTTAATACCCTTATTTGTAATAATGTAGTCTCCTACCTAGGCCAATGTGTCAGAATAAAGATCTAAGTCTACATTTTCATGGCACCTGGACTTCTTGGATTTATTTCCTCCCTCAGTATTCTTCACCTTATTTGGTTTATCAGTGCTTTTTGATACATCAGCTCTTTTACCCATATTTGATAATGCTCACACCCTTGTAACTTTTGCACTCAATTTACTTCAATGTAGCAATACTTCAGAAAATAAATAAAACTTTTACCTCCTCTTCACGAGTGCACCATATTTATAACTACTCTTTCACCAACTGGATTAGATGCACATGCTATTTTTTGAAGAAGTTGGGTGAACATGCATTTCTATCTTTGCATCGAGCATAATTTTTAATGATTTTTTAACTACCTTCATATTCCTTCACCAAAAATTGTTCTCAATTGTCATGCTTTGACCACCTCCAATCCTGAAAAACATCCCATGAATCTAAACGGGTAGCTCCAAGAATAAGAACTACCATGTGTTGATGAAAGGTATGTCTTGGGATATGAAAAAATCAACTCTACTACTGTAAACCTTCAAAAATTAATTATGGGGTAAAAAAAATGAAAATATATTTTTCCTAGGTGCACCTAATTTTAAAATAATTTCAAAGCACTCTGAAATTAGTCTTTGGTGAAAAAGACCTCCAACCAGCATGCTTTACTTTCAAAAATTCTCCTTGGGCAAAAATAAACTGCAACTCGTGCTTATGAAATCAACCCATGCTCTCGAAGTCATCCTTCCTATTGCTTGACAAAAATAATAGCTTGAATACCCTTTTAAAATATTCTTCCTCCTTGATTTAGCCTCGAAAAGTGCTTTCTTTAGAAAAATCAAGCTTTCACTACCATTACTTTTCTAGAAAAAGCAAATTTAATAGATTTTGCACTTTTTCCAAAAATAAAGATTTTATAAACTGAAGCTTCTCCTTCTGCATGAAATTTTCCTTCTCTTTTCCTTTTTGCTTTTTGGGGTGATGCTTTTAAAATAAACTTTCACCTTAATTTTAACTAAAACCATATGAGTCAAAGACTTGGGAGAAAACTTACTTTTAAAAAATAAGTTTCGTCCACTTTTCTTGCTTTCACCTTAGAAAGGGGTGAATATAAATTTCACCTCTCAATTGGGATGAAGGTGCTTTTTTTTTTTTTTTTTTTTTTTACCTTTTCGCTTCAAAATAAGGTGAATATGACTTTTGCCCATCACTTGGGGCAAAAAAAAAATTCTTTCTTTTTTTCCTCTTCATATATATCTAATATATAAGATATATAATATGTATATTCTTCCCCCCTTTTATTCTATCTATTTTTCCCCTAACTGTATGATTAAAACAAATATGCCGAAGTTGCTCCTTTCAAAGCTATTTATTTGTTTTCACCCGAAATTAAAAAATCAAAATCATGAAGACTTTTTTTTGTAGTGAAATCAATTTTATCCCTTGAAGATGTGCTTCTGAGTGAATTTTCTTACTTGGGGTAAAATGGAACCAATTTTTTACTCTTTTTTTATACATACATATGAGCATAATATATTTGAAAAATAAAAGGAAAAAAATTGTACATATATACATACTTGGTGTCTAAAATTCTCAGTGGCGGTAGGCTTTCAGATGAAGACCATTTACTGCAATTGGTAGATCTTAGCCATCCATATCCCAAATATAATAAGCATTAATTGAATTTGCTCATAAAATCTAGAATGGGCCTTCCCAATTTACCTCAAAATTATGGTGTTTGCCACGTTTTTCTTTATCTGGGTTCCACTTCAACACCAAGTATTTGAATTTAAATGCCCTTTTGGACATCTTCATGCCAAACCACTTTTATTTCATCTTGGCATGTTCATCAAAGGCAATATAGGTTTTCTCTCTTCTTCGAGCTACAAGGGTTGTGCTAGCCTCACGATAATAGGATCAATTTCATCACACTCATCACTAAGCATCTGCAAGGTTTGGAGGATTGGAATTATAATATGGGTGGGAAAAACTACTTCCTTGCCATACACCAAGGAATAGGAAAAAGTTTTAATATAATTCTTTACTAATATGTGTTCAGCCCACATAGTTTGGTTTAATAGTAGATGCCAACTTTTTTTATTACTCCCAAGTGTTCTTTTCAAAATCCAAAGCAAGTTCTTGTTTGTGGACTCATCTAAACCATTTTCCTTTGAGTAATAATTGGAATATGCTTTGACGTAAATCCTATACCTACTTGCAAACTCGGTAATATTCACTCTAATTAAGGGAATCCCATTTTTAATAACAATGGCATCCAAAACATCTAAATGGATAATCAACCTCTCAAGAAAAGAGATGATTGTCACTTGGTCTACTTTCTTTGTTGGGATGACTTCGATCCACTAAGTAAAGTAGTCAATTGCTATAAAAATATATTTATATTCAGTAGAAGAATTTGGATTGATGACCCCAATAACATCTAAGGCCCACTATTGGAACGAATCTTCTACCTGGATCAGATGTAGAGGCAAGGATACCTTCTTACTCCTACCAACATATCATTGACAATTATCATAGCTTTGACTTACTTTATGTTTATCTATAAAAATATTGGGCCAAAAGAATCCAACCCAGATGATTTCAAAGCCATAAGCATCCTTGCATAATGTCCACTAGACAAGCCAAAGTGGAATTCCTCCAAGATCTTCTATTTTTCATACTCCTTCACGTACCTAAGGAGTACTCCATCTATGTTCGTGTGGAATAAATCACTCGACAACAAAATGTATTTGAGGGCCTATAGCCTAAATGTTTACCTCTGAAAGGGATTTATATAAAGTGGACATCTTCAAGATGTGAAAATTTTGATGAGGTCCTATGTACAGTCGTGATCACCTACTACTCAGTTCACAAGATTACTCTCACTAACAACCTTGTCATGTAATAGTACTGGTGAATGAGAAGCTACGCTTTTAGCCAACTCTTAATAGAGTTCTTGATCATGAACCAATTTGTTTGGTCGAATATCTACATAATATTATTGAATCTTGGATATCTAGCTTGCTCTTTTGTCCCCAAGTTCTCCCTGTATGATAAAATTCCTAACGTCTAGATGAATAACATAGAAAATTATTTTGCTTTGTAAAATAAAATGTCATAATTTCTTTAGGGACTTCATCATTGCATATACTTTCTTTTTGATAAAATTGTACTCCTAATACGGTTGAATAGCTTGTCTTAGAAAAGCGATTGGATGCTCATCTCCATTATCTTGCTTTTGAGTAAGCACGATGGCATAACTTTCCTGCTCGCCTACCTCATAAAGGATAAAATCCTTAGAATAGTCTGGATTAATCAATACTGGTGCTTGAACTATTATTTCTTTAATCTCCTAAAATGCCTACTTCCTTTTCTCCATCCATATGAAGTCTACATTTTTCTTTAGGAGTTCAGTCATCGACTTCACTACCTAAGTGAAGTAAGCAATAATATTTTGGATAAAGTTGATTTAACTAAACAAGGATTGCAGATATTTCTTATTGGTTGGTAGTGGTAATTTTAAGAGAGCTTCAGCTCTTGCAGGATTGATAGCTAACCGCTCATTTGAAATCACATGTCCCAAGAGCTTTCTCTCCTTGATAGCAAATATTGATTTCTTCAGGTTGAGGAGATACCAAATTCATAATATTTTTCAAATACCTTTATTAAATGAGATCCATGCCCTTCCCTACGATGTGAGAAAATAGTTATATCATCAAGGTATATTACAATTATTCGATTTAGCAACTCACCAAAAGAAATTTTCATTTCTCTTTGAAAAGTTTTGTCAGCATTGGAAAGACTAAAAGGTATTCTTTAATAGGTGAAAGTGCCTCACTTGATGAGGGTCGTTGATCATTCATCATTTAGTAATTATATGTCAGTCCAGGGCAGTGTCCAAATGCTGTATACGATAGGAGGTGTCACAGTTGCAGGTTTAGTTTATCCAAGAATAGGTTTTTATTGATGTATCAGTTAATGTTTTGGGGGATTTGGTGTATATTCCTAATTTCTAACAAAGGAAATCAAATTGTAGAAATTAAAACTGAATTTAAACTACAGGAAAATGAAACTACAAAATTAGAAATTTACAAGAAATGAAATGCTGCTAAATTGACCATAAAGCAAATTGCAAAAAAGTAAACTGCAAAATGGAAATTCACACACACACTTGCATATTTTAACCAATGAAAAAAACTCACAATGATCTGAACAGAAGTGGAACTAAATTAATGTTTATTGCAATAAAACATAATTCTGGAAATTGCAAAAAAATGCTGAAAATGATGTAATTCTGGAAAGTGCAGAAAATGCTGGAAATGATGTTATTACAGGTCAAATGCTAAATTATATTCTAACACATGATTGAACATATTCTAGATACAATAGTGTAATTTTTAAGTGAACTTAATGCTACAAATAATTTGTGATAGAGTTTTGTTGTTCTACTGCAGCAAGAAATCAACAAGATTTTCCTGTCACTAAGCTGCCCTTCCTCTGATCCTGTAAGTGGGCCCTTGCTTGTAAAACCAAAAGAGGGTGAAAAATTATATCAAGTAAATTAAATGTGCACCATAAATCATCAAATGCTAATATAATCTAAAAAATGCACCTTTTATTCCATCTGCAATTGCATTACAATAATGCAAGACAAATCTACAATTTACTGTAATGCTACAAAGTCTTTTTCTTCTACTCCCTTCTACTAATGACTATTTCTAATTATCTCTATTATCCCCTATATATTATGCTCACCTGTGATGGGAGCTTTATTTATAAGACAAAGTAGATACATCTATTTGCTGAGTTCTAGGGATTTTCAACTGTTTACAAAATAGCTTCCTGGAATGCAGGGTTATAATTTGTCAACCTTTATCCCTTTATCCCAGCTGGTCCGCATATGGTGAAGGAATGGAGTCCAAATTGGGTGGACTAACTGCTTGGTCAATTTACAATTATGATTTCCATGTTTTTGGTGCATTTTGACAATTTTTTATTGTTCTTACGCTATTCCCTATTCCTGCGTCGCTTATTCCTGCACTACTTCGAAATAACAGGCAGGTGACCATTCATTGCTGATCTATGCTCCAAACACATAGGGAGTAACTTGTTGAATTTTCCCCTTATTTTATACACCCTTCTGCATTGGTGGCATGTGCTGGAGTGACTAATTCCAAGCTCTGTTGTATATGTACAGCTGGTTGGAACTGTCACAGTTACAGCCTGTTTTCTTGTACAGTCAGCTACAGTGGACAATTTCTTGGTGCCTTTTTCCATCTGAATTAGTTTAAATAGTGGAACACAATATTACTAAGCACTAGATATTCAACAATGTCTATAGTATAATTCTGAATTGCTATAATACTACTAATTAATTAACTAAAAATAGGTGAAATTGTAGTAAAAATAGTAAAACATAGTATATGCACTTTGTCATTTCAGAATATGCAAACATCATTATATAATGCATTTTTCCCATAATTAACATAAAAACATAGTAAAAAGGGTAAGTCAAATATGTATAATATATCAAAAAGTGTTTATGGATGAGGCAATTCCTAGCCTCATCATTTCCCCCCAACTTATGGTAATGCATGCCCTCATGCATTTTGTACAGCTACAACGACACACAGATCTAGGTCTAGACATCTTTCATGAAATTTGAGTAATGCGCCACCAATTTTATAGAATCTGCTGACTGCTTTGATGGGTTGAAACCATTGTTGAAAGTGCATATCAGGTTGTGGGTCAGTATCAAAGAAGTAGGGGACAGGAGTGATAATTATGGGCGTCCTATATCTCAGACCTATCCAAAGATCCTTGATTTCTAAGATAATTTGGAAAATGCCTTCTGCCATTCTCCTTGACCATAGTAAATTAGTGGGAGAAATTGGATCCCTTTTCTATAGAGAGATAGATAACTCACCCCATCTATTTTTGCAGGCTGCCAAAGCATCATCAAAGAAATCTGCACAAAAAGTCTGAAACTGAGTTATACATTTGTGAAGGTTCCCTAGATAGAGTTTTTTCATTCTGATATCCCTCATGAAGTTATAATGAATATTTG
The DNA here is from genome assembly GCA_028583015.1 of Wollemia nobilis. Classification (NCBI taxonomy): domain Eukaryota; kingdom Viridiplantae; phylum Streptophyta; class Pinopsida; order Araucariales; family Araucariaceae; genus Wollemia; species Wollemia nobilis. The sequence goes on from JAQPPZ010015413.1 coordinate 30,101,366, forward strand.
TACAATCTTTGTGATTCAGGGGAGCAAGTCTGATTAGTAGAACAGCTTGTGATTCCAATTCTTTAGCTAATTTCTTTTTTGTGTCCCAATAGATCTTATTTTGTAGAGTGGACATGAAGGCTCTCAGTTGTAAGTCACCTGTATAAATATGAGGCAAAAACATACTTTCTATTGGCAAAAAGAAATTATGCAAAAATAATTCACACAATAGGTTTTGCTGCTCTTCTAGACTCTACATAAATGTCTCTACGAATTCTTCAGGAGTGTTCAACTGATGAGGTAGCTCAGAAGCAAGTCTCATGATTTGCCAGCAAAGGTATTTCTCCTTGAGTAAGAGGCTATAAAACCTAGGTGGTCTTCTACACTGTATTGCATATTCTACAATTTGTCATACATCCTGCACCTGTGCTTTTAACCTATTAATTTATGTGTCCTTCTCTTCTAATTTGGCTATTTTAGATTTCAAAATGGCAACCTTCCCCTCTAACTGATGATACTGAGTCATCCAATATACTAGGTCTTCATTGTACCTAGTTAAATACACTGTGTCTGGGGACCTCATAATGGGTTGCATTTTTGCCACTATATTTACTTGTACACCAACTTCCACAGTTGGTGTTACAACTGGCAAATCATTTGTGTTCCTTGTTTTGCTGTAATAGAAAAGAGAGGAGAGAGTGTGGATACCTGATCTTGTGCTACAACCTCTTGTTCCTCCACAAAAGGTGTTTGTGTTTCCTGATGAAGTGCAATGTCATTTTTCAACATAATTCCTGATGGACTCTCATGTTGAATCACATCCTCAAGTATTGCTATTCCTGCTTCCTCTTTGATAGGTGATCTTTGTGTAGGTGATATGGTAGCTTCTGATTGTTTAGCTAAATCCAAGAGGATTTGTGCCCATTCATCAGGTGATGCTTCTGCTAACTCTGTAGATTGATATTCTAGTTGAGATAATGTGTTCTACAAATCTTGAATTTGCTGTTGAAGCAGAGAAATTTGTTGATCCTTGTGTTTTATGGTTTCTTCAGCTTGTTCAATCCAATGGGTCTGGGTTTTAATAAAACTCTTTGCAGCATGCAATTGAGTTTGGATATCGATTTCTTCTTTAGACTTAGACTCAAAATATGTCTTAGACTCAGCATGCACTAGAATATGCACATCCACCTCAATTGGTTCAGAATCAAAATTCAACTGCTCCTCAGGATCAGAGTCAGTATAATCAACTAGTGGACGTACAGGGCTTAGTGGAGTTCCTTCCATAGTTGTATCCAGTTCCATTACCTGTATCCCTGTGTCTGTCATTTTTGTTTCAATGTCTTTTTCCTATATTTACTTGATAGACAGATTGGGTCCATGATATTTATTGGTGTTTCTGGTAGGGTTGTAATTTTCTAAAGTCTAGCAGACCTTCTTAACCTTGTAGAACCTAGATACTTCTTAGCAGGTGTAGTTTTTGGATGTTCTAGAGCAACTGTAGATGTTGCTATTGATTTAGGAGCAGATACAGGTTCTTCTGTTGATTCTAGAGTAGGTGCATGTTCACTTGAACTCCCAATTTCTTTGCTAGGTTGTGTAGTTTTTGCAAATGTTACCCTTTTTCATTTTAACTGGGAACCAAATGTGGATGCTTGCTATTTTCTAGTTCATGAAGATGGGGGACCGTCTGGAGAAGGAGAAATTATGATCTCAGAGGGCTCTGGATTAGGGTTTTCTTTGGATTCTTCCTCTTCCTCTAGTGCAGAGTTAGAATCATTTGTCTCTATCCAAGGAGAGAAGAAGCGGTAAAAATTTCTAGGGTTTCCCCTAAAGTGATACTTGCAGATGAGTTTGATGAGGCCATGGTCTTTAGGGCTTCCCTTTCCTACTTGGTATTTTAGGGTCATAACCTTTAGCTCTTGGTAAAGATATAAGGGAATATTGACTCTATATTCTAGTTTTCTTGATCCATGGCATAGATGGTTGAGAATACAAAGGTGTGGGCCAGATACAATAGGAAATTGGCCATCATAAGTGATGTATATCATAACCCACATTGCCACTTTGTCCCAAGGGGACGATAAACTAGGTATATTTACCCCCTTACAAACATTTCTATGCATCAAGAATTCAATTTGTCCATCCCCTTATTCCTTAAACTGATTAACTAGGTCAACTAAAATATTTCTCCTAGTTTTCACAATCTGCACACCCTGAAAGGGTAATTCAGTGATTTGGATGAGTATTTCGGGAGTTACTTGGATAGTCATCCTATTAATGTGCACTCGATTGTTGCGAAAGGTGCGTGCAAATTTTGCTGCCAAGCCCTCAGAATAGCCATCAAATTTTTGCAAGAATGGCAGAAATCCTCCATCAATAAATATTTGCAGAGATGCAGGATCACTTTCCAGGTAGCTAATATTTTTAGGTTCGGCTCTAATTTTCTTTCCCCCATGGTGTAGTTTTTTGCCTTATGTTTTGTAGTATCTGTAAATTGGTGGACAGTACGAGTGTGCATCTGATTTTAAGGTTTTAACCGCTGTAGCAGGAATAATTATAGCAGTGCATGAACTACTTTAGAACTTGTAGAGTAACATGGCAGCGTACGTGAAGTCGTCAATCCCTAAATTTTTTTTGTTCTTGTTATGTGTGCCAGCTATCACATGTTATCATGACTTGTCCTTTTTCAAACCCAACTAAATCACTGCAGGCCATGTGTCATCGATTTTATTGAAAAAAACTTCATTCCTGCGCTTAGTGATTTATTCATATGCTTAATAGTCATTCTAGCATTTATGCATAGCTCGTTCCTATGCCTAAAGCATAAATAGCTTATTCCTGTGCTTGGTGAATCATTCCTACGCTCTAGAATATAAACAGTTTATTCCTGCGCTTGATGGATCATTCCTGTGCTTTGGAATAAAAATATTTTATTCCTATGCTTCTCTTTTTGATTCCAACGCACTTTTGTTTTTGTTTTCTTTCTAGAGCAGAACTAGGAATAGGCATTTTTGAAACACTAACAAGAACTTTCCATTTTTGATTCCGCTTTTTATATGCTTTTGTACTAATCAAGGATATATACACTATATACTAATAATTTACATTATTCAGAGAATGAAAAAGACACATACCTGTTATAACCATTTTATCTACATTTCGGGGTGCTCCTGCTGAGATTTCCAGCTAATCAATATTTGAACTAAGGTAGGTGCAATCTGAAAATAGACGAAACAATGGTCATGAGACAATACCGAACAATGATGGTGAAACCAAATAGGTAAACATGTCGGAACACCGATTTTCATGTAAACCCAACTCAGGATTTCCTCAAAGAGGTTTTCACTTCATGAATTATTATATGTATTAGATATATATATATATATATATATATATATATATATTTAAACACTGTGTCAATCTGCTGAATTCGGTATGGAAGAAGTGTTTTCTTCCCAAATGTGTACATCCAAATTTTCCACTTGCTTAATTCTTCCCTGTTGTATGGTTTGTGGTATATACAAAGACAATGTCCATTCACCAACAACTTGCATCGTGAGTCATCAATAGGTGTAAGGCGAACAACTCCATTGTCAAACACTTTCTTAATTTGGTATGGTCCAAGCCATCGAGTCTGCAACTTTCTAGGGAAATCCTTATATTGTGAATCAAACAACAAGGCCTAGTCACCTTGCTGAAATTTATGTTGCTTTATGTGACTATCATGCCACATATTTCATTGTGCTTGGATTATCTCTGTCTGATGTAGTGCATCCATGCATAGTTCATCCAATGCATCAAGTTGCAGAATACAATCTTCTTGTGCCTGTGAAAGATCAATACCTACTTCCAAAGCAGTTTGAAGAGTTAGTAATTCAAACTCAATAGGCAAAAGAGGTTTTTTTTCTATAAACTAATTCATATGGCGTAAATCCAGTGGTATATTTCCAAGTGGTATTATAAGCCCAAATAGCTTCTGGTAACTTGTCCAACCAATTTCTTTTATGGACTGCTATGGTTTTGGTCAAAATTCGTTCTAATTCCCTATTGGTCACTTCAACTTGGCCATTGGCTTGTGGATGATAAGGTGAGGACTTTCTATGTTTGACTTGATAGAGTTGAGTGAAGGCTTCAACAAATTTTGAAGTAAATTGGGGTCCTTGATCTATGGTGATGGATTGTGGGGCTCCAAAACGTAGAAAAATCTGTGAATATAGAAAATCAAAAACTTTTTCTTCTCTAGCATGCTTAAAGGCACGAGCTTCTACCCATTTGGTAACATAATTAGTACATACCAAGATATGCACTTTGCTTTGGGAAGGAGGATTAATGGGTCCTACAAAATATAAACCCCATATTTCAAATGGTTATGTTCCTATTTGAGGTTGTAATGGCATTTCATTAGTAAAGGTAGGTTTTCCCATTCGTTGGCAGGCATCACAATGTCTAATGTACCTTTTTACATCTTTGTGCAAAGATGGCCAATAGTATCTGGTTCCCAAAATTTTGTGAATAGTGCTTTTGACTCAATAATGCCCTCCTGATGGTTCATCATGGCATGCTCGTAGGATATCATATACTTCATCCTGGTGGATACACCTACATAAAACATGATCAGGACTACATTTAAACAGTAATCCTTCTATCCATTTAAAATAAGAGCTTTGCTTGATTAACTATTTCTTTTGTTTAGGGGTAAATTGAAGAGTAATATTCCCTGTAGCTAAGTAATTAGCTATGTATGCAAACCATGGAGATTGTATAGAGATAGAAAACAACTTTTCATCTAGAAATGTATCTTCCACCACTTCTCCTGTATCTGCATTTGGTATTCTTGACAAGAAATTTGTGACTACATTAGACTTGCCAGGTTTGTTCACTATGGTAATATCAAATTCCTGCAACAGAATCAACCAATGAATAATTCTTGCACTAACCAATGGTTTATTCATCAAATATTTTATTGCAGCATGATCCGTATGGATGAATACTTGGTACCCTGTGATATAGTGTCAAAATTTGTTAATAGCATAGATTACAACCAAGAATTCTTTTTCAGTGGTAGTGTAGTTTTTCTCAGCTCCTGTCGAGTTTTTACTGATATAATAAATAGCATAATGTTCCCTATTTTCAATTTGTCCTAACACAACTCCAATAGCAGTATTGGAAGCATCAGTTTGAATATGAAAAGGTAACTCCCAATTAGGACCTCTTAGTACAGGTGGAGTGGTTAACTTTTATTTTAAGTGTTCAAAAGAATTTTGACATTCAGAAGACCAAACAAATTCAGAATCTTTCATGAGTAAGGCAAACATAGGATTTGCTATGGTACTGAAGTTAGCTATGAATCTGCGATAAAAACCAATGTGCCCTAAGAAACTGCGTACATCAGTTTGAGTTTATGGAGGAGGGAGGTTTTTGATGACTTCAACCTTCTTATGATCAACCTTGATTCCATAAGAAGAGATATGATGTCCAAGAACAATTCCTTCCTCCATCATTAAGAAGCGTTTCTCAATATTAAGAGAGAGGTGGTATGTTTCACAGCGAATCAACACTTTTTCAAGCTGTTCTAATGCATATTCAAAACTCTCTCCAAATACTGTGAAATCATCCATATAAATTTCAACACTTTCATTTTTTAAATTAGAAAAATTGCTAAAATAGCTCTCTGAAATGTTGTTGGAGCATTACATAACCCAAAGGGTAAAACCCTGTAAGCAAAGGTTCCCCAAGGACATGTAAAGGTAGTATTTTCTTGATCTTTTGGCGTAACTTGTATCTGGTTATACCCACTGAAACCATCAAGAAAACAAAAAAAATTCTTTCCAGCAAGGGTATCCAATACTTGGTCTATGAATGGTAATGGGAAATGATCCTTATGTGTGACCTTATTTAACTCCCTATAGTCCACACATACTCTCATTTTACCATTTGTCTTTGGAACAATGACCAGTGGTGAAACCCACTTACTGTCTAAAATTGGATAAATGAATCCAACATCTAAGAGTTTTTCAATTTCCTCTTTCACAATCTATTTTAAAGTAGGATTCAAGTGTCTCTGAGGTTGCCTTACTCGTTTTACATCTTCTGTGTATATCCTATGTGTACATACCTCAGGATGAATGCTTGTCATGTCTTTATAGTTCCATGCAAAAGCTTGAACATGTTTTTGTAAGACTGTGAACAATTTGGTTTCTTAGTTAGCCAGCTATTAATATTCATAAATTTACCCGACTGTATTTCAATTTGTTTGATCCCTAGATGGATAGAACTAACTACTTCATAGTTACTAATTAATGCATTTAATGGACACTAATGTGGTTGTAGAGTATGAAATACTTTAGAATCTATCTCAAATATGATACCTAATGGAATCAAAGGACATTTGAAGGTGTTAAGGAGATGATGATGCCACCCATGTGGTAGTATGAATGATCTTTCCTAACTAGGCATGGATGACAGAGGCTCTAAATTTTGTTCCTCCTCTTTCCACAACAACCGATGAACAAGAATTTGATCATCAGTTTGTCCTTCTGATTGTAATGTTTCAATTAGGACAGTTTCATTCTTGAATACTTCTCTTTCTGGTGTAGTGATTTCCTCAATATGATCCTTCACTACAACTGTAGCCAAAGTGGCAATGGTTTCTTGTTCTTCATTAGATTCAGGATACCAAATTTATCCAAAAAATTTAGTTGAAGGTTGAGCTAGTGGATACAAAGAAATTTTCTTCGAGTCAACACCATAAGAAATGGTCATTTCCCCTGACATGCAGTAGCCAGCCAAGGTTGTCCTAGAATGATAGGGTATCCATTGATTGAATTTCTAGGCTACAACACTAAGAAGTCTATAGGATATTCCCAAGAAGAGACTTCAATGGATATATCTTCTAGGATACCTTCTGGTTTAGCAACTGACCTATCTGCCATTTCCAAAACTATGGTGGTAGGACTAAGATTTTTGAGCTATAGTTTTTGCATTGTGTCCTTAGTCATGACATTAATTGCAGCTCCAAGATCAATTAGCACATTAGGAATTTGCATTAATCCAATAGTAATTGTAACTATTGGACTACCTGGGTAACTATATTTGGAAGGAACTAGTTTTCCAAACAACAAATCAGCTAATTTTCCTTCTACCTGAACAATTTTAGGAAAGGTCTTCTTTTTACCAAGTTTCTTGATACATAACTCTTGAATAGTCTTTCTGATTAAAGGCACATCCCTTATTTCCTGCAACAAAGGGAGAGAAATTGACATATTTTTAAGTTCTGTCACTAATTCTAATTCAGGGGTAGTATCAATATGATCAAACCTTTCAGGGTATGGTAATGCTACTGGAGAAGATTCTTGCATTTTTTTTGTTACTTCTTTTTTTTTTTTTGCACTTTCACCTGATTTGGAGGTTCTTGTTTCTCACTAATTTATTCAATGGAGGGTGGAACAGGTGTAGGTAAAACCTTCCCTAAACGTAGCTGGATGTTACTACAGTCAAGTACATGAATTGCAGCAGATTCTTCAGACTCAGCCTCATAAACAGGGGTTGTTTGTCTGGTATTATTTGGGTTAGTCACAGGTTGAGCTGGGAGTGGAGGTTGTTTCACTGGTTGTGTTTGTTGATGTTGTGTTCTTCCCTAAAAATTTGTATTAGGAGCAAGCAACAAGTTTTGAGCTTGCCCTTGATACCTTTGTTGTCCTTGATATGGTGGATATTTTTGTCCCCATCTTTGTCGTTGTTGTGTCCATTGTGGATGAATTGTCTACCAAGGTGGGTTTATCCACCTAGAATGTGACCAATATAGAGGAGCTATCCAAGGTTGGTTCCAAGGTTGTGCAGAGAATTCTACATGTCCCCATGGCATATTCATATTCCAAGGAGGTTGTCCCCAATTTGGAAACTGAGGAGCATTGGGATATTGTGTATAGCCACCACCAGATATCTGACCAATAGCATTAAGTTCTTCTATTTGGGTACCTAAAATAGATTTTAGATGATGCAACAAAGGACATCTATCTGTTGAATGTTCCTTGGAACAAATTCCACAAATGGAAGTTTTTTTTAAAGGGCAATCCTACAAAGCATGCTTATTCCTGCATCTCAGGCAATAAATTTCCAAAGGTGGTGTAGAATTGGGTTTTGTGTTTCTTTCACCTAATGTAGAATTAAGTTGAACAAGGATATCAGTTTTTAAATTAGCCTTTTCCTCCATCAACTCCTTGATGTCATTATTGCCAGAATTTCGTTTCTTTCTTCATTGGTGAGTGCAGGAATAATTTCTACATAACTCCATAATATCTTCAAGGTCAAGTTGATCTATGTCTCCTTTTCCCATTAAATCTAACACTTCCCTAGATTCATCCTGCAATCCTCTTAAGAATATAGGCTTTAATAAATTAGGTTCTACAGGACCACATCTCTTTTGGACAAAGGCAAAGCGATCAAGATAATCCTCTAAACTCTCATCTTCTTCTTACTTGATTCGAAACAACTCATATTTCCTATTTCGTACTCTATAGTAATCCTGATATTTATGTAAGAATGCAGTCTCCATGTCATCCCAAGTATGGATTGAATTAGGTTCAATATTACTCATAAACCATAGGAGAGCAGCATCCTTAAGTGTAGAAGGAAATAATTTCAATTTTTGATTATCATTTATGTAGTCATAAGTCTGACATAACACTTTGAATTCAAAAAGAAATTGATCAGGATCTTCTGAAACAGTTCCCCTAAAAATTGGCAATATGGATGGAGAAATAGTTTTCATGGGAGCATCAAGAGCTGGATCCAATTTTATGGGGTATTCAAAAGTCTTAGGAGGATCATCAGCACACCCACCTAGTGGTGGTGGTGCTGCTGCCATAGTTGTTTTCTTTCTTGAATTTGATGTGGATGGTTTAGGCTTAAGGGAATGTTTAGTAGATAGTGCTACCAAAAGCTCTTGTTCTAATCTATCCAAAGCTTCAGTTGGTGAAGAAGGTATTTCTTACTCTGGCAATTCTTCATCTGATCATGAAGAATGCCTTGGTGGTTCAAAACTAGTTTTGATAAATCTCCCTCTTTCATCTCTTGGCCTATGCATTCATTCCTATTCAATAAATAAACTTAAATGCAGTATTTCAAAAATTGTAACACAATTCTTTATTTATTTCACTTTTTCCTAACACCATTTGTTCCCTAGAAATGACACCAAAAATGATGAAGGTCTTTGATCATTCATCATTTAGTAATTATATGTCAATCCAGGGCGGTGTCCAAAGGTTGTATACGATAGGAGGTGTCACAGTTGCAGGTTCAGTTTATCCAAGAACAGGTTTTTATTGATGGATCAGTTAGTTTTTTGGGGGGTTTGGTGTATCTTCCTAATGTCTAACAAAGGAAATCAAATTGTAGAAACTAAAACTGAATTTAAACTACAAGAAAATGAAACTGCAAAATCTAAAATTTACAAGAAATGAAATGCTGCTAAATTAACCACAAAGCAAATTGCAAAAAAGTAAACTGTAGAATGGAAATTCACACACACACTTGCATATTTTAACCAATGAAAAAAACTCACAATGATCTGAATAGAAGTGGAACTAAATTAATGTTTATTGCAGTAAAACATAATTCTGGAAATTGTAGAAAAATGTTGAAAATGATGTAATTCTGGAAAGTGCAGAAAATGCTGGAAATGATGTTATTACAGGTCAAATGCTAAATTCTATTCTAACACATGATTTAACATATTCTAGATACAATAGTGTAATTTTTAAGTGAACTTAATGCTGCAAATAATTGGTGATAGAGTTTTGTTGTTCTACTGCAGCAAGAAATCAACAAGATTTTCCTGTCACTAAGCTGCCCTTCCTCTGATCCTGTAAGTGGGCCCTTGCTTGCAGAACCAAAAGAGAGTGAAAAATTATATCAAGTAAATTAAATGTTCACCATAAATCATCAAATGCTAATATAATATAAAAAATGCACCTTTTATTCCATCTGCAATTGCATTACAGTAATGCAGGAAAAATCTACAATTTACTATAATGCTACAAAGTCTTTTTCTTCTACTCCCTTCTACTAATGACTATTTCTAATTATCTCTATTATCCCCTATATATTATGCTCAACCGTGATGGGAGATTTATTTATAAGACAAAGTAGATACATCTATTTGCTGAGTTCTAGGGATTTTCAACTGTTTACAAAATAGCTTCCTGGAATGCAGGGTTATAATTTGTCAACCTTTATCCCTTTATCCCACCTGGTCCGCCTATAGTGAAGGAATGGAGTCCAAATAGGGTGGACTAACTTATTGGTCAATTTACAATTATGATTTCCATGTTTTTGGTGCATTTTGACCATTTTTTATTGTTCTTACGCTATTCCCTATTCCTGCGTCGCTTATTCCTGCACTACTTCGAAATAACAGGCAGGTGACCATTCATTTCTGATCTATGCTCCAATCACATAGGGAGTAACTTGTTGACTTTTCCCCTTATTTTATACACCCTTATGCATTGGTGGCAAGTGCTGGAGTGACTAATTCCAAGCTCTGTTGTATATGTACAGCTGGTTGGAACTGTCACAGTTACAGCTTGTTTTCTTGCACAGTCAGCTACAGTGGAAAAATTCTTGGCACCTTTTTCCATTTGAATTAGTTTTAAAAGTGGAACACAATATTACTAAGCACCATATATTCAACAATGTCTATAGTATAATTTTGAATTGCTATAATACTACTAATTAATTAACTAAAAACAGTTGAAATTATAATAAAAACAGTAAAACGGAGTATATGCACTTTGTCATTTCAAAATATGCAAACATCGTTATATAATGCATTTTTCCCATAATTAACATAAAAACATAGTAAAAATGGTAAGTCAAATATGTATAATGTATCAAAAAGTGTTCATGTATGAGGCAATTCCTGGCCTCATCACCACTTGGTAGTAAATACCATTTTATACCAGTCTTCTTCCTTCACCCAAATTTGGTTATAGCTGGAGAAACCATAAAGCAATGAAAATATTTACCCTTTGATGACAACATGGAAGATCTAATCAATCTGTGGCAAGGGATAGTGGTCTTTCAAAGTTTCTTACTTTAGATTGTAAAATTCTACACATAGGTGAATATCCCCATTCTTCTTTCATACCATAACTATATTTACCACCCAAGTTGAGTGTTTAATGAGATAAATTATTTTTGCATCTAAAATTTTCAATAGTTTTGCTTTCATAAGCACTTCAGTATTCAAATTAACAGGGTGCTTCTTCTATCGAAAATGTTTCACTCCTTCCTACAATTTAATGGTGTGTTGAATCATATTTTTTGCCATGGCCTTTCAAATCATGATAACTCCATGCAACAATGTTAGGAAATTCATAGCACAAATTCTTAATGTCCTCAAGATCTTCTAAAGTGCAATCTATCCTGACTTTGATGATCTTGTAAGGTCCCAACTTCAGCTCAATATATTCTTTTTTGTCCACCTTGATCCTATGATTTTCTACCCTATCACTCTGATCAAAGAGGCTTTCTAATATAATAAATTATTTTAGGATGTGATTATTCCTGAGCTGTATTAAACCTTCTGATTCATCTTTTTCCAGCATCCTTCCCTCCAAACTACCAACTTCTTTAATAAAAAAGTTTACAATTTGTTCATCTTTGTCAAAAACTTGCCAGTGTATGTTCTTATCTAGGACTAAAGGTCTATAAATCATCCTTACAGTCTTGGTATTTTGCACCACACTCTCAATGGGAGATAAGTTTGTGCCAAGGGATGCTAGGAGATCTACATGCTTATTCCATTCTCACAAAATTGTTTGAACATTTAATGCAACAAATGATTTGAAAAAATCCCATACTTTGTTATAGTATACCTTCAAGTAATACTTCTTTAAAATGCACTTGTTGGTCACCTAGTTTACAATCAAAATAGAATATCCAAAAAATTACAACTATTTGATCCTGCACTATTCTACTTTCTTCAAGATCAAGCACAGTGCTTCGTACTTGATGATATTATTTGTATAGCTCCAGGTTAATCAGTACGAGTATGTTTTCTATATTCTTGAAGGAGAAATGAATATTACTCCAACTCTGACACCATTTTTACATCTAGCACCATCAAAGTACATTTTTCATAGTTGTTCAGGGGTAAAATCCAAATCATTAGGCATCTTCTCTTCACCCTTATCAGGCTTAGTGATGGTATAAAAATTGATCTCTATTTCCATCATCGCATTGAAATCAAGCATAGAAAACTCATACTCGAACCAAATCTCATCCAAAGATTCCTCCATCAAATCCATAACCTCCAGATCTCTAGTCACCATGTTGACTAAGTCTATATCCTTCTCTTCCTCTTTAATATTTTTGATATGTGGATGGATTCTCATTATAAATGTGTATTCTCCTGCATTTGAATAGAATATTGAGAATGATCCAAAGACAAGTAGCCTCCCAACTTAGTTGTGAACTCTCTAGATAAACACATACTAAAGTATGGCTCCAATTATACTACCACAACTTCTTGAATGACAATAATATTGGGCATACTGTGTAAGATAATCGAGATATCTTTGATCACACCCACCATTTTGATAGTAGTGTCATCCAGTTGTAATTTTCCTGGGATACTTCTTGTATATTCCATAACCATGATTTTGCATACTACGTTTGGCATGATAGTTGTCACTGCACCCGAGTCAATCATGCAATTATGTACGATCCAACCCTCCATATTGAGAGACATAGAATGGGGAGGTCTATTTTTTCTTGTGGCCACCAAAGTGGGCAGCATCTGAGCTAGTACTATCTGCACAGGGTTTCTCTTCTTATCTTTCATAAATTTTACTGATTCCTGCAATAGATCTACTTACCCAGGAAGTTGTAGCACATCATAAAGACTCACCTTATCATAAATCTTGTTCAGCTCATCGACAATATTATATGATTGTGTTTTACGCTCTCTTGATTCACAAGTAGTTTTATATTTGGTTTGATATTACTGCAAATCCTCCACCCTATGATGCTTGGTTAGAGACGAGTACTTGAGTTTCTCCTTTGCCTGATCTCTCATTTTGGTCTATACTTTTACAGCATAAGGTTATGAAGTAGATGATTTTTCTTGTATTTTATCCCTCAATAGAGTAGGAAAAAGATACTTCAGTAGGATAGGCTCATCTGCTTTAGATGCTGGCATAGGCACTTTCACCTGAGACTACTTCTTTTCATTCTGCACCTTCTACTTAGTGGGTACTTTCAGTGGCTCCATATCTGTTGGATCAATAGTGAGATATTTCTTCCCAGATATTGTGAGAACTGATACTTTCTCAACATATGGGACCATAAAGTTGTGATTAATTTTTGAGATCATGTTAACTTGACCACCAGAAGTGTTTTCTACCAGTGTCTACACATAGTTCAAATGAACCATATAGGTATCTTCACCAGGAGGGTCATTACAAGTAGAGCACCAATATGTTCACTCTAATGTACCAGCTTCTTCATTGACCAATACGTTTGTATTTCTCTCAGCACCTTTGCTAGTTGCAATTGCTTACTCTCTAGTAATCAGTGGCAATTAAAATATTCTTGATCGAAAGTCCACCCCAACTTTCTTCTTCTTGATGGATGTGATTTCATTTGATATTTTCCTCCCTGTTGAATTAAGTGATTGCATCTCCTATAATAATTTCATGTGGGGATCAGGATTTGAGGGTACTGGAGGTGTTGGCAAATGTAAAGGTACTGGTGGAGAAAGCAACGCTGGGATAGAAGGAGCAGGTAATTACGAAGCATAAACTATTATTGTAGTTTATGATGTACTCAAATTCCATGAAGGAATTGGGTACATGGGTGACATGGGCAAGGGCTGTGTAGATGAATTAGCATATAAATACTATGAAAGGTCAGGAAAAATAAGCATGGCCATTTTTTGTGAAAGCTTACTGATAGCGATCAAATCAGCTTCGGCCTTTTGTGTTTCAAAATATAGATCAAGGAACATATTGGAATTGGAATGTCTTATGGCCATACTAATGTTAGAGTTGAAGGCTTGAAGATAGTTAAATATGACTTGTTCAAGAGTCGATCGAAGACCATCAGGAACTATATGTCAAGTTTGGGAAAACCTAACATTAAAGTCCATGATTGCTTCTTATAGATGCTTTTGAATACTAGTGAATTGATGTAACAAGGAAAATGGATTCACTTGTTCATTAAATCCTTTGATCAACAGTTCAGCTAACTGGCCCCAGGTAGTGATGGTTGTAGGTTGTAACGACCAATACCAGTAAAGCAATTTCCCTTGAAGAGAGAGAACAAGTAACCTTACCATTATATCTTCTTCTATAATATCATGAATCATCACCAAAGTAGCTACATATTGAACATGCTCATAGGTTATTTTTCTTGTACCATTATAAATTGGCAAAGCTTTCATCACCGCTTATATAATCAAGTTCCGAGCTTACATATTTAGAGGTCCATAATGGTTCCATTCTAGAAACTACCTTGGTGATGGCTGCTACAGTGGTGAATTTTAAGCCATGTGGACTGGTGTGTGTGGTTAAGAAGGTCAAAAACTAGTATCTATACTAGAAGGACTTGTAGGAATAAAAAATATACTAGCTAATAGAGAGAATATTGTAGTTGATGGGATAGCTGGAGGAAATAACATAGAGTGTTCTCCTAGATCTTGGATGTCAAGTTCATAGAACTCAATGGGCTCTTCAAAATTTTTGGTCTTCGATCTTGTGATCATGAAGAAAGCTTTCACTCACTTCATGTTCAGAGGCTTCTAGGTAGAGTTGAGTCACCAGATATTCTAATCATACAATACCAGGTGAACATAAAACCTTAATACTATTAAAACTGGAACATTTTGAGTGTCTCATTGGACGTACAAAAAATTGTTGGTCACGAATCTTTGTAGTAGCAAAGTCTATGCCTTGTGCACCCTAGACCTAGCCAACATTGAAAGGTCGAAGGAAAGAAATTTCCTACAAGCCAATATCCAAAGAGGGTTGGTTCCCTTCATAATATACTTTGGTTGAAAGCTTAGGGTAATAGGAAATAAATAGGGAAATATGACTATAAGCTAGCAGTACAGTACGGGAATAGACTAACAGTCAAATTTTCACCAAGCAATTAGCAGTATGCAATAGAAATACAAGCACAAACACTTATTACAATTATACAAAGATAACCTCATAGAGTATTTTAATGTTCACTCCCTCACTAGCAAAGACTAAATTTAGAAGAAGAATTTACTCACAATAAATAATGGAAATAAAAGTCTTCAGAAATTACACCTAGAAAATGATAAAATGTAAATTCACTCAAAGAACCAGAAGCTGAAGACTTTCAATTGATGTGAAAAACTTAGAGTGTTTTTCTACAGAGTGTCCATTATATTTTTACATGGAAAAATGATTAGTATTTATAGAGGATTTTTGCATCTATCATTCAATGCATATACAACAAAATGTTGGTTGATCAAAAACCAACATGCATATTTTCCTCCTCGATATTGGTGATATCCTCGATCAAAACATTCTTCATGGAGATAGTGATTCTACTTTTTATGGGATAATCTCACGGGAAATCCGTAGAATTAAATTCTTGAAGGTAGCTTTAGTTACAATGCCTCAATAAGCGATGAAATCATCTAAAAATTTTAGAATTTTATCTTTGAATTTGCTTCACCCTTGCACCTTGGAAATCAACTTTTTCTAAGATAGTCCACCATGTATTAATGTCATTTTGAAAAATAGCATAGTCGGGTGGTGGTGTATTGGAAATGAGCCAAAATAGCATTTAATCTTGCACCTTCGAAGTAGAAATTCTAGAAATGCAGCCCCCATTGCTTCAAAAATTAAATTCCATGGTCCCTTGACTTTTCCCAAGAGAATCCATAACAATGCCACCTTGGAAAGCAGTGTCTCTATGAGTAACATAATTTAGCCCAATAATGAGGCTAAAAGTTCTTTCAGAGTGTTTATGGGCAACTAAGTTTTGGTGTCTTCACTCCAAGGGAAGCTTTTAATTTTGAATTCAGCAAAGTTTTTATTAATGTCACCCTTTTGGAGGCGACAAGGACTTTCTCCTCCTTTGAGAGGCGACTTCAACTTTAAGTATTTTTTCTTTGAGGTGGCACGCATGACAACTTACTTTCACCCAAATACGATTTAAAAATCTTGTTTCACCCTCATAAAGAGGCGAAACCTCCTATTGCCTATCAACAAAGGTATTGTTGATTTTGACTGCATCAACCTTCTTTGTTTTATTTTGCCTCGCCATGTTCGAACTCACCAAGGTGACAAAAGAGGGCTCCACATCTCAATTTAAAATATTGCATTTGAAATTAATGGAATATGGCTTTCGCTCCTAAGAGGTGCAACAATGAATTTTACCCCTCACTTGGGGAAAAAGTATTTTTCTCCACTTAAAACTTGTCATAACTCCTTTCACATATTCTTCGTCTTGTTGGGGTGTATTTGCATTCTTTATTCATTTGCACCTCTAAAATCAATTAAAATATGACTGTCATCCCAAAGAGAGACGAGAGGGAATTTTATCCCTCACTTGGGGTGAAGGCATCTTTTAAAATTTTTCCTTGATTCATTGGTGCTCGGACCACGTAGCTCTACTTAAAACTTGTCTTTATGCTACATTTCATCTCAAAGAGAGGTTCCAAGGAGTTTCATCCCTATGTTGGGGCAAAAAAACTTTCAATTTTTAAACTTGGATGAAGTCAACACTTTAAAATGACTTTCATCCCAAAAAAGTGTGACAAGGGTTTTCACTCCTCAAATGGGGTGAAAGCATTTTAATCCTCCATTTTCAACTTGATATTTTCATTCCTTTTTCTCCGTAGGGCGAATCCACACCTTTAAAATTTGTTTCACCACTATGAGGGGCGAAAGGAATTTTCACCCCTTGATTGGGGTAAAACTACTCCCATTCCTTCCTTTAATCTTGCTTCAAAATAAGAGCATGATTTTCATATATTCTAGGGTGAAACTTCCTTTACAAGAGGAGCTTGGGGTGAAAGCACCCAACTTCATTGCTTCTTATTTCTGAAGCACATCTCCCTTTATAATTGATTCCTTGTCGACATTTTTGTTCCCTAGCAATTTTTAAACAAAATTATTTATTGCATTCATGATTTCCATGTTATTTATAGTAATGTAATATTATAAAAAGAGGTAAAAAATATAATTAAATAAGTATTAAAACTGTAGCACCTTCATTAGCAAATCCATCAAAGTTTTCCAATTAACGTTCAACAAAATAATAATGTGGCAAAGTTGCAAAACTGCCAACAAATCCAAAATCATTATTACCAGATTCTAGTAGATATTATAAAAGTATAATAGTATTCTAAAATTATTTAAAAATGTCTATGGGATTTTTTTTAATAGAACTCAAATTGTCAAAGGATCAAAATGATTTTTTTTTACAAGTTCTATTAATAGAAATATAACCACATTAGATAACACTAACAAACACATCAAATCCTCTTTTGTATACTTATCAATGCATACCATATTTTTATGTAATAACACCGAGTACTTTTTTATATGATAACCATATGTTGAGTAAATAGTATCTTTTATGGTGATCATTCATTGCAAATTCATTTGATATACATTATAATATTGTAAGTGTTAAAGCTACATAATACAAACTTTATTTAAATAAAACCATCCTTATAATTTCTTAATCACTCATATAAATTCCTAGATTATCAAGTATGAAAAAAACTTAATTTTATTTCAATAAAATCAATACCCATAACACATAAATCCATCATCACTCTTTTGTTACTATTATGCATTTTATTATTGTAATTCCTTAAGTTATTTAAAATTATAAGGTTATGCAAATTTTCTTGTGATAAGAAAAATATTAGGTCTATTTTTATTTATTTATTTATACTCAAGTATATTAAAATTGTGTGCATAAAAGTATTATTATGTGGATGAAAAATGAAATATTACCTTAAATAGAAATATAAAATTATAAGAATGATAATTAATTGTTTATATTTAGAGTGATAAGATAATTTTTGTATGTATTACATTTTATCCTTGAATATAATAAGAAAAATTAAATCTCAAACCTTAGAAGGTAAATGATCCAATCAGGGCCTATGACATGTTACATTTTGATTGATGCCATCTTTCATATGCTAACTTGATGTCGTGTACCATCTATCTTCCACTATACTAGTTTCATTAATGTATAATTGACACTTGACTTATTTTAATTAGTTATCATGGTGATATCTATATAAAAAGGTGTCATATAGCCACTACTTCCACCAGATTATATTTTAAATTAAAAATCATAAAAAATGTATAGGGATTCATACTCAATACCTTGATGTGGGGATCACTCGAGGATTATTAGACTATCTAGGATCCCCCACATTAGATATAATACCAAAGAGATACATATTCATCTTGAGATAAAATAAGTCCACTTTCCTTTTAAAGGTAAACAAAAACCAACTTATTAGTAAAAAAAATCATACCAAAGATATAAAATGTGGGAAGGACTCTATAATCATTAGACTATCTAGGTGCCTCCATAATGGATCTAGTACCAAAGGGATACATGTTCCACTTGAGATAGAAAAATTCCACTTCCCTTTGAAAGGCCAAAGGAAAACATCAATCCATCCTGAACACTACCTCCTATAAGAATCAAGAGTTTAACAATTTTGTGTTAATCACTTCACCAAAACTTTATGCTAGGATAAAAATACAAATCCCTTTCCAAAGTATGAAGACATGGGAAGTGCTTTGAAAAAAAATTTAGTCCTATGAAATCTTGAAGGAAGGATTGAATCCATGACCTCATAAAAATAAAATAGACTATCTCCCACCATGCTAATGGGTGTTGTTGGGTTTAAAGCATACATTATACAATAGACATGAGAAAAAGAGCACCCTCTAATAAAGAAAAAATGCAAAAACAACCTCTACTATGCAAATTTAAACATGATTCATCATGATGTGAAGGAGCTTACCAACCACCATGTCAATGATGTTGGAAATATTGAACATATTAATTTTTCATTGATTTCAAAGGATTGATGTCAATAGTTGTTATTGATTTCAAAGGCTTGATGTCAAAAAAAGAATGGTATAAATGACATAATATTATTCAAAATGTATGAGTTTACAAGGTTGGTAAATGGTAAGCAAGGAAAATATATTTAAGGACTATAATATTTAGATATTATATTTAAATATTATAAAGAGATTTTATAAAGGCCTAAGAACAAAGTTTTATAAAAGGAAGGCCAAAGGTTTTCAAAGGAAGGACAAAGGTTTATTCACACTAAATCAAGGTTGGGCCACTAAAGGTTTTTATCATGGCAAGGGTTTAAAAAGGGAGTTAACCTTATAATATTTAAATAAAAAATTTAAATATTATATCCATGCATTTTGGTGCCAATGTTCAAATGAAAGTATTAAAGTTTCAAAAGTGTCGATGTCATCTAAAACCAAGGTGTGCTTATATATACATAATGTTTTATCCACTTTTGATGATGAGAAATATCGAATGCACGATCAGGAATAATATTCGGGTGAGCAAGTGAATGATAGAAGTGAAGGCACAAAAATCAAGATAAATCCTTGTACATTTCCTTTTGAGACACACCTACTGGTGTAGACCAGCTGGTTGCTAGATTTGTGTGAAGATGTTGCATGAGAGGAGGTTTGTGGTTTGAAATTCATTAGTGCCATATTTTGACGTATTACATTTTGGGAAGAACAACAAAGAAGAAGAAAAATGAGGTATTATGCACTTGAAGTCTCATCTGCCTGGTTATCCAAGTGGTCACAATCGGTGTTTGGGTGCTAGAGGTCAGAGGGTCAATTCTCATTCGTGCTAGCAAAATTTTTATGTGAGGTATTTATAAAGGTTTTTGATTATTTGCAAATAGGAGTCATAAGGGGTGTGTGTTATAAAGTATTTTATCTTGCAAATAGGAGTCATAAGGGGTGTGTGTTATAAAGTCTTTTATTTTGCAAATAGGAGTTATAAGGGTGTATGTAATGAAGACTTTTATTTTACAAATATTATAAAGAGGAAATATAAGAGATATATTTTGCATGATTGAAAGAGGAAATATAAGGGATATATTTTGCATGATTGAAAGAGGGAATATAAGGGATATTTTTGCATGTGAGAAAAGGGGATATAAGGTGTATTGTGGATTGTTTTGAAATTGTAATTGTTGCATTTTAGAGAGGAGACATAAGGTGTATTGAGGCTTTTTGTTGATTGTATTTTTGCATGATATTTTGAGGGTTTTGGTTTATTCTTAAGAGCTTTATCTTGTGAAACCAAAAAGGAGTTATAGGACATTATTTTCAGGTATTCTTGTGCACATCCTTTGAAAGGGTTTTATGTGGATTATTTGAAAAGGAGTTTTGCTAACTTGTTTTGAAGTGGCCAAAGAAAGGGAGTTATTTTGAGACAGGTTTTTGAGGGCACATATTCATTAAGGAATTTTTAGAGGTATGTTATTTTAACTCGTTATCAAGGTGGCTTGTTTGAAAAAAAAAATCAAGTCATAAGGTGGAGATATAAGGATTGATTTGATGTGCATTAGTGATTGATTGAAGTTGAGAACAAGTTGTGCATGAGTATTGATTGAAATTGAAAATATATGAGCTAGGGTTTGAAAATAAAGTTGTGCATTATTGTTGAATGACATTGAGACATATGTGCTAGGATTTGAAAATAAAGTTGTGCATTATTGTTGAATGATATAGAGACATAAGTGCTAGGGTTTGAAAGAAAATTGGTGCATTAACTTTGAGTGATATTGGTAATGAAAATGCAAGAGTTATAGATCATATTTGTGAAGCCAATTTATGCATCATCATGATTGACCTTGGGAGTAGATAAAAGGGAAAAACTTGTGCATTGTTCATGATTGATTTATTTTGAAGTAAAGGTGCAAATCAATAAATACCAGGTTAGTTATCAAGTTCTAGACTAGAGCTACCTTTAGAATGAAATAAATGTGAGACATGTGAAAGAAATAGACTTAATTAATGTGAAGAATATATTGAGAATTTGTTAGTGCATATTATTCTCTATATGTTCAAGAGGTTAAACAAATTCTGGGTAGAATATGTCTAAACTACTTTAGTTAAAGAAAGCACTTTTTGGGAAAGATATATGAAATTATTTGTATGCAAGAATTGGGAATATTTGAGTATGTGTTATGAGTAGATCTGAGCAGAGTTGAGAGTAGGTATTGGTGAGAATATTTATGTAAGCCTTGAGTGTAGGCTTGGAGCATATTTGAGCAAAGTTAAGAGTAGGTTTTGGTGAGTAGATTTGAGTAAGCCTTGTGTAAAGTCTTGGAGCAGACTTGAGTAGAGTTGAGAGCAAGTTTTGGTGAGCAGTATGTGAAAGCCTTGAGTGTAGGCTTGGAGCATATTTGAGCAAAGTTAAGAGCAAGTTTTTGTGAGAATATTTAAGCAAGTCTTGTGTGTAGGCTTGAAGTATATTTGAGCAGAGTTGAGAGTAGGTATTCATGAGTAGATTTGAATAAGCCTTTTGTGTAGGCTTAGAGCATATTTGAGTAGATTTGAGAGCAGGTTTTTGTGATACGATTTGAGAAAGCCTTGTGTATAGGCTTGGAGTATATTTAAGTAGAGTTAAGAGTAGGTATTGATGAGAAGATTTGAGCAAGCCTTGTGTGTAGGCTTGGAGCATATTTGAGAAGAGTTGAGAGCAAGTTTTTGTGAGAATATTTGAGCAAACCTTGTGTAAAGGCTTGGAGTAGATTTGAGCAAGCCTTGTGTGTAGGCTTGGAGTAGATTTGAGAATATACTATTGAGGTCTCTAGTGGATAGAGGTCCACAAAATAGAGCAAAGGGGATTGGTGTTTCTTGTGGATAGAGGTCCACAAACTAGAGAAAAGGGGATTTGTTTCTCCTATGGATAGAGGTCCATAAACTTGAGCATAGGGGATTGGTATCTCCTTTAGGTTGGTTCCCATAAATATTGTAATAGGGAATTTGTTCCCAAGAGATTGGTTGAGGAAATTTATAAGAAATATTTTCTCCATGGATGTAGCCCATATTGGGTGAACCATGTTAAATTTGTATCTCTCATGTGTGTGTGTTGAACATTTTGAGCACATTTAGTTGTCATTGTTGTCAAGGTGATAAGTCATCATTGATGTCAAGGTGAACACATGAAGCTATCATTAATACCATGGAGTACACCATTACTGTCACTAGGAACAATGCAAAGAGTTGAAGAAAAGTTGTCAAAATATTGTTTGATAAGGGTTTGTGTTAAAACCATGGTGAAAATTAAAAGGTTTTTATTAAAATCATTATAAGGATATAAAGGCTTCCTTAAACATTGTGATGGTAGAATTAAGGTTTTTATTAAAACCATGGTGGTATAATAATCTTCATCAAATAAATGGAGTACAAATTAAAGGTTTAAATTTTATCCCAAGGAAGGCTTTAATTTTTATTAAAGTAAAAGGTTTATAAATATAATTTATAAAATTTAAATTCTTTTAGAATTTAAATAATTTATAAATTATAAAAGGTTTTAAAAAGTTCTGACATCATAAAAATTCGTGGAGTGCTGACGTCTATGGAAAAATGGGAAATCATGTATAAATACCACACCAAAGAACATTAGAACTTACCTTCTTCGATTAAATTTTATGCGACCAAAGAGAAAGATAATTTGTGCAATCATTGAGGAAGAAGATAAACTCATGTTGTCTTTTAGTGCCAAGGAAAAAGACAAAAAGGGGAGGAGAAGACCTCACTCCAATTGGATAGGGTGGTCCATTGGCATCGTGCATTTTGTGAGAGCGTTGGGAGTAGAAGTGACCATGATCGATTCACGTGGTGGTTAGTTTACGTGTTTGTCTTGAGCGCCAAGGAAAGAGATTTTTGGCATGCACTCATTTTTAGCACTAGATGTAGAAGAAAGAGCACAAAGTGCTCCTAAGATTTCAAACGTGCATCTAGCATACATGGTGGTTAATCCTACAACTAGAGCACTCACAGAGGCGGGGATTGTGGGTTCGAATTCCACTAGTGGCAAAGGTATTTTTAATTAAATTTTATTTGCATAAGGTTTTATATAAAGTGTTATTTGGAGTTATAAGGGTTTATGAAAGGTTGTTTGATTGATAATTGATTTATGTTATTCAGAGTTATAAGGGTTTATGAAAGGTTGTTTGATTGATAATTGATTTATGTTATTTGGAGTTATAAGGGTTTATGAAAGGTTGTTTTATTGATAAGTGATTTATGTTATTGGAGTTATAAGGAAAGTAGATTTGATTTTTTCCAAAGTTCTTTTTGCCATTAAATCTGATTAAAGATATTTTGAGTTAATTTTTGTGGATGTTGAATTGATTTTTAATTGGGATATTATAAGGTGTTATTGGATAAACATTTTATGTATATTGATGGTTGTTTTAAAATATGGAGTGATAAGGTGTAATTGAGTTTTTATATTACATTGTGAGAAAGATTTATCTTCTAACCTCTTTGAGCTTGGCATAGAAGTGTTTGTGGTTGTGATAGATTTATGAGATTCCTTCATCATCAATAAAAAGGCATAAGCACATTCTTCCATAGTTTAGTTGATTGATTGGTTTTCTAAAAATAAGTTTGGAGTGAAAAGGACTTGATTAAGGTTTCCTATTGAGTGTGTTGAGTGAATGCTTCAAGGTTTTTTGGAATAAATAATTGTTGTGAAAACCTTGTTTGATAAGCATTGTTGTTGAAGTGAGTTATTGAGCAAAGAAATTGAACTAGGGTTGTCAAATAATATGAGTATCATTGTTATGTGAGATTTTTTTTATACGAATTTTTATTGAAGTGAGTTATTGAGTGAAGAACTTGAACTAGGGTTTGCAAATATCATGAGTATAATTGTTATGTGAGATATGTTGTTGAGCATTGTTGGAAATATTTTACGTTCATGGTTATATGCTTGGACTAGGGTTTGTGAGCAAGAATTATTTCATTAAGTGATTAGTTGAGTTGGTTGAGCCTAGTCAAGTGGATGTGTGAAGTGATTGTTCAAGTTCCATAAAACAAACTATTCTATATTCTGAATTGAGTTGAGAAAGTGATTGAATATTGAGTTGAATTTGAAGCATATTGAGTCTATAAAAATTCTCCTTATGTTTCGAAGAGGGTGATTGAAATTAATTGAGCATTGTGATTAGTATAGAATATATTGAATCTATAACAATTCTCTTTATGTTTCTATGATATTGGAAAAGTTCTGTGTGGACTTGTTGAGCATATTTGAGGTAAGTCTTTGAGGAGACTTGTGGACTGATTTTGTGTGAGATTTTTTGAAAGCTTACAATACAAATTTGGATAAGTTCTTGAGAGGACTTATTGAGCAGATTTGGAAAATTTCTAGAGAGGACTTGTGGAGCGGATTTGAGCAAGTTCTATAGAGGAATTGTGGAGCAGATTGAGCAAGTTATAGAGAGGACTTGTAGAGCAGATTTGAGCAAGTTCTAGAGAGGACTTGTAGAGAAGATTTGAGCAAGTTCTAGAGAGGACTTTTGGATAGATTAGTGTGAGCTTTTATGGAATATTACAAGGAAAATTTGAGATAAGTCTTTGAGAATACTTGAGAGTAGAGTTTATTTATTTATTCAAGCCTTGAGTTAAGTTTTAGGGCAGATCCAGTAGAGTTGAGACAAGCCTTGAGTTAAGGCTTAAGGATAGAGATCGAGGATAGATTTGTGCTATACCGAAGGACTGTGTTTAGTGTAGATTTGAGAGAAAATTTTTGTGCAGATTTGAGGATAAGTTTGTGCCAGACCAGAGAGAAATATTGAGCAAAGTTTTACTAGATTGAAGGACTATATTTAGTGTAGATTTGAGATAGATCTTTGGAGGTGACAGAGCATAAAGTATAGTAGTCTCTAGTGGATAGATATCCATTAGACAGGGTAGTGAGGATAGGTATTTTGAGTGGAGATAAGATTCTTCATTGGATAGAGATCCATAAGCCAATGTAGTGGAGGTAGTAGTCTTCTACAGGATCACCATCCAGAGTAGAGGAGAAGAAGTTCTCCTGTGAATAGAGATCCATGAACTTTATTTAGGGGATTTATGTCTCCTTTGGACAGAGGTCCATAAACATTGTAATAGGGAAAGGATTCCCAAGAGATTGATTGAGAAAATTTTAGTGAAATATTTTCTGTGGAGTAGCCCACATTGGGTGAACCATGTAAATTATGGTGTCTCTATTGTGTATGGTGATTTTTGCATTGATTTTATTACTACTATTTATATTTCTATCTATACATTGCATAATATTAATTTGGAAAGAAAAGTAAAAAGTGGTCTTATAATGTTCACCCCCCTCTCAGTATAAGCTTGTATTCTTCAATTGGTATCAGAGCAGGTTCCTTCAGAAGAGTTTAACAGCTTGAAGGAAAAGCTAACAAGAACACAATGGATTTTAAGAATGTGTCCTCAGATAATTCAGCACCAATATTTTATGGAAGTGACTATATGTATTGGATTATGAGAATGACGATCTACCTGATGGTACTTGGCAATGAAATTTGGGAAGAAATTGAATTTGGATATGATCCCTTAATTAATCCTCCTAAATATAAGGAAGGTAAGCTCTTACAACATTACAATTCAAAATCAATGAATGCACTTTTGAGAGGTTTGCATAGAATAGAGTCTATGGAAGTTATACATTATCAAACTACAAAAGAAATGTGGGATAAATTGCAAAATATATATGAAGGAGATAAATGTGTCAAGAAAGAAAATATGCAAAATATCAAAGTACAATTTGAAGATTTAAGAATTAATTATGAGGAAAAAATTAGTACTTATCTACTTTGAATTGATGAGGTTGTTAATGCTATGCAAGGACTTGGAATGAATATTGATGAATTGAATGTTTGTGATAAAGTTTTAAGAACTCTTCCAAAAAGATTTAGTGAAAAGGTTTTTGCTATATAAGTGTCAATGGATGGTGATACTTTGACAATATATATGTTGCTTGGTATTATTACATCACATGAGATAAGAACAAAAGAAGAACCAAATCCTCAGAAAGAAGCAACATTCAAAGCAATCAAGAAGACAAAGGGTAAGAAGTCAGAATCAAGCAATGAGTCATCCAGTGATGAAGAAGTAAATTATGGTAGAAGTAATATGGATTAAATAAAATCTAGAGATACAATATTTGTTAAATGTTTCAATTGCGAAAAGTATGGTCATTATGCAACTGACTGTCAATAAGCTAAGAATAACAATGGTGAAGAAAAACAGGATCACAGAACAGGGAATCAGAAAGATATAGGCACCAAAAGAAAAGTGAGGATGGACAAAGTAGACAAGGAAATAAGTTCTTACAAGGGCAAAAGAGGAGCTAATATGCGGATAAGGCAAGTAAGTAATCAAGTGATAGTGATACTAGTTTTTCAGATAACGATAGAGATGAAGTCCTATTTATGATTGAATAAAAAGAACAAGTTAAGAAAAGGACTCCAATAATTCTGGGAGTAGAAATAGTCAGAGGAATTAGAAGGATCAAATAAGAAGAAAAGAAGATAAAGTTAAAAAATAGTGCTTTCTGGGAGTAGAAATACTCCCACCCTAGAATTAACCACCTCAAGATGAGGTGGGGGATGGACTAAGCTAAGAGGCTCATTCTTAGCCTCGAGCCCCAAAGGTTACCCTTTTACATTGATGTCAAATGGGGAGAGATTTGGTATTTGAGAGAGCATTGAGCTAGGGGAAGCAATGTCCGAAGGAGAGCAGAACAAAATTAAGGTCAAGTTTTTAGTAAAAATAATTTGGATTGCCATCAATGACAAAGGGGGAGATTGTTGGACATTTTGAGCTCATTTAGTTGTCATTGATGTCAAGGTGAGAAGTCATCATTGATGTCAAGGTGAACACATGAAGCTATCATTAATACCATGGAGTAAACCATTATTGTCACCAAGAACAATGCAAAGAGTTGAAGAAAAGTTGTCAAAATATTGTTTGTTAAGGATTTGTGTTAAAACCATGGTGGAAATTAAAAGGTTTTTATTAAAATCATTATAAGGATATAAAGGCTTCCTTAAACATTGTGATGGCAAAATTAAGGTTTTTATTAAAACCATGGTGGTAGAATAATCTTCATCAAATCAATGGAGTACAAATTAAAGGTTTAAATTTTATCCCAAGGAAGACTTTAATTTTTATTAAAGTAAAAGGTTTATAAATATAATTTATAAAATTTAATTTTTTTAGAATTTAAATAATTTATAAATTATAAAAGGTTTTAAAAAGTGCCGATGTCATAAAAATTCATGGATCACCGAGGTCTATGAAAAAATGGAAAATTGTGTATAAATACCATGCCAAAGAATATTAGAACTTACCTTATTCATTTAAATTTTATGTGACCAAAGAGAAAGATAATGCATGCAATGGTTGAGGAAGAAGACAAACTCGTGTTGTCTTTTAGCACTAGGGAAAAAGATGAAAATGGGAGGAGAAGGCCTCACTCCCATTGGATAGGGTGGTCCATTGGTAGCGCGTATTTTGTGAGAGCGTTGGGAGTGGAAGTGACCATGATTGATTCACGTGGTGGTTAGTTTGCATGTTCATCTTGAGCACCAAGGAAAGAGATTTTTGGCACATGCTCATTTTGAGCGCCAAACTTAGAAGAAAGAGAATGAAGTGCCCCAAGATTTCAAATGTATGTCTAGCACACGCGGTGGTCAAGCCCATGGTTAGAGTGCTCATGGAGGAAGAGATTGTGGGTTCGAATACCACTAGTGGCAAAGGTATTTTTGAATAAATTTTATTTGCATAAGGTTTTCTATAAAGTGTTATTTGGAGTTATAAGGGTTTATGAAAGGTTGTCTGATTGATAATCGATTTATGTTATTTGGAGTTATAAGGGTTTATGAAAGGTTATTTTATTGATAAGTGATTTATGTTATTGGATTTATAAGGAAAGTAGATTTGATTATTGCCAAAGTTCTTTTTTCCATTAAATCTAATTAAAGAGATTTTGAGTTAATTTTGGCGGATGTTGAATTGATTTTTAATTGGGATATTATAAGGTGTTATTGGATAAATATTTTATGTATATTGATGGTTGTTTTAAAATATGGAGTGATAAGGTGTAATTGAGTTTTTATATTACATTGTGAGAAATATTTATCTTCTAACCTCTTTGAGATTGGCATAGAAGTGTTTGTGGTTGTGATAGATTTATGATATCCCTTCATCATAAATAAAAATGCATGAGCACATTCTTCCATAGTTGAGTTGATTGATTGATTTTCTAAAAATAAGTTTAGAGTGAAAATGACTTGATTGAGGTTTCCTATTGAGTGTGTTGAGTGAATGCTTCAAGGTTTTTTGGAATAAATAATTGTTGTTAAAACCTTGTTTGATAAGCATTGTTGTTGAAGTGAGTTATTGAGCAAAGAACTTGAACTAGGGTTTGCAAAGAACATGAGTATCATTGTTATGTGAGATTTTTTTTATAAGCATTGTTGTTGAAGTGAGTTATTGAGTGAAGAACTTGAACTAGGGTTTGCAAAGATAATGAGTATCATTTTTATGTGAGATTTATTGTTAAGCATTGTTGGAAAAATTTTAAGTTGATGGTTATATGATTGGACTAGGGTTTGTGAGCAAGGATTATTTTATTGAGTGATTGGTTGAGTTGGTTGAGCCTATTCAAGTGGATTTGTGAAGTGATTGTTCAAGTTCCATAAAAAAACTATTATATATATGAATTGAGTTGAGAAAGTGATTGAGTATTGAGTTGAATTTGAAGCAAATTGAGTCTCTAACAATTATCCTTATGTTTCGAAGAGGGTGATTGAAATTAATTGAGCATTGTGATTAGTATAGAACATATTGAGTCTCTAATAATTCTCTTTATGTTTCTTGATATTGGACAAGTTCTGTGTGGACTTGTTGAGCACATTTTAGGTAAGTCTTTGAGGAGACTTGTGGACTGATTTTGTGTGAGATTTTATGAAAGCTTACAATACATATTTGGATAATTTATTGAGAGGACTTATTGAGCAGATTTGGACAATTTATAGAGAGGACTTATGGAGCATATTTGAGCAAGTTCTAGAGAGGACTTGTGGAGCAGATTGAGCAAGTTATAGAGAGGACTTGTAGAGCAGATTTGAGCAAGTTCTAGAGAGGACTTTTAGAGAAGATTTGAGCAAGTTCTAGAGAGGACTTTTGGATAGATTAGTGTGAGCTTTTGTGGAAGATTACAAGGCAAATTTGAGACAAGTATTTGAGAAGACTTGGGAGTAGATTTGATTGATTTTTTCAAACCTTGAGTTAGGGTTTAGGGAAGATCTAGCAGAGTTGAGACAAGCCTTGAGTTAAGTCTTGAGAATAAGTTAAGTCTTGAGAATAGAGATCGAGGAAAGATTTGTGCTAGACCGAAGGACTGTGTTTAGTGTAAATTTGAGAGTAGAATTTGATGCATATTTGAGGATAAGTTTGTGCCAGACCAAAGATAGATATTGAGCAGAGTTGTACTAGACTGAAGGATTATGTTTAATGAAAATTTGATACAGAGCTTTGGAGGTGATAGAAAAGAGAGGACAATAGTCTCTAGTGGATAGATATCCATTATCTAGGGTAGTTAGGATAGGTCTTCTAAGTGTGTATAAGAGTCTTCAGTGGAGAGATATCCATAAGCTAATGTAGTGGAGGCAGTAATCTTCTAGAGGATCACCAACCAGAGCAGAGGAGAAGGAGTTCTCCTATGGATAGATATCCATGAAATTGATTTAGGGGATTGGGTTCTCCTTTGGATAGAGGTCCATAAATATTTTAATAGGGAAAGGATTCCCAAGATATTGATTGAGAAAATTGTAGTGAAATATTTTCTTCGTGGAGTAGCCCACATTGGGTGAACTACGTAAATTATGATGTCTCTATTATGTTTGGTTATTTGTGCATTGATTTTATTACTACTATTGATATTGCTATCTATACATTGCATAATATTTATTTCAAAAGAAAAGTAAAAAGTTATCTTATATTGTTCACCCCCTCTTAGTATAAGCTTGTGTTCTTCAGTGTGATGATTTATACTTTATTTAATTTACTACATTGATATTATTGTTGTTATCATTTAGAAAGAAAAGTAAAATTTTTGATCGTATATTTTTCACCTCCCTCTTAGTATAAGCTTGTGTTCTTCAATTGGTATCAAAGCGAGTTCCTTCAGGAAATCCTAATAAATTGTAGGAATATCTTACAAAAAAATAGATGGATCATTAAGAAGGATTTTCAACACACAGATATCCATTATTTAATGGGACTAACTATGCTTTTTGGACTTGTTGAGTGGTATTTTCACTCGATTGTGAAAACACACTCTCCAATAGGATTTGGGTTCCAAATCCCCTCTTGCAAAGAAATTAAACAAGTAACTTCTCCAAGGTCTCCGCTATGTTAGCATTTTGCACAAATAATATTGTTCAATTTGAATGCTTGGAATACCTTAGTGATTGCAAGTAACTCGTAAACAAGGGGCACAACTGGTTTATTTTATTTGACACTTCAATGATTGTTCGTTTGATCCGAATGAATTCGATGTGAATCAATATTAATGATAAAACTATTTTATTTTCAGATTTTGGTAGATTTTCAATTGTTTATTTGAATGATTGTAATTAAAATAAAATTAAATTTCCTATGAAATAAAAATGCAGAAAAATAAAGAAGTGAAAATAAAATGCAAAGAGAATGGAACTAAAATACATTCAGAATGCGGCAATCCTATTCGACAAAACCGAAGATATGAGGTTTTCTGCATACAACCTAACCTATTGAACCTGCAAACATGCACAATCCAGATAAGCTAAGTGTTGGTTTCTAGGGTTTTAACTACGGTTTCCAGATTTAGACATTCGCATGAAGCAACCAAGACAAACTTGCATTAAACTCCATCTATAAGCCTAAAATCAGAAAGGGGAAAGATAAACATTCAATATTGCATGCAGAGAATAACTCCTTCTTTCTTGCCAATGAGATGCAACTCTCTATAATTTTTGTATTAAAAATATGTCAATTTACAACAACAGAAGCTTCCAGTTTATCAAAACCAGAAAAAATGAAGGAAAACGCTCCTAAGCAGGCCTAGAATGGCCTATCACCTTCAGCTCTGCAAATCTACCCACAACGGTTTCCCACCATGTCCATGAAGAAGACAAACCAGTGTGGAAGAAAATATGCAGAGAAACCCAGTGCTAAGGCCTTGCCTTCATTACTGCAATCTTCTCTAAACAGTTCTGACCCCCTATATCTAAGATTGGCTTCTTTTAAGCTTTCTGGTATGGCCCTCTATTTCACTCTGTGATGCTTCGTTTCATTTCCCAGGTCCAGTCGTTTTGTCTCCCCAAATCGCTTCGTTTTGTCTTCCCGCCTCTTTGTTGTTTTGGCTTCTTGCTCGGGTGTGAAACGCTTGGTCTACTCTGCTAACTATAACCATCGATCCTGAAGCGTTATCATAGCCTCTACGCCTCTGTGCCATGTGTTCAGCGCTTCCCTACACGTTCTGTAATGGCCCCCTATAAATCGTGACAAAAAATAGCATGTCGCGATATCATGACGTTTTTATGTATGCAGCTTTGCTCCTCTACCTGTATCGCGAAAATGAGACATGTCATGATATCGTGACATTTTTCTGTCAGCAGCCTTGTTCGTCTTCATGCATCGCGAAAATGAGACATGTCGCGATATCGTGACATTTTTCTCTTTCGGGCCATGTAGATGCAACCTGTCGCGAAATCGCGACGTTTTTCTCTTTCGGGCTATGCAGATGCAACCTGTCGCGAAATCGTGACATTTTTCTCTTTTGCTCTATCCCGCTACACTTGTCCGCAAAAACACGACATGTCACGAAATCGCGACACCCTTTCATTCTGCATCATCTTCTTGCTTTCTGTCGCGAAATCGTGACACTTTTCTTCTACATCCACTTTGGTTGCTTCAGGTCGTGAAACTCCGACATGTCGCGATATCGCGATGTTTTTCTTGTTTGCCCTTCATCTCATCTTCAGATCGTGAAAACACATGTCACGACATCGCGACAACTTTGACATCTTGCTCTGTTTGACTGTTTTGACCACGATTTCATGACATGTCGCGATATCGCGACATTTTTCACTTTGTCTTTCTCTCTCCTCTATGAACCGCGATTTCATGACATTTTTCACTTTGTCTTTCTCTCTCCTCTGTGAACCGTGATTTCATGACATGTCGTGATATCGTGACATTTTCCTTTCATGCTGCATGGCTGCCCCTTTTGAACAGCGAAAATGTAACATGTCGCGATATCGCGACACTTTTGGCCCCTTCCATATTTTGTTGCTTTTGAATCGCGAAAACGCAACATGTCGTGATCGCAACACTTTTCCTTTCTAGCTCCTTCTCTTTTATTTGAATCACGAAAATGCAATATGTCGCGATATCGCAACACTTCTTCCTATACGGCCATGAAAACGCAACATGTCGCGATATCGTGACGCTTTTTCTTTTTTCTTTGTATGGTCACGAAAATGCAACACTTTTCTTTTCTTGTTCTTTCTTGTCTTGTACGGTCATGAAAATGCAACATGTCGCAATATCGCGACACTTTTATTTTTAGCTCTTTCTCTTTGCTTTTGGCCGTGATGGAGCAACATGTCGCGATATCGCGACACTTTTTCATTTTCTAGCTCCTTCTCTTTGCTTTGAATCACAAAAATGCAACATGTCGCGATATCGTGACACTTCTTCCTGTACGGCCGCAAAAATGCAACATGTCACGATATCGCGACGCTTTTTCTCTTTGCTTTGTACGGTCACGAAAATGCAACATGTCGCGATATCATGACACTTTTTTCTTGTTCTTTCTTGTCTTGTACGGTCGTGAAAATGCAACATGTCGTGATATCGCGACACTTTTCTTTTTAGCTCTTTCTCTTTGCTTTTGGCCGCGATGGAGCAACATGTCGTGATATCGTGACACTTTTTCATTTTTGGCCACGATGGAGCAACATGTCGTGATATCGTGACACTTTTTCATTTTTTCTGTGATGGAGCAACATGTCGCGATATCGTGACACTTTTTCTTTTTTGCTGTGATGGAGCAACATGTCGTGATATCGCGACACTTTTTCATTTTCTCTTTTTCCCTTGGTTTTTCTTTGATCTTTAGCCTATGGGCCACTGCAGTTTTCTTGGAAAGCATGTAAAAAGGTGGGTCCCCAATTTTGGGGTGTGTTGTGGAGCAGCCACAACAAATGGCGACTCTGCTGTCAAATGCTCCTGAGCATTTTGGTGAGAACCTAACTCGGAAGTATACAAACTCAAAAACAAGCGTTAGCACATAATAAATATAAACAAATGCCAATAGATCAAAAATACATGAAACATCGGAATCATTAAGCATCAGCTCAGTGTGTGCAGTGTGTTCCATTTTTTATCGTTTGAAATTGATTCACATTCCATTGTCGAGTTTTACATGAATGCATATGTGAGGTTGTGAAAGATTTGAGCAGCCTAATAAATGGGCTAGAGATATAACTATCTGCTTTATAAAAGCTTTAAACCTTCTAATATCATATACAAACATTTAAAATTATCAAACCCTCTTAGGATCAACTATATGTATAATGAATTGATTTATTAGATCCCAAAGTTGGTTATGAGTCACTACTATCTTGAACCCATGTGCAAGTGAAAGTGAAATCAGAGTTTTGGGGAATCGGATTCCCAACCTAAGCGAGATGGGAATTTAACCCTATCCTTACTACTATGATCTGGAATTCATTACCTCACTTTGAACAAAATGATTTAACCAGTTATGGATGAAATTGTCAGGCTAGTCTGTCCGTTTGAGCAGTCAGTGGTCTTGCTTTTAGACAAGACATGCTGCCACGCATGAGCATACTCCACTGCCGGTCAGGCGTCTATAGCCCCGGTGAAGATTAACTCCATAATCAATTATTTGGCTTCATTCAATCATTTTTATTTATTTTTTATTTTCTTGGATCTTTGGGATGACTACCCATCCTTGCGAGGGACATGTAGTACGATCCTTCCAATCCAATATTAAGATGAAATGGGAAAAATTAATTTTACTTTTGGACCTTTGGGATGACTACCCATCCTTTGCAGAGGATATGTAGTACGATCCTTCCAATCCAATACTTATGATGAA
This sequence comes from Wollemia nobilis, assembly GCA_028583015.1. NCBI lineage: Eukaryota > Viridiplantae > Streptophyta > Pinopsida > Araucariales > Araucariaceae > Wollemia > Wollemia nobilis. Next base: position 30,135,617 of record JAQPPZ010015413.1, read on the forward strand.
ATGGGAAAAAAATGAAGCTTTGGGGAATCGGATTCTCAACCTAAGCGAGATGAGAATTATGCCCTATCCTTACTACTCCATGTAGGTCAAATCAGAGCTTTGGGGAATTGGATCCTCAACCTAAGTTCGATGAGGATTTAACCCTATCCTTACTACTCTGGTTTTAGACTTTAAGCTTTATGGGAGTGGTAAAAACCACTATTTTAAGGATTATGTTGCATGATAGGATAGACACGAAATACTCCTTTCACCTGACCTTTTCTTCCAAGTATGGTTTTTACCATTTTGCTCAAGATTCTCTTTAATATGTGTAAAACGTGCTTGGTTCAAGATAGTTCGGGCATCAGTTCCCAACCTTAGGATTTTTTTAATATATGTTATATAATAACCCTAAGAGGATTTGACACCTTTTCAATGATTGTATTTGAAATGAAAATGCAACTGAGATGGAATGTATGTGCAATGTGGAATGTAACATGAATGCATTGCTCTTTCTGAATTGCGAATGGAGTATACCACCTACGTTGCCATAATTTGTAGAACTGACAACTTCATGCATCACAAGTTTCAAACGATATTATTTAAAATGTTTGTGTTACTTGTGGAGCTTTCTACAACACAATTCCAATGTTTCATATTCTCCTGGTCTTAGTCAACATTCATAAGGGCATAAGTTGACATCTCAATTTTTTTTTTTTTTTTTTTTAAAGACAAACCAAAAGTGTCCAAAGGACCAACACACGAAACTTAAAACCAAACCCAAAAAGCAATTCCAAAACGAACTTGAAAACACAAACCAAAACCAAAAAACCAAAATCTATATACAAATGTACAATATAATACAAGATGGTGCAAAAGTTTGGATTATCGTTTTCCTGGATCCCAAACATGATTTGAGCATTTCAACAAACATATAACGCAATACGCATGCCGAATTTTGTAAGAACCCAAAAAAAACAAGATTAGACCGCACCATGCAAGACACTTCAACTTGCCTCGCTCACCCCACCCATTAGATTTAATTCCATTAGTACTCTCATAGGTGAGCGTCAAATTACTAAAATGATTAGACAATAAATGATATTCAATTTTATCTTGTCTATTCTTGAAAGTATCCATTTCATAATTCGATTCATGATTTAAAATTAGGCCTTCCTTTTCAAATGTGAGATGTTGCAAACAAGAGCCTATTTCTAAAAGTCTTGAATTCAAATCATTTTCCAGGATTTTAAAGCAATCAAAATCATTCAAAACTTGACAAGCATCAACAAAATTTGACATTTCATCATTAATGATATTAGCATCCAAAGGGACATCATGTAACCTATTACTTAAAATTTTTGTAGCTACTACCAAAGGTAAAGATTTCACCTTGTCATCCATACTCAACCCATCATGGTTAGAATTTACCACAACTTGATGAGTGTTAGTAGCTTTTTATTTTTTCTCATTGTCTTCTTCATCATCCAACACCTGTTCAAAAACACCAAAGTTAGGCACCCAATCAAACATGCGTCCATATTTTTCAAAACAAGAGCCTAGTTTTTCAAGATATGTGTCGCGTGACACCTTTCCATGATCAATGGCTTGAGTTGCCTCAAAATCCATATTTTCATTAGGATCATCAATAGTATCAAACCCACACCACTTAGGTTTTGTAATTTCATCATTTTGAGATGGCATAGACATTGTAGAAACAATAGGTGGATCAAGATTTTTGATTTCTTGCCCCTCAAGGGGAACAAAATCAATTGATTCTCCTTCTTTATCCATGGTAGTAGAATCATTATCCTTCTCCAACCTTTGATGAGATTCCAACCCTTCTTCCAAAACATTCTCGGATTGTACAGGACTTGTAATATCCTCATATGAAAGGGCAATTGTATTATCCCGCATATCAATAGGCACACAAATTTCATTAGCAGTTTTGGAGTGAGTGTAGTCTTCCCACTTCTTCCAAGCATCATAATAATCATCTTCCAAAGTCAAGTGGTGACGTTCAACTACTTCTTCATCATCTTTCAATTCATCAACATGTTTCTCATCAAATTCACCTTCACCTTCCTTAGATGGTTCAATTACTTCCAAAATTGGGTTATTGCTTGTATTCAAATTGATAAGGCTATCATAGTCCACATTTGTAACCCATGATTCAAGTTTAACATAATTTGGAAGGTGTGAATTTTCTTGGCCATTATTTTCAACAATGTCATCCAATGTGTCATCCAAGAACAAGTGGTGAAATTCTATCATATCTTCGAATTTATTTATTGATTTTCTTTCAAAATCACTTCCAACCACTTGTGATGGCCTAGGATTTTCTATAATTAGATCCACTTTTACATTCTTATTTTCATGATCATCCCAATATTCCTTTGTGGATAATGATTCCAAATCCTTATTACCCATCCATAGTATTTCTTCCTCAAAATATTTAATACCATCATGTGAATTCACATCCAAATTTTCCTTATTCTGCATATCAAAGGAAGTTTCATCAATAGGGGTGTGAGACATAACTGATTCTTCAGATTCATCCTCATAGAATTCATCTTTTGGTGAGTCAAGGGTTCCCAATCTATCACATGTTTCAATACTAGTTGGATCTAGTACTCCTCCCTTGCCTAAAATCATATTATTATGAAAATCATTGAAATTGATTTTAGAAACATCTTTTGAATCAAGATGAGTATTTTGAAGTTGATTCATACTTAAGAAAGATGGTTGATCTTGCATAGTAGGTTGAGGATTTTGAAATTGATTGAAGCTTGGGAATGATTGTTGATTCTGAAATTGATTCACACTTGAACTTGGTTGAGGTGGATAAATCATTGGGTGGGTAAGGGAGGTATTAAATGATTGAAAATTATATGATCCAAAACCCACACCATAATATTGACAACTTAATTGTTGCTCAATTGCCATTGCTTGAGTATAGGCTTGTGACAAAGATGTGATTTGAGACATCCCTCGCAAATATGTGGAAGTGAGTGGGTCAAGAGCATTGACGTATATTTGGAGAGCCACTTCTTCTGAAAGAGCATAAAATGTCACTAATTGAGTGTATAGTCCAAAGAACCTTTCAGAAAATGACTTCACATTTTCACTTGGTCCTTTTCTAATAGTGACAAACTGATCGTACATGAGGATTGGGTCAACTCGCTTTTTGTTGAATTGATTAAGAAATGTTGCCTCTAGTTGAGCCCAAGAAGTGATAGACCCTAAAGGTAGACTTGTAAACCAATCATATGCCACTTTGTCCAAGGTGTAAGGGAACATTTTACAAGCAACATCATCATACCAAATTGTTAAGTGATTCACATAAATTTTGAATGCTTGAATATGTTCTTCTGCAGTATTTGTCCCATTAGACAAAAATCGAGGAAGACATCTCTCAAAACCAAAGGGAAAATAATGTTGAACTCCCGGTATGTTCAATGGGCTACCTGGCATCCATGGTGTAAACATAGCCATTAGTGAATCTTAAAGAATACAACTTTAATACCAATTTTGTTAGTCAAATAAATATCTTGCAAATAAACATGAAATGACTAACAAATATCAAATGAACAAATCATCACACTCATTCATTATAATGCATGAATAAAACCATAGCAATAAAGAACATTCTCCAATTTGTAATAAGGTTAGCATTAACACATCATCAAATAGAGAATGTTAGAAATGAGAGTAATCATATGGAAATAAAATCTCGTTAGTCAAGACCAATGCTTTTCAAAATTAAATCAAATCACATTATTCCTGTATGAACAATCAAAGCGTTAGAATAGTGCATAGCAATTCCTGTCCTCCTTTTAACACTACAAAGTTGTATTGTTAAAAGAGGGCTAAAGATAATAATCAATAGGGCATGAAATATTCAAAATTTAAATCCCTATAGCATTTAAATCACACTGAAATAAACCAATTCAGGCCCTCCTTCTAGCGCCAATCTGTTGAGTGGTATTTTCACCCGATTGTGAAAATACACTCTCCAATAGGATTTGGGTTCCAAATCCCCTCTTGCAAAGAAATTAAACAAATAACTTCTCCAAGGTCTCCGCTATGTTAGCATTTTGCACAAATAATAATGTTCAATTTGAATGCTTGGAATACCTTAGTGATTGCAAGTAACTGTAAACAAGGGGCACAATTGGTTTATTTTATTTGAAACTTTAATGATTGTTCGTTTGATCAGAATGAACTCAATGTGAATCAATATTAATGATACAATTATTTTATTTTCATATTTCGGTAGATTTTCAAATGTTTATTTGAATGATCGTAATTAAAATAAAATTAAATTTTCTATGAAATAAAAATGCAGAAAAATAAAGAAGTGAAAATAAAATGCAAAGAGAATGGAACTAAAATACATTCAGAATGCGGCAATCCTATTCGACAAAACCGAAGATATGAGGTTTTCTGCATACAACCTAACCTATTGAACCTGCAAACATGCACAATCCAGATAAGCTAAGTGCTGGTTTCTAGGGTTTTAACTACGGTTTTCAGATTTAGACATTCGCATGAAGCAACCAAGATAACTTGCATTAAACTCCATCTATAAGCCTAAAACCGAAAAGGGGAAAGATAAACATTCAATCTTGCATGCAGAGAATAACTCCTTTCTTGCCAATGAGATGCAACTCTCTGTAATTTTTGTATTAAAAATATGTCAGTTTACAACAACAGAAGCTTCCAGTTTATCAAAACCAAAACAAATGAAGGAAAATGCTCCTAAGTAGGCCCAGAATGGCCTATCGCCTTCAGCTCTGCAACTCTGCTCGCAGCGGTTTCTGACCCATGTCCATGAAGAAGAAAAACCAGTCCAATGTGGAAGAAAATATCCAAAGAAACCCAGTGCTAAGGCCTTGCCTTCATTACTGCAATCTTCTCTGAATAGTTCTGCCCCCGTATCTGTCATTGGCTTCTGCTTTTAAGCTTTCTGGTATGGCCCTCTGTTTCACTCTGCGACGCTTCATTTCATTTCCTAGGTCTAGTCATTTCGTCTCCCCAAATCGCTTCATTTCGTCTTCTCGCCTCTTTGTTGTTTTGGCTTCTTGCTTGGGTGTGAAACGCTTGGTCTACTCTGCTAACTGTAACCGTCGATCCTGAAGCGTTATCATAGCCTCTACGCCTCTGTGCCATGTGTTTAGCGCTTCCCTACACATTCTGTAATGGCCCCCTGTAAATCATGACAAAAAAATAGCATGTCGCGATATCGCGACGTTTTTATGTATGCAGCTTTGCTCCTCTACCTGTATCGCGAAAATGAGACATGTCGCGATATCGCGACATTTTTCTGTCAGCAACCTTGTTCGTCTTCATGCATCACGAAAATGAGACATGTCATGATATCATGAAATTTTTCTCTTTCGGGCTGTGTAGATGCAACCTGTCATGAAATCACGACGTTTTTCTCTTTCGGGTTGTGCAGATGCAACCTGTCATGAAATCGTGATGTTTTTCTCTTTCGCTCTATCCCGCTGCACTTGTCCGCGAAAACGTGACATGTCACAAAATCGCGACACCCTTTCATTCTGCATCATCTTCTTGCTTTCTGTCATGAAATCGCGACACTTTTCTTCTACATCCACTTTGGTTGCTTCAGGTCGTGAAACTCCGACATGTCATGATATCGCGACGTTTTTCTTGTTTGCCCTTCATCTCGTCTTCAGATCGTGAAAACACATGTCGCGACATCGCGACAACTTTGACATCTTGCTCTGTTTGACTATTTTGACCGTGATTTCATGACATGTCGTGATATCGCGACATTTTTCACTTTGTATTTCTCTCTCCTCTGTGAACCGTGATTCCATGACATGTCGCGATATCGTGACATTTTTCACTATCTTTCTCTCTCCTCTGTGAACCATGATTTCATGACATGTCGCGATATCGTGACATTTTCCTTTCATGCTGCATGGCTACCCATTTTGAACCGTGAAAATGTAACATGTCACGATATCGCGACATTTTTTGCCCCATCCATCTTTTGTTGCTTTTGAATCGCGAAAATGCAACATGTCGCGATATCGCGACACTTTTCCTTTCTAGCTCCTTCTCTTTGCTTTGAATCACGAAAATGCAACATGTCGCGATATCGCGACACTTCTTCCTGTACGATCGTGAAAATGCAACATGTCACGATATCGCGACGCTTTTTCTTTTTGCTTTGTACGGTCGCGAAAATGCAACATGTCGCGATATCGCAACACTTTTCTTTTCTTGTTCTTTCTTGTCTTGTACGGTCACGAAAATGCAACATGTCGCGATATTGCGACACTTTTCTTTCTAGCTCTTTCTCTTTGCTTTTGGCCACGATGGAGCAACATGTCGCGATATCGCGACACTTTTTCATTTTCTAGCTCCTCCTCTTTGCTTTGAATCGTGAAAATGCAACATGTCGCGATATCGCGACACTTCTTCCTATACGGCCGGGAAAACGCAACATGTCATGATATCGCGACACTTTTTCTCTTTGCTTTGTATGGTCACAAAAGTGCAACATGTCATGATATTGTGACACTTTTCTTTTCTTGTTCTTTCTTGTCTTGTACGGTCGCGAAAATGCAACATGTCACGATATCACGACACTTTTCTTTTTAGCTCTTTCTCTTTGCTTTTGGCCACGATGGAGCAACATGTCGCGATATCGCGACACTTTTTCATTTTTTGGCCACGATGGAGCAACATGTCATGATATCACGACACTTTTTCATTTTTTGCCGGGATGGAGCAACATGTCATGATATCGCGACACTTTTTCATTTTTTGCTGCGATGGAACAACATGTCACGATATTGTGACACTTTTTCATTTTCTACCGCGATGGAGCAACATGTCACGATATCATGACGTTTTTCTTTGATCTTTAGCATTTGGGCCACTGTAGTTTTCTTGGAAAGCATGTAAAAAAGGTGGGTCCCCAATTTTGGGGTGTGTTGTGGAGCAACCACAATAGGACTGTTATGATGAAGACATTTTTTATGGCACATAAAATTGATACATGGCAATCAATTGAGAATGGGTACACAACACCCGCAACTCCTCCAATAAATATAAGTGGTAATAAATTTTATGAATATAATACCAAGGTAATAAATGCAATTTTAAGTGGTTTACAAGAAATTGAATATGTGAAGTTTATGCACTACAAATTAGCAAAATAAATGTGGAAAAAATTACATAATACATATGAAGGAGATGACAAGGTTAAGATGGCAAAACTTCAAACTCACAGGAGTAATTTTGAGGAACTGAATATGAAATATGAGGAAGATATTGCTAGGTATTTACTTCATGTTGATGAAGTTGTTAACACCATTCATGCACTTGGAAAAAATATTGAGGACTCTACTACTGTTCAAAAAATTTTAAGGTCACATCCCATGAGATATGATGCAAAGGTTTTAGAAATAGAAGAGATGGAGGATCTGGCAACTTTGAGGATAGATGAAATACATGTAATTATCATATCTTATGATATGAGGATAGAAAAAGAGTAAATATTCAAAATGGAGGTAGCCATCAAAGCTTCAAAGAAGGTGAATAATAAAGGATTAGAATCAAGTGATGAATCAAACAGTGATGAAGAGGATAACTTTGTGAAAATAAATAAGAAGATTTCAAGAAAACCAAATAATATACAAAAAGTGAAATGTTTTAGCTATGGTAATATTGGTCACTATGCAACATTTATCCACAAAATGGGTATAGTAGCAGTGAGGATGAACAAGATTACAAGAAAAATAAAGAAAGAAAATTAAGGCATGAAAATAAGAATAGGCATGTTCAAGGCAAGCATAAGAAGAATATTTTTTAAAGGCACAATAAATACTTCTATGTTGAAGAAGTAAGCATTGCTTCAAGTGACAGTGACGAAATTTCTTCAAATAGTGAAAAAAAGAGGTTCTATTTTTGGCAATAGAAGAGGAAAAAAATACTCCTTTTGAAGACCAAGTTGAAGATGCTCCTATTAAATTTTGAGTAGAATATGTTCTTATTATTGAAGACCTAGATAAAGAGAAAATTCAAAAAAGGATAAAGGAACCACAATTGATATGGAAGAGGAATTTACTGTAGCTCTTGAAGAATTAGAAATATTTAAAAAGGAAAAATTAATAGTAAAGGCTCAAATACAAGAGGATAAGAAAACAAAAGCAAAGATTATACAAGATCTCAATCACGTAAAAGTTAAGGTTGAAGAGGCAAGAAGAGTTGAAGAAAGTATGGCTAAAAAATTAGAGGTAAAAGAGTTAGAGTGTGAAAATATAGAATATGAAGTCATCTCTTTAAGGAAAGGACTTGGAAAATATCTTGATAAGCTAACTACATTTAAGGAAAGCTCAAAAACCTTGGATGACATTCTCAAAATATAGAGATCTCCATTTATCAAGACAGGACTAGGTTATGAAGAATACCAAGAGATACAAAAATGGGAGTCAAGCTCAAAATAAAAAGAAGTTTCAAAGGAAGAAGAACCTAAGACCTATGATGATGAGTTGAGAAGTGGAAGCATCAAAGAGGAAGAAAACAATGCACAAAAAAGGAACAGGAATCATCATAGAAAATGCAAGGAAAGAACTATGAGACCACACTCTCCAAGATAATTCAAATACTTCTTCCAATGACATTGTTACTCATGTAATAATTTTGGTCATAGAGCTATACATTGCAGGGATCATAGCAAGAATGATTTTGGCTTCATCAAGAGGAACTTCAATTCATTTACACCTCTCAAGAATTACAATATCAGATGTTACAATTATAATAATTTTAGGTATAAAGCAAAGTAGTGTAGAATAGAATTCCCAAAAATTCCAAAGACAAGAAATAAGAAGGATAGTCAAAATGTTCAAATAAGTATGGCTTAAAAAGTTTGGAAAATATTGAAAAAGAAGAAGAGCATTGTAAGTTGGGATTAGCTTTACTCCCATCCCAAAATTGATCACCTCAATAAAGGAGGTGGTAAGGGGGCTATGCTAAGTGTCTTATATTTAGACCTAAGGAGCCCTTTGCCATTGATGTCAAAGGGGGAGAGAATTCAGTTAGGGGGAGCAACTTGTTAGGGGGAGCAATTTGGGAATCGAGTTACAGTAAAAGGAATATTTTTTATAAGGGTTTTCATCAATGACAAAGGGGAATATTGTTGGAAATATTGAGCATATTGAGTTGTCATTGATGTCAATAGTTGTCATTGATGTCAAAGGCTTGATGTCAAAAAGAGCATGGTATAAATGGCAGAATATTCTTCAAAAGGGATGAGTTTACAAGGTTGGTAAATGGTAAGCAAGGCAAATATGTTTAAGGAGTATAATATTTAAATATTATAAAGAGAGTTTATAAAGGCCTAAGGACAAAGTTTTATAAAAGGAAGGCCAAAGGTTTTCAAAGGAAGGACAAAGGTTTATTCACACTAAATCAAGGTTGGGCCACTAAAGGTTTTTATCATGGCAAGGGTTTAAAAAGGGAGTTAACCTTATAATATTTAAATTAAAAATTTAAATATTATATCCATGCATTTTGGTGCCAACGTTCAAACGAAAGTATTAAAGTTTCAAAAGTTCCACTGTCATTTAAAAATAAGGTGTGCTTATACATACATAATTTTTTATCCACTTTTGATAATGAGAAAATATCGAATGGACGATCAAGAATAATATTCGGGTGAGAAAGAAAACAGTATAAGTGAAGGCATGAAAATAAAGATATGCATTATATATGTGCTAGGATTTGAAAATAAAATTGAGATATATGTGCTAGGATTTGAAAATAAAGTTGTGCATTATTGTTGAATGACATAGAGACATAAGTGCTAGGGTTTGAAAGCAAATTGGTGCATTAACTTTGAGTGATATTGGTAATGAAAATGCAAGAGTTATAGATCATATTTGTGAAGCCAATTTGTGCATCATCATGATTGACATTGGGAGTAGATAAAAGGAAAAAACTTGTGCATTGTTCATGATTGATTTATTTTGAAGTAAAGGTGCAACTCAGTAAATACCAGGTTAGTTATCAAGTTCTAGACTAGATCTACCTTTAGAATGAAATAAATGTGAGACATGTGAAAGCAAAAGACTTAATGAATTTGAAGAATATATTGAGCAATTTTTAATGTATATCATTCTCTATATGTTCAAGAGGTTAAACAAATTATGGGTAGAATATGTCTAAACTACTTTAGTCAAAGAAAGTACTTTTTGGAAAAGATATATGAAATTATTTGTATGCAAGAATTGGGAATATTTTAGTATGTGTTATGAGTATATTTGAGTAGAGTTGAGAGCAGGTATTGTTGAGAAGATTTGAGCATAGTTAAGAGCAAGTTTGGTGAGCATATTTAAGCAAGCCTTGTGTAAAGTCTTAGAGTAGATTTGAATAAAGTTGAGAGTAGGTTTTGACGAGCAGATTTGTGCAATTCTTGAGCATAAGCTTCGAGCATATTTGAGTAGATTTAAGAGCAATTTTTGGTGAGAATATTTTAGCAAGCCTTGTGTGTAGGCTTGGAGCATATTTGAGTAGAGTTGAGAGCAAGTATTGGAGTAGAATTGAGCAAGCCTTGTGTAAGACTTGTGGCATATTAGATTAGAAGGTATTTAAATTTCCTATGAATAGAGGTCCACAAACCATAACAAAGGGGATTGAGTTCTTCGGTAGATAGATTTCCATGAACCAGAGTAGAGGGGATTGGTGTCTCCTATGGAAAGAGGTCCACGAACTTGAGTGTAGGGGATTGGTGTCTCCTTTGGGTTGGTGCCCATAAATATTGTAATAGGGAATTGGTTCCCAAGAGATTGGTTGAGGAAATTTATAAGAAATATTTTCTCTGTGGATGTAGCCCACATTGGGTGAACCACGTTAAATCTATGTCTCTCATGTGTGTGATGATTTATGCATTATTTAATTTACTACATTGATATTATTGTTGTTATCATTTGGAAAGAAAAGTAAAAGTTTTGATCTTATACTATTCACCCCCCCTCTTAGTATAAGCTTGTGTTCTTCAAATAAGCAAGTCAAAGTTAAAAATGCACTACATTATAGAGATGGCATATTGCCCTCTACAAAGGGCATAAAATATTTTTTTGAGCATATTTTAACTTGGAACCTCTTGGATGGAAAAAAACTACACTAACTCCTATTGTCCATCTAGGTCTCTAGTTCTAGTGGTAATATAATATATTTATGATCATTGAATAATGTGTATAGTGCCTAGGTTTCTACACTAATATTACAAATGATATTCAAATTAGTTATCATCTAGAAAGGTGGATGAAAAACAAATTATTTTTACTAATACATCATCATGAGGTATTAAGAATAAAGCACCATGTTATCTATTAGAATAAATTTGAGAAAAATAAATAAAGTACCCACTTCATAAGAAGTATAGACACATGTAATTCAAAGAGGAAATAAATTATCAAAATAATACTTTACATTATACTCTAAACTACATCTTTAATATGTAGACAGTTTGTAATAGTATAGACCCAAAAAAGGGTGCCCAATATTACTTGAAGCTATTTATAAGTCATCATATTTATGCTAAAAAGTAAATCCAAATAAAAAAATGATCACTCAAAAGAGAGGTCCTCCCTATGTGCATAAAGATATAAATTTTTGTGCCTTTTATCTAGTAGGATTCAACCCCGTGATGTTAAGGAAAAAGAGAACCCAGTTACCATTGCACCAATTATTTTGACAAGGCAATAAAAAAAAATCTACCTAAAGTAAATTTGCAATAAGTAGAATGGTGAATGTACAATGTAAATGACCATACATGTGAAGAAATAATAAAAGAGTGTTATAAGTAGATTAAAGTTCAAATTTTAAAGAGAAATAACACCCCAATAAATGAAATCTAGAAAAACAGTAAGTGAAGAATCAAATAAAAATAGAGAAAAAGAATGCATTACACAAGAAATTATCCTAGAAAACCCTTTAGGGAAAAAAGCCAGCAAGAATATCTCCTTATTGTATAAACTTAACCATCTCCAATATCCTTTAGTTTATTTCTCACTTGCTCTATCGCTTGTGATTACATTTCTTGCATATTGCATTCCCCCTATTGAGAGGTGTCCGAACATTCCTTATTTCAAACCCTCATGCAAGTGCTATTTTATATACCAACAACACAAGAAGGGTTTCTACAATAGCATTGTGAAAACCATGGGTTCAAATATATTAACCCAAATATATTAAAACATGGGTTCAAATATATTAACACAAAACAACCCATATGGGTCTAAACATATAGGTCTAAACATATGGATATAAGAATATGTTAACTTGTGTTGAAATTATGTTGAATATTTTCCATGTTATTCAAGAGGGGTTAACTCTGAAATTACTGTACACTTTGTAAAATTTTGGGGGTGTTTAATCTATTTTTAGATCCATATGGGTGTTTTTGGGTTAATGTAATGTTGGCCCATGGTTTTGTGTCCATGGTATTGTAAAACCCCTTCTTGTGTTGTTGGTATATAAAGAAACACTTGCATGAGGGTTTGGTAATGAATTTGCAAGAAATGTAATTACAAGCGAAAAGTGAGTGAAAGGATATTATTGTATTGGAGATAGTCAAGTTTATACAATAAGAAAATATTCTTGTTGGGGATTTTCCTGAAAGGGTTTCCTAGGATAAATTCTTGTGTAATGTGTTCTTCTTCTCTATTTTTCCTTTGATTCTATAATTTTTATTTCTTTGAAAATTGTTTATCGGGGTATTATTTCTCTTCATTTGGTATCAAAGCTAGGTTTTAGCATTGTTTGAGGAATAAGGGTTTCAACCCTAGGATAAATTGGTTCTTGAATGGGAGCAGTGTAAAAAATAATAAATATGAAGAAAAATTATAGGCAACACATGAGTAAAGGTCAAAAACTTGAATGGATAAAATTTTGAGTTATAGAAACTCAAGATGGAGGATCTGTTGGTAGATAAATATTAGTGGGTCATATTCTCAAGAGTAAAACCAACAAGAATAATAGATGAGAAATGAGTAAATATTGATAGGAAAGCAAATAAGATCTATTAGATTATTCTTATCTAATTTAGTATTGCTGAATGTATTGATAGAGGCCACAGTAAAGTTGTTATAAGAAAAGCTGGAAAAACTGTATGAAACAAAGTTACTGGTAAATAAACTCTTTATTTGAAAGAAGTTGTATTATTTTTTAATGAATGATGGTGACTTTTTTATTGAACATATGAATGCTTTTAACATTGTAGTAAGTCAATTAAACTCTGAAGATGTAAAAATATATGAAGAGGAAAAGTGTATTATTACTTTACTTTATTCATTACCTAACTCCTGGGATAACCTAGTTATGGCTATCTTTAATACTACTTCTAAATTAAAAGTAGAGGATATAGTAGGAAAATTTCTATATGAGAAAATGATATGAAAATATTATGAGGATTATCATCATAAGGATGCCTTGGTTGTGAGAGGTCATTCTCAAGAAATAAGCACAAAGAAATCAGGAGAAAGGAGATCAAAATCTAGGGGAAAAATTGTTGTTCTTAACAAAAGGAAATGTTGGAAGTGTGGTAAAATAGAGTATTATATAATAGGTTGCAAATATAAAAAGGATTATGAAAAATCATCCTCAAAAATGAAGACCACAAATGAAGATTTAAGGGACATGTTCATAGATGCAACATGCTCAAGTGAACATCATGACTCATGGTTGATTAACTTGAGTGCTTATTTTCATATGACTTCTCGTAGGGAGGGGTTATGTGAATATAAAAATATAAATTGAGGTGAATTATTCTTGGGAAATAATTCAACATAGAATACAATAGGTTGAGGAAGAGTTAAAACCTTTCCTGGTGTGTTGCATATTACAAGTTTGGCAAGAAATATTATATCTGTTAATAATATGAATGATGTGGGTGTGACTGTGGAATTCAATAAGGATAGCTACAAGATGGTTTGTGGATGCTTAGTGTTGGCAAGGGGAGTTTGTACAGGAACTTTGTTCAAACTTGAGGCTAGCACTATAAGTATTGATTGCAATAACTCTTCAGTTGTAGAGGAAATTAATACAATAGAAGAAGCTCCAAGTATTTATATAGTGAAGAAAATATTGTGGTATCAATGCATGGGGTACATTGGTGAAAAAGACCTTCAAAAATTGAAAATGAAAGGTATGGTTGAAGGAATTATTGATTGACCATTAAATTTTGATTTTTCTTAGCACTATGTTTTTGGAAAGCAAACCAAAGTTAAGTTTTTGAGTAGTGCTACAAGATCTAAAGGAATTTTGCATCTAGTTCACAGTGATGTGTTTGGACCTACAAAAGTATCATAATTAAGTAAATCCATCTATTTTTTTACATTAATATATGACTTCTCAAGAAAGACCTAGGTATATTTTTTACGATACAAATATAATATTTTCAATAAATTTAAAGAGTTCAAGGCTCTTGTAGAAAATCATATAGAAAAATGATAAAGGTTTTGAGAATTGATAATGGTGGTGAGTATTGCTCTAATGAGTTTGAGTAGTTTTGCAAGGACTATGGAATAGAAAGGCATAGAACAACTCTATATAATCCATAAAAAAATGGAGCTACAGAATGGATGAACAAGACATTGATGGATAAGGATAGAAGCATGCTAAGTGATGTAGGATTAGAAAATAAATTCTAGGCAAAAGTTGTATTAACTACTTGCTACATTCTCAATAGATCTACTACCTCAAATTTGGTGGAAAAAAACCACAGGAAGTGCAGATTGATAAGAAACCCTCTCATACATATTTCTAGGTTATAGTATTGGTGTTAAAGGATATTGTTGAGTGGTAATTTTTCCCAAGTGCAAAACCACACTCATAGTTAGGATTTTGATTAGAAACCCCTCTCTTGAAAAGAAATGTGCATTTCTCCAAGGTTCCTTTTACATAATGTGTGCATGTATACTCATGAAATGTGTGTCAAATAAGTGCTTGGACTACCTTAGTGCTTTGCAAAATAATTGTTAACAAGGGGGCTGTGTTGAGGTTACTTTAGTATATTATGCTATTATTATTCATGAAACTTAAAAGAATAAATGTGATTGACCCTAATATGACCACGATGTAGAAGTGAAATTCCTTCTATCTTGAAATATTTTAGATAGAATTTTTCTATCTTTCTTTGTTAGGCAAGTTTAATCAATTTTATCCTTTATTAAACCTTACCTTAAGCATGAAATAAAATATTAAAATCTACCTCTAAAACATGAATCTAAAAATGGTGAGTGGATTCATTTTACATTACCTTGAGCATGAAAGAAAATAAATGTGCATGAGTGAATTTTCAAATGTGGATGGCCTCTGAAATGCCATATAAGTTATTCCATTTTCATGAAATTGAGATTTTCATAAAGGGAGGTAACTTATTGATTTAAAGAAAAATAGCCCTAAATATAACTTATAAATCACCCCCCTTTGAATGAAATTGTAACTTCCATAAAGGGAAACTAATTTATTATTTGCAAGCAAAAATGTAAAGCTGGAATTTAAATCTCCTTCAAAATATGAAATCATGCAAAGCTGGAAATTGCAAAATTCCTCTTAAAACTACAAACTTTGAATAATTTTAGAATTTTACATTTGCCTCAAAACAAAATCGAAATTGCTCCAAGTGAAACTTTAGAGCTTATTCTTTAAATCTATGCCTCTATTTTTGGAATTTTATATTTTTTATATTTTTTATTTTATTTTGAAAACATTAAAAAAATGAAAATATAGGGTTAGAAAAAAAATTTAAATTAAATGCACTAAAACTAAATGTTGCAACTCTGAAATCACACACAAACCCTACAAATTATGCATAAAATCAGCATCAATTGGACCCATATTCATGCAATTCAATATTCAATGTTGTGTGATATTCTAGGGAAAATGTGCAACATATTAAAAATAGTATATGAGTCCACCATTAGCATGCATGAAAACTCAATATATTTCCAACATATTGCATAAGAAATATTTTCAATAAAGTTCAAAAATACAGAATACCAACTCTAAATGGCATCCATGGTGAAAAATACAAGCCCATCGAGGTGGAAGGAAAATATTTAAAACAAGCCCTGTATTTCAATTTGCAACTCTGTTTCAAATAGTTTCCCTCCATATTTTAGTATTCTCATCCTCCTTAAAAATATTTCCAAGGAGCTTCATTTTCTTTTGCTTGGTTTGGCTTCGAGGCGTTTCCTTCCAAGAACCTCTGTAACATCATTGCTTCCTTAGTCTTTATAACATCCTATATTTTATAATGCTTTCACCATATAAAACAAAATGAATAGCCTTGATTATTTTTAAGTGAAGATATTTACCTAGAAGCCTTCATTTCATTATTCGGTGCATATGCCATGTGTACGCTTATGTTCATTCCTTTCGTCTAATGGTTGCACCCAATTTTTGGTTTCATAACCGCTATATTACTGCCACATCTTCTGTCTATTTTTGAAAATGCCTTCTCCATAAGCGTGCAGGGTCCTTTGTAATGTCTCCACCAAAGAAAACACTTATTTTGATTTCTCATTTAGCTTTTACCATTATCATGCATGTGGACATAAGTTACCTCATCTTTATTGCTTTGTTTGTGTATGATATTTTTTTAAATAATTGAGCCTTTTATTTTAATTTTATTGACGAGTCACCCCCGGTGCATTCTAGTCTCAAGCTACCACATGGCTTCTTGTTGTATGTAGGTATTGTGAAACATTTACAACAACCTACACAAAATTTAATTTTCTCTATTCAAGCTTACTTTGTTTATCCAATCTCATTGAGTGCATAAGGATTATCTACATGGTCATGATAGTCGTCGGGCTTATTCTCCCTGCAATCATCTACACTCCTGGTCTACATTATTAGCTAGTGTAACACATTACCGAACCTCCACTGCCTACTCCTATAATGTTTCCTGCATGTGTTCTTTGCTCCTCCTATTTGTGGATACCTTCAATGTCACTACTAACTGGCCATCAATCATTGTAACCTTTCCACTTTGCAGCCTACTCCCTTTGCCATCAATAACATTCTCACAAACTGATGATTATTTTATGTGAATGTGTGCTACCATTGTCATCTAGAATCCATTATATCTCTACAATATTTGTTACATTTATTTCATTGAATATCAACACCTCAGGAATTACCTCTAATTTCTCTATGAAAATGACCATAAGGTTCTTTACATTATCTACTTCAACGATCATGAGAAGATCTCTAAAAAAAAACTATGTGAAAATAATATTTCTAAATTTGTGTGCTAACAAATGATGACAAACATCACTCTATTCCTATAGCTTTTCTCTTTAGGACATGATATTCATTGGGCCTTAAATTTTATAACACCACCACTTATACAAACTAAATGCCATTTCAAAACAACATCCAACAAGGACAACCTCAAGTGCTTGAGTCCAAAAGCTACATCATGAAATTATGAATTATAGCAATCTCTTCCTAATTTGAATTAGCTCGTGTTTTATTTCCAATGGCATATTCCTATATTGGAGTTTTGTTCCACCTTAATATCACTCTTTATCATGCCTGTGTTATATGGTCTTCATCACACTATTGCCTACTAGAAGCTGAGTGGGTTGTAGTATCCTCCACATTGACGTCTTCATCCCAATGGACTTCTTGGTCTAGTTCATCCACTGTACTCAGAGTAACACTACCCAATTATCGACATAAACCTCAATGCCATCATTGGTCAACTTTATCCATGCAAATATGGCATCTTCATCGATTCTCACCGTGTATTATGTCTCCAACATGCCACCAACCACAAATATTTTTTAGGGTTCTTTTCATGTTTGAGTCTGCTCGATTTGGAGTCCTCCATCCAACTCATTGGTGATGTTCTATTTCCTATCAGACTGTTGTAGTCATTGCTACTACATCGTCTATCGAATATATTGTGATTACTTTGTAAGTCTTGATGCCATCCCTAAATACTTTATCATCACTATTTTTGCTATGTATGCCGTGGTCATAATTTGCCACTACTCATTCATTGCTCTATGTTGCCATATCTTCTATTCTAGATGTAAACTCACATTAACCTGAAATCCAAACTCTACATTCTATTGCTGTTAATTCTACCAACTAAGTCAAAATTTCACTGCATCATTGAAGTATGACTTATGACCATCGAATGGCATCCATGTATACATGGTCTACATAACCACCTTAGGTTTTCTACCACAATATCACTGAATAGCCATTCCCATCGATTGAATCCTCATCTCTGTCTGTATCATCATCCTCACAATAAGACATTCATAGTCTACCGTAGCATTGTTGGCCTTCATAAAAAATATTTCACTCAAATTAACCTATGGCACGCTCGCATGATGAACTCACCCCAATCCACGACATCCAAGTCACGACATGCACCATGCTAGTCTTTGTAAATTAATTCATCCAACATCATGTCATCCATATGCTACAACCTGCACATCAAAAGAACATGAAAATTATCATAGAACAATGAAACAAGACCAAAGCAAATGATTCATTTAGAATAAAATGAACCATCAAACACACCATTAAAATACAAATACATATATTACAAAAACAAACAAATATAAAATAAAGTGACATGACATTCTTTTTATTTTTTTTAAATTTATGTATATTTCATTTTCATCATTTTTTATTATATATATATATATATATATATATATATATATATATTATCTTTTATTTTAAAATTGATTTCAATTTTAATTAATTGATTTCAAAATGTGAACCCTTTGATTTTAAAAGCTTTAACACTTGAAGCTCAAAATAAAATTCAACCTTTTAAAATTAACTTAAAAAATGAAACAACTAATAAAACCTATTAATCTAACCCAAAGATCTAAACACGCTAAAAGACATCAAAATAGGACACAAAGCCACAATCAAACCTTGGAACCTAGCAAAACAAGGTTCCAAAAAATCACAAACTCCTAAAATAAATCAATAACTCAAGGTGGGTCCCCAAGTTTTGGGGCTAGTTGTGGAATGGCCACAACAAATGGTGACTCTACTGGGGAATGCTCCCGAGCATTCCAAATGAAAACCCAAAATCTTCGGTTCTAAAACCTTCAAACTAAATATTAGAAACAAAATTATTCAGCAACATCCAAAGATGACGGGGATAAAAAAATTCAATAAAAAATATATGAACCATTGCTTTAGCTAAGTGTGTGAAAGATCTTTCATTCTGAAATCATTGAAATCATCCAGATTCCATTACCAGCTTTGCATTAGGCTATAAAAATATTACTCATAAAAATGTGCCTTGGCAATGCTCCACAACCAGCCAGGTGTTTATAGCGTCGGTGGAGATGGCATTACTTACCCAGGTGTTATATTAAATTTATATTTACTTTCTTATAGGCATTTCTCCACTTCTATTCGGGTGTCTATAGCCTTGGTGGAGGTGCCCTAAGCCATTTGATTGATTTGGCTTTTATATTTTTTATTCATCATTGCATTGCTTTGCAAACTTCACCTTCCACCTGGGTTAGAGATAAAGAAAGTTTAAAGATTGTAAACCAAATAACTTCATCTTTCAAGATTCCAATAATGCCCCTTAATATGATGTGTTCATATATATATTTTAGCAAAAGGATTCATTGTTCCAAAATTTGCTATCTTAATCCCAAGATCCAATAATATTGACTAAACAAATTCATCCCCTTTTCCTTGATCTACATGATAGGCAATTCATCCTTCAAGAGGCCATAAATTAGTAGCTATCCCAAAACACAACCACAAATCGAGGGAATAACCCAAAACTCAAACTTACAAACCAAAACTCGGAAACAAACCCAAAACCTACTCTAATACAAACTTGACAAGAAAACAATCACAAAAATCACCAAACCAAAAATTAGAAACAAAACCCAAAACAAAAAACCAAAGAAAAAAAATGAAAACCAAAACTTATATACAATAATATACAAAATGATGCAAAAATTTTGGACCATCATTTTCCTGGGTCTTAAACACGATTAGCACACTTTAAAATACATAAATCATGATATGCAATCCAATATTTATAGAAATACAACCAAATTAAAATTTGGCCAAACAATGCAACAACTCTCATCTTGCATCTCTCACACAACCACTTTGATTCAAGTTTATTAACAATTCCATGTTTAGCATTTGATTCCTTAAACTTGCAAGTGAATACATGATTTTCAACTATCTTTTGCTTATTCAAGTGAGAGGTATGTTTCAAAAATAGATTTATTTTCACAAGCATATAGGATTTCCTTCAAATAGGAGGATATTTCTGAAAATTTTAAACAAAAATCATTGTCCATGTCTTTAAGTCAATCATATTCATGCAACAATTTACAATAATCTAGGATATTTACTAAATGAGAATCATTATAATATTTTATCCTAGATTCAATTATTAATTGTTGATGAACTTGATTCAACAAATCAAGCATATATGTTTCTCCTTCATTTAAAAAAGCAATTTCATTAGTGTTGTGAGCAGGAATCTAGTCTAATTTTTCATTCACCTCTAATGGCATTTCATCATAAATAGCATTTGAATCCAATAAATGATTATATAAATTTTTTCCTGAAGCTTGGATGTTTGGACACAAAATATTAGATTCTACCTTTTGTATATTTTCATTTGCCAATACTTGGTGAGCTATTGTGATCCTTTATTCTTTTTCATGGACTTCATTATCATCATATTGTGACACTTCATGTGATATAGCGATTTTAGCATCCTGCATATAATATGAAACAAAAATTTTATTAATAGGAATATGAGAAACAAAAAAGTCCTCATATCTTCCCCAACCACTATAATAATCATCTTCTAAAACCATGGGATGAAATTATATCATGTTTTCCAATGACATATGATTCTCTAATTGTTCAGGAATTGTGGGCTCTTCATGCAAGATAGCAACCTTAGGATCTTGCATATGAGATGAAGAATTGTTTTTATTAGAATGCGTATAAAGAACACATTCCTCTTATTTTTTCCAAATATCATCATAATTATATTTTAAGATCAAAGGCTCATATTCTATCAAGTATTCTACATAATATTTAGATTCATCTATTGATTCACCCTCAATTTCAAAAAATTCCTCTTCTTCAGATTCATCCTCTTCGATTTTGAAAAATTCCTCTTCTTCAAATTCATCTATTGATTCAATTTCAAACACTTTTGAAGATTTAAGGGTTTCTACATTGGGATAAATCATTGTATTCAGATTTCTATAATTGTCTCAATCCTCCTTTGTAAATAATGATCCTAAGCCAACCTCTATATTTTGTTTAACTTGATCAGAATGATCCTCATTGATGGGTATTGACCTTGAGACTTGCACCTCCTCTTGTATGATATCTAAGGTGCTTGTAACATGTGTACATTAAACTTTATCACCTTTATTGCTCAAATTAGACCTCATTAAATTTAAGGTTCCAAAAAAATCACAAACTCTCAAAACAAATAAAAAACTCAAGGTGGGTCCCCATGTTCTGGGGCTAGTTGTGGAATGCAAAAACATAGAAGATTACTTACATTTGTAATGTGATATTTAGAGAAATAAAAGGGGTTCCAAAAAGTAAATACAATGAGCAAAGAACTAGAAATAGTTTAGGTAAAATTAGAATAGGAGGAAGAATTTGTGATAGAACCTGTTGCTATAGAAGAATATGAATTACAGAGAGAGTCTGAAGAGGAATGTTCATAGGAAGAGGGTGAGGAGGAAGTTGATGATGTAGAACCTAGAAATCCAATTTTGAGGAGATCATATCGGGTGAGAATACTCCCATAAAGGTATAGCCCTTCAAATTTTTATTCTACATATAATTTATCATTTACTAATGGAGTATTTGGATAAAAATAAGACAAGGGACTTGGTGAAATTACCCCTTGGTAGAAAAAATATTGGTTGTAAGTGGTTATTCAAGAAGTACAATGTAGAAGGAAAGTTGGAGAAGTACAAATCTCACCTAGTAGAAAAAGGATTTTCTCAAGTTGAGGGAATTGAATTTGGTGAGATTTTTTCTCCTATGGCTAAACTAACATCAATTAGAGTTCTGGTGGCTATTTTTATTGCTTTTGATTTTGAAATAGAATATATGGATGTAAAAACAACTTTTCTACATGGTGAACTTAATGAAGACATATATGTAACAACCAGAATGCTTTAGGATAAAAGGTAAGGAATACTTGGTATGCAAGTTGAATGGTATGAAACTAAATGGTGCAGAAAGTAGGATCATTTTTATATTGAATCATTTTTTGATTGTAAGGTAGAAAACCCATAATAGACTTAATTTATATATTTGTTCGATGATGCCTTATTATCATATGTGCATTGCATTTAAATACCTAGTCTAATAGTTGTAAGAGTGAAGGGTTGTGACCCTAGAATATAATTAATAAATAATATAAGTAATTAGGACATGTTAGGAGGGTCCTAACATGCCACCCCCCTTAAAGGAGCTTTGTCCTCAAAGCTGGAAAATTGGAAATTGCTGCTGGATATCTTGAAAATTTTCCCATGTTGCATCTTCTAAAGGTAGACCTTTCCAATGGATTAAAACTTCCGTGATATTACGAGTACGAAGGTGACGAGAGTGGCGATCCAAGATAGCTTTTGGCTTGACTAGAAGTACTCCATCATCGAAGAATTCAAGGAGAGTGGGTTGTGTCGTGATATGGGCTCCCACTACGAGCTTAAGGCAAGATACATGAAATACGGGGTGAAGTTTGGAAGAAGGAGGAAGCTCTAGTTTGTAAGCAATGGTCCCAATACGTTGGAGAACTTTATATGGCCTGTAAAATTTGGGTGCTAACTTCCGAGAACATTTTTGTTTAAGAGAGAGTTGATGGTAAGGTTGGAGACGTAAGAAAACCATATCACCCTCATGGAAACTACGTTTGCTTCTATGTTGATCAGCTTGCTGCTTCATGCGATGTTGGGCGATGTGTAGGTTCTCTTTTAGGATCTATAGTATGTCATATTTATTAGCAAGTTTTGTTTCCACCGCATGGGATTTTGTAATCCTTGGAATATAGGAAGTGAGGGATGGTGGTGTTTAACCATATAGTGCTTCATAAGGAGTCATTTTGATGGACGTATGGTATGAAGTGTTATACCACCATTTCGCTAGTGAAATCCACTTTACCCAATGGAGTGGTTGAGTAGAAACAAAACATCGAAGGTATGTTTCCAAGCATTTATTTATTTCTGTTTGGCCATCGGTTTGAGGATGGTAAGCGGAGCTCATACGAAGTTGAGTACCTTGTAATTTGAACAATTCCTTCCAAAAGGTGCTAGTGAAAGTTGGGTCACAGTCACTAACAATTGTGGAGGGCATACCATGTAATTTAAAGATGTTATCTAGTAAGAGGTGGGCTATAGTGATAGCAGTATAAGGATGAGCCACGAAACAAAAATGGGCATATTTAGATAAACGATCAACGACTACGAAAATGGTTGTTTTTCCTCCTGATTTTGGTAATCCTTCAATAAAGTCCATAGAAATATCTACCCATGTTTTTGTGGGTATAGGAAGAGGTTGAATTAATCCTAGAATAGTGAGGGTCTCCCCCTTTTTTCTTTGGAAAACTTCACATTCTTTTACAAAGTTTTTGATGTAATTTTTCATTCCTACCCAATAGAAGGAGGTAGTGGCTCTTTTATAGGTTTTTAAGAACCCTGAGTGGCCTGCAGTGGGTGAGGTATGTAACTCATGAAGAAGATTTTTACAATAAGTTGAATTGGGTGTGAGGACCATCCTCCCTTTGTATGATAATATATTATCCTTCCAAGTGTATGGAGTTTTGCTACTAGGATTATGTTGAAGTTGTTGAATTAAGGTGTGGATAGTAGGATCATTTATCCATTCTTCATGCACCTCATCTACCCATTTAGGAATAAGGGAGGAAAGAGCATCGACTTGAGGCATATCTTAAAATTTTCTAGAAAGTGCATCAGCTGCCATGTTGTCCTTTCCATTTTTATATGTAATTTCATAATCATAGCCAAGAAGTTTAGTAACCCATTTTTGTTGTTTTGGGGTATTAGTCCTTTGTTCCAAAAAATACTTCAAGCTATGATGGTGAGTGCGTATAATGAAATGTTGGCCAATAAGGTAAGGCCTCCAATGCTGAATAGCATGGACAATCGCCAACATCTCTTTTTCATACGTAGAGTGAGCTAAATTCTTAGGATAAAATGCTTTGCTTATAAAAGCTAGAGGCCTTTCATCCTGCATGAGTACGGCTCCCATTCCTATTCCTGAAGCATCACTTTCAATGACAAATGGTTGAGAAAAGTTGGGCATGGCTAGAACAGGGGTGGTACACATTGCCGTTTTCAAGGTGATAAAGGCCTCATCCGCTTTAGACAACCATTTGAAAGCATTTTTCTTAAGTAATAATGTTAGAGGAGCAGCGATTTTACCATAATTTTGGAAAATTTTTCTATAATATCCTGTTAGTCCAAGAAACCCACGTAGATCTTTTAATGTTTTTGGAATAGGCCAATTTTTCACCTCCTCGATTTTGGAAGGATCTACCATAACTCCTTCCTTTGAGACAATATGCCCTAAGTATTCAATTTCTTGTTTTCCAAAGGAACACTTTGATATTTTTGCATAAAGTTGATTTTCCTCCAAGACTTGGAACGCTTGTCTAACATGGTCCAAATTTTCTTCCCATGTTTTTCTATAAATCAAAATATCATCAAAGAAAACTAATATAAATTTATGAAGAAAAGGGTGAAATACCTTATTCATTAGACTTTGAAAGGTAGAAGGAGCGTTGGTCAGGCCAAATGGCATCACCAAGAATTCGTAGTGCCCTTCGTGAGTGCGAAATTCTATCTTAGGAATATCCTTTTCATTGACTCATATTTGGTGGTAGCCTGACCGTAAGTCTAACTTGGAAAAATAAGCTGCCCTGTGGAGTTCATCTAATAGCTCGTCTATGACCGAAATAGGAAATTTATATTTGATGGTCATTTTATTAAGCGCTCGAAAATCGACACATAAACCCCATGAGCCATCCTTTTTTCTAACTAAAATAATTGGAGAGGAGTAAGGGCTTTTGCTAGGTCTAATGACTCCTGCCTTAAGAAGCTCTTGTACTAATTTCTCTATTTTGGTCTTTTGGAGGTATGGATAATGATAAGGTCTAATATTAGAAGGGTGATGCTGTGGAAATAGTAGAATAGTGTGATCATGACTTCATTGTGGAGGTAGTCCTTTTGGTTCATTGAATACCGCCTTATGGTGGTCTAAAATCTTTTGTAACTCTGGTGTCTCATCTTCTTTGTGACTAGGTTGAATTGAAAATAATTGGGTGACCATTCCTTTGTTTCCTCTTTGGATAATTTTCTCCATTCTATGTAAGCTGACGATTTGGGAAGGTCCTGATTTCAGGCCTTGGATAATATAGGTTTGGTTCTTTACTATGAATTTCATCCATAGTTCATCAAATTCCCATTGGACTACACCCAAGGTTCGTAACCATTGTACACCTAGTACAATGTCGCACCCACCTAGGGGTAGGACGTACATGTCGCCTTTCATGTTATAAACCCCCATAGTTTTATATTTTTGCATTTTCCTTTACATGCAATTTTTCCACCATTTCCAATCATCACTTCAAAGTTATTGCAAGGGTATATAAAATAATTTGCTTGTTTAGCCACCTTTGGATCAATAAAATTGTGCATGCTACCAGAATATAGGAGCATGGTAAGGTTTTGTTTCTTAAAATACCCTTTAACTCACATTGTTTGAGGGGCAAAAAATTTGGCAAGGGCGTTGAAGGAAACCTTTGGTGCATTTTCTTCGTCACTTTCAAGTGTGTTGGATAATACCTCTACTTCAAGTTTAGGTTCCTCTTCAGTAGAATTCCCTTCCTCTATGGAATCTAGAATATATAATTTCCATGAGGCACATTTATGATTTCTATCAAATTTCTCATCGCAATGGTAGCAAAGACCCTTAGCTTGTCTTTCCTTCATTTCCTCGAAAATCAGACGCTTAATTGGTAGAGTGGGGTTAATTTTGGGGGCTGTGTAGGAGTTTTGGGTTCATCCATTTTGCATTGGTTTGGGGTTGGTATAAGTGTTTTATGGTTTCCCCCAAGTTGGTTTTGTGAATCGATTCCGTGCCTTGATTTTGTCCTCCGCTAATTTCACCAAGCCGATGGTCTCTAACATGTTTGTAGGGTTATACATTTGCACCTCTATTCTAATTTATTCTTTTAATCTACTGAAAAAACATTCTTGAAATAAGGCAACGTCTAATCTAGATGTTCGATTAGCTAGCCTTTCAAATTCTGCTTGGTATTCGCTTACCGAAGTGGTTTGGCATAATTTAGTGAGGGCCCCTGCAAAGCTTTGAAACTTACTAGGGCCGAATCGCACTAATAGATTCTGTGTAAAGGTTGACCACAATGGAGTGCCGTTAGTTTTCTCGAACCATTGGTACCATTGGATGTCATTGTTTTCCAATTGGAATGAGGTGATATGCACTTTTTGCATTTTTTGCAATTTGATTTAGTGAGAAATATTGCTCTACTCGATAGATCCAGTTTGTAGGGTCTCCTCCTTCAAACTTTGGGAAGTCTAATTTGGTCATCCATGGTAGAATGGAAGTTTGTGGACCTCCTAAAATTGATCAGTTTGATGACCCGTGGTTGGGTGAATTTGCATGTGTTGTTGCTTGATTTTGATTGATGGCATCAAGTTTAACATCCATTGCAAATATTTTCTCGAAGATTTCTCTTGTGGTACGAGTATTCTCCTCTCTTTCCTATTGAAATTCTTCAGCGAGCCTTTCATGTTTCTCATGAATGGAATCCAGTGATCGTCGTACTTCAACTATTGAGGTTTGTGTAGGTAACGATCAATATGACTTGGTACAGGTGAGCAAAAAAAATAAAAAAATAAAAAAATAATTTTAATTTTTTTTTTCCTTTGCGTTTCGGATGTCAAAAACCTTGATGCTGTGTTGAAGATTTTAGCTTTTTCAAAATAGCCACCGGTCACCACGCAAAAGGTCGAGCAATTTGGGTGTAAGTCAACTTAATTTGTACCTTAGGAGAAATTTTAATTTTCTGTGAGGATTTTGACACGGATCCATGAAGTGTGAATGTTGTTTGTGTCCCCATGAATGTGGACTGGCTAAAATGTGCGATGGGAAAAAAAAAATTAATGGTGAATTTGCTCCTTGATCTAGCTCTGATCCAGATGGTATGAAACTAAATGGTGCGGGAAGCAGGATCATTTTTATATTGAATCGCTTTTTGATTGTAATGTAGAAAACCCACAATAGACTTAATTTATATATTTGTTTGATGATGCCTTATTATCATATGTGGATTGCATTTAAATACCTAGTCTAATAGTTGTAAGAGTGAAGGGTTGTGACCCTAGAATATAATGAATAAATAATATAAGTAATTAGGACATGTTAGGAGGGTCCTAACATTGAATAAGTCTCTTTATGGGTTGAAGCAGTCTCCAAGGATGTGGAATCACAAATTTGATAGTTTTTTTTTGACACTTGGGCTTGGAAAAAATTAAATAAGATCCATGTGTATATTTCAAAAAGAAATGTGGAAATTTTGTTATCATTGTATTATATGTGGATGGCATGTTGTTAATTGGTAACAATAAGGAGATGATAAAGTTACTAAAATTTCAGTTATCTTCTAAATTTGACATGAAGGATTTGGGTGCTACAAAATTTATTTTGGGTATGGAAATAATAAGGGATCGTGCAAATAGAAATTTGTGGTTAAATCAAAGGAAATATGTTGATTTGATACTACAAAGTTTTAGGATGCATGATTGTAAACCAGTATATACTCCATATCCAATTGGTCAAAAGTTATCTATTGAAAAGTGTCCTAAAATAGATGAGGAATTGAAGAAATGCATCATGTTCCTTATGCTTGTTGGTAGTCTAATGTATACAATGGTTTGTACTAGACCTGATATTGCACATGCAGTAGGAGTAGTTAGAAAATATATGTCCAATGTAGGAAAGGAACATATTGTGAAGAGAACCTTCATATACTTGTGTGGAACTACAGATTATGCTATCTATTATGAAGGAAAATTTGGAGATAAAAATATTGTAAATCTACAAGGGCTTGTGGATGTTGATTGGGTTGGAGATCTTGATAAGAGAAGATCCACGAGTGCTTATGTTTTCAGGCTATTTGGAGGGGCAATAATTTGGATGAGTAAAAAGCAATCAATTGTTGCTTTATCCACTACAGAAGCATAGTATATTGTAGCAACTCATTCTTGTAAAGAAGCAGTTTGGCTATAGAGGTTGTCTTTAATAGTTGATATTAAGTAGAAGGTAGTGAGAATTGACAGTGACAATCAAAGTGCAATATTTTTGGTAAACAATCATGGTTTTCATGATTGGTCAAAAAATATTGATATCAAGTACCATTTTGTGATATAGATGGTTGAAGAGAACCAGGTGATATTGTAGAAAGTTTATACAAATAAGAATGTTGTTGATTCATTAACAAATATTGTACCTATTCAAAATATTTCTTGGTGTAGATCTATGGGAATGGTTGCCCTTGATAGATGGCAATGGTAGTTATTAGTCCCTACTAAAAGTATTCAAAAAGTGGAAGAATGTTGGAATTATGTTGAATATTCTCCATGTTATTTTGGAGGGGTTAAATCTGAAAGGAATTTACACTTTGTGAAAAATACTTGACCAGGGTTTGGGGCTAGGTCAGGCCCTGAGATGGGGTATGGAGGTAGTTGCACCTTTTTGGGGGCCCGAGGGCATTAGCCCCTAGGAAAATTGTTTGGGGGATTTAATCTATTTTTATATCCATATGGGTATTTTTGGATTAATGTAATGTCAAACATGGTTTTATTCCCATGGTATTGTAAAACACCTTCTTGTGTTTTTGGTATATGAAGCAACACTTGCATGAGGATTTGGTAATGAATTTGTAAGAAATGTAATCACAAGAAAAAAGCGATTGAAAGGATATTATTGTATTGGAGACAATAAAGTTTATACAATAAGGAAATATGTTTGCTAGGGATTATATCGAAAGGGTTTTCCAAGATAAATTCTTGTGTAATAAGTTCTTCTTCTCTATTTTTCCATTGATTCTACAATTACAGTTTTTCTAGAATTTGTTTATCAAGGTGTTACTTCTCTTCAACTCACAAGAATAACATGGAAAATATTCAACACATTTCCAACATTCTTCCACTTGTTGAATACTTTCCATAGGGATCAAAAACTACCATTTTCAACTATCAAGGGCAACCATGCCCATAGCATAATCTATAGATACACGCAAGTTCTTGTTGAGCAAGGTGCAGCAACAATATTGTCATTGTTGTCAACACAATGAGATAGATCTGTTGATGCAAGTGGACAGGAAGTTCAAAATCTATTCAGATGCAGAAGACAGGAGTTCAAAGGTTACTCAGAGTATGTACAATGATTTTCCAAGAAGACCGAAGTGGCCCATATGCAAAAGATCAAAGAAAAAGACAAGTAAGAAAAGTGTCGCGATATCGCGACATATACAACAAGCAAGAAAAACTGTCACGATTTCGTGACATGTTGGAAGAGAGAAAAAGTAGGAAAAACTATCACGATTTCGTGACATGTTGGAAGAGAAAAAGGCAAGTGGAAAAACTATCATGATTTCATGACATGTTGGAAGAGAAAAAGGCAAGTGGAAAAACTATCACGATTTCACGACATGTTGGAAGAGAAAAAGGCAAGTGGAAAAACTGTCACGATTTCATGACATGTTGGAAGAGAAAAAGGCAAGTGGAAAAACTGTCATGATTTCATGACATGTTGGAAGAGAAAAAGGCAAGTGGAAAAACTATCACGATTTCGTGACATGTTGGAAGAGAAAAGGCAAGTGGAAAAACTGTCACGATTTCATGACATGTTGGAAGAAAAAGAGAAAGCAGAAGAAGTGTCACAATTTCGTGACAAGTTCGAAAGAAAAAAGAACAAGTAGAAAAGTGTCACGATTTCGTGACATGTCGCATTTGACTAAAATAGGAGAGAGAAAGTAAGTTGGAAAAGTGTCACGATTTCGTGACATGTCGCATTTTCACGACTAAAATAGGAGAGAGAAAGTAAGTTTGAAAAGTGTCACGATTTCATGACATGTCGCATTTTCATGACTAAAAGGAGAGAGAAAGTAAGTTGTAAAAGTGTCACGATTTCACGACATTCATTTTAGAAAAGAAAGAGAGGAAGCGTACGAAGGCAGAAGTGTTACGATTTCATGACAAAAGGAAAGCAAGACTTAAAGTAGAAGTGTCATGATTTCATGACAAAAGCAAAGAAGTAAGTAGAAGAAGTGTCACAATTTCATGACAAAAGTAAGTGAAGACTCAAGGGAATGTCACGATTCATGACAAAGAAGAAGCAGAAGGTGATATCATGACAAGGGATGTCACATTTCATGACAAAAGAATAGAGAAAGCGATAGAGGTAAAAGTGTCACGATATCATGACATTGTATTTTCATGGCCAAAGCTAAGAGAAAGAGCAAGGAGAAAAGTGTCACGATATCGCGACATGTAGCTTTTTTGCAGTCCGATGCAAAGAGAAAGAGAAAGAAAAAGTGTCACGATATCACGACATGTTGTATTTTTAGGGGCCAAAGCAAGGAGAAAGAGAGAAAGTGAAAGTGTCATGATATCGCGACATGTTGTATTTTCATGGTTGAGTTGAAGCCGACGAAGCCGATGACAACCGACTAAAATTAGGGTTTACAGTTGTCATGAAAGTCGACTAAGATTAGGGTTTACAACTAACTAAGATTAGGGTTTTCATCACAAAAATTTTATTATAAAAGGAGGGCTATTTGGAGATTTGAGAGGAAGTGTGCGAAGTACGGTCATAGTGAGAGAGCAAGTCGTATCGAATCAGCTAAGTGCAAATTTGCTAAGAAAGCAGAGTGAAAAAGGGAGAAGATGATCATGAAGTTCGACTGTAGCGAAGCGAGTGTGCGAAGTGATTGCTAGAGAAAGCAGAGTGCATAGAGAAAGCAAAGGTGAAGAAGACCAGTCAAGGTCTAGCAAAAGCAAAGGTATCTTACTATCAATCTTCTAGTTTCAGAATTGAAGTCCAAGTTGGTGCTTGGCATCAAGGGTTGGTGCTGGTAAATCAGGGGTTGGTGCTCCTTTCTATTGGTGCAGATAAATCAGGGTTGGTGCTCCTTCCAATGGGTGCTGGTAAATTGTTTGTAAAGTTGTTGCTTTGCAAAGGCTAGATTTGGATGGTAGTCCAAGCAGTCATTTTTGAGGAGTAGCCACATTGGTGAACCTCATTAAATCTTGTGTTGTGTGATGTTCTCTTGTGATACTTGCTTTATCTGGTTCTAAGGTTTCATTATTTCTATTTTAAGAGCTATGAATTTAAGTTTAAAGAGCTACACTGATTCACCCCCCCTCTCAGTGTCATTGTAAGACTAACAATTGGTATCAGAGCTAAGTTCCTGTACAAGCTTAACCGGCTAGGGTGATCTTGGAAGTAACACAATGGCAGGTGGTGAAGGCTTCTCATCAAACAAAGCACCATTGTTTGATGGATCTAATTACGCATTCTAGAGAATCAAGATGCAGACATATCTCTATGCTTTGGGTTACGACATCTGGGATTCAGTAGTTAGTGGATACACAATACCCATCACTCCTCCAAAAGAGGCTGACGAAAAGAAACTGTTTGAAAATAACTCAAAAGCAAAAAATGCTCTCATGTGCGGATTAGCAGACAGTGAACTAGTAAAGATCATGAGCTGTAATACGACAAAAGAGATATGGGACAAACTGAGGAGTATTCATGAAGGAGACGATAAGATCAAGGAGGCCAAGTTATAGACACATCGAGCTCAGTTCGAAGCATTGAAAATGAATGACGATGAAAACATTGAGGCATATATGCTGAGAGTTAATGGAATCATTAATGCGATCAGAGGACTCGACGAGGATATTGAAGACTCTGCCATCATGAAAAAGGTACTAAGATCTCTTCCTCAAAGGTTTGATTCTAAAGTCTCAGCGATAGAAGAAGCTAAAAATCTAAATTATTTTAGTATAGATGAGATGTATGGTTCTTTGACTGCATATGAGATGAGGATAGGAAGATCTAAACCCACAGATAGAGAAGCGGCTTTTAAAGCCCTTAAAAATAAAAACACAAAACAAGAGTCCGAGGAAGAAGAGACATCAGATGAAATGGAAGCAAACTTTGTTAGAAAACTAAAAAAGGGAAAAGGAAAATACAGAGGGAAGCTACCATTTAAATGTTTCAACTATGGAGGCATTGGGCATTTTGTGACTAAATGTCCACTTAAAGAGAAGAACAAAAATGATGAAGGATCGCACCAAGAAAGAAGTGACTGGAAGAAGAAAATGAATTTCAGAAAAGGCAACTTCAAGAAGAAAAGTTTCATCTCCAAGAATGCCAGTTCATCGAAGACAACTCCGATGAGGATTCTGAAGAGGAAACAGGTGAAGCTCTTTTCATGGCATTTGAAGAAGTAAAATCAGAAAAGGAAGGAGTGAACTCTAAGTATGTGGTGAAAACCCTGAGGCTGAA
Source organism: Wollemia nobilis (assembly GCA_028583015.1). NCBI lineage: Eukaryota > Viridiplantae > Streptophyta > Pinopsida > Araucariales > Araucariaceae > Wollemia > Wollemia nobilis. The sequence goes on from JAQPPZ010015413.1 coordinate 30,168,263, forward strand.
GTAGATCTAGAAGGTGAGTTGATCTCTGCACTTGAAGAGTGGAAGATAGAAAGGAAAAAGAATAAGAAACTTTCAAGAAAGCTTGAGGATGCAAATGAAATCATAACCAGTTTGAAAGTACAGATAGAAGAATCCAAGAAAATCTTCGAAGATCTCGAAGTGCAAATAACCATGAAAATAGATTATTGCAGCAAGCTAGAAGAAGAGATTGTTGGTTTAAGAATGCAACTAGAAGAGATGAATAAGAAAATTAGTTGTTATCACAAACGTGAAGAAAGTTCTATGAAGTTGGATAAGATCATAAATGACCAAAGGCCTGTAGGCATCAAATTTGGTCTGGGTTTCATCGAAGGAGAATCATCAAATGGATCAAAGGCCAGAAATGTAGAATCCATAAAGAATGAAGATAAGAAACAGAGTTGATCAAGGAAAAACGTCTCATGCAAAAGAAAGCAATAATGCCAGGCACGAAAGGAGAATTGACAATGATGGATTCACCAATGTCACACATCAAAGAAGAAGAAGACCTATGGCTCCTACGGCAACATGGCAAAGACCATCACCCAGGTTCAATTATCCCTTTTCTGGTTTCTATTTTAAATGCAATGGCTATGGACATAAAATCTCAGACTGCAAATATAATGTAAGACCAAGGAATTTCACCAATAGAAATGCTTTTTCTCCTCCCGATGAATTATACAAGTAGAATGTTATAACTGTCATAATTTTGGGCACATTGCAAGAAACTGTAGAAGTACATTTGCATCAAATCAGTTTTAGGGAAGAAAATTTCAACCAAATAGGATGAGACAAAATAGAAAACTTCTCGAAAAACATGCACAAGCTATTGATAAGGGAAAGGCAAAACAAGAGCCCAAAACTACTATCAAAATGGAGTGGAAAGGAAAAGAGCGACTTAAGGAAGAAAAGGAATCCTTAATCGTACAAACAACATTTAAAGCACAGAATAAATATGTACCATGGATACTTGATAGTGGATGCTCCAATCATATGACAGGTGACAAACAAAAATTTGAGAAGTTACAGAAATATGAAGGTGGTTCAGTAAAGTTTGGAAATAATGATGGAGCTAAGATAGTTGGCAAAGGTTCAGTTAAAATTAGTGATGGAAAAATTAAGTCAGAAGAAGTCTTGTTTGTGGATGGTTTGAAACATAACTTGTTGAGCGTAAGTCAGATTTGTGATAAAGGTCATGAAGTAGTTTTTATGAAGCAGGGTTGTGAAGTCAAAAAACAAACAAGTGGAAAATTGATAGCAACTGGATCAAGGACATCTGGAAACCTGTACACGCTCTCAGAGACTTCAAAAGGAGCTTGTTTTATTGGACAGGAAGAAGAAAATTGGTTGTGGCACAAGAGACTCGGTCATATCAGTTTTGATAATCTAGTAAAAATCACCTCAAAAAGGGCAGTGAGAGATATTCCCACCATCAACAAACCTGCAAACAACATTTGTGCTTCATGCCAAAAGGGGAAGCAAACTAGAGTCACATTCAAAACAAAAGAATACTACACAAGCAAACCTTTGGAACTAATACACACCGATTTATGTGGACCCATGAGAACACAAAGCATAAATGGTGACAAATATTTTATGTTGTGCATTGATGACTATTCCAGAATGACATGGATATTTTTCTTGAAGCATAAATCAGAAGCTTTTGATATGTTCAAGATTTTCAAAAACCAAGTTGAGAATGAAACAGGAAAGAGGATCAAATGTTTAAGATCAGATAGAGGAGGAGAATTCATTTCAGAGGAGTTTGTAGAGTACTGTGAAAAATACGGTATTAGGAGACAGTTTTCAGCAGCCAGGACACCTCAGCAGAATGGAGTGGTAGAAAGAAAGAACAGGACAATGCAAGAAATGGCATGGACTATGTTGGCTGAAAGTAGAGTAGTAGATAGATTTTGGAAAGAAGCAGTCCATACTATGGTGTATATCCAAAATAGGTACATGCTGAGAACACATGAAAGCAAAACTCCTTATGAGTTGTGGTTCAGTAAAAGGGCAACAACAAAATACCTCAAAGTTTTTGGCAGCAAGTGCTACATCAAAAGAACTGAAGATAATCTTGGTAAGTTTGAAGATAGAGCGGATGAAGGTATTTTTGTTGGTTATTCATCAAAAAGCAAAGCTTACAAATGCTACAACAAGAGGCTAAAGAAAATTGTGGACTAGTGTCGATGTTAAATTTGATGAAGGTAGAGAACGAGTAATTAGCTATGAAACGAACTACCCAATTTATGAAGAGGTTATTGAAGGAGATGAGGAAAACGAAATGGAAAAGATACAAAAAATTGACTCAGATGATTTAAGTTGTGATTCAGAAGTGGAAGAAAATAAGAAATTCAAAACAGGTAGCTGGCAGAAAAATCATCCTAGAGAGCAAATAATTGGAGACCCCAAAGTTGGTGTTCAGACAAGAAGAAGAGTAGTAAGTAACTACTCTCTATTATCCAACATTGAGCCCAAAAATGTTGTTGACGCAAGCAAAGATGAAAGTTGGATGAAGGCAATAAATGAAGAATTAGATCAGATCGAGAAAAACGAAACTTGGGAGTTAGTACCTAGACCCGCAAATAAAAATATAATCGAGACTAAATGGATTTTTCGAAACAAATTGAATGAAGACGGACAGGTAGTCAGAAATAAAGCAAGATTGGTATGTAAGGGTTATGCACAAGTTGAAGGCATTGACTTTGAGGAAACTTTTGCACCAAGTAGCTAGACTAGAGGCAATTAGAATGTTTCTGGCTTTAGCAGTCTACAAGAATTTCAAAGTTTATCAAATGGATGTGAAATCAGCATTTTTGAATGGGAAACTTGAAGAAGAGGTTTATATTGAGCAACCAGATGGTTTCCAACTTGGTGATGATCCCAACTTGGTTTGCAAGTTGAAGAAAGCATTATATGGCTTAAAACAGGCACCCCGAGCATGGTATGCAAGGCTAGACAACTATCTCACTCAACAAAGGTTTAAGAAAGGTATGGTGGATAGTAATTTGTATGTCAAAATAGAAAATGGGCATCTTATTGTTCTTGTTGTATACGTAGATGATATCATATTTGGCAAGCAAGAAAGATGAGTCATGTAAAGATTTAGCAAATAAGATGCAGAAAGAATTTGAAATGTCAATGATTGGTGAACTGTCGTATTTCCTCGAGTTGCAAGTTAATCAAAGTAAGAAGGGCATATTTATTTCTCAAGTTAAATATGTAAAAGAGATGTTAAAAAAGTTCACAATGGAGGATTGTAAGCCAGTTAGCACTCCCATGACGACAGGTTGCAAGTTGAGCAAGGATGACAAATCTCCACCTATTGATCAAACCATGTACAGATCTATGATTGGAAGCTTACTGTACCTGACAGCTACCAGACCAGATATTTTGTAGGTAGTATGCATGGTAGCATGATTTCAGGCTAATCCCAAGGAGACTCATGTGACAGCAGTGAAGAGGATTCTTCGGTACCTCAAGGGTACTATGGAGTATGGGTTATGGTATCCAAAAGGTAAAGACTTCACCCTTATTTTGTATTCAGATGCAGATTGGGCAAGATGTGTAGATGACAGAAAGAGTACCAATGGAGGTGCATTCTATCTTGGAGACAGATTGGTCGCATGGCACAGTAAGAAACAAGAGTCAGTTTCTTTATCGACAATAGAGGCAGAATATATTGCAATGACAACATGTTGTACGTAGGTATTGTGGATGAAACAAACCCTGAAAGATCTTGGTATTAGCTTTAGTGAGCCAATATCAGTTAAGTGTGATAACACCAATGCCATTAACATCTCCAAGAATCCAGTTATGCATTCACGCACAAAACACATTGCTATCAGTATCACTTTTTGAAGGAGAAAGTTGCAGAAGGTGAGGTTAAGTTGGATTTTGTTCCAACTACAGAGCAAGTAGCAGATATCTTCACAAAACCATTGCCCAAGGAAGTTTTTGAGTACCTTCGCAATAAATTGGGAGTGGTCACACTTCCCAAGAATTGACTAGCTACAGGGATCACATTCTCAGGGGGAGCATTTAAGTATTTGATTATCTTTTTGCTCATGTTCATGATTTTTGCTAAGTGTAATAAATTGTGCTTGAGAATGTTGTGCATGGACTTAGGGGGAGTCTGCAGTAGCCCTTTGGTATTATTGTCAAAGGGGGAGAAGAGTTACAGGAAATTGCACATGTGTTGCCAACAATTCCAAAGGGGGAGATTGTTGAGCAAGGTGCAACAACAATATTGTCATTGTTGTCAACACAGTCAGATAGATCTATTGATGCAGTGGATAGGAAGTTCAAAAGCTATTCAGATGCAGAAGACAAGAGTTCAAAGGTTACTCAGAGTATGTACAAGTGATTTTCCAAGAAGACCGAAGTGGCCCATATGCAAAAGATCAAAGAAAAAGACAAGTAAGAAAAGTGTCGCGATATCGCGACATATACAGCAGACAAGAAAACTATCATGATTTCGTGACATGTTGGAAGAGAGAGAAAAAGCAGGAAAAACTATCACGATTTCATGACATGTTGGAAGAGAAAAAGGCAAGTGGAAAAACTATCATGATTTCATGACATGTTGGAAGAGAAAAGGCAAGTGGAAAACTATCACGATTTCATGACATGTTGGAAGAGAAAAAGGCAAGTGGAAAAACTGTCACGATTTCTGACATGTTGGAAGAGAAAAAGGCAAGTGGAAAAACTGTCACGATTTCACGACATGTTGGAAGAGAAAAAGGCAAGTGGAAAAACTGTCACGATTTCATGACATGTTGGAAGAGAAAAAGGCAAGTGGAAAACTGTCACGATTTCATGACATGTTGGAAGAAAAAGAGAAAGCAAGAAGAAGTATCACGATTTCATGACAAGTTAAAGAAAGAGAACAAGTAGAAAAGTGTCACGATTTCGTGACAGGTTGCATTTTGACTAAAATGAGAGAGAAAGTAATGTGAAAAGTGTCACGATTTCATGACATGTCGCATTTCTCCGACTAAAAGGAGAGAGAAAGTAAGTTGGGAAAATGTCACGATTTCGTGACATGTCGCATTTTCGTGACTAAAAGAGAGAGAAAGTAATTGTTGAAAAGTGTCACGATTTCTGACATGTCGCATTTTAACGACAAAAGAAAGAGAGGAAGCGTACGAAGAGAACTGTCATGATTTCATGACAAAAGAGAAAGCAAGACTTAAGAAGTGTCACGATTTCATGACAAAAGCAAAGAAGTGAAGTACGAAGCAATGTCATGATTTCATGACAAAAGCAGAGAAGACTCAAGGAAGTGTCACGATTTCATGACAAAGAAAAAGCAAGAAAGTGTCACGATTCGACAAAGAAGGAAGGAGAAGTGTCATGATATCACGACAAAAGAATAGAGAAAGCGTACGAAGGCGAAAGTGTCATGATATCATGACATTTGTATTTTTGCGGGCCAAAGCTAAGAGAAAGAGCAAGGAGAAAAAGTGTCACGATATCGCGACATGTAGCTTTTTTGGTCCGAAGCAAAGAGAAAGAGGAAGAGAGAAAAGTGTCACGATATCACGACATGTTGTATTTTCGGGGCCAAAGCAAGGAGAAAGAGAGAGAAAGAAAGTGTCACGATATCGCGACATGTTGTATTTTCATGGTTGAGTTGAAGCCGACGAAGACCGATGACACCAACTAAAATTAGGGTTTACAGTTGTCATGAAAGCCGACTAAGATTAGGGTTTACAACCGACTAAGATTAGGGTTTTCATCACAAAAATTATGTTATAAAAGGAGGGTTGTTTGGAGATTTGAGAGGTTGAAGTGTGCGAAGTTCGATCATAGTGCGCAGAGAGCAAGTCGTATCGAATCATGCTAAGTGCAAAATTTGCTAAGAAAGTAGAGTGCACAAAAGGGAGAAGACGATCATGAAGTTTGACTGTAGCGAAGCAGAGTGTGCGAAGTGATTGCGCAGAGAAAGCAGAGTGCATAGAGAAAGCAAAGGTGAAGAAGACCAGTCAGGGTCTAGCAAAAGCAAAGGTATCTTACTATCAATCTTCTAGTTTCAGAATTGAAGTCCAAGTTGGTGCTTGGCATCAAGGGTTGGTGCTCCTTCCAGTTGGTGCTGGTAAATCAAGGGTTGGTGCTCCTTTCTATTGGTGCAGATAAATCAGGGGTTGGTGCTCCTTCCAGTGGGTGCTGGTAAATTGTTTGTAAAGTTGTTGCTTTGCAAAGGCTGGATTTGGATGGTAGTCCAAGCAGTCATTTTTGAGGAGTAGCCACATTGGTGAACCTCGTTAAATCTTGTGTTGTGTGATGTTCTCTTGTGATACTTGCTTTATCTGGTTCTAAGGTTTCATTATTTCTATTTTAAGAGCTATGAATTTAAGTTTAAAGAGCTACACTGATTCACCCCCCCTCTCAGTGTCATTGTAAGACTAACAGCTTCTAAAGATCCTTTTCACAACATTCCAATGTTCCTTCCCTAGATTGGATATATATTTGATAACTACTCCCACTACATGTGTAATATTAGGTCTAGTATAGACTAATACATACATCATATTACCAACAACACTATCATAAGGAACATGATGCATTTATTCAATTTACTCATCCTTGGAATTTGACTCATTAAAAATATGTTATTACATAAGTATTTAATTCTAGAATTCCCTCCTTAATGACATATTTGTAATTCTATAGTACAAACAATGATTTTTGACACAACCCTTCATGGGCACAAGCTAAAACCAATCCTTTTGAAGATAAGTAGCCTTAACCTGGTTATTACCAACCTCTAGGCCTATAGCTTCCACCAACTATATTTAGTCATTCCAAGGCCTAGACACCCTAAAATCTACCTCCAACATTCTAAACACATTAGTTTCACCTATTACCCTTAGACATATATCGTTCTGGTAAAAAAAATAGTCCAAAAACCACTTTAAAAAATATTATAAATATTACTAGAGCTAAATCTAAGAACATTATACTAGAAAACCACCACTAGCATCTACACCAATCTATTTTGGGCACAACTACACTAGTTATAGTATCTTCTTTAGGTTTAATCTACACCAATTACAATAGTTAATACTCACCCAAAAAATTATGGTACAACCAATAAACCACCTTAGACATTTTTCAACTTTGCAATAAAACCACTACAACAAGAATTTCTTGTGTTAAACTCCAGATCTACTACTATCAAAGCTCACCATATCTACCATTTATAAATATCACTAGATCTACCACTACTGAAGCTAACTATATCTACCACTGTCAAAGCTCACCAGATCTACCACTATCAAAGCTCACAATATCTTCCACTATTGAAGCTCACCAGATCTACCACTATTGAAGCTCACTAGATCTATCACTACTAAATTTCACTAGATCTACTACTGCTAATTCTCGCTAGATCTACCATTGTCAAATATCACCATATCTATCACTATCGAAGCTCACAAAATGTATCGTTGTTGAAGCTCACTAGATATATTGCTATTAAAGATCACTAGATCTACCATTATTGAATCTCACTAGATCTACCACTATCAAAGCTCACTAGATCTATCACTACCAAAGCTCACTAGATCTATCTCTATTGAAGTTCACCAAAACTCTACCCGTGTGCTTCCCATAATTTTTTCTTCACCTAAATTCTTTTGTGCATTGCTTCCTCTCAAGAATAAATTTACCCTAGGGTTGAAACAATTTCTCTTTGAACCAAGCTCAACCTAAATATAATACCAAATGAAGAGAAATAACACCAAAATAAATGAAATCTATAAAAAAGGTAAGTGTAGAATCAAAGGAAAAATAGATAAGTACAAATTATAAAATAATTTATCCTGGGAAACCCTTTCAAGAAAAATCCTAACAAGAATATCTTCTTATTGCATAAATTTGACCATCTCTAATACAATAATATCCTTTAGTTTCTTTCTTGTTTGCTCTACCACTTGAAATTATATTTCTTGCATATTATGTTCCCCCCTTGGGGGGTGTCCAGAAATTCCCTCTTCCAAACCCTCATTCAAGTGTTGTTTTATATACCAACAACACAAGAAGGGGTTTTACAATACCATGGGTGCAAACCATGGGTTCAAATATATTAACCCAAATATATTAAAACATGGGTTCAAATATATTAATTCAAAACAACCCATATGGTATAAACATATAGGTCTAAACATATGGGTCTAAACATATGTTAACTCACTAGAATAACATGGAAAATATTCAACACATTTCCAAAAAATTTGACACCTATTTAAAGTAAAGCCTCTAGTTCTCATGTATTAGTTAAATTGTTCAATGTGGTTTGGTGAATCAAGTGACTACTCCCCATAAAAAATATGGCTTCCTCATCTGGACTCAATAAAAAGGAATGGTTTCACTAACTAAGCATATGACTAGTGCTTTGGATATTTTGGGTAATATTACACTTGCTAAGACAACCTAGGAGTTGGACAAAACAAATTTTTTTCAAACCTATAGAAAAACCTAAATTTTTTCCTTCTTGAAACTTAAAGCATTTATAACAAGCATATGAAGGTGCATGGGGAAAATGATGCAAAAAAGTTGGTATACGTTTTTGATGCCAATTTCTTCAGAAAAAGATTAATATTTTTTTTTGAAAATTTTCCTATAGAAACATGAGGGAGGAAATCCATTTTATTTTTAACTATAAATCATTGAATAAATGGATTTTATTTTTGTGATTGAGTGAATTTATTTCATGTTGTTCTAATACCATGTTGGATTTTACAATATTTTAGAAAAATATTCTAAAGCATAGCATTCACCACAATTAGATGTGAAAGAACATAGAAGCAAAATAAGGCCATATTGAAAAAATAGAATAATATTGATACCCAAAATAGTAATAAAAGGTGGGTTTCCTAGACATCCCCAAGATATCACATCATATAAAATGATATAGTGGACTAACAATTGGGGAGTATTTATAAAGATACCTAATTCTCAATTATTACAAACCTTAAGTCAACATAACTTGATTTAAAGGTAAATTAATATAAATTAAACCCTTAACAAACATTAAGCATACACGTGGTTTAAATATACCAGTAATAATGAGTACATCATTATATCCCATAAGTTACATAAACAACCTCATAGTCTTGTATATAAAAGACTCAAGATTACATTGAGAATGCTTGTAGGCTTACATTTCACATACCCATAGAATTGTATTAAGAGCACCTATAAGCTTATATAAATAGTGTTGACCTTGTCCAATAGTATTAGATTACTAAAATTCCAACATATTAAATATATTATATTGTCTTCATGTAAAATTCAAGTTTTATATTAAATAAATCAAGGTATTCATCAAGACCTTTTTCATATATACAAATTACAATAGACAATAAAAGATATTTTACAAAGATGTATTATAATTGTAGACACCTCTAACCAAACAAAACCTCATAAAAGCATCCTAACCTTGTCAAATTAGGCATCAAATTTGACATATTTCATCAATACACAAGCTTATCAAAACTCATCAATTGCCTCACCTTCACAAGCCTTTTTATCAAGTAAATCAAATCAATCATCTTCATACCCAAATTTGGGGTGTTTATAGCCCTAAAAATTAATTTCATATTTGGGATAGATTTTTTATCTATCAAATCATCTTAAAACTTCACAAAAACACCACCATTAGATTAGTCTTGAAAAGAGCTTTTTGACGAGTACAAATATACCTATATTTGGATATCTATTATGCCTAAAATTGCAAAACAAAAACTATAGAACAATACCAAAAATGCTAGTGATAAATTTGGTCGATTAAGTGGCAAATTTGGCAAACCTCCAAAAGTCAAACCCTACAGTCAAAATTTAGCATTGGCCAAAAATACCATTCATTACCAAAAATACCATTGGTGGTTTTGGTAAAATGATAAATTTTGAAAATGGATCAAAATATCTACCATGATCTAGAAACACATAGATTTCTTCATCCCACTCCTTTCTTCTATCACAAATGCTCCAACTCATCCCTAGGCCTACAAATTTTAAATTTTCCCTAACTAATTATCCCTCTCATTTCTTCTCAATCCCTCCTCCAAAACCTATGTAAGTATCCCTTAGGGTAAGAATTCAACATCAAGCATTCTAAGGTTAATTATATTATACCAATATTGTTCTAGCATTCTTCTTCTAGCTCTTCATATTTAGCATTATTTAATATTAAAACATTTACAAGCATTTTTGAGGTAATCCAAGCAAGGCAAGGAGGAAATTAGGGTAAGGAGGTCATCTTGGAGATAAGGAAGAATTGATGTTAGGTGATAGCTCTCCTAGCATCTCCCTCCTCTCCATTCATATTTTCTTTATTTTGCATTTTATCTTCTATATTGTAGCCTTGCTAGCTTGGGATTTCGCTTGCCATTTTCATATTTCATGCTCCTAATTCATTTTTATGATTTTATCTCTATTGATAGCCATCTAACATTGTCTTTGTAGCCTTTATCTCAAGCATATCATCTTAATTGTACCTCCTAATATATCTTTGTAGGTCCATTTGGGTTTACTTTCATTTGCTGTGTATATTTTGGCCATAACCTTCTCTTTTGTAGGGTTTTATTGCATTTGTCCTTCATATTTTATCTTAAAATACTTTATACCAATTTGTATAGTCATATCATTCATATTTATAGTATACTAACATTTATCCTTCCTTCCATGTTCATTTAATCTCATGCTTTCTTATTTTTAGGTATAAGTTGTATGTTCAATATCTTTGGCAATTTCTTTATTTGTACATTGCATGTCATTTTAATTCTCACTCATATATCATTGCTCCCTCTCTTTTAAATCTACTATGTTGAAGATACAAGGTTGTTATTTCCTTGTCATCTCATCATTTGTAGCATTCAATAATTTCACCATTGCAGTATCCTTCCCTTTCTTTCTTACTATTGTAGATTTTGATGTTTTGGGTAGCATTTATTCATATCTTAGCAATTACATTAGTTACTTACTGTTTAGTTCTAATTTGCTTTAATTAGAAGTTAAATTAGTCATTCTACACCATTCCTAACACAATTGCAAATATTTTTCATTTCTTTACACCCATTTTGTCAAAATTTTAGTCATTTTCAAGTTTGTCCACTCCCTTTGCATACATAGTAATTTTGGATTTAAATTTATAGGGTTTTGTAACTCAAATACTTGACTTTGTAATCCATAGATCCAAAACATCCCTAAGACAATATCATACTCCCTTTTCATAGAAAAATCAACCAAAATCAATCTAAAATCAATTTCAAAATCATATCAATCCCGTTTTAGACCAAATACACCACTATAATTGGTGATTTTGTCTCTTTGGAATACACAAACCAAAAATGCCTTTCAAACCAAAAATGCCACTAGCATCTTGGTAAGAATCATTCCATTTCAAGGAGGTAATAATATTCACTTTCTTCATAAATAGGGAGTCTGATTAGCTGACTAGATAAAAAATCACCCTTCCTAGCACTCAAACAAACCCCCCAATGCAAAAAACCTAATTTTTTGGTCTTCTTATGTAAGTACCAAATTTTATAGTCAAAACCAAAATTGATAGTGGTATTTCTGGAAAAAAATATCAAAAGTGGTAATTATACCACTTGGCATTACTTTAAGCTCTATTATTTTATATTCTTTGAGTTATGGTCTCTATATGTTGTTAATTCTATTGATAATTCATATTTCATTTGGAAAATGAAGGAACCCTAATAAAGTCTTAATTTCTTTTACAAAACAGATTCAAATTTGTCAAATTAAATAATATTAGGTCAAAACTCAATTTTTTGTTAGAATAAATAATTATTATCTTAATTCTAACTAGGATAAACTTAATTGAGTTACCACTATTCCATGAGTCAGGTGAACTCTCAGTTTAGACTAGTGAGTTTTTGTAATCCAACGGCTCTCAATGATCAACTTTTCTATTTATACATAGTTGATCCATGGAATAAATCAATCAGTTCTATTTGTTTCTTTAAATCTTGTAATGCTTTGTAGTTCTACTCTTGGGAAATTCTAAAATGGTACCAGAGTAGGATAGATTCTTCTAGGCATTCTCTCTTAAAGGTAGTTTCACAAACTGGTTCTTATCTTTTATATTTTTTTAAAAATAATTTTTTTTTCATATCTATTGTAGACTGCTCATATTTCATCTACTATTTTTTTGTGAAAAATCTATTTATAGTTCTATATAATATTGTTTTACAAGTTTATTTTACCATAATAGATTCTCCTTTAATTTTAAAAGATATTGATATTTTCCTCACTATAGGAACAAGTATTTGAATTTTTTTTTTTGCCAAATTGCAAATGCAATATAGGCATATTATTTTTCCATTTGTTCCTGGCATTTTATTTTTTTCTCCATAGATCACAGTACAAGAACACGCTGGTCCACATCTATTGAAAATGCTTTTTCTTTGGCTCCTCCTTCGCAACTGTTGCATCATCTTCTTGGAAAGTAAATTCGTGGGTGTACCTTGTTTTGTGGAGATCGTTCAATTTTATGGCCTCTTTTTATCTCACGAATCTTTGTATTTTAATTAAAATCCAAAGTATATTTTCATGAGATCTTTTAATATTTATAAAAGCGCAATTTTTGCATCTCATATAAAGAGACGTTGGGTCATTAATTTTAAAGACCATAGTGCTTATACTTAATATTAAAATATGGTAAGTTATCTCCAACATTGCCAACGTCTATATCTTGGATTGCGGCATTCTTTCTTCTCATATTCCTTAATAGGCATTTCGAAAGGATCTTAGAACTCCGTGGAAGCTAAATATTAAACTATTTTCCCTCTTTAATTTACTCTAATTTTCAGCTATTATCCATTCTCTGGTGCTGCAAGAAACATATTCAAATATTATAAATCCGAATGTGATGATTATTACTCTCCCATCCTAGCTTTCAATCAACATCGTTATTTTTTTTAATGTGTATGTATTTGTTATGTTGTGTGCTGCTTACCTTGTCTGATGCAGTGAGTAATATAGCCTTATCTCTATTGTAATTTAGCATATCAATGAACTCTTGACGAACACCTTCACATTCGTTATCTTCTCTTCGCACTCCCTGACGTCTTTCGATCGCTTGACAAGCACCTTCCCTGGCATCTTCTGCATCGCATTTTTAGGAAAGAGTAAACAAAGTATTATTAAATTTTTAATATTATTTGGCATATTAATATCCTCTTAAAAATGCAGTGTAATTGCAGGTAAATATTGATGTCTTTTTGGAGTGCATCCTCCGAAGTGCAGTGAACCTTCTCTCGCTATTCGTTGACAAAGTACAGTGAAACACGAGAGTCATGCTCTTTTGATCCTTTTGAATATCCTTATCTTTATGTTCATTAACAAAGTGTAATGAAAAACAAGATTCATGCTCTTTCGAGCCTTTCAAAGACCCTTCTCTCACTATTCGAAGACCCATATCTTTTTTTTGGATGAACGTCCAATCTGGGTCAGGTAATATTGTATTTTTTTATTATTTTTCTAATCCTTGGAAGTATAGTAAATATCATAGGTAATCTAGCATCCTTGGAGTACAATGAAGAATGAAAGTCATGCTCTTTCAAGCCCTTCGAAGACCCTTCTCTCGTTGTTCATTGACGTCTCTTGTGGGGTTCGAGTCACCTATTAAAAATTTAGTGGGCTCTGTCAAAGCCCTAGAAGTGCTCTCTCAAGCATTTTCATCCATTGAGAAGGTTAATTAATCATATCTTCTATTTAAAACTATTTTTTTTATTTTTATAATAACCAGTACTAAAATAAAGATCTGCTCTTTGTATTTAAATATAACACCCTCTCATAAATATGCTATCATTTTTACTTCTTTAGTGCTTTTTTTTTCCACTAAAAGAAAAAAGTGACAAGTTTGTAACCTCATAAATAATAATATATATATTTTTTTTGGGGGGGGGGTTTAAAGATGCCATCACTTGCACCTTTTTTCTAAGGCTTCAAGGAGGGTTGTTGTTATTAATGGTCATTGCTTATTTCTTTTTTGCATCATTGAATTTGTTCTAATCCCTTTCCTAAAAGTTAATTACTCATAACAACAATAGGAGATAATTTTTGATGTAAAACTAAATGTGGCTTTTTATTTTAGCCACTTGGTCATATGCTTACATATCACATCATCTCTTTTAAAAAATAAATAATTTTCATACAATATATGCTCCTTTTTTTTCAAATCATATAAAACTTAAAATAAAGCAACATAATAAAATATTTTCATAAAACTTCAAAACTTATAATTCCCTATGTTCCAAGTATTGGACTTCTCACTAACTTATAGTTTCCCTCATGTAAGGGTAGATGTAGCACCCTAAAATTGGCGTAGCTAAACCTTAGTAAAAAGATAAAAATTTGAATTTTAACTCCAAAACCGACCGTTAACCACCCGTTACCCACTCTCCTTGTTTTTCGTGCCATTTTTAGGATTTGTTTTGACCATTGGACGATATCGTCGACGATCAGACGAAATCATCCTAGATCTGACGAATTCATTTGGAATAGAATGTCCAGACAATTTCATCCCAAAATTGATTTTCATAATTAGCTTCTATTTCAACAACTTCTCTAACTTGGGCAGAAAGCGTGTCTACGCGGTTAGAGTCTCCCCCATTGGAGATCTCCCAAATTGGGATGATCTCCAACCTCCTAACCTCTCCCTAATCCTATATAAACTAGGATTTTCTTAGTTTATCCCCCTAGCTAACTGATTTCTCTGCAACTTTAACTTTTCTTGCATTAGAACACCTTCATATCATCGTTTGCATTGTGTATTTCAAGTTTTCTTGCAGGAATTTTACTATTTTTCAGCCGGAGCAAGCTCGGATCATCGCTGACGATTCTAGATGATCCTATCACAGATCGGCGATGATCTCATACGATTTGAGGTGATATCGACTGTAGTCCATATTGGGGGCAATCAGAGCCTAAAGTTTGCATTTTATTATATTTTCTCTTCATTTCTTTATGCATTAAATTAGCTTATTCTATTTCTGCATTCTGGAGTTCACCTCATGTAGCATAGATGCATGATAAAGTTAAAATAAATTATTAAATTAATACATTTCCTTTAAATGTTATCTAGATCTATCATTTAGGCAATTTTACTGTCATTTCTATCATTTCCCCTTGCTTTCATAGTTGTATTTTTGGTTTTTGGTATCTATTTATGTGATTGTAGGTCTCTGAAAAATTCGTCTAATGAATTCGTCAAATCACTGATGATCTTGTCTGATCTTAGATTACCGACTATGATCTGAGATGATTCTATGCAATTGTAGATGATTATGTAAGATTTGAGACGATCTGGACTTCTACAAACCTCAAAATCTTCATCAAACATCTGTAATAAAGTATATTTTGTCTTATTTAGCACACTTTTTGTGTTTAGCACTTGTTCATGTTTTCTGTATCCATATAAATCAGCATTGGCATATAGAATAGCTTAGATTCATCTTGGCCAAACCTAGGATATGAATGATTAAAGTACAAAATGAACACATCAAACCCATTTTCAACCTAGGCGTGGAAACTGCCACTCAAAATTTTCTTGGTGAACCCACCATCCGTTGAAAATTCACCCTTATACCCCTCCCTCGAGAGGCACAACCTTCAAAGGGCCTCTTAGTCCGAGGTATTGTCCCATCCTTCTCGCATCCCCCTTTTGGGCATGGATCCTATAGCCTGAAGGTAAGGATGCGAAAAATTTGGAGCGATACATTTTGGTGAACCCGACGTGAAAACTAAAACCTTTTGAAAACAATCCAAAAAAATAAAATAATAAATGCATTTAGAATCATCAGACAAACAAGTAAGATTGCATATCATATTTAGATGGTATATTATAATAAAAGACGAGCTGTCACCATTAATGTTGAAAATAAATTAACAACCATAGAGATTACTTATGTGCTTAGAGTACCTCAAACAAATAGGGTTCAACCTTTGTGGGATGAACTTGAGAGGATATTGAGTACCATTGAATCTAGATCAACCAAACTTAGGAAAATTAAGATGTTTGTCCTAGATAGAATCCTGGATCCTGATCAGGTGACCTTATATCATGAACTTCAGATAGCTTGCCATAGGTGGTTAGCAGATAAAAGAGTCGTTGTGTCTTCTGAGTTGTACACCTTTGAGGAATACCTCGACAATGTAGTTGGAGTACATAAATTTCTATCTCATATAGAGGATCAGGAGGTCGTTCTTATGGATAGAAAGAGATGGAATAGAGTTCCTAGAGCTGTGTTATATCAAGAGTATCGTCATGAACTTTATTTCTACAGGTCAGAGTCTAAAATAGATAATATCACCATAGCACACTTTGTCAAATTTTTGAAAAACCATTTCCAATTTGAAGAGGAGCATTTCATGACTCCTAATGAACTTGATCCCATCAATGACATCCATAAACTATTTATAGAAAACTAAGCCATTCTTTTATTATTATTATTTCTTGCATTTAGTATGTTGTTTGTTGTCTTTATAATATTATCATAAAACAAAAACAAAACAAAAATATAGCAAAAATTAAAAACATTTTCTTTTAAGTATTATAGTAGGTATATAATTAATATATATACCTCCCAAACTTGTCGCAAATATATATATATAAATATATATTTGCTAAAGTCTAAGTTTAAGCATAATGATTAGACTTAGGAATGGAAAATTGACTAAAGTAGAAGAATATTGGTTAGGAAAACCAGTAGATAAACCAGATGTCCTTCCTAAAGACCCAATTCAGGAAGAAAGAACCCTAGACCAACAAGAAGAAGAGTTTGCTGAAGGAAATGAACAAAGAGAAACTGTTAGAGAGGAAGGATCCTCATCCCCTAAAATGTCTCCAGAAGGAGCTGTTACTTATGAGAACATGCAACATTTCTAGAAGTTCCTCAATACTAATATTTGTGCCCTTAATAGAGCAATCCAAATGGACAAGGATCAAATTAGTGACACTCAAGCAACCCTAGAAGAAACATATCACACACACACACTAATCCCTTGTCCTTTGTTGATCAAGAAAGTGATCAAGCCAGACCATCCAATTTGGATATGGTCGCTATAATCCAGAACATGCAACAACAATAGGTTACTCAACCACCTAGAGTGCCTATTACCAAGCCTAGAGTTATTCCCACACAAAAGAAACCTTCATTCACTGCTCTATTTCGCCAACTTATTGATCAACATACCTCAAATAAATAAAAGCCCAAAACAAAACCAAACACCAATTTCCAAAAATCTGGGATACAACATAATTCTACTACAAATCTTCTTCATAATACTCTCCCTACCAACCATTTACATAATAGCAATATAGCATCTAATCCTTACGTCACGCCATCATACGCTCACATACCACCGAACCAATATGGTGGACAAACTACTAATCTGGAAGCCATGGTGAAACAGTTAGTTTCTCGTATGGACTAGATAGATCCCTACTGTCCCTCGTACAATTATCAAGAGATGTGTAGTCAGCCTCTAGATCCTATAGTTGTAGCACAACCATATCCTAAACACTTTCCTATGCCTGTCCTACCTATATACAAAGGAACCGAAGATCCCATAGAGCATCTTCATATGTTTAGGATAGCATGTCATGATATATCACATGATGATTTGTTATTACTAAAAATGTTCCTAAAATGTTTAGGAGGGATGGCATTAGAGTGGTATTATCAACTACCCACTCATTCTTTGAGGAATTTTGAAGAAACAATTGAGTCTTTTGTTCATCAATTTAGTGCCTATATCGAAAGGCATGTAACTATTAAAGATTTATACAACTTAAAACAAGACAAAGATGAATGTTTTGCTAATTTCCTAGCTCGGTGGAGATAGTTGATAGGAAAATTACACTTTGTGTTACCTTATCGAGAAATGTTGGATATCTTTATCAATAATTTACAAGAACAACTATCCTATGAGTTATCAACTGCTACCTTGACCACCTTCGATCAAGCTATAAACTTAGCTCGAAGAGTGGAAGATGCTCTCATTAGGAGAGGTCAACTTAAAAAGAAATATGATGAGAAAAAATCCAGAAATCAATATAAGAATAAACAAGTTGTGGGTGATGGAGTCACTGATAGTAGAAATATTGCTACTATTAATGCTGCAAAGACAACAGAGAAGTTTATACTGAAACCTCTTGATAAACCACCTTGAGAATATACTAGGTTAAATCAACCTCTATCAACCATTTTATAGCAATTATTAGCATGAGGTTTGATCCAATTACCAAATATTTGAGAACCTAATCCAACTATACCCAGATACAGAGCTGATTTACACTATGATTTCCATAGAGGACCTGGACACGCTACCAACTCTTGTAAAATATTAAAACACAAAATACAAGACTTAATTGACAACAATGAGATGGAGGTGCAAGCCTTTCAACCTAAACAAAGTCCTCCTAATAATGCTCAAAATAACATCCCCCAAAATCATAACTAGAATGCCAATCAATCATTGGATATATTTCAACATCCTTTACCAAAGCATGGTAAAGAAGTGGCTAATCAAATTGAACATCATAATGTTCCTCCTCCTACCCGATATGTAGGAACTATTAGTGGGCATTTACCTACTCATTATTTGGAAATGTTTGACACAACTTTATCCATGGTTATGACTAGAACTCTATATAACATTTAGGCACCTGATCTTAGTGATACAGAATATGAGACTAAAAGTGACATGGAAATCACCTCAAATAAATCAAATAGCTCTAAAGATGAATCGGATCCTATTCAACCTATCACAAGTTCTATGGTTCTAGAAGAACCATTTCCAAGAAGAGTCACTACTCGACCATCGTCTCACCAATTACTTTCTAATGAACAAGCCATAAATGCTAGACCAAGACCCATTCATCATCCGCAAAATAATATTGTAGGTACCATCGGAGTCGCATCTGGACAACAAAGCTCAAAATTCTCAACAAGATCAAACTCAGAACGATGGATCAGCTCCATTTATTTTGAAAGTTCCTAATAAAGGAAATCAGGCACCTAATGTTCAACCTAAACCTCCTTATAATATTAATGAACAATTATCAAATACTATAGCTAGAGTTTCCCTTTTGGACCTTTTAAGATCTTCTCCTACACATAGAGATGAATTAATTCTCACATTAATCCAAATGATGGTACCACAAAATATTCAACCCGAAGCCATGGCCAATACTATAATAACTCGTGAAGTTGATTGTATTGACTTTCGGGATAGAGATATACCGCAACATAGTTTACATAAGGATAAATCCTTATAAATTACTACCCTAATCGAAGATGTAGCAGTTAAATGAGTCTTGATTGATAATGGTTCATCTTTAAACATTTGCACTTTTGACTTCTACCAAATATTTGGATTTAGAAGTGATGAAATGAAAATAACTGATATGATCATAAAAGCCTTCAATGATGAAACACAAGAAACATGTGGAGTTATTACTATCCCTTTGCAAGTTGGTCCAAGAACCTTAGACACAACCATGTTTATTGTACATTGCCCTGCATCGTACAATATACTCTTGGGTCGCCCTTTGATCAATGTGATGCAATATGTTCCCTCAACTTTACATCAGTGTGTTAAATTCGAATTTAAAAATCAATTGGTTACCATCCATGGTGATCCTAGACCCTTTTATATGTGTGCTTTGGTAGAACCTGTTGGAGTTCAATTTTGCCTTGCTATGTCATCCACACATCCTAATTCTCATTATCCGTCTAAACGTGTGAAACACACACCCATAACATCATCTAATTTTTCTCCATCAACTCCACCTCTACATATAGTTCAACCATATTCCGAACAAACCACATTAGGACCTCAAAAAGATCCTAAACCCACAACCAATGCTTCTTGTTTTATTCCTATCACTTCTATCCCTATAATAGACTCATCCATAGACATCTCTATACCATCTACATCCACCAAAGGCATAGTTTTCACCTCAGAAGGTATGGGAAATGTTCCTTCCACTTCTTATGCTCTTACTGACGAGCTCTTACCCGATTTATCTAAAATTCTTATATCAAAAAATAAAAATGCTGCTATGCAATATTCCCTTATTTTGAATAATTTGCTACCCTCTCCCCATACCTTGGGCCTCCCATAGCCTATGGGAAGTATTTACCAAGTTGGAAGTTGCGCTATTATTTATAAGGAATATGACTGGGGAAGAATACCTAGAAACATTAAGACACATTATGATGGATATGCTCGATGTTATTTTTCTAATGAGTATATTAAAGCTAAGCCTATAATGCTTAAATTGGGATATAAAGGGAAAGGTTTGGGACCTTTCCATAATGGTATGAAAGAACCTTTTGAGGTAGAACCATGGCCCACCCGATGTGGTGTGGGCCTATTTCCTAGTAAAAGTCAGCCTTTCCCATTTGAGGATGATGATCAATTCATATGTTACCAAGATTATTTGGATAAACATGATGCCTTGCATTTAATGAATAAACCATTTACATGTAATATGCTATCCATAGCTTACCCTCAGATGATCGCTGAATTCGATGATGAGTTGGAGAGAGATATCTTCCATGATGTCTCTATTGAGGAATTATTATATAACGGATTTTATTTTGATGGATCTATACCTAGTATAGCCCAGCTTGAGGCCACGACTCCTCAAGATGAATTATCCAAGATAACCTTGGAAGAATTACAAGAATTGGGTGTTTCACCCGCCCCACCTAATTTTGAGAGATATCTACACATGGAAGTAGAAAATGTCATAAAAATTAACATTGGAACCAAAGATAATCCTCACATAATCAACATTGGATCAGAATTGAGTCAAGAAAAATAGGATAGATACATTGAATTTCTTAAGGAATATGAAGATGTCTTTGCTTGGACATATGAAGATATGCTAGGATTAGACCCTTCTGTAGTTATGCATCACCTAGTAGTCCATCCAGATGCTAAACCTGTTAAACAGAAACTTAGAAAAATGCATCCAAAAGTAGCCTTACTAGTCAAAGGGGAATTAGAAAAACTCCTAAAGGTTATTTTTATACAAGCCATTGATTATGCTGAATGGATCTTGAATGTAGTTCCAGTAACTAAGAAAGAAGCTACCAAATTTAGGGTTTGCACAAACTTTAGAGATATTAATGTTGCATGCCCTAAAGACAATTTTCCTCTTCCCAACATGGATCAAATAATTGATTTTACTGCTGGGAGTGGAATGATATCCTTAATGGATGGATTTTTTGGTTATAATCAGATTAGGATAGCTCCTGAAGATCAGGCTAAAATAGCCTTTATTACCCCTTGGGGGACCTTTTGTTGGAAAGTGATGCCATTCGGTTTGAAGAATGCGAGTGCAACATATCAACGAGCCATGACTTATATCTTTCATGATATGATGCATGATATTCTACATGATTATGTATACGATATTATAGCTCATTCCATAAAAGAAGATGATCATTTAGATGACTTGAAAAAAGTCTTTGATCGGTTAAGGGAATATCTTATCCGACTAAATCTAGCCAAATGTATATTCGGAGTTAAGTCCGGTAAATTATTGGGGGTTATAGTTTCTTTATGCGACATTGAAATTGACCCTCTCAAGATCGCGGCTATCACTGATTTGCCCGCACCCACAAGTATATCTAAATTACAGAGTCTACAAGGTAAGCTTCAAGCTATTTGTCGCTTCATCGATAAGTTGGCAGACAAAACAGGACCCTTTATTAAGCTTCTTAAGAAAGATGTCCCTTTTCATTGGGACGACGAACATCAGGAACCATTTGAACTCCTCAAAAAATATCTCCTTAACCCACCTGTGCTTTCACCACCTAGATCTGATCGCCCATTTATCTTGTATATTTCTGCTTCAGATCTTGCCTTAGGAGCGATGTTAGCTCAACTTGACGATGAGAAGAAATAACATGCTAATTATTATATCAATAGAACCTTAATTAGTTATGAAACCCTCTACACAGCATTAGAGAATTTATGTCTAGCAGTCATATTTTCTACACAGAAACTACGCCATTATATGCTCAGTTAGAAAACGTATGTTATTGCCAAATTTGATTCTTTGCGATATCTCATGAGTCGACCGTACTTATCTGGTCGCACAACAAAGTGGGTTCTTGCGCTAAGTGAGTTTGAACTCACATTTATAGGATAGAAGTCTGTAAGGGTCAAATCATAGTAGATCAATTAGCTGCTGCACCCTTAGAATCTACCCATCCCCTCATCATTGAGTTTCCCAATGAATGCCTTAAATTGGAGGCAGACCATCCAGAGCAATGGTCCCTATACTTTGATGGAGCCTGATGCATGAGTAGGGTTGGTGCAGGTATTATTTTAATATATCCGTAGAAACATCTTATACCTCTATCCTTTAAATTAATGTTTGCTTGTACTAATAACACTACTGAATATGAGGCTCTAATCCTTGGATTACGAGCTACCTTGGCACTAAAAATTAAAAATTTATTGGTTTTCGATGATTCTCAACTTATCATAAATCAAATCAATGATGTTTATCAGACCAGAGATGATAAATTATTTCCATATAAAGAATATGTCTTACAATTATTGTCTTTATTTGATCAAGTTACCTTGGAAGCTATTCCTCAAACTAGCAACTGTGTGGCTGATGCTATGGCTATAGCTGCATCTCTTTTGCCCTTGGAATTAGATGACGAATATGCTACCATCATCATTCATCGACTCTAGGAACCCGCTTCAAATACATCATGCTTAGAACCTTTGGATGTGTTTCTAATCAACGAAACTACTCCTAAACCTTGGTACACTGATATATTTAATTTTATTCAAAATGGGACCTTCCCTAAAGGTTTTAACAGAAACCAGCGTCGGTTATTACGTAGATGAGCAAGTTGCTTCGTAATTATTGGAAATACGTTATATAGGAGATCTTTTGAAGGTATCCTATTGAGATGTTTGAATCTAGAAGAATCTAGATCAGCTTTGAGTGAAGCCCACGATGGTTCTTGTGGGGGACACTTTAGTGGTAGCGCCATTGCTAAGAAGCTCCTTAGGATAGGATATTTTTGGCCTACCATGAAGAATGATGCACATGATTACATGCACCATTGTGACAAGTTCCAGAAACACACTGACCTTGTCCATGCGCTTGCACTAGAGCTACAGGCTATTTCATCTCCTTGGCCCTTTTTAAAATGGGGCTTAGACATCATTGGAAAAATCAATCCTGTGTCATCTGATGGACACAAATTCATCATAACCACCACTAAATATTTCACGAAGTGGGTTGAAGCTATGCCCTTAGCTTCTTGCACTAGAACCCAAGTTTCCAAGTTTATTTATAATCAAATTATTTGTAGGTTCGGAATTCCTGCAAATCTCATCTCAGATAATGGAACTTGTTTCAAAAATAAATATGTCAAAAAATTATGTCAAAAATATAAAATTCAACATCGTTGGTCCACTCCCTATTATCCTCAAGGTAATGGCCAAGCAGAAGCATATAATAAAACATTAATCAAAATCCTCAAAATACTGGTCAATAAATCTGGTCGAGATTGGCACATCCAATTATATCTTGCTTTATGGGCTTATCAAACTAGTGTTCACACTCCCATGGGCACTTCACCTTTTGTTTTGGTTTATGGTGCTGAAGCAGTTTTTCCTTTTGAATTAGAAGTTCCTTCTTTGGCTCTGCTACTTCAAGATACTGAAGTAGGAGATGAATATCATGCTAGAATATTTAGTCAGCTGGAACTCGTAGATGAGAAGTGCATCAATGCTTTGGAACATCTTTGTGCCTACCAAAATAAGTTAAAGCGAGCATACCTCAAGAAATTTCATCATTGGAACATTTTTTATTTTTTTTGAAAGAAAATAAAAAAAATACTAATGCAACTAAAGACCTTAAAGGTAAATTTGAGCCCAACTGGCTTGGACCGTATATCATCATTGCTAAATTTGTATCAGGAGCATATAGATTAGCTACCTTAGATGGTAAAGATCTTAAAGAACCTATGAACATTATGCATCTTAAACGCTATTATGCATAAAATCTAGTCATTTCATCATTGTATATATTGTTATTTTGCATATTGTTTCATTTTAGTCATCCATATAAAAATTTCAAAAAAAAACAATCACATTGTGTTTATTTCAATTCATAAATTAAAATAAAAATATAAAAACATCAAAATCATCAAAATATTCAAAAACATATTTTTCATACCTGTCAATTCTTGAAGTACGACAGTTATATTTTTAGTTATTTTGGATAAATTAGCATTTATTTGGAATCCCGCACTTTCACACTCACATGAATAAATATCTTGATTTTATTTTGTATGATTATTAATCTCTCTTATATCAAAGTTCACAGTTGAATTAAATAAAGTTTTGAGCATAGAGAATTGATCTTGTTATTTACTTGAACCAAGTATATCTCTTCACATTAAAATGATTTCATTGTAAATTCAATATGATGCTACATAGTAGAAGTGGTTTCTTGAGTGAAAAGTTTCCCCTGCTATCCTATCATGCACATGGTCTAGAATCTTTGAGAATTGACAAAAGGACAAGCTCACCCCTACCCAGAATAAAAATTCCTTGCTCTACAACCAATTCGAGCAAATATCCCTAGTATAGGAAGAAAAAGAAAAAGAAAATTCAAAGAAAATGAGAAAAAGAAAAATATTATTTTGTACCATCACAACAATATTTCAGCATTATCTCAGTTCTAAGCAAAAATACAAAAAAAAAGAAAAGCAAAAGAGAAAATAAAAAGCCAAAAGCAATAAAATATTTTTCCCTACCCCTTGAAAAGAAAATAAGGGTGAATGAGCTTGAATCCCTGGAATTCTCAATTATTCGAAAACTATGAGGTAAGCCCCATAACAGGTGGTTTGTGCCCAACCCACTTGGCCTTGGGTAATCCCTAGCATGATGATATGTCTATTACATTAGCAACCTTCTTTTGTACAGACCTATGTCGGCTTATGGATTAGCTAGCTCTTGATGACCCGACTTACATAGTAGTCTGGTACGGTTACATGCATATAAATCATAGTCAACGAATACTTATTTGGTTAATTCAAATTACTTGTATCAAATTATCTTGCTCAAAATTGGTAAATGAATAATACAATTGCACACACGTTTGTATTTGAGAGATTTTTGTATCATTATGATAAATCAAGATCGGCAATGAACTCACATATGCACATGAGGGTTCCTTATAAATCTACATTTTGTCTTTGAGATAATTTAAAATATTTTTGCAATTCTTTTTGGAATCATTTCATCTTCTTATTTAAGAAACATCTGTTTAGTATAAAAACAATTACATACATTGTTTTCAAAAATCCAAAAATTCTTTCAAACAACATATTAAACAATCTAGTAAATAAAGTCACGTTTATATTTTTTTTTGTTTATCTCAACATCAAAAAAAAATCAATCATGCAATAAAACTAAAATATCAATTTCTTCTTTGGATTTCACGATGATGGTATAAGTCTATACCTATAATTCTATGCCTAGCGCAAACCATTGTTCTAATTTTATTTCCCATTCATTATAATTTATAAAACATATGGCTTACATCATTATGTTACACAATTGTGCTTTAAAAAGAATGAACACATTTTTCTATTTCATTTCATTATGTCAACATTCCATTTTGCAACCATGGTATAATTTCTAAGAAAATTGTTCAAAATTTTATCACACTTAGGAATTTTATGCCTAGAAAAAATCATATTTTTAATATGTCATGCATAATTTTTTATGAAAATCTAAAAATAAATCATCACCATCATCATTTTTTATCATCACAACACAAAGTCTTAAGACAGTCTATTAAGCACTCTTTCACTTTTAACAATATTTCTATACTGGTATTACCTTGATGACCTAGTGAGCGGCGACTCCATGAAATGGTCTATAACATCGACAATGTCCTTTGAAATTATTGTTAGAAGTCTCTTTGTTTTTCATAAACTCACACAAAACATCCAATTTGTTTATATCAGATTCTATCATTTAAATTTTACAGCATGACATAAAATTATAATTTATTTTCAAACGACATAATTACATGAATAATCAATCAACAAATCCAAAATTAAAGCATCATACAACATATACACAAGTCATATTATCAAAAAGACCATATATATATCAACAAATTTTGTACATCATATCACAACTGGATTGGTATGCCACAATCTATACCCTGACATACTCAATCCTCTCAAAAATATAATAATATATATACAATCTCTATGCAGTCTATAGCGGCTAGCCTCGAGAAGCCCTCGAGCTCTCAGCCTCATCTCCTCTCTCACCCTGAGGTGGAGGAGGTGGTCCCATAGAGGTCCAAGCTGTGTCTCGGGTCCTCGCCATCGATCGTGAGGAAGTCATCGATGATCCCATCCTGATTGGTTTTGCAATGCTAGCTGGCATGTGTACCCTCTGGCCCTCTGGAACCAGCTAGAAGTATACTCCCTGATAGAATGTGGTCTGCATCATAGACTGTGCCAACTCCTACATGCTCGCCCCTCTGCTCCAAGCCCTGAGCCATGTAGCCTCATCTTGTAGTGTTTTCACCTGAGCCTGGAGGTGGGTAACCTCATCCTGGAGAGCCGCCATCTTGCTGCTCTCCCCTACCTTGACACCCTTGCCCTTATCAAGCGATGGTGGCCTCTCCCCCTGCTGAGAAGGGAATCCCTCCTCTCTCCTCCCTATTCGCTATGATCTCTATGGAGCCTGTGCCATCCTATGGCATCTCTCCTATGGAGACCATCATTGCTCTCTCCCTCTGCGACCCCGCACTACCTCAATGGTAGCCTGGTATCACCTCCCCATCTGTTGCACAACTGCATGCATCAAACCTTGTGCCCTCGTCATCCAAGGAAGGTGAATTCCTGCGTGCCAGGCATCATATCTGTTTGCAACCCTAGTGTCGTCCCCATCCACTAGTTGTATGGGGGCATCATCCATGTCTTGACTCTAAAATCATTGCATATTCGGAGCCCCGCTCAGTGTGGTATTATCCCAAAAAATCCAAGAGTACTCATAATCCCTAAGAGAAGGGATCCCCTATTGTAGACCAAACTGTCACAAAAATCAGTCGTAGTGGTGGAGCTCTACCTCTCCCCACTCCATCCTTAGCCAACAGACTCACCTGATGCGAGCCAGCTCTTGTCCATCCTCTCCCCACCTTGGGTGCTCTATCCATAGCATCTAGGTGATCTAGTCTGGGATGAGATCATCTAGCAACCTCTATGACATTGACATATCTATCTGCCACTTTGACCCTCTCTATAGCCACCAATAGAAAAATTGGGGTCTCTCTCAGTCAACCCCTATCAGTGGGGGTCCTACCAGTCTCCACATCGTGATGTGCTTCAAGCACCATACCTGTAGTAGTGATGTCAAAATCAGACATCGACCTCCCTTGTATACGACCCCATGCAAGATCCTATACAAGTGGCATAGTACAAAGCTGCCCCATGCAAATATGCACCCGTGGTCTCTCATGTCGCAGACCACATTTAAAATGAGCCATGGTAATTTGCACCCACTCTGGCGGCACAATAGTAAGCCACCTATTACCCCTGCCAAAACCTGAGTCAACCTAGATGCCCCAGGCATCTGCCTTAGAGACTCAATGTTCACTTTGCCCTTCTCTAGGGTGAAGCTCGAGTCTCCACACAACCTCATCATAGCCTAGCCATGATTGATCGTAGGAGTCATAAACCGTCCTTGTATGGGATCCTCAAGATCCTCCATACGTCCTCTAGTGTGGTAGCCATCTCTCCTATTAGTAACTGGAAGTAGGACGACCCCGGATACCATCTCCCTGCTAGGGCTGTCAGTAGCCCCATGTCTGTCGGTATTTGTGGCATCTCTGCCACATGCTGTAAGCTGACCTATGTCAGTCAGTCTCGCTTTGCCTGGTCGAGCGTGGCCACATCATCCCTCATCCCCTCGTATTTCCACTCTCGACTCTTTAGTAATCCCCTCTGCAAAATAAACAATGAAACAACAAAATTCATTAATAAAACAATTATTATAGTCAATTAAATGCAATTCAAACAAACTTAATTTAAAAAAATGATGATATCATCCACCATTGGATGATATCGTCCTAAATTGGGTAAAATCATCCTTTGCAAGATGAAATCATCTTTGATTTCTCAACTTGGGGATCACCCCTTGTTGGACGGGATTGCCCCTATTTCACAGATTTTTGCCATAGACAAAATCGGCGATCTATGGACGATTTTGTCCCGACATCGTCGACGGCCTAAAAACGGTCGCGATACCCCAAAACAGTCAAAATTTCAATCAAAAATTACACAAATCAAATTAAAAACATAATTCACTAGGTTTAGATCCTTACCCATAGCCCGCGCCATACCTCTGTTGATCTGTGCACTGTCTCGACCATTTTATCTGTAGAGCTTTAAAAATAGTGAAAATAAACAGTAAAAATGAATTACGGTTTTACCCTATTTTTCTTAATTTTATTTAAAAACAACATTTTTAATTTTGCTTTTTTGCGCTTTTACCTCAAACGTTCAATTTGGGTAAAAACATGGAGGTGGTACTATAGTAAGCAGTCGTATGATTCGACCTAGAATCGTCGTCTAAAAAATTGAGTAAAATTTTGCTTTCTCGTAAAATAGGAAGAACTCGTCTTTAACGCATTTTCTTCGAAAAATTTGCTAAAGAGGGGGGAAAATGTAGCACCCTAAAATTGACGCAGTTAAACCTTAGTAAAAAGATAAAAATTTGAATTTTAACTCCTAAACCGCCCGTTACTCGCTCCCATTGTTTTCTGTGCCATTTTTAGGATTTGTTTTGACCATTGGAAAATATTGTCAACGATTATACGAAATCATCCCAAATATGATGAATTCATCTAGAACAGAACGTCCAAACAATTTCGTCCCAAAATTGATTTTCATAATTAG
This sequence comes from Wollemia nobilis, assembly GCA_028583015.1. Classification (NCBI taxonomy): domain Eukaryota; kingdom Viridiplantae; phylum Streptophyta; class Pinopsida; order Araucariales; family Araucariaceae; genus Wollemia; species Wollemia nobilis. The sequence goes on from JAQPPZ010015413.1 coordinate 30,197,290, forward strand.
CTTCTATTTTAACAGCTTCTCTAACTTGGGCAGAAAGCGTGTCTGCGTGGTTAGAGTCTCACCCGTTGGAGATCTCCCAAATTGGGATGATCTCCAACCTCCTAACCTCTCCCTAATCATATATAAACTGGGATTTTCTTAGTTTATACCCCTGGCTGATTGATTTATCTATAAATTTAACTTTTCATGCATTAGAACACCTTCATACCATCGTTTGCATTGTGTATTTCAAGTTTTTTCACAAGAATTTTACTGTTTTTTAGTCGGAGCAAGCCCAGATCGTCGCTGACGATTCCAGACGATTTCAAACGATCCTCTCACAGATCGATGATGATCTCATATGATTTGAGGTGATCTTGACTGTAGTCCAAATTGGGGGTAATCAGAGCCCGGAGTTTGCATTTTCTTATCTTTTCTCTTCATTTCTTTATGCATTAAATTAGCTTATTCTATTTCTGCATTTTGGAGTTCACCTCATTTAGCATAGATGCATGATAAAGTTAAACTAAATTATTAAATTAATGCATTTCCTTTAAATGTTATCTAGATCTATCATTTAGGCAAGTTTACTATCATTTCTATCATTTCCCCTTTTTTTCGTAGTTGTATTTTTTATTTTTGGTATCTATTTCTATGATTGTAGGTCTCTGATGAATTCATATAATGATTTTGTCAGATCATTGATGATCTTGTCTGATCTCAGATGACCGACTATGATCTGAGATGATTCAATGCAATTGCAGATGATTATGTAATATTTGAGATGATCTGGACTTCTACAAACCTCAGAATCTTCATTGGACATTCGAAATCAGGTATATTATGTCTTATTTAGCACACTTTTTGTTTTTAGCACTTTTTCATGTTTTCTATATCCATATAAATCAGCATTGGCATATAGAATAACTTAGATTCATCTTGGCCAAACCTAGGATATGAATGATTAAAGTACAAAATGAACACATCAAACCCATTTTCAACCTAGGTGTATAAACTGCCACTCAAAATTTTCCTGGTGAACCCACCATCCATCGAAAATTCACCCTTATACCCCTCCCCCAAGAGGTGTGACCTTCAAAGGGTCTCTCAGTCCGAGGTATTGTCCCATCCTTCTCGCATCCCCTTTCGAGCGCGGATCCTATAGCCTGAAGGTAAGGATGCGAAAAATTTGGAGCGATATAGTAGGTTATTTAGAAATATGATATATCGGTCTGGTTGGTTATCATTGCATCAAAATCCTATGTTACATGTATCAATTATACTCATTACTTATAATTTCCCTCATGTAAGGGCGGGTAATTGAGAAGAATAGGTATAAAGGCCTAGCCAATTTTTATTGCTTCATTAGCCTATTTTAATATATCAAATATCCTTATTTAATTATAGTTTCCCTCACGTTAGGGTGGCTAATTTGAGGATATTGGTATTACTATCAGGCTTTTGTTCCTTTCTTTAAAGCTCCATTGTATTCTCTAAAAACTTGAAGTTAAAGGGGAGAATTATTAGTTCACTTCAATTTTCTTTGGTAAAATGAATACAATGAATACAGTTGATCCAATCACGCCTCATAACTATCATACATGGAAACCCAAAATATTAAATCTTATTTCTCAAAAAGGGCTCACACACCTGCTAGAAGAGAAGCAACTTGAATTTGAAAAGGAATATGAAATATTTGTTCATAAAAGGAAAATGTATGAAACAATGGGTATTATAAGCACTAATGTAAATGAAAGTCTATGGTTTCACATTACGGATTGTAAAAATCCATATGAAAGTTGGAAAAAACTAAATAACTTGTTTGGGAAAGTAGATCAAATAAGGTCAATGCAGCTAGAGGCAGAATTAACAACATTATCTCCTGGATACTTCAACAATATTGTTGACTTTCTCACCAAATTTAAAGAAGTCCTCACTCAATACAAAGGCAATGACAAGAACAAAATAGAAGAAGAATGTATCTATCTAATTCTTTCTAAATTAAATGATGTATTTCAAATTTTTACAACCACCTTTCTCTCTACAAAAGATGCTCTTGGTGCAAGTTTTAAAATGCCCTCCTTAGAGGAATTTTGTGATAGACTAACTAGAGAAGAAAAAAATCTTGCAAAGTATGATATCTCTTTCTCTTCCTCAAAAGCCTTAGTAGCATCCACATCTACTAAAGAAAAATTCAAAAAGAAAGAAAGGAGTCCCATAACTTGTACTTATTGCAAAAATAATGGTCATTATGTGATAAAATGCTGGAAAAGACTACAAAAACTAGAGGTAGCAATGAAGGATAAAAATATAGACACTAAGAAGTAGATAAGAAAAGCCTTAAATGTTCAATGCAAGACCATAAAAACTTCATAAAAATATTGGGTTCTATATTCATGAGCAACTCATCACATGACTTCCTCATATGAGTCATTCACTTCAATCTCCTCAAGTTCAACATGTAGCATAGAAGTTGGTGAATCATCCTTTATCCTAGTCAAAGAAAAAGGTGACACATCCATTGATGGTGGGTATATCAATATTGTTCTCTATGTGCCAAACATTGCAACAAATCTCCTCTCTGTATATCATATTTGTACTTATGAAAAAGGCAAAAATGTTCTCTTCTCACCAACATGAGTTGAGATAAGAGACTATCAAGACCCAAACTCTCTCATAGCAAAAGGAGATATTGATCACGACACTTGTCTATTTCACTTAAAATTATTCAAAAATTTAGAAGGGGCATCCTGTTTTCTTTCACACGGATATCTTGAAAGAAAAATTTGGCATGAAAGGTTTTGACATCTCAGTTATAACTACCTAAAGGAATTGAACACCCATGAAATGGTAACAAGATTGCCTCAAGTCTCTTCTATTGATGGAGTATGTCTTGGATGTGTTCTTGGAAAGCAACATCAAGATCCTTTTGACCTAAGTGGTTCTATAAAGGTCTCATCCCCTCTAGAGTTAATCCATAGTGACTTGATGATCTTCCCAGAGCCTTCCTTCAAATAAGAAACTAGTATTAAAGAATGGGATGATGCCATGGAAAATGAATTCTCTTCCTTAATCAAAAACAAAATTTGGTATTTAGTTCCTCTACCTAAAGGAAGGAAGATAGTTTATTGTAAATGGATTTACAAAATAAAATATGGACATAATGGAGAAATTGAAAAACACAAAGCTCACCTGGTAGCCAAAGGTTTCTCTCAAATTGAAGGGATTGATTATTTTGAAACTTTTGCACCAGTTGCCAAAATGGATTCTGTTAGACAAGTACTTGCTCTAGTTTCTTCCCAAAAGTGGCTTGTTTTTCAAATGGATGTAAAAAGTGATTTCTTACATGGGGAATTAAACGAGGAGATATTCATGGAACAACATACTGGATTCACTCAAGACTCCTCCCTTGTTTTTAGACTATGAAAATCTCTCTATGCCCTCAAACAAGCTCCTAGAGATTGGTCTGAAAAATGGACTCCTTCCTTCTTTCCTTAGGGTTTTCTCATTGTGATTCTAATGCCATAGTCTACATTTGGAGAGATGAAGATAAGATCACCTTACTTGTTCTCTATGTTGATGATATACCACTCACTGGTAGTGACATTTCTCACATTTAGACTATCAAAGACTCTCTTTCTAAAAAAAATTAAATGGTTGATCTGGGTTTAGCTCATTACTTCCTTGGGATTCAAATAAATTAAAAAGATGCAAGAATTTCAATGTGTCAATAGAAATACACTCTAGAACTTCTTCAATGGTTTAATATGACTGATTGTAAGCCCTATTCTACACCTTTTTAATATGGAGTCACTCTAAGTACTTTCTGCACATCCCCTCTATGTGATGCTACTCTATACTAATAGCTAGTAGGGAGTCTGTTATACCTCACTCATACTTGCCCAGATATTTCATATGTTGTTGGCTTGATATCTAGATTCTCACATCAACCTCATTTCAGCCATTGGAAAGTAGTGAAAAGAATCCTACTCTACTTGCAAGAAACTACTCAATTTGGGATCTTATATGAAGTAAAATCCATATATATCATTGGTTACACAGATTCTAGTTGGGTAGGTCATGCAACGAACAAGCAATAGCACTATCATATACAAAGGCAGAATATAGGACAACAATTTTAGCAAGTTAGGAAGCTCTTTGGATTCGTTAGATACTAAGATAATTTGGTTTTTCCATGAAAAACCTATTACTCTTTGGTGTGATAATCATAGCATAATTCATATTACCCACAATCTAGTTGAGCATCAGCGTACCAAGCACATTGAAATTCACATGCACTTCATTCTATGATATATTCAGAGATGGGAAATACACTTGGACTATATTCCCACAAAATATTAAATTGTAAACATATTCACCAAATTCCTTCCTTCTTTGCATTACATTCAGGTGCGAAAGAAACTTAGAGTAAGACAGATGCATTAGAAGGTACAAAAGATGTTTTCACCTCTCCTTTCTTCTTATTGTTTCTTTTTCTTTGAAAGATGGTTTTTTCCCATGTGGTTTTTTTGCCATCTCTCCTATATGTAATAACATTGTACATGAGTACATCATCAGGCCTAGTTGCCATGACTCATTTCTTTTTTTCAATGAGGACAATCTTCGCCATCCGAAGACATGCCTCTTCATTTTTCTTTTTTATAGATGGGTATTTGCCATGTGTTTTTTTTTTACCATCTCTCCTATATGTAATAACATTCTACATGAGTACCTCATCAGGCCCAGTTTCTGAGACTTATTTCTTTTTTCAATGAGGACAATCTTTGCCATCCGAAGACATGCCTCTTAATTTTTTTTTTTGATAGATGGTTTTTTCCCATGTGGTTTTTTTACCATCTCTTCAATAAGAATAATTGTAAATAAGTACCTCATCAAGCATTGTTTCCAGGACTCATTTGTTACATTCATCCATAGTATCAATTAAGGGGGGTGTTAGAATAAATAATTATTCTCTTAAGTTCTACTAGGATAAACTTACTTAAGTTACCACTCTTTCATGAGTGAGGTGAAATCTCAATTTAGACTAGTGAGTTGTTGTAATCCAATGGCTCTCAATGATCAAATTTGCTATTTATACAAAGTTGATCCATAGAATAAATTAATCATTTCTATTTGTCTCTTCAAATATTGTAATGCTTTGTAGTTCTACTCTTGGGAAATTCTAATAGTTTTTTCTCATTTTCAAGTACTTAGACAAGAAATTAAAAGCCATATAGTTGCATTTAGGCTAGCTTGTCTTCTTGCATTATCCCTTGTTTACCTTAAAATACCTCCTTTAGTTAGCTCATCAAATTGGAAAGCCATAGAGGTTAGATCTTGTTCTCTTGCATTTGTGTGATATAATCTTAGAATGGATTTTATGTGATCTTTACTGTAAGTTTAAATAACATTTTAAAACTTAGAAATTTGTCATATTAGGATCCAAAAACCTTAGGTTTTTTATTGAATAAACTCATACAACATTGATACACATGCATTAAAATCAACACTGACACCTTGAAAACCCACATTGATTAGAGTCTAATCGCATAGAATATATCCATATCTTTGATGTCTCCTTTGGAAAGAGGTCCTCAAGTAGGGAAGTAGGGGTTCCATCAAGTCCCCCCGCGTGCACTTGTTGTGATTAGGTTTAAAGGAAAATATCATTTTTTCGTATCTACAATAACTAAAAAATAAATTACTATATGAGTTTTTGTTTATTACTATTTTCATATTATAATACATCAATTTGTGAATACTTAATTATTTATTGTTTAAAAATATACTATATCATTTAGTAATTTTTTGGGTAGATAGGGGTAGAAATATTATATAAAATCCTTTTAATAAGATACTTCAAGTATAAAAATATAATATTAAAATGGAATTATATATCTTTCTATACACTATATTAAATGCATATCTTTATAACAATATAATTACCACTATACATTTTATAGGATTCATCATTATAGTTATTGTGTGCTTAAATTTTAAAAGTGTGATTTTGAATCATATTGCTTTTATTATCTTCCTTGTATACTTCCCTATATTTATATAGATGATTTTAATCTTTTATTTTTACTAAAATGTATAATTTTATTGCATATATTGTATGAAGTGTAACCATATGATATTAAAATTTATATTAAAAAAATTCAATTTCATCTAGCTAGTTGTTATGCATACCTCTATATAGATATGCATGCATATTTTTATGAAGAATGAAGAAAATAAATTTATCCTATAAGTATTTATTTTGTTTTAAAATATTTCAAAAACATAAATATATATTATCTCACTAATATTTATTATTATTTTCTATGAATTTAAATTCAAAACTATATATATATATATATATATATATATATATATACATATATATATATATATGTATATATACATATATATATATATGTATATATATATACATATATATATATATATGTATATATATATACATATATATATATATATATGTATATATATATATATATATATATATATATATAAAGTGAACCGAATATTGTTTTGATGAATTTATATATTGTTCTATATATACTAAGAAAAACATTATAATTAATAATCAAGGTTAAAACTTCCTTCTATGGTTTCAGTGGGGGAAGCTCTGAATAATATGGGATATACATAAGGTTGCTCTTCCTCTTTGGCTAAGAGGGAGCAACAATGAATATCACAAGATCTAGATTGAATGCCAGAATTGAAATATATGACCCTTATGGGCACTAGGTGCGGAGGGAGGAAGCCCTTTTTGTTGAACCTCCTTTTAGGGTTTAAGTGGATCTCTCTTTGGATTCTTACTTTTATCCTCCTGAGCTAGAAACCCTCTCTATTTTCAAGAAGAGCGAATCATCTATTTTATTTGAATCTAGATATCGGGTTAGATCATCAGATGGTGCAACCAAAAAAGTAGCCAGATCCAAGACTATATGTGATGTTGTCTTGGGCTCAAAGGATTTTTCTCTTGGCCATGCTTTTCTACCCTTGGAACTATTTATTCCTATTTTTTAGACCTACTCAATGGTGGATTCTCTCTCCTTAGCTCTAGGAGTTGGTAGGCTAAGGAGTTGGATAAACTAGTGCAGGTGGTAGTAGTGGGATATTTATCCACGTTTTTGTAGTTGATGGGTTTGTTAGCTATAGATTATTTTTGGCTTTATTTTTTATTTTATGTGCCAGTGAGGTTAGAATCCACTAGGATTGGGGATGCTTTTTTCCCCTTTTTAGGGATCTCAAGGTTTTTCTCCCTTGCTCTCTGCCAAGTGAGGATTACCATTGATATTTTCTTGATAGTTCCCATGGTTTTTGGGGTTACATATTTATTTTCCTACCTATAGGTGATATTTCACATGGTCAAGGTGCTGATTTGATGTTTTGTGGTTTTTTTGTGCTTTAGGGATCATGTTGTTATTCTAGGTTTTCTCCCGATCTTGCAGGTTTGGGGTCCTTTGTGGATACTGAGTAAAATTTGGTGTTGAAATCTTTTTTGTCAAGATAAGTGCAAAATTTTTTGGTTTCCACCCTAGATCTCTAGTTCCTATTGGTGATTGTTATTGCTACATTATTATGTTTATTTCTAGGGGTCAGATTTTCAATTGGTGACCCAACTATAGGCTATGTCCCTAGAGTTTGTGGTTAGTAGTTTTGGTTGCATGGTTCCTATTGCGCAAGATTTTTTTCCTACCTTGTGTTTCAATTTGGACACTCTTTACTATTGGTCTCTAGTTGTGGATTGTGACTATAGCAGATGTTCAAATTTTGATTTGTTGTGTATGAGATCCTTGAGGCCTAGATTTCTAGTTTCATATTCCAACTCTTGGTGGAATTTTATTTATTTTGATTTTTGAATTCAACTTTGGGTACCCATTTTTAGCGAGTTATTTTTGAATTCAACTTTGGGCACCCATTTTTAGTAGGTTTATTTTGGAACTATTGTTGGATGGCCCCCGATGCTCGTTGGATACCTTTTTTGGGGTAGTTTTTCTCTTGGTTATTTGTGTTAATTTTTTCTCTCGTTGGATTATTTCCAACCAACCTTGTTTTCTTTTGGGTGAGGTATTCCTTGGTTTTTGTCTAGGAGTACCTTTGTTTCACTCTGTAAAAGGTTTGAGGACCCTTTCAAACCCCTTCTACCTAATAAATAATAATAATAATAATAATAATAATAATAATAATAATAATAATAATAATGAAGTTTAATTTATAATGTGGGTATGTCACTATATAACTAATTGGAATCCATTTTATACTTTCAAAACTACGAAAAACACATAAATAAATGGATTTATCATTTAGTTAAGATAGTTCTTTAATATTTTTAAGTTGTATCTTTTATGAACATCAATTTCATCAAAATAAAAGAATATTAGGTTATGAAATTATCATTGGGTTTAATGTATTAAAAAAATCATGAAGATAGAAATCAATATAACAAAATACTATGTTATCTCTTAATCAGTTTTTGTGTTTATAAATATCATTTACATTTTCACAAGATACTATCTCCAAGAATAATTAATAATAAAATTAATTCTCTAAGTACTTTGTCCTTTAATTTATCATTTCTATAAATTTAAGTAACCAATTATGTCCTAAAGTCAATCATATATATTACCTTACCAACTTAATTATTGTATAAATAATTGTAATTTAATTAATAAATATATTTTGAAGTCATGATATGGCAATGCATACCAAAGATATAAATTATTTATTCAGGTTTAACCTTATCAAAGATTCAGTACAAGAATTTATTTGTGTAATGTAAATGAAAATTTTGGTATAAAAAATTATTATTGTCATGTGGAAGTGGTATTGAGAAAGAGAAAAAAGGTGCATTTTATAGTTTGGGCAACATAATAATTTAAAATATGTGCTTCATTTTTCATGGTTAAATCTTAAGAAAACCTTAAAAATTTATTATGCATGAAATAACATATTGAGGCTTGAGGTAGAAAATAGATCAATCAACTAATTTTAGTATTAAAGGGTATAACTCACAGAAATAAATAAAAGCAATTGTTTTAATGACTTGTAATGGAAAATACCAAGTTTATAGAATATTTTATAATAATCATTTTAGTTTATTAAGATTTAAGTATAATAATTTTTTTTTTTTTTTTTATCTTTGAGTGAACTTGATAGTAAAGGTCTTTATAATATAAAGAAGTCCAATGTGCTAATCCAAATAATGTTAATGGATAAATATACTATAGGTAATATAAAATATATTACAAGTGTTTCTAAACATATTTGTCCTATGACAAGTATTTGTTCTATCAGAATATTCAAATACACTCTTATCGACATGCTTATTAGTGTTTTTTTAAACTTCTACATTGGTATGGTGACATGTTCCAATGACATATCTAAGCATTTATGTCTATATTCCAAAACCATTCCTATCGAGGTATTTAAACACCTTCAACTTAACAAGAGTGCTTCATCCATAGATTTATCCAATCACATTCTTTCCAAAATGTATTTCAAAATTTCTAAAAATATTTTTATCAGTTTTTTCCAATACTTTATTACCAATGTTCTTAAACACTCATACATTGGCATAAAGCCCTTATCCATAGGTGTTTCTAGATACTTATTACTCATTTAGAGAAATTTAAATTTTGGTATTTCTAAACATATTTATTTTGTAATGAGTGTTGGTTCCTCTAGCACATCCAATCACACGTTTTTTTATATGCTTTAGCTTTGTCTCATCACCTTGAGTAACATTCATGGAGCTTTATTTAATGCCATGTGAGTTGTGTCTGGTTTTTCCCTTGTTGATGGTTTCAAAACCCTGGAATGCTCCCTTTTGATAAATTTGGGTACACTCATTTGCTAGGTTAGGTGCCATGTATATTTCTCAATTCTCTCATGATCATCCCATCCAATGATCTCCTTTCCACCTTGATGAGCCTTAATGGGTTTAGTTTTTTCATGCTTCTATATCAAATGTCAAACCCTGTTTTTTTAACTTGTGGAATTGAAGATCCATTGTCATCACATGTATCCTTCATATCATGACCTTGTGGTAGCATGTCAGTTTATTCATCCAATCAATTCACACTACCATCTTGTGATCCATTATATTATTTTTTGTGGTCATGTGTGAGATAATTTTGAGGATATTGAACTGCTACCAAATATTTTCCATTGACCTCCACCCTGCTCTTTCCATTATTTTGTTTCTTCTAATGATATTTTTATGGTATGGTTATGAATTTTTCATCCCATTTGGCATGAGTCTCATTATTCCTTGAAATAGTGGCCAAATATTTGTAATCATGATGCCCATGGAGCTGTTAAAACTTGTTTAAATCCTATAAAGGGTATCCTTATTTATAATAATCCCCTATGTTTTAGAATTTAGTCCTTGCTTCCATCCCATTACTATTTGCTTTTGATTACTGTAAATCCCATGGTTGGTCTTGATTATCACTTTGAGCCTACGTACATTCACCTAAATGCTCTCATTTAGGATATTTTTTTTTATCATGGGTTTTTGCCCTTCCTCCAAAAATTTATCGAGCACGACAAAGAATTATCAATTGAACTTTCCAACTCTTAGAACGAAGGCAAATTAATTGTGAAGGGTCTTAATTTTTATATAAACAACAATACTCTAGTTCAAGTCATTGGCATTTTGGATGATGAAGAAATTATTTTGCATGAAAAACACTCCATAGTATCTAAGTTGAACTGATTTAGGGATAAAGGGGAGAGCTTGAGTCATAATAAAGGAGGCATTATTTTTGAATCACTTCACAAGCCATGGGATAAGATGATGATTACTATTTTGCAAAACTTCATTATGGATAGACCTAACACCCCTTTGAGGAGCTTCCATTTCATTTTACTTAATAACCTATGAGGAAAGAAGGTTATCAATATACTTGAGTATATGTTTAGGTCGATCGAAAGAGTTGTGTTAAATTTCCATAAGATGTTGTTCATGTGCCTTTATCATCGAGGGCTTCATCTAATATTATTCAAACATATGGCCTATAAGGAATCTTAGTGAGTTTCTAGCATCCTTGCTTTTAGATCTTCTTTTACTAATCCTATGATTGTTGACATTGGTGGCAGATCTATTGGTGGTAATTATGAGGAGAATAACTTGGATAGCTCTTCTCAAGCCACCAACCAAATTCTTGAGTATGAATCTCCTACCAATGATAAGGTAGTTATGGTTAAGTTTAAACAATGACACTACTCATCTAGAACCAAGACTCAAATGAGGAAAGGTAAATATCCTATAATTATTGAGAACAATGGAGACATATTCAAAGACTCGATCTCTCCTACTAAATTCAATAGGAGAGAGGAACCCTCTCTAAGATAGTCAATTATGAAAACCACTAATTAGGGAAGAAAATTCAATACCAAAGAGAAGCTAGGCATCTCTTTCATCACTAGTCTCAACCACCTATAGGATCTTAGTGATGTTCTCAAGGCCCTGTCCAAGGTTACCAATATGACCTCATTCCTTCTTCAGTAGGCGAAGACCATCCTTGATGAATTAAAACTCTTCTTTGTGAATCCTTAGAATGGTGGTCCATATTTTCTTATCATGAGTGATGCTGAGTAAAGGGTTTGGCTCTCGGTACTTGCTTCCTATGTTCCTTTTTTAGTTTTCTTTGTTTTCTAGCCTCAGGTTTACATGCCCTATATCTTTTTAGAGATACTTCTATTTGACTTTCTCATGTTGTTTATGTGATTTTCTCCGTGTGTTAGGAAACTCAATATTTTGTTTCATGGGTTTCTCTTTGTAAAAGGTTTGGGGACCCTTTCAAAACCCCTTCCCCAATCAATAATATATATATATATATATAATATTGATATTTCTAATATTCATAGACATGATTTTACTTTTATATTTAATATTGGAAATATAATAATAAATAATATATTTCATTCATCAATTTATAAATGCTCTAAGATTCTCTAATTTCATACAAAATTTTATGTATTCTATATTCAACTTGTGATGAGGGGAAAGGATATCGTTAAGGATCTCTTAGGTATCACTATATCTCTTATCCTATATATCACTTCGAGGATAGGGGTATTTTTTAGCCTAGAGCTTAGTGTTTGACAGATTGATTTGAGAACACCTATGTTTCTCCTAAGATAATTCCTTGACTAAGCTTAACCCTAATCTACCTTTAATGCAACATGCAAATGCAATAAGTCTTAAAATTAAATGCTTTTTGATGATAAAGTAAATGATAGTTTTCTTCAAGAGGCAAGGGTGCAGGAAGAATACAATAAATAAACCGTAGATGCAACTAGACATAATTTTGATTTAATACTAAATCTTGAATAATTAGTTGATCCCCTTAATGGTTAAGACTAAAATCATCCCTCCTTTCGCTTTTGTTTGTTTAATTTAATAATTATATACTAAATTGAATCTAATTTAACAACAAATATGGCTAAGTCCTAAATGCTTTTAATGAAAGAAATTTGAAATTGAAAAACCTATTCCTACCATAGAGACAAAAAAATTGCCAACTTGTAGAAGCATAATTAATGCTTTTACCTTTGTGTTTTTACTTTCCTACAAAACAAATAGAAAAATATGGCATTATTAGTATAAGGTCCTATCTAAATTGATAGAAAATGTTGAAATATCTTGTAAAATAATCAATATCTTGTTGAAATAGATAAGTAAATAATAAAAACTATATGTGCGTAACTATGGAAAAGGTTCTATAAAGTATCGATAGTGCTATCGATGCTTTTTCTAGCAACTGATACTTCTACTCTATATAAATTAGAGAGTGATAACACCACAAAACTAAACTCTAATGATACTTTCACTTTACAAAGAAACAAATCAATATTAGATGCAATATAAGATAATTAATGATGAAATGATGAATGTATCTAACTTAGGATTACAAAGACTTTGTCAAGTGATATAAAAAAAATATTATGTGCTTGAAATAAATATTAAAATAAAAAATAAGATGCTAAATAGATGCAAATGCAATATGTAAAATTAGATAACATGCAAACATATTAAAGCTTAGAGCTCTAAGACAAAGAGAATTCCAAAATAATGGAAAAATATTACAACATAAGATGTTAATTTTTGTTTCCCTTGTTTATAGAAGCTTGTTAAATGATTGCTAGCTTGCATATGGACACTTGAAAGCTTGATCTTAGAGGCTTGAATGTTTTATTCTTGAATGCTTGAGTGCTTATATTTGATTGTATGGTTGTTTAGATGATTGTAATAAAAAGAGTTTGAATTTATAAATATGACATTCACAAGACTATACCAAGATTTTGGTATAACCTTGCCATGCAAAATGGTGAATTCCTATGATTCTAGAGATTTTCCTATGAATTTTGCTACTCAAACATGCTTGATCAAATTTTTACCCAAAATATTAGTTTTATAGGATGTTGTGGATCCTTGGATGAAGGATTATATTGAATATAATAAAATTATAGAGGGTAATAATTTAAAATAGGATCAAGATGCCATTAATAGAAGAAGAATGAAAATGACAAATCATGGATTTAGAATTTTTTTTGGGAGTTGCAAATTGGATCTTAAAAATATGACCTATTAATGGTGGATGATTTGGAAGGTATTAAAATTCAAAATTATTGATAGGATGAAAGAATCAATTACATCTACATGGTGGTTTTTCTACTATTATGACTATTAGAGGTCATATTTGGTTTATAAAGGTCAAAGTAAAGCACTACCAAGGTTACGAAAGCATCAATGACACTTTTTCTCATTCCCTATTTCTTTTTCTATTGGAGCAATAAATACTTCAAATTTGGTCATAGTGAATATTAATTTAATTTGGATGATTAAAAGGATGATTAATTAAGGGATTGATAAACTTTGAAGATTATCCCTATGCCCAAAAATGGGTGTCTATATTTTCCCCTTTATAATGCATTTATTGTATAATAAATACATTAGAAACTAACATAGATGTCCCAATTTTGATACAAGAGTATTTACCATTACTTATGGTTATAGGTGCAACATAATTGATGTTATAACTATTTTCTTTGAAGTGATTTAAAATTTGTGTTTTAGGTAACATCAAATGTTGTCAAGCCCTAGCTAACCCCTCAATTTTTAGAAGGAAAATTAACTCGGACTAAGGAAACATGAATTGATTATAATGCCACATGGGTGTGGGTGTAGTGATGAAAAAATAATAGACAATGCAAAGAACTAAGGATCCTTAGAGGTAAAAAGTCTAAGGGGTAAAAATAAATTCATTTTTACCATGGAGAGGGAGAAAGGAGAGTTCTATAGTAGAGATGTTGACCCTAGTTTTGATGTGTCAACAAGTATGACCAACACACCATGTATAATAGGTGAAGACACACTAGGAAGAGAAGTAGTAGCATCAATATGTATAAAAAATATAGTTGATTTTTTTAATTTTTATGTCAAAAAGAATACCCAAAGAAAATATTGATATTTTTTATATTTTGACACTATGTAGTGCTTTTACATGCCAATGGTGCTTTCATACCCTACCAATACTTTCATAAAGTGATTATACTTTTGTGCCCAAGTAATTTTTTAAATTTGTAGAAATTTCATGTCATAATGGTATTTCTCACTTTTGGATTTTTGTGCACATGTTTCTAGGTTTGATTGTGCAATTTAAGATTGATAGACCTTGGGTTTGTTTAGATGTAGGTTCAAATTTACATGTTTGAGTTTACAAATACAGAACCCTAGACACTAAAGACTATCTAGGGGCTATTGGATTTTTTAGATCATGCACTTTTATAAATAGTAGGGTTGTACCACATAACCCTCTTGCCAAAGGTAGAGTTTGAAAAGGTTATTCTCACACCGTTGGTAGATCATGGGTGTTTTTAGATGAATACCTTCCAAATTCACACTAGGAAAGTGATAAGTGTGTTGTAATATGTTTAGAGAATCCTCTAAGTTAATTTGAGATGAGCATAGGTCTAGATGAGATATGATTAGAGGTAAGAGTTGAAGAGGTTGATAGGAGATGCATGCTTTCCAATCATCAAATACAATATTAAAATCAATGTCATGTATGCTAAGGGATGAGAATATAGGAAGATAAATCTCATAGGTGCCATATTTCATAGGGTCATGCTTGGTGATATGAGAAATACAGAGGTCCATTATGGGTGGATTGAGTGGTGCAAGACATGCAAAATCACTAGATAGTATTCACATGAGGTTGATGGTGTTATTGTGACCTTATTAGATACTACATTGGATAGTCTATCATGGAGGTGGGATCCTAATTTATCATACATTAATCTAGGTGTGGGTCTAATATCATATTTTCATCATGATACCCTTGGGACTATCAATATAGGAGGATAATTCGGAGGTATGAGCGTCATATGGATGAGGATAATAATTTACGATGGATTTTAGTAGGCCCCATAGGAGTGTAGTGGTAGCCATACAAAGGGATAGATTATTCATAGATATAACAACTCATCTAGAGACCATAATTGATGCAGGAGCATCCGACGACAGCAGGACAATCTGGCATCAACCGAATTTTCTAAGTAACTTGTTCTGTTTCTTTTGTTTTCCAAGGCAAAAGTTGGGGGGGGGGTCACGAAATCATGACATGTCGTGAAATCGTGACCCCAAAGGCTGCAGCAAGGCAAGAGGGAAGTTTCGACGTGATTTCGTGATGTCATGATATCATGATGTCATTTGAGAACAAAGGCATGGGAGCAGTTTCGTCGTGATATCGCGACGTCCGCGATGTCGCGATATCGCGACGTTATTTGGGAACTAAGGCTTGGGGGCAGTTTCGTCGTGATATCGCAACATTGCGATGTCGCAACGACCAGAAGATGAATGCAAAGGTGAAGGTAGAAGTTGGACCAGAAGTCAAGGGTAGAAAGAACCTAAGGCAAGGTGGGGTTTTTGTCGCGACGTCACGATATCACGACGTTTGTGGAAGCGAAGGCACAAAGGGAGTTTTCATCGTGATATCACGACGTCATGATATTACAACGTTGTGACATCATGAAGTTTGTGGAAGCGAAGGCACAAAGGGAGTTTTCGTCATGATATCATGACGTCGTGATATCGTGACGTCACGGCATCATGACATTTGTGGAAGCGAAGGCACAAAGGGAGTTTTCGTCGCGATATCACGACGTCACGATATCGCGACATCGTGACATCATGATGTTTGTGGAGGCGAAGGCACTTTGTCATGATTTTGTGACACAAACCGAGGAAAAGGGATCACTGGTGAAATGGTCACGATATCGTGACATGTCATGAAATTGTGACATGTCACGATTTTGTGACCAGTTGAAGACAAAACAAAATTGGACACATGGACAGGCCGCATGCATGGGAAAAGAGACAGCGGTTGCAGGTCAAGGGCCTATTAAATGCGTGCTTTCATGGCGGACCAAGGAGTTGGCCAATTACGAAGGGAAAATTGAAGACTCGACGGGGGAAGCCGATTTTGCAGGTATAGTTTAATATATTCGTGCAAGTGGGTCATTAATGACCGAGAGGGGTCGAGGCCTCGAAAGAAACTCGAGCTTTGTGATAGATCGGGTTGGTGGACCGATTTTCTTGGAAAGTGTTTCAGAGGGTCGGGACCTCTATAAAAACCCAGTTTAATGTAATAGTTAGGGTGGTGGATCGGGGTAAGATTACGTGCAGAGTGAGAGAGTGAGAAGACCGAGCTGAGCACCGGTTAATGTAAAGCCTGCGGGCTATGTTTGTATGTATTGATTTTCAGATTAATGCATAAGAAATTATCTACAAATTGCATGAGTGACTGCATGTGCCTGCAGGCTAGGGGAGACAAAGTGCAAGGGAGAAGACCAAGCCGAGCTTGGTTTTTTTGTAAAGCCTGCGGGCTGTTTTATTTTGCTATATGTATTTATTTTAGAAGATTTTAATGAAAAGGTCGAATTTGAGAAGGTGTAATCTCTTGTCCGCCATCAATAATAAACATAATCCTAATTGGAATGATGATGTCTATCATCTAGCTCATATCATATGGTTTATATGGATTGTGGATCCATAGGGGATGAAAGCTTGGCTATTTTTAAAAAGTGATCTACCATATTGCTAGTTGGTTGGGGTACCAAGAAGATCGGTCTAGTATTGATAGTTCCCTAGCGATAAGGTATTTGTATTACCTCCAAACCTAGACTCTTATGAATATATGTATTTGGATGATACAACTATTTGGAATCTAGGGAGAGATGATCTTAAGTTCATCCAATATTAATATATATGGTACTTTACTATTCTACCTAGAAGGCTAACAATGCTAGAGGTGTGGCCTATAGATCAAATAATAAAGCCTTGTACAACAAGATAATCAATGCCCATTTTTATGAGGTATATCAAGAGATGAAAATGTGTAGAGAGGCATAGGGTTAAATAATTTATTAATCTTGTTGATACCAAGTATCACAAAAAGTAAGATAAAGCTGAGCTAGTCTAGAGTAGTATGACTTCGTAAGGTATATTATGAGGCTATAAGTAGCACTGATAGGGAGGACAATAGAGATACTAGCTAGTAGCATAGGATATATTTATGTAATAGACCATATAGAATGTATCTATAAATCAAGGTGGAGGGGTAGTGAGAGCCATAGTAGTAGCAAGGGGAGTTGGAAATGGTTAGGTAGTATAGGCACTACTAGACTAGCTAACTTAGTCATAGAGGGATGTGGTAACAAAGAACACATGGGTGGCCCACTACAAAGTAGTGCATCAAGTAGGCATCTTGGTAGAAATAAACCTACCATTTTAAAAATGACATGATCATAGATCCACTCAAGGAGTACAATTCCCCAATCATAGTAGTTGACGTGGATGACACCACTTGTAGTAGGGGGAGGAGAGCACCAAATATGGGATCCTAGAGCTAGATGCATTTTGGCTATTTTATTGAGATTATGACTTTGATAAATGTATTATTATGATTTTGATTGAGTATACAATGTATTTACATACTTTGAGTGATATATATACACCAACTTTGTAGATACACATTTTATCATAATGTATGATGAAATTTTTAATTACTTTAGGTTTGATTAATTATTTGTAATGATTTAAATGTTAAAATTATGATGGAACTTTAGATTAGAAGATAATAATTTGACTTATGATTTAAAATAAATTATAATTTGATATGAAATGTATTGTGATTAATACTAATTAACAAAATAAATATTTAACCAATGATGATCAATTAATTCAAGTTTAAAAGATGAAAGCTTAAAATTTATTAAATAAAATGATTGGATGTTGTGAAAGATGCATGATTTACCCAAGAGGGCACTTCCAGTATAGCTATGTACAAATATATACACAAATATGTGTAGTTATATACATAGAGATATGCTTAGATATTTTCCAAGAGGACTTTATTTAGATTTTCCTAGAGGATTTCTAGTTAACATGAATAGTAAATTATTTTCCTTTAAAAAAATTCTATATAAATTTTGATTTGTTCATATTAATTTTGATTTAACTTTACCTATCAGATATTTGGTTTAGATTTGCCTATAAGGATTTTTATTTAGCTTCACATATAGTTTTTGATTTATTTATGATCATGGGAATTGTTATTGGATATTTTCCTTTAAATAAATCTCTAAAGGATGTTTGCTTGGATTTTATTTACCTTATACATAAGTTTTATAGAGGAATTATTATTTATTGGTGTGGCAATGAATGATGTCCCTATCTATGAATAGGAATCCATTCTTGACCTATTGGCCCAACACATGATGGTGCATGTGAGTTA
The DNA here is from genome assembly GCA_028583015.1 of Wollemia nobilis. NCBI lineage: Eukaryota > Viridiplantae > Streptophyta > Pinopsida > Araucariales > Araucariaceae > Wollemia > Wollemia nobilis. Next base: position 30,216,084 of record JAQPPZ010015413.1, read on the forward strand.
ACAAATGGTGGAATCGATCCTGCTATGAGCACCTACTAACTATGTAGTGTTAATCATGTAGTGATTCATGATATAGAAAAATTTTATTTGATTGGTGTTGTAATAAGTACCTATGAACCCTGTATTATTCATCATGTGGTAAGTTATTGGTACTTTGGAGTAATTGATAGATATAATTTTTGAGAAAATTAGATTAAGATAGAGATAAATTGATATTATGTAAATCTTAATTTAGTTCACAAAAAGGATTAGTCTACTAGTGCATGAAAATAAAGTATCCTAAATAGGATCATCATTTTGATGTCATCATAATCCTTGAATCAAATTGTAATAGGTAGTCTATAATAAAACACGCATATAGATGTAAGTAGAATATGCAAGCAAGGAACAACATGAAACTAAAAAAATAGGTGGCCAATTAGAGTTATAATATATTTTAATATTCGTTATGTATTGGTTCTTTATATTATTTATCATCAAGAATAGTGAGGTGACAGGTACCTTAACCATACTTGGTGTTTATATGTATGGACCTCACCAATTGGACTAAAATTTATCTTTGACCCTAGTTTTGGCATAGGTGTTCTTTTGATTCTATTTGAGAATGATATCACCAACTTAAAATAAATTGAGCCATACCTTCTTCCTATATACACATTCAAGTATTTGTTGGTATACCCATAGGTTTTCTAAGATAAGGATATGGTTTTTGTTAAGCCATTTTTATTAGCTTAGATATGTGGGATGATATTTTCTACAACAGAAGATCCCTAAAAAACATATACAAGGAAGGGACCTCTATCGTAAGAGGGAATATGGATTTGGTTTTATAAACTAAAGCATAGGGCATTACAATAGTGGGATTTCTAACACTAGTGTGATATGTCCATAAGGTGGGATACAAGTGGATATGCCAATCTCAATCACATTTGTCTATGAGCTTCCTCAAGATCCTAAAAATAGTCTTGTTAGAAGCTTCACCTTGGATACTAACTTTAGGATAGTAAGGTTTCAACCATATGTGTTGGATTTTGTATTTAGCATAGATTTTTAGGATATCCTTATCTTTGAATGGTATTCCATTATTATATATTAGTAAAGAAGTTTTGCCATATTAGTTGAGGATCTAGTTGAGGATCTAGTTGAGGATCTAGTTGAGAAAAAAATTGAAGATCTGGACTCTAGTGGTTGAGGCTACGAGAATGGCATTGATTTATTTAGTGAGGTACTTAGTTGCTATCATGATAAAATTTTATCCATAAAAAAATATTGGGTTGATATTCCCAATGATGTCTAAGCCCTAAATGGAAAAATTCCAAGGATAATTCAAGGTTTGGAGAGGTTTGGATGGAGAATGGATAAGGTTATCATACTTCTAACACTTATCACACCACTTAGCATAGTTGCAAAAGTCCATTTCCATGGAGGCTAATGATAACCCATCCATAGGATTTTTATGGTGATATAAATACTACAAAATTAACTACTATATGATCCATCATAATCTATTTTAAAGAGTACTTGGAATTTGACTAAGGCTAGGCATCTAAGAAAAATACCATTAGGGGAATAACAATATAAGATATTGTAAATGATGGCATGCTTATAGGAATATGATACCTTATTATTATTAGACATAATGGTAACTTTAAGGAAATCAAAGATATCCTTAAATGTTTTTTTGGATGATGCAATATTATCCTTACACCACTGGATGCTCCTACATCACCCACGATCCAACTATATTTTAGAACACAATGAACCTTCAACATCAATTTGATACTTGAATTTATCATTTCCCCACACTAAGCACAAAGGAAAGACTTGCTTTTCAATGACCAATGTGTCTCATAATGATCCACAGGTGGAGTTGTTGAACCTTATGATGGTTAATAGAGCCCACTGTTCTGAGCCATGACGATCCTATGGTAAAATTTTAGTTTTTATATTTTCTTATTTTTATTAGTTTCAACAACTTTCAATTTGGATTTTCTAACATATTTTAGCCTTATTCCTTTCAGTATTTCATGTATTTGTTATCTATTTTATACAATTTATTTCCATTTGCATTATCATGAAGTAGGCCTCATCTTGAGAGGATTTACATTTGCTATTGATGCTTTGTAGGTGCTTATATGTGCAGGTTACAAGCCTTATCAGGAGAATATCACCATCAAGAACATCCTTCTTAGCATCATCAAACTGATATCACTAGGAAAACCCTCCATTATCAGTTTAGGATATTACAAGAGATCTTTGGAGAACACCGATTGTTGAAATCTTGATGTAATTTTGTATCAATTTTGTGAATCCCTAAGAGGGATCTATTGTAACCCTTTGTAAAGATATTTTTGAATATTAATGAGAAGATCACTCTTGTTTCTCTATTTTATTGTCATGATGGTTACATAAATTTTATATTATTAAGTTGATTACATTTTACATTTGATAGGTTGTTAGATATTTTGTCAATTCTACAGATATATTTAATGGTTGTTTACTATTAATCAATTATTTAAAATAATATTCAAAGTGTATTTATTCAAGGAAAAACCAAAATCTAGATTACATAGCCAGAGAAGAGCTTTATCACTAATGAAATAGAAGCATACATTCTATGATAATTGGAAGCTTACCTTGATAATATGATGTCTAAGAATTTGAAGCCATAAAGGAGAAAAAATTTAAGTCTAGAAGAATCCAAGAGAGGACAATGACCAAGTAGAGAACTATAATAGGAATAAAATATATCTAAAGGCATTTATACATTATCTAACTAAGGTGCCAGCATATACACAATAGTTCACCAAAAATGAGGCAATGCCTATACAAAGTCTTAGTTAAGAGATAAATCTTATGGAGAACATGTGCTTATACTGAGAGGGGGGTGAAAAGTATAATATAAAGCTTTTTACTTTTTGATCCATATGATAACATCAATAGTAATAAAGCAAAAATCATTACACAAATAATCACATACATGAGAGACATGATTTAACGTGGTTCATCCAATGTAGGCTATGTCCATGGAGAAAATATTTCACTTAAATTTTCTCAACAAATTTCTTGGGAATCCTTCCCTATTACAATGTTTATGGACCTATGTCCAAAGGAGACACCAATACCCTAATCAAGTTCATGGATCTCTATCCATAGGAGAAATCCTTCTCCTTTGCTCTGACTAGTGATCCTCTAGAAGACTACTACCTCCACTACACTGGCTTGTGGATATCTATCCATTGAAGACCCCTATCCTCACTTAGAAGACCTTTGTCCTCATTAACATGGCTAATGGATATATATACACTAGATACTTCTATCCTCTACTCTATCACCTCCAAATATTGCTCTTAATCTATTGTATCTCCATCTTAGATTTGTACTGAAGACTATCCTCTACTCTACACAAATTTTCTCAATATTTGTCTCTGATCTGAACTAAACATAGTCCTTCAGTATAGCACAAATATGCTTAATATCTGTATCTGATCTAGCACAAACCTATCCTTAAATTTATACCAAAATCTGTCCTTAAATATATCCTTAAGTATTAACACAAATCTTGAGCCAATCACAAATTAACTTTGCTAGATCTACCCCAAACCTTAACTTAAGGTTTGAACAAATAAATCAATCAACTTTGGTCTCAAGTCTTCTCTAAGACTTACCTCAAATTTTCTCAGCAAGTCCTCACTAGAACTTGCTGAATCTGCTCAACAAATCTTCACCAAGATTTACCTCAACTCTGCTTTGTAAGCTTTCATAAAATCTCACACAAATATGTCCTTAAGCTTTCACAAAATATTTCTCAACTCAACTCAATCTATCACAAAAAACCTCTTTCAATATCTTTCTCAAATCAATTTAGAATATAGAACAATTTGTTTCACAAAACTTAAACTATCACTCCAACACTTCCAATCAACTAAGCCCAATCAACTCCACTCAACCAATCACTCAATGAAAGCTTAGTCAACAATGCTTATCAAACAAACCTCACATAACAAATGTATCATTCCAAATTTTTTGCATCCTTACCTTTAGGCTATAGGATCCGTGCCTGGAAGGAGGATGGGAAAAGGATGGTGCGGTACCTCGGATTGAGAGGCCTTGCGAAGGTCCCGCCTCTCGATGGAGGTGTATTATGGTGATTTTTTGATAGATGGTGGGTTCACGAGGAAACATTTGGTGGTAGTTTCCATGCCTAGGTTGGGAATGTTTTTGATGTGTTCAGTTTTAGCCTTAATCATCCAAGTCCTAGGTTTGGCCAAATGAATCTAAATTGCTCTATATGAAGATGCAGATTAAATGAATACAGAAGAACAAATTAGGACAGAAAACAGAGAAAGTAGGCAAGATTAAAAATTCATACCTGATCCGGATATCTAATGAAGATTCTGATTCTTGAAGCAGTCAGGATCGTCTGGAATTTGACAGGATCGTCTGAGATTTGACAGGATCGTCTGAGATCTGACGAATTCATCAGAGACCTGCAAACAGAGAAATAGGTGCAAAACACAGAAAATAATGCTAACATAGGAAAACAATGTAAAATGCCAATAATAATATCAAACTGAGAATTATAAATAGAAACATGAATGCATTATACTGATTTAATGACAATTATAACTTAATTATGCATTTGATCTAGATGGGTGAACTCCAAGATGCAAAGTAATAAGAAATAAACTCAAATTTAACTAAATGCATAATAATATAGCAAAAAAGAGTGGAGAAAACGCAAACTCTGGGCACTGATTGCCCCCAATGATGATTGCAGTCAAAATCATCTGGATGCGATGAAATCGTCTTTGATTCGACAGGATCGCCTTTGATCTAAACAGGATTGTCTGCGACAATGTAAGCTTGCTCCAGCTGAAAAATACTAAGGTACCTACAACAAAATTTGGATAGAACAAGTGCAAATAGTAATTTAGGATGTCTAATGTGTATAGAATTCGAGTTACAGGGAATTTCAGCCAGGGGAATTCTAAGGGGAGGGCTTAGGATTAAATAGGCTTAGGATAGAGGTTGGGAGGTTGGAGATCATCCCAATTTGGGAGATCTCCAATGGGGAGGGTCTCTAACAACACAGACACACTTCTGCCCGGATTAGAGACGTCGTTGGAATAGAGACTAATTGTGAAAAATTAGTTTTGGGACAAGATCGTTTGGACGTCCTAGCCCAGACGAAATCATCCGATCTAAGGCGATATCGTCTGATCGACGATGATATCGTCAAACGGTCAAAACAAACTCTAAAAATGGTGCAAGAAACGAGGAAACAGATTAAGTGGCAGTTTGGGAGGTTAAAATTTGAATTTGAATTATTTACTAGAGTAATTGTAATTATTAAGGTTTATTGTGCCAATTTTAGGGTGCTACATTTTGCCCCCTCTAGCGAATTTTTTGAAAAAAATGTGTTAAAGATGAGTTCTTCTCGATTTACGAGAAAGCAAAAATTATTCCCATTTTTAGACGACGATTCTTGGTCGAATCGTACGACAGCTTACTATGGTGCCCCCTCCGTGTTTTTACCCAAATCAAATGTTTGAGGTAAAAACACAAAAAAGCAAAATTTTAAAATGTTTTTAATTGTGTTTTGAATAAAATTAAGAAAAATAGGGTAAAACCCTAATTCATTGTTACTGTTCATTTTTCTAGTTTTTAGAGCTCTATAAGCAAAAATGGTGGAGACAGCGCACAGATCGACAGAGGTCCGGCACGGGCTACGGGTAAGAGTCTAAACTTAGCTTAGAATGGTTTAAGTTGAATTTACATGCTTTTTAGGTGAATTCTAAATAAATTTTGAGCATCGTGACTATTTTTGGGCCGTCAACGTCGTCAAGACGAAATCGTCTCGATTTCGACGAAATCGTCTCAAGTTCATCGATTTCATTGAAGGGCGAAATCGACGAAAGGGGGAAAATTTCGTCAAATAAGGGATGATTTCGGCTTACAAAATCAGAGACGATTGTGCTCAAATTTGGGACGATATAATCCAATAGTGGACGATATCATCATTTGTATAAAATTGAACTGATTTTAACTTGCATTATTAATCACTTGAGTTTTTATTAATGATTTTTTGTTGTGTTGTTTTTTATGTTGCAGAGAGGTTTACTAAAGAGTAGAGAATGGAAATACGATGGGTTGAGAGATGACTTGGCCGCTCTATCACAGGCAGAGCGGGATTAGCTGGCTCAAGCCTGCTTACAACATGTGGCAGAGATGCCACAAGTTTCTACAAACATGGGGCTACTGACAGCCCTGGTAGAGAGGTGGTATCCGGGTTCTTCCTATTTTTAGTTACCCATAGGGGAGATGACTCCCACATTGGAGGATGTATGGAGGATTTTGAGGATCCCCATACAAGGACGATTGATCACTCCTACGACCAATCAAGGCCACGCTATGATGCGATTGTGTGGCGATACGAGCTTCACCCTAGAGAAGGCAAAGTGGACATCAAGGTGCTACGTTAGATGCCTAGGGCATCCAGACTCACACAAGTTTTGGCCAGAGTGGTAGGTGGACTTCTGTTGTGCCACCAAAGCGGGTGTAGGGTACCATGGGTGCTAGCAGATGTGATCTATGACATGCATTACCATGGTTACAGATTCTCTTGGGGCAGTTTTGTTCTATGCCAGTTGTACAGGATCTTGCAAGGGGTCGTGTACAAGGGTGGCTGATGTCTGGTTATGACATCGCTACTACAGGTTTGGTGCTGGAAGTACATTACAGTGCGGAGGTCGGTAGGGCTTCCTTTGATAGGGATTGATGGGGAGAGGCCCCAAGTTTTCTATCGGTGGCTCCGGAGAGGGGCACAGTGACAGATAGATTTGTCGATGTCTCAAAGACTATTGGATGACCTTGTCCTAGACCAGATCACCTGGAGGCCTGATAGGGACCATCCAAGATGGGCCGAGGACGAACAAGAGCTAGCTCGCATCAAGCGAGTTTGCTATCTAAGGATGGAGAGGGGAGAGGTAGAGCTCCACCACTATGACTGAGTTTTTTGACAGTTCGATCTACAGTAGGGGATCCCATCTCTCAAGGATTATGAGTTTTCTTGAACTATCCAATATAACACTACAGTTAGTAGGGCTCCAGATATGTAGTGCTTCTAGAGTTAGGATGCCAATGATGCCCCCATTCAGCCAGTGGATGGAGATGATGTAGGGGTAGCTGATGGCTATGATGCTTGGTATGTAGGCATCTGCCCTTCTCGGATGACGAGGGCTCAGGGTCCAATTAATGCAGTTGTGCATCGAATGGGGATGCAGTGTCAAGCAACCATTGAGGTAGCACAGGGTCATGGCGAGAGGGAGCAGAGGAGGCCACAGGCTCATGAGAGGCCACGACAGCGAGATATGAGGGAGGAGAGACCCCCTTATCCATAGAGAGAGAGGCCACCATCGCCCGATAATGGTAAGGGTGTTGAAACTAGGGAGAGCAGTGAGAGTGACTCTTCGAGCAGAGACAATTTGTCTCTAGGCATAGGTGCAGACATTACAGGATGAGGCTACATGCCATCGAGCTGAGGTGACATAGCTCAGAGATGAGATTACATGCCTCAGAGAATGAGGTGGAGGAGCGAGCACTCGAGAGCTAGCACAGGCTATTGCCCAAATCACTTTTTACTAGACACTATACTACCAGATGGTGCCAGAGGAGGAGAGATTACCACTGTCGACTAGGACTCGCAGTACTACACATACTGTGATGGGGCCACCCCGTCCACCTCAGGGCAGGGGAGGAGATGATGCTGAGAGCTCGAGGGGTTCTCGAGGCTAGACTACTGCACGACATTGTACAGATTGAGACATAGTTTTTATTATTTTTGAGAGAGGATTGAGTATGTTGAGGTATAGATTGTGGCATACCGGTCCGGTTTTGATATGATGTATATATATTTGTGATATATATATATATATATATATATATATATGAGATATTTTTTGATCATATGACTTGTGTCTTATGTATTTTTATGATGCTTTTAATGTTTTGATTGATTGATTTGATGATTCATGTAATTATGTTGTTGGAAATATTAAAATGTCATGCTTGAAAAATTTAAATGAAATAATCTAATAGAACAAATTAGTTGTTTGTGATGTGATGATAAAAATAAAAACAAAAAGGGACTTTTAACAATAATTTCAAAGGACATTGTCGCTATTATAGACCATTTCATGGAGTCGCCGCTCACTCGGTCGTCAAGCTAATCCCAGTATAGAAAAATTGTTAAAAAGCAAAAGTGTGCTTAAGAGACTGTCTTAAGACTTTGGTGCAATGGTGCAAATGATGATGATGATGGTTTGTTTTCAGATTTTCATAAAAATAGTATGCATGAAATAATGTTAAAATGATTTTTGCTAGGCATAAATTCCTAAGTGTGATAATTTTTTTGGATAATTCCCTAGGAATTATACCATCATTGCAAAATTGAAGGTTGACATAATGACATGAAATAGTGATAATGTGCATGCTTTTTGTTAAAAGACATAATTGTATAATAGAATGATTTAAGTCATATGGTTTTCATGATTTTTTTAAATAAATGGGGAATAAAAATTGTTACAATGGTTTGCGCTAGGCATAGAATATGTAGGTATAGACTTATACCATCATCACGAAAATCAAGGAGGAAAATAGATTGTTTTATTGCATGATCGATTTTTAATAAACAGAAAATATGAAGATGAGGACTTGTGCTAGGCATAAAATTCCAATTTTGGTTTTGGAACTATACCATCGTCGCGAAAGTCAACAATATGTATATATGTGTTTGGATTGTATGGTTTGAAAGAAATTTTGATCTTTTTGATTATGCATGTAGTTGTATTTATACTAAACAACTGTACTTTTAAAGAAGAAAATGAATTTATTCCAAACAATTTGCAAAAAAAATATTTCAAAGTATATTAAAGACAAAAGTTAGATTTATAAGGAATCCCATGTGCATATGTGAATTCATTTCCAATCTTGATTTATCATAATGATACACAAAATCTCTCAAATACAAAATGTGTGTGCAATTGCTATGTTCGTTTACCAGTTTTGAGCAAGATAATATGATACAAGTGATTTGAATGAACCAAATAAGTGTTCATTAACCATGATGTAGATGCATATAACCATACTAGACTACTATGTAAGTCGGATTATCAAGAGCTAGCTAATCCATAAGCAGACATAGGTCTGTACAAAAGAAGGTCGCTAATGTGACAGACATATCGCCACGCTAGGAGTTACCCAAGGCCAAGCAGGTGGGGTATAAACCACCTGTTATGGGGCTTACCTCACAGTTTTCAAATAATTGAGAATTTCAGGGATTCAAGCTCATCAACCCTTCTTGTATTTTCAAAGGGTAGGGAAAGGGATTTGATTGCTTTTTGCTTTTGCTTTCTTTTGTTTTTGTTTTTTTTGTATTTATTTTGTATTTTTGCTTGATAATGCTGTAATGATATAAAATAATAATTTTCCTTTTCTCTTTTTCTTGAACTTTGCTTTTTTCTTTTTGTTCTATGCTGGGGATACTTGCTCGGATTAGCTTTAGAGCAAGGGATTTTTATTTTGGGTAGGGGTGAGCTTGTCCTTTTGCCAATTCTCAAATATTCTAGACCATGTGCATGATAGGATAGCAAGGGAAACTTTTCGCTCAAGAAACCACTTCTACTATGTAGCATAGCATGGAAATTACAAATATAATCATTTTATTGTGAAAATATGTGCTTGGTTTAAGTAAATAACAAGATCAATTCTCTATGCTCAAACTTTATTTAATTGAATTTTGTGAACTTTGATATAAGAGAGATTAGTAATCATGCCAGATAAAATCAAGATATTTATTTTTGTGTTTGTGAAAGTGAGGGATTCCAAATAAATGCTAATTTATCCAAAATAATTTGAAACATATAACTGCAATATTTGTAAGAAGATATATATAAATACTTTTTGAGAAGTTTTGAGAATGTTGACTCTCTCTTTCTTCTTTATGTTGTTTTGGTTTCGAAAGAGTCAAGAATATTGCTGTTTTTTTATTTTTATTATTAATTTTTTGTTTTTGAAAGAATTAACAAGTGCCATAAATAAATACAAGAAGTATTTTTGAATATTTTGATGATTATGAATGTTTTTGATGTTTTTGAATTTATAAATTGAAAGAAATACAAGATAGTGATTTTGAAATATTTTAAACAAATATATACACGGATGAAATGACCAAATTTATACATAGTAACGTTTAAGATGTAAAATTTTCATGGGTTCTTTAAGTTCTTTACCATCTAAGGTAGATAATTTGTATGCTCCTGATTCAAATTTAGCAGTGATAATGTATGGTCCAAGCCAGTTGGGCTCAAATTTACCTTTAAGGTCATGTTGGTCATGAATCTGCCACAAGAAAGGATTTTTATATAAAGTGCAGCCTAGACCCGGCCAACATTGAAATGCTGGGAGAAAGAAATGTCTCCCAGGAAAATCTCCAGAGTGGGTTGGTTCCCTTACTACTCTAAGTTTGTTTTAAGATCAAAGTTGCAGGAAAGAAATTGTAAAGCTGCAGAAAGAAACAGGAAATATGGCTATAGGCCGAATGTATCTGATCAAGAAAGAACAACAACAGATAATTCTAAGTACATAAACAACAAATAACAAAATACAGTGACGTGATACACTCGCAATATTGCATAAATGACCTCCAAAATAACATTCCAGAACTCACTCCTTTACTAGCAATTGTTAAAACTCAATACAAAATTAAAACTAAGCAGCAAATAAAAGATCCGAGCACAAATTAGGAATGCAAAATGTAGAAGGGACAATATATAGAAAATCACTTGCAAAACTAGAGAGCCTAATGTCTTATATTCATGCAAAGCACTTGAAAAGCTTTCAACAAAATTATCTCTCACTCTCGATACTTGCAAATGAGATTTACATTGATTTTTATAGAGGCCTTGCCTCTTGGCAGTATTTAAAACTTACGACGGACCTCCTCGAGATCTACAATTTATGCAATGGAAACAAGGAGATGTTATCCTTAAACAACTTCGAAGAAATCAACAATTAAATGCCATATGGAAGAGTCGATCGTTTTTATTAAATGATGTTCTTGGAAATATGCATGAAACCATTAGAAAAATCATGAACAACAGCTTCGAATCCTCGAAATATTCAATTTTGGTAGCTTGGGCACATTATTCTAACTTGACTGCATCGAAAAGCAGTAACACATTTAATTTTGGACCGCTTGGATCATCGAAACTCACAAAATAGCATTGGGCCGTTTGAACTATTTTTGGGCATGAAACTGCAATAGGTCGCGAAAATGTGACAGGTCATGAAATCGTGACGTCTTTCTACTCCGTACGCTTCCGCCGCTTCGAACCCATGAAAAACAAACATGTAATGAAATTGCTACATATTTGGATTTCATTTCTCCTTTGCTACCTTGCATCGCAAAAACACAATGCTACGAGATTTTGTGACGTCCTCTATCTTTGGCTCTATCTTCCCTTCTGCATCACGAAAATCTGACATGTCGCGATTTCGATACAAGTTTTCTGCAAGCTGTACGGTTCTGCTTATAAGCTATGAAAATATGACACTTTTGCCTTAGAATGTCTTCAACTTCACCCTGTCGTGATTTCACTACGCCTCTCCGCACTTAGTCTCTTTTCAACAATGTGTCACGAAATCGCTACCATTTCTTGCCCTCTGTACGGTTCTCACTTTCTGTCATGATTTCGTGATGTCTTTTCCTTGCTTGCCTATTTTATCAAAAGTTGCATGATATCGCTACACCTTTGTGCCTTGTGCACCTGCATCATATAATTGGCGTGAAATTACGACCATTTTACAATTTAAGTCTTTCTGTCTACCCACGTCGCAAAAACGTGATGCGTCGCGATTTTGCGACGTTGTTCGCCTTATGAGCCTTGTGTCATTTTTTGTCATGATTTTGCTAAGACATTGAGTCTCATCGCCCTTGGCTTAGTTTTGTCACGATTTCATGACAACTTTGTCGCTCTGCCCTCCTTTGACCATTTTGATCGTGAAAATCAAACACGTCACGATATCATGATGGTTTTGCCCACCTGCTGTCGTTGACTGTGTTGACCACGATTCTACGACACGTCACGAAATCATGCAAATTCTGCATTTATTTTCTCTCTCCTCATCCAACCCACGATTCTACGACATGTCATGATATCGTGATGGTTTTCTGACTTGGCTCTCCATGCTATTTTTTGTCACAATTTCATGACAACTTTCGGACTTAGTCATTTTTTGCATCAAAACCTGTAGAGAAGTTAGAATTGCAACAACTTAGGCATGAATAATCAACAATCAAATAAATGTGGAAAAAATGCCAAAATTCTTGGCGGCTTGTGGGGTATACAGTTCTGTTGTATGTAAGAATCCCAGGCCTGAATCCATTGGGCAACAGAGTCATGAAAACTTGGAACAGAAAGCTAGCTGCGGGGGTTCATCTCGATGGACTGCTACAACAACTTTTTGCTGAAAATTGAAACTTAAAGAAATCTGCATTTGGCTCAACTAATTATGGAATGGAAATGAATGGAGTGAGATCCTACGGTTGCATAGGCGGTGAAATGCAAATGGAATAGTGATATGGTGGAATGAATGGAATGAAAAAAAGTAATGCGATAGACAGTAACAGAGAGTTGTTGTGCTACCAGCTGCGATGGAAGTGGAATGAAAATAAATGAAATTATGGAATGGAAGGGAAATGAGAATGAACTGAACTGTAACTAAATGCATAAAACAATAGAGAACTTAGAATAAAGGGATAAGAGGAAGCGATAATAATAGGAAAGGGGAAAAGAAACAACAGTAGTGGCTTTTTCTTGACTGCAGAAGAAAAGGGAGTAGAAGAAGGAGAAAAATGAAGAAGGGAAAGGAAGAAAAAGGGAAGGGGAAGGAAGAAATTGCTAGAAATCCACCAACTACTGGGAAAGGAGAAAATAAAGAAAAAATAGGCACCTACGGCTCGCATGCAAAAAGAGCCGAAGTGGAAAAATAAAAACAATACTTTTTTTTTTTTTTTTGCTCCTTTTTTTTTTTACTATATACAAGGTAACTCCCGAATTAGATGTGAATTTTTGGGAAAGACACGAACCCAAACACGGTTTTGTATCCTGGATCCCAGATCCTTCACACATGCTTAGTACACTTTTGGTTCTTGATTAGCTCAGAATCACCAAAGATCTGGAAATGTTGTAGTCCAAGTGTCCCAGCCATCTTGGGTCTAGTTCTTGATCGTTTAGTCCCAATTTTAGCACCATTTTTGTATTGTGTTTCATCAAGATAGAGTTGATCTGGCAGAGAATCTTATTCAACTTGATCAGGTGGCAACTTGACTTCAACCTCTTCAGGCTGCATAATGGAATAATAGCCAATTTTGATCTGGATCATAGCATTGAAATTGAGCATTGAAAACTCATCCTCCAAATCTTCAGTTATCATATGAACAACATGTTCTTCTTCTATATTCTCAATATGAAAAGTGGAAGGCTTTTGATTATAGATCCGGACTCATCTTCCTTTGAACAAAATCTCCAAATGAGAATAATCCAGTGCAAGGTAACTGCCCAACTTTGCAATAAACTCTCTAGATAAGCACATACTAAATACGGTTCTAGATCAACTACAACAATCTCCTGAATGACTGTAATCTGGGGCATATTATGCAAAACAATCAAGACATCCTTGATTACACCCACTGTTTTCACTGGAGTACCATCTAACTACAAAAATCTAAGGCTGTTTCATGTGAATTCCATTCCCATTGCTTCACAGACTGCCTTAGGCATGACAGTTGTAGCGGAACTAGAATTGATCAGGCAATTATGTACGATCCAACCCTCTATTTGCAATGACAGATAAAATGAGGGTGGTCTATTCCTACCATTGACTACAGAAGTTAATTTTTGAGCCATAACCACCTAGGCTGGAACTTTCCCCTTACTTTGTATGGTCTTCAAGGATTCCTATAAGAGATCCACCTATCCAGGCAACTATAAGGTGTCATACAGACTTACCTTAGCTGGTATCCGTTTAAGTTCTTCAACAATGTTGTAATCCATGGAAGTTTGTTCCTTCCCGCCACTAGCAGCTTCAAATTTGCTCTTATATTGCTGGGTGGCCTCCACTCATTGTCGTTTTGTCAATGATGGATACCGCAATGTTTCTTTGGCTTGCTCCTTTGTTTCTACTTGTAGCTGGGAAGTAGAAGCGTGTTCCTTGTCTTTTACTAATGGTGGAAGTGGATCCTTCGACAAAATAGGTAATTGTCATTGTGTTGGGGAATCATGAGCCTTTGGTGGCATTTGCTGCTTCGTTACTTTTACAGGCAACACTTTCAATGGCTCCATATTAGCTGGATCTACCAACATTGGTTTCTTGCCGTTGCATGTCAATATTGCTATATGTTCCTCCAGAGACTCCACAGAAGTAAGATCCACATCACGAATCATATTGACATGGCTCCTTGTAAGAAATTGCAAATAATTTTGATGGACCATGCAAGTGGACTCATCATGTGGGTCATTACAGGAAGAACACCAGTAAGATGGCTCATGTGAAACTTCAGAAGGGCCAGCCTCTTCACTTACCAGAACTACTGAGTTCCTTTCAGGTGCTTTCTCCATAGCCTTGCTAGGAGCAGGTTGTTCTCTGGTTACTATCGACATAAATCTTCGTGGTTGATAACTTCTTTTCACCTCTCTCCATTCCATAGATGCCACCTTATCCATGAGAGATCTCATAGCTGATTGAATTTATTGTAACATAACCAATTGAGGATCTGGGCTTGAGGACACAGGCGGTGCCAGTAAAGGTAATGGAAACTATGGGGAAGATACTACAGGAGTTGTAAATGGAGGGACTAACCTTGGAATGCTGGGTGTAGGCAACTGGGGAACAGTTGGAGCAGGAAGCTGAGGAACTGAAATAGGTGCGATTTGAGGTGCATTGGAGCTCCATGATAGGGTAGGATACATAGATGGCATGGGCTGTGGAAGTGAACCAAAATATAAATACTTAGGAAAATCAGGTATGATAGGCATAGTTACCTTTGGAGGAAGTTTACCTATAGCAATCAGATCAGCTTTCGCCTTTAACGCTTGTTCAAACAACTTTGGAAATGTCGTCACGTTGGACTGCCGGACAGCCCAACCGATATCTATGTTGAACGCTCTGAGGTAGTAAAATGTAGCCAACTCATCAGCAGGCCAAAGACCATCAAGAATTCTCTGCCAGGTTCTTGTGAATCGAACATTAAAATCAGCTATCTCTTCTTGCGGGTGCCTCTGGATCGCATTAAACTGATGCAACAACGAAAATGGATCAGCCTGTTCATGAAAATTCTTAACTAGCAGGTCTCCTAGCTGATCCCATGATGTAATGGTGCCTGGTTGCAACGTTTGATACCAGTACAACAATTTTCCTCTTAGGGATAACACCAACAACTTCACCATCACATCTTCATCAGTTATATCATGAATGGCTGCCAGAGAAGCTACATCATTAATATGTTCATATGTTGTCTTTCCCGTACCATCATAGGTTGGTAATGCCTTCAAAGCGGCTTGAGGAACTGGATTTTGATCCTGCAAATTCAAAGCTCCTAAGCTGTTCCATGCCAAGAACTTCTTGGGTGGAGGATACTGAGCCATTGGGACTAATGGATGTGACTGATAAGATAGAACACTAGGAACAATACCAGGAATTTGTGTGATTATGGAAGGGTAAACAAACCTAGAATGCTCACCACTTCTTGTGCTGTCAAGTTCAAAAAACTCGACAAGATCTCCAACTTTTTTAGACTGTGATCTCGTGATCATGAAGTACAACTTTCACTACATCCACGTTCAAATATTTTTGAGTACTGCAGAGTCACAAAATGCTCTAACTTTATGGTATGAAGGCGAACATTAAACCTTCAATACTATGGGATCTTTCTGAGATAGAAGAAGTTTTTCCCACCGGGCGTGCCAAAAACTGTTGGTCATGAATCTGCCATAGGAAAGGAATTTTATATAAAGTGCACCCTAGACCGGGCCAACATTGAAATGCTAGGAGAAAGAAATGTCTCCCAGGCCAATCTCCAGAATGGGCTAGTTCCCTTACTACTCTAATTTTGTTTTAAGATCAAAGTTGCAGGAAAGAAATTGTAAAGCTGTAGAAAGAAATAGGAAATATGGCCGTAGGCCGAATGTATCTGATCTAGAAAGAACAACAACAGATAACTCTAAGTACATAAACAACAAATAACAAAATACAGTGATGTGATCCACTATCAATCTTGCATAAATGACCTCCAAAATAACATTCCAAAACTCACTCTACTAGCAATTGTTAAAACTCAACACAGAATTAAAATTAAGCAGCAAATAAAAGATATGAGCACAAATTAGGAATGCAGAATGCAGAAGGGACAATATACAGAAAATCACTTGTGAAACCATAGAGCTGAATGTCTTATATTCATGCAAAGCACTTGAAAAGCTTTCAGCAAAAGTATCTCACTCCCGATACTTGCAAATGAGATTTACATTGATTTTTATAGAGGCCTTGCCTCTTGGCAGCATTTAAAACTTACGATGGACCTCCTCAATATCTACAATTTATGCAACGAAAACAAGGAGATGTTATCCTTAAACAGGTTCAGAGAAATCAATAATTAAATGCCATATGGAAGAGTCGACCGTTTTCATTAAATGATGTTCTTGGAAATATGCATGAAACCATTAGAAAAATCACGAACAACAGCTTCGAATCCTCAAAATATTCAATTCTGGTAGCTTGGGCACATTCTTCTAACTTGAATGCATCGAAAAGCAGCAACACATTTAATTTTGGACTGCTTGGATCATCAAAAATCACAAAATAGCATCGGGCCGTTTGAACTGTTTTCGGGCGTGAAATTGCAACAGGTTGCGAAAACGCGACAGGTCATGAAATCGTGACGTCTTTCTGCTCTGTACGCTTCTACCGCTTTGAAACCGCAAAAAACAAACATGTCACAAAATCACTACATATTCGGCTTTCATTTATCCTTCACTACCTTGCACCGCGAAAACACAACGCTGCGTGATTTTGCGACGTCCTCTATCTTTGGCTCTATCTTCCCTTTTGCACCGTGAAAATCTGACATGTCGCGATTTCCCTACAAGTTTTCTGCAAGCTGTACGGTTCTGATTATAAGCCATGAAAATATGACACTTTTGCCTTAGAATGTCTTCAACTTCACCCTATCGTGATTTCGCTACGCCTCTCCGCACTTAGTCTCTTTTCAACAATGTGTCGCGAAATCGCTACCATTTCTTGCCCTCTGTACGGTTCTCACTTTCTGTCGTGATTTTGCGACGTCTTTGCCTTGCTTTCCTGTTTTCTCAAAATTTGCACGATATCGCTACGCCTTTGTGCCTTATGCACCTACATCGTATAACTGGCGTGAAATCACGACCATTTTACAACTTAAGTCTTTCCATCTACCCACGCCGTGAAAACGCGACACGTTGCTATTTCACGATGTCATTCGCCTTATGAGCCTTGTGTCATTTTTTGTCATTATTTCACTACGACATTGAGTCTCATCGCCCTTGGCTTAGTTTTGTTGCGATTTTGTGACAACTTCGTCGCTCTGCCCTCCTTTGACCATTTTGACCGCAAAAATCAAACAAGTCGTGATATCGCGATGGTTTTGCCCACCTGCTACCGTTGACTATGTTGACCGTAATTCTATGACACGTCACGAAATCGTGCCAATTCTATGTTGATTTTCTCTCTCCTCGTTTGACCCATGATTCTGCGACATGTCACGATATCGCGACGGTTTTTCGACTTTGCTCTCCATGCTATTTTTTGTCGCGATTTCGAGACAACTTTCGGACTTAGTCATTTTTTGCATCAAAACCTATAGAGAAGTTAGAATTGCAATAGCTTAGGCATAAATAATCAACAATCAAATACATGTGGAAAAAATGCCAACAGGTCCTTAGTTGCATTAGTATTTTTTTTATTTTCCTTTAAAACAAGGTCGCCGATCTCAAAGGATCGATGACGAACTTTTTTAGCATATGATATTTTAAGCTTGTTTTGGTAGGCACGGAGATGCTCCAAAGCATTGATGCGTTTTTCATCTAGGAGTTCCAGCTGACTAAGTCTGCCAGCTCGATATTCATCTACTTTGATATCTTGAAGTAGTAAAGCCAAAGAAGGAAATTCCAATTCAAATGGAAAAACGACTTCAACACCATAAACCAAAACAAAAGGTGAAGTTCCAATGGGGGTTCGAACACTAGTTCGATAGGCCCACAAGGCTGGATATAACTGAATGTGCCAGTTGCGGCCAGTTTTATTGACTAAGCTTTTTAGAATTTTGATTAAGGTTTTGTTAGATGCTTCTGCTTGACCATTACCCTGAGGATAATAGGGAGTGGACCAACGATGTTGAATCTTATATTTTTGGCATAATTTTTTAACATCTTTATTTTTGAAACAAGTTCCATTATCAGAGATGAGATTTGTAGGAATTCTAAACCTACAAATGATTTGATTAAAAATAAATTTAGAGACTTGTGTGCCAGTGTCGAAAGCTAAAGGCATAGCTTCGACCCACTTCGTGAAATGCTCAGTGGCGGTTATGATGAATTTGTGTCCATCAGATGACACGGGATTGATTTTGCCAATAATATCTAAACCCCATTTTGAAAAGGGCCAAGGAGATGAAATAGCCTACAGTTCTTGTGCAGGCGCATGGACAAGGTCAGCATGTTTCTAGCACTTGTCGCAATGGCACACATAATCATGTGCATCATTCTCCATGGTAGGCCAAAAGTATCCTATCCTAAGGAGCTTTTTAGCAATGACACTACCACTGAAGTGTCCTCCACAAGATCCATCGTGGGCTTCACTCAATGCTGATTTGGATTCTTCTAAATTCAAACATCTTAATAGGATACCTTCAAAAGATCTCCTATATAAAGTATTGCCAATTATTACAAATCGACTTGCTCGTCTACGTAATAACCGATGTTGGTTTCTATTAGAATTGACAGGGAAAGTCCCATTTTGGAGAAAATCAAATATATCCGTATACCAAGGTTTAGGAGTAGTTTCATTAATTAGAAACACATCCAAAGGTTCTAAGCATGACTTATTTGAAGCGGGTTCCTGGAGTCGACGAATAATGATAGTGGCATATTCGTCATCTAACTCTAAGGGTAGGAGAGATGCAACTGCGACCATAGAATCAGCTGCACGGTTGCAAGTTCTAGGAATAGCTTCCAAGGTAACTTGATCAAATAGAGACATTAATTGTAAAACATAGGCTTTATATGGGCATAGTTTATCATCTCTGGTCTGATAAACTTCATTAATTTGGTTTATAACAAGTTGAGAATCACCAAACACTAACAGATGTTTAATTTTTAGCACCAAGGCAGCTCGTAATCCAAGGATTAGAGCTTCATATTCAGCAGTATTGTTGGTGCAAGCAAATGTTAATTTGAAGGACAGAGGAATAATATGTTTTTGCGGGGATATTAAAATAATACCCACACCAGCCCCACTCATGCATCGGGCTCCATCAAAGTATAAGGACCATTGTTCAATATGGTCTGCATCTAATTGAAGGTATTCATCAGGAAACTCAATGATGAGGGGATGGGTAGACTCTAAGGGTGCAGCAGCTAATTGATCTGCTATTATTTGACCCTTAACGAGACTTTTGTCCTATGAATGTGAGATCAAACTTGCTTAGAGCAAGAACCCACTTGGCTGTGTGACCCGATAAATAAGGTCGACTCATGAGATACCTCAAGGGATCATATTTAGCAATGACATAAGTTTTCTGACTAAGCATATAATGGCGTAACTTTTGCATAGTAAACACGACTGCAAGACATAGTTTCTCTCATGCTGTGTAGTAGGTTTCATAACTGACGAAGGTTCAACTAATATAATAATTAGCACGTTCTCTCTTCGCATCATCAAGCTGAGCTAACATAGCTCCTAAGGCAGAATCTAAAGCTGAAATATACAGGAGAAATGGGCGATCAGGTCTAGGTGGTGAAAGCACAGGTGGGTTAAGGAGGTATTGTTTGAGAAGTTCAAAAGCTTCTCTACATTTGTCGTCCCAATTAAAAGGGACATCCTTCTTAAGAAGTTTAAGAAAGGGACCGGTTTTGTCCGCCAGCTTATCGATGAAGCAACGGATGGCTTGAAGCTTACCTTGTAAACTTCGTAACTTAGATATATTAGTAGGTGTGGGCATATCAGTGATGGCCGCAATTTTGAGAGGGTCGATTTCAATACCACGTAAAGAAACTAAAAGCCCTAATAGTTTATCGGACTTAACTCCAACTATGCATTTGGCTGGATTTAATCGAATAAGATATTCTCGTAATCGATTAAAAACTTTTCTCAAATCATCTAAATGATTATCTTCATTAATAGAGCAAGCTATAATATCATCTACATAATCATTTAGGATATCATGCATCATATAATGAAAAATATAAGTCATAGCTCGTTGATAGGTTGCACCTGCGTTCTTTAAGCCAAATGGCATCACTTTCCAACAAAAGGTACCCCAAAGGGTAATAAAGGCTATTTTAGCCTGATCTTCAGGACCTATCCTGATCTGATTATAATCAGAGAATCCATCCATTAAGGACATCATCCCACTCCCGGCAGTAAATTCAATGATTTGATCAATGTTTGGAAGAGGAAAATCATCTTTAGGGCATGCAACGTTAATATCTCTAAAATCTGTGCAAACCCTAACTTTGGTGGCTTCTTTCTTGGTGACTGGAACTACATTTGAGATCCATTCAACATAATCAATAGATTGTATAAAAACAACATTCAGGAGTTTTTCTAACTCCCCTTTGACTAGCAAAGCCACTTTGGGATGCATTTTTCTAAGTTTTTGTTTAACAGGTTTAGCATCCGGATGGACCACTAGGTGATGCATGACTACAAAAGGGTCTAGACCTGGCATATCTTCATATGTCCAAGCGAAGACATATTCATATTCTTTAAGGAATGCAATATATTGTTCTTATTTTTCTTGACTTAATTCTGATCCAATATTGATTATGTGAGGACTATCCTCAGTTCCAATATTAATTTTAATGATGTTTTATACCTCCATGTGTAGATCTCTTTCAAAGTTAGGTGGGGCAGGTGAAATGCCCAATTCTTGTAATTCTTGTAAGGTTAAGTTGGATAATTCATCTTGAGGATTAGCGGTCTCAAGTTGGGCTATAGTTGGTATAGAACCATCAAAATAAAATCCATTGTGTAACATCTCTTCAATGGAGACATCGTGGAAGATATCTCCTTCCAACTCCTCATCGGAGTCAGCAATCATTTCAGGGTAAGCTATGGATAGCATGTTACATGTAAATGGCTGATTTTTTAGAGGCAAATCATCACGCCTATCCAAATAATCTTGATAACATATGATTTGATCATCATCTTCAAAAGGAAAGGGTTGACCCTTACTAGGAAATAGGCCCACACCATAGCAGGCAGGCCACGGTTCTACCTCGAAAGGTTCTTTCATGCCATTTTGGAAAGGTCCCAAGCCTTTCCCTTTATATCCCATTTTAAGCATTATGGGTTTAGCTTTAATATATTCATTGGTAAAATAACATCGAGCATATCCCTCATGATGAGTTTTGATATTCCGAGGGATTCTTCCCCAGTCATATCCTTTATAAATGAAGGCACAACTCCCGAATTGGTAAGTACTTCCCATAGGTTTTGGGAGGCCCAAAGTACGAGGATATGGCAGCAAGTTATTTAAAAGAATTGAATCTTGCATGAAAGCATTTGTTTTTTCTGATATTAAGATTGTGGATAAATCTGGTAAAAGTTCATCAGAAAGAGCATAATATGTAGAAGGATCATTCCCTATATCTTTAGATGTGGAAGGTATGATAGATGTTGATAATGTGGAAATGTTAAGAGATGGGTCTATAGGTTTTGAAATTATAAGGATAGAACATGGAGGATTGGTTGTAGATTGAAGATCTTTTTGAGGTTCTAGAGTGAGTTGTTTAGAATATTGTTGATCTATATATGAGGATGAAATTAATGGAGGAGAAATAGGTGAAGCTATGGGTGTGTGTTTCATAGTTTTAGATGAAAAATAAGAATTAGGATGTGTGGATGACAGAGCAGGGCAAAATTGCACTCCAAAAGGTTTTTCCAAAGCACACATATCAAAGGGTCTAGGATCACCGTGGATAGTGACCAACTGATTTTTAAATTCAAATTTAACACATTGGTGTAAAGTTGATGGGACAGCCCGCATTGCATTGATCCAAGGACGACCCAAGAGTATATTGTACAATGCAGGGAAATGTACAATAAACATGGTTGTATCTAGGGTTCTAGGACCAACTTGCAATGGGATGGTAATAACTCCACATGTTTCTTGTGTTTCGTCATTGAAAGCTTTGATAATAATGTCAGTTTTCTTCATTTCATCACTTCTAAAGGCAAATCATTGGTAGAAGTCAAAAGTGCAAATGTTTAGAGATGAACCATTCTCAATCAAGACTCGTTTAACAACTACATCTCCTATTAGGGTAGTAATATATAAGGGATTATCCTTATGTAAACTGTGTTGTGGGATATCTTTATCTCGAAAGTCAATACAATCAACCTCTCGAGTGATGATAGTATTGGCCATGGCTTCAAGTTGAATGTTTTGAGGTACCATCATTTGGCTTAATGTAAGCATCAACTCATCCCTATGGGTAGGAGAAGATCTTAATAAATCCAAAAGGGAAATTCTGGCTATAGTATTGGATAATTGCTCATTAATATTGTAAGGGGGTTTAGGTTGAACATTAGAAGCATAATTCCCTTTATTGGGATTTTTCAAAACAAATGGAGCTGATCCATCATTCTGGTTTGGTTCTTGTTGAGAATTTTGAGCCTGTTGTCGGGTAACGACTCCAATGGTACCTACAATGTTATATTGAAGACATTGAACTGGTCTCGGTCGAGCGTTTATGCCTTGTTAATTTGGGAGGAATTTTTTAGAAGAGGGTCAAGTGGTAACTCTTCTAGGAAATGGTTCTTCTGGAACCATAGCATATGTGATGGGTTGAATAGGATCTGATTCATTTTCAGAACTATTCGATTGGTTTGAAGTGATGTCTATTTCACTTTCAGTATCTGATTCTACATCACTAGAATCTGGAGTTTGAATATTGTGTAGGGGCCTGGTCGTAACCAGGGATAAGGTTGTGTCAAATATTTGAGGATCCTAAACAAGTAATTATCTGCTAATAGTCCTACATATCGGGTAGGAGGAGGAACATTATGATGTTCGATTTGATTGGCCACCTCTTTAACATGTCTTGGTAAAGGGTGTTGAAATATGTCTAATGATTGATTAGCATTTTGATTTTGATTTTGGGGAATGTTCTTTTGAGGATTATTAGGAGCATTTTATTTAGGTTGGAAGGTTTGCACCTCCATTTCATTATTATCAATCAGATCCTGTATTTTATGTTTCAACCTTTTACAAGCGTTGGTAGAGTGTCCAGGTCCTCTATGGAAATCACAGTGTAATTCAACTCTGTATCCGGGTATAGTTGGTTCAGGTTCCCGGATAGCTGGTAATTGGATCAAACCTCTTTTGAGTAATTGAGGTAAAATAGTTGATAAGGGTTGATTCAATCTAGTAAATTCTCAAGGAGGCTTATCAGGCGGTTTCAATATAATTTTTGTTGTTGTTTTCATTGCATTGATATTAGCAACATTTTTGCTGTCAGTGACTCTATCACCAACAACTTGTTTGTTTTTATATGGATTTCTAGATGTTTTCTCATCATCCTTCTTCCTAAGTTGGCCTCTCCTAATGAGAGCATCTTCTACTCTTCGAGCTAAATCTATAGCCCGATCGAAGGTAGTTAAAGTAGCAGTTGATAGTTCATAAGATATTTGTTCTTGCAAATTATTAATAAAAATGTCCAACATTTCCCTATAAGGTAGCACAAAGTGCAGTTTTCCTGTCAACTGCCTCCATCTAGCTAAGAAATCGGCAAAACATTCATCCTTGTCTTGTTTTAAGTTGTATAAATCTTTAATGGTTACATGCCTCTCGATGTAGGCACTAAATTTATGGACAAAATATTCAGCTATTTCTTCAAAGTTTCTCAAAGAATGAGTGGGCAATTGATAGTACCACTCTAATTCCATTCCACCTAAACTTTTCGGGAACATTTTTAGTAATAGCAAGTCATCATGTGATATATCATGACATGCTATCCTAAACATGCGAAGATGCTCTATGGGATCTTCGGTTCCTTTATATATATGCAGGATGGGCATGGTAAAATGCTTAGAGTATGGTTGTGCTACAACTATGGGATCCAAAGGTTGACTACATATCTATCGATAATTGTACGAGGGATGGTAAGGATCTATCTGGTCCATACGCGAAGCTAACTATTTCACCATGGCTTCCAAATTACTAGTTTGCCCACCATATTGGTTCG
Organism: Wollemia nobilis; assembly: GCA_028583015.1. Taxonomy (NCBI): domain Eukaryota; kingdom Viridiplantae; phylum Streptophyta; class Pinopsida; order Araucariales; family Araucariaceae; genus Wollemia; species Wollemia nobilis. The sequence goes on from JAQPPZ010015413.1 coordinate 30,240,644, forward strand.
GTAGGGCATTGATATGGGTTTTGTGAGCATATGATGGAGGGACATGAATATTAGATGCTATGTTGCTATTGTGTAAATTGTTGGTAGGAAAGGTGTTATGAAGGAATTTTGAAGTTGTATTATGCTATATTCCAGATTGTTGAAAATTGGTGTTTGGCTTCACTTTAGATTTTTGTTTACTTGAAGCATATTGATCAATAGTTTGGCAAAGTAAAGCAGTGAAGGAAGTTTTATTTTCTGTGGGAATGATTTTAGGCTGAATAATAGATTCCTTAAGAGGTTGGGTAACCTGTTGTTTTGGCATGTTCTGAATCATAGTGACCATATCTCTATTAGATGGTCCAGCCTTATCACTTTCTTTATCGATGAAAGACAAGGGATTAGTGTGCACATAAAACATATGTTCCATGGCTGCTTGAGTGTCACTAATTTTCCATTTATCAATATGAACTGCCATATTAAGAGCACCAATGTTATTATTGAAAAATTTCTAGAAATGATCTAAGTTATCAAAAGCAATAGTTCCATCTAGAGCTACTCTAGGGGATGAGGATCCATCCTCTTTAACATTTTCTTCTTGTTCATTGTCTTCACCTAGGTCATCTTCTGGTTGATCTAGAGTTTCTCCTTCCGGAATTGGATCTTCAGGAAGGACATTTGGGTCTCTAGTTTTATCTTCTAACCAATCTTCTTCTTCTCCTTCGGTTTGTTTACCATTCCTAAGTTTAGGCATTGCTTAATTTAGATTTCAGCAAATATATATATATTTATATATATATATATATATATATATATATATATATATATATATATATATATATATATATATATATATATGCAACAAGCTTAAGAGGTATATATTAATTATATACCTACTACAATATTTAAAATGAAATGTTTAAGTTTTTGTTATGTTTTTTTAGTTTTTGTCTTGTTTTTGTAATAATATTGTAAAGATAACAAACAACACAATAAATGCAAGAACTGATACTAAAAGTAATGATCTAGTTTTCTATAAACAATTTATAAATGTCATTAATGGGCTCGAGTTCTTTAGGAGTCATGAAGTGTTCTTCTTCAAATTGAAAATTTTCCTTCAAAAATTTAATGAAAAGAGCTATAGTGATATTATATGTCTCAGATGCTGGTTGATAGAAGTAAATCTCGTGACAATACTCTCGATATAACATAGCTCAAGGAACTCTATTCCATATTTCCCTATCTATAATAACAACATCTTGGTCTTCTACACAACCTAGGAACTGGTGTATAATGGCTGCGTTCTCGAGGTATTCCTCGAAGGTGAACAATTCTGAAGACACAAGAGCTCTCCTATAAGCTAACCATCTATGGCAGGCTCTTTGAAGTTCATGATAAAAGACGAGTTGATGAGGATCTAGGATTCTATCTAGGACAAGCCTCTTGATTTGTTTAAGTTTTGTTGACCTAGATGAAATGACACTAAGTCTTCTATCAAGTTCGTCCCACAAAAGTTGATTTCTATCTGTTTCAAGCACACTAAGCACATAATTGATTTCTATGGCTACCAATTGGTTTTCAACATTTATAGTAACTGCTAATATTTTCTTAGGAGCTACCATCTAAACATGATATGCAACTTATTAATTTTAAATGATTTGAAATGCATCTATGTTTTGGTTATTTTATTTTTTATTTTTTGTTTTCAAAAGGTTTAAAATGTATTCACGTCAGGTTCACCAAAATGTATCGCTCCAAATTTTTTGCATCCTTACCTTCAGGCTATAGGATCCGTTCCTGGAAGGAGGATGGTAAAAGGATGGCGCGGTACCTTAGATTGAGAGGCCTTGCGAAGGTCCCACTTCTCGGGGGAGGTGTATTATGGTGATTTTTCGATGGATGGTGGGTTCACCAGGAAAATTTTGGTGGTAGTTTCCATGCCTAGGTTGGGAATGTGTTTGATGTGTTCAGTTTTAGCCTTAATCATCCAAGTCCTAGGTTTGGCCAAATGAATCTAAATTTCTCTATATGAAGATGCAGATTAAATGAATACAAAAGAACAAATTAGGATAGAAAACAAAGAAAGTAGGCAAGATTAAAAAGTCATACCTGATCCGGATGTCTGATGAAGATTTTGATTCTTGAAGCAATCAGGATCGTCTAGAATTTGACAGGATCGTCTGAGATCTGACAGGATCGTCTGAGATCTGACGAATTCATCAAAGACCTGCAAACAGAGAAATAGGTGCAAAACATAGAAAATACAACAATGCTAACATAGGGAAACAATGTAAAATTCCAATAACAATATCAAACTAAGAATTATAAACAGAAACATGAATGCATTATACTGATTTAATGACAATTATAACTTAATTATGCATTTGATCTAGATGGGTGAACTCCAAGATGCAAAGTAATAAGAAATAAACTCAAATTTAACTAAATGCAAAATAATACAACAAAAAAGAGTGGAGAAAATGCAAACTCTAGGCACTGATTGCCCCTAATGATGATTGTAGTCAAAATTGTCTGGATGCGACGAAATTGTCTCTGATTCGACAAGATTGCCTCCGATCTAAACAGGATCATCTGCGACGATGTAAGCTTGCTCTGGCTAAAAAATACTAAGGTACCTGCAACAAAATTTGGATAGAACAAGTGCAAATAGTAATTTAGGATATCTAGTGTGTATAGAATTCGAGTTGCAAGGAATTTCAGCCAGGGGGATGCTAAGGGGAGAGCTTAGGATTAAATAGGCTTAGGATAGAGGTTGGGAGGTTGGAGATCATCCCAATTTGAGAGATCTCCAATGGGGGATGTCTCTAACGGCACAGACACACTTCTACCCAGATTAGAGACGTCGTTGGAACAGAGACTAATTGTGAAAAAATAGTTTTGGGACAAGATCGTCTGGATGTCCTAGCCCAAATGAAATCGTCTGATCTGAGGCGATATCGTCTGATCGGCGATGATATCATCAAATGGTCAAAACAAACTCTAAAAATGGCATGGGAAACGAGGAAACAGATTAAGCGATGGTTTGGGAGCAATTTGGGAGGTTAAAATTTTAATTTGAATTATTTACTAGAGTAATTGTAATTATTAAGGTTTTATTGTGCCAATTTTAGGGTGCTACAACAAATATACTCATGATCTTTCACAACACCTAGTTCAATATAGTTCTCAACTTCACATAACAATGATACTCATGATATTTCATAAACCCTAGTTCAAGCATATAAAATATTACTTCAATATTTCCAAAAATTCTTATCAAATAAGGTTTCTAGTATCAACTTTCATTCCAAAAAACCAAACTCAACAATGCTTATCAAACAATCATTTTCACTCCAACTTAGCATTCACAACATCCAACAATATTTCACTCACAAGGAAGATATACCCATACCTTTTTTTGATGAATTTTTGACCTCAAAACCTATCTCAATCACAATAACTCTCTTTGCCAATATCAAGGGTTAGATAATAAAAATGTGTCCTTAATATTTCCTTTCAAAAATATTTCACTAAGTCAAAATATCAAAAATCAACAATGCCTTATCTCTCCTTTCAAATTAATTTTTATAATATAACTTTATTTCAATAAAAATATCTAACACCCTTGGCACACCTTATTTCTCCTTTTATAAACTTTAACCACTCAAAAATAAAACTTTGCATACCCTTTTATCTCCCTTGTATAATTATTTAATCCTTTTTAAATATGCAATTTCCAATTAACAAAACTTTAAGAAATTAAAAATCAATTTCCACCTTTGTAATTTTTGGATGCAATAATCAAACCTTAGAAATGTAAGTGCATACCTTAGTCCAACCACCAAAAATACCTCGATGGGTTTTGAACAAGCAAAACCTTCCTCCCAAGTGCCTTTGCACAGCGAGCTCCCACCAAGTGGGATATGTTCCTCCATGCAAAAGTAAAGGTACGCGTCTTCTCTTTGTTCCTCTCCGATGGAGAAGACCAAAAATTTCTCCGCTTGCCAAAAATTAATACCATGAGAACGTCTTAGTGTAGTCCTCAGATGCCAACCACGCTACCCAGTGCCTTGCAATATGAAGTGGACTCCACAATTACTTATCCCTTGTTCTGCTTATTTAAACCTTTCAAAACACACATGATACTTTCTCTTCACTTTGCACACGAATTTCTATCTAATTTGATGGATCACATGGATGATTATTTGAAATGAAACTTACCTCTTATTATATGCAATATGCCATGTGCTCAAAACATTGATGACCTTTTTAAATTCAATTTTAATTCAAATTGAAACTTTGTGCCCTTATAACCCTAACCTTTAGGGTTATTTAAATTAAATCATAAACTAATTTATAATTAAATTATTATAATTAATTTAATAACTCTTAGAGTTAATAAAATTAAATTATAAATTAGTTTATAATGAAATTATTATAATTAATTTAATCTTTAGGTATTAACCTTAGACCTTTAATATTATAATAAAATATTATAACATTATTTTTATTGGGCCTTCCTATTGCTCTTGATACCTCATCTGACCACCTTGAATATTATAATAAGAGATTATAATATTATTTTCCTTAGTTCTAGAAGCAATATTTCTCTTGCACTGGTTACTGAAACTGGCTCTTGACATCAATGGCAACTAAACTTGCTCATATTTCCAACAATCTCCCCCTTTGTCATTGATGAAAACCTATTTTTATTTTATAATTTCCTTTACATTTTTATTTTTTGCTCCCCCTAAGAACCTACTCCCTCTGTCTGAATGCTCTCCCCCTAACTCAAATTTCTTTCCCTTTGTCATCAATGGCAAAGGGCCACCGTTGGGGCTTGGGGATAAGAATGAAACTCTTGTATTAGCCCCTTCCTACCTCCTTTTGAGGTGGTTAATTCTAGGGTGGGATTAGAACTACTCCCAAAATTTCTCGAAGGTACTCAAAGGTCTCTTTTATAAGTGGATTAGTTAAAATATTTGCATTCTACTCCTTTGTAATAACATATTCCAACCTGACTTGCTTGTCTATCACCTGTTCTCTCATAAAATGATACTTAATTGGAATGTGCTTTGTCTTGGAGTGCATCATTGGATTTTTTGAGATATATATATAGCACTTGTATTATCACACAATATGGGAATAGGATGATCATGTTTTATCTTGAAATCCTCTAGAGTTCGCTTCATCCACAATTTTTGTGTACAACTAGCAACTGTTGCAATATACTCTGCCTCTGCTATGTATAGGGATACTGATGCCCATTTCTTACTTATACAAGATACTAAATAGTATCCAAGAAATAATGGTCCATCACTTGTACTTTTTTATCATCAATACTGCCAACCCAATCTGCATCTGTATAATATTTGAGAGTGAAACTATCACTTTTGGGATACTAGAGCCCAAAATCCATAGTCCCTTTTAAATACCTGAGAATCCTTTTTACTGCTGCTACATGTGTCTCCTTGGGTGCTTCCTGAAACCTTGCCACTAATCCCACTGCCTGCATGATATTTGGTCTAGTAGTTGTGACGTACAATAAGCTGCCAATCATAGATCTATATAATTACTGATTTACCTCTAGAGATTCATCATATTTACTTAACTTATGTATTGTAACCATGGGAGTACTTACTGGTTTGCAATATTCTAACTTGAATTTAGCATCTCTTTTATATACTTGGTTTGTGAATGGAACACCCCTTTCTCTGATTGTGAAACCTAGAGTCCAAGAAAGAAGGACAACTCACCAAGCATAGACATATCAAATTCATTCTACATGCTCTTTGCAAATTTCTGACACATTTTATCATTTTTTCCTCCAAAAATGATATCATCAATATAAACAACCACAAATAGTAAGTCATTACCATCATTTTTGATGCATAATTTACTATACGCTATTCCTTTCTTGAAAACCTGTTCCTGTAGGTACTTATCCAATATTGAATACCAAGCTCGAGGAGCTTTCTTTAGTCCATAAAGTTATTTTTTCAATTTACATATATAGTTTTATTTTTTAGTTAAGTTGAAACCTTATGGTTGCTCAATGTAGACCTTTTCTTATAAAACACCATTTAGAAAGGCTGATTTAACATCCATTTGATATACTTTGAAGTTTTTGAAGGTTGAAAAGGCTAAGAACATTATGATAGATTCAAGTCATGCAACTAGAGAAAATGTTTCATCAAAGTCAATTTCCTCTACCTATGCATAACCTTTGCACACTAATCTTGCTTTATTTCTGACCACTTGACCATCCTCATTTAACTTGTTTCTAAATATCCATTTAGTGCCAATCACATTTTTATCGTTTGGTCGTGGAAAAAGTTCCCAAGTCTTGCTTTTCTCTATCTGATCTAATTCCTCATCCATTGCCTTAATCCAAAACTTATCTTCACTTGCCTCATTGAAGTATTTTGGCTCAATATTAGATAAAAAGTAAAAATTTGCTTGTTGAGATAGATTTATTATCCTTCTCTATGTCTGTCTCTCATCTGGATTCCCAATGATTATCTCTTTTGGATGATGTTTCTATACATATATAGATGGAGTATTAGGAATAAGCCTTTGTTTTTCTTCCTCTTCTTCATCTGGTTCCTCACGAAACTCTTCATGACAACTTCCATCTTCTTGATACATAATTTGTTGAACTAGTTCTCTTGAATCTATCTTCTCATCAACTGTTACATTTATACTTTCAATAATAGTGCATGTATTTTTATTTTAGCATCTATAGGCTTTAATATTAGTAGAATAACCAAGAAAAATGCCCTCATCACATCTTGGGTTAAACTTGCCCAAGTTTTACTCTTCCTATCTTATGTAACTCTTGCTTACAAAAACCTTGAAGTGTTTTATAGTGGCCGATCTTCCTTTATAAAGCTCATACGGAGTCTTGTGATGGTTTACCCTCATTTGAGCCCTAGTGATTATATATACTGCTATTTTTATGGCTTCCTTCCAAAATGGATTTAAAATATTAGACTCATTTAACATAGCTCTAGCCATATTCTCAATAGTCATATTTTTCCTTTCAACTACTCCATTTTGTTGAGTTCTTACAGCTGAGTATTCTCTCTTGATTCCACGTTGTTCACAAAAATATACAAATTTATTTAAGGTAAACTCTCATCCTCTGTTAGATATCAAACACTTAGTCCTTTTTCCGATTTCATTTTTGATGTGTTCTTTAAATACCTTGAATTTATCAAATGCTTCCAACTTATATTTTAGGAAAGTTACCCAAGTCATTCTGGATTAATCATCTATGAACAATATGAAGTAACTTTCACCTTGAATATTATGTGTTCTATTAGGACCACATAAATTAGTATGTATATGATTTAGTGGCTCAAATGACATATATCCCTTTGATTTGAAACTTGTTCTAGTTTTCTTTCCATGTTGGCAAGGTGCACAGATTGTGTTTTGTGGCTTTTTTAGCTTGGGTAAATCTCTAACATCCTGTTTATTTCTTAAGTTGAGTATGTTGTCAAAATTCAAATGACCCATTCTTCTATTCACATCATTTTTCACATTAGAGTTACAAAAGAGTTGAAATTTCTATTAACATTATTTTTCACATAACCAGTGCAATGTATAGCTCTATGACCATATTTGTTACAAAAAAAGCAATAGACATGGAAGAAAATATGTAACCTATTTGGATACCTTTGAAAATATGGTTGAGTGCTTCTCCTTTTATGATTAATTCTCATCCATGGTTCTTATTTACTTTCTTTTTTCTTGATATCCTTTCCTTTTAGTGTATGAGTAGTAAGTTTATCTCTGTTTGATGTCACTGTTTCTTGAAAGTTGGATTCCTCTTTTTGTTTTCTTAACTTTATATCTTATTGAAGCTCAGTATTTTCAACTTCATGCCTTAGAGATACAATTTTTGCTTCCAATATTTCACACTCTATTTCCTTTGCTCTTAATAGAGCTATCATATTTTGTTCAATTTTCTTTCCTTCTTCTACCTTTATCTTGAGTTATGTGAAACTCTGTAGAAGTTCCATTTTTTCATCCTCATATTCTTGAATTTATTCCTTCAAGCTTGATTTATCCTTTATAATCCTTTCCAAAATCCTGATAGTAGTGAAAATTTCCTCTTTTATATCAAACATGGTATCTTCTTTATTTTTTGAAGTCATGTGTATTTTTGATTGATCCTTCTCCAATCTGTTAGTCTTTTCACAAAGAGACCCGCTTTGATACCAATTGAAGAACATGTACCTATACTGAGAGGGGGGGTGAATAGTATAAGATAAAAGTTTTTAATTTTTAATCCATATGATAACATCAATAGTAATAAAGTAACAATATTTACACAAAGCATCACACACATGAGAGACATGATTTAACGTGGTTCACCCAATGTGGACTACGTCCATGAAGAAAATATTTCACTTCAATTTTTTGAACAAATTTCTTGGGAATTCTTACCTATTACAATGTTTATGAACCTTTGTCCAAAGAAGATACCAATCCCCTAATCAAGTTTATGGATCTCTATCCACAAGAGATCTCCTTCTCCTCTACTCTGGCTGGTGATCCTCTAGAAGACTACTACCTCCACTGTATTGGATTGTGGATCTCTCTCCAATGAAGACCCATGTTCTCACTTAGAATATCTCTATCCTCATTGCCCTGGCTAATGGATCTATATCCACTAGATACTACTATCCTCTACTCTATCACCTCCAAAGCATACTCTTACTCTGTTCTATCTCTATCTCAGATCTGTACTGAACACTATCCTCTACTCTGTACAAATATGCTCAATCTCTATCTTTGATCTGCACTAAATATAGTCTTTCTATCTAGCACAAATTTTTTCTCAATATCTATCCTCAAATCTATACCAAACTCTATCCTCAATATTTGACACAAAGCTTGACCCAATCATAAATTTACTTTGCTAGATCTGCCCCAAACCTTAACTCAAGGTTTGAAAAAATAAATCAATCAACTCTACTCTCAAGTCTTCTCTAAGATACCTCAAATCTTCTCAAAATTCCTCACTAGAACTTGTTCAATCTGCTCAACAAATCTTCACCAAGACTTACCTCAACTTTGCTTTGTAAGCTTCCACAAAAGCTCACATAAATCTATCCTTAAGCTTTCACAAAAGCTTTCTCAACTCAACTCAATCTATCACATAAAACCTCTTTCAATATCTTTCTCAAATCAATTTAGAATATAGAATAATTTGTTTCATAAAACTTGAACTATCACTTCAACACTTCCAATCAACTAAACCCAATCAACTCCACTCAACCAATCACTCAATGAAATCTTAGTCAACAATGCTTATCAAACAAACCTCACATAACAATAATACTCATGATCTTTCACAAACCCTAGTTCAAGATAGTTCTCAACTTCACATAACAATGATACTCATGATATTTCACAAACTCTAGTTCAAGCATATGAAATATTACTTAAATATTTCCAACAATGATTATCAAACAAGGTTTCTAGTATCAACTTTCATTCCAAAAAACCAAACTCAACAATGTTTATCAAACAATCCTTTTCACTCCAACTTAGCATTCACAACATCCAACAATATTTCACTCATAAGGAATAAATGCCCATACCTTTGTTTGATGAAGTTTTGACCTCAATACCTATCTCAATCATAATGACTCTCTTTTCCAATCTCAAGGGTTAGATAACAAAAATTCATCCTTAATATTTCCTTTCAAAAAAATTTCACTAACTCAAAATATAAAAAATAAACTATGCCTTATCTCTCCTTTCAAAGCAATTTTTACAAAATAACTGTATTTCAACAAAAATATCTAACACCCTTGGCACACCTTATATCTCCTTTGACAAACTTTAACCACTCAAAAATAAAACTTTGCATACCCTTTTATCTCCCTTGTATAACTCTTTAACCCTTTTTAAATATGCAATTTCCAATTAACAAAACTTTAAGAAATTAAAATTAATTTCCACCTTTGCAGTTTTTGGATGCAACAATCAAACCTTAGCAATGTAAGTGCATACCTTAGTCCAACCACCAAAAATGCCTCGACGAGTTTCAAACATACAAAACCTTCCTCCCAAGTGCCTTTGCACAATGCACACCCACCAAGTGGGCTACGTGTCTCCACACAAAGGGAAAAGCATGCACCTTCCCTTTGCTCCTCTCCAATGGCATAGACCAAAAATTTCTCTGCTTTCCAAAAATGAAGACCACGAGAATCAAACCCCTAACCTTGCACCTATGAACGTCTTAGAGCAGCCCTCAACTGCCAATTGTGCTACCCAGTGCCTTGCAATGTGAAGTGGACTCCCCAATTACTTGTCCCTTGTTCTGCTTCTTTAAACCTTTCAAAACACATGTGATACTTTCTCTTCACTTTGCGCACAAATTTCTATCTCATTCAATGGATCGCATGGATGATTATTTGAAATGAAACTTATCCCTTCTTATATGCAATATGCCATGTGCTCAAAATGTGGGTGACCTTTTTAAATTTGATTTTAATTCGAATTAAAACTTTGTGCCCTTATAACCCTAACCTTTAGGGTTATTTAAATTAAATCATAAACTAATTTATAATTAAATTATTATAATTAACTTATAATTAATTTAATAACTCTTAGAGTTAATAAAATTAAATTATAAATTAATTTATAATGAAATTATTATAATTGATTTATAATTAATTTAATCCTTAGGTCTTAACCTTAGACCTTTAATATTATAATAAAATATTATAATATTATTTTTCTTGGGCCTTCCTATTTCTCTTTAGACCTCATATGATCACCTTGAGTATTATAATAAGAGATATTATAATATTATTTTCCTTAGGTCTAGAAGTAATCTTTCTCTTGCACTACATACTGACTCTTGACATCAATGACAACAAAACCTGCTCATATTTCCAATAGCTTATGAAAGGAGAAAGTGCCTATACAAAGGCTCAATCAGATCCAAAGCTTACAAAAGGAGACAATTCCTATATAGAGGCTCAATCAAGATCCAAATCTTACAAAAGGTGAAAATTCTTATAGAACAACTTAGTAGAGAGCCAAAGCTTTCAAAAAGAGACAATATCTATACAGGGACTCGGTAGAGATATTTCTTTCACAGTGGTTAACCAATATTTCATATCTAATCAAATCCAATAGAGAGTTAGCATAGACAATATATAAAAACATCTACAAAGGATAGAGCTAACATATAGTGGGAGCTAGTATAGCTAGCCACACTAGAAGGGACCTGAGTAGATAGCTAGTGCTAGCATGATCTAATCAAATCCAAAGGAATCTAAAGATACATCACAACCAATAGGGAGCTATTGAATCTAAAATAACCATAATACAAATGGGTTAATAGTGTACCTTATGGAATAAATAATTTTTTTAATAAGCATGAGGGGTAGAATCAATTATGTTGTTGGAGTAACATCCCTAGAATTCTAGACTGCAACCATAATGTCTTTTTCAAGAGAGTTCATTATTATTCAAAAGCATCATCATGCACTTGATTATTCTACCAATTCCTAAGTGAAAATATTTATTTAAATTTTTAAATCTTAGGAACTTTAATAAGTGGGAGAAAAAAGGAATACAATATTTTTAGAAGAAATAATTTAAGTGGAATCTATAAGGACTTCTATAATATATTAAAATTTAATATTTTAATTTTTTAAGTTCTTAAGTATTTATTAAGTTTTGGAGTGATAAGTTTTTTTACTTCAAATAGGTTTTAAGTTTTTGAATTTGAAATTTGGTTTTTGAAAGTTGAAGAGGTAGAAGGTGTTGGAAATTTTGAGGAGTGTTTGTTGTCATTGATGTCAAAAGAATTGTTGTGCGATGTTCGTCATCTTTGAGGACATTAAGTGTTTCCTCCAAACTAAAGAAGGTCTTGAAAAGCAATAGGTTATAATATTTATTTTTGAATATTATATACCCAGGAGGGTTCAAAGAATGAATATCAAAAGAAGGAGAAGCAAGTTCAAAATTAAATAATAATATTTTATTATTATTATTTTGGATCAAAATCGAATTTAAAAAGATCAAGGAACAGGTTGGAAAAAATCCACAAAGAGATTTTAATTTAAATTAAAATATTTTAATCTTTGATTAAAATTTTAATTTAAATAATTATGGGTTCTAAGGTTGATTTAAATATTTATTTAATATTTAAATTTAACTTTAATATTTGAATTAAAACTAAATTTAAATAATTGTCGACGTTGAAATAAGCTAAAGGTTGCATATAAATAATGCCAAAGTTGGCATTTGGAAAATCATCCATGCAATAGTTTTTGGCTCGTGCAAAAGATAAGTGTGATTTTTGCATGTGTTTTTGAGCAAAGGAAAGGACAAGTGTAACTAGCCTATGAACAAATATTCGAAGCCCCTCATAGTAGAGTTGGTATCCAATAGTTTCATAAGACGTGTGCTAGGTTCTTGGTGCAGGTTTGAATCTCGTGCACGCCATTTTGATTGAAGGTTGCTTCACATTTTAAGGTTGCATCATTTGAGGGAGAAGGTCAAAGGTATGCTAGTGTCTTTTGGCTCTTGTGGAGCCATGCAACCCAGTTGGTAGGCATAAGCATTGCGGAAGCTCTTGGGGAGAACCAATGGCTGTTCGAATTCCTCCAAGCCCTTTTGGGTGGCACTATTAATGTATGCATATTGTGAGGTTTGATTTGGTTTACAAAAAACAAAAGGGAAATATTTTTCTTGTTGGTTTTCTTGGCTTGCGATAAATAAAATGGAAAATATTGTGTTTCAAGGGTTTTTGTTGATTAAAGTTTTTGCATAATTAATTTGATTATAAGTTGTTTAGGGGAGTTAAAAGGGATTGCAAAACTTTGATTTCTGGATTGAATTTTAAGTGTTAAGGAGTTATAAGAGAGTAAGGAAATTTTATTTTTGATATTGAAGGGTGTTGGATATTATTTTAAAATTTGGATATTATAAGGTGTATTTGGATATTAATTTTTGTATTGAAGAAATATTTTTGAAGAAGTGTTAGGGTGATAATTCTTCTCATCTAACCTTTGTTCTTGGCAAGGAAAGTGGTTATAATTGAGACAGGTTTTTGAAGTCTATTCTTCAACAAATAAAAGGTATGGGCATATTATTATTTAGTTGAAATAATTGATTGGTTCAGATTTTCTGAAAACAGGATTGGAGTGAAAAGGAATTGATTAATTTTTTCCTTTGTGAGTTTGTTGAGTTGATGAGTTTTCTAAAATGGAAGTAAATACTATAAACCTTGTTTGATAAGCATTGTTGGATATTTTGATTGAGTGAATACATACTTCATTGTTGTGTGATTGATATCTTTTGTTGTTGAGTTTGAATATTGAACTAGGGTTTGAAAGATCAGGAGTATCATTGTTATGTGAAGTGGTAAAATATCTTGAATTAGGATTTGCAAGATCATTGTGAGGATTGGTTGATAATCATTGTTGTTGAAGTAACTGGTTGAGTGAAGAACTTGAATTAGGGTTTGAAAATTTCATGAGTATCATTTTTATATGAGGATTACTTGATAAACATTGTTGTTGAAGTGATTGGATGAGTGAAAGTGATTGAGCTTACTTGAGTGGATGTATTGAAGTGATAGTTCAAGTTCTATAAAAAAAATTATTCTATATTATGAGTGATTTGAGAAAGTGATTGAGTGTTTGTGAGTGTGAAACATATTGAGTCTCTAAAAATTCTCTATATATTTCTATGGTAAAAATAGAGATTGAAAATGATTGAGCATTTTTGTGAATGTGAAACATATTGAGTCTCTAACAATTCTCTATATGTTTCTATGAGATTGGACAAGTTCTAGTGTGGACTTGTTGAGGAGATTTGAGGTAAGTATTTGATAAGACTTGTGGATAGATTGGTGTGATATTTTGTGAAATCTTATAATAAAGAATTGAGGATAGAGATTATTGAGAAAATTGGACAAGTTCTAGTGAGGACTTGTTGAGCATATTTGGACAAGTTCTAGTGATGACTTGTTGAGCAGATTTGGAAAAGTTCTAGAAAGGACTTATGGATAGATTAGTGTGATATTTTATGGAATATTACAAGGCATATTTGAGACAAGTATTTGAGAATAATTGAGAGCAAAATTGATTGATTAATTTGTTCAAACCTTTATTTAAGGTTTGAGGTAGATCCAACAGAGTTGATTTGTGATTAAGTCAAGCTTTGTGTTAAGGCTTGAGGATAGAGATTGAGGATAAAAAATTGTGCTAGACTGAAGGAATATGTTTAGTGAATATTTGAGGATATATATTGAGGACATATTTATGCTATACCAAAGGACTATGTTTAGTACAAATTTGAGAATAGAATTTGGTACATCTTTGAGGATAGGTTTATGCCAAACCAGAGACAGAGTTTGAGAAGATTTGTGCTAGATCAAAGGACTGTGTTTAGTGTAGATTTGAGATATATCTAAGATCAATATTTAGAGGTGACAGACTATAGAGGATGATAGTCTCCAATGGATAGATATCCATTAGCCAGGGTAGTGAGGATAGGTCTTCTAAGTGAGGATAGGAGTCTTTAGTGGATAGATATCCATTAGCCAGTGTAGTGGGGGCAATAGTTCTTCTAGAAGTTAACCATCTAGAGCAAATGAGAAGGGAGTTCTCCTATGGATAGAGATACATGAACCTGATTAGGGGATTGGTGTCTCCTTTGGACATAGGTCCATAAACATTGTAATAGAAAAATTATTCCCAAGAGATTGATTGAGAAAATTTTAGTGAAATATTTTCTCCGTGGAGTAGCCCACATTAGGTGAACCACATTAAATTGATGTCTCTTTTGTGTATGGTGATTTGTATATTGGTTTTATTACTACTTTTGATATTTCTATCTATACATTGCATTATATTGATTGGAAAGAAAAGTAAAAAGTGGTCTTATATTGTGTACCCCCCCTCTTAGTATAATTTTATGTTCTTCAATTGGTATGAGAGCAGGTTCCTTCAGAAGAGTTTAACAGCTTGAAGAAAAAGGTTACAAGAACATAATGGATTCTAAGAATGGGTCCTTAGATAATTCAACTCTAGTATTTTATGGAAGCGATTATGTATTTTGGAGTATGAGAATGAAGATCCACCTGATGGCACTTGGAAATGAAATTTGGAAAGTAGTTGAAAATGGATACACACCACCAACTATTCCACCTACAAATAAATATGGTAAGCTTCTACATCATTACAATTCAAAAGAAATGAATACAATTTTGAGAGGTTTGCATAGAATAAAGTTCATAAAATATATGCATTACAAAGATGCAAAAGGGATTAAAGTTGTAAAGCATATATGAAGGAGATAAAATTGTCAAAAAGGTAAAGATACGAAATATCAAAGGACAATTTGAAGAATTAAGAAGGAAGGATGAGGAAAAAATTAGTGGTTATATACTTCATGTAGATGAGGTTGTTAATGCCATGCAAGGACTTGGACTTGAGATTGAAGAATCAAATGTTTGTGATATGATCTTAAGAATCCAATGTTTCTTCTTCAAATAATATCTCTTCTTAGATTATAACCATATTTGAATGCTCCTACAAACCATAATATGCATACACATAAATTAAATTTTCTATGATATGAATACCCACAATGCATTCATATTACACACAAGAAAACAAATTGGAGTGGAATACAAGTTTGTATTGCATTAATAAATTAATTGTTACAATCCACAATGTAATATTTTATTCTTAGTTTAGTAGTCTTCAACACTAAAACATCAACTCATCCTTCTATTGTCTTCTCTCTAAGCATACCATTCCATATCTGTTCTTGACAATACTTTTTCTCTTATACTCCTCTTTTTTCAAGATCTATTGTCCTCTTTAATTTTCTCGATGTTTCTCTACATCACTTTTTCTTCCTCTTCCTTCCTTATGCATTGGTTTGAGAGCTGAAATTGATCAGGAACCATCATCCTTTTTTTCCTTTTTCCTAATGGATGATCCTACATCAATACTAATTGAATACATAATATTGAAAACTAACCTTATGATGTAATCCTCATCGAATGATGAGTTTACAAGGAATGCCACTTTAGGATAGCCTAACAACATTGAAATAAATGTTACTCTCCATTCATTATTGTTGTAAAGAAAACATTGATAATGCTTTAAGATAGTAACAACTTTTGTATATAGTTATTAATGTTGTTTAGAGATATAAAATTACATTTAATTTTTCTAATAGATATCATATATTGATAGTGTAAAGTTGTGAATTACATTTAATTATCACAATTGAGGATTTGATTCAAAAGTTTGCTAGAAATTGCAAGCCAATCCAATTAATAATATTTAAGATGTTATTTTAGAAATAAGCAAAGGACATATTAAAATGTGATGTGCACAATTTTTATAATTGTGTTTATTTTATTTTTTATCTAGCAATGATAATATAATAAAAATGATCTTCAATGAAAACATATTATTTTGAAAAAATAATGTTTTTAGTACATAGTTAGTAATGTTTAAAATAATGCTATACCTTATTTTATTTTTTTGAGCCCACTAAATATGTTCAATGTTTTTAATAAAATTATGTATACAAATCTTCATAAAATCTATATATGTATTAAACTTTAAAATAGAAACAACTAAAATAATAATTATATGTAATATATATCATTTGGAAAGTAGATAATTACCTTGAAAACCTATTTTAACAGTTTTTAAAATATTTGAAAAGTTTTTAAAATTTAATACAATATGGACAACCTATAAATGTCATTTTGCACTATTCATATGTTCAAAAATAAAGGTATATGTGAAGAGTTAAGATTATCAAGGCTAATTTTTGGCCTATTTTTTAGGAATTAGAAGGTGCAAACATTACTTTCAAGAGTAAAATATGCGTGCACATGATTAAATATTGGTGAGTCTCCTAAAAGTGTAGTTTTATTTTATTTTACAACAAAATGGGTACAAAAATATAAAACTATACTAAAATAACATAATTAATATTGATTATATCATGCTATTAGAGAAATATTATAATCGTTAATGGTAAATAAATGTGAATTTGATAAATGGATTTAGGATAAGTTGTAGATATCAAGGGGTTTCATATGATAAGCTAAGATTCCAAACATATAGGTCAACATTAACATTTTTTTCAAAAAACTTAATCTAGAGTGGTTAGAAATATGGGTTTTCATTTAACGATCAAGATTTATGTTGTTAGATGATATGTGCTACCATTATAATATAGTCTATTGTAGTATCAGAGTATCTTTAAATACAATGGTGATATAGTCATGCCATAATATACACGTGACCCCTTTCAATCCCATATAACCAATTAAAAAAATAAAGCTAAAGGTGTATTTTAACTCATAAGTAAGAAAATATATGTTTTGTCTATATGTTACCATATTACATGTGTAATATAACCATATCCATCATCTTGACAATGAGTGATACTAATCTATACTTTTTAAATATTATTTTAGTTAGCACTTCAAATAAATATGTAAGATTTATTTAATGATAATAACAATACATATTAAATGGAGTTTACTTTCATACATATATAAATAATAGATTATACCACTCTTCAAATGGATTTGAATTTTTATTTATAATTGATAATTGTTAGGAACCTTACTCTTTATAGTAGATCTCATTTTGTTTGCCATAGAGAGTAACTAATTAACATTTATCATGAAGTGATTATGTTTATGAATAAAATATAAAGGTTTTTTCTTCATGACATATGTATAATACTTATTATCATATGAATATTCATTGTCTACATATATTCTTTTAGTGTATCTAAAAAATGCTTGGAATATTTCCTCAAAATATGACAATATACAAGCCTCTTTTAAATCAATGGATATATATATATATATATAATGATAAAGGAAATTATCTTATATCATACGATAGTTTCCCTTGGAGAACATAAGTAAAATGTACTAAACTAAAATGCATCCAAATATTATTAATGCCTTAAATCCTAAAACTAGTCACATATTCCTTATTCATACTACATACTATGGCCTAGGTGCTGTGCAGAGAGGGGCCTGAGGTAGTGCAGGCTGAAACTTTATTGGATGAAGTGTTTTCACATGGGTTTGGAACTAGTGTTAGTATTGTGGTCCTATTGTAAGTTCACAGGTTGGGGTCAGGAAAGGCAAATGGTGGGACCCATCAAATGGGACATCCATTCAACCCAAGAGAGTACTTTGCTATAGTGGCTACTAGAGGGTTTGAAACTAGTTGTTAAAATTTATTATTTGATCTCTCCCTTGTTCAATATGAATCCCATATCCCCAATGATCTTACAATGCTTACTATAGATGAGGGATCCTAGAATTTGGTGGGTAAATTTTAGAAAATCCAACCTGACTTGGACTCTATCAAACACTAGGTATTTCTGAAATGAAATCCCTTGGGATCACTAAAAAAATTAGAAATCACAAAATCCTTTTTCATCATCAAGTTGAATTGTGAAGAGGGCTCAAAACATATTTTATTGGTGATCCTTGGTTTTATGGAAAACGAGGCCTATTCCTTCAAAAGTGGGAACAAGAATTCAATTTGGATTTCCAAAAGGTGAACCTAAAACCATTATGGGTTAGGCTTCTAGACATTAATTTCCATCATTGGCATGAATATATCATGAGAGGGATAGCTAAGAATATTGGTGAGCTCATCCATATTGACCTTGCAACTAGGGCCAAGTCTAGAATGGTTTTCTTTAGGCTGTGTGTAATGGTAAACATAGAGGATGATATTCCATCCTATATTAAACTAGTATATAATATTGGTACCTAGATACAAACCATAGAATACAAAAATAGACCCATTCAGTGCTCCAAATGTAGTAGAGTTGGACATTTTTCTGCTTAGTGTCCTACAAAAAATACGAGAAATAAGGATAAAAGTTGACAAGAAAAAACTCATCAGCCTCACTTTATGTAGGCTAGTCTTGAATAGAAGGTTATGGATTAGAAATAGGTAGACTCATCATATTATAATGTTATACTTGATAAATATATGAAAAGGGAGCCTTCTGAGGATAAGAATCACATTAAAGCTAAACCTGATAAAGCAGACTTGTCTCTAGAAAAGCTCCTGGTGGAGAAGGATAAAAGCTCTAGATAGGGTTCAAAGGATGTTGAGTAGTCCTAGTTAAAGGATAAGGTTAGTTTCCATGGATCTAACTTGGGATCCTCTATCCCACCTATTATTTTAAAAATTATTATGAATGCTTGAACCAAAACTCTAGCTTTCCAAAATATGAATTCCTTGAGGACCTAATTCGTCAAGCCCTTGTTTCTTCGATAAGGGACTTAAAACCTCTAAGTCTAGGATACCCTCCAAATGCTAGAAGCCATAAAAATGGGATTGATGTTGGTATATATTTCAAGGTAGGTAGAACCTCCAATAAAGCTTGAAATTCCAAGGAAACTAATATAGAAGTGGTTGACAACTCTCAAGTCCTATTTAAAATAAATGCTAGCATGGAATTAGTGCAAAAGCAACTCAATATTGAAATATTTTGTCATACTACCCAAGCCAATGGGAGTAGAAAATTCCACAAACATCACAAATGAGGATTATATTCTAGAATATTAGTCTTGAATGGGGCCTCCAAGCATAGGGTTATGACATCTCTAAGAAATAAGACTCATCCTGATATAATTATTTTACAAGAGATAACTATGGATAGTAAAAAAGTTGATAGGGTGAGGAAGATCATTTGGAAAGAGGTGGAGTATACTGCTCGCTTGGCACAAGGGGCTTTGGGTTATCTCCTATACTTGTGGAACCCCAAAAAGGTTACTGGATTAACCTTACTAATTACAAAAAGAGTTATCAACACTTTGTTCTGTTGTAGGGATTTAGGATGTAGATGAATTTTATCTAACATCCACGTTCCCAATTCTAAAATTAATAGAGATCTTATTTGGTCCTCGCTTAGCTCCATGAGGGATATTTTCAAGAATGAGGTTTGGATCCTCATGGAAGACTTTAATTCACCATTATTCCAATTGGATAAGAAAGGGGGTTATACGACACTTTCTAGAAGCATTGATGAATTTGTTGCTTTTGTTAATAGTCAAGATATCATGGTTTTAGACCTCAAAGGATCTAGATATACATGGAGTAATAGACATTTAGGGGACCAACATATCCAAATAAGGTTAGATAGAATGCTAATTTTTAAAGAGGCTATTCCTATGTTCAAATATGTTTCCCTCAACTCTTTACTTAAGGTGGGTTTTGACCATAATATACTCATGTTAAAAATTGAGAAAAATGCTATTTTATTCCCTAGACCTTCCAATTTTGAAGCAATATGGCTAACCCATCCAGATTTGGAGGCAAGAATTAAGGAGTGGTGGAATACTAGATTTACTAGCTCAATGATTAACTAGGTAACTCCTAAGATAAGACTTACTAAAAAAAAATCTAAAATACTAGAACAAATTAGTATTTGAAGATATCCAAAACAAAAAAAAAACTGAAATGAAAAGTCAATTGCAAGTGATCCAATCTTCATTGGAAGTGTAAATTTTATCCCAAGATAATAGATTGGAGAAGAGAATATTTTTTATGAAACTTCATAATATCATGAGCAGTGAAGAGGTTTTGTGGAGACAAAAATTCAAAGCCCTTTGGCTTAAATACGGGGATAAGAATACAAAAAAATTTCATACCTCTGCCCTGTACCATAGAATCCATTACACAATTTAGAAAATTCTTAATTCAGATGGTTCCAAGATAAGGGGTATTTTTTAAATCAGGGTGGAGGCCATTTCTTTCTTTCAATATCTCTTTTACAATTCAGATTTGGGAAATATTTCAGTTGAGGAAAAGCTTCTCTAGAATATCTCACTCCTAGTTTTAGAAGACGAATCTCAATATCAACAACCTACTTAAAGATGATGAAATTAAGAAAATAATTTTTTCCATGGAAGAGCTGAAAGCCTCAAGCTTAGATGGTTTCCTCCTACTTTTTTGTAATTTTTTTGGCATATTATGGAAAGGAAAATTGGTGATACACTACAAGAAATTCAAAGTATAGGTATCATTATAGGGATTTGAATTCCACATTCGTAGCCCTTATCCTAAAATCTATTGGGACTAATGAGTTCAAGAATTTATGCTCTGTAATACCATCTTCAAAATTTTAACCAAATCTTTGGCTAATAGGATCAAGCCACTCCTTTCTAGGATGATCGATCAAGCCTAGAGTGGATTCATAGCTAGTAAACAAATTCTATATGGGGTTATCTCAATCCATGATCTCATCCACTCGATGGATAAAAATGGAAGGGTAGGGGCCTTCCTCAAGTTGGATATGAAAAATACATATGATAAAATTTGTGGGACTTTATTCTGAAGGTGCTATAGAAGTTTGGTTTTGATAGGAAGTGGATGTATCTTATCAAAACTTGTATTTTCTTGGTCATATTTTTTGTTCTCATAAATGGTTTCCTAGCTAGTTACTTCTACAATTATCATGGAATTCACCAAGGATATCCCCTCTATCCCTACTTATTTATCTTAATGGTGGATACTCTATGTAGGACCCTCAAGGATTCTTCTTCCATGGTGGGTATTAAATTGGCTCTAAGTGTGGAGTCAATAACACACCACTAGTTTGTATATGATACCCTCCTTTCTTCCCCACTTCAATCCCTAGGCTTGGGTCATCAAAGAAATCCTACTTTGGTTTGAGAATGCATCTGGCCAGAAAGTCAATTATCTGAAGAGAAATATTTTTTCTTAAACACCTTGGTCACTAGACAAAGAAGGATAGCCTTAGATTTAGGCTATGAGATAGCACAACTACCCTTTATATATCTTGGTCTTCCTCTATTCAAAGGTATGTGTAAGGAATATCTCTGGGAGGAGGTGGTCAAAAGCCCTACTAAGTCAAAATATTAAGGATCTTTTTGTGAAGGCTACTATCTAGATTACTATGTACTTTATGTATATTTTTAAAATGCTAGAAAAAAACTGACAAAGGATCAAACAAGCCCAAAAATTATTTCTTTGGTTTGGCTATGAGGAACAAAAAAATCCACTTAGTTATCTGGGAATAGATCTACAGTAGAAGAGAATTCAAAGGTTTGGGGCCTAGTAAAGTGGATCAAATGAATAAATCTTTGATATTAAATCAAGGCAAGGATTTAGTGCAAAATTATTAGGTGGAATGAGTGAATGTTGTTAGGGTGAAGTATTTAAATAATGAGGGTATCTTCTTAGTGAATATCATTTTTAGCTTAAGGTCAACTTTTTGGTTTAATCTCATCTGATCCAAAAGTAAAATTATTATGGAGGGTAGATGGAATGTGGGAAATGACTACCTTATTAATTTTTGGTTAGACCCCGGTTTTTGGAACAACCATACACATATCTTTTGAAATTAGCAGTGGTTGAACCCTTTTGCCGAAGGACCTTATTAAAAGGTTGTTGACTATATTGAAATTGTAAACAATAGGAGGAAAAGGAAGTCTTTGTCCAACTCAAACATATCCTAAATTGATAAGGTGATCCTAAATAAGATCTTAGACTATTTGAAATTCCAATTGATCAAATATTTGAAGGATGTTGATAACTTCTTCTAGTAAAAGGAAAGTTTTACAGCTTTCTCAATGAAATTAGCTAATTTTTTATTGGAAGATCCTAGTCCCCTTGGTTCTCAAGTCATATAGTATGGTGGAAGAGTCTAACCCCTAAGGTTAATGTTTCTATATGTATTTCCATCCAAAATAAAATCTTATCACAGTTTATCTATCCCTAATTACTATTTTCTTTGTGGATTGGTGGTTGAGTCAGTTTAGCAATTGTTTATCTCATGCTCATTTTCTAGGGAGGTTTTTTCCTCCTCTTCTATTAGTATTGGTTGGTTCTATCCCTCCCTAGTTTTGGATATCTTCCTCTAGTGGGACCCTCCCTTTGTTTCTACCTGTTTATACATTTTTTTGTCTTTGAACTTGGCCCATATCATGTGGTGTATTTGGAAGGAGAGGAACCTTGGTGTCTTCAACAAATAATATAACTCTACACTATTTTTTGGTGCCAAAAGCATCAAAAAAATTATTGATAATATATATTCTATCCCATTAGATTCTATGGATTCTTTGATAGAGGAAGTGGGTTTGGAGTGATCTTTGGGTTTTAGGCCTATCCCTAGGATAATTGCTTATTTTGACCTAAATAGGAGGAGGTACACTATTTGGAAACCACATTTAGTAGGCTAGATTAAACTCAATTCTGATGGGACTTCCAAGGGTAACCAAGGAGGTGCTAGTGCATGAGGTATCATTCAAAACAATAGAAGTAAACATCGGATTATATTTTTCAAAAATTTGGGAATCTAGTGTAGCTATTTTGTTGAAGCTCAAACACTATTTTAGAGGATTTATCTCTTGAATTTATTAGATCATAATAAAATCATTATTGATGGTAATTACCTAATTATTATTAACATGGTTAAAGTTTCCCAACCTCTGAGCTTCTCTATTGCTAATATGATCTCTAAATAAAAAATAATTCTCTAGACCCTCAATGAGGTAGTTATTAAACATGTATACAGAGAAGGCAATAGATGGATTGACTTCCTAGAAAATTTGGGGCTGATTTGGGATGGATTAACCATTTGGAGAGATGATTTTCCTCATAGTTTCATTTTTTTAGAGAATAATAGATAATCCCTTTGGGTTCCTATGTCTCTCACATGGGCAGGGAATGAGCTTCTCTTCAGGGTCGATTGTTGATATAGGAAGGGATAAGATGTCCAAAGCCACAACCTTCAAATTCATAATGAGAAAAAATCCCTATATTTTTATCTCATTTAATTATTTGAATTATCATCCTTTTGGAACCTTTATTATTAGTTTGAAAATGTCTTGTCTTCAATTTTAGACATCTTGTAAAAGGTTCATAGGATAGATGGTGAGATGTTATGATATGGTTTTTTTTATCTTGTGAGTCAACCTCATAGAATGAATTCAATGGTTGGATATTTAGTCAAGGACCAAAGGGGTTAGACTATGACACCTAGGCCAAGCAGTGGTGTCTTCCCCCATTAGTGGTGGCTGATGTGGTTGATGGAAAGACAAATTTTGAAAATTTTTGGTTTTTAAAGTCCCAATGATCCTATCTTGTCTGTTCTTTGTGGTAGTGGTTGATGTTCTCCCCCAGCATGGGTGGTGGTTGTTGTTTCTTTTGCTATCTTATTTTATTTTTAAATGTTGGTAGTCTATATTTTTGTATAAGATTCGGGTACCTTTCAAAACCTCTTCTTTCACTTTATCAAAAAATACTACATACTATGGGAGGTTTATAGAATATTTTGATCAAATTTTCTTCTACTTATTTATCCTTCAGTATAAGGATGCTTATTTTTAGGGGATATTTACTTGCTAAAAATAATTCACACACTAAAATAAATGTTGATCTCGATCCCTTTATTACAAGAATATGATTGGAGATTATCCTTTTACATCCATGTCTATACTTTAGATTTTGTGCTTCATGTTGTGACTTAACAATAAGAAGGTACATATTCATAAATATCATTTTATTTTTAGTGAAAACCATTCCATATAGAATTGAACTATACCATAAATAATAAGAAATTCCTTATCTTAATGTTTATTTTAATAAAGAAACCCTCTAATTACATTATAAGGTATTATATTTTTGTCCATATCACTTATGTTATGATAGTTATGACTTCCACAAGACTTTAATATATTAATATATATATATATATATATATATATACTATTACCATATATCTTATTTCTAGGGGAACCAATATTATAAAAATTCCAATGCAAGATATATTTTTAATTAAGCATTTATTTGTTGTCTATATTGCATCCAATGGTACCCATGGTACCTAGATATTTCCAACCATTTAGCTAAAATATTTTTTGCAACACTTCTCGAAGAAGTAGTATAATATATTAGTCAATAAAAGTGCACCATAAATTAACCAGTTGCCTTAAAATATTAAGGGATTAAAATTTTAGATTGAATATTTTTAAGAATGAAAACTCTATATTAATTATTTACAATATGATTGTTAATCTAATTTCAATATTATAATTCCTTATATATTGGTTAATCAAATATTTTTTGAATATGTTGAAAGGTAAAGTGATAACAATGTGAATCATCTTAATCTTTTTACTAAGACTCTTCCTAAAAGGAATCACACAACTTTGAACAAATATTCAATTCCAAATCAAGTATAATAGATTCATATACTCTAAATCATAATGTTGTAAATTCATTGGGGCTAGACTGAACATGGAATCCATTCAAAAATGGGCTACTATCAAATGGCACCCCTTGGGTAGGATGGAACTAATTGCTTTTCCTAGAGTATTCTTTCAAATTTGGCTCAACAACTTAGATTATACATGGTGTATCTTAATGGGTGGACCATGGTTCTTTGGTCAGAGAAGTTTATTTTTGAGAAAATATATTGACGATTTCGATCCTGAGACACAAAGTATAAATTTTATCCCTATTTGGATTCATCTCCTAGGACTCCCAATCCAATTTTGGCATCAAGAAATATTTTAGCGGATCACTTGAATAATCAAAGAAATCATTACCATTGATCCAACTACCAAATCCAGAAGTTGAATTGTTCACGCTTGCATCTACATCAATACTAACCTTGAATCTGAGCTCCTTATCCATGTCAATCTCATCTATAGATCTTCTCATAGATTCCAAGTAGTGGAATACAAAAACAAACTAGCTTTCTATGTCTAATGTTGTACTCAAGGGCACTTAAGATCCCAATGTCCATACCTAAAACCTCTAAAAGATGTCTTTTCAAAGAAGATA
The DNA here is from genome assembly GCA_028583015.1 of Wollemia nobilis. Taxonomy (NCBI): domain Eukaryota; kingdom Viridiplantae; phylum Streptophyta; class Pinopsida; order Araucariales; family Araucariaceae; genus Wollemia; species Wollemia nobilis. The sequence continues at coordinate 30,266,497 of JAQPPZ010015413.1, forward strand.
TGCCATCCTAATAAGTATATGGGTCCATCCAAGCCTAGTCTCACTTTCTCCAAGATAAGCCAACAAGGTTGCAAGTTCATTCAAATACCCCTTACTATGGGTAATCATATCATTGAATCATTCTCCTTGAAAAAAGGAAAACAAGTTCTAAATTGGTATCAAGATATCTCATAGAAGTAGGTATGTTATCACTTCACCATACCCAACCATTTTGGTATTTATCTGAATAAAATGAATTAGACCCCTTTAACCATGACCTAAAATCTAGGCTTGAATTTCCCTGCCCTCATTCTATCCTCCCTTGTGAGCAGGTTTCTTCCTTCCTAACCAGATTTGGTCCTTCCTCCCCCCCAATCCCCTCACCCACTTGGCCATAAATCTTCACCTATACCCCATCCCAAACTTGTCAAATCCAATTTTCCTAGCCCTCCAAAGACCTCAATATTCTCTCACCCCCCCAAGCCCTTTTTAAGCTCTGTTAAATAATTGACCTTTCCAATCCCCATAAAATCTCAAGATTTCCAAACCCCTCTAAACCCTTAGAGCTTCTGAGTCCCACTAAGCCCTTATTTCTCGCTAGCCCCTCTATATACTTGAAATTCCATATTCCTTCCAAGATTAAAGGAAACTGGTATGAAACTAAATGGTGCGGGAAGCAGGATCATTTTTAAATTGAATCACTTTTTGATTTTAAGGTAGAAAACCCACAATAGACTTAATTTATATATTTGTTCGATGATGCCTTATTATCATATGTGGATTGCATTTACATACCTAGTATAATAGTTGTAAGAGTGAAGGGTTGTGACCCTAGAACATAATGAATAAATAATATAAGTAATTAGGAAATGTTAGGAGGGTCCTAACATGCCACTCCCCTTAAAGGAGCTTTGTCCTCAAAGATGGAAATTTGGAAATTGTTGCAGGATATCTTGAAAATTTTCCCACATTGTGTCTTCTAAAGGTAGACCTTTCCAATGGATTAAAACTTTTGTGACATCGTGAGTACGAAGGTGACGAGAGCGACTATCCAAGATAGATTCTGGCTCGACTAGAAGTACTCCATCATCAGAGAATTCAAGAAGAGTGGGTTGTGTCATGATATGGGCTCCCACTACGAGCTTAAGGCAAGATACATGAAATACGGGGTGAAGTTTGGAAGAGGGAGGAAGCTCTAGTTTGTAAGCAATGGTCCCAATACATTGTAGAACTTTATACGGCCCATAAAATTTGGGTGCTAGCTTCTGAGAACCTTTTTGTTTAAGAGAGGATTGACGGTAAGGTTGGAGATGTAAGAAAACCATATCACCCTCGTGGAAACTACATTTGCTTCTATTTTGATCGATTTGCTGCTTCATGTGATGCTGGGTGGTGTGTAGGTTCTCTTTTAGGATTCGTAGTATGTCATCTCTATTAACAAGTTTCGTTTCCACCACATGGAATTTTGTAGTCCCTAGAATATAGGAAGTGAGGGATGGTGGTATTTGACCATATAGTGCTTCATAAGGAATCATTTTTATGGACGTATGGTATGAAGTGTTATACCACCATTCTGCTAGTGAAAGCCACTTTACCCAATGGAGTGGTTGAGTAGAAACAAAACATCGAAGGTATGTTTCCAAGCATTTATTTACAAATTCTGTTTGGCCATCGGTTTGAGGATGGTAAGCGGAGCTCATACGAAGTTGAGTACCTTGTAATTTGAACAATTCCTTCCAAAAGGTGCTAGTGAAAGTTGGGTCACGGTCACTAACAATTGTGGAGGGCATACCATGTAATTTAAATATGTTATCTAGGAAGAGGTGGGCTATAGTGCTAGTGGTATAAGGATGAGCCACGGAACAAAAATGGGCATATTTAGATAATGATCAATGACTACGAAAATGGTTGTTTTTCCTCCTGATTTTGGTAATCCTTCAATAAAGTCCATAGAAATATCTACCCATGTTTTGGTGGGTATAGGAAGAGGTTGAAGTAATCCTGGAATAGCGAGGGTCTCCCCCTTTTGTCTTTGGCAAACTTCACATTCTTTTACAAAGTTTTTGATGTAATTTTTCATTCCTACCCAATAGAAGAACATAGTGGCTCTTTTATAGGTTTTTGATAACCCTGAGTGGCTTGCAGTGGGTGAGGTATGTAACTCATGAAGAAGTTTTTCATGATAAGTTGAATTGGGTGTGAGGACCATCCTCCCTTTGTATCTTAATATATTGTCCTTCCAAGTGTATGGAGTTTTGCTACTAGGATTATGTTGAAGTTGTTGAATTAAGGCATGGATAGTAGGATCATTTATCCATTATTCATGCACCTCATCTACCCATTTAGGAATAAGGGAGGAAAGAGCATGGAATTGAGGCATATCTTCAAATTTTCTAGAAAGTGCATCGACTGCCATGTTGTCCTTTCTCTTTTTATATGTAATTTCATAATCATAGCCAAGAAGTTTAGTAACCCATTTTTGTTGTTATGGGGTATTAGTCCTTTGTTCCAAAAAATACTTCAAGCTATGATGGTGAGTGCGTATAATGAAATGTTGGCCAATAAGGTAAGGCCTCCAATGTTGAATAGCATGGACAATCGCCAATATCTCTTTTTCATACATAGAGTGAGCTAAATTCTTAGGAGAAAATGCTTTGCTTATAAAATCTAGATGCCTTTCATCCTGCATGAGTACGGCTCCCATTCCTATTCCTGAAGCATCACTTTCAAGGACGAATAGTTTAGAAAAGTTGGGCATGGCTAGAACAGGGGTGGTACACATTACAGTTTTCAAGGTGATAAAGGCCTCATCCACTTTAGACGAACATTTGAAAGCATTTTTATTAAGTAATGTTGTTAGAGGAGAAGCGATTTTACCATAATTTTGGATAAATTTTCTATAATATCCCGTTAGTCCAAGAAACCCACGTAGAGCTTTTAAGGTTTTTGGAATAAGCCAATTTTTCACCTCCTCGATTTTGGAAGGATCTACCATAACTCCTTCCTTTGAGACAATATGCCCTAAGTATTCAATTTCTTGTTTTCCAAAGGAACACTTTGATATTTTTGCATAAAGTTGATTTTCCTCCAAGATTTGGAATGCTTGTCTAACATGGTCCAAATGTTCTTCCCATGTTTTTCTATAAATCAAAATGTCATCAAAGAAAACTAATATAAATTTATGAAGAAAAGGATGAAATACCTTATTAATTAGAATTTTAAAGGTAGAAGGAGCATTGGTCAGGCCAAATGGCATCACCAAGAATTCGTAGTGCCCTTCATGAGTGTGAAAGGTCATCTTAGGAATATCCTTTTCATTGACTCGTATTTGGTGGTAGCCTGAATATAAGTCTAGCTTGGAAAAATAAGCTGCCCCGTGGAGTTCATATAATAGCTTGTCTATGACCGGAATAGGAAATTTATCTTTGATGGTCATTTTACTAAGCACTCAAAAATCGACACATAAACACCACGAACCATATTTTTTTGTAACTAAAATAATTGGAGAGGAGTAAGGGCTTTTGCTAGGTCTAATGACTCCTGCCTTAAGAAGCTCTTGTACTAATTTCTCTATTTTGGTATTTTGGAGGTATGGATAATGATAAGGTCTAATATTAGGAGGGTGATGCCCTGGAAATAGTGGAATAGTGTGATCGTGACTTCATTGTGGAGGTAGTCCTTTTGGTTCATTGAATATCGCCTTATGGTGGTCTAAAATATTTTGTAACTTTGGTGTCTCATCTTCTTTGTGACTAGGTTGAATTGAAAATAATTGGGTGACCATTCCTTTGTTTCCTCTTCAGATAATTTTCTCCATTCTATGTGAGCTGATGATTTGGGAAGGTCCTGATTTCAGGCCTTGGATAATATAGGTTTGGTTATTTGCTGTGAATTTCATCCATAGTTCATCAAATTCCTATTTGACTATGCACAAGGTTCGTAACCATTGTATGCCTAGTACAATGTCACACCCACCTAGGGGTAGGACGTACATGTCACCTTTCATGTTATAAACCCCCATAGTTAGTTTTATATTTCTACATTTTCCTTTGCATGCAATTTTTCTACCGTTTCCAATCATCACTTTGAAGTTATTGCAAGGGTATATAAAACAATTTGCTTGTTTAGCCACATTTGGATCGATAAAATTGTGCATGCTACCAAAATATAGGAGCATGATAAGGTTTTGTTTCTTAAAATACCCTTTAACTCGCATTGTTTGAGGGGCAAAAAATCTGGCAAGGGCGTTGAAGGAAACCTTTGGTGCATTTTCTTTGTCACTTTCAAGTGTGTTGGATAATACCTCTACTTCGAGTTTAGGTTCCTCTTTAGTAGAATTCCCTTCCTCTATGGCATCTAGAATATATAATTTCCGTGAGGTACATTTATGATTTTTGTCAAATTTCTCATCGCAATGGTAGCAAAGACCCTTAGCTTGTCTTTCCTTCATTTCCTTGAAATGCAAATGCTTAATTGGTAGAGCGGGGTTAATTTTGGGGGCTATGTAGGAGTTTTGGGTTTGTCCATTTTGCATTGGTTTGGTGTTGGTATAAGTGTTTGATGGTTTCCCCAAGTTGGTTTTGTGAACCGATTTCGTGCCTTGATTTTGTCCTCCACTAATTTCGCCAAGTCGATGGTCTCTAACATGTTTGTAGGGTTATACATTTGCACCTCTATTCGAATTTCTTCTTTTAATTTGCTAACAAAACATTCTTGAAATAAGGCAGCATCTAATCTGGATGTTTTATTAGATAGCCTTTTAAATTCTGCTTGGTATTTGCTTACTGAAGTGGTTTGGCATAATTTAGTGAGGGCCCCTGTAAAGCTATGAAACTTGCTAGGGCTGAATCACACTAATAGATTTTGTGTAAAGGTTGACCATGTCGGAGTGCCGTTAGTTTTCTCGAACCATTAGTACCATTGGATGGCATAGTTTTCCAAGTGGAAGGAGGTGATATGCAATTTTTGCATTTCCAGACTTTGATTTATTGAGAAATATTGCTCTGCTCGATAGATCCAGTTTGTAGGGTCTCCTCCAAATTTTGGGAAGTCTAATTTGGTCGTTCGTGGTAGAATGGAAGTTTGTGGACCTCCTAACATTGCTCGGTTTGATGACCCATGGTTGGGTGAATTTGCATGTGTTGTTTCCTGATTTTGACTGATGGCATCAAGTTTAACATCCATTGCAAATATTTTCTCGAAGAGTTCTCTTGTGGTATGGGTATTCTCCTCTCTTTCCTATTGAACTTCTTCAGCGAGCCTTTCATGTTTCTCATGAATGGAATCCAATGATCGTCGTCCTTCAGCCATTGCGGTTGGTGTAGGTAACAATCAATATGACTTGGTACAGGTGAGCAAAAAAAGTAAAAAGATAAAAAAATAATTTTAATTTTTTTCCTTTGCGTTTCGGACATCGAAAACCTTGATGCTGCATTGAATATTTTAGCTTTTTCAAAATAGCCACCAGTCACCACATGAAAGGTCAAGAAATTTGGGTGTAAGACAACTTAATTCATACCTTAGGAGAAGGTTTAATTTTTTGTGAGGATTTTGACATGGATCCGTGAAGCGTGAATGTTGTTTGCGTCCTCGCGAATGTGGACTGGCTGAAATGTGCGATGGGAAAAATTTTTAATGGTGAATTTGCTCCTTGATCTAGCTCTGATCCAGATGGTATGAAACTAAATGGTGTGGGAAGCAGGATCATTTTTATATTGAATTGCTTTTTTATTGTAAGGTAGAAAACCCACAATAGACTTAATTTATATATTTGTTCGATGATGCCTTATTATCATATGTGGATTGCATTTAAATACCTAGTCTAATAGTTGTAAGAGTGAAGGGTTGTGACCCTAGAATATAATGAATAAATAATATAAGTAATTAGGACATGTTAGGAGGGTCCTAACATAAACCAATCCCCTAATGCCCTCAGTCACATTCACACCAAAATTTAAAAAAAAACCTCCATTGATGTAGGGAGTGAAAAAAAAAATGGGAAGACCATCTATCAATGACCAAAATAGAAATGAGGTTTTTGATGATATTTCCAATGGCACACAATAAAACCTCTTCCATTATCTATCTAAAAAGTTCTAAAAGTAAATCAAAAGAACCAAACCCACCTCACACAAGAGTAGATGGGGAAAAAAAATCATCCACCAAGAATAAAAAATAAAATTCCTCTCATGGAACGTGAGAGGCCTCAATGGACCTGCCAAGCAAAGTCTTGTAGAAACCATGATAAAATTAATTAGACCCACTATATTCATTCTAAAATAAACCAAACTGGAAGAAATTAATTCCAAGAAGGTAGTAAAATTTATTTCAAATATTGGTGAGTTCATTGTCATCTCGGCCCGTGGATCCTCAAGCGGTCTCCTATGATTATGGGATTCTATTAAGGTAATAAAGGATACTCCTATCCCTCTCATATAGAATAATGAATATCCTATTATATAGTAAGGATCCCAAACTTAGTTAGATTCCACCTAACATCTATGCTACCAATATCCCTCATGGGAGGAGCATCCTGTGGAACACTCCCAGTCAGATGAAAAACATCTTTTCAAACCAGCCTTGGATCTTGTATGGGGACTTTAATTCCCCTCTTTACCCATCATATAATATTATGGGTACCTCTATATCTCCCAATATTTATGAGTATATCAATGAATTTGTGGACTCAAATGAACTCATGGATGCCTATCTTAAGGGAACCAAATACACTTGGAGCAATAGAAGAATTGAAGCTATGAACATTAAATTGAGACTTGATATGTTCTTTTTTTTGGTAAGTAGTGTTTGTATTTACAGTGGGTTTTAACAAGGATCCCAAAACCTGATTACATAAGCAATGGGCCTAGGGCATCAATCCCTTGAAACTGAACACCAAAATAGAAATCCCACCCAGCGGTAACAGTAAGCATGAAACAATCCCTCTCAGTGGGAAACAAACAAATAAGAAATAAAGTAGTTTTGGAGATCCCACCCAGCGTGGAGTAGCCAAAAACCACCATCGAGAAGATCTCGCCCAGTAGGAAGCAAAGAAAAATAGTTACAATAAAATCTCACCTCGCGAGAAGCAGTAAAAACCACCACAAACAGTCCCGCCTAGCGGGAAGCAGTAGGGAAATCCCACCATCCAAGAAACCAGTAGAAAAGAAAGGATCCCACCTCATGGGAAAACCGATGGATTTGACGGATCCCACCCTGTGGAGAAACCATCCCGCCCACCAAAAAAACATATCGTTCAGTGAGAGCCATCCTACAGGAAGTCGATATCCATCACAGAGAATCTAGCCCATCGAGAAGCGACCAGAGAGCTGCACCATGATGAACCCACCCCAGGAAAAAAGAAGAGGATCCCATCTCGACAAAACAAAAAGAAACAATAGGTTAAGGGACCAGGGATCTAGGGACTAGGAATCTCGAGCGGGAAGAGGAACCAGTCATAGGGATGGGATCCTTAGGAACCAAAATAGTGGGAAGCTTTCCAAACCCTAAACCATCACCTCCATCGCATCGAGAAACACAGGGGACCAGATCCATGCGAATAACCTGCAAAAAACCCCAGGGGGAAGCCTGAGGGAAAAAGGGAAGGGATCCCAAATCAAACAGGGATCCCTGGGAAGCACCAGTCCAAAAAAACAACCAAGGAAACCCTAGCTGACTGGGAGGGGCACAGATAGTGGCGAAGGATCTCCCTCTAGGAGATCATCTACAAACAACCACTCCTCAGGAGGGATGACCTGGGTTGAGCCAGGGACTGGGCAGGAACCAGGAGCCATGGGAGGGGGAGTAGGGGAGGTACCAGAGCCCTCCCTTGACTTGATATGTTCTTTATTTCTAAGAAATATTTACTCTTGTTTCGGGATGCAACCCTTCACTCTATACCTAAATTTTAATTGAACCACAATCCTCTAGTATTTGAAGCCTTCATTCAAGCTCTAATGTTTAAAACCCTCTTCCAATTTGAAGTAATGTAGACCCAACATCTTGAAATCAAGGAGCACATTTATGAATGGTGGAATCAACCCTTTCCATGACATCCCATATCTTGAATTACCAATAAATTATGGTTCATCAAAAACAACCTTAAATTTTGGAACATGGAGGTCTTTGGCAACATTTTCAAAAACAAGCAAGCAATTAAATAAATACTCTAGATGATTGAAAATAAAATTCAACAAGGAAATCTAGGTAGTAGAACCAGGGATCAAGAAAGGAAAATTTTGGCCCATTATCATAACGTCCTTGCAAGGGAAGAGACATTATGGAGGTAAAATTTTAGGGTTCTTTGGATTAAATGTGGAGACATTAATACAAATTTTTTCACGCTACTACTCCTAGGAACCACAACTCCAACAAAATTAGAGAATTGATCAAAAGATATGGCACCACCACTTTCAATATTTATAATATTAGGCTCAAGATAGTTGATCACTTTCAATCCTTTCTTTACACCCACCATTCTAGATCCAACCTATATTAGGAGTCCCTTATCCACCACATCCCTAATATCATCCCCCCTGAGATGAATCAACATCTCCTCCAAGATTTTTCCCATGATAAAATAAAAGTTGCTCTCTTTTTTATGCAACCTAACAAAGCACCCAAACCCGATGGGTTTTCCCCTCATTTTTTCCAAATCTACTAGGACATTGTTTGGAAGGACATTTATGAAGTCATCCAATATGTTTAAATATTGAAACTCATCCCCAAGGATGTTAAATCGACCTTCTTGACCCTCATCCCCAAGCACATAGATTGTAGATATCTATCTTATTTTCATCTCATTAGTCTGTGTAATGTGCTTTATAAAATCATGACCAAATCCATGACCATTAGAATGAAGGAAGTCCTACCTCTCATTATTTACCCTTATCAAGGTAGCACCATCCAAGGTAGAATAATCATTGATAGGGTTATTACCATTAACAAACTGTTGCACTCTATTTATTGTAGTAAGAAGTTTGGGTTCCTCATCCAAATTAACATGAATAAAACCTTTGACAAAGTCTCTAGGTACTTCCTCTTTGTTGTCCTACCCAAGTTTGGTTTCCATCCCTAGTGGATTGACCTTATTAGATCTTGTTTAGCCTCAACCTAGTTTTATATCATTGTTAATGGATCTACTATAGGCTACTTTAGAAGTGCTAGAGGAATTAAGTAGGGTGACCCTTGATCTTCTTGTTTGTTTATAATTCTATCTATGATCCTAGAAATAACACTCAAAGCTACTCGCTCCTGTGGGGACATATCAATCAAACTTGCTTCCCTTCTTAAACCAGTGACCCATCAATAGTTTTTTGATGATACCATATTGGCCACCCTTACCTCTATTGCTAAAGCTAAAGTGATCAAGTCAATTCTTAACCTATACAAGGATGCGACTGGCCATATGGTGAACTATACCAAAATAAAAATGTTCTTCATAAACAACCCCCTACTCGTCAACATAATATAGCCTAGGTCCTCCAGTGCTCGATTGGTGAACTGACCTCTTATTACCTTTGTCTCCCTCTCTTTTTTTGCATCCCTTCGAATAATATGTGGAACAATGTCCTTGATAGACTCCTCAAAAAGCTTGCAATATGGAAGGGATCCCTTATTAGCCAAGAAACCAAAGCTACCCTAGTCCATGCTTATCTCTAAAGCATTCTTGTTTACTTCTTGTCAATTTTCAAAGCCCCTATAGTAATTTGTTCCAAAATTGAACAAATATAGTAGAAATTTCTATAAAAAAAGAAGTCCATCTGGTTGATTGGAATAAAGTTTGCAACCCCAAATTGCAAGGATACCTCAAATTTAGAAGAGTTGGAAAAATGAACCTAACCCTCATAAATAAGAAAGCATGGAAAATTTTTACCAATGTAAATTTTGAATGGGTTTCTATAATCAAGCAAAAGTATCTTCAGAACTATGGATTTTTGGAGGATGGAATTCCTCTTTCTGGTTCAGCTTTCTGGAGCTCTATCACTAAAGCCAAGGATATCATTAAAAATATCATCATATGGCAACTCAATAATGAGAAAACCATTGATTTTTGGTGCAATACTTAGGTCTGTGATTACCCTATCATTTATGAACCATCCCTTGCTACCCTTAAACCCATCACTAAACACTTATTTGGTAGTAAGGTCTCCCACTTCATCACCATATCCTTTGGTAGACCCTCCTAGAAATCCATTCCATCTTCAACCCTACCTACTGATCTTACCACTACTGCAAATTCCCTATCCTCCATCCTCAATCCCTTCATCATCCCCACCTTCGTTGACTTGCCTAACATTTCCATTTGGAGATATTGTGATGATTGTCTCTTCTCTGTTAAATTTTATTACCTATTGTAAGACCATTCCCCTATATATCCAATCCTTGTCAAGCAAATCTAGTGCAAGCAACTTATCCCCAAAATTGATTTCTTTTCTTGGTTGGTGATCCAAAATAAAATCTTGACCCTAGGTAATATTTTGATCATAGGATTAATGTTTCCCAATTGTTGTTACCTCTATAAGTTTATATGGGAGTCTTCACATCATCTCCTTCTTGAGTGCTCTTTCTTTGACTTAATCCTTAGCTCCATCCTCAGCACTTTCAATATTTCTTGGGCCTACCCTAACTCTATAGTCAATCTTTTCACTCAATGGCCCAATCCCTTTAGAAAACCCAAAATAAAATCTTTTTGGTCGATGTTCTTGCACCACTTCCTATGGTAAATTTGAATTGAGTGTAATAACCGTATATTCTCCAATCTATCTAGAGACCCTACTTCTGTTGGTAAAATAATCCTCTATTTTACTAGTAAAAATACCTACTTGTGCCCTTGCTCTAAGCCCCTAGACCCTAGAATTGAGTCCTCCATAGCCTCATCTCTCCATATTTCCATGGACCCTCTTAAACCACCCAATAACTCCAATAATAGATCCAATACCAAGTGGAATCTCTAGAAGGGTAGCTAAAGTTGAACTTTGATGACTCCTCTAAAGGAAATTCTAGATTGGTTGGTGGTGGGGGTGTTGTTAGAAATCATGAAGGAAGAATCAATTTAGCCTTTTCCAAAACCTTGGTACTCTCACCAATCATATTGCTAAGGCTAAAGCCCTTTTTCTTGGTCTTTCCATCATTTGCAACCTCCATTGCAAGTTCGTTGTTGAGGGTGATTCCCTAAATATCATCAACTATGTTAGAAATAACAATGCTTATAATTAGAAAGTTATAAACATAATATTTGAAGCCAAGATACTCCTCCTCATCCACCCCAAGACCATAATATAAACTTTTTTAAGGGAAGCCAATAGGGTAACTGATTTCCTAGCTAATCTAGACCCCTTGTAATAGTCACTTAGCATTTGGTATGATGATTTCACCCAAGATGTTATCAATGTGGCTATTCATGATTGGCTAGGACCCCATTAAAACTTACCACTCACCCCCTCCATTGAGTCCTGCAACTTCTAATGATCCCCAAATCCTTACCTTGATTGCTAGTCTCACCATGTGTCCACCCCTTTCCTTTCCATATGCTTCCCTAAAGAACACACGCTTATACTAAGAGAGGGGATGAACATTATACCACCCACTTTTTACTTTATTTCCAAACCAATATCAATTAGTGTCCTTAATTGCAATAACCAAATATACTAGTGTGTATTAATGACATAAATAACAATAGTTAAAAAGTGCATAAATCACCACACACAATTGAGACACAAGATTTAACGTGGTTCCCCCAATGTGGGGTACTCCACAAGATAATATCCTTATAATATTTCAAACATAAATAAGGATCATTATCCCAATAAAAATGATTACTTTTATCTGCTTAAAGCTATCCAATACACTGATCTACTTAGGTAGGCAATCCACTGATCTGCTCAGCTAGGCAATCCTGATCTACTCAGGTAGGCAATCCACTAATCGGATCAGCAAGGCAATATTGATCTACTTAGGTAGGAAATCCACTAATATTATTTAGAAATATCACCAATAACTTGCCCAAGACCGATCTAGAAAGCTCACTAAGAACTTTCCCAAAATTGCTCTAGCAGCTCACTAAGAACTTACCCAAAATGGCTTCGGCAATCTCACCAAGAACTTGCCCAAAATTTGCTCAATAAGCTCACCAAGAACTTGCTCAAAATATGCTCAACAAGCTCACCAATAACTTTCTTAAATCTACTCAACAAGATCACTAAGAAATTGCTCAAAATATGCTCAACAAGCTCACCAAGGACTTGCTCAAAACTACTCAACAAGCTCACTAAGAACTTGCTCAAAATTTTCTTAACAAGATCACCAAGAACTTACTAAAAATCTACTCAACAAGCTCACCAAGAACTTGCTCAAAATATTGTCCCAAAAATGTCCACAAATCTATCCCAAAAGCCTTATCAAAGGCTCAATCAATCATACACAAAAACTATCATAAATATGTGAAGGCAGGGCTCAATGATGAACTCAATAATGAATGGCAATGCACTCTACAACAGATGACAACAATGATCCACAATTATCTCAACTCAAATCAATCTGAAATCAACTCAAGTCAATCTTAACTCAACTCAAATCTTATAGAAGCATAAAGAGAATTGTTAGAGACTCAATATGTTCTAATATCAAAGCTCAATCTCAACCCAAATCAATCTCAACTCAACTCAAGTCAATATTAACTCAACTCAAATATTATATAAGCATAAAGAGAATTGTTAGAGACTCAATATGTTCTAATCTCAAATCTCATTCTCAACCCAAATAAGAATTATATAATTGTTTGTTTCATGGTACTTGAACAATAACCTCATACAATCACTTGACTAGGCTCAATCAACTCAACTCAACCAATCACCACAAGGGATAACTCTTTCTCAAAAAACCCTAGTCCAAGCATGTATCAACCAACTCAAATATTTTCAACAATGCTCAACAACAAATCTCACATAACAATGATACTCATGTTCTTTTCTAACTCAAATTATTTTGCATAACCAATGGGCTTTAACAGCTATGCTTATAAAATAAGGTTTAAACACAACTCTAAAACTAGAAAACCTTGAAGCATTCAACCAACCACTTTAAAAAAGTAAACCACAATCAATCCTTTTGTATCCAATGATATTTCAGAAATCAACCACCATAAACAAATTCAATGGAGAATATTACTCATACCTTTTGATGCCTTATTGGATGTCCACTAAATCTGCCACATTCAACAAACTTTTTTTTCAAATTTTAACAAGGGTTAGAAATCATGATTAATATCACAACAATAATATCTAAATAACACCTTATCACTCCTACTCAATAAGATACAACAATAATATCTAAATAAATTATTTTTTCCCACTTGCTCTTTCTCTTCTTTTTTGGTCACGATAATGCGACATGTCGCGATATCGCGACATGTTGTGTTTTCATGACTAAAAGAGAAGAGATAGAGCAAGCAAGAAAATGTGTCGCGATTTCGCAACATGTCATATTTTTGTGACCAAAAGATAAGACTAAGAGTAAGAAGGAAAAGTGGCGCGATATCACGACACGTCGCATTCTCGTGACCAAAAAAGAAGTAAAAGAGGAGAAAGGGAAAAGTGTCACGATGTTGCGACATGTTGATGAAAGAAAAAGTATCACGATATCATGACATGGAAAAAGTGTCGCGATATCGCAACATGTCGCATTTTCGTGACCAAAAGAAAAGAGAAAGAGCAAGAAAGAAAAAGTGTCACGATATCACGACATGCTTAGCAAGAAAGTAAGAGTGTCGCAATTTCGCGACATGGTGAGCAAGAAGGAAATAGTGTCATTTTTTGGCGATGTGTTGAGCTTGAATGGAAAAGTGTCGCGATTTCGCGACATGTCAGATTTTCATAGCCAAAAGAGAAGAGAAGAGCAAGAAGGAAAAAGTGTCACGATATCGTGACATGTCGGTTTATCGTGACCAAAAGAGAAGAGAAAGAGCAATATGGAAAAAGGGTCACGATTTCACGACATGTCATCCTATCATGACCAAAAGAGAAGATAAAGAGCAAGAAGGAAAAGTGTCGTGATATTGCTACATGTCGCATTGTCGCGACCAAAAGAGAAGAGAAAGAGGAGGAAAGAAAAAGTGTCACGATTTTGTGACATGTGGAAGGGTGTAGCGATATCGCGATATGTCACTGTTTCACGACTAAGAGTAAAGAGAATAAGAAAGAGGAAAATATGTCATGATATCATGACATGTCGGATTTTTGTGACCAAAAGAGAAGAGAAAGAACGATATGGAAAAGTGTCATGATTTTGTGACATATCGTTGTTTCACGACCAAAAGAGAAAAGAAAGAGGAGGAAGGAAAAGTGTCATGATATCGCGACATGTCATAGTTTCATGACCAAAAGAGAAGAGAAAGTGTTAGGAGGTGGTTGTGTCATCCGCATGTGTTCTAAGGTGTGGGTCATCTTTTGTAAGGGTGTTGCTCTTTGTTGACGATGTAGCCTCAGTAGGGGGCTATGGCCAGATTGTCCCTATTGAGGCCTTGTTTCGATTCAGCTTGGTGCTGTTGTTGTAATAGGTTTTGGGTCAACCTATAAAACCCAATTGTAATGAATTTGTACCTTATTTACCAAAAAAAAAAAAGATACAACATGTCCCCTCATGAAAGAATTAATCACCTTTGAAAAATAATAAAACAACATTCACTTTTGAAACCCTTTACAAAAATAGAAATATCTCTTTACATACATCTTATTTCTCTCTCTAAACAAGTTAATCAAATAGCCCTCGAAATAAGCTTTCCAACTATATATAATATGATATACTTTCAAAAGGAAAAACACTAGAAATATCTCTTTTTCTAAATATTGCATCACAACCCTTATTCCTCCTTGTTACTCTTACAATGACACTAAGAAGGGGGGGTGAATCAGTGTAGCTCTATAAACTTAAATTTATAGCTCTTAATACCGCAGCAATTAAAACTTATTATTAGATACATCAAGTATAACAAAAGAGCATCACACAACACAAGATTTAATGAGATTCACCAATGTGGCTACTCCTCAAAAATTGTCTGCTTAGACTACCATCCAAATCCAGCCTTTGCAAAGCACCAACTTTACAATCAATTTACCAGCACCCACTGTAAGGAGCACCAACCCCTTATTTATCTGCACCAATAGAAAGGAGCACCAACCCCTTATTTATCTGCACCAACAAAAAGGAGCACCAACCCCTGATGCCAAGCTGCAACCTGGACTTCAATTTGAATCTATAAGTTTGACAGTAAGATACCTTTGCTTTTGCAAGACCCTGACTAGTATTCTTCACCTTTGTGTTCTTTGCACACTCTGCTCGCTCTGTGCAATCACTGCACACACTCTGCTTCGTTATAGTCAAACTTCATAGTCGTCTTCTCCCTTTTGCACACTCTGCTCTCTTTGTGAATTTTGCACTTAGCACGATTCAACACAACTTGCTCTCTGCGCACAACGACCGTATTTCACACACATTTGACCATGTTTTCAATTCTCCAAATAGCCCTCCTTTTATAACAATATTTTTTATGATGAAAAACCTAATCTTAATCGATTGTAAATCCTAATCTTAGTCAGATTTCATAACAATTGTAAACCCTAATTTTAGTCGACTATCATCGGTCTTCGTCGGCTTCAACTCAAGAAGATGTTCGGTTTATCCATCGCTTGATGATTTCATTCTGGATAGACCCTGTAACCACCATACTAACTTTTGATCACTCTTCATATTTTAGTAGTATGAAATCACTCTATAACTGCCCCTGTAAATACCATAGTGATGTCGGTCCACTGTCATACTTCTCATTTCAGTTAGGTTCTCCTTCTTGAATTGCGCATTTACGACCTGTCACAAAATTGTGACATTTCTGCCTCTGTAGCTTCTTTTTTTGTTGTTGCCATGAAAATACATGTTACGATATCATGACACTTTCGCATCTGTACACTTTCTCTATTCTTTTGTCGTGATATCGTGACATTTTTGCCTTCGCAGACTTCGTCTTTTCTTTTGTCATGATATTGTGACATTTCTGCCTCCGTATACTTCATCTTTGCTTTTGTCATGATATCGCGACATTTTTGCCTCCATATACTTCGTCTTTGCTTTTGTCGCGTATCATGACACTTCTGCTTCCATAGACTTTGACTTTGCTTTTTTTGTGATATCGCGACACTTCTGCCTCTGTAGTCTTCAACTTAGCTTTTGTCATGAAATTGTGACACTTGCTTCTGTACTTAGCTTCTTTGCTTTTGTCATGAAATAACGAAACTTCTGTCTTTGAAGTCTTCTTCTCTACTTTTGTCACAAAATCATGACACTTCTGCTTTCGTACTTTACTTCTTTGCTTTTGTCACAAAATCGTGACACTTCTGCTTCCGAAGTCTTGCTTTCTGCTTTTGTCACGAAATCATGACAGTTCTACTTTCGTACGCTTCCTCTCTTTCTTTTGTCGTGAAAATGTGACATGTCGCGATATCGTGACACTTTTCAAACTTACTTTCTCTCTCCTATTTTAGTCACAAAAATGCGACATGTCGCGAAATCGTGACACTTTTCTTACTTGTTCTCTTTCTTTGAACTTATCGCGAAATCATGACACTTTTTCCTGCTTTCTCTTTCTCTTCCAACATGTCATGAAATCATGACAGTTTTTCCACTTGCCTTTTTCTCTTCCAACATGTCGTGAAATCATGATAGTTTTTCCTACTTTTTCTCTCTCTTCCAACATGTCGCGAAATCACGACAGTTTTTCTTACTTTTTCTCTCTCTTCCAACATGTCGTGAAATTGCGATAATTTTTCTTGCTTTTTCTCTCTTCCAACATCTCACGAAATCACGATAGTTTTTCTTGCCTGCTATATATGTCACGATATCATGACACTTTTCTTACTTGTCTTTTTTCTTTGATCTTTTGCATATGGGCCACTTCGGTCTTCTTGGAAAATCATTGTACATACTCTGAATAACCTTTGAACTCCTGTCTTCTGCATCTGAATAGCTTTTAAACTTCCTGTCCACTGCATCAACAAATCTATCTGACTGTGTTGACAACAATGAAAATACTGTTGTTGCACCTTTCTCAACAATCTCCCCCTTTGGAATTTTTGGCAACACATGTGCAATTTCCTGTAACTCTTCTCCCCCTTTGACAATAATACCAAAGGGTTACTGTAGACTACCCCTGAGTCCATGCACAACATTCTCAAGAAAAATTTATTACACTTAGAAAAAATCATGAACATGAGCAAAAAGTTAATAAAATACTTAAATGCTCCCCCTGAGAATGTGATCCCTATAGCTTCAATTCTTGGGAAGTGTGACCACTCCCAATTTATTGCAAAGGTACTCAAAAACTTCCTTGGGCAATGGTTTTGTGAAGATATCTGCTACTTGCTCTATAGTTGGAACAAAATCCAACTTAACCTCACCTTCCGCAACTTTATCCTTCAAAAAGTGATACCTGATATGTTTTGTGCATGAATGCATAATCAGATTCTTGGAGATTTTAATGGCACTAGTGTTATCACACTTAACTAATATTGGCTCACTGAAGCTAATACCAAGATCTTTCAGGGTTTTTTTCATCCACAATACCTACGTACAACATGTTGTCACTGCAATATATTCTACCTCTACTGTCGATAAAGAAACTGACTCTTGTTTCTTATTGTGCCATGCGAACAATCTGTCTCCAAGATAGAATGCACCTCCACTGGTACTCTTTATGTCATCAACACCTCCTACCCAATCTACATCTGAATACAAAATAAGGGTGAAGTATTTACCTTTCGGATACCATAACCCATACTCCATAGTACCCTTGAGGTACCAAAGAATCCTCTTCACTGCTGTCACATGAGTCTTCTTGGGATTAGCCTGAAATCGTGCTACCATGCATACTGCCTACAAAATATCTGGTCTGGTAGCTGTCACGTATAGTAAGCTCCCAATCATATATCTATACATGGTTTGATCAACAAGTGGATATTTGTCATCCTTGCTCAACTTGCAACCTGTCATCATGGGAGTGCTAACTGGATTAAATCCTCCATTGTGAACTTTTTAACATCTCTTTCACATATTTAACTTGAGAAATAAATATGCCCTTCTTATTTTGATTAACATGCAACCCGAGGAAATACAAAAGTTCACCAATCATTGAAATTTCAAATTCTTTCTACATCTTATTTGCTAAATCTTTACATGACTCATCTTTGTTGCTGCTAAATATGATATCATCTATGTATACAACAAGAATAATAAGATGCCCATTTTTTGTTTTGACATACATATTACTATCCACCATACCTTTCTTAAACCCTTGTTGAGTGAGATAGTTGTCTAGCCTTGCATACCATGCTTGGGGTGCCTGTTTTAAGCCATATAATGATTTCTTCAACTTGCAAACCAAGTTGGGATCATCACCAAGTTGGAAACCATCTGGTTGCTCAATATAAATCTCTTCTTCAAGTTTCCCATTCAAAAACGCTGATTTCACATCCATTTGATAAACTTTGAAATTCTTGTAGACTGCTAAAGCCAAAAATATTCTAATTGCCTCTAGTATAGCTATTGGTGCAAAAGTTTCCTCAAAGTCAATGCCTTCAACTTGTGCATAACCCTTACATACCAATATTGCTTTATTTATGACTACCTATCCATATTCACTCAATTTGTTTCAAAAAATCCATTTAGTCCCAATTATATTTTTATTTGCAGGTCTAGGTACTAACTCCCAAGTTTCGTTTTTCTCAATCTGATCTAATTTTTCATTTATTGTCTTCATCCAACTTTCATCTTTGCTTGCGTCAGCAACATTTTTTGGGCTCAATGCTAGATAATAGAGAGTAGTTACTTACTACTCTTCTTCTTGTCTGAACACCAACTTTGGGGTCTCCAATTATTTGCTCTCTAGGATGATTTTTCTGCCAGCTACCTATTTTGAACTTCTTATTTTCTTCCACTTCTAAATCACAATTTAAATAATTTGAGTCAATTTTTTGTATCTTTTTGTTTCGTTTTCCTCATCTCCTTCAATAACCTCTTCATAAATTGGGTAGTTCTTTTCATAGCTAATTACTCATTCTCTACCTTCATAAAATTTAACATCGGCACTGTCCACAATTTTATTTAGCCTCTTGTTGTAGCATTTGTAAGCTTTTCTTTTTGATGAATAACCAACAAAAATACCTTCATCCGATCTATCTTCAAACTTACCAAGATTATCTTTAGTTCATTTGATGTAGCACTTGCTGCCAAAAACTTTGAGGTATTTTGTTGTTGCCCTTTTACCGAACCACAACTCTTAAGGAGTTTTGCTTTCATGTGTTCTCAACATGTACCTATTTTGGATATACACCGCAGTATGGACTGCTTCTTTCCTAAATCTGTCTGCTACTCTACTTTTAGCCAACATAGTCCGTGCCATTTTCTACACTGTCCTGTTCTTTCTTTCTACCACTCCATTCTCGTCGAGGTGTCCTGGTCGCTGAAAACTGTCTCCTAATACCGTATTTTTCATAGTACTCTGTAAACTCCTCTGAAATGAATTCTCCTCCTCTATCTGATCTTAAACATTTGATCCTCTTTCCTATTTCATTCTCAACTTGGTTTTTGAAAGTCTTGAACATTTCAAAAGCTTCTAATTTATGCTTCAAGAAAAATATCCATGTCATTATGGAATAGTCATCAATGCACAACATAAAATATTTGTCACCATTTATGTTTTGTGTTCTCATGGGTCCACATAAATTAGTGTGTATTAGTTCCAAATGTTTTCTTGTGTAGTAATTTTTTGTTTTAAATGTGACTCTAGTTTGCTTCCCCTTTTGGCATGAAGCACAAATGCTATTTGCAGGTTTGCTGATGGTGGGAATATCTCTCATTGCCCTTTTTGAGTTGATTTTTACTAGATTATCAAAATTGATATGACCGAGTCTCTTGTGCCACAACCAATTTTCTTCTTCTTGTCCAATAAAACAAGATCCTTTTGAAGTCTCTGAGAGCGTGTACAGGTTTCTAGATGTTCTTGATCCAATTGCTATCAATTTTCCACTGTTTGTTTTTCTGACTTCACAACCCTGCTTCTTAAAAACTACTTCATGACCTTTATCACAAATCTGACTTACGCTCAATAAGTTATGTTTCAAACCATCCACAAATAACACTTGTTCTAACTTAATTTTTCTGTCACTAATTTTAACTGAACCTTTGCCAACTATCTTAGCTCCATCATTATTTCCAAACTTTACTGAACCACCTTCATATTTCTATAACTTCTAAAATTTTTGTTTGTCACCTGTCATATGACTGGAGCATCCACTATCAAGTATCCATGGTACATATTTGTTTTGTGCTTTAAATGTTGTTTGTACGATTAAGGATTATTTTTCTTCCTTAAGTCACTCTTTTTCTTTCCACTCCGTTTTGATAGTAGTTTTGGGCTCTTGTTTTGCCTTTCCCTTATCAATAGCTTGTGCATGTTTTTCGAGAAGTTTTCTATTTTGTCTCATCCTATTTGGTTGAAATTTTTTTCCTTGAAACTGATTTGATGCAAATGTACTTCTACAGTTTCTTGCAATGTGCCCAAAATTATGATAATTATAACATTCTAATGTATAATT
Source organism: Wollemia nobilis (assembly GCA_028583015.1). Lineage (NCBI taxonomy): Eukaryota > Viridiplantae > Streptophyta > Pinopsida > Araucariales > Araucariaceae > Wollemia > Wollemia nobilis. The sequence continues at coordinate 30,287,112 of JAQPPZ010015413.1, forward strand.
CATCAGAGGATAAAAAGTATTTCTACTGGTGAAATTCCTTGGTCTTACATTATATTTGTAGTCTGAGATTTTATGTCCATAGCCATTGCATTTAAAATAGAAACCAGAAAAGGGATAATTGAACCTGGGTGATGGTATTTGCCATGTTGCCGTAGGAGCCATAGGTCTTCTTCTTCTTTGATGTGTGACATTAGTGAATCCATCATTGTCAATTCTCTTTCATGCCTGGAATTATTACTTTCTTTTGCATGAGACATTTTTCCTTGATCAACCTATTTCTTATCTTCATTCTTTATGAATTCTACATTTCTGGCCTTTGATCCATTTGATGATTCTCCTTCGATGAAACCCAGACCAAATTTGATGCCTACAGGCCTTTGGTCATTTATAATCTTATCCAGCTTCATAGAAATTTCTTCACATTTGTGATAGCAACTAATTTTGTGATTCATCTCTTCTATCTGCATCCGTAAACCAACATTCTCTTCTTCTAGTTTGTAGCAATAATCTATTTTCATGGTAATTTGTACTTCAAGATCTTCAGATATCTTCTTGTATTCTTCTGTCTGTACTTTTAGACTGGTTATGATTTCATTTGCATTCTCAAACTTTTTTGAAATTTTCTTATTCTTTTTCCTCTTTATTTTCCACTCTTCAAGTGCAGAGATCAACTCACCTTCTAGATCTACTTCAGCCTCAGGGTTTTCACCACATACTTCAGAGTTCACTCCTTCTTCCTTTTGTGATTTTACTTCTTCAAATGCCATGAAAAGAGTTTCACCTATTTCCTCTTCAGAATCCTCATCGAATATGTTGAACTGGCATTCCTGAAGATGAAACTTTTCTTCTTGAAGTTGCCTTTTCTGAAATTTATTTTCTTCTTCCAGTCACTTCTTTCTTGGTGTGATCCTTCATCGTTTTTGTTCTTTTCATTAAGTGGACATTTAGTGACAAAATGCCCAATGCCTCCATAGTTGAAACATTTAAACGATAGCTTTCCTCTGTATTTTCCTTTTCCTCTTTTTTATTTTTCTAACAAAGTTTGCTTCCATTTCATATGATGTCTCTTCTTCCTCGGACTCTTGTTTTACATTTTTATTTTTAAGGGCTTTAAAAGTCACTTCTCTGTCTATGGGTTTAGATCTTCCTATCCTCATATCATATGCAATCAAAGAACCATACATCTCATCTATACTAAAATAATTAAGATTTTTAGCTTCTTCTATCATTGAGACTTTAGAATCAAACCTTTGAGGAGGAGATCTTAATACCTTTTTTAAGATGGTAGAGTCTTCGATATCCTCATCAAGTCCTCTGATCGCATTAATGATTCCATTAACTCTCAGCATATATGCATCAATTTTTTCATTGTCATTCATCTTTAATGCTTCGAACTAAGCTCAATGTGTCTGTAACTTGGCCTCCTTGATTTTATCGTCTCCTTCATGAATACTCCTCAGTTTGTCCCATATTTATTTTGCCATTTTATAGCTCATGATCTTTACTAGTTCATTGTCTGCTAATCCACACATGATAGCATTCTTTGATTTTGAGTTATTTTCAAACAATTTCTTTTCGTCAGCCTCTTTTGGAGAAGTGATGGGTATTGTGTATCCACTAACTACTAAATCCTAGATGTCATATCCCAAAGCACAAATATATGTCTACATCCTGATTCTCCAGAATGTGTAATTAGATCCATCAAACAATGGTGCTTTGTTTGATGAGAAGCCTTCACCACCTGCCATTGTGTTACTTCCAAGATCACCTTAGCCGGTTAAGCTTGTATAGAAAATTAGCTCTGATACCAATTGTTAGTCTTACAATGACACTGAGGGAGGGGGGGTGAATCAGTGTAGCTCTATAAAATTAAATTTATAGCTCTTAATACCGCAGTAATTAAAACTTATTACTAGATGCAACAAGTATAAAAAAAGAGCATCACACAACACAAGATTTAATGAGGTTCACCAATGTGGCTACTCCTCAAAAATTGACTACTTAGACTACCATCCAAATCCAACCTTTGAAAAGCACCAACTTTACAATCAATTTACCAGCACCCACTATAAAGAGCACCAACCCCTTATTTATCTACACCAATAAAAAGGAGCACCAACCCCTTATTTATCTGCATCAACAGAAAGGAGCACCAACCCCTTATTTATCTTCACCAACAGAAAGGAGCACCAACCCCTAATGCCAAGCTACAACCTAGACTTCAATTTGAATCTATAAGTTTGACAATAAGATACCTTTGCTTTTGCAAGACCCTGACTAGTCTTCTTCACCTTTGCATTCTTTGTGCACTCTGCTCTCTCTACATAATCACTTCGCACACTCTGCTTCATTACAGTCAAACTTCACGATCACCTTATCCCTTTTGTGCACTCTACTCTCTTTGCAAATTTTGCACTTAGCATGATTTGCCATGACTTGCTCTCTACGCACAATGACCGTATTTCACACACATTTGACCATGTTTTCAATTTTCTAAACAACCCTCCTTTTATAACAATATTTTTTATGATGAAAACCCTAATCTTAGTCGACTGTAAATCTTAATATTAGTTGGCTTTCATAACAACTATAAACCCTAATTTTAGTCAGCTGTCATCGGTCTTCATCGGTTTCAAGTCAAGAAGATGTTATGTTTATCCATCGCTTGATGATTTCATTCTGGACAGACCTTGTAACCACCATACTGACTTTTGATCACTCTTCATATTTTAGTAGTATGAAATCACTCTATAACTGACCCTGTAAATGTCGTAGTGATGTCGGTCCACTGTCATACTTGTCATTTCAGTCGGGTTCTCCTTCTTGACTTGCGCATTTACGACCTGTCACAAAATCATGACATTTTTGCCTCTATAGCTTATTTTGTTGTTGTTGCCGTGAAAATACATGTCACGATATCATGACACTTTCACCTCCGTACGCTTTCTCTATGCTTTTATCGCGATATCACAATATTTTTGCCTCTGCAAACTTCATATTTTCTTTTGTCGTGATATCACGACATTTCTGCCTCCGTATACTTCGTCTTTGTGTTTGTCATGATATCACGACATTTCTGCCTTCGTATACTTCGTCTTTGCTTTTGTCATGATATCGTGACACTTCTGATTCCATAGACTTCAACTTTTCTTTTGTCATGATATCGTGACACTTCTGCCTCTGTAGTCTTTGACTTAGCTTTTGTTGTGAAATCGCGACACTTCTTCTTACGTACTTAGCTTCTTTTCTTTTGTCACGAAATCATGACACTTCTACCTTCAAATTCTTATCTGCTTTTGTCATGAAATCATGACACTTCTACTTTTGTACTTTACTTCTTTTCTTTTGTCGCAAAATCACGACACTTCTACTTTCGAAGTCTTGCTTTCTACTTTTGTCGCGAAATCATGACAGTTCTGCTTTCGTACGCTTCCTCTCTTTCTTTTGTCATGAAAATGTGACATGTCATGATATCGTGACACTTTTCAAACTTACTTTCTCTCTCCTATTTTAGTCATGAAAAATACGACATGTCGCGAAATCGTGACACTTTTATTACTTGTTCTCTTTCTTCGAACTTGTCACGAAATCACAACACTTTTTCCTGCTTTCTCTTTCTCTTCCAACATGTCATGAAATCATGACAGTTTTTCCACTTGCCTTTTTCTCTTCCAACATGTCATGAAATTGCGATAGTTTTTCCTACTTTTTCTCTCTCTTCCAACATGTCGTGAAATCATGACAGTTTTTCCTGCTTTTTCTCTCTCTTCCAACATGTCGTGAAATCATGACAATTTTTCTTACTTTTTCTCTCTCTTCCAACATGTCGCAAAATCGCGACAATTTTTCTTGCTTGCTGTATATGTCGTGATATCACGAAACTTTTAGTACTTGTATTTTTTCTTTGATCTTTTGCATATGGGCCACTTCGATCTTCTTGGAAAATCATTGTACATACTCTGAATAACCTTTGAAATCTTGTCTTCTACATCTGAATAGCTTTTGAACTTCCTATCCACTGCATCAACAGATCTATCTGACTGTGTTGACAACAATGACAATACTATTGCTACACCTTGCTCAACACTCCTAGGGCAACTTTAGAAAAAATAAATATATTAAAAAAAAAATTATTAACTTGCCTTTGTCCCTGATGAAATTCAATCTTGTGATGTCTCCTTGCTCAGTGCTTTAACCACATATGACATTTTTTTGGGCCATACATCATCACGTATCCAAAGGGACACAAACAAAAACTTATATCATAAACTTCTGCACTCTTCGAAAAACTTAACAACACTTTGAGCACTTCAACAAAGCAAATAACCACGATGGGACTCGATCGTAGGACCTCATGCGTAACACACAACGCATGAACCACTAGGCCAAATATGCCTATGCATCTTATTAAACTTTGCAAATGATTTTTCAATAGACCAAAGTCACACTTCTCTCTCTTTTCACAATTCGTTCCCCAATCTAAGGCATTCAAAAAAATAAGCGCTAGGATAATGAAGTCTAAGATTTTGTTGGAATATATATATATATATATGTCTTTCCTCTTTCTTTAAACGTCGATGCTATGAATTAATATAGCCTTTCCTTCTTTCTCTAGTTGGCGTTAAAATTAATATATTTAATTTTAGAATTAAAATTTAAATTTTAAATAATTTAAAATTTAAACTAAATATTTAAAAATAAATATCTCCATCATCGGGGCACCTTTTTTGATGAAACAAAAATTCAACCTGGTTTTTAATAAAAACCCATTTCAAATATGCCATCCATGGTTTTAAATAAAACCTTTTATTTTTCCTGCCTTGGTTTTCACAAAAACCCTATATATATCTATGCTCTCCAAAATATCATAAATGCTTATTTATGAAATGCTTTGGCCACCAAAACTCAATGTGATCCATGTGACATCAATGATCCATGTGACATCAATGAAAACATAAAATAACTCAAATTTCCAACAATCTCCCACTTTGTCATTGATGGAAACACCTCTAATGCAAAAACCACAATCACTGCAAAAACCATCTCTGAGAATCAAAGCTGCTCCCCCTGACTCAATACTCTCCATGGAGGTTGCTCCCCCTAACTCAATGCTCTCTTTGGAGGTTTCTCTCCCTAAATCAATGCTCTCTTTGGAGGTTGATCCCCCTAACTCAATGCTCTCCTCCTTACTCAAATCTCTCCCCCTTTGACATCAATGGGAAAAAGGGACACCTATGGGGCTAAAAGATATAACTCTTAAGCTTAGATCCCTCACCACCTTCTCTCTTGAAGTGATTAATTTTTGGTTGAGAATAATTTTATTCCCATATTACATTTTTTCTTTCCTCTATCAACTTCCTTCCATATTTTTTTGATATCCTTCTCTTGATGAATTACTTGATATTCTTGTCTTGAACCTGTTTGACCTTCTTGCCTTGAACCTATTTGGAATTGAGTCCTACACCATTTTTCAATATGTCCATAGTTATTGCAATTAAAACACTTGATATTGTAGCCTTTGGATGGTGCCCATATCCTAAATTCTTTCTTGAAATAATTTCCATATCCATTCCTTTCCTGAACCCTGTATTGTGAAGTTTTGTTTTCATAATCATTATGACCATGACTTCTAAATTGTGTATTTAAAATCAAAACCATGTTGCTCATTTTATTTGAACTGAGAAGCTCTATGATCAATCTTGTTGCATAAGAAGCAATGTCCCTGAAAATCATACCTTCTTCCTTTGAAGTTTCTTCTAGAAAAATCAAATTTCTTTGATCCATGGATCCTGTAGTGTATAGCCCTATGTCTAAATCCATTACAAGAAAAACAATGTCCTTGAAAATCCCTTTGTTCATGCCTTGGTTCCTCACACCTTTCTTGACCATTATCCTTATGATCATTTTCAACTTGTGCATTGCATCCTTGAACCTTCTTTGTAGTATCTAAATACTCTTCCTTAGTTTCTTCCTTGCTTTCCTCTTCAATAATTTCTTTTCCTTTTGAACTCGATTAACCTATATCAAAACAAGATCCAAATTGAATGTTATGAGCTAGAGGAACTTTGTAACTTTCTTCATAAAACTTAGGTGCTTCCTTGATTTCATCTGTTAGAACTTCCTTTCCTTTTGAGTGTGACTTTTCATGGAAATGAGATACAACCTTAAAATATGTTTCCATTCCTTTTTGAACCTTTTCATATAATGTGTCATGTCTTGCCGTCATTAACCTTAGTTCTTCATTCATCGTTTCCTCTATCCTTTTTGCATCTTGAAGCTCATATCTTAGATCACCAATTTTCTGAAGTAGTTCTTCTATGATTTTGAAATCTATTCGAATCTTGTTTTCAAGATTCTTGATTTTTTCTTTTAGCCTTTTGACTTCTAATTTTTTTTTTTGGCTCATCCTCTTATTTTTCTATTACCAAAAGTGAGACTTCTTCATCTTTACTATCACTAAAATCATTATCATTTTTTATAGCAAACAAATTCTCATGAATTCTTTGACCATGCCTATTTCCTTGATGTGTCATTTCATCTTCACTATCACTGAAGCCATTGCAATATCCTGATCTATGATCTCTTTGACCACACATAAACCATTGTTCTCTTTCACCTTCTATTACTAAGAATAGATGTCCTTCCTTTTCATCATCTGACTTGTCTCTGTGATCTGAGCTATCATTTTCTTCTTCAATGTAGAAATTTTTCTTTGTATTATGAAAACTTTTCTTCTCATGTTTGCTTTGCTTGAATCTTTCATCTTTGTCATGCTTATGCTTTCTATATTCTCTTCTTCTATGACCCTGCTTTTCATCATCATTGTTTTCTTCATGTAGAAACTTGTGTGCATAGTGACCAAAATCGCCACACTTGTAGCATTTGACTTTCTTCATATCCCTATAATTTCTTAAGTCCTTTTTCCTTTTGATGAAGTTAGCTTCCTCATCATTATCTGAATCTCTATATGTCTATGGAACTTTTCATTTATTTTTCTATGAATCCTTTAATGCAATCTCTTTTATTTTAACCTCATGCTTACTCACCCTCATCTCATAATATGTGAGATTTCCTTGTAGTTCTTCCATTGTTAGCTTGTTTTTTTTTTTTTTTAACATGGTGGAATCGGTAGCCGCCATGAATCTGGGTAGGCTTTCTAGATTTTTATGGCCACCATAGTATTCTGCTCTATCTGCCTCAAAAGCTGCCACATAGATCTTCATGCTATCCACCCCTATAACCACCATGCCACAATCATTTTAAACCTTTTATGCCATTAAAAGCACCAAGAAAGGGACAAGCATTCAATTCGATGAGGCCCAAGATTTGAACCTTGGACCTCCGCCCCCTTAAGGGGTTTGGTCAAACCAATTGGTCTACAATTTGGACCTCATTGTTAGCTTGTTGATATCCATTGTTTCTTCTATTGCTGAAACCTTTGCATCATACTTCATGGGAAGTGATCTCAAAACCTTTTGATTAACTTCTAATTCTTTCATATCAAATCCTAGGCCTCTCATGGTGTTAGTAATCTCATCAAATCGAAGTAAAAACTTTTCAATATCTTCAAAATATTCCATTTTCAATTCCTCAAATATTTTTCTAAGTTTGTAGTTTTTTCAAATTTACCCTGGAATATCCTTCATAATTATTCCATAACTTGGTCCACATTTCATTAGCTGAATTACATACCATGACCTTTGCAAAATTTGTTTCATGTAGACCACTCAAAACATAATTCATTGCCCTTGCATTGATCTCAACCAATTTCCTAATAGTATTATATACCTTGGGATTACCTTCAACCTTATACTCTTTTTCAACCATCTGCCATACCTCATATCCTTGTGATATTAAGTAGTTCTTCATTCTCATTCTCATGCTCTAGAAATAATAATTGTTACCATCAAACAGTGGAGCCTTATTTTTAGATAATCCATTCTATGAAGCCATCTATGTTCTTGTAGAATCTACCATCAAGTTGTTAGCCATTTTGAAGGAACCCTCTCTGATACCAATTGAAGAACACAAGCTTATACTAAGAGGGGGATGAACAATATATCACACACTTTTTACTTTCTTTTCAAACCAATATCAATTAGTATCCTTAATTGGAATAACCAAATATAGTAGTGTTCATTATTGACATAGATAGCAATAGTAAAAAAATACACAAATCACCACACACAATTGAGACACAAGATTTAATGTGGTTTCCCCAATGTGGAGTACTATACAAGATAATCTCCTTATAATATTTCACATAGTAATAAGGATCATTATACTAATACAAATGATTACTTTGATCTGCTCAAATATAGGACATACACTTATCTGCTCAAGTAGACAATCCACTGATCTGCTCAGATAGGTAATCCTTATCCACTCAGGTAAGCAATCCACTGATCTACTCAGCAAGGCAATCTTAATATACTTAGGTAGGCAATCCACTAATATGCTTCAGCAAGCTCACCAAGAACTTTCCCAAGATAGCTCTAGAAATCTCACTAAGAACTTGCCCAAAAATGCTCTAGAAAGCTCACTAAGAACTTTCCAAAAACTGCTTCAGCAAGCTCACCAAGAACTTACCCAAAATTTTCTCAACAAGCTCACCAAGAACTTGCTAAAAATTTGCTCAACAAGCTCACCAAAAACTTGCTTAAATATGATCAACAAGTTCACTAAGAACTTGCTCAAAAAATGCCCAACAAGATCACTAATAACTTGCTCAAAATTGCTCAACAAGCTCACTAAGAAATTTCTCAAAATTTGCTCAACAAGCTCACCAAGAACTTGCTCAAAATCTGCTCAACAAGCTCACCAAGAACTTGCTCAAAATTCTATCCCACACAAATCTGTCCCAAAAGCCTTCTCAAAGGCTCAATCAATCATACACAAAAAATGCCATAAATATGTAAAGGCAAGGCTCAATGATGAACTCAACAATGAATGGCAATGCACTCTACAATGGATGACAACAATGATCCACAATGATCTCAACTCAAATCATTATCAACTCAACTCAAGTCAATCTTAACTCAACTGAAATCTTATAGAAGCATAAAGAGAATTGTTAGACTCAATAAGTTATAATCTCAAAGCTCAATCTCAACCCAAATCAATCTCAACTCACCTCAAGTCAATCTTAACTCAACTCAAATCTTATAGAATCATAAAGAGAATTTTTAGAGACTCAATATGTTATAATCTCAAATCTCAATCCTAACCCAAATCAGAATTATAGAATTGTTTGTTTCATGGGACTTGAACAATCACCTCACACAATCACTTGACTAGGCTCAATCAACTCAAATAAACCAATCACCATAAGGGATAACTCTTTTTCACAAAACCCTACTCAAAGCATATATCAACCAACTCAAATATTTCCAACAATGCTCAACCACAAATCTCACATAACAAAGATACTCATGTTCTTTTCTAACTAAAGTTATTTTGCATAACCAATGGGCTTCAACAACTATGCTTATAAAACAAGGTTTAAACACAAATATCAAACCAAAAAACCTTGAAGCATTCAACCAACCACTTTCAAAAAGGAAACCACAATCAATCCTTTTCTCTCCAATGATATTTCAGAAATCAACCACCATAAACAAAGTCAATGAAGAATATTGCTTATACCTTTTGATACCTTATTGGATGTCCACTAAATCTACCACACTCAACAAAATTATTTTTCAACTTTAACAAGGGTTAGATATCATGAATAATATCACAACAATAATATCTAAATAACACCTTATCACTCCTGCTAAATAAGATACAACATGTCCCCTCATGAAAGAATTAATCACCTTTGAAAAAGAACAAAACAACCTTCACTTTTGAAACCCTTTATAAAAATAGAAATATCTATTTACATACACCTTATTTCTCTCTCTAAACAAGTTAATCAAATATCCCTCGAAATAGGCTTTCCAACTATATATAATATGATATACTTTCAAAAGGAGAAACACTAGAAATCTCTCTTTTTCTAGGGCAACTTTAGAAAAAAAAATATATTTAAAAAAAATTATTAACTTGCCTCTGTTCCTGACGGGATTCGATATCGTGATGTCTCCTTGCTCAGTAATTTAACCATAGCCATCCTACCGTTGGGCCACATGCCCTCAAGTGTCCAAAGGGACATGAACAAAAACTTATATCATAAAATTCTACACCCTTCGAAAAACTTAACAACACTTTGAGCACTTCAACAAAGCAAATAACCACGTTGGGACTCAATCGTAGGACCTCTTGCATAACACACAATGGACGAACCGCTAGGCCAAAGATGCCTATGTGCCTTATTAAACTCCGTGAATGATTTTTCAATAGACCAAAGTCACACTTCTCTCTCTTTTCGTAATTCATTCCCCAATCGAAAGCATTCAAAAAAATAAGCGCTAGGATAATGAAGTCTAAGATTTTGTTGGCATATATATGTATTTCTTATTTCTTTATACATCAACGCTATGAATTAATATAGCATTTCCTTATTTATTTAGTCGGTGCTAAAATTAATATAATTAATTTTAAAATTTAAATTTAAATTTTAAATAATTTAATTTTTTTTTTGATTGGTTGAAAGGGTGTTGAAAGGTCCTTGAACCTTGTACAAGAATTTTTTATATGTTTTCCAAAACAACCGAAGAGGCCCATGAGCTAAAGATCAAATAAAAAGCAAAACACCACAAGAAGAAAGGTGTCGCGATATCGCGACATGTTGCATTTTCACTATCCAAAGCATAGGGAAAAATCAAGGAGGAAAAGGTGTCGTGATATCAGGACATGTTGCACCGTCGCCAAAGGAGGAAAAGGTGTCACGATATCACGACAAGATGCAACATCGCGGCCGAAGGAGAGAAAGTGTCACGATTTCGTGACATGTTGCAACGTCATTTCCAGAAGAGAAGAAGTGTCATGATATCGTGACAAGTTGCGTCGTCGCGACCAGAGGAGGAAAGGTGTCGTGATATCATGACATGTTGCATCATTGAGGCCAAAGGAGAAAAGATGTCATGATATCACAACATGTTGCATTGTCGCGGCCAAAGGAGAAAAAGTGTCGCGATATCACGACATGTTGCACCGTCGCGGCCACAAGAGAAAAAGTGTCGCGATATCACGACATGTTGCATTGTCACGACCAAAGGAGGAAAAGTGTCATGATATCACGACATGATCAACGTCATGGACAAAAGAGAAAAAGTGTCGCGATATCACGACATGTTGTATCATTGCGGCCTAAGGAGAAAAAATGTCACGATGTCGTGACATGTTGCATCGTCGCGGCCAGAGAAATTATTTAAAATTTAAACTAAATATTTAAAAATAAATATCTCCATCACTGGGGCACATTTTTCAATGAAACAAAAAGCCAACTTGGATTTTAAGAAAAACTCATTTCAAATCTGCCATCCATGGTTTTATTTTTCCTACATTGGTTTTCACAAAAACCTTGTATATATCCATGCTCTCCAAAATATCATAAATGCTTATTTATGAAATGCTTTGACCACCAAAACTCAATGTGATCCATGTGACATCAATGATCCATGTGACATCAATGAAAAAATAAAATAACTCAAATTGCCAACATCCCCATCACCACCTGGTCCACCTAGTTAGCCTCACCCATCGTTTTCCCTTTCTCTATCACCTCTTACCCTACCCCAAATTTTTCCACATGGCCATCATTCAGGTGTACCCCTCCCCTCACCCCACCCCTTCTACTTTCATAGAACCTTCCATAATTGGAACCTTTCCCTTCACATGTTTGACTTCCAAATCTTACTCAATTTCCCTGGTGCAGTCATAATTCCCTCTCATGAACTATCAAAATGAATTTACTCTCATGGTATTTACCTTTAGAATTTGTTTAGCCATATTTATGTGATCATATGTACCATGTTTATTTCTTTTTACCGAATTACCTCTCACGTGCATAGACTTAAGATCTTTCTTGAGTCCCTTGGTATGATCATTTGTACCACCTTAAAAATATTTGAGTATTCACCACCTTGAGCACTGTTCATTTACAAAATGGTTTTTATTACCATACCACCATCACCAACCCTACCCCCTTGGATCCTTACTAATGCAAAAATTGGCTTTCGATGGCTAACACACAACCCAAGCATCATCGTAATATAAAATTAGCAATGATCCCTAGAAAATATTCAAGGATGTGAGCTAAGCATCCTTTTATTACCTATTGTTATGCAAGGCTGAACCACACCACTTACCCCCACATACTTAGCCCCCACTTTAGGTCCCCAAACTTCCACCCCTATCTCTACATGGCCCTACATGAGCCCTCTTCACTTTAGCTCGATTTCATTGTTGAAGATATTTCAAGGAGCCAAAACTATATACTCTTCCTAAAGAAGTTTACTGGTAATGATGATGAAGTTTCTAATAAAATTATCAACTCTTGGAATGGATGCCATGTTACTATCAAGGGCCTCGACTTCTTTATCGATGTTCATATGCTGGTTAGGGTTATAGGCTTTCTGATTGATGACAAAACCATTAGATGCAAAAAGCACACTATGGCAATGGAGAAGGAGTTATTTGCTGATAAAGGTAAGGACTTGGTTGTGGTTGATGGGGAAATATTATTTTACCATCAAAAAAATCAATGTTCCCCTCCACAGTTTCTATATGGCCTTCCTAAACCACCTTGGAGGCATTAAAAATATTAATATCCCAAATTATTTGTATAGGTCCCTTGAGTTGTCCATCAACAATATCAGGAGTGGAAAATCCTCCCATCCCATCCATCAAGGTCTGCATCTTATCTTGTATAAGCATACCCTCAATTTTTACTCCAAGAAAGTTATGATCTCTACCTCCCCTGCCCCTCCCAATCCAACTCAAAGACCTAATTGCCCCAGCCCTTGGACCCATTGAAAGCAATATCTATGAAAATCCTATCCAAAGGGTCCCTAGTGATGTTAATAACCTTGGTTTTTCCTCTGCTTCCACTTTGAAGCAAACCCCTGGGTCTGAGCTCATGTAAGAGTCTCCATATGTTGAGTTTAAGTTCAAGCATAGACATGTCAAGAGCTCTTCATCCAAGTTTTTACAAAAAAATTAACCGTTATTACGTTCATGCTTCCCCTCACCTAAAGAATTTGAAAATAGATACACCATCCCATAGAAATGCTAGTGAGTGTATTCCCCCTAAGGATCATATACTGAAGTGCAATGATCCTTCTACTAATGTTCTTTATAGCTCTGTCATCAGTCACATTACTAGCATGGTGGCCACCTTGTCAATGACTTCCAATTAATCTAAGGTAATATGGATGTTTTATAATCAGGTGATGAATGTGTTGGATGAAGTTCATGGCCACCTCATGACTATCTTCATGAAGGTTTTTGAGCCTTCGAATGTCAACGATGGAAATTAAGTTGTAGTCCTCTGGTCTATGGGGTCTCCCTTTTGGGACCACCCCTGTACCTCATTTTTGTTTAATTGGGATCATCCCCACATTGATGTGTGTTTCCTTGTAAGGCCAATTTTTCCTCATGGGTCACCCTCTATTTTGTGTTCTAGGTTTGAGGACTTATTGATTTTGACAATGATATAATAAGGTTTTGAGGATCCTTTCAAAACCTACTTTTAATTAAAATTTTTAAAGGATAAACTAAGGCATGCCAAGGAAAGGATTTAAAACATGAGCATTACCACCATTGTACTTTAACTTACTTCAAAATACACATAAAATACAAGTATTAATTCAACCTTTATACAAATTATTTTTTCAACCAGATATTATTGAGTTCCCATTCATTTTTTTTATAAATATATATAAAAATATTTATTTTTAGCTGAATATTTCAATAATGTGCAAAAAGCGATTAAAAATAACCATGTACATAGAAGTGATATGTTCCTTATAGATTTTTATAGTGTTAGGTTTAGTGCTTCCCATCCGAACCGCTCTTTCGACCTTGTTGGACATTGGATGTTTTGTCGCCTTTATTTTTTGTTGTTTCCTCCCTTTGGGTTTGTTCCTTTTTGTTCAGTTTGTACATCCCTAGGTTGGTTCCCTGTTGTTGTTGCAGTGTTGATCCTTTTGTAACAATGTTTTGGGAACACTTTCAAAACCCACATTTCAATCAATCTACCAAAAAAAAAATATGTTCCTTATATATGGAGAAATTTGATATAGCTATACTATCCATAATTTCTACTCAAAGATTTTAATTGAAAAGGAAAGGTGTACATGTATTCATGAGTGTGCAACATGAGTGTGCATGAGTGCACACATGCATGATGTTAATGCTATATACAACTACTAAATTTCATATACAAGAGCTAAGCAATTAAAAAAGTAATACATTTACATAATGTATATAAGTAACAAAATCAACAATATGTAATGAATTATAAATATTTAATAAAAAACAAATATGTAACCAAACTCAAAGAAAAATACCAAATTAGGAACATAAAATTAATGGCCTCTACTTGAACATGTGTAGGTTATAATTACAATGAAATTATTAATACATCGAATGTTTCATAAGTGAAGTTTCTTAAAAAATAAATGATAACTAAAAGAATTAATAGATAATATTAATATATTATCAAAGCAACAACAATAATGATCCATGAATTAGAATAATAAGAGGATGGTGATGGTGATCGAATGTTTGCGTAGCAGCAAGCAAAGTCTACCTCCTGGTGGTTTTTGGCCTTTTTTGCGGGGGTTTGGTGTTCGACCATCCGTTTCCCTCCTTTTCTGGTTTTTGATTCTGTATTTTTCCTTGGTGGATTGTTTCCTACTCTCTGCCCATCCTCTCATTACTTCCTAGGGCTAGCCAATAGCCTTCCCCAACTCCTAAAACCAGGTCATACCAGTGAAACGTTTCTCATAGGCACTCCCCATGGCGACACACTTAGATCTTGATCGTTGCAACAGAGACATCGAGGGCTCCATCAGGCCTGGCACCATGGCCAAGCAAGGGCCCCATATCCTAGGTGAGGTTCCAAAAATAGGTGGCAAGCCATCCTTTGCTGAATTGCTCCAAAAAAATGAATTCCTACGTCATCTACGGCCAGTGAATTCATCATGCAAGGGAATAATGTTCTATGCCCTAAATCCCTCATGACAAACTATGAATCCCGAGATACCAACTCCTTGGTAGGCAAATTCATCGGTAGATGACCTGACTTGGAAAACTGTAGACAACTTGGAGATCTCGGCAATGACAAGGGATTTTTTCATGATTCAACTCAATTCCCATGAAAATGCAAAGCACATCTTATCTGAAGGGCCCTGGTTCTATGGAATGCGAAGTATGTTCCTCAAAAAATGGTAACCATACTTCAACCCCAAATCCCAGAACATCAATTTCGCCCTCATCTAGGTTAGACTTCCAGATCTCCTAGCCCACTTCTTCTATGAATATGCCTTGCTTGGTCTTTCTAAGGTGATCAACGAGCTCGTGGCTATCGACCTAACCACCCGAGAAAGAACCCGGCTAACCCAGGCTTGCATTTGCATGAATGTGAACCTATAAATTCAGCTTCTAGACCACCTAAACCTCATTTATGGTGACTTCAACAGGAAGCAGCCACTATTCTATGAAAACAAGCCAAATTTTTGCCCTGAGTGCCAATCCTAGGGCCATCTTTAGTCGAGTGCTCCAAACTCTAGATCCTACCATATTCAAAACCCACCAGGGACCAGTCAAAGAAGATGCAGCATCAACCCCCTCCTATCTTGTCGATGGACAAAAAAGCTATTTCCAGACCCCCTTTGGGCCCGCTCACTCGTAAGGAAAGTACCTATGTTCCTCTAATCAATAAATTCAATCCTTTGCATAGTTATGTTATCATTGAGGATTGTGAGGAAGGCAAGATCTTAGCCACCTCTGAACCAACAGTCATCCTCTCACCCCCTCGACCTCCCCTGGTCTACCCCCTTACCGCCCCCATCCATAATCCTCCCCCCATCCTCGATGCCCCCACTTCCCTGAGAATCCCTCAAGGCCCACCTCCCCTCTCTCCTCCTTCATCCCCCCGCTTGGGTCCTGAAGACCCAGCCTCTCCTATGTACTTAGACTCTATCTCTATTAATGATGAATCCGAGGACCAGTCATCCCCTGAGCAAAGTAGTCCCAGGATAACTCAGAGCTCCCATAAATCCATGATGGATGTAGGAGGGGAAAAAAAGAGAGGAAGACCCTCTAATTTAGACATAAGGAATAAAAATGCGGCTGCAGATATAGCCAATGGAACCTAGATAATGCTATTTCAGGAAACAGTAAACAATTCCAAAGACAAAATTCGAAGATCCAAACCCCTTGCTTAGCAAGGAAAATGGGGTAAGATAATTTCCAAGAGTTTGAAATGAAAGTCCTCTCCTGGAATGTGAGAGGCCTAAATGAGGTAGCCAAACAAATACTGGCTGCAGCCATGAGGAGAGAACATAATCCAACCATTTTTCTCATTCAGGAAATAAAATTGGGTGATCAATGGTCCCCTAACATTGCTAGAAATATTTGGTGAAATTGCGATTTCATTCATTCCGTGGCTTCTGGGATGTCGGGAGGGTTCTTGTGTCTCTGGAATCCTGCCAAGTTCTAGGGAAACCTTATTTCATGCCACGATAGGATAAGAAACATCCTGTTCTAGGATACTAAATCCCATAATTCTTGGGTGATGTGAAATGTCTATGCCTCGAACACCTCTGTGGGCAAATAATATCAATGTAAAATGCTCACTTCAATGAGGCAGGTCTTCAAAGGAACTCCCTAGATCTTGGTAGGGGACTTCAATTCTCCTTTGCACCTCAAGGACAAAAAATGAGGGAACAACATCACTCATAGAGATACTGCAGACCTAAGAAACTTCATTAATTCCAACGCTCTCATGGATGTCCAACTTCAGGGGTCCCTCTTCACTTGGAGCAGTAGAAGGAAGGGCACCAATCTGATCCAAGAGCAACTAGACATATTTATGCTTTCCCAGGAAGCCCTCCCCTACTTTAGGGATGGCATTTTGTGAACCCTCCCAAAGATAGGTTCTGATCACAGTCCCATCATATTGGAATTATATTCTAGACCATAGTTCAAGACCCCTTTCAGGTTTTAAGCAATGTGGATTCACCACAAGGATATCAAGGGCTTGATATAGTCATGGTGGAGTCAGAAATTCCTGGGGTCTGCTATTAACCAGGTAACCTAGAAACTCAGGTTCATCAAAGGGAACTTGAAAAGTGAAATAAGGAAACCTTCAGGAATATCTTCGAAGACAAACAACAGGTCAAATACTGAATTAGCCAGATTGAGGAGTCCTTTCAGAAATGCGAAGGCAATGACAGTCTTAGGGATGAGGAGAGCACCTTGTTGTTTGAGTACCACAACATCCTCACCAAGGAGGAAAATTTTTGGCACCAGAAGTCAAGATAGCTTTGGCTCAAGGAAGGTGATGCCAATACCAAGTTCTTCCACATCTCAATATTGATGCATAAGAGTGCCAATAATATCAAAAGCCTTGTCTTACAATATGGTGCAGCCATTTTAGATATCCATGCAATCAGAGAAGAAGCCATCAATCATTTTAGAAGCCTCCTAGGTTCAAGCCCACCCCAAGGCCCTGAGGCCATGGAATTCTTCCTAGCCATCATCCCCACCATCATCTCCCAGGAATCAAATGATTTTCTCCTCAGCCCCATCTCCTAGGATGAAGTTCACTAGGCCCTCTTTTCCATGAAGCCCGACAAAGCCCCAGGGCTAGACAGGTTCTCGTACAGGTTTTTCCAGACCTTCTAGGACATCATGGAGCAGGATATTTCTAACACCATTATAGAAATGCAAATATATAGGTCCATTCCCAAATATGTGAATTCCACCTTCTTGGCTCTCATCCCCAAAGGGGCCAATTCCTGATCCCTCTCTGATTATCGGCCCATTAGCCTGTGTAATATTATTTACAAAATTCTCACCAAAGCCCTGGTGTCTAGGCTATTCAACATTCTTCCATCCATCATTGACCCGTGTCAGTGGAGCATAGTCAAAGGACACAATATTCTCTATGGGGTCATCACCATCCATGAATTGATCCATTCAGTCCAGGTTTCAGACACGGCTGGCTTCTTCCTCAAGATGGACAATAACAAGGCCTTTGATAGAGTCAATAGGGAATTCCTCAGTCAAATCCTTCTCAAGTTCGAGTTCCATAAGTCTTGGGTAAACCTGATATACAACTACATTTCCTCTTCTTGGTTCTCTGTCATGGTAAATGGTTCTGCTATAGGTTACTTCTTGAGTTCTCAGGGCTTAAGGCAGGGTGACCCTCTATCACCCATTTTATTTATCATCTTGGTAGAGAGTTTGGGGATAACTATCAAGGAGACCTGCTATTGCAGTTAGATTTTTGGGATAAGGACAGTGTTCGAGCTTCCCCCCACCACTCACCAGCAGTTTGTAGATGACACGTTGATGGCTACTAAGGATTCGGTAGTAGATGCCAAGGTGATCAAGGGTATTCTCAATCGCTTTGAGGAAGCTACTGGCCAAAAAATAAATTACACTAAAATTAAGCTATTCTTAATCCATACCCTAGACAAAATACAGTGCAAGATCACCAAAATCCTAAGATGTTCTATTTTTGAGTTCCCAACCACTTACCTCAGGCTCCCAATTTTCCATGGTAGGGCCTAGAAACCATGTGGGCAAACATGGTGGGCAAGATCCATAACAAGTTAGCTGGGTGGAAAGGGGCCATACTCACCATTGTAGGGAAGGAAACTTTGGTCAAATTTGTCTTGTAGAGCATCCCCATATATTTCATGTATGTGCTCAAAATCTTGGCCTCGGTGGGCGAAGCCATTGAAAAAATTTAAAAGCAGTTCCTTTGGTCTAGATCAGAGGCCTCAAGAAAGCTCCACCTAGTAGCTTGGGATAAAGTTTGCTCCCCCAAATATCAGGGAGGTCTTGGTCTGTGCTGAATCTTAGTTTCCAACCTAGCTCTCCTAGACAAGTAGGCTTGGAGAGTAGTGACTAAGGCAAATATTGAATGGGTAAACATCATGAAAATAAAGTACCTTCAACACCAAGCCTTCCTCCAAGTGCCTCCCCTACGCAATGGTTCCCATTTCTAGAAATCCATCACTCATACCCAGAATATCATCTTCGAAGGGTCTTTCTAGAAGCTGGGGAATGGGACCAACATCAACTTCTAGGAATATACCTGGGTTGGGAATTACCCCTCATTAGTAATTCAATTTTAATCCCTGCCAGGCATTTTACTAATAGTAGATTCAAGATCAGGGTTGCAAACTTCATTTCCTCCATCCTGGAAGCCCAGGAGTGGAAGAAGATCAATTTTAGAATAAGAAATGAACCCATCAGGGAAGCCTTGAAAGGGATTTAGGAGATCCAACGGTCAAATTTCCTCCCCTGTGTCAACAGGAGAGATGAGCGATGTTGGAAAGGCACCAATGATAGGAATTTCTCTATCAAGACCGCGACCCAGCTTATTGAGAATATGGGTTCCCAGGGCACCCCCAGCTGTGAGAAGGTGGTCACTAACAAGGTGTGGATAAAATCCCTCATTCCCAAAATTGCACACTTCTGTTGGACGGCCATCCACAACAAAATCCTTACTAGGGATAATATCATGTGGTGAGGGATCATGGTGTTGAATAGATGTTTCCTATGCCTCCAAGCCTGGGAATCTATTCACCACATCTTGATGGATTGCCCCTACTCCAGAAGTGTTTTCTCCCTAGCCATCCAAAGCTTTCAGGTTAGCTGGACCTAGCCAAAATCTGTCAAAGAGTTCATTTGCCAATGGCCTAAGCCCTTCAAGCATCCCAGGCTAATATTTTTATAGGAAGTCCTCATCCATCACATCTTCTGGTAGCTTTGGTTGGAGTGCAACAGGTGAGTTTTCAAAAAAGGCCCCAAAACCTGCGAAGTCATAGCTACTAGAGCCCTTGCTTATGCCACCAAAAATTTTGGACTCATCCCTTGTCAGGCCAACCCTACTCCAGGGATTGAAGAATTGCTCTGTTCCACCCTCAAGATTTCCCAAGATCACATTAAGTCTCAGAAACCTAGAAAATATAGATCTCAGGTCACTTGGGTCCCTCCCCCCAAGGTTGGCTCAAGTCTAACTTTGATGGTGCCTCCAAAGGGAACCCATGTAAAGTAGGAGTAGGAGGGGTCTTCAGAGATCATAGTGGCAAAATCCTTAAGGAATTTGCTGAAAATCTAGGGTCCCAGACCAAAAAATTCATGGAAGCTAGGGCCTTTTAGAGATGTATTAACATTTCCAAAAACCTGGCAGTCCTTGTCATCTACGAAGGGGACTCAGATATCATTATCAAACTCTTCCAAAGAAATAGCAAGGGTGGGAAAAATATAGAGAACATTATCCAAGAATGCCAGTTAAGCCTTTGCAACAGCGAGTAATCCTAGATCAAACATGTGTTCAAGAAGGCCAATCAAGTGGCCGACAGCTTAGCAAATAGAGCAATCAAAGAAAGCTCCCTCACCATTTGGGAAGACAAATTTCCCACAAAAGTCATTGAGAAATTCAACGTGGATAATGATAAAATATCAAACACTTAGCTCTACCAAAGCAGGAGGGTGCCTCTTCTCTAACGTTGTTAGAATGTTTGCAAATGCCAATCATCAGTGGCCAAATTTTACCGGTGGTTCTAACCACCTAAAAGGTGTCTCTTCGACACCATCGGTCAGTTTGTTTTGGTTTAGCTCGGCTGTTAGTTTTTGTTGGTTTTTGACTGTGATTCTGGTGTTTTTTCTCTGCATTATGAATGCATATGAACTATTATAAATTGGTTTTTTTGGCCTACATTTCGAATGCAAGTAAATAAATTTTACTTTACCTACAAAAAAAAAATAATAATGAGCCACACAAATTAGAGATATATTTGAATATGAAATGATTCCTTATGTATGTGAACTCAATAAGAAAGGAAATGAAAAAAATTAACAAAATACCTTTTTTATCCATATGTACAAATAGATATCAGAAAGGTAAATTATTTACACACCTTTAGTTGAAATATTTAAATGGATGGATTCAAATATAGTCAACATTTTAAAATATATATATAATCAAGTTTTCAATCCCATGGTGGATGTGTATAAAAAGTATTACTAAAAAAGCAAATAATATAGAACTAGTTCATAGTAGAATAGTAGTTTACGATGGTCATAGCTACATACTAAAATATAGGTATAAATGATTGAAAATATTTACGATTATCATGATTTTTTATATCCTAATAGGGAAAAATACACATGGATTTGTTTTTAAATATTCATAAAAAACTTTATTTATTAGCACTAAACTATTGCTTATCATTATTATTATTTTTTATATAAAAGGTAGAAGGGATTTTGAAAGGATTTCCAACCCTTTAACAAGATAATCCAAGGTCAAAAAGATATTTTCCAAGGGTCAAAAATCCAACATAGCCAAACTAGTAGTGAACAAGTAAGAAACCAATAGAGTTTTCAAGCTCTAGCTCCACAACCACCAGGGGAGAATAAAGAGAAATGCCAAAAACAAATTAAAAAAAAATTGAAAATAACTTTCAAACAAGAAACCAATAGAGATTTCAAGCTCTAGCTCCACAACCACTAGGGGAGAATAGAGAGAAATGCCAAAAACAAATTAAAAAAAATTGAAAAGAACTTTCACACAGAGAAGTAGGACTACTGAGCAGTAAATAAGAATAACAATTAACCATGCTCTAATTATCTACCAGGGAAATTTGTTGTCTTTAGAGAGCATAAACCCTCAAAGAAGTTCTCCTACCAAATATGGAGTCCAAGGTGGTCCACACCCAGGTTTGCCATGAAGCCTACAAACTTATTATCTTCCCAAAAAGTATGTTGAAATGTGACATCCTCGAAAAGCAAGGCAACTCTTTTAGCTTCAAGAATCATATTTTTCATTGATAGATTTCTTAGGGACCATCCTTTCATGTAATTGATGGTAGTAAGGGAGTCCCCTTCTATGACAATTTTATGGAGTCCCAATGAGCTGGCCACCTAGATGCCTTGGTAAAGGGCCCTGACTTTCATGAACTGACTGGAGTTTACTTCAAGCCCTTTAGCATAGGCTAATAGAATACCACCCCTGTGATCTCTAATAATTCCATTCACACCTATTCTTCCCGGGTTACCTTTTGAAGCACCATAAAAATTTAATTTGAACTAATTAGAAGGTGAAGAATCCAAATAGTGGACAATATTTGATTAGCTGCAATAGGTAAAGTTGGTTCTCTAACTAGTCTAAAACCCAATAGATTCTCCAATATTTGCTCAGACTCCTTGGGTTTATCTTCTACACAACATGAGGATACAATCTCCACAATATTCCACCAAACACCTAGAAAATAAGCCAACCGAATTAGAGGTGTTGTCCACAATTGCTTACATTATTATAATTAAAGACATTGTTAATAATTATGAGGAAAAATAATACCACATATTTATGCTTTATCAATTTTCTTGATGTTTTTCATATAGTACAAATAATAATACCATGGAAACCATGAAAGCACTAAAATATCCAATTGAGTAGAGTTTATGATAGAAGTTTAATTGATAAATTTAGCAACAAGAATAAATCATAGAAATAAAATGTAAAAATCAATATTAATATTCATGAAAAATATAGTTGTTTTCTCTCAAACAAATATGAAACAGAAGAGTAAATTAGAAAGGATATAAAAGGTATATGTATTTTAATATTTACACTACTTTACTAATTTATGTTAATGATAATAGTTTTTGAAATAAATATTTAAATATAGCCTTCAAGGATGTGGAATTTAAGTACATCCTTCTTATGTACTTGATTCCTAAATTTGATTTTAGGTATAAGAATTTTATTTATAGAAATGAATAATCCTTATTTTATGTACTTGACTCCTAAATTTGATTTTAGGTAAAGAATTTTATTTATAGAAATGTATAATAGGATATATAGAATCTCAATATGCCATATTAGATTAATTAAACTTAATATAATTTTGAAATTGAATATTAAAAATGTTATTTCAAAGAAAATTTTCAAAAAAAACTATTTGTAAGGTTTTTCTTTTGGGATAATATTTTGACTCATATTTACAAATATCTCATTAGATTAAATAAATTAAATAGATGAAAAATATTATACTAAATAAGAATATATACTATTCTAATATAAAAAATAAATTAAAATATGCAATAAAGCATAAAAGCCAACAATTGTTTTTTAAAAACTAGAAAAAAATATTAATAAAAATTATGGAGAATTTCTCCCTTGAATCTTTTGTTTTTGATGATCGTGGTTAGCTATTGGTTGTTTGTGAGGCTTGGTATGGGATTTCACTCTGTGGACTCTTTTTTGGATGTTTTTTTTAATGCTTGATTGGGTGGGCCATCTTAATTGGTGATCTTCACAAGTCCCCTAACCCTTTTTAGTTGTCAGTTGGGCATCTTTGTATGGATGATGGCCAAAATTTTCTTGGCCTTGATCTCGATGGTGTCCTTGTTGTATGCTCTTTTGGTGATGTGGTGATGTTTTTTCTCTTGTGGTGATGTGGTGATCTATTCAGCTCTTTAGTCTTCTCCTTGTGTGGTGGGCAGTTAGGACCTCATATTTTGATTATGATGGGTCTTTAGCTGTTTTAAATCCCTTTGCACGCTAATTTCACAACAAGACCCTGCGACTCTTTCTATCTATGATAAAGTGATTGGTCTATGAGTCATATGAGTCCTTGTTACTCTGAGTTCCTACTACTTTGAGTTTGGTGATGATTATGATGCCCATTCTACTGAGCCTCCAAAGGAAAATTATGGTAACAATGCTAGTACCCAGGTGTAAGTGTCGACAGCTAGACCTTCTGGGGCCTTGCTCATTTTGGTTTTTCTACTATTTTATCTATTCTGTAGGAAAAGCACTCTGCTCTTCTATGTACATTGCAGGTTGTGGTCTCCTTTGTCAATGAGATTCAGGACATGGTTAACAAGTAGATGGATATGGCAACCCCAAACTAGCTCTGCTATGATGTTCTTTTGGAAGTTAATATTAGGTTATATTTTATGTTGGTTGTATGGGATGTTGGAAAATTACCATTGGTAAAAGGTTAAAAAAATGTATTTTACCTTGGGTAAGATTACTTACCTTTTACCTTACCTGGACGGCAGTTGGATGACAACATCTTTGGGCGACAAGAGAATTTGATTGTATTTTCTTCTCCCTTAATTTCTCCTATCCCCCCCTTTTCTCTAGCATGGTTATTATAATGTTTATTTAAACTTTGTAACCTAATGTTAATTATTAATGCAAATTTACCTTTGTATCAAAGAGCTCACCTCCCACATTTGGTATCAGAGCCAAGAGCCGATACCGGCCCGAATATAGAGGCAGTGGGGCCCACAGTTTGAGGCGGTAGCACGAATCTTGAGGCAACCTACAAAATTCGAGGAAGCACGAATCTCGAGGTGGCCTGCAGGAGTAGATTGATGCAATTCTCGAGGCACTAGTGGAGATGGATGAGGCATCCCACAGGAGTAGATCGACACAATTCCTGAGGCACTAGTGGAGCTGGTTCGTTGACGTGGCGACCTACACGTAGCCCAAGGTTCGTTGACGTGGCGACCTGTGCACGACCAAAGGTTCATTGACGTGGTGACCTACGTGCGGCTTGAGGCGACACGTAGCCTAAGGTTCATTGATGTGGTGACCTACATGTGGCCCGAGGTAAAAGGTTGTTCACAGCCTACGACTACCCATAGGCAATCAAAGCACTTAGTGTGCTTTGCTCTTTTTAAAGAGCAATAACATCGTCACAGAGGCGATGTGGAACTAAAGTCCCAAAGAAAAAAACCTTTCTTTGCACCGAAGCGCAAAGCCAATAATAGCTTCATGTTTGACGCATAAGCAATAAGGCTAAGGATCCTACTTTAGCTCCTGTATTTTCCCGGTAGCATAGTGGCTACCCTTTGCCTTGACTCCTTCGAGGTCGAACGATCGAACCTCGGCAGGGTCATTTTTATTTTGCTTCGCGATATTGCGAAAGCAATAAAGGCAAGGAGCCTGCTTTAGCTCCTCGATCTTCCCGGTAGCATAGTGGCTACCCTTTGCCTTGATTCCCGTGAGGTCGCACGATCGAACCTCGACAGGGGTTCAATAGTTTTTTTTTTTTTTTAAAAGGGAATTTTTTTTTTATAAAAAAAAAAAAACTTTAAGTTAAATTCAAATAACTGTAAAACTTTAAAGAATTTTTTTTTTATGATTGACATTTCCTAAGAGGAAATAGCTATAAAATTAAAAAAAAAAAAAAAAAAAATTGAAAGGTTTTTTATTTATCATTTAAATTTGATGATTGACATTTCCTAAGAGGAAATAGTTGTAAAAATTTTTACGCTTTAAGAGGTAAAAAATTTAGAAAAATTTCCTAAGAGGAAATCCTTGTAAAAGAAATTTTTTGGGAAATTTTCTTAAATGATAAGATCGGAAGGATGTTACCAAGCCCTTTGTAGTTTGTTACTGAGAACAAACGCTGAAAGCTTTGATGAGCATGTAAGAACACTAGGCATAAATACAGTTTTTTCATAGTTGCAAAACGCTGTTATTGCACAACAAAGAAATCCTGATCTAGGATACGAAGCAGATTCAGAAGATAACTCCTTTGGGAGCATATTTGAACAATCCGACACAGTGGCGATTGCTTCACAAGGATCTGAATATACTCATTATAGTAATTCAGTTGAAATCCTACAAACTCCTCCTAAAATTATATTGATCAGTGACGACGATGAACAAGTCGCTGACAATTTTGTAATTGCTGAATCACAACAACAAGAGTGAGTTGTTTATGATTGTAAATCAAGCAAGGCTTGATAGTTTATAAAGTCTTTTTGAAATAATACTATATAAGAGAGGTTTCTTGTTTTATTAGATAATAATGGGATCAAGTAACAATATACCAATCCCCAAATTTAGTGGGCATAATTATGAGTACTGGTCCATCAAAATGAGGACATTACTCATAGGAAAAGGACTATGGGATAGTATTGAAAACGGTTACACTGCTCCAATAGATTGGACTACTTTAAGTGCAACCGACAAGAAGATCTTCAAAGATGCACAGAAAAATAATTCTTTTGCCTTATACCATCTTCAAGCGGCATTAGATCCAAGTATCTTTCCTAGAAGTGCATATTTCTTAACTGCCACAGATGCATGGAATGCCTTGAAAGAAGGATTCTAAGGAAATGATAAAGTGAAGCAAGTCAGGCTTCAAAGCTTAAAAAGAGATTTTGAAAATCTCAGAATGAAGGAAAATGAAAGAGTCGGTGACTACTGTGTACGAGTCAAAGCAGTAGTTGATATGATGCAAACTTTAGGTGATGACACAAAAATTGAAACAATTATCAAGAAAGTTTTGAGAACACTTCTTCCTAAGTGGAATCACATTGCCATCATAATTGAAGAATCCAAAGACCTTTCTACTCCTACATTTGATAGTTTGATTGGATCATTAACATCACATGAATAGAGACTTCAAGGAGCACCTTCAACAAGCTATGGAGGTGATGACAAAGCCTTCACTTCGAATGAAGCTGCAAGACAAGGACAAGGAAGAGGTCGAGGCATAGGACAACAACAAAGAGGCAAAGGCCAAAGCAACTCCTATAGAGGAGGCAATCAAAAAAGAGGTGGAAATCAAAACAGAGGAGCCAATCAGAACCAAAGCGGCACTGCAGGCCATGGAAATCAAGGATGAGGAAGTAACAAGACTAAAACAACTTGTTTCAATTATGGGAAACAAGGACATTGTGCTCGATACTGCTGGTCAAAGTCTTCAAAGGATCAAAGCAGTCAATATGGCTCATTCTACGGAGAAGAAGGTCCATCAAATATTTTTCTATCTTATGGACAATCAGATCAAAATCTTAAAGAAACATGGATTTTGGATACTGGTTGCTCCAACCACATGAGTGGCAAAGAAAATCTCTTTGCTACATTATATTCAAATTACAAATCCCATGTTAAGTTAGGGGATAATAATTCTTTGCAAGTTGAAGGCATTGGAGCTATGGAAGTTCCAACAAAAGAAGGCCTTAAAAAAGTGAATGACATATACTATACTCCACAGCTACAACACAATTTGTTAAGTGTTGGCCAAATGATGGAGAAGCATTACAAATTAGTTTTTGATGACAAAAAATGTACAATCCTTGATAAAAACAATTGTAACCGAGTCATCATAGAAGTACCTATGACAAAGAATAGGTTATTCCCTCTAAAATTTGGTGAGCCAGGGGGAGCCCAACTTGCAAACATTGCTATTACAAATCCAAGTGAATTGTGGCACTTGAGATATGGTCACCTCAATTCCGCTAGCTTGAAAATGTTAACATCACAAGCTATGGTGACAGGACTACCAAATATTCAAGAACATAAGAAGGTATGTGAAGCATGTGCTTTGGGAAAGCACTCCAGAACGAAGTTTCCAAGAGGCCAAGCATGGAGAGCAAGCTATCCTCTTCAGCTAGTACATTCGGACATCTGTGGTCCAATGCAAACAAAAAGCCTTGGAAACAATTCTTATTTTCTAACATTCATAGATGATTATTCTAGAATGTGTTGGATCTATTTTCTGAAACACAAAGATGAAGCATTTGATTGCTTCATAGACTTCAGAAATAATGTAGAAAAGCAAAGTGACTACTATGTCAAATGTCTTCGCACTGATAGAGGAGGAGAGTACTCCTCAAATGAATTTTTACATTATTGTAAGCAAAATGGGATAAAAAGGTAGTTCACCACTGCCTATACCCCACAATAGAACGGTGTGGCTGAGAGAAAAAACCGCACCCTTGTTGAAATGGCACGAACAATGCTTCAGATAAAGCATCTCACATATAGCTATTGGGCGGATGCAGTGAGAACTAGTGCATATATTCTAAATAGAAGTCCGACGTCTAGTTTAGATGGTATCACTCCTTATGAAGGATGGTACGGTAAGAAACCAAATGTCAAACATTTTCATGTATTTGGTTCTTTAGCTTATGCACACATTCCTGAGGAGAAGATAAAGAAGCTTGACCCCAAGAGTCAAGTTTGTATTTTTGTAGGGTATTGTAAATCAACCAAAGGGTATAGATTGTACAATCCCAAGACACATAAAATAATTATCTCTAGGGATGTAATTTTTGATGAAGGGGGAGAATGGGGTCATAAAAAATTTGTTGATATAGACTCTAATTCGGAAAGTTCCACATTAGTACAACCTAAGAAAAGTAGTAGAAAAAGTCCCCCTCCACAAATTCCACATCAGGAATCTTCATCAAGTACATCAAGTGGTACACCAAGTCTAAGAGGGACTTCTTTGTTGGCACCCCCAAACTCTCCAAAATGATTTCATAGATCTGTAAGTGCTCCAAGTCCGATGGATATTGATCTAGTTTCTCAAAGGAAAGAGAAAAATAAAGGAAAGCGCATACTACAGAGTCATCCATCTTCTCAAATGTTGGATAGGAATTTCCAACAAAGATACACTAGGAGTCAAGCTAGTGAGATGGACGACATTTTATCAAGACTTGAAAATCTTCAAATGTCAGGAGATGATGAGTCTCATGAACCAAGGGGTGATGTAGTCAATTATGCTTTGTTGGCTGCTACACAGCTAGAACCATCTAGCTATGAAAAAGCATGTACTAAAAGTATATGGCAAGATGCCATGGAAGAGGAAATATCCTCAATTAAAAAGAATGATACTTGGGAGCTTGTGAATCTTCCCAAGGGAAAACAATGTGTTGGATGTAAATGGGTCTAGAAGACCAAATTCAATGCTGATGGAAGCATTGAAAGGCACAAGGAAAGATTAGTAGCTAAGGGTTTTACTCAAAAATATGGAATAGATTATGAGGAAACCTGCTCCAGTTGCTCGACAAGAAACAATCGAAATGTTCTTTCCTTGGCAGCCCATAAAGGATGGAACATTCAACACATGGATGTGAAAAGTGCATTTTTAAATGGATACCTAATAGAAGAGGTGTATGTTCAACAACCTCAAGGTTTCCAAGAACAAGGAAAAGAGAACCTTGTTTATAAATTGAAAAAAGTACTTTATGGCCTCAAGCAAGCACCACGAGCGTGGTACTCACGAATTGACGACTATTTTAGCAAGTATGGTTTCACAAAAAACAAGAGTGAACCAAATCTATACTACCTAAAGAATGGAGTAGATATCCTCATAGTTTGTTTATATGTGGATGATCTAATATTTATGGGTAGTAATAATAAAATGAATATGGAGTTCAAAAAATCCATGATGAATCAGTTTGAGATGAAGGATCTCGGATTAATGAGATACTTCATAGTAATGGAAGTACATCAATCAAAGAATGGGATATTCATATGTCAATAGAAATATGCTCGTGACATGATTCAAAAATTTGCTATGCAGCAGTGCAAATCAGTTGCAACATCAACAGGACATGGTATCCAGCTAAGCAAAGATGATGGAGCACCAGAAGTTAACATGACCAATTTCAAAAGCATGGTTGGGAGTTTAATGTTTCTCACCAACACTAGGCCAGATATACAGTATGCTATTTCTCTAGTATCAAGGTTTATGGCATGCCCATCTAAGCTGCATCTTCAAGCAACCAAACAAATTTTATGATATGTAAAAGGTACATTGGATTTTGGAATCCATTACCACAAATCTAACTCTGTGAAGTTAGTTGGTTATAGTGACAGCGATTGGGGCAGTAATATAGATGACAAAAAATCTACATCAGGGAACTATTTTAGTCTAGGTTTAGGACTAATAACTTGGAGTTCCAAGAAGCAATCTGTTGTAGCATTATCATCTATAGAAGCTGAGTATATAGCCATTACCCATGCTAGTACTCAAATCCTCTGGTTGAGGAAAATACTTGAAGAGATTGGCGAAAAACAAATTGGTCCAACCAAATTTAATTGTGATAATATTAGTGCCATACAGTTGGCTTATAATCCGATCCACCACAAAAGGTCAAAACAATTTGATATGAAGTATCACTTCATAAGAGATATGGTGGAACAGTAGATAGTTGAGCTTCAATACTACAGCACTTTGGATAATCTAGCAGACATCTTCACCAAATGCATGGCTAAAGCTCAATTTATAAAGCTGAGAGAGTGTATAGTCAGTCCTCTCAACTTTAAGGGGGAGAATGTTGGAAAATTACCATTGGTAAAAGGTTAAAAAATGTATTTTACCTTGGGTAAGATTACTTACCTTTTACCTTACCTGGACGGCAGTTGGACGACAACATCTTTGGACGACAAGAGAATTTGATTGTATTTTCTTCTCCCTTAATTTATCCTATCCCCCCATTTTCTATAGCATGGTTATTATAATGTTTATTTAAACTTTGTAACCTAATGTTAATTATTAATGCAAATTTACCTTTGTATCAAAGAGATCACCTCCCACATGGGATCATCTCTATTTTATTTTATTGAGAGAGACCTAGTTCCTTTAGGTGTTGTTACCTAAATTTATTGTATAATGTTTGTATGGGGTCCTCTCTATTTTACGTTGTTGAGGGTGGCCTGCTATTCCTACCCCTTGGCTGGTTTTGATTTAGTGTTGTAGTTTTGTGCATTCTCATGCCCTATTTTAGCCTATTGTAATAGGTTTGGGGACCTCAAAACCCCTTCGTTTACAAAATAAAAAAATATTTAAAAGGCATAGAAAAGTCCTAAGAAATATTATCATGTGAATAAAATCAAATTAGAGACAAGAACACATAAAAATATAATAAAATAGAACAATAATTATTTAAAAATCAACAATAACAAAATCTAATGAGTATTAATATGTAGATATATTAATTGAAAGAAAAGAAACCAATAATAAAAGTGATAATATACCTAAATTTTATAAAATTAGTATTAAAATTAGTTTTATATTGCTCCTTGTTTGAGTTATGATCCTATGAAAAGAACCTTGGAAAATTTTGAATGTCTACACATATTTTTTCTTAAATATCTATAAAAAAAGATATGGCCCTATGATGCTATCAAAAATTAAACTGTTGCTATATATATATATATATATATTATTTTTAGTTTATCTAATGAATAATGAAAAATAAACTATAAGCCACGAGGTTTTGGAAAAGTGGATGGTTGGAGGTACTTAGTACAAAGAGATTAAGGGTTTGAGTTCCCTTGACACTCAACAATGATCCTCATGGTCTTAGATCCTTGTCCCATTTCATTTATAGAAATGTATAAGAGGATATATAGAATCCCAATATGCCATATTAAATTGATTAAATAAAATATAGTTTTGAAATTGATTATTAAAAATGTTATACTTTCAAAGAAAATTTTCAAAAACTATGTGTAAGATTTTTATTTTGGGATAGCGTTTTGACTCATATTTACAAATCTCTCATTAAATAAATTAAATAAAAGAAAAATATTATAATAAATAAATATATACTATTCTAATGTAAAAAAATAAATTAAAATAGAGACTTGTGAGGGATAAGATAGTGGTAAGTATTTGGTTCTTATCTAGGATACCCAAGTTCAAACCTTGGTACGAGGGGACTAGAACTCCTCATACAAACCTGTGTAAACTCAAATTTTTAATAAAGTGGTATTAGCTCAACCCATTAGATTCCTTGACATTTAAAGAGGAGACAAAGGTTCAAATATTTCCAAGTGTACATGGATAATATTCAACCTTTTTTTGTAATACCACTATGTGGTGATGATGTAATATGGGTGGGGCCGTTTTAATCCCATATAATCATTTAAAAAAATTAAAATATGCTATAAAGCATAAAAGTAAACAAAAATAATTTAAAAACTACAATTTTTTTTTTTATTGATAGTAAAAATGGTTTTTAAAGGGTCCCTAACCTATTACAAGTAAGGTTTTGAAAGGCACCCCAAACCTTAGATCTAGCAATAAGATATCAAGAAATATTGAGCTAGATTCCACGAATCCAACCCAAAAATCCAATGAAGCAACCTCCTATAAAATAAGCTACAGATTTTATAAAGAAAATACAAGATATTATCCCGATCAAATAGCCAGCTAGCAAGTGGGACCAACATAGGAGAAATGGGCACCCAAAACAATATTTAAATTAAAATTTAAAATTAGAAGTTGAAAATATCGTCCAAACGTGCATTCAAATTTAAAGTTCAAAAATTTAAGACCTTGCCCACTAGTAGGGCTAGAATTAGGAATAATCAAAGAACCAAAGAGCCAATAATATCATCTAAAACTGGAGCAGATCTACAAAAAATACATCCATTTTAACAAATAATTGAACCATAAAGAACAAAAATCACTTTCTGGAAGCCCTTATCAATGAGGTCTTGGGAGGCATGCCAACATTTTATTTGACACCCAAATAAATACATCCTTTTTTAGGCTACACTCCTAAACACATTTATTCCAAGTCTCCATGATTGGAAAAATCTCATTCTCCTGGCCAATAGATGGCATGGGAATTTTGTTGATTAAGGGGTTGACCCTTCTAACCAAGCTGTTTGGATTTTGCTTAAAGTTGACGGAATGTCCTTTGGAATTTTAAATGTATATGCCTCCAATAGTGCTCCGGAGCGTTGTTTTCTTTGGAAATGGTGTGCCTTTTCTTTGCCTCCTGCAGTTTGGATCGTTTGTGGAGATTTTAATATGGTTGAGCGTGCTTCTGATAAATTGGGGGTTTAAACCACAGGTGGGCCCTTGGTGAGCATGAAGCCTGGTTTTTTATGAAAAAAATTATGTTTGTCTGACCCTAATTCCTATCTTTCTCCTGCTTCTTTTGATGAGCACCTTTGGTTTACCTGGAATAACTTTCAAGTTGGGCGGGCAAGGATTCTCAAACGTTTAGATAGAGCTATGTTGTCAGACCATACCCAATTTTATTTTCATTGGAAGCATGGAGATGCTCCAGTTGTGGAGGTTATTGCTAGTACTATTGGGTCTGATCATTCCCCAATTATGTTCACTGTTTTATCTTCTATGGTACTTGTTCAGGGTATTAAGTCTCAATTTTTTCTTAACACATCCTTTCTTCAACATTCTTCCATGATGTGTCATATTCGAAGAGTCTGTAATTTGGGGGAAAGACGTGTTGGTGAAGAGGGATGGATTGAGTTGTGGAATGATGCTATATCCTGAACCACAACCCTTCTTCGCAATTTGGGCAAGAAAGTTGCTCAGTTTAGAAAATATTATTTGCTTGCTTTACGCACTGAACTGACAAAAGCCTTTTGTAGGCTTGAAGCCAACCCTCTCTATCCTGTTTGGGCATGCTGCTCAGGTTCGTCATGAGCTCAAGGTGGCAGAGCTCTATGAAGCTAAAGGTGCTCAGATCAAGGCCCGCTTACATTGGCTTAAAATTGGGGACAAAGTTTCTAAGGAATTCTTCCAAAAGTTATGTCCTCCTCGTAATGCCACTAAATTCAAAGCTATTGTGGACAATGGTATTCGCCATACCTCTCTACCCAGTATTGCTGACATTTTTGTTAAGCATTACACTCAAGTTTTTGCTACTCAGTCTTCTTCTCCAAAGAGGGATGAAGCTCTCAAGCTTTGCATGGATGTTGTCCCTAACAAACTCTCTATAGCTCAAAGAGAGGAGTGTGAAAAGTATTTGTCTATTGATGACCTTGCCTCAACATTAACTCAAATGGCCAATGAGAAGGCCCCAGGCTTGGATGGATTTCCTTGTGAATTCTACAAGGCATGTTGGGACTTTGTTGGTTCTGATTTACACAAAGTCTACCTTGAAGCCATGCACAGTGGCTCTCTTGGAGCAATTTTGAACCGAGGTAATATCAAGTTCATTCCAAAACAATGGGATCCTGAATGTATAACAAATTGGAGGCCAATTACCCTGCTCAATGTCAGCTATAAGATTATTGCCAAAGCCCTGGCTCTGAAACTTTGGCCCTTGTTGCCTCTTATTGTTAGGCTAGAGCAAACATGATTTATTAAAGGTAGATATATATTGGATAATGTCATTGCAGTTTTGGAAGGTATGGAATGGGCTAGGCAGTCTGGTAAGCAAGCCCTCTTCTTGAAAATTGATTTTGAAAAGGCCTATGATAGAATTGAATGGAACTTCATTCTTTCCATGTTACAGTCTTTAGGGTTTGGGCCTGTGTTTATTCAATCTATAAATATTCTTTTTCAGGATGCTTCGACTATTTTATCTTTGAATAATCATCAAACTAGGCCAATCGGTTTATTCAGATCTGTTCGGCAAGGTTGTCCCTTGGCTCCTTCTCTCTATATCCTTGCTGATGAAGCATTTGGATATTTGCTTGCTAGGCATGCTTCTTTGGTCCAAATTAAGGGTATTTCTCTCCCTGATAACCAAGGTCAGCTCATTAATGGTCACTTTGTTGATGACTCTTTTCTTACTCTTTTAGAGGAGGAACACTCAGTGAAGGAAGCACTCAGATGTTTGGAAGTTTTTTTTTAGGCCTCTGGTTCTAGTATTCAGTGGAGAAAAAATTCTTGTTATCGGCAGTCCCCTACCCCGCTCCCTCCTTGGCTAGAACAGTTTCAATGGCATTGGATTTTGCTAGGAGAAGTGTTCAAATTTCTAGGGATCCCTTTTGCCTTTTATGGTTCCCCTGTTCAGTTATGGAACTATGTTCTGCAGAAAGTTGAGAAAAAGCTTGAGTATTAGATTACTAAGAAGATGTCTTTGGTAGGAAAATTCTAGATTTGTTCTAAGGTCCTTGCCTCTACTCATGTGTATTACTCTTCTTGTTGGGTCCCTTCACAAGCGTGCTACCTTAAGCTTGAAATACTATTGAGGAATTTTTTGTGGGCAAACTCAGTCGAGAAGAAATGTTTTCATCGGGTTGCTTGGGATATGTGTTGTTTACCTAAAGCTTCAGGAGGAATGAGCATGGTTGACTGTAAAAGACAAGGCACGGCTCTCTGTGCCAAATGGATCATACGAGACCTTAAAGGCTCAGAGGCCTAGAAAATCCTCATCAGAAATTGTATTTATTTAGGGCTACCTTTGAACAAACAAGCCTGGAGAGGAATTGACCTCCCTTCCCTAATTGTAATGCCAGTATTTGTGAAAATCTCTGGTTATTTTGTGATTAAAAGTATTTGGAAATCATGGCAGCAATTCACTCCTTGGCTTAAGTGGAAAGGGAATAGAGGCCATAAAGGACTGTCCATCAATTCTTTAAACATCTGGTGCTCTTCGGTGATTAACATTCAGGGAACTCCTCTTTCTCAGGTCCCATTGATTCATGCCCAAAAGTTTTTTAAAAAAGGTATATCTACAGTTTTTGATTTTTATTCTCAAACCTTGAGGGATTGGATCCCTTGGCCACTTTTTAAACAACAATTTTAGTTGAGCACTGGTGACAAGCTCACTTATGACTCAATAATTGACATTATCCCCTTTTCCATGTGGCACAAGTGTGGGCAGTGCTCTCAGAGTCCATGGTGGAAATATTGGTCCTAGTTTTCAGATATACCATTGTTGAATTACTCAGCTAAATTGGGTTACAAGTGGCTCTCGCCAATGTTGCCAATGGTCCCTAGAATTAATGATAAATGGGGAGATCCAGTGGCGATTTCTGGTTGGAAGGCTCAATTTTAGATAGTTTGGTCTTCTTTTCTTGATCCAAAACAATATTTTTTTGCTTAGAGCCTTCTATTTCAAAGTTTACCCTTAGGAGATAGACTCAGGAAATTGGGAATTGCAAACCCTAAATGTGCATTCTATAATGAGGATGAATCTTCTCCTCATATTTTCTGGTTTTGCACAAGAGCAAGGAGTGCCTGGGAATGGGGATGGTCTTTTTTTTCCCAATTCCAGGATGAATCCCTTACATGACAGCAAGCTCTGTTAGGGGATAAGATTAAATTTGTTCTTCCCTTGTCCAAAGTGTGGCACATATTTTGAATTAGTCTTCTTTTTCACATGTGGAAATCTAGAAACAAGATAGTTTTTCAGCATCAAAATCCTTCTGATGAATTTTCTCTAGCTGACAAAATAGAGGTGTTTCAAGATACATGGTTCTAGATTTGCAATCAGTAGGCTAAACTTGACATTGAGCAGGCGCACATGAAGGCACTTTTGGATGACTAGAAAAATGCACCTTGCTCAGTTAGCAGGGTTTTTCCAAACAATGCACAACAGACATCCTATTCCCGCTCGAGGTCTCATCAACTGCCATGTCTGGTGCATGCACAGGGAGGTTGGGGACATGACATTTTTACCTACAATGATGGATGGAATGCATAGCCAATTCAATCACCATCATGTTCTCCACCCAGAGGTGCCTGGGATGAGCTGGTGGAAGTTAATGGTGGCACACAGGATCATTCCTGGAATGCAGGGGATATAAGTGCACATAATCGCCAGCTTGATAGATCTCGAGGACAGGACTGGGGAGATTCAAATGTTCATGAGGATCATGGACACACAGATGGATTACCGCATACCTTGGCCATTCCATGGGACTCCAATGTAGACGTGCAGCCACAAACTTTTTGATTGCATGCAAGTTTCACTGCCTGTTTGATTGATGTTGCCTAGTTTGTAGTGAGCTCTGGTTTGTGGTTTCCCAACCCATGGTTAGGGTTGGTTTGTTTCTTCCAGGGGTGTGATCATTGCCACCCGCCACTTTTTTCATGTTAAAATTTATTATTAATATAATTTAGCTTTTCATAAAAAAAAAAATCTCATTCTCTTTAGGATGTAGAACCTCAAAATTATTTGTTAGAAGGGGTTATACTCCCTTTTCCTAAGCTCTATGTTGCTAGGTCTCACAACTTTCCTTTTAACCCCTACATCAATACAAAATTTCCTATGACTTCTAGTCTTCAGACCTAGAGAACCTTTCTCAAAACACAGGTTTTGAAGAGGCTAGAGAGCTTTCCATTAACTACTAAAGAGTCAAATCATCCATGTCAATAAAATCAAAGGAATTTTAGAGGATAAGACTAGAGGAACTTACCTCTTCTTCACTCTCCTTAATTTTAAGAAGTTGATCAATATATCCCACTATTGGACTCAGTTATTTTCTCTTCACAGGAACCTTGTTCAACTCGTCCTCTCCATAAATCATGTTTGATGGAAGAAGGGCTTTCCCATGTAATTCTCCACTGAACCTGACTTAAGAAATAGAAATCCGATCTTTTCCTTTTAATTTTTGTGAGTTTCGCTTAGGCACCTACTTTTCACTGAGCTTCTTACTTTTTTCCTTATGGCCCACCGAAGTACTTAGAGCTTTAGGATGCAGGGTGCATAAGGTCTTATGGTGTCCACCCTTACCACACTCTTCGCAAACGTGGGGTATATTTTCATATTAAATGTTATGAACCCAAAAAAATATTAAAATAATATTTAAAAGACACAAAAATCCTAAGAAATATTATCATGCTAATAAAATCAAATTAAAGAGAAGAACAAAAAAATAAAAATAAAATAAACTGAACAATAATTTCTAAAAAATCAACAATAGCAAAATCTAATGAGTATCAATATGTAGATACATTAATTAAAATAAAATAACCCAATAACAAAAATGATAATATACCTGAATTTTAAAAAATTAGTATTAAAAATAGTTTTATATTTCTTTTGGTTTGATTTATAATCCTATGAAAAGAACCTTTGAAAATAATTGAGTGTGTACAAATATTTTTCTTAAATATCTATAAACAAAGATATGACCCTATGATGCTATCAAAAATTAAAATGTTACTATTAAAATAAAAATATAAAATATAATTTTTAGTATATCTAATGAAAAATAAACTATAGGCTTGAAAAATTAGATGGTTGGAGGTACTTAGTACGAGGAAGTTAAGGGTTTGAGTTCCCTCAACACTCAATAATACCCCTAATGGTCTTAGGTATTTGTGTGCATGACTCTCAAAAACACTTAAAAAAATGTAAGTTTGTGACACATAATATGCTATACATAATAAAAAAAAACAAATCTAATATAAAGGTTGGTATTAATATGGCATGAAATGAATATACATGTAAAAATTGATAACATTGTTTTACCTAAATATTTATAAATATTTAGGATTAGTTATAACCAGAAGATAAATGTTTTTTGGGGGTTGAAAATAATTTTGTTTTATATAAAAAATACAAGTATCAATAACTAAAATATGTCAAAGTTTGGAATCTATGCATGCTAACCCAAAGGATGAATAAAACACACAATCCAAACAACTAGAAATCATGTCGAAGCATATGGAAAGATTGATAACATGACAAAGGATATAAATTAGACATCAATGGGAAAACACCAAAGTATATAATCATTGAAACATAAGATAATTTAAACAATCAACAAAATAGTAGAAAATCTAAAGGTGATAACCATAATTTAAGCAACTAACATAGGGGTCATAATGGGAAACCCAAAAGGTTATAAACATAATATAGTTTAAATAATTTCTATGCAACATCACTCAAGGGAAATAAATATTGTTTATCTATGGCCTACCAATTGAAGGAAGGTCCAAGGTCAACCATGAATTAGAGTGACCTATGAATGTTCTTTCTATTGCTCTTATTATTTCAAACATGAGATATATTAAAAAACTAATATAATAATAGAAACCCTAGAAGTAATAAATGTAATATAATTTTAGAAACCAAGATAGGGACCATAATAACAATCCTAAAAGTTTATACATATAAGAAATTTTAAGTATAGTCCATGCAACATTTTTCAAGGGTAATATATCTGGTTTGATTAAGTTCTCCCAATCTAGGGGAGTTCCAATATCATTAGGAGTAAACCAACCATGACTTAAAGTGAGCTATGAATGCTCTTATTACTATTCTTATTGTATCTTAAAAGACATTAGTTTAGGTCCTCTAGACTTCTACCCTTGTGGTCTTCTTGTCAAGGGAGATTCACTAGGACCATCAAGAAGAACTAGGCTCATAGTACAAAGGGTACTCCCTCAATATTTCAGAAACTCCTAAATATGATATAACTCCATAATATAACATGATATTGACAATAACAAGAAATTAAAAAAATATATTAATATGGCAATTAGGCAATGGTATGTCTATTTTTTTTTGGGAAAACAAGTGGCTTGATGACCGTCCTATCATGCAGATTCCTATGCTTCAAAGGTTAATCAACCTCACCAAGCATTTGTTTGGTCCTTTGGTAGCCGATTTGATATCTACTTCTCATGGTATCATGAGTTGGAATAGACTATCTATTCCTAATCTAGAGGCTGAAATTTCTTGTTTTCATGCTTAGTTATCTTCTGTTAGAATTCCCGCAAGAGATTCTATAGATTGTCCAATTTGGAAACCCACTGATTCGGGAGAATTCTTAGTCAAATCAGCTTATCTTCTATCACTTAACACTACTAAAACTCTTATTCCTTTTAATATGGTTTGGACTAAGTATCTTATTC
Source organism: Wollemia nobilis (assembly GCA_028583015.1). NCBI lineage: Eukaryota > Viridiplantae > Streptophyta > Pinopsida > Araucariales > Araucariaceae > Wollemia > Wollemia nobilis. The sequence goes on from JAQPPZ010015413.1 coordinate 30,326,585, forward strand.
CTAAAATTGCTTCCTTCTCTTGGATCTGCATTCAAGACCGTATCTTAACCACAAAGAACCTAATTAAAAGGGGCATGCAACTTCCTAAGAGATGTTACCTTTCCCTCTCTGATTGGTAATCTAATGCCCACTTATTTTTGTTTTGTCCTTTTTATAGAATTGTGCTAAGAAATATTTTTCTTAAATTCCACCTTGTTTGGGCCTGTCCTCTTACCATTGTTGACCTGTTCCTCTAATGGCCTAATCCTTTCAACAATCTCGTGCTCAAAGAACTACGAAAATTTTGTTTACAACATTACCTATGGAAAATATGGCTTGAATGCAATAGAAGAGTGTTTGATAAAAATACCTTGGATTTTGTCTTTGTTGTCAACAAAATCATCCTTTGTGCCAAAGATAACATCCTCATACCCATTTTAATCCTTTTCCCCATCCATCCTTTGAGGATGATTTACTCAAATCCTATCATATTTGTCTAGAATATCCAAGACCGATCAACCCTTCAACTTCAAGAACCAACATCAAGTGGCATCCTCCTCCTGTTGGATGGGTTAAGCTTAAATTCAATGGAGCTGCTAAAGGCAACCCTGGTAGTGCATGTGATGGTATTCTTCGTGATCACCTTGGAAATTCTATTTTTGCTTATTCTAAACCTTTGGGCATTCTTTCCAATCATTTGGATAAATCCAAGGCTTTATGGAGGGGCCTATAATTCATTAAAAATATTATAGGGGATATTATTGTGGAAGGAGACTCTCTAAACATAATCAATTTTTTAAAAAATTCCAAGCCAGCTAGTTGAAGGATAAGAAGCATTATTGAATAAAGTAAGCAGATCCTTTCTAAACATAATGAAACCAGTACCCAACATGCTTTCAGAGAATCCAACTCTATTGCTGACATATTGGCCAAAATTGGGGTGAATGCCTATGGTTTGCTGACATGGATAGACTCTCTTCCTTCAAAAGTTGTTGCGATTGTCAGGCTAGATAAAAATATTTGTGATCATGATGCGATTTAACATTCCTATTCACATTGTTGCACACTACTCTTTTTCCCATATGATATCACACTATCCATCGCCTTTTTATTTAGCCTGTGCTTATTTCTCATCAACCATACCTTCTTGGAATACCAATGCAAATCTCAGTACCATCTTTAATCATATCCTGTCCATTTTTCTTGGATTGTGTTATTTGGCTCTTTCAAGAATCATCCTCTACCGGATTTATTTTCGCCGTGTTTCGAGGATAATTTTATGGGGGTTTCCAACATTTCATGTCTCCTATGCCAATTTTTTCTTTTGACTAACTTTTTTGAGTATCCCAAAGAGTCAACACTATCCCTACATATTGCACTTCCCAATAACTTATTGCAGTTTCCAATGTCAAAAAATCCTCTCTGTTCCTAGACCTAGCCAATCTCCTTCCAATAAGTGGGCTTTTTCCTTTTTGAGGAATTTTCACTAGTTTTCTTGCTGGTTTCGGATCTACGATCTCAAATTCTATTTATACTATTTCATGCATGATACTTTCGCTTATCCTCCCATTTCCCTATGGTTGTTCCCGTATGTCATTTTCCCTTTTTTATTTCTTTCTTTTTACTCTTCTTTGGTTATCAATCATGAAAGAAGAGAAACCTGAGTTTATAGATCTTGAGATATTCGAAATTGAGACCATTGTTGATGACATACTTAAGGATAAAGGTGGCCTCATCAATTTTTTTAAAATGTTCTCTTACATCGATTAGGAGGCGACTACTGCATTTGCTGAGACATGGGATAATGGTGTCATCACCATTCACGACATGTATTTCCATATAATGATGGATATTTTGGCCAAGCTTATGGGACAAATCCTTGAGGGCAAGGTGATACAGAGGAACACACACCATTGGGAGGTTGAACTGATCCACTTTGAATAGACATCCGTGATCCGTAAGCTCCATAAAAAAAAGTATGTTTCACCATCACCTTTCCACCCCTTGGAAATAAATACTTAAATCTATTATGCAATACTTGACTATTGATAATCTTGATTCTCAGCTGTGTAGTTTTCATTTAGCTTTTTTCAACCATTTCTGAGAGGCCAAAACAATGAACATCCCTTCTGCTCTTTACTAGTCTATGGACTATGCAATAACTTCAACCCGAGGCAAAAAGGATGATGGTTGGACCTCTCACCAGGGGTTATTCAAGATTATTTATAGGTTTTTACTTCTTAAGTTCCCCAAAGGTAATATCCCTTACCCTAATTTTGCTGAATAAAACTCTTCCTCTACTCCTAGCCTTAAGGCCTCTAGGTCCAAGAAAAATAACAAGATTGAGAAATCTTAGGCCGTGTCCAACATCAAGAAAAAAATTAAAATTGAAAAAACACTTATTTGTTGTTCCCAAAGGCTTAAATTTAAGGAGGCTGCTAAAACTCCCACTCCTACCTCTGAGAGGGCCAAGAAATAACTTTCTAATTCTCTTGAAATTATGGAAAAATACCTTCATAAGCTTACTGTCTAAGCCACGCCTGCTACTATCGATCACCTGGAAATTGCTCATGTTGCCATTGGGAAAGCTATTGCATAGCTTAAGAAGCAACATCAAGCACTTAGCTTGTTTCTCTTCTAAAAATATTTTGAGGATGTACCGACTACTTCTACTATGGGGGGAATTTCTAATATAAAAGAAAATATTGAGGATGATGAGGTTGTGATGATCACCAAGAAATATTTCAAGGAAGCCCCAAAGGTTACGCCAAAGGATGATGTTAAGGACACTGACCTAGATATTGTGGTTGCATCACCAATGTAGACTGATGTTCCCAACTAATGTGTTTGTTGTTTCTGCTACTGAAAGCTTGGTCTTAGCTTTCACTTTTTTGTAATGCTCCATATTTTGGTGATTCAAGTCCTTTTTGGTTTTGCTGGCTAAATGCCTTTTGTTCCTCTATTGTTTCCTCTTTTTCATTCTTGGTTTTGTGGTTGTACAAGGCGTTGGGGCACATTTCAAATGCACTTTTTTAATGAATTCCATTAACTTACCAAAAAAACAAGAAATTTTTTAAATACCTTTAATCTTGAAAGATGCCTATATTGAGACATTTCCATAAAATAAATGAAATATTTATTCTGATGATAATCCATAATTAATCAATATTAATTGACTAATAGAGGTCTTCCAAGAAAGCATGTTTCCAAGAAAAATGATTTGGGTAGAGTTGCTTCAACAATATATATATTTAATTCTAGGCTTCTTGATCTTTGGGGTAGAACCATAAAATATGTTGAATCATCTTAAGGTTATGAAAAAAATGCAAAAGAGGTTAGATGTGGAAGACATTTCTAGTCACTTCACTAGTGGAAAATCCTAATGCAATAAAAACTTGATAAAATTAGCCTTATTAGGCTCAATATGAACTTTAACATTCAATGATGATGTTTATTCAACAAGGAATATCTAATGAAAAGTTTCTAGTGCTTGTTAAACTTCCCCATCAGTAGTGGCTTAAACTACTACTAGTATTCCATATAGGGTTTGTAACTAAGAAAAGGATATTGTTAATAAACCCTTAACCCTTCCACTAGTATAAAGGTTTTGCAATGCAAATATTAAATATGTACACCATATGAACAAGACCTTAAATGCCTTGAATAGTATTTGTCTTAGAAACTAAAAGTAAAATGTTTTCTCATAACCTAGTTAAGGATTCCATAGTATAAACTATTAAGAATAGAATTAGATATGATCTTGATGCTATAGTGAAAAATTCATAGGGATTAGAGTCTTGCAATATTTTACAAAGGTGTACCATCCATGTTAATAATAAGGACCACCATATTGAATGTTGTTCAATAGAAATCCATAGTCTAAAATGATGTCCAACCTAAACTAGAAATGGTTTAATTTTTCTAGGCTCACTAGATATCATGAATAACAAACAAACCCTAATATTAAGTTGAACCTATATAATTAATAGGTGTTAAATCCCAAAACCACTCCACATGGGTTTTCCATAATTCTAACCTATAGACATGTAGTGTCTAACTAGGATTTTTTAAAAATCATCCCCTACTAGGACCTAGACTATCTATTTAGTGCAAATAACTATTCCTTATACACGAATACCAATTATGCTCAACCTATTATACTCACAAGGGGAACAATAGATATGATAGTCCATCGTAGTAAATGCTTGTAACCCATCAATTTTGACCTATATAAACTCCCTAAAAATTTTACCATAGTGGCTAACAAGAAGAGTAAGACATATGTATGCATGTAAGAATTTTGATATAAAATCCAAACTAACGATTTAAGGAATTATATACATAGGTTTAAAAATCTAGTAAGAGATTTTGCTTTCAACTCTCTATACCACATAGCTCCAAATAAAAATAGGAGTGTCCATAAAATAAAAGTGGATTCGCAAGAATGTAAAAGTTTTCCTTGGTTGAATTCATTATTAGATTAATTTTTGTAACCAACAAGGAATGATATCTATATTATATTATTTTTTATTCTATAATATAGTTAGAGGTAAAATAAAGATAAGTTAGGCATTAACTATCCTAGTTAATATTCACCTCCTATATAAGAGTAAGAAAGGAATCACTTACAAATTCCCATTAAAATCTAATTTGAAGAGTGTTGGAGAGAAATGAATCCATCAAGCCTTTGCTATACTTTGAATTCTAGGAAATATTCAAAGTCCTTTGTTAGGGGGTTCATGGATAGTGCTTCCAAATAGATCAAAAAGACAAAATACTTTTACCAAACATAATTTATGGTATCATTGAGGTATCTACATAAGTGGTTTTAAGAGTTGTAACAAATAAGGGCCTTGCTAGAATATGTGGTGGTTAATCTTATATTGAGACCATGACCAATATTTATATTGTATTGTTCACATTAGTCCTTTGGCACCTTGTAAACCTTGAAAATTATATATTTGTAATTTTTAAAATTATTGTATTCCTAAAGGTTGCTCTCACAACCTTGACCTAGAGGTAACATGTATTTGGGTATAAATACCCCATTATACCATCTACTTTATTATTAGTTGGAGTGTAATTCTATACCTAATAGTAAGAATATTTGGTGACCATGTACACCCCCATATATTGTGCTCTTTCACTTTGCATTATTCCTTTTTAGAAATTGGTTAATGTGTTGATTCTATTCATTTATAGAAACAAATATGAAATCTAATATGGTATGAAAATGGGTGTGAATATCCATTACATGGTTACTTATGTCAACAATATGATTGCTATAACTTAGCTCAAGGGAAACTATGTTTAAATCAACTAATAAAAGTTTATTAAAAGTTAATATTAGGATTGGAAGAAGGTTATTTTTATAAAAAACCTAAATGGACTTGGACCATGAGGATGCAATTAGAATTGGTAAATTTTCTTTGGGAGAAACATTCATCAACAAGTTCCTTTGTTCCTCTCAATGACACTAAATCCATTTTCTCTATTTATTTTTGACCATATGGATGCCCTATATTTAGGATTGAGTTTTATAAGTTTTATTTAAAGGCTCACTTATATTTTGTGAATTTTAACAAAAAAATCTGTTTTATTTTAATTTTTAGCTTAATGTGTCCAATAGCAACTCATATGAGAGTATACAATGTTTGTCTATCATAAAAATAAAGATGTTGAATATCTTAAGATAGACCCCTAGTGCTAGAAATATTAGAGAAGGATTTCATGCTCGGAAAAGACATCCAAGCCACATTACAAAGTTACAAAAATGGTCTAACAACTTTCTTGTTGCATAGATGTGACAGGATAACATGACTCGGTGCATTCAACAAAAGGATTTTATAGGGTGGATTATGATAGATACACATGAACTATCAATAGTCATGGATTTGTTACAATATTAGGGTGTCCTAGTATAATATTTTTTCTCATTCTACCTCCAAGTACCTCACATTTATGCCCAAAATACCTATATTTTTTCCTCTAAAATTATAATTTTTATTTTAAAGAGAGAAATATGCCAATAAATATTCCATTGATTAAAGGGAAGAGGGTAGGTATGGACATGTTATTGCATTATTATGAGGTAGGACTACATAATATGAGGGATAAAATATTATTTAATTGTCTTTTTTTTAAGTATCATGTTATCCACTTATTTCCTAAGGGTAACTTGGCAAGAGTGGCTAGTGTACCCTATGCTAAGAAGCTAGAATTAGAATATATTGAATTCAAATATCATTAGTATAGTAAACTTCTTGAAACAAATGATATCAATATTATATCAGCATTTAATGACATGACATAGAGTTATGAAGTTGGAAACCATGATGATATGGTAGGAAATAATGCCAATCCTTTACATGCAAATAATGGTATAAAAGCAATGTACATATAATACATAGAATTATATATAATCAGTATGCCAATTTATAAAAATTATATGGCAATAGAAAGATATCAACACATGAAAATTTGTATACAGTATGGTTGAAATGGTGGCAACAAATGCATCGCATGTGTTAGTTGATGCAAGCACTAATATAGGTGATTATTTGATAGTCTATAAATAAATCATAATGTGATACGTGGTAGTTGATGGAGATGTCGATACAGGAAATCACATGGCAAGATATGATTAGGTTGATATGGCATGTAATACAATGGTCTACATGGAAGGCTACGCACTTCATAACATGTATAAATATGACAATGACCAATTAGATTTTTCCATTTCATCAAACTTGATAATTTGTTTGTACAATCCACACTAGGCTTAGTGAAGAATCAAATTTTAGAGTAAATTAGGATATGATAAGTGGAGTAGTTTGATTCATATATTTAGTAGTCAATTAAATCATGATATGTGGCACATTTTATTTTACTAGTAGCCCATGCAGTAGCTTACATATTTAATACACAAGTGATCGTATCTTGATCATGATAAGTGTTTTCAAGCAATTTATAGGTATGTTATCCAATTAGTGCATGCTTGAAATACCCTCAACCACTTCTGAAATGACATGTGGTAGCCTCCCATTCACTATAAATAAATAAATATTATTTTTTGAAAGTTTTTGAGACATTGTGTGTAATTTTAGGGTCAAACATCTATGGGCCATAACTTTTTTATACAAAAGTCTTTTGAGCTTAGTTTTTCAAATCACATGCTTTTGTAAGATATTTGAATTGGTGATTTTTCTAGTCATAAATGCATGTAGTATTTTATATTTTAGTAGGACATTCATGGATCACAATGTTCCCTTGTTGAAAGGTTTGAGCTATGTTACATAGAAAATCAATATTGAATCTTTTCTTCAAAGAAAGGGGCTACTCAAATAATTGAATTAGTAACCTCTTGATACTAATACTAAATATTTAAAGAGTATATACAAATATAACTAATGGTGTTACATCATCTATATATATATATATATATATATATATATATATATTTGATTGATAACGGGTTTTGAAAGGTACCCAAAATCATTTTAAAAGTCATAGAGATGATCCCATTAATAATAAACCCAATACGATGTAAGAAAAAAAGGGGCCATCACTGGTGGCCACAAGATTGAAACAAGGAGAGACAGAGTGGTTACGACCCATAAGTAACAAAAGAGTAAAAATATTTAGACTACATACAAAAATGGGTAGACCAACAAGGACCGAAAGCATCCCATCATTTCGGGATGAAGTATTCATCATAATTATCCTTGGGATCATCCTCCTCTGAGTTATTACCTTTTTGGACCTTCATCTAATGAATAATCTTACTTGATCTTAGGAGCATCAACATCGTAAGTGAGATGATATATTCTAGGTCAGTGATCTGGTCGATGTCTCCAACTTTTTGAGCACAACAAGAACCCAAGGACAACCTTGCCATGGTATTCTACATATTATGAATAAGGGAGACACTTGAAATATTCTTACCTTTCTCACTTGCCTTCTTAACATGGGCTGAGCATATACTAGGAGTTGAATATGGGCCAACCAAACTCTTTTTCTTACTTGCCTTGATGGGGGTATTGTTGTCGAAATTAATTATCGGACCTTCAAGGGTAACTTCCATCATGTTACATCATTTTATATTGACTATACATATGATACACATGTTAGCAACACCACACATCCTAATATGTTGCTTGAACATTTTTAAAAATTGTATAATTTTACTGATTCTGTATAAATCAACAGGTTGAAGACCAAGCTTACAAATTTGTGGATGGTGTCATTCGAATTTATTGATGAGTACATTAGTTTCTTAAATATATCACAAGAATATATACAAAACACAATAATATATCCTAAGGATTTAGGAGAAGGTTAGGACACGTAGAGAATGAAAGGAATATTGAGCTATAGAATATTATCTCCAAAAATATTTCAAATATATATGAGATGGGTTTGTTTTTGAGATGCTTCATGTGTACTTCCAAAATCCCCTTTCACCACCAATGGATGAGGCATTGAAGTAATTTTTGCATCATTAGTTTAGAAGACAAATGTGTAAGGAATTTTTTTTTGGCCCACCCAAAGGAAGCTATTACAAAAGCTCAAAATGAAATAAATAAAAAAAAAAACTGAGAAAAAACACAAGAAGCCTTTCAATCATCCTATATGTGATTTTTACATAAGGAAAGGTCACAAAGCTAAATTTTGTCTTATTTACATCAAGAAGCTTGAATAAGCAACATGAAAGGGGCATTGATGCTACTATATTTTATGCACAAGGTGAGGATAATTTTGATGGATAAACATCACAAACATATGCATCTACTAATTCATCATATTTGACATCCACTTCTTTAGATGAATGTATTTTAGAATTAGGGGTAACTAGGCATATAACAAAGCATACACATTAACTATAGGGAAAGAAAAAATCACATTCAATGGAGTATGTTGTTTTTGGAGATGAATCTTCATTAAAGGTTGTAATTACTTGATGTTCCTCATGTTATCCTTAAAATTTTATCTATGTATTGCATTAGTAATACAAATAAATATGTGGAATTTTATATTGATTAACGGGTAATTAAGAATATAGAAAAATGGTTTAAAACTATTAATTTTGGCTATTGTGATGAGTTTGATTAAATTTATATGTTGGCAGAAAAACCAACCTCTTTTGTTTCCACTTCCAAGAAGAGAATTTTGCTGCTATGGTTAAACATGTAGATAATAAAAATGATAAGTTGCTAATGAGTGTCATTAAAACACACTTTAATTATGTCACTTTCAATTTATCAAAATTGGGGTGGAATCCAAAGGCTATGTGTGCTAGGGAATTTTTTTATGGTAAGGTTGTTGGTAGGGGTTTCTATAGTCTATGCATGCTAAAATGAAGTACTCAAATATTCACACTCCACTTGCAATAATGGAAATGAATATAGAAATTAAAATGTTGAAATCAAACTAATTAATTTTTATACACTCTTTATAAGCAATATATCATTCACTAAGTTCACACCCTTGAAAAAGTAAGCATATGAATTATAATTAAAACTAGTTATTTTAATTATCAATATCTAAGTAAACTCTAGTTTTTTCTCGTGGGAGTAAATTGTAGAAAATATAATAGCAAAACATAAAGTAGCATTTATGAAAATATGTAGCCTATAGTGTAGCAAAAATTAATATTTTATATCAAAAAATTAAATGATTAAATTATACGATGGAATACCTTCCCAAACACAATAGACAAATTATTTCCTCTCCATGTTGGAGTGAGCCCAAGTTCCACATGGCAATAAAAGAGAAATTAACTTAGCATTTCAATAAAAATCATAATAATATTATTATCCCTAGCAACAATCCATAAAAATATTCTTACATACAAATCCAAAACATAGATGAATTTTAGCTAATAGTTAGAAGTTTAAAATATAAGTACTGCCAACTACCACTCTTCTAATTGTTAGACACATTATTAATTATAGATAATGCAAATTATAGTGAACATTGTTAGCTAAGGAAAAAAAACAAAATCCAATTTCAAACATATCCCAAATATAGCTAGAGAGTATCATTTTTGCTTTATCCACCCATCCAAGAATGGCTAACTTGTTACATGGGTTATAGATATTTGTTATTGCTATTTAATATTGTACAACCTCATACCTATACCAAAGAAAAAATATTTTAATTTTGGTAATGTGAATCTAAACTACTACCATGTATATGCTTCTCCATTTCAAATTTAGTAGAAGCTAACATATGAAGTCATTTTATCTCTATCTGAGTGGTGGATGCTCACATCCTAGACTTTCCTTAATCAAAAATCATTGGTGTTTGTTCCTTAGTATCAACTCATTGTGTTTTGCCCATCATGGATCCATGCATTAATCACTTGTTATAATGGCATGATCATCTAGTTCTCTTCATGGTTTAATTATCCAATACTCTCAGGGTCTAGGTGGTTTGACAAAAATGTTCCCCTATTGATGGGGGACAGAAAGTTGCACTTGCCTCAGATCCAAATTTTCATTCATTAATCTAGAAAATTCTACAGTAACAGCCCGCAGGCTTTACAAAAACTAGTGCTCGGCTTAGCTTTCACAACAACAGCCCCAAGGCTTTACAATAACTGGCACACCGGCTCAATTTTAACCTACACTCTTAACCTATTACAATGAATGGGTTTTTATAGAGGCCCCGACCCTCTAAAACATATTTTCACAAAATTTGAAGCACAATATTCAACCCATGGCTCCACTTCGCATGGCTTCTGTCACTGCCGTCTGACCGCCACTTCCTGTCAGATCACTCTGTGTTACCCTTCGTTTCCATTCCTCAACTGGTCGCTTTCATTTTCTGTGCCTCTTGGTATTCTCCCACTTTTATTGCACCTTTGTGCCACGTGTTGTCCCTGCTCTGCAATCGCTGCCTGACCTCTATCATCTTCTTCTTCCAGCTGCACTGTAACAAACTCTACATCCGTTGCCTAACTTTCATGAGATGTCACTGTCACTCTATCATGACCCCCAAAAATATAGTATGTCACAATGTCGTGACATATTCTCCCTCTTGCTCTTCTTCTTCTCTTCTTGTCTGTCATGATATCATTATAGTTTTGCTTCCTCTCATTGGATTTCCTCCTTGGGTCGCAATATCGCGATGTGTCGTGATATCACATCTTCCTTATCCTGCCCTTCCTTTTCCTTTTCGGTCATGATATCGCAACATGTCGCGATATCGTGACATTTCTCTTCCTCGTTCCTCTTCTCCACTTCGGGTCATAAAATCGTGACATGTCATGATTTCGTGACATCTTCTCTTCCTACTTCCTTTCGCTCCTTCGGGTCACGATTTCGTGACATGTCACGAAATCGTGACATCTTCTCGTTTCGCCTTCTCTCCCTTCTTTGCATCGTGAAATCGTGACATGTCACAAAATTGCAACATCTTCTCTTTCTGCCTCCTCTCTATTCTCCTTGTCATGAAATCACGACATGTCACGAAATCATGACATCTTCTCTTTCCACCGACATGTCATGATATCGCGACATCTTCTCATTCTTCCTACCTTCTCTTCTTTGCGTCGCAAAATCATGACATGTCACGATATCGCGACATCTTCCTTCCTTGCCTCCTTTCTTCTCCTTCGGGTCACAAAATTGTGACAAGTCATGAAATCATGACATTTCGGCTCCCTTGCCTTCTCTTCTTCATCGGGTCATGAAATCACGACATGTCACAAAATCGTGACATGTCACGAAATCGTGACATGTCGCGAAATCGTGACATGTCATGAAATCGTGACATATTTCATCCTCTGGCTCCTTCGCTCACCACATGGTCACAAAACCATGACATGTCATGAAATCGTGACATTTTCCTCCTCTGGCTCCTTCGCTTGCCCTCTGGTCATAAAAATGTGACATGTCATGAAATCACGACATCTTTCTTCCTTGGCTCATTCTTCGCCTTCTGGTCGCAAAACTACGACCTATCGCGAAATCGTGACATTTCTTTCTCTTGGCTTTCTCTCTCCTTGGCGGGTCATGAAACTGTGACATGTCACAAAATCATGACATCTTCTCCTCTGTGCCTTCTCTCTCTTCTACGGGTCGTAAAATTGTGACATGTTGCGAAATCATGACATCTTCCTCTTTCGCTCTTCATCTTGCCTTCGGGTCGCAAAATCGTGACATCTTAGCTTTCAGCTTTCTCTTTCTTCCTCAGGTCATGAAACCGCGACATGTCATGAAATCATGACATCTTTGCCTTCCGTACTCTCCTTCTGCTTTTGGGTCATGAAACCGCGACATGTCACGAAATCATGACATCTTTGCTTGCAGCCTCCTCCTTCCTGTCTGGGTCGTGAAATCGTGACATGTCACGAAATCATGACATCCTTGGCATCCTTGCTTCTCCCATGAGACCTGTCATGATATCGTGATAGTTGGCCCTACCGACTTCTTTCTCCATTTTGTGTCACGATATCATGACACATTTTCTGTCGCGATATCATGACAACTTCTCCTCGCTCACTTCTCTGCTCCACTTATGTCACAATATCGTGACACATTTGCTTTCGTGATATCATGACAACTTCTTCCCACTGGCTACGTTCTCTGCTTGTGTCGTGATATCGCGACACATTTTTCTCCTTGCCTTCTTCTGCTTCTTCTGTCACGATTTCGCGATACGTTGCGAAATCACGACATCTTCCCTCCTTAGTCAACTTTTCAGAAGTGGCCCTCCTGCCACTGGATGCTTCTGCATCAGGTGCTACTGGATGCTCATGCATCACCTATTGACATCTTGTAAAATATCAATATACTTTATAGGTCAATATTTCTATAACTAGATGACAAAAACCTTCTAATTAACTCTTCAAAGCACCTATAGAGGATTACGCATAAGGGGGAGGCCCCAAAATATATTTATAAAAAATTAGCAAATTAGTTTTGAAATCCAAGCGAATAATGTCCAAATGCATGTAGAAGGTTCACTATTATTAGGGGTAATGTTGAAAATTTAAACTTAAAATGGTTAAATTATTATAAAATTGGGGTGAATCAACCCCCCAAAAAAATTGCACCCAATTTTTTTTGGCTAATGTCCCTGGTCAAGGGTCCCAAATATTAGCTCATTCCAAATTTTGAAAATCTTAATTTTAGCTAATTTGGAAATAAATAGCTGTTATGCATAACCATGTACGTATAATTATTGTATTTGATTCAACACTATATTTTAATTTTGGCTATAGAATTTGTCTAACGGAAATGATTATGTGCCTACATATTTTGACCAACATTGAATTATTGGGGAGATCAAGAGAACTATTGTGGTAAATATCCAAAGGAGGCCGATTCCTTGAAGTCCCAACTAACTATGGCTAATTGCGGGGAAAAAGTGTGTTCAAAGAGATAAAAGAGACTAAATCTAGAACTTATAGTGGTACAAATTAAGCAACATTAATATATACGCAAGGCCAAGGATCACACAAATAAACAATCAACTCCCTAATAGAATAGTTGATTTGCAATCAATTACAGAACATTAAATTTAAATATATTGTATCTTAATCAAACCATAAATTCCAAACAAGTGAATGAGTACAACAGAAATATAGGATTCATAATTAACACCATAAACATTCAACATGCTTAAATTATAAATGAGCAGTCATCAATATATGCATGCTTTGAAAATGAATCAAACCAGAGGCCAAACAACAATCAATTTGTATTAAGTTGCAAGTAATCCGTCTATACATATGAATTGTAAATGCCTAAGAGTTGATAAGTTTTTCTTTTACATACTTGTATATATAGGCTTGTCTACAATATCATTATTATCAAAAACATCATTATTTAGAAATGGATTGTTGTCATGTCAAAGGAGGTGTCAAATGGTTAAAAGTATGGTTGCTCCAACCACCTCATAAGGACCTGTTTATTTGGCAAAAATTAGTGCTATGTTGAGTAGTGTTGAGCCTACCTATTGCATCTGGTTCATTGATATTTATTGATTATTTTTAGTTGAGCTATATTGTATTCCACGTGATGGCCATAAATACAATCATGCTTCTAAAATTCCACTGATAGGTAATATTTATCAAACAGGTGTCATAGGATAATGGCATTCCTCATGTAGGTGGTTCGACATTGGATTTTATTGAGCTAGCTACAAAACTTGTGATATCATGATGTCTAGCATCTAGAACCATGGTGTGCCCTGGATGGGTATGAAAATTTTATCTATATTAGTATTTTCCTTATTTGTGATCCTGCACTTTTCAATATCAAGTTAGGTTTTTGGTACCCCTCTTGGTGTTGACCGATTCAAAACCTTCTAGGCATCCAAAAATTATATTTTTAACTAGACCAAGGATTCAATACCCTCATGGGCTTTGATCAAGTACAAGTCATCCAGTATTCTCTAGCCTCTATTCTAATTGAATTCCAATATCTAGGTGAACAATAGGTAATCCTTCGGGTTTCTATTGGGTTCAAATCCTCTGATGGCATTGACACTTAGTATATTTCTATAATATGATATATTTCCATCATAGAATATGTCTCCAAGACCAATTCAGGAGGTGATTATGTGCAAAACTCCCATCCAGGTATTTGGTACTTTACCAAGATCTAGTTGGCTATAAACATTCCAATATCCCTTAGATAGGTTGGACATCTAGAACTTTGTCGAGATTTGATAGAGTTCAATTCTTCTGATAACCACTTTTGAACTAAATGTTCTCATTTTTTATAGTTTCTTTCTTTTTAGCTCTACCTTATCAATGTGCTTATGGGTGGTGGTCAAAAGAACCCACATTCTTGGTAGCTCCCAAGGGATTTTTATCTTGTAAAAAGAGAAATCAGACTAAATTGTTCATATGCCATAAGAAAATGGTAAATTAGGGATAAAATAGGAGATAAACCACTAAGGCCCTTGCAAATGTACTAAGAATAGTGATAAAAAATATGATGATGGGCTGGATAATGGACTCCAATTTTGACTTTGCAGGCAGTAAGTGATGGTGGGATGGAGGTAATGAAATCAAAATTGTTCATGGAGACCCCTAGAGAATGAGACTTTTCTAGGAGACTCAAAAAAGCAAAATTACAAATAAAAGTATGTGCAAAAATACAAAAAAGGGAAGCAAAAAATAAAATGGAGAATACCTAAAATATGAGATAAACCCAAAAATATGGAATCTCATGAGTAAATCTGGCTGTAACTATAGGTTGTATCAAAACCAAATTGGGTATTTTAGGAAATCATCATTCTTTTTTTTAATGTGTAACCTGTTCTTTTCCTTTTTTCTAACCTAGACCAGTAGGGAGCTTTTCATCATATCATGGAACAACCTCCAACTCTTTAAGGTCTTCCTCATTGTGCTCTTTCTAAATGCTAAAGGATAGCTATAAATGGTGGCATAAAATAGATGTATATTTTAGGACTGATTTGTGCCACATATCACCTCATTTTTGCTTTTAATTTATACAAATATTGCAAGTGTCATTGATTTGACCTTGGGTAGTATAAATATTGACGTGTATCTAATCTCTAGTACTGATGATTAGATAGAAATTTATTATTGCAACCTTCTTGTTTGTTATTCCAAACATGGATTTCATACATGTCCCTCAATCTTGCTTTACGCTTGTTCCATTGGGTTTTGGAGATATTATTCTTGACCAGATGTTATGGTATGATGGTACAAAAAGCACAAAAGATATTACAATACATGATTTTTTTAATTAGTCCCTAGTGAAGTATGTTGTTATGATCCTTCTTCCTATTTAGGCTCCCTCTATGTAGCTATTCCTGATGATTTTCCATACTGAGAAACAACCTTGGATGATTGGCCTATGTGAGATTGTTGGCACAAATTTTCCCAAATACCCAAAGGTAAGTCTCGAATTCCTTTTAGTTCCAAGATAACTTCAATTAGTATTCCAATTATAGTAATAAGGAAGGTCAATGCACTTCTCAGCTAGGTGCTCTATTTTTGATGCGATATGAGATAGCCCATGGTGCAAAAACTTCCTCAACATCTAGAGGCTTGGATAATGAGTCAATATCACTTTGGTCTCCCTTCCATATTTTAGATATATGGATGAGTGTTTCTTGCTTGTGCTAGAAGACTCCAATATTCTACATCCTTGTTGGAATACACTTTGATAGTAGGAACATTGTCAATATGTTTTAGCATTTTTTAAGATAGATGGCTTATCCCTTTCCTGTTGTAACCTATTTGTAGTGATAGATAAGGCTTCCTCCTCTTTAGCTCAATCATGATCTATTGACATTTTCTTTTTATGTTCTTTTCAACTCATCCTCCAGTTTTTTTGGTTCTCCTCTGCTAGCTGAGTAGTAGAAAAGTTCTCTGGTAATGGTTCCTAGGTAGCGACTGGGAGGACCACAGTGACCAAGAAGGTAGGCAATAGGGTGAGGAGATAGGGTGGTATATAATTTGCAGAGGGGGTACCTCCTTGCAAACCTTACCCTCTTTTGGTTGTCATGGAGTGAAAAAGGTAGGAGTTTTTGTTGGTGAGTGAACTGGGGGAAGGGTTGTCTTATGTCTCAATTTTAGTGATTACAACGATCATCTAAAGGGGGGAAAATTTGTTGAGGAGGGGATATTAGGAATTCTAATGGTGAATAACTTGAGGGTGGATGAAGTTTAGAAGATATACCTATCACTTACGCTCCTATATTTGGTTCCTCTATTTGCTAGGCTTGTATTGGTTTAACTTTAAGTTCAACTCCTTATGCTTGTTTAGATTCTACCCACGTAATTGTTGCCTCACACCTTAGTGCTTCTCATTGCAACTCTTGTCTCTTTCATTTTTTCTCCTCCTTTCCTTTCTCTAGTCTTTACTTTGCTATGGCCTTATCAGTTTCTAATATTCTTGGACTTGAGC
Source organism: Wollemia nobilis (assembly GCA_028583015.1). Lineage (NCBI taxonomy): Eukaryota > Viridiplantae > Streptophyta > Pinopsida > Araucariales > Araucariaceae > Wollemia > Wollemia nobilis. The sequence continues at coordinate 30,343,459 of JAQPPZ010015413.1, forward strand.
TCTCCTTTAGCATTCGAGTTGGACTTCAAAGGGTGTTTTGGTTACCTTGTATGGGGACGATCTTCTGATATTAGTTATTGGTGGGTTTTAAGGTGAAGAATATTTTTCTATCTCAACTTCATCTTCAAGATAAAAATTCTATTTACAGGTAAAGTACATGTGTGATATTTACATTATCCAAATGTGTGTCATTTTTTCTAAGCATAATTCTTCAAATATTTGTTGTTTACCGAAATTGGCAGTATATGACCATCTAGTTATCTTAATTCAAAGGCATTTAGATCATTCTTTTGGTTTATGATGTATGGTCTAGACCATGTAGAATCAATATTTTCATGTGCTTTCGGTTTCACTCTATTTGCATCCCATTTAAGCACTAGGTCATCCTCTTTGAATGTTCTTAACATGGATTTTCTGTCAAACCAACATTTTATGACTATATGATGGTGGCAAAAATTACTATATGCCTGTTCACACTATTCTTCTAATCAGACTAGCTCATCCATCCTTTTTCCTAACAATTGTATATCATCTAGATATTTTTATTTAATGAATCGTAGTGATGAGAGCTCCTAGTTGATTGGTAGAATAGTCTCTTTGCTTTATACCAAGTCATATGGAGAATTTTTTAGTCCCCTATTTACTGTGATCTAATCAGTCCAAGGCTCTTGATCCAACAATAAATGCTAGCTTCTCAAATTATCTTGAATTCTCCTTAGGATTTTTAGCAAATTTTTAATGGTATATTCTACCAAACTCTTCCTCTAAGGTTAGTAATTTGATGAGGCATTCCAATAAATCCCACATTTCCTTCTCAAATCAATAGTTTTGATCCCTACAAAAGACCATGCATTGTCTGATGCAATTATCGTTGGAACCTCAAATATAGTGATTAATATTTCCATGAATTCAATCATAGTGTAGATACTAAAATCACATCAATCAGATTAGACTTCAATGACACACTTTTATCGATACCATATGGCCCAATTGGAAAACCCTCAAGGGTTAAATAGTGGTCCTAACCACTTTTAGGAAGGTTTGCCCCACTTTTTGGAAGTTTTGATCCATGTAGCCATGGTCGTCCTATTAGAAATTTGAGTTAATTTGAGGCATTTTATGTTGTCATTGATGTCACATTGAGTTTTGGTGGCAAAAGCACTTCATAAGATAATCATTTATGATATTTTGGAGAACATGGATATATACAGGGTTTTTATGAAAACCAAGGTAGGCAAAATAAAAGGTTTTATTTAAAACCATGGTGGGATTATGTGGAAAGGAATTTTCTTAAAAGCCAAGGTGGAATTTTATTTCATAGAAAAAGGACCTCCGGTGATGAAGATATTAAAGTTTAAAGTTTAAGTTTAAATTAATGGAGGACCGACCTATGTGCAATTAATGGAGGTTGGCATCAATATATATATACATATAGATATATATGTAAAGGTTTCAATTTATTTCAGAAATGGGGCATATTATATATCATAGAAAAGCTTATTTCGAGGGCTATTTGACTAACTTATTTAGAAGGAGAAATAAGGTATGTGTAAAGAGATATTTCTGATTTTGCAAAGGGGTTCCAAAAGTGAAGTTTGCCTTGTTCTTTTTCAAGAGGATTAATTCTTTCATGAGGTGACAAGGTATGCAATATTGTGATTTATTTTATTTTATGGTATAAGTGGTTTTGGGAGTGAAAAGGTTATGCAATGTATTGATTTATTTTATTTTATAGTACAAGTGGTTTTAGGAGAGATAAGGAAGTTGTGCAATTAAAGGCCTTGGTGATGATGATTGAAAAGTGGAGTAATGTTGATTATTTTGTGATCTACTAACCCTTATGAAGATTGGAAAAAGAATTTTGTGATTGTGGTAGATTTACAAAGGGGTTTTTTCATCTTCATAAAAGGTATGGGCACATTCTCCTATTGATTGTTTATGGTGGTTGATTTCTGAAATATCATTGGAGGGAAAAGGATTGTTTGTGGTTTTCTTTTCGAAAGTGGTTGGTTGAATGCTTCAAGGTTTTATGAATTGAGAGTTGTGTTTAAACCTTGTGTTATAAGCATAGTGGTTGAAGCCCATTGGTTGTGAAAGATATTGAGTTAGAAAAGAACATGAGGATCGTTGTTATGTAAGATTTGTGGTTGAGCATTATTGGAAATATTTGAGTTGGTTGATGCATTACTTGGATTAGGGTTTTGTAAGAAAGAGTTGTACCTTGTGGTGATTTGGGTTGAGAGTGAGATTAGAACATAATTGAGTCTCTAACAATTCTCTTTATGCTTCTATGAGTTGAGTTGAGATTTATTTGAGTTGAGAGTAAGATTAGAACATATTGAGTCTCTAACAATTCTCTTTATGCTTCTATGAGATTGACTTGAGTTGATTTGAGATTGATTTGATTTGATTTGAGTTGAGATTGAGATTAGAAAATATTGAGTCTCTAACAATTCTCTTTATGCCTCTATGAGTTGATTTGAGTTAAGATCATTGTGGATAATTGTTGTCATCCATTGAAGAGTACATTATAATTCATTTTTGAGTTCATATTTGAGGTTTGCCTTGATATATTTGTGGATGATATTTGAGTGCTACTTGAGCATGATTGATTAAGCCTTTGAGAAGGCTTTTGTAGATAGTTCTGAGAAAGCTTTGTGGACAAATTTGAGGACAATGTTGGGACAGATTTGTGGACAATTTTAGAATAGATTTTGGACAAGTTCTTAGTGAGCTTGTTGGAGCAGATTTGGGCAAGTTCTTGGTGAGCTTGCTAGAGTAGTTTTGGACAAGTTCTGTGTGAGCTTGTTATTCAGCATTGGATAGGTTCTATGTGAACTTGTTATTTAGCATTGGACAGGTTCTGTGTGAACTTGTTATTTAGCATTGGACAGGTTCTATGTGAACTTGTTATTTAGCATTGGACAAGTTCTGTGTGAGCTTGTTATTCAGTTTTGGATAAGTTCTACATGAGTTTGTTAAGAAGTTTATGTGTGAACCTATTAAGCAAGTTCTTAGTGACCCTATTTATATAGATTTAGAGGTGACAAAGTACAAAGGATAGAGTCTTAGTGGATAGAGATCCAGAAGCTAACATAATTGAATATAGATCTGAGTGAGGAGTCTTCAAGTGGAGAGAGGTCCACCAGTTAGTGCAGTAGAGAAATAGAGTATTCTATAAGATCACATAGCCAAAACAAAAGTGAAAAGAGTTCTCCTAATGAAGAGATCCACAAACTTGAGATTAGGGTATCAGCATCTCCTTTGTACAGAGATCCATAAACATTGTAATTGGGAGTGATTCCCAAAAAGATTGATTGAGAAAGTTTTAGTAAAATATTTTCTCCAAAGAGTAGCCCACATTGTGTGAACCACGTAAATTGTGGTGTCTCTATTGTGTATAATTTTTATGCATTACTTTGATTACTGCTATTGATACTGCTATATTTACACAACATGATATTGAATTGGAAGAAAAAGTAAAAAGTGGTCTTGTACTATTCACCCCCCCTCTCAGTATACACTTGTGTTCTTCAATTGGTATCAGAGTGGGTTCCTTCGAAAAGGCTAATAGCTTGAGGGAAAATTCTACAAGAACACAGATGGCTTCACAGAAAGGATTATCTTCAAATAAGGCTCAATTATTTGATGGTAACAATTATGCTTTTTGGAGCATGAGTATGAAGAACTGCTTGATATCACAAGGATATGAGGTATTGCAGATGGTTGAAAAAGAGTATAAGGTTGAGGGTTATCCTTAAGAAGATAAGACTACCAGGAAATTGGTTGAGATCAATGCAAGAGCAATGAATTATATTTTGAGTGGGCTATGTGAGACAAATTTTGTAAAGGTCATGCTATGTACTTCAGCTAATGATATGTGGACCAAGATGAGGAATACTTATGAAGGAGATTCCAAGGTAAAGTTGGAAAAACTACAAACTCATAGAAAAATATTTGAGGAATTGAAAATGGAAGATTATGAAGATATTGCAATGTTTTTACTTCAAGTTGATGAGATTACTAACACCATGAGAGGCCTAGTTTTTGATATGAAAGAATCAAAATTTACTCAAAAGGTTTTGAGATCACTTCCCATGAAATATGATTCTATGATTTCAGCAATAGAAGAGACAATGGATATCAACAAGCTAACAATGGAAAAATTGGAAGGATCTCTCACAGCTTATGAGATGAGGGTAAGTAAGAATCAAGCTCCAATAAAAGAGATTGCATTCAAGGCTTCAAAAAAAGATAAAGAGAAAATTTCAGAAACATATAAAGTTTTATAAAATTGTGAGGAAGCTAACTTCATCAAAAGTAATAAGGACTCAAGGAATTTTAGAGATATAAGGAAAGTCCGATGCTACAAGTGTGGTGATCTTTGTCACTATGCATACAAGTGTCCACATGAAGAAAATAGTGATGATGAAAAATAGGGTCACAGAAGAAAAGAATATGGAAAGCACAAGCATGAAAAAGATAACAGATACAAACAAAACAAGTATGAAAAGAAGAAATTTTTTTGTAAGGCAAAGAAATCTTACTACATTGTAGAGGCAAGTGATAGATCAAATCATAGTGATAGAGATAAATCAGATGATTAAAAAGAATATCATTTATTCCTAGGAATAGAAGGTGAAAGAGAAAAGTGCTTTGTGTGTGGTCAAAGAGATCACAGATCAGGATATTTCAATGGTTTCAGTGATAGTGAAGATGATATGACACATCAAGGAAATAGACATGGTCAAAGAAATATTGAGAGTTTGTTTGCTATAGAAGATTATAATGATCTTAGTGAGAGTGAATATGAAGAAGGGTTTTTATATGGAATAAGAGAAGTAGAAGAAGAACATTCACTCCAAACAGTTGAAGTTAAAAAAGAGGATGTGCCTATTGAAGAAAGACATGAAGAGCTTGCCATAGCCATTGAGCAAGCAGATAGGTACAAGAAAGGTCTAAGGATACTAAAATGATTCATATGTGGAGATTTTGGGTATATATATGATTATTGCACATACTACAGTAATTACAACAAGAAAAGTGTATTTGAAAAACAAAGTAGAAGTTCTAGTGACAATTCCAGTAGTAGTGAAAACAAAGAAGTCTCATTTTTGGTAATAGAAAAGGAAGAGGATGAGACAAGTAAAAAAACATTGGAAATCAAAAGGTTAAAATAAGAATACAAGAATATTGAAAAAAATATTTGAACAGATGTCAAAATCAGATAAGAACTACTTCAAATAATCAGTAATCTCAGATAAGAGCTTCATAATGCAAAAAGGATAGAAGAGAGGATTAATGAAGAACTTAGGGTAACAACGACAAGACATGATACATTAGATGAAAATATTCAAAAAGAAGTGGAAACTTATTTTAAGGTTGTATCTTACTTCCAAGAAAAATCACACTCAAAAGGAAAGGAAGTTCTAAAATATGAAAGCAAGGAAGCACCTAAGGTTTATAAGGAAAGTTCCAAAGTTCCTATGGCTTCAAATATTCAGTTTGGTTCTTGTTTTGAGATAGGTGAATCAAGCTCAAAGGGAAAATAAATTCTTGAAGAGAAAGGCAAGGAATGGGTTTTAGATGCTACAAAGAAGGTTCAAGAATGCAATGCACAAGTTGAAGATGATCATAAGAATAATGGTAAATAAAGGTATGAGGAACCAAGGTATGAACAAAGGGCTTTTCAAGGATATTGTTTTTCTTGTAATGGATTTGGACACAAAGCTATACATTGCAGGATCCATGGATCAAAGAAGTTTGATTTTTCTAGAAGAAAATTCAAGGGAAGAAGGTATGGTTTTAAGGGTCATTGCTTCTCATGCAATAGGATTGGTCATAGAAATTTTCAGTGCAAAGAAAATGAGCAACATGGTTTTGGTTTTAGAGCTACACAATTTAGAAGTCATGGCTATAATTGTCATTAAAACAGATCTTCACACTACAGGGTTCAAGAAAGGAATGGATATGGAAATTATTTTAAGAATAATTTCAATACATAGGCACCAACCAAAGGCTACAATATCAAGTGTTTTAATTGTAATAACTTTAGGCATATTGCAATATGGTATAGGACTCAATTCCAAATAGGTTCAAGGCAAGAAGATCAAAAAGGTTATAGACAAGAAGATGAAGTAATTCATCAAGAGAATGATATCAGAAAATCATGGAAGGAATTTTATAAAGGAAAGAAACAAAGTGAGATGGGAGTAAAAGTACTCCCACCCCAAAATTAATCACCTCAAAAGAAAAGCGGGTGAGGAGGTCTAATCTTAAGATTCATATATTTTAGCCCCATATGTATCCCTTTTGCCATTGATATCAAAGGGGGAGAGATTTGAGTTAGGGGTAGTAGCCTCCAAAGAGAGTATTGAGTTAGGGGAGCAACCTCCAAAGATAGAGTTAGGGGGAGCAGCCTCCATAGAGAGTATTGAGTCAGAGGAAGCAGCTTTGATTCTCAGACATGGTTTTTGTAGTTATTGTGGTGTTTGCATTTGAGGTGTTTCCATCAATAAAAAAGAGGGATATTGTTGAAAATTTGAGTTAAATTGAGGCATTTTATGTTGTCATTGATGTCACATGGATCATTGATGTCACATTGAGTTTTGGTGGCAAAAGCACTTCATAAGATAATCATCTATGATATTTTGGAGAGCATGGATATATACAAGGTTTTTATGAAAACCAAGGTAGGCAAAATAAAAGGTTTTATTTAAAACCATGGTGGGCTTATGTGCAAAGGGAATTTCTTAAAATCCAAGGTGGAATTTTGTTTCATTGAAAAAGGACCTCCGGTGATGAAGATATTAAAGTTCAAAGTTTATGTTTAAATTAATGGAGGGTCGACCTATGTGCAATTAATGGAGGTTGGCATATATATATATATATATATATATATAGCAGTTTTGGACAAGTTCTATGTGAGCTTGTTATTTAGCATTGGACAGGTTCTATGTGAACTTGTTATTCAACATTGGACAGGTTCTATGTGAGCTTGTTATTCAGTTTTGGACAAGTTATGTGTGAGCTTGTTAAGCAGGTTCTGTGTGAACCTATTGAGCAGGTTCTTAGTGAGCCTATTGATAGAGCTTTGGAGGTGACAGAGTACATAAGACAAAGTCTTAGTGGATAGAGATCCAATAGCTAGCACAGTTGAAGACAGATATGAGTGAGGAGTCTTCAAGTGGAGAGAGGTCCACCAGTCAGTGCAATAGAGAGACAAAGTCTTCTAGAAGATCACATAGCTAGAGCACAAGGGGAAAGAGTTCTCCTATGGAAGAGATCCATGAAATTGAGATTAGGGGATCAACATCTCCTTTGGACAGAGATACATAAACATTGTAATTGGGAGTTATTCCCAAAGATATTGATTGAGAAAGTTTTAGTAAAATATTTTATCCATGGAGTAGCCCACATTGGGTGAACCATGTAAATTGTGGTGTCCCTATTGTGTATGGTTTTTGTGCATTGCTTTGATTACTGCTGTTAATACTACTATCTTTACATAACATAATATTTAATTGGAAGAAAAAATAAAAAGTGGTCTTATACTATTCACCCCCCTCTCAGTATAAGCTTGTGTTCTTAATGTCCCACCCTAGGATGGCCACTGTTCATGGTCATGCCATCCAAGGATGACCACAAGAAACCATACCTGGGTGGGATGGCCATGGCCTAGACACCTCAAAAATTCAAGGTTGGGATAAATGGTAATCAAATTTTACCATTTATCCCACCCAATAGCTTATGAAGATTAAGAGTCTGTCGAAGCCATCACAACCTACAAATTGGAGGTCTCTTCCACCCAATGCATGGTAAAGGTTTTGATAAGTGGAAAAACCTAACTTATATACCCCAAATTGCCCCTTTGGCCCTGTGGCCCTCTTGGGATATAAATTGGAGTGATTCCACTCAATTTTAAAAAAATAGGTCTTTATAGGAATTTGTTGTGAAGTGCTACCGAGATTCACTCTCCCCTTTTGCCCTCATATTTGCCCTTGGAATATTCATCAATCAAAGGAGTTTCCAAGACATCCCCAAATACATGCATCCATTCCAAAACCCACCCATTTATGTGATTTAGATTACCAAATTTTATGACAACATCCCTAGGAGTATTCTAGACCAGATCCTAGAGGAATTGGTGGCAAAAACCACCCTGTTTGGTGGTTGTTCCTATCTCGGACGATTAATAATTCCAATTGGCACACCCAGGGATGGCCATGAATTGGCATACAATTTTAAATCAATTATAGTGTAGATCATATTTAGAGTAGTTTATATGCATCATATTTGAATTTAGTAAATTTTGGAGTAATTTTGGACCTTCAATTAGGGTTTTGTGATGATAATGCCAATTGGAACATCCAAGGATGGCCACAAATTTTGCTCATAATTTCATGTCAATTTTTGCATAGATCATTCCTAAAGTAGATAATATATATCATACTAAGTTTTGGTACAATTTAGAATAGTTTTGCATCATCTATTACACTTTTTGTATTCAATTTTGCATGCATATTTATGATTTCATCTTAATCCTCACATGCTATTAACCAATTTCAATTTCTTGTGTGTAGATCTAGGTAGTCCAACACATGAGGAAGGATCTAAAGATTCAAATATGGATAGCTCATCACAGTAGTAGAAAAAACCCACTCTTCAATCATGAGTGCGAGGAAGACACTAAAAGTGTGCCTTAAGTTTATGAAAGGTTTGGATCCTTCAACATTGTAATGATTTGTATCAATTGAGAGCCCTTAAGGGGATTCATTTATTTCAATAATATAAAGAGAACCCCTCATTTATTTCACATATTTGTCATCTTTATGCTTACTTTAATGTCACTTTTGAATTCTTAAGTAGAAAAATAGATGCATTTCATTTCTCTTTGCTAGGTGCATCATTTTTTCCACTCTACTATGGTGATCATGGTGGGACCCCTTTCCCATTTAATTTTTATAACTTTTGATCTTGTTTTTGTCTTTTGAATGTTGTAGGTTTTGGCCATTTTGGACTAAAACAACCCCTGAATTCCTAACTGGAACACCGAGGTACAACCATAGCAGTTGTCCCACCCAGGGATGATCCCCAAATTTGTATCCATCCCACCCTATGATGGCCACAAACATGGGGTTTGGTGTTTAAATTTCCATAAAAAATAGCATTCTAGGCTCTCAAGGTATGCATCTAAACCTTCAATTTACACTAATACTCTTCAAAAAGGGTTAAATTCATATATTTCATGTCTTTTCCTTATTGATTGAAAGGTAGATTTTGCCTTTCCTAAATTTTGAAATAACAAACAAAAGAAAAATAGGGAAAATAATATTTTAATTATGCAGTTGAATGGTTTGATTGCTTGTGATCTACCTAACGGTTAGGTTGTCATATAGGATAAGCATTTTGTAGGTTCCTTATTCATGCAAATATTTTTGAAAGTGAAACGTTCTTTATGCATTGAGTGAAGTATCATTGAGTGATCTCTTGTTTTACTTTATTTAAGAATAAAAGGAACCATAGACACCACGTCATATTTTAACATTAGTAAGTTGGAATTTCATCCCCAACCACTGATAGAGACCAACGAAAGTGGGATTCATATCCATCCATTGGCTTACATTATACAAACCCTATTTTTGTCCAAATATGACTCCAAGAACCATATTATCCATGGAAAATAGCACACACTCCTCTTCAGAGGGTGTTTCATTGCCCACGGTCAATACGGGTGAGGACTGGTAGGACCTGTGCTCCCTGATCGGGCATGGGCTTCATTTCCATACATTGGTTGGTTTACATGACCGAAATTCCATTGTCAGTTGTTGAGCTATGAGTATAAAGGTGAAATACTTTAAAAAAATTGAAAATTACATAAAAAATATTCAAACATGTGAAAATATATCTCCTTGCAAAATAATAAATAAAAAACACACCAAATTTTTTTAGGAACACATAAATATTTAAAAGAGATAAACACTTGTATTATTGTGTGTTTCTATTTTTATGTGTTGAATCATTAAAATTTGTAAAGGATATAATCACATGGTAACTACACATGAAGAAGCCTGATAAAGGGCTAGTTCCATAGAATATTTACAAGGGGTACCTAAATGCCTTCGCTATTCTCCTAAGGATCTCATAATTCCTACACGATGCCTATAAAGTTGTCATGAGGTCAAACCCTCAATCAGAGGACCTGACCACTAAGGTACCTCTTCCAGGAGAACACCAATGGGTTCTCCACATGATCAAATGGATTATTCAATTATCCAACACCGATACCAAGCCAAAAATAGATACAATCGGCCTACCAAGGGACCTAGTAGGGAAGTCTACACTCCCTCTACATCGTAGTCTTCACCACCTAGAACTCTCATACAACAAGTGGTAACAATCCAGAGTAGACCTATGTGAATTTCATATACATCATCAACCAACATGACCATGGGTGAGTTACTACAACAATCCTCCAAGCATCTGGAAACTCTCATGGAAGTTTTGAATTCAATCGAGTTACAACCTCAAGATCTTTATGATTTCACCAACTTTTTGGGATACATACAAATATACAAATATCTTATTATAACCTTTCAAAATCATGAGATAAAATTCGTGTCTACCAATTTTCCAAATCCTCCTTTTCACATCATCACGTGCATCAACAGGATCCCCTATAAGTGAGTATTTGTTAACATAGGTTCTACAATATACATTATTACCACAAATACACTAAAAAATCTCAACCTTCTATATTCATACATTGCAGCATCCACGTTCACCTTGCAATCATTTAATGATGTTTTATCCTCCATTATGGACATGATAGTCCTACCTATTCAATTTGGACAAAATACTATACCTATATTATTCCACATCTTGGAAGGCGCGATACAATACAACATACTTCTAGGAATACCTTGGATGAGAGACATGGAGTGCATCCCCTCCATCGTGCATCAATGTATCAAATACATTCATGAAGGTTGATACTATGTGGTTCATGCTGACCCAAAACCTTTCAATTATTACAATAAGGATGATCATCCACAATAGTCTACTCTTCCATCCACACCCTTGGACATTAAACCCAACAATATTATTTAGAGTCTAGATTCAACCTCACAGTTAATTTTGAAGCTATCTTCACCACATTTAGTACCATTAGTTTCTACTACCACTCCCCCTTCATCCTCAATTTTTTTGAGTGAGAAATAGTCAAAAATACCAACTACAAAGGCTCCCATAGCCATCTTCGACACATCAACATAAGACCTTCTCACTCCTACCAAAAAGGAAGAACTCACAGTTGATTTGGATGAATCATATCATATCATACCATCTTATTCCATCACACTTGAATACATAGTTCACTTGACCAATCCTAAACTTGGTGAGTACATAATGCACAATGTCACATTCACACCTATCATTGAGTTGATCAAGGACTTAGGTAATCCTCTTGCCAAGTTGCTACCCTTTGATAGAATTTTTGATTCACCATCCAAACAGGAGAGCCAAGTAGACCATCTTGGATAAGTTGATGAAGCATCCATGACTTGTACAAATGCAAATGCATCTTCTCATGATTTTATGGGAATTATAAATATGATGACAGGGAACCAGAGTCATTTGAATCCATCTATGCAACTTGTGAATCCATCTATACCACAAGTTCTACCATCTCTAGATTAAATCACACATACCCCATCTCACTTAATATCTCCTCAAAATCAAGAACAAGTGTACCGCTTACACCAAAGTAGAAATAATATAGCTACCACAACTTAATACTATGAGTTGGAATAAGAGAATGGGCTAAATCAAGAACAAGAGCATGTGGATATACTCACTACCCACAATCATCATGAACCATCCATATCTGCTCAAATATTAAGAATTTTTAATCCATATATGCTCAATTATATCTTGACTCCCACACCCATTCCACCTCCAATACCTATCAGTTGTCATATAACTTCATCAACAACCATCTAGTCATCACCTCCACTATTTTCACAATATATCTTAGATAGGCTAGCCAATATTGATTTACAAGTGAGTCACCAACACAATGATTTAAAATAAATATTGAATCAACTCACAAGCATGAAGTTACGATTGATTCATCCAAAACCTCAACCCCCTAATTATCAGGATCAACCCCCGCTTGTGTAGTCCAAGTTTAAATCTCAAAACATTAGAGGCAAAGGCAAACATACCATCAACCTCACACTTATATACCATTACCTGAATCTTTAGCATCATTATTTAATCGATTATGTGAGGCTAGGGCTATCATATCACTAGATATTCTTCCCTTGTATCATAACAAGCCCAAACCAATGTGGTATCGAGAGGACCAATACTGATATTATCATCAAGTAAGTGGTAATTGTTGGCAATTTTGGGTACTTTGGGTACATTGCCTTTGCTCAAATGTATAAGTTGTCATTGATGTCAAAAGGCATTTTTGTGTTGATTTCAAAAGAGTGGAATATCTTGAGAAGCTTCATTATGTTAAAGGGTTTTTATTAAAACCATGGTGACAAGGCTAAAGGTTTTTCTTAAAACCATTTGGACTCATTAAGGGTTTTTATTAAAACCAAGCTTAACTTAATGCAAAGGTCCATGTGTATTATTAATAATTAAATTAACTCAAACCTTTGTCAAAGGTCCAAGTTTAATTTATTATTAATAAAATAATAATTATTATTATTTTAATTATTATTAAAGGGTCTTTCAACCCTTAAGCGAGGAGGAGCGCCGACGTCAAACAGTGAAGGAAAAATGGCTATTTAAGCGGGGATGATTCTCAAAAGTGAGCACCTCCGATTTGACATTGATAATCTGCGATTTGTGGTTCTCTGTATTTTTTGATTTGCGCTTGGCATCTACGATTTGATTTTGCACCATTTCGTTCGAATTGCGCTTGGCATCTACGATTTACATTTGCACCGTTTCGTTCGATCTGCGCTTGGCGTCTGTGACTTGCATTGCTCTACATCCTTCGAAAAGCGCTTGGTGTCTTCGTTTGAGCTTGCTCTGTGTTTTCGATCTCCGTCGACGTCTTTGAGATCGTGCATGTTCTACGTCATGGAGACTGTGCTTGGCAAACTCGGTTTTGAGCTTGGGCTGCATCCTTACCTTTTGGCTTGACGGCAGTGGTTTGTTTGCATGCGGTTTGTGGAAGACGTTTACGTTTTCTAGTTTCTTGGCATCAAAGGAAGATAAAAGAGAGGGCAGCGGTTTGTTATTTCGTTGGGCTCTTGTGACCCAACGGCGGTGGCATTTAAGCGAAAGCGCTAGATGACAGAGGTGCCGAGTTCGATTCTCTTCATTGGGAATTTCCTTTTGGTCACGGTGTGCAAAGAATGGTGGCTGTAAATGCACGGGAGGTATAAGGTTAAGGTATCATTTTTTGTTTTGACATTGGTTTATTGTTGTTTAATGTTTATGTGGAGTAATAAGGTGTAAAGAGGTTTTACTTTGTATGTTATTGTACTTTGGTGTTTTTACTAAGTTGGAGAAATAAGGTGTTATATTTGGATCTTTATTATTGTGTATTATTGTATAGTTGCTAACTCTAATTGGTGGCAAATTGAGAGTTAGTGTTGTGACAGATTTTGAGTTCTCCTTCTTCATCAAAGTAAAGGTATGGGCAACTTCTTCCATGTATGTTGTTTATGGTATATTTTCTGAAATTGAGTTTGGAGTGAAAAGGTTGTCTACTGGGTATTGTTGGTGTAAATCTTATTTTCTGGATATTGAAGATTGTTTATGCATTAAAGTCATTGATGAATTTTTGGGTGAATGCATAATTCTGGTTGAGGAAGAAGAAGCATTTTTGCAATAGGGTTTATGTTAATAAGTCTTGCTACTTGCATTGAGATGATGAAACCCTAGTTGTTGGTGAAAAGAATATAAGCATCATTGTTATATGAGATATTGCATAGTTGGCAATTGTTGGGTTGTGTTTCATATTCTTGAGAAAAGCATACTACATCTATCTTATTCTTTTGAGATTGAGTTTGAGTTGAGATTGAGTTGAGATTGATATTGGGAGTTAAGTATAGATCATATTGAGTCTCTAACAATTCTCTTTATGTTTCTATGAGATTTGAGATTGAGATTGGGAGTTAAGTATAGAACATATTGGGTCTCTAACAATTCTCTTTATGTTTCTATGAGATTTGAGATTGAGATTGGGAGTTAAGTATAGAACATATTGAGTCTCTAACAATTCTCTTTATGCTTCTATGAGGTTTATGAATCACATTGGGTCTCTAACAATTCTCTTTGTGAGTTCATGCTAAGCAAGTTTTTCTTGGTGAGCTTGCTGAGGTTTTGGACAGGTTCTAGTGGGGACTTGTGAGCAGGTTTTGGACAGGTTCCAGTGGGGACTTGTGAGCAGATTTGGACAGGTTTCGATGGGGACTTGTGAGAAGATTTGGATAGGTTTCGGTGGGGACTTGTGAGAAGATTTGGACAGGTCCTAGCAGAGGACTTGTGAGCTGAGATTGATAGTTCTATCAGAGAACTTGAGGATAGAGGTACATTGGTTCTATCAGAGAACCTGAGGATAGATTTGGCAAGTCTTTGAGAAGGCTTGTGTGTAGAGGATTGATTTGTTCATAGAGTTGGATAGATCTGATAGACAGAGGAAGACTTGTACTAGACCGATTGACTATGTTTGGTACAGGTAGCTGAGCTACTGTGGACGTGATCATAGAAGGCAGAGGTCTCTTAGGCTAAGCATTGAGGATAGGAGGTCTTCGATGGAAAGGAGTTCCACGTGCTGGCAAGAGGTAGAGGCGGTTGATCTTCCGAGGGATCATTTCTAGAGCGAGAGGGAAGGTATCTCCTTTGAGCAGAGGCTCATAAATTCAGATCGGGGGAAGGTGTCTCCTTTGGGCCGAGGCTCATAAACATTGTAATTGGGAAGGTTTCCCAAAGAACTTTGAGATAACTTTTAGAGAAAAGTTTTGTGGACGTAGCCCAGGCTTTCTGGGTGAACCACGTTAAAATTGGTGTCACTTTGTGGATGATATTGTGCATTGTTTTGATATTGCTTTGGGTATATTGCTTTACTATTTTGAAGTATAAAGGAAAAAGTAAAAAGAGGTCTTATACTTGTTCACCCCCCTCTCAGTATAAGCTTGTGTTCTTCAATTGGTATCTGAGTCAGTGCCTTCGAAAAGTTTAACAACTTGAAGGAAAAGCTAGTAAAGAACACAATGGATCATTCAAGTGGCAATGCAACACCTATTCTTGATGGGTCAGATTTTGGTCTTTGGAGTGCAAGGATGAAGGTTCATCTAATGGCACTTGGGAATGAGGTTTGGGAAGTGATTGAAGATGAGTACACTATTCCTGAACTTGGTCCTAATACTAAAGAAGAAAGGCTCCTACATCACAGCAATTCAAAAGCAATGAATGCAATTCTGAAAGGCTTACAGAAAGCAGATCTCACCAAAGTGATTCACTGCAAGACAACTAGTGAAATGTGGAATCAGTTGAAGGTGGTTCATACGGGTGATACAAATGTCAGAAAGGCCAAGTTGAGACACTTCAAAGGTATGTTTGAACAACTCAAGATGAATGATGATGAAAATATTAGTGACTACATGCTTCGTATGGATGAGGTTGTTAACTCCATGAAAGACTTAGGTCTTGAGCTTGCTGAAAATGATGTTTGTGATAAGATTTTAAGATCTCTTCCTAATAGATTTAGTGAAAAGATTTCTGCTATTGAGGAAGCTAAAGATTTGGATAAGTTGAAAAAGGATGAGCTCCATAGTATACTTGCAGCATTTGAGTTGAGAACTCAAGTGAAAGTTGATGTCAAGAAGGAGGCAGCTTTCAAGGCTACCAAGAAATCCAAAGGTAAACAACTTCAAGAGAGTGATGAGTCTTCTAGTGATGAAGAGGCATATTACAACAAGAAAGGCAAGTTCTCTAGAAAGCACAAAAATATGAAAAATGTAAGATGTTTCAATTGTGGAAAGTTTGGTCATTATGCTACTGACTGTACTATTGCCAAGGATGAAAGTGATGAAGATAAACAGGACTGTAAGAGCAAGGATTCTGAAAAGCACAAGCATCATAGGAAAAACAAAGATGAGCACAACAATCAAGGAAAGAGGTATTCTCACAAACACAAGAAGAGTTTCTACCTAGACAAAGCAAGTAAGTGTTCTAGTAGTGATAGTGAAAGTTCTTCAAGTGATAATGAAAAT
The DNA here is from genome assembly GCA_028583015.1 of Wollemia nobilis. Lineage (NCBI taxonomy): Eukaryota > Viridiplantae > Streptophyta > Pinopsida > Araucariales > Araucariaceae > Wollemia > Wollemia nobilis. The sequence continues at coordinate 30,359,700 of JAQPPZ010015413.1, forward strand.
GAGATGTTGTTCATATCAGAAAAAGAGGAAGAACCAAAACATAGATTCATTATCATGAAATGTCTTAGATGTGGAAATTTTGGTCACCTTGAGGATGATTGCACAAATAATGATTTGGTTTCTAGTATGTATGAGGATGCTTCAGAAAACTATAAGGAAGATGCATGTATGGTTTTTGAAAAGGGTAGCACCTCTAGTGATAAGAAATCTGAAAAATGCTTTGATGATTCTAAAAGCAAACATATAGAGGAAGGTGAAGTAGATCTTAAAGGTGAACTTATTAGTGCTCTTAGTGCTTTGAAAAAGGAAAGAAAGAAGAATGCTAGACTCAAGGATAAGTTAGATGAATGTTGTATGGAGAGAGATGATCTTATTGAAAATCTTGATTTCTCTATAGCTAAGACACAAGAACTCAAGGATGAGTTAGAGTCTAAGGTTCTTGAGTATAGTGAGTTAGAACAGAAAATGGCTTCTTTGAAAGAGGAAACTAAAGGGTACAAGGATAAGCTTCACGGGTTTCAAGATAGCTCCAAAAAGGTTAAGTCTCTCATCAAAGGTCAAAGAAAGACAACAGATAAAACAGGCCTTGGTTTTGTTAAACCTCACAAGGAACAAGTTGGAGAGTCTAGTAAGAGACTCCAAAAGGAAGAGAGTTCTGATGAGGAAAGTATTTCAGATCATGAGTCCTTGAATGATAGATGCACAAAAATAGAAAACAGAATTCAGAATGAGAAGAAAAAGTTTTCAGAGCCTAAGAGGTCAAATAAAGGGAAGTTTCAAGGCGAGATGTTTTGCTTGTCACAGGTTTGGTCACACAACTTCACATTGCATGGCTCAAGTGAAGAAGGTAAATGACAGTTTCAGAGGTGGTAATTTCTTTCAAGGGTATTGCTACTCTTGTCAACAGTTTGGGCACAAGGCAGTTTATTGCAAGGCAAATATCAGGAACAGGTTTGATCAGAACAGGTTTGGTCAGAACAGGTTTGGTCAGAATAGGTTTGGTCAAAACAAGTTTGGTCAGAACAGGTTTGGTCAAAACTGGTGGATTCAAAGAACAGGTATGCCTAAAAGAAATAACATTGTTACTTGTTATAAGTGCAACAATGAAGGTCACACGGTCAGATAGTGTAGAGCTGAAATTCTAGAATACAGGAATAGGAACAGTGGCATGATCAGGTCCAAGGATCAAGGCATGGATAAGAACAGGGATGAGAACAAGAACAAGAACAGATGAATAGGAACAAGAATATGGACAAAGAATTCAAGAGAAGGCCCGACAAGGAAGTTATAGACGCTGATGATGATCAGTGCCTAATGGGAGTTTTACTCCCACCCCAGAATTAATCACCTCATCAGGAGGTGGGGGAGGGACTAAGCTAAGAGGTTAATTCTTAGTCCCGAGCCCCAAAGGTGGCCCTTTGCCATTGATGACAAAGGGGGAGAGATATGAGTAAGGGGGAGAGCTTCAAAGTGAAGAGGAAAGCTTCAAGTCAGGGGGAGCAAAACTTCAAAGGAAGATTCTCAGTTGTTAGCACAGTTGGTTTCGGTTGGTTTCAGTTTTGGCTCTTGAGAAGTGTTTTCAGTAAAGGTTTGCCATCAATGACAAAGGGGGAGATTGTTGGCAATTTTGGGTACTTTGGGTACATTGCCTTTGCTCAAATGTATAAGTTGTCATTGATGTCAAAAGGCATTTTTGTGTTGATTTCAAAAGAGTGGAATATCTTGAGAAGCTTCATTATGTTAAAGGGTTTTTATTAAAACCATGGTGACAAGGCTAAAGGTTTTTCTTAAAACCATTTGGACTCATTAAGGGTTTTTATTAAAACCAAGCTTAACTTAATGCAAAGGTCCATGTGTATTATTAATAATTAAATTAACTCAAACCTTTGTCAAAGGTCCAAGTTTAATTTATTATTAATAAAATAATAATAATTATTATTTTAATTATTATTAAAGGGTCTTTCAACCCTTAAGCGAGGAGGAGCGCCGACGTCAAACAGTGAAGGAAAAATGGCTATTTAAGCGGGGATGATTCTCAAAAGTGAGCACCTCCGATTTGACATTGATAATCTACGATTTGTGGTTCTCTGTATTTTTTGATTTGCGCTTGGCATCTACGATTTGATTTTGCACCATTTCGTTTGAATTACGCTTGGCATCTACGATTTACATTTGCATCATTTCGTTCGATCTGAGCTTGGCATCTATGACTTGCATTGCTCTACATCCTTCGAAAAGCGCTTGGTGTCTTCGTTTGAGCTTGCTCTGTGTTTTCGATCTCCGTCGACGTCTTTGAGATCGTGCATGTTCTACGTCATGGAGACTGTGCTTGGCAAACTTGGTTTTGAGCTTGGGCTGCATCCTTACCTTTTGGCTTGATGACAGTGGTTTGTTTGCATGTGGTTTGTGGAAGACGTTTACGTTTTCCAGTTTCTTGGCATCAAAGGAAGATAAAAGAGAGGGCAGCGGTTTGTTATTTCGTTGGGCTCTTGTGACCCAATGGCGGTGGTGTTTAAGCGAAAGCGCTAGATGGCAGAGGTGCCGAGTTCGATTCTCTTCATTGGGAATTTCCTTTTGGTCGCGGTGTGCAAAGAATGGTGGCTGTAAATGCGCGGGAGGTATAAGGTTAAGGTATCATTTTTTGTTTTGACATTGGTTTATTGTTGTTTAATGTTTATGTGGAGTAATAAGGTGTAAAGAGGTTTTACTTTGTATGTTATTGTACTTTGGTGTTTTTACTAAGTTGGAGAAATAAGGTGTTATATTTGGATCTTTATTATTGTGTATTATTGTATAGTTGCTAACTCTAATTGGTGGCAAATTGAGAGTTAGTGTTGTGACAGATTTTGAGTTCTCCTTCTTCATCAAAGTAAAGGTATGGGCAACTTCTTCCATGTATGTTGTTTATGGTATATTTTCTGAAATTGAGTTTGGAGTGAAAAGGTTGTCTACTTAGGTATTGTTGGTGTAAATCTTATTTTCTGGATATTGAAGATTGTTTATGCATTAAAGTTATTGTTGAATTTTTGGGTGAATGCATAATTCTGGTTGAGTAAGAAGAAGCATTTTTGCAATAGGGTTTATGTTAATAAGTCTTGCTACTTGCATTGAGATGATGAAACCCTAGTTGTTGGTGAAAAGAATATAAGCATCATTGTTATATGAGATATTGCATAGTTGGCAATTGTTGGGTTGTGTTTTATATTCTTGAGAAAAGCATACTACATCTATCTTATTCTTTTGAGATTGAGTTTGAGTTGAGATTGAGTTGAGATTGATATTGGGAGTTAAGTATAGATCATATTGAGTCTCTAACAATTCTCTTTATGTTTCTATGAGATTTGAGATTGAGATTGGGAGTTAAGTATAGAACATATTGGGTCTCTAACAATTCTCTTTATGTTTCTATGAGATTTGAGATTGAGATTGGGAGTTAAGTATAGAACATATTGAGTCTCTAACAATTCTCTTTATGCTTCTATGAGGTTTATGAATCACATTGGGTCTCTAACAATTCTCTTTGTGAGTTCATGCTAAGCAAGTTTTTCTTGGTGAGCTTGCTGAGGTTTTGGACAGGTTCCAGTGGGGACTTGTGAGCAGGTTTTGGACAGGTTCCGGTGGGGACTTGTGAGCAGATTTGGACAGGTTTCGATGGGGACTTGTGAGCAGATTTGGACAGGTCCTAGCAGAGGACTTGTGAGCTGAGATTGATAGTTCTATCAGAGAACTTGAGGACAGAGGTACATTGGTTCTATGAGAGAACCCGAGGACAGATTTGGCAAGTCTTTGAGAAGGCTTGTGTGTAGAGGATTGATTTGTTCATAGAGTTGGACAGATCTGACAGACAGAGGAAGACTTGTACTAGACCGACTGACTGTGTTTGGTACGGGTAGCTGAGCTGCTGTGGACGTGATCATAGAAGGCGAAGGTCTCTTAGGCTAAGCATTGAGGACAGGAGGTCTTCGGTGGAAAGGAGTTCCACGTGCTGGCAAGAGGTAGAGGCGAGTTGATCTTCCGAGGGATCATTTCCAGAGTAGAGGGGAAGGTATCTCCTTTGAGCAAGAGGCTCATAAATTCAGATCAGGGGAAGGTGTCTCCTTTGGGCCGAGGCTCATAAACATTGTAATTGGGAAGGTTTCCCAAAGAACTTTGAGATAACTTTTAGAGAAAAGTTTTGTGGACGTAGCCCAGGATTTCTGGGTGAACCACGTTAAAATTGGTGTCACTTTGTGGATGATATTGTGCATTGTTTTGATATTGCTTTGGGTATATTGCTTTACTATTTTGAAGTATAAAGGAAAAAGTAAAAAGAGGTCTTATACTTGTTCACCCCCCCTCTCAGTATAAGCTTGTGTTCTTCAATTGGTATCAGAGCGGGTGCCTTCGAAAAGTTTAACAACTTGAAGGAAAAGCTAGTAAAGAACACAATGGATCATTCAAGTGGCAATGCAGCACCTATTCTTGATGGGTCAGATTTTGGTCTTTGGAGTGCAAGGATGAAGGTTCATCTAATGGCACTTGGGAATGAGGTTTGGGAAGTGATTGAAGATGAGTACACTATTCCTGAACTTGGTCCTAATACTAAAGAAGAAAGGCTCCTACATCACAACAATTCAAAAGCAATGAATGCAATTCTGAAAGGCTTACTAGAAGCGAGATCTCACCAAAGTGATTCACCGCAAGACAACTAGTGAAATGTGGAATCAATTGAAGGTGGTTCATACAGGTGATACAAATGTCGGAAAGGCCAAGTTGAGACACTTCAAAGGTATGTTTGAACAACTCAAGATGAATGATGATGAAAATATTAGTGACTACATGCTTCGTATGGATGAGGTTGTTAACTCCATGAAAGACTTAGGTCTTGAGCTTGCTGAAAATGATGTTTGTGATAAGATTTTAAGATCTCTTCCTAATAGATTTAGTGAAAATATTTCTGCTATTGAGGAAGCTAAAGATTTGGATAAGTTGAAAAAGGATGAGCTCCATAGTATACTTGCAGCATTTGAGTTGAGAACTCAAGTGAAGGTTGATGTCAAGAAGGAGGCGACTTTCAAGGCTACCAAGAAATCCAAAGGTAAACAACTTCAAGAGAGTGATGAGTCTTCTAGTGATGAAGAGGCATATTACAGACAGAAAGGCAAGTTCTCTAGAAAGCACAAAAATATGAAAAATGTAAGATGTTTCAATTGTGGAAAGTTTGGTCATTATGCTACCGATCGTACTGTTGCCAAGGATGAAAGTGATGAAGATAAACAGGATTGTAAGAGCAAGGATTCTGAAAAGCACAAGCATCATAGGAAAAACAAAGATGAGCACAACAATCAAGGAAAGAGGTATTCTCACAAACACAAGAAGAGTTTCTACCTAGACAAAGCAAGTAAGTGTTCTAGTAGTGATAGTGAAAGTTCTTCAAGTGATAATGAAAATGAGATGTTGTTCATATCGGAAAAAGAGGAAGAACCAAAACATAGATTCATTATCATGAAATGTCTTAGATGTGGAAATTTTGGTCACCTTGAGGATGATTGCACAAATAATGATTTGGTTTCTAGTATGTATGAGGATGCTTCAGAAAACTATAAGGAAGATGCATGTATGGTTTTTGAAAAGGGTAGCACCTCTAGTGATAAGAAATCCGAAAAAGGCTTTGATGATTCTAAAAGCAAACATATAGAGGAAGGTGAAGTAGATCTTAAAGGTGAACTTATTAGTGCTCTTAGTGCTTTGAAAAAGGAAAGAAAGAAGAATGCTAGACTCAAGGATAAGTTGGATGAATGTTGTATGGAGAGAGATGATCTTATTGAAAGTCTTGATTTCTCTATAGCTAAGACACAAGAACTCAAGGATGAGTTAGAGTCTAAGGTTCTTGAGTATAGTGAGTTAGAACAAAAAATGGCTTCTTTGAAAGAGGAAACTAAAGGGTACAAGGATAAGCTTCACAAGTTTCAAGATAGCTCCAAAAAGGTTAAGTCTCTCATCAAAGGTCAAAGAAAGACAACGAGATAAAACAGGCCTTGGTTTTGTTAAGCCTCACAAGGAACAAGTTGGAGAGTCTAGTAAGAGACTCCAAAAGGAAGAGAGTTCTGATGAGGAAAGTATTTCAGATCATGAGTCCTTGAATGATAGATGCACAAAAATAGAAAACAGAATTCAGAATGAGAAGAAAAAGTTTTCAGAGCCTAAGAGGTCAAATAAAGGGAAGTTTCAAGGCAGATGTTTTGCTTGTCACAGGTTTGGTCACACAGCTTCACATTGCATGGCTCAAGTGAAGAAGGTAAATGACAGTTTTAGAGGTGGTAATTTCTTTCAAGGGTATTGCTACTCTTGTCAACAGTTTGGGCACAAGGCAGTTTATTGCAAGGCAAATATCAGGAACAGGTTTGATCAGAACAGGTTTGGTCAGAACAGGTTTGGTCAGAACAGGTTTGGTCAGAACAGGTTTGGTCAGAACAGGTTTGGTCAAAACTGGTGGATTCAAAGAACAGGTATGCCTAAAAGAAATAACATTGTTACTTGTTATAAGTGCAACAATGAAGGTCACACAGTTAGACAGTGTAGAGCTGAAATTCTAGAATACAGGAATAGGAACAGTGGCATGATCAGGTCCAAGGATCAAGGCATGGATAAGAACAGGGATGAGAACAAGAACAAGAACAGTAACAGGAACAAGAATATGGACAAATAATTCAAGAGAAGGCCTGACAAGGAAGTTATAGATGCTGATGATGATCAGTGCCTAATGGGAGTTTTACTCCCACCCCAAAATTAATCACCTCATCAGGAGGTGGGGGAGGGACTAAGCTAAGAGGTTAATTCTTAGTCCCGAGCCCCAAAGGTGGCCCTTTGCCATTGATGACAAAGGGGGAGAGATATGAGTAAGGGGGAGAGCTTCAAAGTGAAGAGGAAAGCTTCAAGTCGGGGGGAGCAAAACTTCAAAGGAAGATTCTCGATTGTTAGCACAGTTGGTTTCAGTTGGTTTTAGTTTTGGCTCTTGAGAAGTGTTTTCAAGAAAGGTTTGCCATCAATGACAAAGGGGGAGATTGTTGGCAATTTTGGGTACTTTGGGTACATTGCCTTTGCTCAAATGTATAAGTTGTCATTGATGTCAAAAGGCATTTTTGTGTTGATTTCAAAAGAGTGGAATATCTTGAGAAGCTTCATTATGTTAAAGGGTTTTTATTAAAACCATGGTGACAAGGCTAAAGGTTTTTCTTAAAACCATTTGGACTCATTAAGGGTTTTTATTAAAACCAAGCTTAACTTAATGCAAAGGTCCATGTGTATTATTAATAATTAAATTAACTCAAACCTTTGTCAAAGGTCCAAGTTTAATTTATTATTAATAAAATAATAATTATTATTATTTTAATTATTATTAAAGGGTCTTTCAACCCTTAAGCGAGGAGGAGCACCGACGTCAAACAGTGAAGGAAAAATGGCTATTTAAGCGGGGATGATTCTCAAAAGTGAGCACCTCCGATTTGACATTGATAATCTGCGATTTGTGGTTCTCTGTATTTTTTAATTTGTGCTTGGCATCTACGATTTGATTTTGCACTGTTTTGTTCGAATTATGCTTGGCATCTACGATTTACATTTGCATCATTTTTTTCGATCTGTGCTTGGCGTCTGTGACTTGCATTGCTCTTGTAGATTAAAAATACACGCCAAACAAAAATAAATAAAATCACAATAACAGAGTACAGAATAGTTGCACAAAACAAACGATTTCTATTAATCGATGGAGTTTAAAAACTCCTTTTTGAATACAACTGGGCTCGTAACCCTTTATTTGTGATACACGATTACAAGTTATGCTAGGGTTCTCCGAAACCCTAGGCGGCACAAATGGTGGCGCTTCCGAAGAATGTATCTTCAATCCCAACAGAGTGAGTGGGCTTTGTTGTATCCCTTGCTTGGACCACTCCAACTTAATCAACTGCCATCAATAAATCGGATCTGCTGTCAAAAACCTGCACACATTAACACTATCAAGGAGTTAGAAATTAATAAGAGGGCTCCACTGTGTGAGCCCTCAGAAACAATCTAAAACCCTAGAAAAATGAAATGCAAGAATTCAATAACAGATCAATAAAAGAAAAGAAGTTACTTGCTTTAAACTAATTTATACCTGTTCTCTGTTAACGCAGCTAGACCAGGCGACACCTGGAAGTAATGTGGCTGTCAAATCAGCTGCGAAAGGCACCCTGGTGCACTCGTTGAACGCCTACGTGCTTCTGGATTAAAGTTTCAGACGTCGGTCTGAGTCTGTGGCTGTGGGTAAACGCCCGCGGGCACTTGGTAAATGCCCGTGGGCACTTGGTAAACGCCCGTGGGCACTTGGTAAAGGGGTAAACGCCCGTGGGCACTTGCGACAAGAATGGGGGATTCTACAGAATGCTGCAGAAGAGATGACGGCGAAAGCGGCGATGGAAGCGGCGATGGATGCGGCGAAAGGGTAGCGGAAGAGAGATAGAGGAGATAGCAGTAGAAGAATTAGAATTAGAGATAGCGCATAGGAGATAGGTCAAAAAGATAGGGTTTGAGCCATCAAGGTGACTCAATTTATAATCTACTCTTAGGGCACACTTTAGGGTTTTAACGACACTTTGAACGTGTGGCTAAGATTAAAGTGGATCCAAGGGTAGAAAATAAATCTAGGTTGTGGAATGGATTAAGATGGATGGACGGATGAGATTAAATGAAGGATGGACGACTCAGATTAAATCACTTAAACTATTATTTAAATATATATTAAAATATTAATATATATATATATAAATATTAATTTAAATAAATTTGGGGATGAAAAATGGCGGGAAAGGTGAAATTGGGCCAAATAATGGCGGGAAAGTGTGGATTTGGGCCAAATAATGGCGGGAAGGTGGATGACCGACATGTGGTTGATAGGAAGGTATAGATGACTTGCAAGTGGCTGGATTTTGGTGTCTACAGATGCCCCTTTTTGAGTTGCTTTGTGTGAAGACACAATGCAGCACAAAAACTTAAGACACCTGAAAAGCTGGATCAGACGCAACTCTCTCTCAAGACTAAAGCACAACTTTGAAGACCAAAAAAAAAAAATAAAAGAATATTTAAGATTTATCAGCTTACCCCCTCAATTGGCGAGCGAGAATGGTTCTCACAAGCCAATTGGAAGAAATTTGGAAGATAATGAACCGTTTTTGCCCCAACGGTAAAAAGGGGTTGGTGTATGAACCATCCGTTTATGTCCCAACATAAAAGGGGTTGGTGTACAAACCATCTGTTTATGTCCCAACAGAAAAGGGATTTGTTTACAAACCATCTGTTTATGTCCCAACAAAAAAGGGGTTGGTGTATGAACCATCTGTTTATGTCCCAACAAGAAAAGGGGTTGGTGTACAAACCATCTGTTTATGTCCCAACAGAAAAGGGGTTGGTGTACAAACCATATGTTTATGTCCCAACAGAAAAGGGATTTGTTTACAAACCATCTGTTTATGTCCCAACAGAAAAGGGGTTGGTGTATGAACCATCTGTTTATGTCCCAACAGAAAAGGGGTTGGTGTACAAACCATCTGTTTATGTCCCAACAGAAAAGGGGTTGGTGTACAAACCATCTGTTTATGTCCCAACAGAAAAGGGATTTGTTTACAAACCATCTGTTTATGTCCCAACAGAAAAGGGGTTGGTGTATGAACCATCTGTTTATGTCCCAACAGAAAAGGGGTTGGTGTACAAACCATCTGTTTATGTCCCAACAGAAAAGGGGTTGGTGTACGAACCAGAAAAAAATATGAAAGATTGACCGTTTTCTGCCCCAACGGAAAAGGGGTTGGTGTACGAACCAGAAAAAAATATGAAAGATTGACCGTTTTCTGCCCCAACGGAAAAGGGGTTGGTGTACAAACCAGAAAAAAATATGAAATATTGACCGTTTTCTGCCCCAACGGAAAAGGGATTTTTGCGAAACTGTAATAATTTTTTTTTTTTTTTTTTTTTTTTGAAAAAAATTTGTAACAAAATTTTGTTTTGTTGTTTTGTAGCTTAGGGTGTTAGAGGCGCGACACCGATTCTCCCCTATCATTACGGGGATGAGGAGGTCATTGTCCCAAGTAGACTGAGAGATATTGGAGGCAGTGGGACTAGCAGAGGCAGTGGGACTAGCGGAGGCAGCCCGGTTGGAGGTAGTGAGTCTAGGCACACCACTAGGTCTAGGGCTCCTACTAGGCCTCAGGGGTCCTCTTTTGATGGTTAGCTTAGTGCTTAGATGCACTCTTTATGAGCCTTGGTTCTCTATTGTATATTGTAGCCTTTTGGAATTCATTGTACAGTTTGACCTTTATACATATATATATATATACATGGCTTTTATTTATTTGGTGTTTTACTCTCTTTTGTGTGAATGCCTATGTTTTTGTGATGCATGTTTTTATATGTTTTAATGTTTTTGATGCATATGTGATGGAATGGAATGCAAACTTATATAGATTAACGCGAGACAAAATATAAAACACAAAAAAAGGATGATTAATGCGAGACTAAGTAAATGAAATATGCACTAAGAAGCACTCATACTTTTAGATAGTTAGATTTAGCAAAATGTTATCATAATTGTTTAATCAGGGGCACCGAACTTGGTGGCTTGTGAATGGATGACGTATGGAATGACATGAATATGGAAGAAGATATGGAGGTTGATATGGAAGAAAATATGGAGGAAGACTATTTTACAAAGACTCAAACATGCTAGTGGTATCAAACAAACTTACTAATATTGCCTAATTCAACTAGGACCAAATGTGTGTGCATGTGAGTTCATTAACCAAATCGAAAGCATGGTAGTGACTCTAGGAAATCAAAAACTTGTGTGTGTGCAAGTGTGTTCATTAACCTCATCTTGCATAAATTAAGTAACCTTGTTATGGATAAGACCCCGAAGCTAGTTTGTCCGTATGAGCATTCAGAGGTCTCTTTTTGAGGAGAGACATGTCGCCACGCAATGAGTATACTCCACTGCCAGTCAAGCGTCTATAGCCCCGGTGAAGGTTAACTCCATAGTCCATGTTGTTTTTGACCTTTGTAAGCCTTGGGATCAGTGGTCTGGACAAGTAGTACGATCCTTACAACTTATTTGGGATCAGTGGTGTGTGAAAAATGTTCATTTCCTTAGAGCTTTGGGGAATCGGATTCTCAATCGAAGTATGATGAGAATTTTACCCTATCCTTACTACTCTGTTTATATTTATATTTTGTGATTGCTTGTGATAGTGGTAAGAACCACAATTTTATGGACTATGTTTGCATGATAGGACAAATGAGGATTACTCTTTTCACTTCAAGGCACAACCCAAAGATGGTGTTATCTCTCTTTGACACAAGATGTTTTTAAGATGTGAAAATGTGATAGGTTCAAGACCACTTTTGAAATCATTTCCCAATACTCAAGATTTTATTTAGTGTAATTTGTGATATGGCCCTAGAGAACTTTGACATGCATTTCAAAGTTTGCTTAAAACACTAGAAATGGCTGAGTGACTGAAAACATTTTGGCAATGTAAATATGTGCAAATGGAAAATGGATGTACGAATGACAATTCGGTTTGATGGATTTTGTGAAGGTGTCCCTGATTAAGGCAACATGACTTTTGCTTGACCAAATTTTATATCCAAAAGATAGAATGGTCTCTAACATGATATGCAACTATGGCTGAAAATGAAATGTTATGGTTTTCAATGAGATGTATGCACATGAAATGCAATGTTTTTGAATGAGATGTATGCAACTAACAATGAAATGCAAATTCTTTTTTATTTTATTTTGTTTTTATTTTTATTTTTACAAGCCATGTATATATGTACATATAAAATTCAAACTATGCGTAGAATGCTCTCAAGTGTATAACATTAAGTGGTTCGGGTTCTTCCTCTCCCTCTAAACTGGCAAGTCTATAAGTTCCATTACCCACTCTTTCAGTGACCATATATGGACCTAACCAATTAGCCGCGAATTTATCTCGAAGATGCGGCAATGCATTGGTGTTTTGTTGATTCTCTTTAAGGACAAGATCCCCTACTTGAAATTCTCTTAGATGAACTTTGGCATTGTAAGCACGTTTCAATCGGTCTTGATAAACTTGCAAATGCTCTAAAGCATTGATTCATTTTTCATCTATGAGTGTGAGTTGATCAAGACGTGCTTGTCTAGCGATATCATCATCGATAAATTCCTACAAAGAAATTCGCAAGGAAGGGATCTCGAGCTCAAGAGGCATGATTGCTTTAGCTCCATAGACCAAAGAAAATGGCGTTGCCCCAATGGGAGTTCTGATGCTTGTTTTGTAAGCCCATAATGCCAAGGGGATTTGTGTATGCCAATCTTTATGATTTTCTTTAACAAGTTTCTTAAGAATAGCAATTATGGTCTTATTGGAAGCTTCATCTTGTCCATTGGCTTGTGGGTAGTAAGGAGTTGAGAAACTATGTTGGATATTATACTTTTCACAAAGAGCTCGAATATCCTTATTCTTAAAAGACTTGCCGTTATCAAAAATGATTTTAGAGGGAATACCAAAACGACAAATGATATGGTGAAGTATAAACTCCACAATTCTAGGACCTGTCAGTCTTGGTTAGAGGAATAGCTTCAACCCACTTTGTGAAGTATTCGATGGATGTAATGATGAAAGTATGCTGTCTCGAAGAGGCAGGTGAAATCTTGCCAATTAAATCGAGACCCCATTGTGAGAAGGGCCAAAGGCTTTGGATGGGTTGTAAAGCTTGTGATGGTATATGGATTAAATTAGCATGTTCTTGACACTTTTTACATTGTTTAACATATTTGCAACAATCTTGTTCCATAGTGGGCCAATAATACCCCATACGTAAAATATGCTTCACAATGGCCATTCCACTAAAATGACCACCACAAGTACCATCATGGGCTTCAACAATAGCTCTATGTGTTTCACCTACTTCTAGACAGTGGAGGAGTACTCCATCATATCCACGTTTATACAACACATCCCCTAAAAGAACAAAACGAGTTGCCTTTTGCTTAAAGCAGTGGTGGGCAGTTCGAGACAAATCAGGTGGAAGTGTTCCAAACTTGAGGAAGGCTACTATCTCACTAGACCAAGGCTCATATGGATCCGAATGGATAAAGCAAACATATTTTTCATCTTTAGACTCAACACGGACAATTGCAGACTTAGAGATTGTGGAAATGATTAGGGGCTGTACCTCTCCAAGGGAGTCCTTTGGAATCAATGATCCAAGAGAGGCCATGGCATCCGCAAATCTATTAGTCGAACGAGGCAAACTAGTGATCTCATACCAATCAAACTTAGAGAGCAACTTCATTGCTACATCATGATAAAGCTTAATGGTAGGTTCTTTGGCTTGGTATTCTCCTTTAATTTGTTTAACCACGAGTTGAGAATCCCCAAATATCCGAATACGCTTAATGCTCATAGCTATGGCTAATTGAAGACCTAAAATTAAGGCTTCATACTCTGCTGTATTATTGGTGCATTGGAAGTCTAATTTGAATGATAAAGGGATGGGAATCCCTTGAGGTGTATGAAACACAACTCCAGCACCCTGACCTTTCACGCACTTAGAGCCATCAAAGAATAACGTGATGTCAACATCTTCCTCCGGAATGATGTCCTCTTCTTGTTCAGTGATAGCAAATACCGAATCATCTGGGAGCTCAATAATCAAAGGATGATAACTAGGTAGTGGAGCTTCCGCAAGTTGATCGGCTATAACTTGACCTTTAACGAATTTTTGGCTAATGAATTCAAGATCAAATTCGGTAAGCAACATTATCCATTTAGCGATACGAGTGTTATTATAAGTGCGAGACATCATATAACGCAGAGGGTTTTCTCTAGCTATGACATATGTTGTATGGCTAAGAATATAATGACGAAGTTTCTTAGTGGCAAAAACCACTACTAAGCACAACTTTTCCACATAAGCATATCGGGTTTCATAGCTTACCAATGTTCGACTAATATAATAGATAGCTTGCTCGTGATTTTGTTCATTCTTTTGTGCAAGCATTGTCCCTAAGGCAAAGTCCGTTGCTGAGATATAAAGGTTGAAAGGGACCCCTGGACGAGGCGGAGCTAAGACTGGCGGAGATGCTAAGTACTGCTTGATGTCATCAAAGGATTTCTGACACTCATCTATCCATGAAAATTGTACCCCCTTTTGTAGTAGGTGGCAAAATGGCCTACATTTATCAAAAAGTTGTGCAATAAAGCGACGGATTGAATTAATATTTCCTTGCAAACTACGCAACTCCTTCAAATTAGTTGGGGGACACATTTCCATAATGGCTTTGACCTTATTTGGGTCCACCTCAATACCTCGTTTAGAGATAATAAAACCTAGGAGTTTGCCTGAGGTAACACCAAAGACACATTTCTTAGGGTTCAACCTTACTTTATGCTCTAGAAGTCTATCAAAAACTTTTTCCAATACATCAAAATGCTCTTGTCGAGTTTTAGATTTTGCCAATAAATCATCCACATAATATTCGATAATCTTATGCATATAATCATGGAAAATATAAGTCATGGCTCGTTGATAGGTTGCACTGCGTTCTTAAGGCCAAAGGGCATCACCCCGTAACAAAAAGTTCCCCAAGGTGTAGTAAATGCTGTTTTGTGTTGATCTTCAGGGTTTATTTGAATCTGGTTGTATCCTGAAAATCCATCCATGAACGAAAGCATTTCATGACCAGCACAAGTTTCGACAAGAGTATCAATGTTTGGAAGAGGAAAGTCATCCTTAGGACACGCTTTATTTAGATCTCAAAAATTGGTGCAAACACGTATCCCTCCGTTAGGCTTGCGAACGGGTACCATGTTAGAAAGCTACTCAGGATAATCAATCGGGACGACAAATTTAACATCCAAAAGTTTCTGAATCTTCGATTTAACTATGAGGGCCATGGTAGGATGCATTTTCCTAAGTTTCTGTTTGACAGGTTTAGCATCTTTTTGTAAGGTGAGGTTATGGACAACCAAATTAGGGTCTAGGCCTGGCATGTCTTTGTAAGACCATGCAAATATCTCCTTCTTCCGCTTGAGTAGAGCAATCATTTGCTCTTGTTCCTATGATGATAGACTTTTATCCAGTTTCACAATTTGGGTGCCATCTTGGTTTGGACTAAGGTCTACATCGATAGTTTCTTCAATAGACATGTGGGAACCTTCCTCAAGCTGATGGGGAGTAGGGATCAGATTTATGTCATCTAAAATTTCATCAAGTTCCTGTGCCTTGCTCTCATCTATGTCTGCCTGGAAGACCTCTGGCTTAGAAGATGAAGGTGAATGTGGAGGTGAAGGAGAAATGTAGTTGGCGGAAGCCCTTAACAATTCCTCGGAAAGGATGAACTCTGAAATAGATGGAGGGGATGAAATCCGATCCATGCCAATCAGGCTTGGGTTGATCGGGATTGGCTTATCCGGATCATATGAATTATGGAGCGGGTGAATAAGTCTTCAAAATTCATTGTTGACTTATGGAAGAAAGGATAGGCGGAATGGAAGGGAAAACCGATGAAGACCTCGGAAGACCTGAAGTGCAAAACAACATAGTTTTTTTTGGTTTGAGTTTTTTTTTTTTTGTAGTGGTGAAAACCACTATTACACACATACATACATCAATAAAGTATTTTTTTTTTTTATATTTTGATTTTTTTTTTTTTTTTTGGAATTTTCTATTTTTTTTTGTTTTTGGTAGTGGTGAAAACCACTATTTTAGTATATACATATAATACAGGTTTGGATTATGGCTTATGGATGTGGCGGAGGGGGTGGTTCACCTCGTTCTTGTGGAAGAAGCAAGCGAAATATGGCCTCTTGGAGAGGGAACAATTGGAGATAAAACTCGTCTTGTTTAGTGAGGGGAACAATGGGCGCCGAATCTTCTTCAGATTCATCAACATTTGACATGACGTCAAATTCTTCATAGACTTCATCTTCAAATTCGTCGGGGTGGAGAATTTCTTCTTCTGAATTAAGATTAATGCTTTGAAAAGCTCGTTCAAAAGAAGAAAGGTATGGAAGTGGTTGGTAGCCCAGACCAAAATGCTCAGTGGGTCTCTGGTATGGCATATCGATGCGTTCAGTTACCCCTTGCTCGTATCGACCTAGGCCAAATTGCTGCCAATTATGTCTGTGGAAATAGCGAGAGGGAAAACCCTCCATCCTTTTGATATTGGCAGGGACTGGATGTTTGGGTTCTGGTATGGTGGTAGGAATAGAAGATGACTCTATTCCCCCATATACAAAATTAATAGAATTTGGCATAGAACCCATGTTATAAACCGATCCAATGGATAAATGTTGGTCATGTGGACGACCAAAATCTTTAACTGTTTGCACATTGAACGGTGTGATGTGGACATCTTGGATGGCATACTCACCAATACCTGTATCAGTGAGATGGACTTTGACTTGGGAAGGAGATGGACTAGATGATGGAATAGAAGAATGTGGGATAGAAGAATTGGAAGGATTTGGTTGGGTTGATGCTTCACTGACTTGTGAAACATCAGCTGGTGATGGTTGGGAATATGGAGGAATAATAGGTTATGTTGAAGAAGGTGTAGAAGAAGGGGGTAATGACGTGGAAAGAGATGATTGGTCATGGCCACATGTGCATGTGGTCACTGATGAAGAAGAAGGAAGATTAGTTGATGAAGAAAGTGGTGAATGAGATGGAATAGCGGAAGAGGAAAATGGTTGCGATATGATGGGTGGCTCCTCAGGAATGGGAGCTTTAGAAGAAGATGGTATAGAAGAAATAGATGGGGTCAAGAAAAGATGAGTGGATGGAAAGACAATCTCATAAGGATTTGAGACATAGTTGCAATTTTTGAAGGGTTCAGTGTCAGTAGGTACACAATGAACTCCGTCCCTCATATACATACTTCAGACATTGATGCAGTATAGAAGGGACACATCTCATCTCCCTAAGCCAAGGCCGTCCAAGCAATACATTGTATGCCATGGACCCTTCCAAGATGTGAAACAAGGTATGCAAAGTTTGGGCCCCTACCTCAATGGGCAATATAACTGTGCCAACCGTGGAAGATAAAGCATCATTGAATGCTTTAAGAGTAAAATTTGACTTTGTGATAAGGGATGGCAACAGCTTTAGATGACTCAACGTCGATGTTGTAATGATATTGATTGAGGAACCGGTGTCAATTAAGACTCTCTTGAATGGCTTGTTATCGATCTTGGCCATGATATGTAGTGGAGGATCTATACTTTCTGTTGACATAGGTTTGATTTCAAAATCATAGAAAGTGATGGAGGGCTCCATGCATGTTTGAATACTCCCCATAAAGTTGTTGAAGGCATTAGTTTCTTGAGTTTGAAGCTCGATTGACTTTAATATTTCCATTAATGCCTCTCTATGCGGGGGAGATTGTTGAATGAGGTCATAGATCGATAACTTGGCGGAAGCCATTTTTAAACTGGTAGTTAACCGGCTACTTAATGACATGATGGGTCGTTGGCGTTGAGTAGAATGATTTAGCGGTTTTTGAGAAGTACTAGCACGTCGTTGGGTCACTGTTACCTGAGGTGGACTAGGGGTTTGTATAGGTGGCTGTGGTTCAGCCCGATTTGGTTGGTTCGCCCTTTGACCCCGGGTTACTACGTTAATAGTACCCATAAAACCTTGGTATTGTTGTACATGGTTGACTTGATTAGGAGGAGTTACCTGAGTTACTCCCACTGAAGTTGTTGGAGCTTCCTCCCGATGTGGAAGGGGTGTTTGAAATACACCAAGATTTTGATTTTGTTGGGCTAAGGGGCTATCCAATTTAATGGCTCCAATCTCAATAAGATCTTGGATCACATGTTTGAAAGTCGTACAATTATTGATATCGTGCCCATTTTGCCTATGATAAGGACAAAATAGGTACTCCTTGTAATACTTCCCCCTTCTAGATGGGTCTAAAGGTTTAAACTCAGGTAAAGTTAACTGATTTGTGCTATATAACTTGTTGAATATGACCGCATATGGTTCATCTAAAGGTGTGAATTGTCACTTGGGACGATTGTTTTGCCAAGGTCGAGTTTCCATGGTTGGCCCAGTATTGGGATCTGGTTGAGTAGGGGCGGGTACCGCATGATAAGCAATTGGTTGCGGTTGACTTTGCATTACTTGTTGTTGTTGAGCCATTACGGGCTAACTCGCCACCACTTGATTAACTTGGTTAACATTTGAGGCTGTACTAGCCTGTGTTTGTTTGTTTTGGCCATAATTATTATTTTGTTGTTGGCCCTTTTGTTGCCATTCTTTTCTATGGGGTTTTAAAACACCCTCTTGGACTTTAATGTCTTCTATGATACTTGCTTGGGCCAAAGCCTCTTCAAAAGTCCTGTATTGTTGTAATTGGAGTAACCAAGAGATAGCTTTTAGACAACTCTGGGTGAACATTTTGGTTAACTCCTCCATTGGTAGGGAGAATGGCGGTTTATTAATGATAGCCATCCAACGGTTTCCAAAGTCATAAACAGTCTCATCGTCATGTTGCTTGAGCTTGTATAAGTCGGACAATGAAACTCTCTTTTGTACATTCAGGGAGAATCATTCTAAAAACAGATTAATCAATTGTTCGTAAGCATAAATGCTATGGTGATCTAAATGATTATACCATTGTACAACATCTCCTCCTAATGTCTGAGGAAAATTTTTGAGCATAAGAGCATCATTATTTTGGATTCTAAAGCAAGCATGCATGAATGAGCTCACATGTTCATGAGGATCCTCAGTTCCTCGAAATTTGTCAAACTTCAATAATGTGAAATCAGTCGGATATGGTGGTGAAGGTACCGAAGGATGAATTGGTTGATTGATCAACGACCTTAGCGTAGGTTTCTGACTAGATGAGCCAGGCATGTTGAGCCAAATAATGGCGGGAAAAGGTGAAATTGGGCCAAATAATGGCGGGAAGGTAGATGACCGACACGTGGCTGACAGGAAGGTATAGATGACTTGCAAGTGGCTGGATTTTGGTGTCTATAGCTCTACATCCTTCAAAAAGCGCTTGATGTCTTCGTTTGAGCTTGCTCTGTGTTTTTGATCTCCGTTGACGTCTTTGAGATCGTGCATGTTCTGCATCATGGAGACTGTGCTTGGCAAACTTGGTTTTGAGCTTGGGCTGCATCCTTACCTTTTGGCTTGACGACAGTGGTTTTTTTGCATGCGGTTTGTGGAAGACGTTTACATTTTCCGGTTTCTTGGCATCAAAGGAAGATAAAAGAGAAGGCAGCGGTTTGTTATTTCATTGGGCTCTTATGACCCAACGACAGTGGCGTTTAAGCGAAAGCGCTAGACGGCAGAGGTGCCGAGTTTAATTCTCTTCATGGGAATTTCATTTTGGTCGCGGTGTGCAAAGAATGGTGGTTGTAAATGCGCAGGAGGTATAAGGTTAAGGTATCATTTTTTGTTTTGACATTGGTTTATTTTTGTTTAATGTTTATGTGGAGTAATAAGGTGTAAAGAGGTTTTACTTTGTATGTTATTGTACTTTGGTGTTTTTACTAAGTTGGAGAAATAAGGTGTTATATTTGGATAGTTATTATTGTGTATTAGTGTATAGTTGCTAACTCTAATTGGTGGCAAATTGAGAGTTAGTGTTGTGACAGATTTTGAGTTCTCCTTCTTCATCAAAGTAAAGGTATGGGCAACTTCTTCCATGTATGTTGTTTATGGTATATTTTCTGAAATTGAGTTTGGAGTGAAAATGTTGTCTACTGGGTATTGTTGTGTAAATCTTATTTTCCGGATATTGAAGATTGTTTATGCATTAAAGTTATTGTTGAATTTTTGGGTGAATGCATAATTCTAGTTAAGGAAGAAGAAGCATTTTTGCAATAGGGTTTATGTTAATAAGTCTTGCTACTTGCTTTGAGATGATGAAACCCTAGTTGTTGGTGAAAATAATATAAGCATCATAGTTATATGAGATATTGCAAAGTTGGCAATTGTTGGGTTGTGTTTTATATTCTTGAGAAAAGCATACTACATCTATCTTATTCTTTTGAGATTGAGTTTGAGTTGAGATTGAGTTGAGATTGATATTGGGAGTTAAGTATAGATCATATTGAGTCTCTAACAATTCTCTTTATGTTTCTATGAGATTTGAGATTGAGATTGGGAGTTAAGTATAGAATATATTGGGTCTCTAACAATTCTCTTTATGTTTCTATGAGATTTCAGATTGATATTGGGAGTTAAGTATAGAACATATTGAGTCTCTAACAATTCTCTTTATGCTTATATGAGGTTTATGAATCACATTGGGTCTCTAAAAATTCTCTTTGTGAGTTCATGCTAAGAAATTTTTTCTTGGTGAGCTTGCTGAAGTTTTGGACAGGTTCCTGTGGGGACTTGTGAGCAGGTTTTGGATAGGTTCCTATGGGGACTTGTGAACAGATTTGGATAGGTTCTGGTTGGGACTTGTGAGCAGATTTGGATAGGTCCTAGCAGAGGACTTGTGAGCTGAGATTGATAGTTCTATTAGAGAACTTGAGGACAGAGGTACATTGGTTCTATCAGAGAACCTTAGGATAGATTTGGCAAGTATTTGAGAAGGCTTGTGTGCAGAGGATTGATTTGTTCATAGAGTTGGATAGATCTGAAAGACAGAGGAAGACTTGTACTAGATCGAATAACTATGTTTGGTACAGGTAGCTGAGCTGTTGTGGACGTGATCATAGAAGGTAGAGGTATCTTAGGCTAAGCATTGAGGACAGGAGGTCTTCGGTGGAAAGGAGTTCCACATGATGGCAAGAGGTAGAGGTAGTTGATCTTCTGAGGGATCATTTCCATAACATAGGGGAAGGTATCTCCTTTGAGCAGAGGCTCATAAATTCATATCGGGGGAAGGTGTCTCCTTTGGGCCGAGGCTCATAAACATTGTAATTAGGAAGGTTTCCCAAAGAACTTTGAGATAACTTTTAGAGAAAAATTTTGTGGACGTAGCCCAGGATTTCTGGGTGAACCACATTAAAATTGGTGTCACTTTGTGGATGATATTGTGCATTTTTTTGATATTGCTTTGGGTATATTGCTTTACTGTTTTGAAGTATAAAGGAAAAAGTAAAAAGAGGTCTTATATTGTTCACCCCCCCTCTCAGTATAAGCTTGTGTTCTTCAGTAATGATATTCAGTCATGTATCACATTAAAGAATAAGTTATAGGATATGCTTGACAATAATTATCTTCAAATAAACAATCAATAAGTTGAAATATTTTAGGATCTATTACCTACATATGGGAGTCAAGAAGAGCAATCTAAATAGGTGATTGAGACACATACAACCCCACTATCTCATAAAATTAGTTGACCATGTTCACCTTGTTTAAAACATCAACTTCATACCTAGACTCCATTATATAAGCCCATGTCAACCATTTTTCACAACCTACAAGAAACAAAGACAATCATATTGCCATACATACCCTTGTTCAACCTGAATAGGTTTTGATATAGACGATACATGGAGGATCATTCTTGCCTCTATCACCAAAGAAGAGGGCATGACATTATCAATTGTTATGTTTTTATACATGTGGTCCAAGATCTTATTGATAAGAAAGATTCATCCACAAATATGTCACTCATGTTACCCCATCGAGACATTGGCATTACCCAAAATTCCCTGTCACAACAAGGGAAATCAATTTCTATCACTCCTCCTAGCCAAGCCAATAACATTGCACTAATCATAGTACATATTGGGGGTATCCAAGGTGTCATACCTTCCCCACCATTTACATCACAATAAATGAAGCAAATTGGGTATTCTAAAGGTATCACACCTTCCTCAATTCCATTGATCACCATAAATGTTGGGGGTACATAAGGTATCGTACCTTCCTCCTAAATACATAAAATTATCAAAGTCACAAAAAATCCCCAAAGGTATCCATAAAACCTTTGGTCCCCAAAAAATATCCAAAGGTATTTATATATTCTTTGGTCACCCCAAAATTCTCCAAAGGTATCTATTAACCCTTGGTCACCCAAAAAGCTCCAACGGCATATAAAAACCCTTTGGTCACCCCAAAAAGCTCCAAAGGTATCTATAAACCCTTTGGTCACCCCAAAAAGCTCCAAAGGTATCTACAAACCCTTTGGTCACCCAAAAATTCTCAAAGGTATCTATAAACCCTTTGGTCACCCCAAAAATATCCAAGGGTATCTCATAAACCCTTTGGTCACCCAAAAAGCTCGAAAGGTATCTATAAATCCTTTGGTCACCCCAAAAATATCCAAAGGTATCTACAAACCATTTGGTCACCCAAAAATCTCCAAAGGTATCATAAATCCTTTGGTCACCCAAAAAGCACCAAAGGTGTATGTAATCCCTTTCGTCACCCAAAAATACCCAAAGGTATCTATAAACCCTTTCATGACCAAAATATCCCCAAAGATATCTATAAACTCTTTGGTCACCCAAAAATTCCCAAAAGTATCTATAAACTCTTTGGTCACCCAAAAATATCCAAAGGTAATTATAAATCCTTTGGTTGCCTAAAAAGCTCCAAAGGTACTCATAAATCCTTTGGTCACCCAAAAATCCCCAAAGGTATCTATAAACCCTTTAGTCACCTAAAAAGCTCCAAAGGTACTCATAAATCCTTTGGTCACCCAAAAATTCCCAAAGGTATCTATAAATTATTTGGTCACGTAAAAAGCTCCAAAGGTACTCATAAATCCTTTGGTCACCCAAAAAGACCCAAAGGTATCTATAAATTCTTTGGTCACCCAAAAATCTCCAAAGGTACTAATAAACCCTTTGGTCATCTAAAACGTCCCAAAGGTATCTATAAATCCTTTGGTCACCCAAAAAGCCCCAAAGGTATCTACAAAACCCTTTGGTCACCCAAAAAGATCCAAAGGTATCTATTAATCCTTTAGTCACCCAAAAAGCCCCAAAGGCACCTAAAAAATCCTTTGGTCACCCAAAAAGTCCCAAAGGTATTTATAAAACCCTTTGGTCACCCAAAAAGCCCCAAAGGTATCTATAAACCCTTTGGTCATCCAAAAAGCCCCAAAGGTATCTATAAACTCTTTGGTCACCCAAAAAGACCCAAAGGTATCTATAAACCCTTTGGACACCCAAAAAGGCCCAAAGGTATCTACAAACCCTTTGATCATCCAAAAAATATCCAAAGGTATCCATAAACCCTTTGGTCACCCAAAAATACCCAAAGCTATCTACAAACCATTTGGTCACCCCAAAAAGCCCCAAATGTATCTACACACCCTTTGGTCATCCCAAAAATACCCAAAGGTATCTACAAACTCTTTGGTCACCCAAAAATACCCAAAGGTAGCTATAAGCCCTTTGGTCACCCAAAAAGCTCCAAAGGTATCTATAAACCCTTTGGTCACCCAAAATCCCCAAAGTTATATATAAACCCTTTGGTCACACAAAATACCCCAATGGCATCCACTAAGCTCATTGGTCAAATGTATATATTTATAAAAATCTAAAAATGTCATTAAAATATCAAAATACAAAAATATTGCATTGCATTACATTTCGTATTGATGCATTATACAATCAATTGCATTAAGCATACCCATCATTAAAATTTGCATTCTACAGTTGATCATACATGTCTAAAACTAGGTATGTACACTAGGCATCGTTCAAAATCAGCTTTGTCACTATTAACATCCATATACATCATAAATTATCATTTCCATACACTTTCCCCACCTTTCATAGGTGTGTTTATTTCCCTTCACCTAGGCCATTTGTTATAAGGTATCATTAGGATATTTGGTCACTCAACCATCTATAGTTTTCTTTTCAGATTTTGTAGAAAGCTATCTAATTTTTAGAAGGTAGAGTCCTACTTTGATTGTACCTTGTATTCGTCATAATCCCAACACATTTTCACACTAATAAATCCAAGTTTTTCATAAATAAATATGAAACCTACAAAGTGGTCCATGTTACCCTAAGAAAAAAGTTTACCTCGCTCATCCCCCTAAGTGAATGGTTTAAAAATATTAAGAATTGAAAAAAGGACAAGCTCCTCCTTACCCAAAACAATCAAAATCCCTTACTTCACACCAAACTGGGGCAAGTATCCAAAGAGAAAAATAAACAATGGTTGTTACCACAAAAAATATTAAAAATAAAATTTGGTTTTTACCACTAGAAAAAAGAAAAAAGTAAAATAAATAGTGGTTCTCACCACTACCACAATCCATTGGTCACTAAACAAAAATGAGCAAATCCCTAGAGCAAATTCAAAAATAAAAGGAAATAAGGGAGCACTGAAATTGAATCCCAAGAATTCTTAGCATTTGATAACCATAAAGTGATCCTCATTATAGTTTTGGTGGCATTGAGCCTCATGATGATATGTCTATCACATTAGTAACTTTATTTTGTACAGACCAATGTTTACATGCAAATGAGCTAGTTTTTGGTAGACTGTATTGCCTAGTGGTCTAATCCAACTATGTACAAAATTTAGGATAATGATACTCGTAGGGTGATCTTTAGTAAAAATGGATTGCATAAATCCTATTTGGCACTGGGGTAACTTCATGCATTATCATAAAAATGAACTCACATGCATACATAGAGATATTGAATATCTTGGTCATCCTAGCAGATTTATACATTGCCAAAAAGTCTTGCATAGTTACTATACAACTTTTGACTAGATCACTAGAGTGTTTGAGTCTCATGAAAACCTCAAGGAAATTCTATAATATATTACTATACAATGCATTCCATTACATATATTTTTATCACAGATTTGTTAGTTTACATTTTCATGACCTATTACACAGTCTTATGATAACGTTAAAGTGAATCGATAAATTTTGTATAGTCTATGGTGCTAGAATCTAATGTGTCACATAGTATTCATAACTCATCATACATATTATCAAATCATCCATTTCATTATACATACACACATGTACATATCTTCACCTAACATCATATTACAATACAAGCATCCATAAATACATTAGCAAACCAAGAAGCAAACATAAATACACATATTTTCTCACCACAAGGAGATTCATAAAAGATAAATAAGCATATCTACCAGTCCAAAATATTTAAAAATCATAAAATCAACAAAACAAACCAAATAAAGAAAAATCTCAAGTGCACCTCGTACCCAGTTATTTACCCTATACACTTGGTGGTTGCAATGACTTGCGCTCCATGCAATTCGACAAGATGAGTAAATTACCATAAGGATACTTGAACCAAATTATTCATTGTCAAACTTAAATATCTTCACTTCAATCCCTAATAATGCCATTGTTTCTGGACTACTCCATGGGAATGAGGTATTCATTTCCTTTCTTCTATGAAATATCAAAAAAAGAGATGAAAAAGCAAAGAAAATGGCCTATAAACCACCAAAAATAGGTCAAAATTGATAAAATTTACAAAGGATCAATATTGAACACAAATTAGGTCTGAGGTGTAGACCAATTGGTTCATACAAACCCCAGAAGGGGGGCGGAGGTCCAAGGTTCAAGTCTCGAGCCTCGTCGGACTGAACGCTTGTCCCTTTCCTCATGCTTTCAGCGGCATAAAAGGTTTAAAATGATTGTGGCATGGTGGTTATAGGGGTGGACTGCGTGAAGATCTGTGTGGTGGCTTTTGGGGTGGACATCATAGAATACTGTGGTGGCCATAAAAGCTCGGATAGCCTGCCCGGTTTCATGGCGGCTATCGATTCCACCATGTAAATACATATATATATATATATATATATATATATATATATATATATATATATATATATATTGAACACAAATTATTCATGGATGAATTGAAATATCTCTACTTCAATCCCTAAGAAGGCCATTGTGGTTGGAATGATCCATGAGAATGAGGTATTCAGTTCTATTCTGCCATGAAATATTAACAAAACCATCAAAATCCTAGCAAAATTGATAAATTTTACAATGGGTAAAGCTGAATGAATCCTAATAAAATCATATTGGTCAAGCAACTCATTGCTTTCATCATTGGTCATGCACTCATTGACTCATCACTTTATGGGGTAGTCATAATAATGAATTCATAATCAAAGTAAACACTTAAACACTCAAAAGTGCAATATGCATACATTCAAAAGAATCATTACCAAAGATAAATTTCAAACCTACATTTGGGGCAAATAATTTAACATCAATTCAACAAAATAAAGTCTTTGTATCCTTGGAAGCCTTGGGACACGTATCTCAAAATAGGAGTACAATACAAATAAGGAACCAAGATCAAGTATACCCTAAGCCCTTAAGACTGCCATTGTAGTGTGGCTGAAAGGTATACCAAAATCAATCCTTCAATTATGTCAAAAGCAAGGATTCCAAGAATGTATTCTCTTTCCACAATGGAGGCATCTAAATTTGGTTATGTTACTTAATAACCTTAATCATTTGATATTTTAGTCATCTATTTTTGCTTCACGCTCTATTTCACACAATGTATCCCAAAAAGGGGAACCTATAGACACTAAAATTACGTTAATCAGATTAGACTGTAATGACACACTCTTATTGACACCATATGGCCCCATTAGGAAACCCTCATGGGTTAAATAGGGGTCCTAACAACTTTTGGGAAGGTTTACCCCACTTATGGGAAGTTTTGGGACATATAGCCATGGTCATCCTACCCTAGTACGACCACAGTTCATGGCTGTCCCATCCAGGGACATCCACAAGCAACTGTTCCTAGGTGGTGTTGTGGCCATTGCACAACTAGCCCCAATATTTGGGTACCCACCTTAAATTTTGTGTTTTTGATCATTTTGGTATTCCTCGAGCGATAATTTCGATAGATCCAATCCTTTATGTTTGTAGTTTTGTTTTCAAGGTTCCATGATTGGGTAGTATTCTCTTATTTACATTCATTGAGAGCATTTAATATTTTGTTTAGGTTTTATTTGTGTTGTTTTGATTTTAAAGTTTTGTAGTTTTTTGAAAATATAAGTCACATGGTTTAGTTAGATATCTTATTAATAAAACAAATAAACATAAAAATAAAAAATTTAATAAAATTCAAAAAAATAATTTTTTATGTTTTTATTATCTTCATGTTGATGTTTATTTCATATAAAATAATACTTAGAATAAATAAATAATTTAAAAATAAAATAAAAAATAAAAATAAGAATAACATACATGTGGAAATGAAGTCATCGTGCTTCTTTTTTGTTAGTAACTTAGGTTTATGTTTTAATTGTTTTATTTTGGTTAATCTTAGGGAGTTGCATGACTAGATTTTCTAATATTGATTTTTTTGTAGCAGGAAGCACCAGACGAGCCTGAAACCAGCAAGATCGAAGGTGACGTGGACTCAAGTTCGATGATGATTATGGAGACAACACAACCGATGACAGTGTAGGTGGATAAGACACATCATCACGGATAGCCCACCGGGATGCGCAGATTGAGTCACTTGTGGAACTCAAAGTGGACATGGGCCAAATCATATCGGGTGACAAATGGGAGAATATTCAGATGGTGCAGAGACTAAAATTAATATAGAATGAATTCAGTGACCAACCAGAGGTTTCCGAAGGGGGGTCCAGCTAGCATTTTGCGGTTTCGCGTAGGCAACCATTGATGCAGAGCATCTGGGGATATGACAAATTTCATGATAGGGATCATTGTAGGTGAATGATGGTTCATGGAGCACAACATAGAAGGGTATTTGTAGTGTATATGAGGACCATAAACAATAAAGAGTGGGTTATCATTTCATAATGATAGTATTTGAAAACCACGTGGATGTCGTAATGAAGGATGCTTATGGTTTTGATCCAGTAGTGGAATTTTAGCAAACGAATTCAACGAGGTGCACTAAATAGGGAGAATGGATGGAAATTACTGGGATGTAGACTTGTATAGATGAACCTAAACTAGATACATGTGGATCGAAGTAATGCAGTAGAAAATATCCCAAGAGATGAGCATGATAAACTTGATATAGCACAGTGTTTGTTGATAAAAGGTGGATTCACTGTAGGTGATGTATAAATGAAGCTGCTCATACACCCGTAATGTTATTATATACATGTAAATTTGGTTGTCATATTTGTGAACTTTCTCCCATGACGTGTCTCAGATGGACAGAGTTATAGTTAGAAAGAATTGAGGACATGCATGTGTGAGTGATAGAATTTAAGGTCAGAATCATCAAAGATAGTATCATCAAGATATAATTTGCACGATAGTTTCAATAAGAGGTCTAGGTTCCCACATACTAGATGATGACAGTTAGTCAAAATAAGTGAGCAAGATACCCAATCGAATATCATCCATGCAAAGGTGTTGAGCAGCATATAGTTCTAACCAAATTTCATTATTTGGCATGATGAACAAATGGATACTGATATTTAGAGTGTAGAAACACTCATACAAAAGGAATTGGCACCATATCGTTGATTGGGAAATATTCCAATGTGGAGTTCAATGACTAGAAATGGCTCTTTTAGATAGAAATGTGAGTGATAGCATGGCATATTGGATGATACAAAAGGAGCACTTTGAATATGTGTAGATGAGGTTGATTTAGTCATAATGGTTTTGTCTTGCATCCCATAATTTTTAAAATCTCATATGCAACGACAGAAACGTATCAATACACATCATGAGCAGTGCATTTGCCTCCTGTTACACCGTAGCAAATGATAGATTTATAGAGATGGATTATGGTGGTCATATGGTCCACAAAATATGGTTTTTCACTACAAATATGTATTATATATGCATATGAAGCTAAAATATGATGGCTAGGTTTGGACACAATAGATTGGATGACGGGGATCCCACGTGGACAACCCATGACTAGTAGGCATGATGATAACTCCAACATGACGATGAGGTGGCCGTACAGTGGAAGATAGGTTAGTAAAAACTAGTGACCCAACATAAGCGGTAGGCCAAGGAGTAGCATATAGTGGACACATGGATACCGACATCGAGCCCAACTCATTGCCAACATGGACAAGGCAGACCCGAGACGTGGAGCAGTTGGTAGTTGAAGAGATTATTATGATGGTATTCTGCACAGTCTGGTTAAAAAAATAATGAGGTGTGAAACCTCACCATGACGTGATGAATGTCTTCATTGTTATGGGGAATGAATAGTGAGAAAAAATACAAACAAAAGAGAAAGCTTCGCAAGAAACTAGCTTCATTGGTGGTCTCCTTAACATGGCCGATGACCATGGGTGTTGAAATGAATTTTACAATTATAAGGTCAGCAATTCTGCTATCTTTTAAAACTTGAAAAAAGATACATCGATCCACTAGGAAGTGGACTGATAGATGTGAAGTCAAGGTGGAGTAGATAAAACAGTGCACGATGATGTACTTCTTGCGATAGACCGTGGAGCCATTAAGGTATGATAATGGCCGAGAAGAGAGATGTAAATGTACAATTAAGGGACTGTGATGATACAAATGTATATTATGGACATGATTATGTGGTCAATTGACACACTATCATGGTATAGTTTGGATGTGATGACGGTGAGGATATTGGCAATAATTGAGCACAATTGGCAAAGAGGACAAATAGCTTGCAGGTCAGGGTGTTTTGATGTGGATGTCCTTTAATACGAGGAAGATAATGTGTATCTTATTCAATCAATGTTTTACCCATTAAAAAATAGGGATAATAAGATGAATGCTATCTATGTGGGCCTTGCACTCATCTAGTAACATATGTTGAAAGGGGAATATTGGAGGAGAAACCTCCACGTGCAGGCGAAGCTTTACAAATTTAAACTAGGGTATTTCTTTATGAGGCCTATCAAGTGTAAGCAAGTGATATTAATCTAAAAAATCGTAACGGTGAATTTTCTTTTGTTTGGTAGTGGCCTTTAATGAATAAAAGTAACAACCGTTACTTATGGTCAAAGTAAATGTAGGAAGGAAAAATAAAAAGTGGAGGAAAATGAAAAGAAGCCATTGGAAGTCCAAATAGAGGAATACAAAATGGAAGAAGAAATGAGAAGGCATTTTGATAATTATTAAATAGACCATCAGAATAGAGAACAAGGGATGGATCATCTTGGAGGCCAGATGCTGAAGGGATTTTTGAGAATCTGGAAATGCATTTGTAAAAATAGAATATTATTATTTTTAATGCAAATAATTTTAGAAACTTGCATTTTATGAGCAAAATAGAAGGAGGGTTTTCTGCATGTTGAAGTTTACTATCTATCTTTCCTTCCATGTTTTTTTAAGTTTATAAATGGTGTTTAATGCATTATATGGTTACACCAGGGTTATGCATAAGGGGTTGGACTCAAAATGTACTTGTAAAAAAATGGTGAATCCTAATCAAAATCAAGGTGAATCATGGAGAATCCTAAGTAAATCAAATCAAGCATCTTCATACCAAAATTTAGGGTATTTGAAGCCCTAAAATGTAAGGTAATATTTGGGGTCACTTTTGACCTATTAAATAATATTATAACTTCATAAAAATACTACCATTAGATCAATCTTGAAAAGATCTTTCCAACAAGTACAAATATGCTTATGTTTGGATATATATTATGGCGAATTGAACCTAAGAAACAATTGGTCCTAAAAATTTTAAGTGAATGGGCCAACGTCGAGGGTCCTCATATTCACCAATTTCCAATTTTGGAAATCCTAATATTCTCCCAATTTATAAATATTCGCCACTATGCATAACCCTAGGTTACACTATTGAATGCTTAGAACCATGGATTTTATTTTTTTCCCTTAGAAGATTACACCTAGGTTATTTTGAAGCGTGTGAATGCAGATTCAGATAAACCAGGTTACATGCGAAAAGCCTCACATATTTGGCTTTGCTATGTAGGGTGGCATTAGACTGGATTATGTTGCATGTTTATATTTTTAGTTTTCAGTTTTTTTTTCCAGATTTTATATTTGTTTTTCTAACTCTTCTTTTTGCAGATTTTTTTAAAACTTCAGTGATTAAAATAAAAATAAAAATAAAAAGGAATAAAACTCCAAAATAAATTGCATGGGTGTGAATAATTACCTTCAATATTTCATCTAAAACAATTTCAATCCCATTCTGATGTTATTTTGAATTTATAAAAATTATTTAAAGTTGCTATTTTATGAGAGTTTTATAATTTCAAAAATTTTCATTATTTTATATTTTGAAGGTAAATCAAAATTTTCAGCTTTGCATTTTTATTCGCAAACAATAAATGAACTTCCCTTTATGAAAATCACAATTTCATTAAAGGGGATAATTTATATGACATTCCATAGGCTATCATTTTCACAGTAATAAATTGTCTTCTCTTTATGAAAATTTTGAATTCATCAAAGAGAGGTAATTTATATATTATATCAAAGGCTATTTTTTTAAAGCATTATTTCTTCTTTATGAAAATTACAATTTCATTAAAAGGGATAATTTATAATGACATTCTAAGGCCTTTACATTTCATAGCTATTCATGCATATTTATTTCCTTTTTATTCATCAAGCAATAATAAAAGGAATTCAATTTTCATGAACAATTACTAGCATAGCATAATAAAATAAACCAACATAGGCCCCTTGTTAACAGTTACTTGCAAATCACTAAGGTATTCCTAGTGTAGACACCTAAATTGCATAAATCGGATAAGACTATCAATGCAACACATATACCCTATTATTGACAACATATGGCCCTATTGGGCACCCTTCTAGGCTGGCAAAAGGCTTCCATAAGGATACAAAACTTAGTTCGGAGGGTTCCTAGTAGTTTAAGGCATTTTTGGGGCTCCTACCCATGACCTTACCACCAAGGTATGGTCACAGTTGGTGACTGTCCCACCCAGGGATGGCCATCCACAACCATACCTGGGTGCGAGGGCCCCCAAGTAGACCCTCCAAAAAGTCAAAATACACGCTAAATGACAATAAAAGACTACCATTAACGCATACAATCATAATAAATTGATTGGGGACCTTCAAATTGACTATGAGGCAGTATATTGGGATCCCCAAATGGGTAACCTTCCCTCACCAATCAATGACAAGATTAGGACACATGGTGGCACCTGCCTCGCATGGCAAATCATGCCCTTTTGCCCTAGATGCCCTTTTGGGATATAAAATGAGGTGCAAAAACCCAATTTCAAGGAGGAGATATTGATTATTTATGCAATGAAGTGCTGCACAAATCAACCCTCACTATTTGCAAACCAAAACTTGTCCTTTCCCTAGCCTTGAAACCCTCTTCATCCGAAGGTGATTTCAGGGGCAATAGGCTTGATCCACCAATTCCAAATAGGCCAAATTGAAGTATTCTTTGGCCCCATATATTGACAACACCCATACCCAAGTTTTGGACCAATTTCCATAGTCATAGGTGACAAAACTAAGGCAATTTTGTGACAGCCCCACCTGGGGACGGTTAGCAGTCTGTGGGTGTCACACCTAAGGATGACCATAAAAAGATTATAATTTTAGATAAATTACTCCATATACCCCTTGGGAATGTCTATAGGAACCTCTGGTCCAAATTTGAGGTAATTTGGAGGAGTTTTGATTTAGGATTTGAGGTCCCCAAGATTGCAGGTCTATGTGGCGCACTCAGGAACGAACACTATTTTTGCATTGTTTCACCTTTGATATTGCATCCAAATTTATTTTTTTGCATTTATAATATTTTAAAATATGTTTATGCTTAATGTAGATCAATTTTCATGCATATAGATCACTTTTTAATGTTGTAGAATATGCTATATTTTCATGGTTTAATGGCTTTATTCTATAACACAGATGCTTTTAATCCCATTTCAATCCCTTGTCTTCAGGAATAGGAATGCTAGGCAAGAGGAGGAGCTAATGAGGCATAAGCTTATCATCCGAACACTAGCTCTCTATCATGGGAAGGAAATATCCACACCACTATTGATTTATTGCCTAAAAGACCTCCTTCCAAGGGACTAGATCCCTTGAAGATTGTAATGAAATGTATCAAATTTGTAAAGCCCTCAAGGGGATGTCTTGTAATCTGGTTTTAAAGCTATGGATGAATGAATAGACAGAATTTTATTATATTTATTGTCTATGTTGTCTCATTTTAGTAGATTACATGCTTGTGCCATATTTCCTTTTTAATGCTTTATAACTGATATACATTGCAAGTAACCTTAAGGCGATATCGTGAATTTCACTTCTTCAGTGGCAATCACGGTGGGATCTTATTCGACATATATTTACAAGATTACAAATACACATGTGCAATGCTTATATAGTGGAACCTTGGAGAAGTTGTTTTCATTTTAACTTCTTTGCAAGAGAGGGTTTTGTGATCAAAATCCTAAGTGTGAGTGTGGTTTTGCAATTGGGTAAAATTATCACTCAATATTTTGGCGCTAGAAGGAGGGCATGAAGTGGTTTATTTTATTGTGATTTTAAATGCTATATATTATTCATTGTTACTTAAGGTAATTGAATTGCTGAATGATTCATGTCCTTTGACTATTATATCGGCCTCCATTATGCATAACACTTTGGCACTAGAAGGAGGACCTAAAGTGGTTTATTTTATTGTGATTTTAAATGCTATATTGTCCATGTTTACTTGAAATATTTATTTGAATACATTGGTATTGACTAACAAAGTTTTGTAATCACTTTCATTGATTCAAATATTTTCTAATTGATGATGCATTAATGCTAACCTTTTGCAAATTGGAAAATGTTCTCTAATGTCATGGTTTAATTGATGCATATATTTTGGTTGATATACATGATGATTTATATAATAAATATTTGAGATTTGTTAATCATTTTATACTTATTTACAAGATTTATTTATTTTATTAACAAAATTGGTATTAAATTTATATTTTTTAAGGTCCACTAATTGCAAGATTTACTCCAATGATGACAAGTAGTCCTTTAAACATACATGGGCCTTCACATGAGATACCTATGGACTTGGTGTCTTATCTACCTTAGTTTAGGCATGATGGAACTAGGTCAGCTGAAGCACACATTCGTGCATTCATAAATATGATGAGTTGTTTACACATAATGCATGAAGATGTTGGATGTGAAATGTTTTCATACACGTTGGATAAGATTGTGCATGACTGGTTTATCAATATTCCTACAACTTCTATCACTTCATGGGCTCAATTAGAAGCAATGTTTCTCAACCATTTTGGAACATTAGATGATTGGGATACGATATCAAATCAATTTGCTTCTATCTATAAAGAACCTAATGAATCCATGAGTCAATTCAATGATAGATTCCATAGGTTGTATATCAAAATGGATACACATTACACCATTTTAGAAGAATAAGCTACTAAAATCTACAGGGGAGCCTTAGACCCCTTAATTGATACATTTTTAGGGGAGAATATTGAAGATCCATCCTTGCCTAGAGCCTACAATACTGCAATAATATTAGAACAATGGCAAGTTGAGGCACAATATCCTCCCATGATGAATTATTTTTTAGGAGTTAGTGAAGCTAACCTACACCAACCATCTAATCTAGCACCCTAAAATCAATTGATGTCTAATTTGAACAATCAACAGGACAAATTTGAATGTCCAAATGTTACAATTACCTTAGATATTGTTCAAGAGGAGGTACAAGTTTCAAAGCCAATATCCAACAATGAGGATTGTGTAGAGATGGGTTCATCTCTAGAAATGCATGAGTATTCGAACAATGGAAGAGTTATAGATCTAACTAGCTTTGAAATATGTGATAGGTTGGAACCTTCCATATAATGGAGTGAAATGGTTGAAACATAATCAAGAAGGCCAGTGTGTTCCAAATGATGACCTAGGCTTGGAGTCATTGTTTACGAAGGATGATTGGGATGATCATGAAAAGAATAATGTAAAAATTGATCCCATTATAGAAAACTCATACCTTCAAACTGTGATAAAATTGAATTTTGGGTTACAAATGTGGATTATGGTCTTGCAATATTGAATACAAAGAGTAGCCCACTTTTGTAAATAATTAAACCATCTAAGGAAGATAAAAGTGAATTTAATGAAAAATATGTTGATGAATTGGAAGAGGTTGAAGAAGTAGTTGAGTGTCACCACTTGATTTTAGAAGATGATTACTATGATTCTTGGAAAAAATGGGAAGAATATGCTCACTCTAAACCTTCTAATGAATCTTTTGTGTCAATTGATATGTAGGATAATACATTTACTTTATCGTAGGAGGATATTACAAGTCCTGTACAATTTGAGAATGTTTTGGAAGAAGGGTTGGAATCTCATCAAGTGTTATAAAATGATAGTGATTCTACTACCATGGATAAAGAAGAAAAACAATTGATAGATGAATCAAAATATCATGTCACAAATACAATAGAGTTTCATCCCATGAATTTAGACGACAATTTTCATAATGGTTGGGGAAGATACGAAGAATCATTGGTTTTTCACACCCCTATTTATGAAATTCTATTGACATGTAGGATGCATAAAATGTTATCTCGCATAAATATTTTGTAATTCCTATACAAGAAGAAAATGGCATACCCATTTTAGGAATAGAGAAGGTTCCAAATTTTGATCACTTTGAATATGAGTTTATGGAACATATTACTAAAATAGAAGAGGAAGAAATGATAAATGTTTCCTATGATTCAATTGTTTGGGATCAGGAAGAAGTAAAACATCCTTTTTCATCTTGGAATATTGAAAAATTGGGTACAAATTCTCATGATTGTATTGAAGATTTTAAGGAAGAAATACCATTGGTGGTTAGCAAGGAACTAGAATTGAATTCTAGTCCTCTAAGTGATGAAAATATGGCTTGGTTTGAAACAACTCAAATGATCAATCAGGAAGATGTGTTATTTGACATATCCTTAGATAGACAAGAGTCATGGTTTGAAAATAATGGACATATTCTTAAGGGCGTGCCTAATTTCGATGTTTTTGATGAACAGGTAATCAATGAAGATGAAATACTACAAGATGATGAAGAAGATAAAGACCATGAGGTAGAAGAAAAAATTACAATGGTTCACCAAGTGTTGGTAAATGAAAATGTACAAAAAGTAGAATCTAACCTTTTGTGTCCAAACATCCAAGGTTTAGGTGAAAATTTATATAATCATTTATTGGATTTAAATACTATTTATGATGAAATTCCATTAGAGGTGAATGAATAACTAGAGTTGATTTCTACTCACACCTCTAATAATATTTCTTTTATGAATGAAATAGAAGTTGATGTGCTTGAATTGTTGAACCAAATTCATCAACAATTAACAATTGAATCTAGGATAAAATCTTATAATGATTCTCATTTAGTAGATATCCTAGATACTTACAAATTGTTACATAAATTTGATTGGCCTACAAACATAAAAAGTGAATTGGCTTTAAAGTTATTAGAAATAGTCTCCTACTTACAAGGTCTCATATTTAAAAAGGAAATCCTAATTCTAAAACATGAATCAAATTGTAAAACTGACATCTTAAGGAACAATCAAGAAAGAATTGGAAATCAGTTATTGTCTAACCATTTTAATGACTTGAAGCTCACCTATGGGATTTTTATTGAAACTAAATCAAACTGGTGGGATGAAAGAGGCAAGATGAAAATTGTTGCATTATTTGGCCTAATCTTGCTGACGTTGGATTCTGGAAAAGCTTAGCGTGAGTATTGTGTTATATGTCTTTTGAAATGTGCTAATCATATTTGGGATCCAGGGAAATGATGGCTCCATATTTTGCATCATCTTGTATATTATTGTATATTTTTTTACTATAGTTTTGGTTTTCATGTTTTTTTTAGGTTTAGGTTAGTGTTTCTAGTTTTGTGTTTTGGGTTGCTCCCTTTGTTTGAGGTGATGTTTTGTGATAGCTAATTTATGGCCTCTTGATCATTTTTTGTGTTCCTTTGTTAAGTAGGTTGGAATACATAATCTGAAAGTAGGTAAACCTAAGAAAATGGGGATGAGTTATTTTATGATCATGCTCAGATCTTGGGACTAAAATAGTGGAGAGTAGAATAATAAAATATTTCACTAAAGCTCCACATGTAATCCACATATTAAAGGGTATTTATGGAAGTCCTTAAGGATAAAACTATTTTGATTTGTAAATTAAGGCTAAATTCTAGCATGCTAAAACTCAATGGTTACATAAAAGGTTTACAAAGTTCTCTATAAAAAAATAATACAAGCAATGCAAATATTGATCAAATCTATCACCATGTTTAGATAAGCTTTACCGAGGCTATAGACACTTGAATTGTAGTGGGGCTCTGTCTAGATAAATCTTGATATAAAAAAATGAGCATTGAAAAGCTTGATCAAATTAGTCACCTAGTTCATAAAATCTCCATCGAGGATATGGACATGTAACTGGTAGTGGGGCTCTGTAGGAATAAATTATGCTCAAAAGAGACTTTGAAAAAATATTATTCAAACTGAAATATTATGAGCAATATTTTATAGCCTAATGCAAGTTAGGTGATGGAGTCCGGATAGTTTCCAAAGGTGCAAAAATGAATCACTTTGTCACACATTGAGCAAAAGCAAATGGAATAGTTATTTATTCAAAGTAGTTTTCTCCCACATTCTTGAGACATCACTAAATAATTATTATTTCACTAATCTTTGTGTTCTCATTTCAGATTTGGGTTCTTCACCTGAAATTCTCTAGAGCATTTCTCACCAGAGTCATCATTTTTTTTTACCATTGCACAACTAGCTCAATATTTTGGGACCCACCTTAAATTTTGTTTTTTTGAGCATTTTGGTATTCTTGGAGTGATAATTTGATAGGTCCCATCCTTGATGTTTGTAGTTTCATTTTCAAGGTTTCATGATTGGGTAGTGTCCTCTTGTTTACCTTCGTTGAGAGTGTTTTGCATTTTGTTTAGGTTTTAGTTTTGTTGTTTTGGTTTTAAATTTTTGTAGTATTTTGAAAATCTAATTCACATGGTTGAGTTAGATATCTTCTTAATAAAAAAAATAAACACAAAAAAAAATTGAATAAAATTCAAAAAAATTAAAATTTTATGTTTTTATTATCTTCATGTTGATGTTTATTTCATATAAAATAATACTTAGAATAAATACATAATTTAAAAATAAAATAAAAAATATATAGTATTATTATATATTCCATATATAATAATAATAAAAATTAAAAAAAATAATAAGAATAATATATATATATATATATATATATATATATATATATATATATATATATATATATTATTCTTATTATTTTTTTTAATTTTTATTATTATTATAATATATATATATATATTATATATATATATATATATATATGTGGAAATGAAGTCCTCGTGCTCCTTTGTTGGTAGTAATTTAGGCTTATGTTTTAATTGTTTCATTATGATTAATCTTTGGGAGTTGCATGGCTAGATTTTCTAATATTGATTTTTGTTGGTCGCAGGAAGCACCAGATGAACCCGAGACCGACAAGACCAAAGGTGATGTGGACTCAAGTTCAATGATGACTATGGTGACAACACGACCAATGGCAGTGTAGGTAAATAGGATGACTCATTATTGATAGCCCACCAAGACGTGAGGACAGAGTCACTTGTGGAACTCAAAGTGGACATGGACCAAATCAGATCAGGTGACAAATGGGAGAATGTTTGGATGGAACAGAGACCAGCAGCAATATGGAATAAATTTAGTGACCAACCAAAGGTTTTCAAAGGGGGGTCAAGCTAGCATTTTATGGTCTCACATGGGTATTCATTGACATAGAGCATCTAGAGGATATGGTATATTTCATGATAGGGATCATCATAGGTGAATGATGGTTCATGGAGCACAATGTAGAAGGGTATTTTTATAATATATTAGGAGAATTGACAATAAAAATTGGATTATCATTTCACAATGATAGCAGTTGAAAACCACCTAGAGGCCACAGTGAAGGATGCTTATGGTTTTGATCTGGTAGTAGAATTTTAGCAAATGAATTCAACGAGGTGCACTAAATAGGGAGAATGGATGGAAATTTCTAGGACATAGATGTGTATAGATGAACTTAAACTAGATACATATGGATCGAAACAATGCAGTATTAAATGTCTTGGAAGATGAGTGTAGTGAACTTGATGCAATGTAGTGTTTGTTGACAAAAGGATGATTCACTATAGTTGATGTGGAAATGAAGTTGCTCATACACCCATAATGTCAGTATATACATGTAAATTTGGCTATCATATTCATTAACTCTCTCCCATGATGCATCTCAAATGGATAGAGGTATAGTAAAAAAAAATTAATGACTTGCATGTGTGGGCACAAGAATTTAAAGTTAGAATCACCAAAAATAGTATCATTGAGATATAATTTGCACGAACATTTCAATAAGAGGTCTAGGTTCCCACATACTAGATGATGGAAATTAGTCGAAATAAGTGACCAATAAGATATCATCCATGCAAAGGTCTTGAGAAACATACATTTCTGATCAAATTTCATTGTCTGGCATGATGAAAAAATGGATGTCACCATTTAGAGTGTAGAAACACTCAAACAAAAGGAAATGGTACCATATCACCGATTGGAAAATATTCCAAAGTGGAGTTTGATGACTAAAAATGACTCTTTTAGATAGAAATGTGAGCGACAATGTGGTATATTGGATGATGCAAAAGGAGAACATAGAAGATGTGTATATGAGGTGGATTTAGTCGTAATAGTTTTGTCTTGCATCCCATAATTTTCAAAATCTCATATGCAATGACAAAAATGTAGGAGTACACATCATGAGTAGAACATCCACCTCATATTACACCAGAAAGAATCATAGATTTATGGATATGGAGTATGGTTATTAGATGATCTACAAAATATGGTTGTTCCACTACAAAGGTGTATTAGATATGCATACAAAACTACAATATGACGGATAGGTTTGGAAACAATAGATTGGATGATAGGGGTCCCACATGGTAAACCCATGACCAGTAGGCATGATGACAAATCCAACATGGTGATGAGGTGGTCGTATGACGGAAGAGGCGTTAGTTAAAACTAGTGACCCAACATAAATGGTAGGCCAGTGAGTAGTGTATAGTGGATGCATGGATACCTACACTGAAGAATACTCGGGCCCAACTCATTGCCAACATGGACAAGGAAGAATCGAGATGTCGAGTAGTTGGTAGTCAAAGAAATTATGATGATGATATTATGGATAGTCTGATTAAAAAAGAATGAGGTGTGAAACCTCACCTCAGTGTGATGAATATCTTCAATGTGATGGGGAATGAATAGCGAAAATCCAAACAAAATATAAAGCTTCACAAGACATCGATTTCATCAGTGGTCTCCTTAGCATGGCTGACAACCATCGGTGTTGAAATAAATTTTACAATTGTAAGGTCAAAAATTCTACTGTTAATGGAAACTTAACAAAAGATACATCGACCCACTAGGAAGAGGATTGGTAGATGTGAAGTCAAGGTGTAGACAACACAGTGCACGATGATGTACTTTTTATGGTAGATTGTGGAGCCATTAAGGCATGACAATGGTTGATAAGAGATGTAAACGTACAGTTAAGAAACTATGATGATACAAACGTGGTGGAAATATTGAGTTAGTTGTGTTGTCATTAATGTCAAGATTCAGTGTCGGTGATCAGTGCAGGACTTGGAAAAAGAAGGGTTAAAATAATTATATTTTAATCCAAGAGATTTGT
The DNA here is from genome assembly GCA_028583015.1 of Wollemia nobilis. NCBI lineage: Eukaryota > Viridiplantae > Streptophyta > Pinopsida > Araucariales > Araucariaceae > Wollemia > Wollemia nobilis. The sequence continues at coordinate 30,400,456 of JAQPPZ010015413.1, forward strand.
TTTAAGGGCTTCACATGATTGGTCAAAAGGATGATTAAATACCCTAAAGGAAAGGCCTAAAGGAAATAATATTATAATATTTTATTATAATATTAAAGGTTAAAATTAAAATCCTAAGGTAATTTATAAATTATTTATAATATTTATATTATTATAAAATAATATTATTTAAAACCCAAAGTAGGGTTGGGCACAAATTCAATTTAATTTTTTATTCCCCCATCGATGTTCGAAGGAAAGAGGCATATGGTATAAATACCATAAGGTTTACCTCACAAATGCAAGTCTTCGAATATTAATGCACATGTGATTAATTGAAAGTGAATGCAAAAAGTTCATGAGCAAAAGGACAAGAGGTTATTATTTTTTATTGCAGTGAAAAACATGAAGGTCAAAGTGACCAAGGCATAAAGCCTTGTCACCAACCAATCGGTTGGGCTAGTGGCAAGTTGTTGGTGGTTAAGGTGCAGGGTACGTAGAGGTTCCGCGTTTGAGTCTCGGTGGCTGCGAAGGGACAAAACATTTTGTTGGCTTTGATGCTAGTGGAAGAAACAAAGCGCTCAAGGTGCTTTTACCTCCCATGTGAATGTGTAGCTCGTACGATAGTGTGGCCGTGAGTAGGGTGCAGGCAACAGTTTAACCTGATATTGAATCCCACCGTGGAGTGTGCAAAGGTACTTTATTTTTTATAAATGTGCATGTGGTCTAAGGTTGTATTGTGAGCATCTTGGGAGATATAAGGTGATTAAAGAAATTTTATTTTGGTTAAAGTTAGTGAAGGATTTAATTGTTGTTTAAAAGTGAATTGAATTATTTCTGGATAAGAGGTATTAATTATTTTAAAATAAAATTTTTAAGTTAGGAGTTATAAGGTGATTAAGAATTATTTTATTTTGTTTCTTAGTCGAAGATTGAGGAGGATTTAATTTTGTCTTAAAAGTGAATTGAATTATTTTTGGAAAGGTGTTTTGATTATTTGATAATGCATTTTGAGTAGGGAGATATAAGGGAGTTATTTTGATTATTTTATGCATTAAAATTTTGAAGTGAATTATTGTGGAAGTGAGTTAATTAAACCTTTTCTAGTTATATTTTGAAAATATTGGAGATTATAAGGTGTACTTAAGACTTGTTATTTTTGTATGGTGAAATAAATATTGAGGAGAATTTTGAGTGGAGATTTTAAGATAGATTATTGCTACTTATCCTTGATATTAGCAAAGAGGTTTTGATTGTGATTAAGACAAGTTTTGAAGACATATGTCCATCAAAACAAAAAGTATAGGCACATATTCCTTACGAGTTAAATATTATTGGATTGAGTAAATTTGGAGTGAAAATTATTGTTTGATAAGCATTGTTAGAAAATTTCTAGTGAGCCTCCATGTGCATGATTAGGGTTTGTGAAAGAACATGAGTATCATTGTTGTGTGAGATTGTTTGATAAGCATTGTTGGAAATATGTGAGTAAGCTTTCATGTGCATGATTAGGGTTTGTAAAATAACATGAGTATCATTTCTATGTGAAGTTGAGAACTATATTGAACTAGGGCTTGTGAAAAGCTCATGAGTATCATTATTATGTGAAGTTGAGAACTATCTTGAACTAGGTTTTGTGAAAATATCATGAGTTTCATTGTTATCTAAATTTGGAATCATATTGAGCCAAGGGTTGAGATTCATAGTGTGAGTTGTTGGAATAATTGTGAAAAACTTGTTTGGGATTTGTAAGTAAGCTTTATTTAATTGAGTAAATTATTGAGTGAAGTTGATTGAGAATCATTGATTGAAAGTATTGGAGTGATAGTTCAAGTTCTGTGAAATAAATTGTTCTGTATTCTAAATTGATTTGAAAGAGATATTGAATGTGATTGAGAGTATTATGAGTGTGAAACATATTGATTTTATAACCATTTTGTATATATTTATATAAGTTAAACAATATTTTGAGTGAAACTTGTTTGAGTGATTTAAGAGGTTTTCTAAAAGAGGTTAAGTTGAGTTTTTGTATGCAAGTTTCACAATTTATTTGAATAAGCTTTTAAGAAAATATTGCGAGCAGATTTGAGTAAGTCCTAGAGGGTACTTAAGGATATATTTAAGCAAGATTTTGTAAAATCTTGTGATCAGATTTGAGTAAGTCCTAGAAGGTACTTAAGGAAAAAATTAAGGAAGCTTGTGTGGAAGATTACAAGTAAATTGAACAAGTTCTAGTGAGGACTTGTTGAGAAGATTTTAGGTAAGTATTGGTGAAGACTTATTAAGAATATTGGATAAGTTCTAGTGAGGAATTTTTGAGCATATTTGAGGTGAGTATTGGTGAAGACTTGTTGAGCAGATTGAGCAAGTTCTTGAGGACTTGTGGATAGATTTGAAGCAAGTATTTTGAAGACTTGAGAGTTGAGTTGATTGATTGATTTGTTCAAGCTTTGAGTTAAGGCTTGGAGCAGATCTAGCAGAGTTGATTTGTGATTGATTCAAGCTTTGTGTTAAGGCTTGAGGATAGATTTGAGATAGAGATTGAGCATATTTATGCTAGACTGAAGGATAGTGTTTAGTGCATATTTGAGATAGAGATTAATTAGATTTGTGCTAGACCGAAGGATAGTGTTTAGTGTATACTTGAGACAGAGATTGCAAATATTTATGTTAGACCTAAGGATAATTTTTAGTGCAGATTTGAGATAGTGATTGAGTAGATTTGTGACAGAATGAAGGATAATGTTTAGTGTAGATTTGAGACAAATATTTAGCAGAGCTAAGATCAAGCTTTAGAGGTGATATAGTAGAGGACAGTAGTCTCTAGTATATAGAGATCCACTAGCCAGGGTAGTGAGGATAGAGGTCTTTTGAGTGAGGAAAAATTATTATGTGGAGAGATATACATAAGATAGTGTAGTGGAGGTAGTAGTCTTCTAGAGGTTCACCAACCAAAGTAGAGGAGAAATATTTCTCCTATGGATAGAGATCCACAAACCAAATGAGGGGATTGGTGTCTCCTATGGATAGGTATCCATGAACTTGATTAGGATATTGATATCTCCTTTGGACAAAGGTCCATAACCATTGTAATAGGGAAGGATTCCCAAGATATTTTTTGAGAAAACTTTAGTGAAATATTTTCTCCATGGAGTAACCCACATTGGGTGAACCACGTAAATTGGTGTCTCTATTGTGTGTGGTGATTTGTGCATTGCTTTGATCACTGTTGTTGATATTTCCATTGAAATATTGCATAATATTACTTGGGAAAGAAAAGTAAAAAATGGTCTTATAAGCTTGAACCCCCCTATTAGTATAAGCTTGTGTTCTTAAATTGGTATCAGAGTGGGTTCCTTCAAAATATTTTAATAGCTTGAAGAAAAATATTACAGGAACACAAATGGATTCTTAGAGTGGATCCTTAGGGAATAAGGCACCATTTTTCGATGGGAACAATTATGGATTTTGGAGTGTGAGAATGAATATTTTCCTAATGGCACTAGGAAATGATATTTGGCAAGCAGTTGAGAATGGGTACACACACTAACTACTACACCTAAAAATAAATATGGTAAGCTCCTACAACTAAATAATTGAAAGGTAATGAATGGAATATTAAATGGTTTGCATGAAATAGAGTTTGTAAAATTTATGTATTGTACATCAGTAAAAGAGATTTGGGATAAGTTGAAAGGTATTTATGAGGGAGACAAAAAGGTCAAGATGTCAAAAGTTGGTAAATCATAAGAAAATATTTTAAGACCTAAAAATAAAGGATGAGGAAGATATTGCTTCACAGTTACTTTGTGTGGATGAGGTTGTTAACTCAATGCAAGGACTTGGGTTTAAAGTTGAAGAAACAGATGTTTATTACAAGATTTTAAGGTCACTCCCTAAGAGATATAGTGAAAATATATTGAATTGTTGACAAGGGATGAGTTACATGGAATTCTCATAGATTTTGAGATGAGAATAAAGGAGCAGGTTATTCCCCAGAAGAAGAAGCCTTCAAAGTTACAACTAAGTAAAAGGGTAAGAAGTCGGGTTCAAGTAATGATTCATCCAATGATGAAGAAGAAAACTATAGTAGAAGGAACAATGACACAAGAAAGCACAAAGATACAAAATTGGTTAAGTGTTTCAAATATGGTAAATATGGTCACTATGCATCTTATTGTCCAGAAGCTGGAAATAGTAGTGGTGATGAGAAACAAGATCATAATAACAGGGAAGTAGGAAAATTCAGGTACCAAAATAAAAACATGTATGGATAAAATAGGCATGAAAAAAAGTTTTTCAAAGGCATAAGAAAAGTTTTATGTAGATAAAGTAGACAATATTTCAAGTGACAATAATGACAGGTCCTCATATAATGAAGAAGAAGAAATTCTATTTCTCACAGTAGAAAAAGAAGATGTTAGAAAAAGAACACCAATAATTCTCAAGTGCTTTAGGTGTGGAAACTTTGGTTATCATGAGGATAGTTGTACAAAGAATGGATTCAGTTTTAGTGAAGATGAATATGAAGATGCTCTTGAAGGTCCAAAAGAAGAAAGTCTACTTTTGGCAATAGAAGAAGAAGAATATGGTCCTATTGAAGATAAATCAGAAAGGAATGAAGATGATCTTAAAGAGGTAGAATCAAAGAAAGGAGAATTTGATCTTGAGGGTGAGCTTATATCTACCCTTGATGCATTAAGGAAGTTAAGAAAGCATAATTCAAGACTGAAGCTTCAATTTCAAGAATGTGATGAAGATAAAGTAAAGCTTATAGAATATCTAACCAACTCAATTGCTAAGACAAGGATATTTAAAGAGAGGTTAGAGGTAAAGGTTTGGAATGTGATAGGTTAGAGAATGAGGTAGATTCACTAAGGAAGGAAGTAAAATATTCTAAATATAAGCTACACAGGTTTGGGATAAGCTCAAAGAACTTGGATAAGATTATCAAGTTAGAAATATTTTCATCAAACGAGACAAGACTTGGTTTTGAATAGGAACAAAGAGATCAAGGAGAGGAGTCAATATCAAGATCCAAAGAAGAAGAAGCTTTAGAAGAAGAGAGTGCAATAGAGAGTGAGACTTATAAGGATAAGTTGGACAATGAAAAGTTCAACAAGAAAAGGAACAATGCACAAATAAAGAATAGATGGAATAGGAAACATCACAGGTAATATGAGACTAAGAGACCAATGGGGTCAAGGCAAAGATTTTTCAATGGATGGTGCTTCTCATGTCATAGGTTTGGTCATAAGGCTTCACAGTGCAGGACACATGAAATATAAGGATATGGTTTCACCAATAGAAATTTAAAAAATGAACATCTATTTCAAGGGTATTGCTACTCTTGTAATTCGTTTGGTCATAAGGTAGTTAATTGTAGGGTTCATGACAAGAAAGGATATGAATTCACCAGGAGGAACTACATGACATTTGCACCTTCAAGGAATCACAAAATTAAGTTTTATAAGTACAATAATGTTGGGCATATGGCTAAGTGGTGCATATCAGAAATTCTAGAGACAAGCAGGAATAGGAACATTGTTAGTCTTACAATGACACTGAGAGGGGGGGTGAATCAGTGTAGCTCTATAAACTTAAATTTAAAGCTCTTAATACCTCAGAAATTAAAAATTATTATTAGATACAACAAGTATAACAAAATAGCATCACACAACACAAGATTTAACAAGGTTCACCAATGTGGCTACTCAAAAATTGACTACTTGGACTACCATCCAAATCTAGCCTTTGCAAAGCACCAAATTTACAATCAATTTACCAGTAGCAACTATAAGGAGCACCAACTCCTAATTTATCTGCACCAATAGAAAGGAGAACCAACCCCTGATTTACCAGCATCAATTGGAAGGAGCACCAACCCTTTATTTATCTACACCAACAGAAAGGAGCACCAACCCCTGATTTACCAACACCAACTGGAAGGAGTACCAACCCATGATTTACCAGAACCAACTGGAAGGAGCACCAACCCCTGATTCCAAGCACCAACTTGGAATTCAATTTTGAAACTAGAATATTGATAGTAAAATACCTTTACTTTTGCAAGACCCTGGCTAGTCTTCTTCACCTTTGTGTTCTCTACGCACTCTGCTTTCTCTGTGTAATCATAATAGCACCTGGTTGAAATTCAACCTTTTCGCTCTCTATGCACTTTGCTCTCTCTACGCAATCAATTCACACACTCTGCTTCATTACAGTCGAACTTCACGATCGTCTTCTCCCTTTTGTGCACTCTACTCTCTTTGCAAATTTTGCACTTAGCATGATTCGACACGACTTGCTCTCTACGCACACCGATCGTATCTCACACACCTTCGACACACTTTCAATTCTCCAAACAACCCTCCTTTTATAACAATATTTTTTATGATGAAAACCCTAATCTTAGTCGGTTGTAAATCCTGATCTTAGTCGGCTTTCATAACAACTGTAAACCCTAATTTTAGTCGGTTGTCATCGGTCTTCATCGACTTCAACTCAACTGCAAAAATACAACATGTCATGATATCACGACACTTTTTATTTCTCTCTCTCTCTTTGCATCAGATCGCAAAAATGCTACATGTCGCAATATCACGACACATTTTCTCCTTGTTATTTCTCTTTGCATCGAATCGTGAAAATACAACATGTCGCGATATTGTGACACTTTTTCTCCTTGCTCTTTCTCTTAGCTTTGGCCCATGAAAATACATGTCGCGATATCGTGACACTTTCGCCTCCGTACGCTTTCTCTATTAATTTGTTGTGAAATCATGACACTTCTGCTTTTGTACTTAGCTTCTTTGCTTTTGTCATGAAATCATGACACTTCTACCTTCGAATTCTTCTTCTCTGCTTTTGTCACAAAATCATGACACTTTTGCTTCCATACTTTACTTTTTTCTTTTGTTGCGAAATTGCGATACTTCTACCTTCGAAGTCTTCTTCTCTAATTTTGTCTTGAAATCGTGACACTTCTACTTCTATACTTTACTTCTTTGTTGTTGTCATGAAATCATGACACTTCTACTTCTGAAGTCTTACTTTCTGCTTTTGTCATGACAGTTCTGCTTCCGTACGCTTCCTCTCTTTCTTTTGTCATGAAAATGCGACATGTCACGATATTGCGACACTTTTCAAACTTACTTTCTCTCTCCTATTTTAGTCATGAAAATGCGACAGGTCACGAAATCATGACACTTTTCCAACTTAATTTCTTTCTCCTATTTTAGTCATGAAAATGCGACATGTCGCGAAATCATGACACTTTTCCAACTTACTTTCTCTCTCCTATTTTAGTCACGAAAATGCGACATGTCACGAAATCGTGACACTTTTCTTACTTGTTCTCTTTCTTCGAACTTGTCATGAAATCGTGACACTTTTTCTTGCTTTCTCTTTCTCTTCCAACATGTCACGAAATTGCGATAGTTTTTCCACTTGCCTTTTTCTCTTCCAACATGTCGCGAAATTGTGACAGTTTTTCTTGCTTTTTCTCTCTCTTCCAACATTTTGCGAAATCGCGACAGTTTTTCCACTTGCCTTTTTCTCTTCCAATATGTCGCAAAATCATGACAGTTTGTCCTACTTTTTCTCTCTCTTCCAACATGTCTCGAAATCATGATAGTTTTTCTTGCCTGCTGTATATGTCGTGATATCACGACACTTTTTTTACTTGTCTTTTTCTTTGATCTTTTGCATATGGGCAACTTCGGTCTTCTTGGAAAATCACTATGCATACTCTAAATAACCTTTGAACTCCTTGTCCACTGCATCAACATATCTATCTGATTGTGTTGACAACAATGACAATACTATTGCTGCACCTTGCTCAACAATATCCCCCTTTGGAATTATTGGCAACACATGTGCAATTTCCTGTAACTCTTCTCCCCCTTTGAAAATAATACCAAAGGGCTACTACAGACTCCCCCTAATTCCATGCACAACATTCTCAGTCACAAATTATTACACTTAGCAAAAATCACAAACATGAGCAAAAAGATAAACAAATACACAAATGCTCCCCCTGAGAATGTGATCCCGATAGCTAGTCAATTCTTGGGAAGCATGACCACTCCCAATTTATTGCGAAGGTACTCAAAAACTTCCTTGGGCAATGGTTTTGTGAAGATATCCACTACTTGCTCTATTGTTGGAACAAAAAACTAACTTAACCTCACTTTCTGCAACTTTCTTCGCGTACAACACGCTGTCGCTGCATATATTCTGCCTCTACTATGGATAAGGAAACTTACTCTTGTTTATTACTGTTCCACACGACCAACCTGTCTCCAAGATAGAATGCACCTCCACTGGTACTCTTTCTATCATAAGGTCTTCTTGGATAGGAACTCTAATCTCTGCTCATCATATTAGAATTCCTGTTGTACCTTACTTTTACTTATTTAGTATAGAATGATCAACACTCAACTTTTAGCTGTGCAAAAGTTACTCCCAAAACATAAGTGATCGACTCTCCAGGCAGCATGCACGTAATTTTTTTAGCCTTTTGACTGCCATCTCCTTTATGACTGATGACTTTGCCTCGCATTAGTTGTGCAACTCAATGTCTCTGGTTCATAACGACTGCTTCTTTAGAGAAAATTAATGCTCTCTTATTACCTCCACAAACAACTACATGAACTGAAACACACTTTGACAACTATATGACAACTCCCCCTGACTACTTGCCTTTCATCCTCAACTAACCAAACAACATAGGAGCATTAAAATAAAACTTTAAGATTGCTCCCCCTGAGGATGTGCTATCTGGAGTTGCTTAGTGCAATAGCGGAGTAGTCTCCTTCAGTCCAAGGAGACACAATTTCTTTCTTCTATATTTCTCCAAACTTTCTTGAACTCGGACTTGGGTTTTTCAACTACATCCCTATTTTGCACCTTTTCGTGAACTCGAACATTTCTCTTGTGTGGTTGTCTCTTATGCATCCTTGATGAATTATTGTTTTCCTTTCTTTTATGTACATGATTTATTCCCTATATGTGTTGTGTTCTTTGTGTTTGATGAAATCTACTGTTTTTCCTTAGATTAGATACAAAAGTTCTTGGAAAAAACCTTGCTATGTGCTGATGACCATTACATTGAAAACATTGTACAAAGTGTTCACTCAAAAACACAGATGTATTTCTATCAACATAACTCTTTGATTTATTATTCAATCCACAATAAGTTGCCTTGTGACCATACTGGTTGCATCTAAAATAATAGCCATTAAAAGTATTATTATGAATAGAGTGAGAGTGATAGAACATCTTTTGTTGTGGTTGTTTTGTTGTAGATCTCCTTTGATATTTTCTTCCTTTTGAAGATTTAGCTTCAAACTTTTCTTGCTTCGATCCTTCAACAGTGAACTTCTTCTTCTCTGCAGAGTTGGAAGATGAAGGTTGTTCAGCTTCATATCCAAGACCACGCTTATCTGTAGAGCTTCTTTGTTGGCTTCTCATTTTATCTAGCAACTCTTTGCTCTTCTCAAATTTGAGATTTGTATTGGCCTCTTCTAGTTGTTTCTTCAATAAAACAATCTCTTCTTCTAGCTTGCTGCAATAATCTTCTAGATCTACTTCAGCCTCAGGGTTTTCACCACATAATTCAGAGTTCACTCCTTTTTTTGATTTTACTTCTTCAAATGCCATAAAAAGAGATTCACCTGTTTCCTCTTCATAATCCTCACCAGAGCTATCTTCTGATGAACTGGAATTCCTGGAGATGATACTTTCTTCTTGAAGTTGCCTTTTCTGAAATTCATTTTCTTCTTCCAATAACTTATTTCTTGGTGCGATCCTTCATCATATTTGTTCTTCTCATTAAGTGGACATTTAGTCACAAAATTCCCAACGCCTCCACAGTTGAAACATTTAAACGGTAGCTTTCCTCTATATTTTTCTTTTCCCCTTTCTAGTTTTCTAACAAAGTTTGCTTCCATTTCATCTGATGTCTCTTCTTCCTTGAACTCTTGTTTTGGTTTTTTATTTTTAAGGGCTTTAAAATCCGCTTCTCTGTCTATGGGTTTTGATATTCCTATCCTCATATCATATGCAGTCAAAGAACCATACATCTCATCTATACTAAAATAATTTAGATTTTTAGCTTCTTCTATCGCTGAGACTTTAGAATCAAACCTTTGAGGAAGAGATCTTAATACCTTTTTCATGATGGCAGAGTCTTCGATATCCTCACCGAGTCCTCTGATCACATTAATGATTCCATTAACTCAACATATATGCCTCAATGTTTTCATCGTCATTCATATTTAATTCTTCAAACTGAGCTCGATGTGTCTATAACTTTGCATCCTTGATCTTATCGTCTCCTTCATGAATACTCCTCAATTTGTCCCATATTTCTTTTATCGTTTTACAGCTCATGATCTTTACTAGTTCACTGTCTACTAATCCACACGTGATAGCATTCTTTTCTTTTGAGTTATTTTCAAACAGTTTCTTTTTTTCAGCATCTTTTGGAGGAGTGATGGGTATTGTGTAACCACTAACTATTGAATCCCAGATGTCGTATCCCAAAGCACAGAGATATGTCTGCATCTTGATTCTCTAGAATGCATAATTAGATCCGTCAAAAAATGGTGCTTTATTTGATGTGAAGCCTTCACTACCTGCCATTGTGTTACTTCCAAGATCATCCTAGCCGGTTAAGATTATATAGGAACTTAGCTCTGATACCAATTGTTATTCTTACAATGACACTGAGATGGGGGGATGAATCAGTGTAGCTCTATAAACATAAATTTATAGCTCTTAATACCTCAAAAATTAAAACTTATTATTAGATACAAAAAGTATAACAAAAGAGCATCACACAACACAATATTTAACGAGGTTCACCAATGTGGCTAATCCTCAAAAATTGACTGCTTGGACTACCATGAAAATCCAGCCTTTACAAAGCACCAATTTTACAATCAATTTACCAGCACCAACTTGAAGGAGCACCAACCCCTAATTTATCTGTACCAATAGAAAGGAGCACCAACCCCTGATTTACCAACACCAACTAGAAGGAGCACCAACCCCTTATTTATCTGCACCAATAGAAAGGAGCACCAACCCCTGATTTACCAACACCAATTGGAAGGAGCACCAACCCCTGATTTACCAGCACCAACTGGAAGGAGCACCAACCCCTGATGCCAAGCACCAACTTGGAATTCAATTCTAAAACTAGAATATTGACAGTAAAATACATTTGCTTTTGCAAGATCCTGACTGGTCTTCTTCACCTTTGCATTCTCTGTGCACTATGATTTCTCTGCGCAATCACAATAACACCTGGTTGAACTTCAACCTTTTTTCTCTCTGCGCACTCTGCTCTCTCTGTGTAATCACTTCGCACACTCTGCTTCATTATAGTCGAACTTCACGATCGTCTTCTCCCTTTTGTGCACTCTACTCTCTTTGCAAATTTTGCACTTAGCACAATTCAACATGACTTGCTCTCTACGCACATCGACCATATCTCATGCACCTTCGACACACCTGCAATTCTTCAAATAGCCCTCCTTTTATATCAATATTTTTTATGATGAAAACCCTAATCTTAGTCGGCTATAAATCTTGATCTTAGTTGGCTTTCATAACAACTATAAACCATAATTTTAGTCGGCTATCATCGGTCTTCATCGGCTTCAACTCAACCATGAAAATACAACATGTCGCAATATCATGACACTTTTTCTTTCTCTCTCTTTCTCTTTGCATCGGACCGTAAAAATGCTACATGTCATGATATCGCGACACTTTTTCTCCTTGCTCTTTCTCTTTGCATCGAACCACAAAAATACAACATGTCACGATATCGCGACACTTTTTCTCCTTGCTCTTTCTCTTAGCTTTGGCCTACAAAAATACAACATGTCATGATATCATGACACTTTCACCTCAGTACGCTTTCTCTATTTGTTTATCGTGAAATCGGGACACTTCTACCTTCGAAGTCTTCTTCTCTGCTTTTGTCACAAAATCACGACACTTCTGCTTCTGTACTTTACTTTTTGCTTTTGTCATGAAATTATGACACTTCTACCTTCAAAGTCTTCTTCTCTACTTTTGTCACAAAATCATGACACTTCTGCTTTCATACTTTACTTATTTGCTTTTGTCACAAAATCGTGACACTTCTACTTTCGAAGTCTTGCTTTCTGCTTTTGTCACGAAATCGTGACATTTCTGCTTCCGTACGCTTCCTCTCTTTCTTTTGTTGTGAAAATGTGACATGTCACGATATTGCGACACTTTTCAAACTTACTTTCTCTCTCCTATTTTAGTCGCAAAAATGCGACATGTCGTAAAATCACGACACTTTTCCAACTTACTTTCTCTCTCCTATTTTAGTCATAAAAATGCGACATGTCACGAAATCGTGACACTTTTCCAACTTACTTTCTCTCTCCTATTTTAGTCGCAAAAATGCAACATGTCACAAAATCATGACACTTTTCTTACTTGTTCTCTTTCTTCGAACTTGTCACGAAATCGTGATACTTTTTCCTGCTTTCTCCTTCTCTTCCAACATGTCGCAAAATTGCGACAATTTTTCCACTTGCCTTTTTCTCTTCCAACATGTCGCGAAATTGCAATAGTTTTTCCTGCTTTTTCTCTCTCTTCCAACATGTCATGAAATCATGACATTTTTTACACTTGCCTTTTTCTCTTCCAACATGTCACGAAATCGTGATAGTTTTTCCTACTTCTTCTCTCTCTTCCAACATGTCACGAAATCATGACAATTTTTCTTACCTATTGTATATGTCGCGATATCGCGACACTTTTCTTACTTGTCTTTTTCTTTGATATTTTGCATATGGGCCACTTCGATCTTCTTGGAAAATCATTGTACATACTCTGAATAACCTTTGAACTCCCTGTCCACTGCATCAACAGATATATCTAACTGTGTTGACAATAATGACAATACTGTTGCTACACCTTGCTCAACAAACATTCAGAGGAATCATAAGGATCAATTGAGGAAGAAGGTGGACAAAAGTAAATATCAGTGTATGTTGGGAGTAGAGATAATCCCACCCCAGAATTAACCACCTCAAAAATAATGTTGGAGAGGGGCTGAGCTAAGAGTCTTATATTTAACCCCAACTCCCATAGGTGGCCCTTTGTCATTGATGACAAAGGAGGAGAGATTTGAGTTAGGGGGAGAGCATTTAGTTAGGGGGAGTAGTTTCTCAGGGGGAGCAGTTTTGGAAAAAGGAAAAAGGAATGGTTACATAAAAAGAGTTACCATCAATGAGAAAGGGGGATATTGTTAGAAATATTGAGTTAGTTGTGTTGTCATTGATGTCAAGAATCAGTGTCAGTGATCAGTGCAGGACTTGGCAAAAGAAGGGTTAAAATAATTATATTTTAAGTCCAAGATATTTGGTTTAAGGGTTTCACATGATTGGTTAAAAGGATGGTTAAATACGCTGAATGAAAGGCCTAAATGAAATAATATTATAATATTTATTATTATAATATTAAAAGAGGTCAGAAAAGGTCTAAGGGTGAAAGAGAAAAATACCTAGGCCCAAAGGAAATAATATTATAATATTTTTATTATAATATTAAAGGTTAAAATTAAAAGCCTAAGGTAATTTATAAATTATTTATAATATTTATATTATAAATTAATTTATAAAATAATATTATTTAAAACCCAAAGTAGGGTTGGGCACAAATTCAATTTATTTTTTTATTCCCCCATTGACGTTCGAAGGAAAGAGGCATATGGTATAAATACCATAAGGTTTACCTCACAAATGCAAGTCTCCAAATATTAATGCACATGTGATTAATTGAAAGTGAATGTGAAAATTTTGTGAGAAAAAGGACAAGAGGTTATTATTTTTTATTACAATAAAAATCATGAAGTTCAAAGTGACCAAGGCATAAAGCCTTATCACCAACCAATATATTGGGCTAGTGGCAAGTTATTGGTGGTTAAGGCGCAAGGTACGCAGAGGTACCACATTTGAGTCTCAGCGGATGCGAAGGGTCAAAGAATTTTATTGGCTTTGGCACTGGTGGAAGAAACAAAGTGATCAAAACACTTTTATCTCCCATGTGAGTGTCTAGCTCATGCGGTAGCGTGGTCATGGCTAGGGTGCAGGTGGGAGTTTGACCTAGGATCGAATCCCACTATGGAGTGTGCAAAGGTACTTTATTTTTAATAAATGTGCATGTGGTCTAAGGTTGTATTGTGAGCATCTTGGGAGATATAAGGTGATTAAAGAAATTTTAATTTGGTTAAAGTTATTGAAGGATTTAATTGTTGTTTAAAAGTGATTATTTATGGATAAGAGGTGTTAATTATTTTGAAATATAATTTTTAAGTTGGGAGTTATAAGGTGATTAAGATATATTTTATTTTGTGTCTTAGTTGAAGATTGAGGAGGATTTAATTTTGGCTTAAAAGTGAATTGAATTATTTTTGGAAAGGTGTGTTGATTATTTGATAATGCATTTTGAGTTGGGAGATATAAGGGAGTTATTTTGATTATTTTATGCATTAAAATTCTAAAGTGAATTATTGTGGAAGCGAGTTAATTAAATTTTTTCTAGTTATATTTTGAAAATATTGGAGATTATAAGGTGTAGTTAAGACTTGTTATTTTTGTATGGTGAAATAAATATTGAGGAGAATTTTGAGTGGATATTTTGAGATATATTATTGTTACCTCACCTTGAAATTGGCAAAGAGGTTTTAATTGTGATTAAGACAGGTTTTGAAGATATATCTCCATCAAAACAAAAGGTATGGGCACATCTTCCTTGTGAGTTAAATATTGTTGGATTGAGTAAAGTTGGAGTGAAAAGGATTGTTTGATAAGCATTGTTGGAAATGTTTGAGTGAGCCTTCATGTGCATGATTAGGGTTTGTGAAATAACATGAGTATCATTGTTGTGTAAGATTATTTAAAAAACATTGTTGGAAATATTTGAGTAAGCTTTCATGTGTATGATTAGGGTTTGTGAAAGAATATGAGTATCATTGTTATATAAAGTTGAGAACTATATTGAACAAGGGTTTGTGAAAATATCATGAGTATCATTATTATGTGAAGTTGAGAACTATCTTGAACTAGGGTTTGTGAAAAGATCATGAGTATCATTGTTATGTGAATTTGAAATCATCTTGAGTAAAGGGTTGATATTCATAGCATGAGTTGTTGGAAGCATTTGGAAACACTTGTTTAGGTTTTGTAAGCAAGCATTATTTAATTGAGTAAATTATTGAGTGATGTTGGTTGAGAATCATTAATTGAAAGTATTGGAGTGATAGTTCAAGTTCTGTGAAACAAATTGTTCTTTATTCTAAATTTATTTGAAAGAGAGATTGAATGTGATTGATATTATTATGAGTGTGAAACATATTGAGTAGCTAACCATTCTCTATATGTTTTAGTAATTTAAACAAGCTTATGAGTGAAACTTGTTTGAGTGATTGAAGATGTTTTTTGAAAGAGGTTAAGTTGAGTTTTTGCATGCAAGATTTGCAATTGATTTGAATAAGATTTTGTGTTAGCTTGTGAGCATATTTGAGTAAGTCCTAGAGGGGAATTAAGGACAAAGTTAAGCAAGATTTTGTGAAAGCTTGTGTATAGATTTGAGT
Source organism: Wollemia nobilis (assembly GCA_028583015.1). NCBI lineage: Eukaryota > Viridiplantae > Streptophyta > Pinopsida > Araucariales > Araucariaceae > Wollemia > Wollemia nobilis. The sequence continues at coordinate 30,416,084 of JAQPPZ010015413.1, forward strand.
AATTCCTAGAAGGGACTTAAGGACACAATTAAGGAAGATTTTGTGAAAGCTTAAGGATAGATTTGTGTGAGATTTTGTGGAAGCTTACAAGAAGATTGGACAAGTTCTAGTGAGGACTTGTTGAGCAGATTTGAGGTAAGTCTTGGTGAAGACTTGTTGATTAGATTGAACAAGTTCTTGAGAGGACTTGTGGATATATTTGAGGTAAGTCTTTGTGAATACTTGAGAGCAGAGTTATTTGATTGATTTTTTCAAGCTTTGAGTTAAGGCTTGGAGTAGATCTAGAAGAGTTGATTTGTGATTGAGTCAAGCTTTGTGTTAATGCTTGAGGAAAAATTTGAGATAGATATTGAGAATATTTGTGCTAGATCAAAGGACAATGTTTAGTGCAGATTTGAGATAGAGATTGAGAATATTTGTGCTAGATCGAAGGAAAATATTTAGTGTAGATTTGAGACAGATATTGAGCAGATTTGTGCTAGATCGAAGGATAGTGTTTAGTGTAGATTTGAGATAGAGATTGAGTAGATTTGTGCTAGATTGAAGGACAGTGTTTAGTGCATATTTAAGACAGATATTGAGTAGATTTTTGCTATACCGAATGACAATTTTTAGTGTAAATTTGAGATAGATATTGATCAGATTTGTGCTAGACCAAAGGATAATGTTTAGTACAGATATGAGACAAAGATTGAGAAGAGCTGAGAGTAAGCTTTGGAGGTGATAGATTAGATGATAGTAGTCTTTAGTGGATAGAGATCCATTATCTAGGTTAGTGAGGACAAAGCTCTTCTGAGTGAGGACAAAGTCTTCTATGGAGAGAGATCCACAAGCCAGTGTAGTCGAGGTAGTAGTCTTCTAGAGGATAAACAGCCAAAGTAGAGGAGAAGGATTTATCCTATGGATAGATATCCATAAACTAGTTGAGGATATTGGTGTCTCTTGTGGATAGTTTTTCTCAAAATTGATTAGCAAATTGATGTTTTCTTTGGACATAGGTACATAAGCATTGTAATAGGGAAGGATTCCTAAGAGATTTGTTGAGAATTTTTTTTTGAAATATTTTCTCCATGGAGTAACCCTACATTGGGTGAACCACATAAATTGGTGTCTCTATTGTGTGTGGTGATTTGTGCATTGCTTTGATTACTACTATTGATATTTTCATTGATATATTGCATAATATTGCTTGGGAAAGAAAAGTAAAAAGTGATCTTATACTATTCACCTCCCTCTCAGTATAAGTTTATGTTCTTCAAAATATAGATTATGGACATGATGATGTAGTCAATTGACAGGATAGTGTGGTATAGTTTGGACATGATGACAGTAAGAATGTTGGCGATAACCAAGCATAGTTAGAAAATGAGACAAATAGACCATGGGTCAGGATGTTTTGATGTGGATGTCCTTTAATGTGGGGAAGATAGTGTATATCTTATTCAATCAATGTTTCACCCATTACAAAATAGGAATAATAATATGAATGTTATCTATGTGGACCTTGCACTCATTTGGTAACATAGGTTGACAGGGGAATATTGGAGAATAAACCTCCACGTGCAAGAGGAGCTTTATAAATTTAAACTAGGGCATTTCTTTATGAGGCCCATCAAGTGTAAGCATGTGATATTAATCAAAAAAATTATAATGGTGAATTTCCTTTTATTTTCTAGTGGCCTTAAATGAATAAAAGGAACAACTATTACTCATGGTCAAAAGAAATGCAGGAAAGAAAAACAAAAAGTGGAGGAAAATGAAAATAATCCAATGGAAGGCCAAACAAAGGAATACGAAATGGAAGAGGAAATAAGAAGGCATTTTGAAAAATGGTAAATAGCGCATCAGAATAGAGAATAGGGGTTGGATCCTCTTGAAGGCCAGATGTTGGAGGATTTTTGAGAAGCTGGAAATGTATTTGTAAAAACAAAACATTATTCTTTTTAATGCAAATAATTTCATAAACTTGCATTTTATGAGTAAAATAGGAGGAGGATTTTTTTGCATGTTGAAGTTTATTGTCTATATTTCCTTCCATGTTTTGTTTTAAGTTTATAAATGGTGTTTAATGCATTATATGGTTACACTATTGAATTCTTAGAACCATGGATTTTATTTTTCCCTTAGAAGATTGCACCTGGGTTATTTTGAACCGTGTGAATGCAGATTCAGATAAACCAGGTTATATGTGGAAACCCTCACATATTTGGTTTTGCTATGTAGGGTGGCATTAGACTGGATTATGTTGCATATTTACATTTTTAGTTTTCAGTTTTGTTTTCCAGATTTTATATTTATTTTTCTAAATCTTCTTTTTGCATATTTTTTTAAAACTTCGATGATTAAAATAAAAATAAAACTCCAATAATAATTGCATGAGTGTGAATAATTAGTTTCAATATTTCATCCAAAACAATTTTGATTCCATTCTGAAGTAATTTTAAATTTATAAAAATTATTTAAAGTTGCTCTTTTATGAGAGTTTTATAGTTTCGAAATTTTTGATTATTTTATGTTTTGAAGGTAAATCAAAATGTTCAGATTTGTATTTTTTATTTGTAAGCAATAAATGAACTTCCCTTTATGAAAATCACAATTTCATTAAAGGGGGTAATTTATATGGCATTCCATAAGCCATCATTTTTAGAGCAATAAATTGTCTTCTCTTTATGAAAATTTTGATTTCATTAAAGAGAGGTAATTTATACATTATATCAAAGGCTATTGTTTTAAAGCATTAAATTATTTCTTCTTTATGAAAATTATGATTTTATTAAAGAGGGGTAATTTATAATGATATTCTAAGGCCTTTACATTTCATAGCTATTCATGCATATTTATTTCCTTTTTATTCATCAAGCAATAATAAAAGGAATTCAATTTTCATGAACAATTACTAGCATAGCATAATAAAATAAACCAACATAGGCCCCTTGTTAATAGTTACTTGTAAATCACTAAGGTATGGAATCAAAAATTTACCTTCATGGTCGTCCCCACATGGGATGGTTAACAGTCCCAATTGGCACACCTAGGGAAGACCATGAATTGGCATACAATTTTGAATCAATTTTAGTGTAGATCATATTTAGAGTAGTTTATGCACATCATATTTGAATTTGGTAAAGTTTGGAATAGTTTTGGAACTTTAGTTAAGGTTTTTGTGATGAAAATCCCAATTGGAACACCTAGGGATGGCCATAAATTTTTCTCTTAATTTCATGTTAATTTTTGTATAGATCATTCCTAAAGTAGATAATATATATCATACTAAGTTTTGGTACAATTTAGAATAGTTTTGTGTCATATATTGCACTTTTTGTATTCAATGTTGCATGCATATTTATGATTTTATCTTAATCCACACATGCTATTAACTAATTTTAATTTCTTATGTGTAGATCTAGGTAGTCTAGTGCATGAGTAAGGATATAAAGATTCAAATATGGATATCTCATCACAGTGGTAGAAAAAACCTACTCTTCAATAATGAGTGCGAGGAAGACACTGAAAGCACACCTTATGTTTCTGAAAGGATTGGATCCTTCAACATTGTAATGAGTTGTATCAATTGAGAGCCATCAAGGGGATGTTTTTTAATTGTATAATTGATCAATGCAATAATATAAAGATAACCCCCCATTTATTTCACATATTTTCATCTTTATGTGTACTTTAATGTCGCTTTTGAGTTCTTATGTAGAATGATAGATGCATTTCATTTCCCTTTGTTAGGTGTATCATTGTTTCTGCTCTACACATAGTATCTTGATCAACAGGATTTGTTGCTTCTACCTCAATCCACTTTGTGAAGTAATATGTTGTTTTTAGGATGTACATATATCCAATGGATGAATTTGGGTTGATTACACCAATAAAATCTAATCCCCACTACTGAAAAGGTTCTTCCATGGTTATCGATTGTAATGGCATTATCGAGTGTTTGCCTCTGCCTACAAATATTTGACAATTTTCATAGGTTCTATATTATTTGAATGCATTAGAAAAAATGGTTGGAAAATAACATTTAGATCTCAAAATTTTTGTTGTGGTATTTTATCCAGAGTAATGACCCCCTAAAAAATCCTCATGGAATTGTTCTAGCACTTCTTTAATTTTCTCTAGCATAAGGCATCTGAATAACACCCCATAAACGTTTCTTTGGTATAGGATATCCCCAATAAACGTATATTTTTTGGATTGCATTCCGAATATTCATATTTGTAATGAATTTAAATGATATATACATTTTCTTGAGGTAAAATAGTGATGTAACTATTTGATCCAGTATTTCAGCTACATTGTTTCTGTTTTAGGGTCAATATCAACTTTGGTCTGATTTGACATATTAACATTTTGAAAGGTAGATTTTGTTAAATTTTTACATAGAGGCCTACCTCTTATTAGTTTTGTTGGTATGATCTCCACATCATACTCCTATATTTTTGTCATCTAGTCAATCCTCTTGTCACCAAGTTCTCATCGAATCATGAAATTTTGGACATCTGGGTGTACTACGTACACCAAGGTCTTGCTTTGAGAGATGACATGTATAATTGTTTTAGATATTTTATGACCACATAGACTTAATTTTTTATGAAATTGTACCTTTATTCATGGTTATGAAATTCCTGACTCAAAAAGGCTATTGGTCTTTCACCATCTTGGTCCCCCTTCTGAGCTAAGACAACAGCATAGATCCCTTCTACTCCAAATGCATAGAAGATAAAGTATTTAGAATAATTTGGATTAATAAGGATTGGAGCTTGAGATATTACCTATTTGATATTATTCAAGACCTTCTTCTCGACATCCATCTACTTAAAATCTACATCCTGCTTCAACATTTCGTTCATTGGCTTCACAATATGAGAAAAATCTGAAATAAATTTTTGGATGAAGTTAATTTACCGAAAAAATGATTGAAGCCTATTCTTGGTGTGTGGAAGAGAGAGAGAGAGAGAGAGAGAGAGAGAGAGAGAGAGAGAGAGAGAGAGAGAGATAGAGCGAGACTGTATATCTTTCACTCTATCTAGGTCTATTTCTAACCTTATTTTTGATACCACATATCCCAATAATTTTCCCTCATGTATTGCAAAGATTAACTTTCTAGGATTCAAAGATATCCTAAATTCTCTACATTTTTAATATACCATATGAATATGCTCGATATGCTTCTTCTTATCATGGGAGAAAACAATCATATCATCTAGATAGATCAAGCTTATTTTATTTACCAATTCATCAAATTCCAAATCCATGTCCTTTTAAAAGGTAACACCTGTAGTAGATAGCCCAAAAGGCATGCATTAGTATGCAAAGATACCAATTTTTGTGGTGAAAACGGTCTTATGCATCTTCATATTTCACCCAAATCTGATTAAAACCTAAAAATCCATCCAGGAGGGAAAATTTTTTGGATCCAAAAATAATCTGCAAGATCTAATAAATTTGTGGGAGGGGATAATGATCCTTTAATGAATCCTGGTTTAAGTTCCAAATGTCTACACAAATGCATATATATCCATTTTTATTTCTAGCCAGAACCAAATTTGCAATCCAAGTGGAGTGCTTTATAGGGTATATGATCTTATAAATCAATAATTTCCAGAGTTCTTGGTTCATTAATACCTCTATCTTGGGGTTCACAGGTCATTGCTTCTATCAAAAATGTATTGTCTATGATAACAACTCAATAGTGTGTTGGATGGTATCCTTGTCGTATACCTTGATATCTTCATATGTACAAGCTATAAAATCATTAAAATATTTGTATATTTTGACAGTCTAGTTGAATTATTCTTTTGAACAACATACTCCAATTGATATCTTTATCATGCTCAATTTGCACCCCTTAATAGATTTGTTTGTCAACCTCAATTATGTGGGTAGTCGATAAATAATTATTATAAAATAGGATTTCCAGAGTTATCAACACCTTGGGAATGTGATTTTTCTTTAGCTGGATTATCTCACCTTCTTCATCTTCTTCCTCTTATGTAATTCATTTTTTGAATTAAAAAATTAACTATTTGCTCATCATTCTCAAATACCTACCAAAATATATCTTTATCTAGAATGGATGGTCTGTAGACCACCCTTACTGACTTGGCTTTGTGAATGATGTTGAACACTGGACAAATATTTACTCTAGTGAAAGCTTAGATATCAACATGAGCATTGTGTTCTCTTGGAATGACCTTGATTTTTAAGGCCTCAAAATATTCCAAGAAGTCCCATACCTAGTTCCTATATACCTTGAGGAAATTTTGTTTGCTGCTACATCTCTTCATGATTTAATTAATCATTAATTTAGAATAACCAAATATTTGTAGTGGTTTGATTCCTAAATTTTTAGCTTTTATCAATCCCATACATAATTCTTTGTATTCTACCACATTTTTTGTGCATCTCCATTTCAATCGATATGAGAAGGTCTTTTCTGCTCCAGTTGGTGATATCAACACTACTCCAACACCATTATTGCATCTGTCACCATAATAGAACAACTTCCATACCTACTCTTGATTGGTATTCTCATAAGCTGGCACTACAAGTTTTGTTCCTTCTAATTTTGCAATTGAATATGTGCATATTCTAGTTTCAATCATGGAATTTAAATCTCTTGTGGATAATTGATATTTTTTTGGATATCCTCCAAGATTTCCTCTATAAAATTCATTTATTCGATGCTAACATTTACTGTATTTGTTTGTTGGTTCTCATCCAAATTCTCTATATGAAATGAGGATGGCCTCTTAGAGAATATCTTGACTCTTTTTCCTTGAATGGTACCTCCATATGAGAGTAGTTAAAGAAAAAATAATCCCCCATCTTAGCAGTAAATTCTCAGGATAAGCACATCACAAAATAATATTCTAAATACACCACCACAATCTCTTGAATGATGATAATTTGGTGTATTCTATGTAGCTTCATAGTAACATCCTTAATCACTCCCACAATTTTGATGAGTTTACCATCTAACTGTAGTACTCTAGGGTTGATTCTTGTATATTCCATACCCATTACTTTGTATATTTGTTTATGAATAACAATGGTAGCCACTCCATAGTTAATCTTACAATTGTGTACCACCCATTCCTCCATATGTAAGAACAAGGAAAAATAAGGTGGAAGAGAGAGAGAGAGAGACTGTATATCTTTCACTCTATCTAGGTCTATTTCTAACCTTATTTTTGATACCACATATCCCAATAATTTCCCTCATGTATTGCAAAGATTACCTTTCTAGGATTCAAAGATATCCTAAATTCTCTGCATTTTTCATATACCATATGAAGATGCTCGATATGCTTCTTCTTATCATGGGAGAAAACAATCATCTCATCTAGATAGATCAAGATTATTTTATTTACCAATTCATCAAATACCAAATCCATGTCCCTTTAAAAGGTAGCACCTGTATTAGATAGCCCAATAGACATGCATTAGTATGCAAAGCTACAAAATTTTGTGGTGAAAACGGTCTTATGCGTCTTCATGTTTCACCCAAATCTGATTAAAACCTGAAAATCCATCCAGGAGGGAAACTTTTTTGGCTCCAAAAATAATGTGCAAGATCTAATAAATTTGTGGGAGGGGATAATGATCCTTTAATGAATCCTAGTTTAAGTTCCAAATTTCTACACAAAGGCAGATATATCCATTTTTATTTCTAGCCAAAACCAAATTTGCAATCCAAGTGGAGTGTTTTATAGGGTATATGATCTTAGAAATCAATAATTTCAAGAGTTCTTGCTTCATTAATACCTCTATCTTGGGGTTCACAGGTCATTGCTTCTATCAAAAAGGTTTTGTATCTGGTAAAAACTCAATAGTGTGTTGGATGGTATCCTTGTCGTATACCTTGATATCTTCATATGTACAAGCTATAATATCATTAAAATATTTGCACAATTTGACAGTCTAGTTGAATTATTATTTTGAACAACATACTCCAATGTTGATATCTTTATCATGCTCAATTTGCACCCCTTAATAGATTTTTTTGTCAACCTCAATTCTATGGGTAGTCGATAAATCATTATTATCAAATAGGATTTCCAGAGTTATCAACCCCTTGGGAATGTGATTTTTCTTTAGCTGGATCATCTCACCTTCTTCATATTCTTCCTCTCCTTATGGTAGTTGATTACTTATGCAATTCATTTTTTGAATTAAAAATTTAACTATTTGCTCATCATTCTTAAATACCTACCAAAATATATCTTTATCTAGAATGGATGGCCTGTAGACCACCCTTACTGACTTGGCTTTGTGAATGATGTTGAACACTAGACAAACATTTACTCTAGTGAAAGCTAAGATATCAACATGAGCATTGTGTTCTCTAGGAATGACCTTGATGTTTAAGGCCTCAAAATATTCCAACAAGTCCCATACCAAGTTCCTATATGCCTTGAGGTAATGTTGTCTGCTACTACATCTCTTCATGATTTAATTAATCACTAATTTAGAATCACCAAATATTTGTACTTGTTTGATTCCTAAATTTTTAGCTTTTCTCAATCCCATACATAATTATTTGTATTTTACTACATTTTTTATGCATCTCCATGTCAATCGACATGAGAGGGTCTTTTTTTCTCTAGTTGGTGATATCAACACTACTCCAACACCATTATTGCATATGGCACCACCAAAGAACAACTCCCATACCTACTTTTGATTGTTATTCTCATGAGCTGGCACTACAAGTTTTGTTCCTTCTAATTTTGCAATTGAATATGTGCCTATTCTAGTTTCAATCATGGAATTTAAATCTCTTATGGAGAATTGATATTTTTTGGAGATCCTCCAAAACTTCCTCTATCAAATTCATTTATTGGGTGCTAAAATTTACTGTATTTGTTTGTTGGTTCTCCTCCAACTTCTCTATATGAAATGAGGATGGCCTCTTAGAGAATATCTTGACTATTTTTCCTTGAATGGTACCTCCATATGAGAGTAGTTAAAGAAAAACAATCCCCCATCTTAGCAATAAATTCTCAGGATAAGCACATCCCAAAATAATATTCTAAATCCACCACCACAATATCTTGAATGATGATAATTTGGTGTAATAAATGTAGCTTCATAGTAACATCCTTAATCACTCCCACAATTTTGATGAGTGTACCATCTAACTGTAGTACTCTAGGGTTGCTTCTTGTATATTCCATACCCATTACTTTGTACATTAGTTTGTGAATAACAATGGTAGCCACTCCATAGTTAATCTTACAATTGTGTACCACCCATCCCTCCATATGTAAGAAAAAGTAAAAATAAGGTGGAAGAGAGAGAGAGAGAGACTGTATATCTTTCACTCTATCTAGTTCTATTTCTAACCTTATTTTTGATACCACATATCCCAATAATTTTCCCTCATGTATTGCAAAGATTAACTTTCTAGGATTCGAAGATATCCTAAATTCTTTGCATTTTTCATATACCATATGAAGATGCTCGATATGCTTCTTCTTATCATGGAAGAAAACAATCATCTCATCTAGATAGATCAAGCTTATTTTATTTACCAATTCATAAAATGCCAAATCCATGTCCCTTTAAAAGGTAGCACCTGTATTAGATAGCCCAAAAGGCATGCATTAGTATGCAAAGCTACCAAATTTTGTGGTAAAAACGGTCTTATGCATCTTCATATTTCACCCAAATATGATTAAAACCTGAAAATCCATCCAGGAGGGAAAATTTTTTGGCTCCAAAAATAATGTGCAAGATCTAAGAAATTTGTGGGAGGGGATAATGATCCTTTAATGAATCCTGGTTTAAGTTCCATATGTCTACACAAATGCATATATATCCATTTTTATTTCTAGCCAGAACCAAATTTGCAATGCAAGTGGAGTGCTTTATAGGGTATACGATCTTAGAAATCAATAATTTCAAGAGTTCTTGCTTCATTAATACCTCTATCTTGGGGTTCATAGGTCATTGCTTCTATCAAAAAGGTTTTGTATCTAGTAACAACTCAATAGTGTGTTGGATGGTATCCTTGTCATATACGTTGATATCTTCATATGTACAAGCTATAATATCATTAAAATATTTGCACAATTTGACAGTCTAGTTGAATTATTCTTTTGAACAACATACTCCAATGTTGATATCTTTATCATGCTCAATTTGCACCCGTTAATAGATTTTTTTGTCAACCTCAATTCATGGGGTAGTCGATAAATCATTATTATCAAATAGAATTTGCAGAGTTACCAACCCCTTGGGAATGTGATTTTTCTTTAGCTAGATCATCTCATCTTCTTCATCTTCTTCCTCTACTTATGGTAGTTGATTACTTATGCAATTCATTTTTTGAATTAAAAAATTAACTATTTTCTCATCATTCTCAAATGCCTACCAAAATATATATTTATCTACAATGGATGGCCTGTAGACCACCCTTACTGACTTGACTTTGTGAATGATGTTGAACACTGCTCAAACATTTACTCTAGTGAAAGCTAAGATATCAACATGAGAATTGTGTTCTCTGGGAATGACCTTGATGTTTAAGGCCTCAAAATATTCCAACAAGTCCCATACCGAGTTCTTATATGCCTTGAGGTAATGTTGTTTGCTACTACATCTCTTCATGATTTAATTTATCACTAATTTAGAATCACCAAATATTTGTAGTTGTTTGATTCCTAAATTTTGAGCTTTTCTCAATCCCATACATAATTCTTTTTATTCTACTACATTTTTTGTGCATCTCCATGTCAATCGATATGAGAAGGTCTTTTCTGCTCTAGTTGGTGATATCAACACTACTCCAACACTATTATTGCATCTGGCACCATCAAAGAACAACTTCCATACCTACTCTTGATTGGTATTCTCATGAGCTGGCACTACAAGTTTTGTTCCTTCTAATTTTGCAATTGAATATGTGCCTATTCTAGTTTCAATCATGGAATTTAAATATCTTATGGAGAATTGATCTTTTTTTGGAGATCCTCCAAGACTTCCTCTATAAAATTCATTTATTGGGTGCTAAAATTTACTGTATTTGTTTGTTGGTTCTCTTCCATCTTCTCTATATGAAATGAGGATGGCCTATCAGAGAATATCTTGACTCTTTTTCCTTGAATGGTACCTCCATATGAGAGTATTTAAAGAAAAAATAATCCCCCATATTAGCAATAAATTCTCAGGATAAGCACATCCCAAAATAATATTCTAAATCCACCACCACAATCTCTTGAATGATGATAATTTGGTGTATTCTATGTAGCTTCATAGGAACATCCTTAATCACTCCAAATTTTTTGATGAGTGTACCATCTAACTATAGTACTCTAGGGTTGCTTCTTGTATATTCCATACCCATTAATTTGTATATTAGTTTAGGAATAACAATGGTAGCCACTCCATAGTTAATCTTACAATTGTGTACCACCCATCCCTCCATATGTAAGAACAAGTAAAAATAAGGTGGTTTTTTCTTCCTAGTTATTGAAGTAGGGTTGCATTGGGCTATATTTAGCTCTACCTATTGCTTCCCTTAAATTTTAATCTATTTGATATAGGTCTACAAAAGATCAATTTATTCTGGGATGAGGAGTGCATCATACATACTAATTTTGGATGGAGTTTTCTTCAACTCTTCTACAATGTTGAAATTGGAAGACTCTACCTGCTTATTTAGCTCTTTATAGGTTCATCATATTTTCCTTGTAATTCTAGATAGATTTGATCCTTTATCATTTACTCAAGGAAGGGTATCTTAGTTTATCTCTAGCCTACTCCCTTCCTTCACCTTCTTTGGTCCCTTTCTATTACTATTGTACTACCTTTTGAACCATGGTAGGTAGAGGTACATCCTTCTTTGGAATATCCTTTGGTCGAGATGGTACTTTGAAAGGGTCCAAATATTTAGGATCAATGGAGATGGGTTTCTTCCAAAATATTGTAAGAATCATCACTTGTTCTTTGGTTGGCACCATGAGATTGTAATCATCTGCTTATCTCATCATATCAACTTACCATTTTTGTGCATTATCTACTTTCTTAATTACAAATTTTCGTATGTAATTTTGATGCATCATACATGTACTTTCACCATGAAGATCATTGCAGGTTGAACACCAGTAGGCTAACTCAAATCCTGAGGAAGAAGGTTCTCCTCCTGGTTGTCATAAAGGGCATTAGATTTTTTGGGGGGATTTCTGGTGGAAATAGCCTAGTATATTGTGATAGATTGGAATATTCATGGCTGAAAGTTCCTCTCAGCTTCTTGTATCTTCATGGTGATGAATTCATTAGTGATATTCTTAAAATCCATTATCATTTACCAGAAGAAGATTTTCTGCAGGTCCAGGGCAGGTTATATCAAGAACAAGAGTCGAGGCTAGTGGTACTATAGGTAGAGCAAGAAAATCTTGTGGACTTGAAGTAGGTGGTTAGGATGGAAAATTCATTGATGGAGTGTATGCTGAGAAAGAGATTGGTGGAGCCAAGAATGGTGGTTGTTGTTGAGGGAATTTTGGATATATAGGCATCACAAAATTTGGAGGTAATATTTCTACATTAATCAAGTCCTTTGCTTTTAGTGCTTCTTGAAAAACCTCCAAGAATGTGTGTACATTGGATTTCATTATGTACATATTGAGATCAGAGGAAAAGACCCTTAAATAATAGTACATTGTTTATTCACCAGTTGGATGTAGGCCTTGTGGTACGCTTTTCCATGTTCGGTTGAATATTATGTTGAAGTCTATGATTTCCTCTTACAAATGTATTTGGATGCTAGTAAGTTGGGTCAATAAAGAGGATGGATCTACCTATTTGTTGAATTATTCAATCAACTTGTTTGCCTATTCATTCCATAAATTTATGGTTAGAATCAACAAGGTTCTATACCAATAGGACATCTTTCATTTTAATGATATTACCGATAATATTACCATGACATATTCATCTTAGATACTATGCATGGTGGCTAGTGCTACCACATATTCACAATGCTCATATTCCATTTTTCCTGTGCCATCATATGTCGATAGAGCTTTTAGAGTAGCATGGGGGATGGGATTATGAATTGATACATTTAGAGGTCTAGTATGATTTTAGGTTGGGTAGTTTAGAGCATTTTGATTTAGGTTTACAACCATTGTCATTGGTGTATGAAGATGGATTATTAAAGTTAGGTTAGTAGTAATTGGAGTGGCTACACTAGTCAAATATACAACTAAAACTAGAGAGGGTGTTGAAACAGGTGGATAGATTGGATGAATCCTGAAGCTACCAAACTATAGTTCTAAGAATTCAATCAGCTCTTCTAAATTTCTAGTTACTTGTATTTTGATCATATATTTGAGGATATTTGCAACATGGCTAGAAAAAAATATAGATATGCAAGTATTTTATAGGTATTGATAGATGGAGTCACTAGGTGATGGAGATTATGGACCAAAAATAGAATATTACCACGTTCTATTTATATTTGTCAGAAAATTAGTCATATGATACGACTTTCTATATTTGAGCAGAGTCACCAGGTGATTTTTATGAGATATTATAATAAAGGATATCACCAATCCTTATATTATCTAGCTAAAGGAAATTCATGTCCCACTAGACATGCCAAAAATTATTGGTTAGAGAATGTATTTAACAGAAAGGATTGTGCAGCCATATAAATTGACCAACATTGAATTACTAGGGATCTTGTGATAACTATGATGGTCAATATTTGGAGGATGTTGGTTCCTTGAATTTCTAGCTAACTATACCTAAATGCAAGGGGAAAAGGGTGTTGAAAGAGATAAAAGAGGCTAAATCCAGAATTTACAGTGGTATAGATTAAGAAACATCAAGATATAAGAAAGAACAAGGATCATACAACTAAAAAATAAACTCCCTAATAGACCATCTACTTCATAATCAATTACAAAACATTAAATTTAAATATATTGTATCTTAATCAAACCACAAATTCTAGACAAGTGAATGAGTACAACAAAAATCTAGGATTCAAAATTAACACCATAAATATTCAACATGCTTAAATTAGAAATGAACAATCATCAATACATACATGCTCTACAAGTGAGTCAAACGTGAGGCCAGATAACAATCAATTTGCATTAAGTTGCAAGTAATCCATCTATACATATGAATTGTAAATGCCTAAGATACAACCAATTTTTCTTTTACATACTTATATATATAGGCTCATCAAAAATCTCATAATTATCAAAAACATCATTATTCAAAAATGGATTGATGTAATGTCAGAGGAGATGCTAGCTAGTTTGAATTATGGTCACTCCAACTACCTCATCGTGACCTACTAATTTAGCCAAAATCAGTGCTATGCTGAGTAGTGCTAAGCTTACTGGATGCATCTGGTTCATTGATCTTTTTTTATTGTTTTTAATTGAGCCACCCTGTATCCTACATGATGGCCATAAAAATAATCATACTTTTGAGATTCCACCCATAGGTAATATTCATCAGATAGGTGTCCTAGGATAATGGTATTCCTCATGCAGGTAGTTTGACATTGGATCTGATTGAGCTAACTACAAAACTTGTGATATCATGATGTTCAACATCTAGAATCCTAGTACACCCTAGTTGGGTATGAAATTCTTAACCATATTAGTATTTACCTTCTTTGTGATCCCACACCCTTCGGTATCAAGCCAAGGTTTGGGTACCACTCTAGGTGTTGACCAGGTCAAAACCCTTTAAGTATCCAAAAATTAATTTTTCAAGAAGATCGAGGATTCAATACCCTCCCAAGCTCTAATTAGGTACAAGTCATATAGTATTATCTAGCCCCTGTTATACTTGAATTCTAATATTTGGGAAGATAATTGGTAATCCTTTGGGTTTCTACCAGGTCCAAATCCTCTAGAAACATTGACACTTAAGATATTTCTACAATGCAACATATTTCCATCATGGGTCGGCTCTTTAGAACCAATCCAGGGATCGGTTATGTATAAAAATCCTAGTTGGATATTTGGTATCTTTCCAATATCTAGTTGGCTACAAAACTTATGGTCTCCTTTGGACAGGCCAGACATGTGGGACTTTGTTGGGCTCTAATCAAGTTCAATTATTTTAGCTGCTACAAGCTTCTTAGTTTGTCTGGGTCTTTGAAACTTTTTGAGAACCACTCATGTGCAAAATTCTTGGTCACTACTATCTTCTCAATTTGGTTGAACATATGGGCTTTGGCAAGAACCTGATCAAGGGTAAAACTTGGCCCTCTTTAGACTTAGCCACTTTTGGACGAAATGTTCTCATTTTTTCAAATTTTTATTTTTAGTACTACCTTATCAATGTTCTTGTGGGTGGTGGTCAAAAGCACCCACATTTACTTATTTACCACACTTTGCAATATTTAGTTGAAGTACAATATCATCATAGGATTAGATAGCATAAAATAGGTTCAAAATCTACACCAAAATAAGGCAACTTAGTGCCTCATAACTCCCACATGCCTATACCAATGTATGTCCTCATTCATTTATCATTTCTATGATTGTGTTGAGATTAAAATAATTAATTTTAATGGTGGAAAAATTATCATCATGTGGATGATATCCACTAAATTGATCAACTTTATGCATCCATTCTTCAAACTATTCTATTATTTAATGGTAGAATAGATAGTATAGTGGAGATGGAGCCAACACCAGTGTACACTCTTTTTTTATATATAACGGGGATCACTTCCTAATATCTATGATAGAACCAATATAGGTTGTATAGATTTAGTTGGTTACATAATATGTTCTAATATGTGCTTTGGCTACTAGGGTGAAATGTTGCTCAATCAAAGGATTAGACCTAGGAAATTCAAAATGTAATAACAATCCAATCTCTTCTTCCTTGTCATCATGTTTAATTACTCTATCCTCCCTATGTATTTGATTATGGATAGTGGATATAAACAACCATAATTGAACATAAACAACATAGATGTTGGAAAGGAATATAAAATATTGAGACAAGGTATATTCATGAACATAAAAATTACACAATAATTTTATATGAGCTAGACTATTTATAAGTATCAAAAAATTCTTAAATAGTTTCTAAATCATGGTTCTAATCACAATATAGTCACAAAAGTTACCAATGACATAATTGTTCCTTTAAAAATAAACTATAAATTCTATCAAGTCTTCTACACTCAAGGAGACTTTCAACAATATGGCATGCAAAGTGGAGTATTAATAGTAATTGGCATTCTTATCCTTATATCCCTCCAAATCCTATGTTAATTCCTAGTTCTACTCATGAATTATCTACTCCAAATATAAACAATGCCTTACCCATTATGAGAAGACTCCATTGTGGTTATCTAGGGTAACCATGTTTGGTGAAATGATGATGGTTGATCATTGAGGCTCCAGGGGTTCAATATATGTCTATTTATTTTTTTCTCAACTAATATGGGCACCTTTGGTGGATTTTTTTCTATCTATAGGTATTATTCTTCCATTAATAAGCCTACACATCCTATCATTTCATTTATCAATTCCTATTCTAGTACAAAATTTTCTATGGGATTCCCATGCTAGTCAAGTGATTTTTTTGCCTATGGTAGGAGATGATATGAGTTATTAAATTAGGTTTATATTACCTTTTCCAATATATGTATTGGATGGTCAAGGGATTCCCTAGGCCCCTCCTCTATCACTCTTGGCATATATCTCAAGCCAATGGTCAAATTTTGAAGAACCTGCTCAGAATTTTGAAGAGAACCCTTGGCGACAATAATCAAGTCGAGCACCTACTTTTGAACCAAACATTATGGGCTGATCGCATCTCGATGAAAAATATATCAAGACGTCCCCTTATTCCTTGGTATACGGTAAAGAAGTGATTTTACCTATCCATATTGAATTACCGGCCCTCCAAACATGGCATTTGATTAATTATGAGGATGATGAGTCTGATCCCATGAACATGAGGTTGGCTCAAATTTTACAATTGGAGGAAGAAAGGGAGAAATCATACCAAGCCTTCATAGAGCATGCTGAGATGACGAAGAAATGGTTTGGTAAAAATGTTTCTAAAAGGACCTTTAAGGTTGGCGATCTCGTATTGAAGTGGAACGAAAAGAAGTCAAAGCCCGACAAACATCACAAGTTCGAGGAAATATGGGAAGGTCCATTTTAGATCACAGGTGCCAATCAAATTAATTATTTTTATTTGCAAGATATGGATGGTCATGCACTGTCAATTCTAGTCAATGGTCTTCATTTGAAGGCCTATTATCAATGAAAATAGAGATTATGGATGTAAATATGTACATATTTTCATTTTAGGTTTCTTTCTGGTTTTGATTAGGAAAAAAAAAGAAAAAAAAATTGAAAAAGTGGTCAGAGCCCAGGACTTCCCAGGAGGTCACCCATCCGAGTGCTACTCTAGGAAGGATATGCTTAACTATGTAGTTATTGAAGGAGTTAAGTAGCAAAAAATCAAATTGGATGATGTGTTTTTGGGGCCCAATGTTCTGGACACAAAAACAAAATAAATAAAACTAAATTCCTCATTTTTGAAACTAATGCTTCTCCCTTCCAAAACACCCTTTTCGGGCTCTGAAATTCCTGTTTCAGATCCTGAAATACCCATTTCGGCCATATAAAAAATAATTAAAAAAATAAATAGAAATCCCCACACTCCTCGAAAAATCCTTCCTTCATTCTGAAAATACTCTTCTTTTCCCACTTTTCCTTCCTCTCCACTTATTTCCCTTAAAAAAAAATGCCAATCATAATAATAATAATAAAGAAAACCCACATGCATTCAAACCCTTTCGCCTTTTTTTTCCCCACGAACCTCCATTTCCATACTACATTGTCCGTAATATTCGCATATTTCCATTTCTCGCCCCACATCATACACTCCGCCCACTCATCGCACTTTCCAAAGCAGAAAAAGCAACCACTTCTAGCACTAAAAAAAATTCAAATGCATGTGGTGCCCATTAAATTAGCAATATTTCCAATGGATATGCATGAAAAATTATAAAATGAGACCAACCCTTCTGTTTTCAATTAAAGCATTTGCAGGGTTCCTGTATAGAAGTCTTGCAAATCTCTTTTGCACTAGGTTTTCTATTCTTCTCTACATATTCAAATAAATCTCAATATGGGAAAGAAAGCCACAGAAGAAAATAAGGTGAAGGTGCAAAAAAGGCTTGAAATAAAAAAGAAGCAGTGAAAACCTCGAGAAGAGGAGGATGAAGATGTGGAACTAAGACCCTATGATGATCGCTTGGTGCATATCAATGATTGCAGCATCACCAACAAAGGTGTGGAAAAATTGTGTTTGGATTCTAAGTTTTTTGCATAAAAGATGTATGTTGAAAGTCCCCATAATATAGCATTTCATTCCCATATTTTTTGGTACCTGTGTACACCCGTGAACCCATGTCCTGAGTTGATTTGGTACATCACACAATGTTATAATACTGGGACAAGAACTATCCAAAATGCCCATGAAGAAGAGTTGTTCAGTATTTTGGCTAGTTCCATATGGGATACATTTGCTTGTGGAGCACAACCTCCATCTTATGCCACATGAAAAGCTTAATTATAAAGAAGAGGAAGAGAGGTATCAATCCACTATTCACATGCGGTAGTTCATGGAGAGCTAGTTATTGAAGACACCATGATTTGGAGAATTGCCAAAATTACCAGCGCCATTAAATAATTTCAAGAGCCCAGATTTGTATTCAATGATAGCATGGCTGACGTGACTATATTTAGATTCTATAGTGCACAAATGGCAAGCATCATTGGTGCAGTGCATTTCACAAGTAGGGTTTTATGCTCCGACCACCATGACAACAACTTCAAACCCGATTTTCTTTGATTGGGTGGATTTATTGGAATGGAGGATACATTCATAATTGCGAAAGGTACAAAGTGGAGAAGATATTACTTTTAGGTATTGTTCCCTTTTGGCATGGTATTTTTTCTATCATATGCACTCTCATTTTGCCTTCATAGCAATAAATAATACAAATGAAGTAGGAAAAGCATTGCCAGTATACTCATGGACTCATATTTTGTCAAAGGAGTCCTATTATAATTTCAATACGATATTTTTAGGACCCGCCTTGGAGTTAATTTATGGAGTATGCAACACAGTGCCTCGGGCCATGAAAGCAAAAGTGGTTGATCAAAAAAGAGGCGATGTATTTTTACTAACACAAGGCATGGTGGTTAGAATGTTTTGTCTTACTCGTAAACCTTTTCTGCTGCCATATTTTACAACTGAACACCTTTTTGCCTTGGAAGTATCCCAACAAAGTGATTTTATAAATGATACCTATGGGTCAGGCAGGGGAAAGAAGAATACATGTGCTATGCCTTTCAAGTTTGGTGATATAATGGTTACTCAGAGTGGGTAGAATAAATTAATTGCTGAGATGCTCTATGACCATGAATTGGTTGAGCTTCCTCAATGATGGAAGTATGATCCTTTGGGTATTTTTTCTAGTCACATAAAGGCCAAGACTTTTCATTGTTACCCTGGAGAAAACATCGTACAACAAAGGAATAATATCGAAGGCCATGACCTTGAATGGCATGTGGAGAAGATGATGTCACTTCCTCATTGGAATGATTTTTATGATATGGAGGTCAAATATGATCCAGAGCAAGTTCCTTCTCCAGGTCTATTTGAACAAATGAAGGTAAAATTGCCTGATTGGTCTGATGAGAAGATTGCCAACTAGTGGATCATGAGGATTCACAAAAATAAGCCCAAGGTAAATTATCTATTGGTTATGGATGATGCATTTTCAATGATCTATGATGAATAGTATGAAAAGTACCAGCCCCTCCCCCATGCCGATTTAGTTCCCAAAAGTATTATCAGTCCAGATAGAGAAGAAGATATAACAAGACAAGAGGAGGCATCAAAAGAAGAGGGGATAACTATTGAAGATGAAGTAGAAGAGTAATTTATTCTAGAGGAGCAACTTCCATAAAAGAAGAGAAGTGTAGCTATGAGATTCCCTTTCCCTAACATAGTGAAGAAACCCAAGAGTGGAGCCCTTTCTACATTGAGCACCAAATTGCTTCCTTCGCCAACAATTGAGCCAATTGTTTCTTTGGATATATCTTCTTTGGCTCAGTTGGGACAATCAATTCCAATGGTGATAACAGTAAATCCAAATGTGGAGAAGGCAAGATCAGAAGGAGAGGATAATATTGTGGCACAACAACATTCACCATCGGCTCAAATGATGTTAGAGCCCACAGGTATGCATTTTATTTCTTCTTCTCTTTCTAACAAGCATTTGGTGACCACTGTCTTTTCATCTACAGTTCCCATGTCTACTTCACCTCTAGTTGCTGCATCTACCTCTTCCATTCCCATTTCTATCCCACAATCGTAGTTCACTAGTGTTTCCCTAGTTTCACCCATTTCATTCTTTTCTCTTTCCTTCAGTTCATTCACATCCACCCCAAATCCATTTTCCATTCCATTACCCTCCATTTCATATTCCATACCTTCTCATCCTGTTACTTCTATAACCACACAAGCCTCGATTCGAGTAAGCATGGGTGAAGCACCCTCCACTTACATCCCTATGGTTGAATAAAATACTAAACAAGCCCTTTTCCTGTCTTTCCTAATTTTTGCAGTATAGGGAGCCGCTAGCTTTTGAGATGGAGTTGCTACCTGAGCACCCGATAGCAGAAAAAATTAGTAGGGCATGACAAAATTCATCAAGATGGTTGAAGAATCATAAGAGAAAGCATACGCTAGCCATGGTAAAACCAATGAAGAAAATAACTTTTGATTTAGCGGCAATGGATATGCACACAGTGACAATGGTTCCTCAGGTTCAGAACCTCAAGGATAAATGGTACCCACCGACTATTCCTACCAAGTAGTCACCAAGGACCTCATAAATATGGATCCAATAGAGAAAATGGGTACCATACAAGTGGCATCAAGTTGAATTTATCTACAAGCTAAGCATTATAAGGATTGTTTCATCCAGGATGAAGCAAATATCAAGGAGCTAAAGGAGTCCTTGGAAGCACAAAAGGCCAAACTTGATATTGCATAGTCTAAATATCAATAGTGGCAGCAATAGGCAGTTCTAGGTAGAAGACCAAGATGCACAATTGAAGATCCAAGTCTTGTAGGACTAGCTCCAGAACTTGTAGAATCATTTGGCTATAAAATTAATGTAATCCATGACCCTCATGAAGGGTAAAATTAAATAAGCTTGCAGTCAGTTGTTGACTGATTATAGGAAGATGACAACCAAGACTACATTAGTTCTCATGTTCCTTTAGGAAGTACAGGAAATTGTTTCATATGGCGGGCCTATAGTGAACAACATAGAGCAATATTTAGAGCCAAAGTTAGAAATGGCCATGAAGATCCAGTCAATGACTCAAGTGGATTTCTGGTTTCGTCCAATGAATGAAATGGCCCATAATTGGGCAAGTGCCAAGATCACCTTGCATATTTTTTTCTCCAAGATGGAACTGCTTAAAGAAGCCCTAAGACTATAGGAGACATTTGAGCATGAGAGGCACATTTCCTTGGATCACTTTGACACCATTGCAGCTAATGGTTTCCCTAGATTTGTTGATGATCATGGGAATATTTTGGTGAAGAAAGACCTAGATGCATTATGGATTATTTTCATGGATGATACCTCAGATATTGATAACTTGGAGGAGCCCATCACTGAAGAGCATGTACTGCCATTGATAAGAAATTTTATTCACATTGAGTCTAGATTACTAGAGCTCAGCCAAAGGGCCAAATATATTGATCTAGAAAAGGTTGAGACTTTTCAATATCTTGTGGGTACACTCAAAGCTCGTGAGGTGATTACCATAGATGCATGGGCAGATGCAATTGCAATGTATGAATCCATAATGACACATCTCAAAATATAGGACGAAGATGGTACCAGTAGCCGACCATCAGATGCAACTGATAGTGGGGACTTTGCACCCAATGAATAAAGGCCTGGGATCGATTGAATTCAAGTGAGCTGAATACCCCACGAGCTACCAAAAATGTTGGTATTTTTACCACATTGAAATTTTGTTGTAAACTTTGTTTGAAATTGGCCAGTAAAACTTACAAATGCTTTTGAGTGTTTTCACACATTGAACAATTTTTTGAAAATTTTCTAAATATCTGATGGGTGTAATTTCGAGTGCCATTCAAGTAAAATGCTTTTTAGTTCCCCAAAATGCTTTTTGCCTAAAATGGCTATTTCGATCTCTGAAATGCCTTTTCATTCTCTGAAATGCCTTTTCGTTCTCCGAAATGCCTTTTCATTCTCCAAAATACCTTTTTGCTCCAAAGTGTAATGAACATTCTTTCTTTTGAGCATTTCATTGGTGAAACTATTCTACCGGTAGTTTTGTTCTCATTAATTCTCAAAGAAATCAAATTTCCAAGATTGGTCCCACTTATGGTAGTAGAATATTTTCCTAGATGAAGTCAAAATAAAAGGACAAATATTGGCGTAAAATTTCATTTTACGCAGGATAAAAGTATTAAGTGCACATTCCAAGTAAAAGCTTGTTTCAGACGTAACTTGGCGAATTGAAGATAAAGGTCCATTTCGAGTGAAATTTCATATTTTAAATGCAAATATTCTGTTAGGATCTCATCCTAACCCTTAATGTAATAACTTCCTTGATGTAATAATTCCTAGTGAACGTGGGTAGTACCCATGATTAATATTTTGTAATGTTCTAAGTTTTAGCTTAGGTAGTGCCTATGACAAATGGCACCCTTTTTTATGTAACACATGGTAGATAGGTGGCATTGTGCATGTAATTCGGGTGGCATTGTGCATGTAATTCGAGTGGCATTGTGCATGTAATTCGGGTGGCATTGTGCATGTAATTCAAAGTGGCACTATGCATGTAATTCGGGTGGCATTATGCATGTAATCCAGGTGGCATTTTGCATGTAAGCCAACCTTGGAAGGAAACTCCTTAAATACCCGAAAGGGCACCAATGTAACCATCTTTTGCAAAATTAATGAAGTATTGAAGGAGGTTGCCCCCTCGAAGAGGCCTAGCGATTCAGCTTCTATTGTGAGATTGTTCTTTATGCAAATTTCTGTTATATTAATGTGATGTTTATGTGAGTTATTTCCAAGCAATTGTGTGAGAGTGTGTTATTTGAGTTTATTTTATAGCAGATCTTAACAAGTGGTATCAGAGCGCTTTCCAGGGCCAAGTTCTGTTGCAACTGCAACGATTCTTGCCATCCAATCCGCCTGTTAGGTATAAATTCCGTGTGTTTTTTCCATTCTGTTTTTCCTTATTAAAAAAATCCAAAAAAAAAATACAGTGTTTTTTTTTTCCAGACCAAAAACAAAAAAATATATTATTAGTTGAGTAGGTAGAAACCCTGTACCGGGGGTTTTAAAATATCGCGAAGGATCTGTCGTTATTGGCTAAGCTAGATAGCCCATAAAGCGTCTAGTGAAGTGAGGGGCGATCGTGCTCCAATACCTGTGCCTCGTACGTAACTCGCGCACGGACTTGAGCTCCCACGTATCTTCGGGTATATCGGGAGACCATCTAGGATTAAACAAACTTTTAGCCATTAGGAAGCTCTTCGGCCTTGTATTACTCATAGTCTACGGGACACAAGATCCTCGGACGATTACCCTCCCGTATTGTCGTAGAGGCAGTAGTGTGCTCAAGGGTATGTGTGGAATCCTCCTTGAGTAGTGGCCTCGAAATATTGGTCCGAGCACTATTGTTCGTCACCTGTCGGTATATTAGAGGGCCTATGGGTGGTACATACTCCTATACTTAGCATTCCCCGGTTCTGTTAAAACTATAACTTGTAAAAAATGCAAAAATAAAAATCAAAATAAGAATCCAAACACCCCCGTTCGTAAGCCCGCATTTCAAAAGTGAGCATATGAGAAAGGAGTCCTCTACCAAAAAAATAACAAAAGGGACATGCATTCGGGATAAGCCATGAGGGTGACACTTAAGTTGAAATTCTGGAGAGTAACAGTCAAATTTACAATGGCAAGCCACAATGTCACCAAGTCGAGAGGTCAAGACAAGTGAAGGTAATCCACGCCTTCGTAGTCGAACAGAACCGTCATATCGCCACCCGCAAAATACAGAGAATCTTGAGTGTGAAACACGACCAGCTTTAGATAGTGCTCCAAGACTCCAACTTTTGCTCAGCAGCTCGTAATCGAATCATAAACACCGTTAGACTCAGAAAAACAGGAGATAAAAAAAAAAAAAAGTCTGGGGTGCCAAAAAGTAGTGTTAAGAGATATATCTCATTGTGACCACCTCCTCCTGCTGATCATTTTGATATATAGCACCCAAGCACTTTTTTGGGCACTTACTAAAAATAGTAAGTCAAAAAAATTCAATTCTATTTTTAGTAACTGGTCACAAAAGGTCAAAAAATGGCCCAGGGTACTCGTGGACACCGGAAAGAACTAGAACACTTGGATTCCCTAACAAAAGCCATTGAGAACTTGAACTCGGCTTTTCACTCCATAAGGGAAGAAGTCCAAGGTCTTCGCTTAGAGCATGAGGCCACTAGCAATCGCTTAGAAGAAGCATTGATTGAAGTGGACAGCAAACTGAGAAGAGAACCACCCAAATCAGAATACCAAGCTGAGAGTTCTACAAGGAATCGTGACCATGATACACCCTTCGGAATGCCCAAGTTGGACTTTTCCAAATTCATTGGGAAGGATGTTGATGGGTGGCTATGTCGGGTTGACCAATTCTTTCGACTTCATAATGTACCAATATTTCATCGAGTCCAGATGGCTTCCTTTAACTTGGAATCCGAGGCTCTACACTCGGTTTCAATGGTTGCGTCTTACCTACCCAAATCTCTCTTGGGAGGATTTTGAATCCCAAATACTCACTCGATTTGGTCCTAGTGAGTTTGAGGACTTCACAGAGCCTTATCCAAACTACAACAAACAGTGGTCGGCTCGAGAGTACCAAGCTCAATTTGAAAAATTGGCCAATCGAACAAGAGGATTGAGTGAAGGGTTCTTCCGGAGTTGTTATATCAGTGGGTTGAAGATGGAACTCCAAGCGTAAGTCAAAATGTTGAAACCACGAACTATGATGGAAGCTATCGGTTTGGCCCGTCTGGCCGAATCTAAACTCTCTCGCCCAAAGACGCCCATCAAAGTTTTCTCAAGATAGACCTTCATTTCCCCCGAGAGCCCAACACCCGGATGATAATAAACCCGCCGCACCCAAGCGCCTCACCACCGAAGAGATGGATGCACGTCGTGCCAAAGGATTATGCTACAATTGTGATGAAAAGTTTTTCAAGGGGCATAAGTGTGCACACAAAAAATTGTTCTTGATAGATGTTGGAGAACCTGATACCGTTGACG
Organism: Wollemia nobilis; assembly: GCA_028583015.1. Classification (NCBI taxonomy): domain Eukaryota; kingdom Viridiplantae; phylum Streptophyta; class Pinopsida; order Araucariales; family Araucariaceae; genus Wollemia; species Wollemia nobilis. The sequence continues at coordinate 30,441,489 of JAQPPZ010015413.1, forward strand.
AGAGTGATGAGGATGAGGACCCTCCGTAAACACCTCCCCCACAAGAAGAAGGGAAACAGAAACCTGAGACATCAATTACAATCCATGCCCTTGCAGGCATTACTACTCCTCAAACCATGAAGGTTACAGGATGTTTCAAGGGCCAACGTCTTTCCATCCTTTTGGATTCGGGAAGCACGCACAACTTCATTGACCCTAGAGTTGCTCAACGGGAAAATTGCTATATCCATAATTGTAATTCCTTTGAGGTCATGGTAGCCAATGGGGGAACCTTATCTTGTAAAGGAAAGTGTCACAATGTTAAAATCAAGATAGGGGATTATGAACTCAAGCAGACATGTTTGCCCTCCATTTGGGTGGATGTGATATTGTTTTGGGATGCCAATGGTTGAGTACGTTGGGCACTATTAGTTGGAACTTTGCTAAACTTTGGATGCAGTTCTTCCGTAACGGACAAACACACATCATCAAGGGCTCCCCGACAGAACACCTCAAATTATCAGCTCAAACGGCATGGAGAAATTGCTAAAGAAATCATCACGTGGGGTCATTGCACAACTATTCTCCATCCAACCATCCACATCTCCAATGGGTGAAATCCCACAAGACATGCAACAGATTCTCCACAAACATGAGGCCATCTTTTCATAACCCATCACACGACCACCGCATCGCTCTCACGACCATGCCATTCCATTATTGCCGGATAGTACACCTCCCAATATCATACCACCTTATGAGCGACTCAAGCGCACCTTATTTTGGAAAGGTAGGAAACAGGACATTCGCTTCTTTTGTGGCAGATCGCGACACGTGTCAAAGGATGAAAAGAGAAACAAGCAGCACTCTTCGGGCACTCTTCCACCCTTGCCGATACCGGATCGGTGTGGACCGACATCTCTATGGATTTCATAGAAGGGCTACCTAAATCTGGAGACAAGTTTGTTATTTTTGTGGTAGTGGACCGCCTTTCAAAGTATGCTCACTTTTGTGCCCTAGCCCATCCTTACACAAAGATTCACTATTGCCCAAATTTTCCTTGACTCCATATTTAGCCTTCATGGCATGCCAACCTCCATTGTATCTGATCGTGATCCCACCTTTACTAGCAATTTTTGGCAAGAGTTGTTTAAGTTGCAGGGGACTCAGCTCACAATGAGTTTAGCCTACCATCCGCAAACGGATGGTCAAACAGAGGTTGTTAATAACTACTTGGAAACCTACCTTCGCTACTTGCCTCCGATCATCCTACTCATTGGGCAAAATGGCTTTCTTTGGCCGAATGGTGGTACAACACTTCCTATCATACCGCCACCAGAGGCAGAGTACGGGCACCCTCCACTCATGCCTCCCTCCTACATTTCGGGCAGCTCCAAGGTACAGGTTCCATCAACACTTCCCGAATTGGATGAAGAAGGCTCCATCTTACTTGCACCAAAGCAGCTGCTGTATCGTCGAACTCGCAACCGTACCATCACAGAGGTCCTGGTTCAGTGGCGTGGACTTCAACCCGAGGATGCTACATGGGAGTCCCTCCATCAACTCCAAAGAATAGCTTCTCATTTTTAGCTTTGAGGACAAAGCTTCTTCAAGGAGAAGGGCATGTTAGGATCTCATCCTAACCCTTAATGTAATAACTTCCTTGATGTAATAATTCCTAGTGAACGTGGGTAGTACCCATGATTAATATTTTGTAATGTTCTAAGTTTTAGCTTAGGTAGTGCCTATGACAAATGGCACCCTTTTTTATGTAACACATGGTAGATAGGTGGCATTGTGCATGTAATTCGGGTGGCATTGTGCATGTAATTCGAGTGGCATTGTGCATGTAATTCAAAGTGGCACTATGCATGTAATTCGGGTGGCATTATGCATGTAATCCAGGTGGCATTTTGCATGTAAGCCAACCTTGGAAGGAAACTCCTTAAATACCCGAAAGGGCACCAATGTAACCATCTTTTGCAAAATTAATGAAGTATTGAAGGAGGTTGCCCCCTCGAAGAGGCCTCGCGATTCAGTTCTATTGTGAGATTGTTCTTTATGCAAATTTCTGTTATATTAATGTGATGTTTATGTGAGTTATTTCCAAGCAATTGTGTGAGAGTGTGTTATTTGAGTTTATTTTATAGCAGGATCTTAACATATTCTTTGAAAAAGGATTAAGATTGATAAATTTAATTCCTATGGTGATATTATTGCTAAAACTTCCAGTTTTAACTATGGTACTCTTGATTCCAGTGTGATATTTTTATTTTCGAGGCACCAACCACTTCTTGGGTATGCATTTCCAAGGTGCCACTGTAGAGATTGAAATCATATTGTTGATTCTTGTTGAAGCCTGATATGCCATGTGATAAAATAAGTAGATGTTTTAATTGGCATTTGCTCATTGGTTCATTGTTGTTGCCGAGGAGAGAGTTGCTGCTATTGGTGTCTAGATGGTCAACACCTTTCCTCCACATGTATTTAATGAAAGAGGTGAAAACCTCTATAAATACTAATCAAATTTCCATTGTAAAGGAGGAGAGACATTTTGCAAAAAAACTTATCAAGTTCTTTGCATAAATAAGATATATTTGGCTTCTTATTTTGCAAGCGACTTTATGTGTGATTTCCTTCTATTTTATGTATTTCTATTTTATGCTTGTATTTCTTATCTGCTATTGAAATTTAAATTTTGCATACGAGTTTGAATATTGTTGGTGAGGAAGTGAGTTTTGGAATGCAACCTTGGATGTTATCTATGCAAGGTTATAAGTAAATACTATTATTTTCATTTATTATATGCTAATTATATGCTTGAGTAGAATTCCTACTGTTAATATTTCCCCAATATTACACCTTCGACCTATGGCCATATTTCCCTTTCTTTTTGTTATTTTTAGTTCCTTTCCCACAACTCTAGTCTTCAAAACTGTAGGATTTAGTAAGGGAACCAGCCCTCTTTGGAGATTGATCTGAAGGAATTTTCTCTTTACCTTGGCCTTTCAATGTTGGCCGAGTCTAGGTCACACAAGTGATAATATATTGTAATTAGGTAGATTTGTGACCAACACTCAACAAATACCTCACTCATAAAATGGATGAAAAATAAAATATAACTAAGGATATTAAGAATACAACTTATAGAAATACAATCTAAATAATAGTAGACATCCCTTGCTCATTCAAATAATCCATAACTACATATCTTCTACTATATCCTTGATTGTATGCCAAAGCATTTAAGCTGAAAATGCATCTAAAACCAAAATATAGAACCAAACAATTGAAGAATTAACAACCAAGGCATATCTCCAAAGTGATTATAATAAAGCTCTAAATATATTGGATTTTTCTATCCATCAAAGTCATCAGGATCACATAGTTCCTTTGACTATATATATCATCTAACATCACAAGTAATTGATGTATTATATATCGGTTTTAAAATTATAGAAAACATATCCAAAGACCTCCATAGTTAATTGGATTTTATTACAGAGAAACTCATTCCCCTTATATATGGTAAACTGTAAACTATTAATCCTTGCATAACAAAGTTGTTTTTCTCCGTGAAACTTGTCATTTGTGCCAAAAATAGTTGTGATTAACAATATACAAAATCACAAGAGTATTTATAGCATTCAATCTATTTTAACATTTAAATATCATTATCCATTTAGGTGCCTATGACAATATGATATCATCATTGTGACTTATTTTTTTAACAATGGTCTTCTTTTAAGAACCTTGTGCATCATCCCAAAAAATATATAATGGACCTAGAGTTCTACATTATGGTTTCTTTTGACTTCAACAATGACTTACTCATGTAGCTTTTTGTAGGTGAATCATATATTTTTAAGACTATTGGTCACGAATCTGCCTAGTACAAAATCTACGTTTTGTGCGCCCTAGACCCGTGCAACATTGAAAGGCTGAAGAATAGAGAAATATCCTTCGGGCCAATCTCCAGAGAGGGCTGGCTCCCTTTCTAATCTACTATGGTTTAAAGCTTAGGGTAATAGGAAAGAAATGGGGAAATATGGCTATAAGTCGGAAGTGTAGGATGGGGATAGACTAACAACCAAAATTCAAATCAAGCAGTGATTAGCATACAATAGAAATGAAAGCATAGGAACTACTTACAGTTTTGCAAAGACAACCTCCAAAGAGCACCTCAATATTCACTCCCTCACCAGTAGAGATTAAGTTCAGATGCAGAATTTAAATGCAACAAATAATGGAGATGAATGTATTCAGAAATGACATACATAAAATCATCAAATGCAACACCATTCAAAGAACCAGAAGTCGAATGTCTTTCTATTGATGTAGAAAACTTAAAGTGTTTTTTTGTAGAGTGTCTATCCTCCTCTTTTACATGAAAAATGATTAGTATTTATAGAGGGTTGCACCTCTTTCATTTAATGCACATACAAACAAAATGTTGGTAGATCAAAAACCAACGTGAATAATTTCCTCCTTGGCATTAGTGATGTTCCAGTAAAAATATTCTTCATGGAAACAATGATCCTGCTTTGGTGGGAGAATCACATGGGAAATTGGCATGATTAAATGATGGAAAGTAGCCTCGAGCATCGGTGCATTGGGACGCAGTGAAGTTGCCTGAATATTGGGAGCTTGGTCATTGAACTTGTGTTACCCCTATGCTTTGAAACTCCACCTTCGCCAAGAAAGTCCACTGAGTATTAATTTTATCTTGAAAAGAGGTAAAGTCGGGGTAGGTGGTGCATTGAAAATGAACAAGAATGGAGCATTTAATCTTGCAAATTTTGGGTAAAAATTCTAGAAATATCACTTGTATTGCTTCCAAAATTAAATTCGAGCAGTCCTTGACATTTCTCGAGAAAGATCTGCAAAATGGGGCCTTGGAAAATGGAAGAAATTAGTTTCACCCAAAAATGGAGTGAAAAGCCTTTTCGAGGTCATGATGGGTGAAAACAGAAATCTGCTTGGCCTCCTACTAATGTCTCAATGATTTTGCTCCCGAATACTTCTTTCTCTTATCATCTTCTTATGCTCGAAGAGAGAACGCCTTCATTTTCATTTAGAATTTGCCTGCATCTTAATTTTAATTGCAATTTGAATAGCGATAAAATTGACTGATTTCACCCCCAAAGGAGGGTGATAGGGATTTTTGCCCCCTCTGGGAGGTGATGTTGACTTTGACTTCTTAGCTTCGGGATGGGCGTGTGTTGCAATCTTCTTTCACCTCAGTTCATTTGAAAACTTGAATTCACCCCCTGGAGAGGTGAAACTACATGGCACCTCTCAACAAGGGCGCCTTTGACTTTGACCACGCCTTTAGCTTTGCACCAAGCATTATTTTTTATTTTCACCCCACCATGGGTGAAACCATCAAACATATTAAAAGAGGGCCCCACTTCATTACTTCAAACTTACTTTAAAAATATTTAATATTGCCTTTCACCCCAAAGAGAGGCGACAATGAGTTTCACCCCTCACTTGGGGTGAAAGCATTCTACTCCATCCTTTTAAAATTTTCCTTTGTTTAAACTTACGACTTTCACCCCTTTGCTCCTGTTGGGGTGAAGTCACTTGTATTTATTACATTTCACCTCCAAGAGGGGTGAAAGTGATTTTCGCCCCTCAATTGGGGTGAAACTAATCTCACTTCCTTTTAATTTCCTTATTTTATGACCTTCACTCTCTCTTAGGGTGTGACATCACTTTGTACGTAAATATTGGGGTAAAAATAATATTCATCCTCTTCCTTATAATTCGACCGCTCATTCAAAACCAAGAGCCTCCTTCATTACCTTTGCTTAACTTCAGATGAAACCATATTTCCACTGCATTTCACCTCTAAAAGGGGTGAAAAGGACTTTCGCCCTTCACTAGGGGTGAAACTAATTTGCTCTTTCATTTTCTAGCACTTTTCCTTTTACCCATTCTTCTACTGACTCTTTTGTCCCTTAAAGCATTGTATAGCACATTCTTCCATTACAAATTACTTTTGTCTTTGATTTTTATTTACAGTAGTATTATTTTAGAATCAAAAGGAGAAGAATGAAATAATAAAAATAGTTATAGCAAACTGGAAATGATAAAAACTATGGCATTTTTCATCAATCATCCTTGAAAATTTTACAATCAAAATTTAATGTGGTAAAGTGATAAAACTACCAATATTTTTGGTGGCTCTTGGGGTATCCAGCTCGTATGGATGCAATCGACCCTAGGCCTTCATCCATTGGGCTCAGGTGTTAGCTCCTCTTGGTGCATCAGACTACTTATTGCTTGCTTCAACATTCTACTCCTCGACCTCCTTTATTGTAGCCTCTTCCTACTATGAAATATGCATGACTATAGCCTCAAACACTACAATGGCCTCAGACCAAGCATCTCCACTGATCAGCTCCTGATCATTAAGTGAATCCACAAGGTACCTGAAAGTCTCCACCTACTCCATATCAATGTAATTTACCCATTGGTTGAGCTCCAGCAAGCCAGATTCAATGCGTGTAAGTTTCCTCATCAGGGGCAACACATGGTCTTCAGTGAGAGGCTCATCCCAATCATCGATTTTTGAGGCATCATCAACAAAAATTTCCCATACTACTTCTAGGTCCTCCTTTGATAGAATGTTCCCCTTATCATCAATGAAACTAGGGAAACCATTATCGGCCACTGCATTAAAGTAGAGTGTTGAAACTCTTTTCTCCTACTCAAACACATCGAGTAGCTTACGAGCCTCCTTAACCTGATCCAACTTAGAAAAATACTGGTGCAGTATAACTTTAGCATTTTTCCAAGCTCGGGCCATGTTGCTCATGGGATGGAATCTGAGATCCGATCTAGCCAATGCCTGAATTTGCATCATCGTTACCAGGATGGGCTCTAGGTGCTCTTCGCCATACTCCACTATATGTCGACCATACGAGATGACTGTCTGTATCTCCTGAAGGTACATGAGGACCTATGTCACCTTCACCACCATGGTTTTACAGTCAATGAGCAACTAGCTATGTGCCTCCTTGACCTTTTCCTTGGTCAAAATAATCGCCTGTGTTGCTTTCATAGCCAACTGATCCTACAAACTCTGGAGTTGGCCTTTCAAGGCCTGAACCTACTATTCTGCTCCTTCCTTGGCCTCCTGGTGCTTTTGAACTATCTTCTCCAAATATTCTACCTTCTTCTACCAAAGAGTCACCTTTGACTTTGTAGATTCCAACTATGCTCAATTTTTAGCCAAAGTCTCCTCCAACTCGATGATCTTCACCTCAACCTCAAAAAAGCTCTTCTTATAGTACTCACCATGCAGGTACAGGGAGCTCATATCTACTTGAATGTTCCCCATCTTCTCCATAGTGTTGATCTTTGTAAGGTCCTCGATGATGAGCTCATAAGTGTAGTCACTCGGAGCCATCTCTCCTTGAGGCTTCTGGACCTAGGGGAACATTTTCACTATGTGGGCCTCCATAGTGTTAGGATCAAAAGAAACTTTCTTCAATGACTTTGTTGGTGCTTGAGCCTCCTTTATTTTATGGCTCTTCAACCACTATGATGAACTCAGGCGAGCTTGGTTGATCTTCACTACAATAGGTTGTTCTAGTATAGCCTCCATCTCTGATTTGGGCAACACCTACAACTCCAAAAATAGGGTAAAAGGGAAATGAGCCTATTGTGGATTCGACTTGAGGGAAGTGGAAATTGGTATAGTGGGAATGGTAGAAAGAGGTTTAACTATTGTCACACTCACTCAGGGAGGAGCTTGTGTGCTTATAGTCGTAGTGGAGGTTACTGGAATGGAAGATACATGAAGTAAAAATGGGTTTGAGGTGGATGCAAAAGAACTAAAAGAAAGGGAAGTAGAAGAAATGAGAATAGAAGAAGAGGGAGCATTGGTGACTAGTGGTTGAGAGATAGGAAGTAAAATTGAGGTGGAAGGCATACCGAATGGAGGTGAAATAGAAGTAGAAACTAGAGGATGAGAAATGATAGTCACCAACTGCTCAGGAATAGGAGAAGAGAGAGAAAATGTACCTTCAGGCTTCGACACCATTTGAGTCGATGAGGATGAAGGTGGTTGTGACACTGGCTCCTTTTCCACCTGGTCCTTTGGTTCCACTACAATTTCCTCCTCAAGATTTATAATCTTGGCACTTTGGCCCAATGGATCTATCTGGACCAAGGGGATAGCCTCTAACACTTCTGTCTATACAGCCAAAACTATAGGAGGAGGGTTTGATGAAACTGCGCCAGTCCTCGACTTCTTGGAGATCTTTATAATGGGTAGATTTTCCCACTTACTTCTCACTCGATGCTACAATGGCTCCTCTAGCACTTGTCCTTCTTCCTCTTCTACAAGTGGCACCTCTTGGGCCATGAGTTGTTCTTTTTTGGCCACACTCTCCTCACTACTAGATTTTTGAAAACTTTGAGGTACAATACCAATGAAAGTGACCAGCTGATAACTAGTGTAAAACTCATCATAAATATCCAAAAATATTTCATCCATCACCAGGCCATATGGCGACCCAATTTTTCCTCGATGGGCCCTCATAATCCACCAGTTAGTAATCTTCTCTTCAGACCAATCGGGAAGCTGCTCCTTCATCTGATTGAATAACCCTGGAGGAGGAATCTGATGCTTATGCACTATAGGGTTGTACTTGACCTCCATCTCATAAAATTCATGCCATGGTGGGAGTGACATCATATTTTCCACATGCCATTCCAAATCATGCCCCTCCAAATTATTTTGGTGTCACTCAATGTCTGGCCTGGGGAAATAATGAAAATTCTTGGCCTTAATTAGCATCGTGAAGTGACCCAAAGGATCGTACTTCCACCACTATGACAACTCCACCATACCGATGTCATAGAGGGCTTTGATAATTAACTGATTCTAGCCCACCTAGCTCACCTCAATGCCTCCAAAGTGAAAAGGCATAGTGCACATGGTTCTTTTTCCTCATCCTACCCCATAAACATCATTGATAAAGTCATGCTAGTGAACGACTTCCAATGCAAAAAGGTGTTCCATGGCAAAATACAAGAGAAGAAATGGCTTACCAGTATAGCCAAAAATACACAGAATGATACCCTACATTAGAAAAAATATGTCACCCTTCTCCCTTGGGATGATTTCCTCTCTCATCACCCTTGGTACCCTCTCACATTTGCCAAAAATTAGCTCCAGGGTAGGGCCCACAAACATGCGGTTAAAATTATAAAATGATTCTTTTCTTGACAAGCTGGAGGTCCACAAATACACTGGCAATCTCCTATTTTCTCTGTCAACCTACTTAACTGCTATGAAGGAAAAATATTGATACATGTGAAAGAAGAAATACCATATTAAGAATGATGTGTGCCTGAATGCCATGGTTTCTTCACTCTGCATTTTCTCCAACTGGGTATGCATCCTTCTGGCAATGTAGTCAGCCCAATCAAAGAAAATCAGGTTTGTCCTCACCGTCATTGCAGTAGGGGCGTAGAATTCGACCTGAGAAATGCACTGCACCAATGTTGCCTGCCACTTGTGCACTATCGAATCAGTCGGGAGGCCCACAACCCAAGCCACCATAGAAAATAAATCTAGACTCTTGAAATATATTAATGGCTTTGGTAAAGTCGACAATTCACCATTCTGAGGTAGCATTACCATTGATAGATACTTCTCCTCCTATTCACCAAGATGCAATCTCTTAAAAACAACATTGGAAGGAGGTTTAATCCCACAAGAAAATACCTCCCGAACATCATCGGATGAAATAGTAAATAATACATCTCCATTTGCATTCTAGACAGCTCTAGTGGTGGGATTATAAAATCTTGAAATTACCTCCACCAACTCTAGGTAAAAATGGACCGGTGTGCACAAATACCAGAAAATTTGAGTGTGATATGTGATAGTGAGAGGGCTTTCTAGTGTCAACCCCTATCTGACTGCAACATCTACATCCTGGCACAATTTCTCAATGCCTTTATTCAAAATAATGCAATCTCCAACCTGAGCTAGCACGTCAAAATATGGATCCAGGTCAATATTTTCATTTTGCCTAGATTTTTTAGACTTCTTGCCTCCCTCAGCTTTTTTTGCACCTTCTTTGGCTCTAGTGGCACTCTTCAGCTCTGCAACTTTTCTTCCCATATTCGACAATTCTTAGATGCCTAGTAATTCCTACAATCAAGCAACTAGATGCGGCAATGCTCTAGAAATATATATAAAATTTTACCTCCAAGCTATGGATGCACCAAATTTATAAATTGTGCCTTCAACTACCGGATTTAATGCATGTGCTTCTTGATCCTCTCACCAGGCATGATTTTTAATGATTTTTTAACTATCATTAACTTCCTTTTCACCTAAAATATTCCTTGAACATTGTGCCTTAGCCACCTTTAATCTTGAAAAGTACAACCCGGATATCAATGGCTAATCCCGAGAATGAGAAATACCACGTGTCAATGATGGACACTCTTCGAGATGAAAATAAGTTAACTCAACTACTTGGAGACGTCAAAACATCAGCTAGGGTGACTATTGGTGAAATCAATTTGCTCTGGGTGCATCTATTTCTCCAAAGACATTAAATGGTGCTTGTGCTAGCAAAAACATCTCCCAGGTGCACTTCCTTTGCTAAAAAAACCATTAACTAGGTGAAAACAATCTCGCAACTTACTTCTTCATTCAACCGGTGCTTGGAAATCATCCTCCTTGTTTGCTTGGATAATTCATAAGCTTGGTTTCCCTTTTAAAACAATCATTCTTCTTTGATTTCACCCCAAAATCTCTTTGCTAAAAAAATAAATCTTTAACTCATAGTGCTTTTACCAGAAAAGCAATTTAAAAATCGCCCACTCACTTGATGAAAATACCCTTTTAAACTGGAGTATTTTAAAAAAACATCTAATTTATTATATTTTTCTTTTCTCTTCTTGGATTTCCACTCAAAAATTGGATTTCGCACCCCAAATTAAGACTGCATGGTGAAATTAAAACTTCTTTTTCTCTTTTTTATTTTTTGTTTTAACTTTTAACTTTTTTTTTAATATATATATATATATATATATATATATATATATATTTCCTCTCATTTCACCCTAAAGAGGGGCGAAAATGATTTTCGCCCTTCACTTGGGGCGAAAGTAATTTTGTTTTTATACCTTTTTTTTATTTATATTATATGGTTATTCCTCCCCTTTTTACTCTGTTAATAAAATAATTTCACTTTTCTCCCAAACTCACTTTGCCAAAGAGCTATTTTAATGATTTTCACCCTAAAATTAAAAATGAGGCCTTGAAAACCCTTTTCAAGGTGAAATTAATTTTCACCATTGAGGACATGCTTTCGGGGCAAAATCACTTGTTAGGGGTAGAATAAGATCACTTTTATTTTTTTTGAAAAATAAAATAATATAAAAAACAAAACATTTGTACATATATACATACTTGCTTTTGGAATTTATCAGTGATAATAAGCCTTCAAATGAAGACCATTTACCGAAATCGGCAATTCTCGACCATCCATATCCTGGAGATAATAGGCATTAACTGAGTTCACCCCCAAAATCTGAAATAGACCTTCCCATATAGCTTCAAACTTATGATGCTTGCCAGGATTTGCTTTATCCGCATTCCATTTTAACACCAGATCATCGACTTTGAATGCCCTTTCAGATATCTTCTTGCTAAACCATTTATGTGTCATCCTAGCATGTTCCATGAAAGCATTGTATGCCTTCTCTCTTTCTTCTTCTAGTTGTAGGAGTTGTGCTAGTCTCACGCTCATAGGGTCAAATTCATCATTCTCATCGATGAGCATCTGCAAGGTTCGGAGGATAGACAACTCAATGTGTATAGGTAAAACTACCTCCTTACCATACACTAGAGAATAAGGGGAAGCCTTGATTGATTTCTTGATCGAGATGTGATCTACCCACAAGGCTTGGTTTAGCAGTAGATGCCAACTCCTCTTGTTGTCTCCAAGGATCCTCTTTAAAATTCTCAACAAGTTCTTATTTGTAGATTCGACCAAACCATTCCCCTACGGATAGTAGTTAGAAGATATTTTTAGATAAATTCCATACTTACCTATGAATTCACTGATTTTAGCACCAATGAAGGGGGTCCCATTATCTATCACAATTGCATTCGAGATGCCAAAGCGGGTTATTAACCCCTCCAAAAAGGAGATAACTATGGCCTGATCTACTTTCTTAGTCGGAATGGCCTCCACCCATCGGGTGAAATAGTTTGTTGCAGTCAGAATATACTTGTGTTGGGTAGAAGAATTGGGATCAATAACCTCGATAAAGTCTAAGCCCCATTGTTGAAATGGTGCTTCGACTTGTATGGGATGAAGGGGTAAATATGCCTTCCTACTTCTACCAATATATCTCTAGTAGTTATCATAGTTCTGACTGACTTTGAATGCATCTAAAAAAGAGTAGGCCAAAAATAGCCTGCTCTGATGATCTTAAGTGCCATGGGCCTCCCTGCATAGTGGTTGCCTGATAGACCAGAGTGAAACTCCTCTAGAATCCTCTGTTTCTCTATCTCCTTAACACATCTGAGAAGGACTCCATCAATATTTTTGTGGAACAAGTCGCTTGGCAATAACACATACTTGAGGGCTTGCAATCTGAATCTCCTTCTCTATGAGGAGTTGAGGTGTGATGGACATCTCCCCAAGTTAAAATATTCGACAAGGTCCTCTATCCAATCATGATCGACCAAAGCTTGATTAGCGAGATTACTCTCACTTAGTGTATTATCAGACTTGAGATCAACTAATTGAGAGGTGACACTCTTAGCAAGCTCTTGGCAGAGTGCTCGACCATGAACCAACTTAGTTGGCTGAATCTCTACATCAAACTCCTAGATTTTGGAAACCCAACCAACTCTCTTATCACCAAGTTCACCCTGAATAATGAAACTTCTGACATCTGGATGAATGACATAAACAATTATCTTGCTCTATGAAACAAAGTACCAAAATTTCTTCAGAGATTTCATAACCGCATAGACTTGCTTCTCAATAAAATTATACTTCTCCTCATGTGGCTGGATGACTTGGCTCAGGAAAGTAATTGGTTGTTCATCTCCATCATCTCTCTTTTGTGTGAGCACAACTGCATAGCTTTCTTGCTCACCCACAATGTAAAGGATAAAATCCTTTGAATAATCTGGATTGATCAGGATAAGGGCTTGGACAATTCTTTCTTTGATTTCCTAGAAAGCTCACTTTCTCTGCTCTATCCACTTAAAATCTGTGTTCTTCTTAAGGAGCTCGGTCATCGACTTCACAACTTGAGCGAAGTTTACAATGAACTTTCGAACAAAATTAATTTATCCAAAAAATGACTGTAGTTCTTTCTTATTGGCCAGTAGTGGCAACTTCAAGAGAGCTTCAACTCTGGTAGGATCAATGGCTAACCCTTCCTTCAAAATCACATGACCTAGGAGTTTTCCCTCTTTAACAACAAAAATTGATTTCTTGGGGTTGATAGAAATTCCAAACTCACGATATTTCTCGAAAACCTGTCTCAGGTGAGAACCATGCTCTTTCCTATCATGAGAAAAATAGTCATGTCATCTAGATATATCACAATAATGTGATTCAACAACTCACCAAAAGCTACGTCCATTGCTCTCTAGAAGGTAGCACCAGTGTTTGACAGACCGAAAGGTATTCATTGGTAGGCGAAAGTGCCCCACTTGGTAGTGAATGTCATTTTGTGTTGGTCTTCATCCTTCACCCAGATTTGGTTGTAGCTAGAGAAACCATCTAGCAGTGAGAATATTTATGCTCTGGTAACTACATGAAGGATCTGGTTGATCCATGGCAAGGGATAATGGTCTTTCAGTGATGCCTAATTCAAATTACGAAAATCCATGCACAAGTGAATGTCTTCATTCTTCTTTCGCACTGGGACCAGATTCGCCACCCAGGTTGAATGTTTGATAGGATATATGATTTTTACCTCCAGCATATTTAGTAACTCTGCCTTCATTAGTACCTCAATATTTGGATTAACAAGCGTTGTTTTTATCTAAAGGGTTTTACCCCTTCCTGCAACTCGATGGTATGTTGGATCACATATTTGTTGTAGCCTTTAAGATCATGATAGCTCCAGGTAACAATATCTAGGAACTCATAACATAACTTCTTAATTTGTTCGAGCTCCTCTAGAGAGCAATCTATTCCAACTTTGATTATCTTGTCAGGTTCCAACTTTAGCTCAATATACTCTTTCTCATCCACTTTGATCCTACACTTTTTTGCTCTATCATTCTGATCAAAGAGGTTCTCAAGAGTAATCAATCCTTTTGGGATGTGATTATTTCTGAGTTGGATTAAACCCTTAGCTTCATCTTCATCCAACATCCTTCCCTCCACACTACTGGCTTCTTTAATCAAAAAATTCACAATCTGCTCATCATTGTCAAAAACTTGCTAGTAGATATTTTTGTTAGGGACTGAAGGTCTATAGATTAACCTTACAGTCTTGGGCTTTCTTACCACATGCTCAATAGGAGAGAAGTTTACACCAAGGGATGCTAGAATATCTACATGTTTATTTTATTCTCACAAAATCACTTGAACATTCAATGCGATAAATGACTCAAATAGATCCCATACCTTGTTGTGGTACACCTTCAGGTAGTGCTACTTTGAAATGCACTTGCTAGTCACCTGGTTGACAATTAACTTAGAATATCTAAAAATCTATAGTTGTTTGATCCTGAGATTTTCTACTTTCTTTAGGCCTAAGCACAGTGCTTCATACTCAATGATATTTTTGTACAACTCTAGGTCAACTGGTATAAATATATCTTCTGAATTCTAGAAGGAGAGATAAAGACTATTCTAGCTTTGACACCATTCTTGCATCTAGCACCATCAAAGTACATTTTCCATAATTGGTTAGGGGTGGAACCTAGATCATCAGACATCTTCGCTTCAACCTTCTCAGGCTTAGTAATGGTGTAACAACTGATTTTGGTCTCCATCATTGCATTGAAATCGAGCATTGAAAATTCATCCTCTAAATGAAGCTCATCTAGAGCTTCCTCCATCAGATCCATCTCCTCTAGTTCTTCAATCACCATATTGATCGAATCTACAACCTTTTCTTCTTCTTCAATATTTTCAATATGATACGTGGAGGGCTTCTCATTGTAAATCTGTATTCTCCTCCCTTTGAATGGAATATCCAGGTGAGAATAGTCCAGAGACAGATAGCCTCCTAACTTGGTTGTGAACTCCCTTGATAGGCACATGTTGAAGTACAGCTCCAAATCTACCATAACAACTTCTTGAATGATAGTTATTTGGGGCATGTTATGTAAGACAATCAAGATATCTTTGATCACCCCCACCATTTTGATAGGAGTGCCATCCAACTGCAAGACATTTGGGCTGCTTCTTATGTATTCCATACCCATGATTTTACAAACTACCTTTGGCATGACAGTTGTCATTGCACTAGAGTCAATCATACAATTGTGCACGATCCAACCCTCCATCCTGAGAGATAGATAGAATGGGGGAGGTCTATTTTTTCCCATGGTAGAAGTGGGAAGCATTTGAGCTAGCACTATCTGTGTAGGGTTTTTCCTCTTATCCTTCACAAATTTCAATGATTCTTGCAATAGGTCCACTTGTCCAAGTAGTTGCAGTGCATCATAGAGGCTCACCTTAGTGGGAATCCTCTTCAATTATTTGATAATATTGTATGACTATATGTTGGGCTCCCTTCCTTCACTAGAAACTTTGTACTTGCTTTGATATTATTGTGTAGCTTCTACCCTCTAACGCTTGGTCAAGGATGGGTATTTGAGCCTCTCCTTCGCTTGCTCTTTCATTTCTATCTATGTTTGTGCAATCGAAGGTTGCGAAGTTGATGGTTTTTCTTGCAATCTGTCCTTCACTGGTGTAGGCAAAATATCCTTCAACAAGATGGGCTCATCTACCTTAGGTGCCGGTATAGGCACTTTTTCTTGAGATTACCTCTTTTCATTCTGCATCTTCTGCTCAACAGGTACCTTCAATGGCTCCATTTTAGTTGGATCTACAGTGATAGGATTTTTTCTAGATCTTGTGAGAACTGAAACTTGTTCAATAGATGGGACCATGAAGTTATGATCAACTTCCATGATCATGTTGACTTGACCACCAGAAGAGCTATCCGCTAGTGTCTGCACATAGTTCAAATGAACCATGCAGGTGTCTTCACCATGTGGGTCATTACAGGTAGAACACCAGAATGTTCTCTCTTATGGGTCAGCTTCCTCATTTGCAAGCATAGTAGTACCCCTTTCAGGAGCTTTTTTGGGAGTAGCTACTTGTTCTCTAGTGATCGATGGTGGTTGAAATCTCCTTGGCTGGAAATATCTTTTAGCCTACTTTCTTTTGATCACCGTAATTTCATTACCCATCGCTCTTATGGCTGAATTCATGGACTACAACTCCTTCAACACCTTATCTTGTGGATCAGGGTTTGAGGGTGTTGGGGGAGATGGTAATGGTAATGGAATAGGTGGATATGGTAGTGTCAAGAATGGAACTAGGGCTGGTAACTATGGAATGGTTGGAGTAGGGAGTTGAGGGATAGAAACTATCACCATGGTTTGGGATGTACTCGGATTCCATGAAGGAATTGGATACATGGGTGACATGGGCAAAGGTTGAGAAGATGCATTAGCATACAAATACTATGGAAGGTCAGGGAAAATAGGCATGGCCATTTTTTGTGGAAGCTTACCGATAGCAATAAGATCAGCTTTAGCCTTTTGTGCCATAGAATACAGATCAGGGAATGTATTGACATTGGACTATCGGATGGCCATACTAATGTCAGAGTTGAAATCTCGGAGGTAGTAAAAGGCTGCTTGTTTGGGAGTTGACCGGAGACCATCAAGAACCCTATGCCAAGTTTGGGTGAACCTGACATTGAAGTCCATGATTTCCTCCTATGGATGCCTTTGAATAGTAGTGAACTGATGTAGCAGGGAGAATGGATCTGCTTGTTCATTGAACCCTTTGATTAGCAGTTCAGCCAACTGATCCTAGGTGGTGATGGTGGTAGGTTGTAATGACCGATACCAGTAAAGTAATTTTCCTCAAAGAGAGAGAACAAGTAATATTACCATTATATCCTCATTTGTGATGCCATGAATTATCGCCAAAGTAGCTACATCTTGAACATGCTCATAGGCCATCTTCCTTGTACCATCGTAAGTTGGAAAAGCCTTCATTGCTGCTTGTGGGATCGGGTTTTGAGCTTGCATATTTAGAGGTCTAGAGTGGTTCCATGCTAGAAACTACCTTGGTGGTTGTGGTGGTGGATTTTGAGCCATGTGGACTGGTGTGTGTGGTTGGGGAGGTGGAAAACTAGTGGTTGTACTAGCAGGACTCGAAGGAACAGAAAACACACCAGCTAACTATGAAGATGTTACACTTGATGGGATAGTTGGAGTAACTAACCTAGGGTGTTCTCCTAGAACTTGGGTGTCAAGTTCATAAAACTCAATGGGATATTCTGGATTTTTGGCCTTCGATCTTGTGATCATGAAGAAATATTTTGCTCACTTCATGTTCAGAGGCTTTTGGGTAGAGTTGAGTCACCAGATGTTCTAATCATACAGTACAAAAGTGAACATCAAACCTCAATACTATTGAAAGTGGAACCTTTTGAGAGTCCCATCGGGCATGCCAAAAACTATTGGTCACGAATATTCCTAGTACAAAATCTATGTTTTGTGCACCCTAGACCCATGCAACATTGAAAGGCCAAAGAATAGAGAAATATCCTTCGAGCCAATATCTAGAGAGGGTTGGCTCCCTTTCTAATCTACTCCGGTTTAAAGCTTAGGGTAACAGGAAAGAAATGGGGAAATATGGCTATAAGCTAAAAGTGTAGGATGGGGATAGACTAATAGCCAAAATTCAAATCAAGCAGTGATTAGCATACAATAGAAATGAAAGCACAAGAACTACTTACAGTTTTACAAAGACAACTTCCAAAGAGCACCTCAGTATTCACTCCCTCACTAGCAGAGATTAAGTTCAGATGTAGAATTTAAATGCAACAAATAATGGAGATGAATATATTCAGAAATGACATACAGAAAATCATCAAATGCAACACCATTCAAAGAACCAGAAGCTGAATGTCTTTCTATTGACGTAGAAAACTTGAAGTATTTTTCTACAGAGTGTCTATCCTCCTATTTTACATGAAAAATGATTAGTATTTATAGAGGGTTGCACCTCTTTCATTTAATGCACATACAAACAAAATGTTGGTAGATAAAAAACCAGCGTGAATAATTTCCTCCTTGGGGGTAGTGATGTTCAAGTCAAAAATATTCTTCATGGAAACAATGATCCTACTTTGGTGGGAGAATCACATGGGAAATCAGTATGATTAAATGATGGAAAGTAGCCTCGAGCATCGGTGCCTTGGGATGCAACGAAGTTACCTGAAAATTGGGAGCTTGGTCGTTGAACCTGTGTTACCCCTATGCTTTGAAACTCCACCTTCACCAAGAAAGTCCACTGAGTATTAATTTTATCTTGAAAAGAGGTAAAGTCGAAAGGCGGTGCATTGAAAATGAACAAGAATGGAGCATTTAATCTTGCAACTTTTGGGCAAAAATTCTGGAAATATCACTTGTATTGCTTTCAGAATTAAATTTGAGCAGTCCCTGGCATTTCTCGAGAAAGATCTGCAAAATGGGGCCTTGGAAAATGGAAGAAATTAGTTTCACCCAAAAATGGAGTGAAAAGCCTTTTCGAGATCGTGATGGGTGAAAACAAAAATTTGCTTGGCCTTACACTAACGTCTTGGTGATTTTGCTTCCGAATACTTCTTCCTCTTATCATCTTCTTATGCTCGAAAGAGAATGCCTTCATTTTCATTTAGAATTTGCTTGCATATTAATTTTAATTGCAATTTGAATAGCAATAAAATTGACTGATTTTACCCCCAAAGGAGGGCGATAGGGATTTTCACCCCCTCTGGGAGGTGACGTTGACTTTGACTTCTCAACTTTGGGATGGGCGTGCATTGCAATCTTCTTTCACCTTAGTTCATTTGAAAACTTGAATTCTCCCCCTGGAGAGGTGAAACTACATGGCACCTCTCGATAGGGGCACCTTTGACTTTGACCATGCCTTTAGCTTCGCACCAAGCGTTGTTTTTATTTTTATCCCACCATGGGCAAAACCATCAAACATATTAAAAGAGGGCCCCACTTCATCGCTTCAAACTTGCTTTGAAAATATTTAATATTGCCTTTCATCCCAAAGAGAGGTGACAATGAGTTTCACCCCTCACTTGGGGTGAAAGCATTCTGCTTCATCCTTTTAAATTTTTCCTTTGTTTAAACTTATGACTTTCACCCCTTTGCTCCTGTTGGGGTGAAGTCACTTGTCTTTATTACGTTTTACCTCCAAGAGGGGTGAAAGTGATTTTTACCCCTCAATTGGGGTGAAACTACCTCACTTCTTTTAATTTCCCTATTTTACGACCTTCACTCCATTTTGGGGTGCGACGTCACTTTGTATGCAAGGCTTGGGGAAAAAACAATGAAGTTTATCTTTTTCCTTATAACTCGTCTGCTCATTCAAAACCAAGAGCCTCATTTATTGCCTTCACTTAAATTTGGATGAAACCATATTTCCACTACATTAATTTTCACCCCTTACTTGGGATGAAGTTAATTTGGCACTCTTCCTTTTAATCATTTTTCTATCGACTCTTTTATCCCTTAAACCATTCTTCAACACATTCCTAAATTGCATTTTGCTCACGAATTTCATTTTATTTTTACAAAAATATTATTTAAAAATGAGAAAAACAATAAAATTACAACGAAATAGATGGCAAAACTATGGCATCTTCCCTCAGTAATTTTAAAGAAAATTTTACAATCAAAGTTCAAACAAAATTCAATGTGGCAAAGTGACAAATTGCCAACAATAACCCATACAAAAACATAAAAGGTATTCTTGGCTAACTTTATAGTGAAGACTTCATATTTTGTTTTCTTATTTTATACCTAGACTCCACATGGTTCCTTATATATGTGATGGCTAAGGAGATATAACTCTAAATCAAAGATATTTATAACAATAATAAGCTTGTTCTTAGAAATTTATTTATATGAAGGTTTGAAATTTCATTGTTTCTTAATTAATGTTGAATAAATAGATAATATTTTTATAAATAAATGTGAACTAATATAACTTTTTTAGTTCTATGGAGAAATAATTATGAGCCAATTTTTTTTATATTTAATGCCTATATAACCAAGTCTTTATTGAATTTAGGTGCATAATTATGAAGTTTAAAATTGTAAAGCCATGAATGGGTGAGATCCCATCAGGAAATAGATAAAAATAGCTTTTGCCATGACTATGGATGCTCTTTTGATAGTGGAGGCCCATCTAAGAACTTCAACAGAAATGGAAAAACACAAGTTTGAGACCAAAAAATATGCACCCATCACAATAACCTTAAGTTTTTTCAATTTCCACAAAGAGCTTCTAACTGCAAAGTTGTAGCTTTATATATTAAATGTTCAAAGTTAAAATAAAATTTTATTTGATTTTGTAATCCTTGCATAATCAGTTAGGAAAATTGTTTTTTGGCCTCAATATTGATATGTATGAATAAGTTTTTAATATTTTAACATATTCTGTGCCTATAAAAATAACATGCTTAGAAACAAGCAAAAGAAAAAAGACAAGTTAGTATCTTTTTATCATACTAGAAGGTATATTTAGTAGTTGAAACCCAACAAAGCACCTGTAGTTTCTTCCATGTTTGACACAATATTTTTCTTTCAAGGTATGTAAGTCATTCTTCTCTAATGATGATTGTCATCCATCTACATTCTGGATGCATTCAAAATTAATATTAAGATCTTGTTTCTCTTTAGTCTTCCCCAAGCAATAGATATGCAACATAGGAAGAATTTGAGCTAGATATACTCATTCTAATGGTTAATGTCATTTTAAAAGTAATACCACAACTGGAAAAAAATTGGATACAACTTTAGTTATTGTCAATGGTGGGTGCTTATTAGCATTTTTTAATTAAAAAATTTTAAATATTCTACACAGGTTTGTTTCTTCAGTTAACTAGAAATTCAAAACACTTCCAAGTCATATCTACCTATGGACATTGGACAAAAACCTTGATTTTTTTTATAGAGACTTTGATACTAGGTTGTTAAAAGAATTCCAAATATGCTAATAAATAGAAATCAATAATATATTAAACTAGTTGGATCCTATCCCAGTAAGTTGAAAAGAGGCTAAAAGCCTAAAACTATGACCATTGTCACACCAACCTCCATTTGCATAGAGAACACATACTACAGTCTATATTAGACTATATAAAAAGGTAATTAGTGGTACTTGTGACCACTCAGAGTTGCTTGAGTGTTTTCTCCCACATATCAATGACATTGCTACTACTAGAACCTATATAGTTTCTTGCTTCACTTGCTCATTTTAGCTATATTGTTGTAAAGAGGAGCATTTCCTTAAACATTAGTATTTTTTGATAACAGATATATCCCTACGAATTAAGATTTAAGATATCTCTTTTCCATTAAGAAGACCTTTAATATTAATGCCATATGATTGAAGTAAATAAATATTGTCTTGCCTTCACTCAATTAAATTTTTGACATTTATAAGATCAAATACATGATGTAAATAAAAAATAGTGACATCATTTATTAGGCTGGATAAGATTATAAAGAGTATTGGAATAACAATTACCAAGTACAAGACACTCCAATATTAATTAAAGTAGGATAAAATTAAGTAACAAATTCACTTTCAATTAAGGAAAATATTTTTTGACTAATAAACCAAGAATAGATCATAAGCCATAAATTTAGAAGAAGCAGAGCATTACATCCTAGTGTCTGGTATAAATATAAAAAGGTAAAGTTCATCCAAGATACCACACATATGGTATGTGTGAGACCCCTTGTAGGAGCAAGGAAATTTTTCACTTGGGTAGTCCAATGTATTTTTTTTTTAATTTCTAAATATGAGACCAATATATGATGACAAGGTGACAGATTTATGAAGATAACAATAAATATAAGGTGACAAATTTATGATTATTATAATAAAGACATAGACTCAACATGTAAACAAGATTGGTATATATGAGACACTTTTAAATATTGATATCATGACTATTTTTTACAAGTCAAATGATATGATGAGCTTTAGATGGTTTTCTATACACCATATCTCTAATCAAGAAGTTCCTAATCAAAACAACATCCCTTTAATCTAGAAATGGTGGCTTGAACAAGGGGATACTCTGTGTTTAGTGATGCTACCAACTATCCATAGCTAGAAAAAAATCAAAGTTGTCTAGGTTGCACAACCTATATCTCTTTTGATGCCTGAATTTTTCATGATACAACATAATGCAATCTCTATATTGTACTTGGAACTATTGAAATATGTGACAAAATCCCTTCAACAATTTGTACTCATTCTTCATTCCTCGCTAATATTATAAGCTTTTTTTTTACCCATTTTTTAATAGTAATAGTATAAAAACTCTTATTTTTTCCCATCAGTAGAAGTAATTGGGATTTTCCCCTTCTCCTCATGGGTTTCTGGGCTATATACACACCATTTGACACCCAATATTCCCATACGAATACTGTCAAGGTGGAAAAGATAGTCTATTCTAATGTCTTAACATGGATCCATTTGATCCAACAAGATTACCCCCACTTGGGCCTATTGCCCATTTTGGATGGGAGAAGAGAAGAATTTTTTTGATTTTAAAGGTCAAAACATCATGGTGGGATTGTCCTATTCAAATTGGGATCACCTTGTAAGAAAAATTTCTACTCAATTACAATTATTTTTATCTTTTTATTTAAATTATTTTTGTCTTCTTAATCACCCTTTCAATACCAGATATTTCCATAATAAGAGGCCGAAATTTCTTTCTATAGAGGTGGCTATCCAATTTGGTTGTGGTATGGCTCTCTAATTGATATTGTCACATTTAACAAAAATCTCCTTGAATCCTCTCCCATGCCACACTAGGAGGTGCTACAAAAAGAAGAAAATAGAATGAAGCTCTAGTGGGAGAGTCTTGTTGGTGGGTAATATTTGGTAAAGAGTCACAAACAATACCATGTAATTGCTCATTCCCACAACAAAGAAAAAATATCCCCCTCTTTCCATCTAGTTATTGCTCCTAGAAATACCCCCACAAAGTTTCCCACAATTGACAAATAATTTGAAGCATTAGCTAGTTTTGAAAATATTCTTTCACCTCTTGAAATCCACTATCCATATATATTTAGTTCTAAAAAAATTCAAGGAGATATAAAAGCATACCAAACACCAAGATGTACCAATTTTTTTATGTGTGGTGGCACCCCAATTGCCAAGAACATACAAGCTATCCATGGTGCAAAGAAGAAGTTCACACAAACAGGATGATAATATTCATGTCGAACAACTTCAAAGTAAAATATGCACTTGGATACAGATAATGTGGAAATTATAATAAATGTCAAAAGTACCACACACCACAAAACTAAATTAATTATTTGGGGAACATACAAAAATTTCATTGTCTGTGTTGTGGCAAGTATTTTCCAAAGTACGACTTGACTTCCAAATCCAATATAAACACCAAAGAATGATACTAGAAATAACAAAAGAAATGACCTTTGCTTGTGTTTTAAGATCACTAACTCCTATGACTCCTGATCATAGATAAAATTAATAGAAAATAAATCTTCTAAATATCAAGGCAACTTTGTAATCACAATTTAAAATATGTCCTTAAATGCAAAGTAGTACAATCAAAAGTTTGCAAATTTTCATGCATTAATAGTGCAATTATTATACATAAAAATTTCTACTTAACCTTGTTAAATTTCAATATAAATAGAACCATAAGATTAATTAAATTTACATGAAATACTTATTCTTTTGTAGTATGTCTATCATTACTTGAAGTTCTGATAAGATCACAATAGTTATAATTTTGTATGTGTTATAATTTAGAAGTTTTTGTTTATCTTTAACATGTTGATTTGTGTTGTATAAATAAAACTACAAAATCTAAATACTCAATAAAATAAATTGCAACAAAATTTCACTACTCCACGGAGGTGATTGAGTCATATTGAGAGAACTAAGGATGTAGAATGTAAAATTTCAACTCAACAAATATCATAAATGGATCTAAGTGCATCGCCATGTTAAAGAAAAGACCAGAAAATGACTTCATTATTTTCTTATGCTCAAAATTTACCAAGAACATACATACTACTATTTTGAAAAAACCTACTTCTAGAAAACTATGTGCACCGAAAACTATTTTGAAAACTACTACTCAAAAAACATTTTAAAAATCAGAGAATACAATACCTACTCACCAGGAAATAGAGCATCGTATAATTTTATTATGCTTTATTGTTAAGCCTAAGAAATTTAGAGAGTAAACCATCATGTATACTCAAAGATATAAGTCACATTTTTGTTTTAAAAAAATATTTCAAAAATCAAAGAATATCGGGCTTACTTGCCAGAAAAATACCTCTTGGAATCTCAACAGGCAGACACACACAAGTTGTTTGCAAACATGGGCCTCTCTCATACCTCCATTAAGGCACATATGAGTATTCACCTCATATATTTAGGGTCTCTACTAGTATGCATTATTTTTTCCCACTGTAAAATTTCACATGTTTCTTGGATAATGCCAATTCAAAATAAATGCCACACTAAAAATATTTCATCCAATCCCATGAGAACTTCACAAAAAATCACTTTCTACACCATGAGAGCTTAATTTACTGCATCAATTTCATCATTGTTGGAGGCTTTAGCATAGCCATCCACTTAGAGCCAGTTACTACATTTCAAACGCTACACAACCACTCGAATTGAATTGATGCAGGGTAGAAAAGATAATACATTACAAGGGTAGAAAAGAGAAGATATTACAAATACTAGGGATTTTCTCATGCATCCTTTAATATTTTTTGAGTGAGACCCCAAGAGGGCAGTTTAAAATGTCACTCTTAGGGTCTTTATATATTTTGTAGGTGAAACCCTAAGAGGGTGGTTTTAAACCGTCCTATTAGGATATATATATATATATTAAAGGTAGTTTCAAACCACCCTCTTAGGGTCTATTAGGGAAGTTTTAAACCACCCTTTTTGCTATTATGGTAGTTTTTACCACCGTAAAAAATCATAGTATTTTAGGTACCGTTAAAATAGTTTTTTGGTGACAGTCATGTAAAATCGTCCTCTTATGGTCTATTAGGGCAAATTTTTACCACTGTAAAAAAACATCATTTTTTAGCCACCCTTAAAATTATTTTGAGTTGTAGTGTTATGCCTAATAGACCAACCAATTTTATTAATCATGGGATATTCATTTATATCATGTGCAACTATTTTGATTACAAATTTCAAAACTAGGAATGAATCATGAGCATAAATTCAAAAAGTAGAATTAATACCTTTTTAGGGATATGAGAGAGCAAGCACCCACCTACTAATAAATAGTTTCCTGATATCCATTTGGACCTACCTTAGTTGATCATGGTTATCGTATGCATAACAAGGGTGTTGATAGGTGATGAATAATTTGGTCCCTCTACTAGCTCTGTAAGGGTGTAAACGTTCTGATAGCTTTAGGACTTGATCATTTTCCAACTTATACTCTTTGACTACATGATAGACTTTTGGTATCCTTGCTAGCTCTATTCGGGTGCAAAAGTTTTGATAGCCTAAAAAATTAGCCACTTTTCTTTGTTTCATCTTTTGGCTCCACAATGGAGTTTTTGTACCTCCACTAGCACCATCCAGGTATAAAAGTTCTGGTAACTTTAGGACTTAGATATTTTTCCAACTTCTGCTTTTCGGTTGTACGATAGACTTTTGGTACATCCACTAGCTCTATACATGTACAAAAGTTCTGACAACTTCAAGACTTAGCAATTTTCCAACTTCTGCTATACAGTTATGCGATAAAATTTTGGTACATCCACTAACTCTATTTTGATACAAAAGTTCCAATAGTTTTAGGACTTAGCCAATTTCCTTTGTATCACCTTCTAGCTCTATGATGAAATTTTGGTATCCTTGCTGGATTTTTCTAGGTACAAATGTTTTGACAACTTTAGAACTTAGTCATTTTTCTTTGTTCTACCTTCTAGCTCCATGATTTTGAGGGTCTATCCTTAGCATATCTAGGCCAAAAGTGCTCAACTTCCTCTTGATTCAGTTTTTGGGGCCTAAAATGTCCTTCATTGCACCTTTTACCAAAGTGCATGTGGTTAATGCTTAAAAATACCTATATTCTTGGTGACTCACAAGGAATTTACATGTGAAAAATAAAGAACTCACATATTCTCTTCTGGATTTAACACTTTCTAAGGGAAGGAAAATGGGAGAAGGGGCTAGAAAAAAGTTGGAGGAAATACAACTGATAATTATTGCAAGATAAAGGAGGATGGTGGGTGATGGATTGAATGGTGGACACACTAAAAGGATTCAAGTAATGGAGGAAGGGAGAGGGATGGAAAAGCATGGGGACAAAAAAAAATGATATAGAATAATATTTACAAGATATGGAAGAAGAAGAAGTAAGCATACCCTCAAACAAAGGAATTTGTAGCACAAGGGGAATATTATAAGAAATAGTATTTTCAAACAAATATAATAAATAAAAGGGAAGACAATTTTAGAAATATCCAATAAAAATGGTATGAAAAATTACTTAGTTCATGGGACACTCCCAAAAGTTTCAGTTCATGAATATACTTTGTTGTAGTTAACAACTGATTCAGGAACAAACAGATTGCCATGAACATTTGACATCCTTGCACCTTCTTTTATTCCTCACACAGTCCATTAAGGATTTCTTTTGGTGATGATATTTCATGATGTGTCTTATTTTGTACCTCTATCCTCATTTTCATTTCAAGACTATTTTATTTCAATTTAGGTTGCATATGAAGTCTTAAATAGACCAGAGTCCCAAATGATAGCTCCGCTAGCTAACATATCTTGATTTACTTTTCTCAAGAATCTTAGCCTTTCATAAACTATCTATTATTCTTTTCATTTTATGTAAACTAATATCCTTATTTTTTTATGGCTCTATGTTAGGCTAACATCATGTCCCTATTTGGTATGATGTATTATTATTCTCACTAGTTGTAATAGCTTTGCTCCATACCATGGTAGGTTTTTAAGTGTATCCTCTACAAATTCTATACTATTTTGCTCTTGTCCATTAGGATTTGGAGTTTATACATTAATGATGAAAGGGAAAAGTAGAAGAATAATATGAAATATTTAGAGAAAGTGCTTTTAAAAAAATAATTTTGATGGCAAGCAAAATATTTTCTAAATTCAATTTTCTAATTATTTAGACAAACCTTTGAATTGTTTAGATTAAAATTAATTGTTGGAATGATACCTTTTTCTTATTTCTCTAAATTTATGTACAATATGATGCAATACATTTGGCATCTATGAGCTTACAATATTTTATCCAACATGGCCATAATTAGGTTGCTTATTTACTTGTCAGTTGTGTACACAAAATTATAGCATGCCTACAACATTTGGCTTGGGATATTTTATATAGATTATCCTATGAATAGACAATGCATAGACCACATGACATCAAACTTGAGTTTTTTCTCATATTCATCTTGCCATAGCTCCCAATTTTTACCAATTCTGGTTTTGTTCCATTCCAATTTTGATTCTTGCTTTGAATATCTTGTATTCAAGTATTGGGTCGATGATAAATCATTGTCCTGTTATTGTGGCTCCCTAGCTAGTTGTTAACCTTTTTTATACATCTTGTATGTATCTCCTTTCTTGAGAACCCATATTATTTCCTATTGTTCACTTATTTCCTTCTTTCATCAATGTGTTTTGGGTTGTTACAGAGAGACAATAAATATTGTAATCCTTTATATCTGCTTGAATTGTAAGACTAACTACTGAATTATTATGGGCCACCTGGTCAAAGGGAGGAGAGCATATTATAGACTGATCTAACCTTTATTTTGATTGACCATTTTATTATAAAATAATTTTGCATATAACTTCCTTTATCAAGCTTGTCTTTTATTGTTTGTAACTTTCAATGCAAAAGGGGTGTATGCCTTGTATTGATACCTTGATGGTCTTCTTAACACATGGAATTAACATTTGATATTGCTTCTTGGTAATGCATTATTTTGATTATCTTACAATGTCATGAGGTAAACATATTCTAAACAATTGGGGTACATCAACTACCATTATATGTTGAATGATAGTCAAATCTGGATTTCTAGATATCATCATTAGAAAATTCTGTAGCATCCCCACATTTTGTAATGGTAATTATTTAAATAAAAAGACATAAATAAAATGAAGAGGGATAATTATATAGAAAATTTGAGGAGGAGCCTCTTACAAATGCATCATTAGTCTCTAATGATTTATTAATGGAAATTTCAATTAATTACACTTCTTTGGACATCAAAAATTATTCTTTTAAACTTACTGGCATCGAAATAGAACTCTTTAATAAAATGTGAAATTGTTGTATAGCTTCTATTCTTTATTTTGCACTTACCATTGGGGAAAAAATCTTTTTATAGGCCTCTACCATTTTTTGATTTAGATATTTTGGGGTTGATAGTTGATTGCTTGTTTGATTTCCTCTATCTATGTTGTTGTCCTTAGTCTATCTTGTTATGATAATGTTTTTTTTGCCCACTATTTTTTCTTATGTATGGAATTACAAGTTATCACATTTTCTACTAGTGGGACCATTTTGAACCATTGGTCTCAATTTTTTTTGGATGTGGATTTCACTAGGTAACACAAGCCTGGCTGAATTTGAAGCATCCATTATCCTTCCCTTCTCATGATTACCAGTATGTTCTGTCCTTTCTAGCACTATTTTTAGTTTTTACAAATTTTAAGAAGTTATCTTGCTAGTGAAGCTCTTGTGAAGCACACCCTTCATTATTAGGAGCATTTATTGTAGATTCTATGAATATTATTCCAATGTCATGGACCTCTTCACTTAGCCTCTAAATAATTTTCTTTAGTTGTTTTTTCCATTTTCAAATATTCTCTCGAGGAGCAAAAAACCAATTGTCTCTAGGATTATACAATGGATGTGGTTTAGCTATCTAAGGAAGGGATTTGAAACATGAACCTATTAAAGGATTTATAGGATGAACCCTATTTCTATGGGGAACTTTTCCAACCATAATCAACATATTTTTAGCATAGATGACCTCTTGGAAAATTTGAGGGAACTATTTTTCTTTAGACTGATGAATGGGAATACTTAGGTCAGAATGAAATGCATGGACATAATAAAAATATGCTTGGGTGGAATATGGCTAGAACTCATGTGGGATTCTCCTCCAAGTTCTTCTAAACAAGATATTGAAGTAAAAATATCTTCATGAAGAGCTTACTTAATGAATGAGAATTGGGTAAGTAGAAAGAAAGGATCTCCAAGTCATCAAATATGTTGATAAGAGCCTCTACAAGATCTGACCATGTGCAGATACTTTTACTTTTAATAATATATAAAAATGTAACGCATTTCCTTTAAGAGATAGAATAAGTAATTTGATCACTACATCCTCATATACAATGTTATGAATATTAGCTAAGGAAGTTATATCTTGGCAATATTCAAAAGCAATATTATTTGTGCCATCATAGCTAGGCAAGATGTCCAAAACAATATTGGGTAATTCATGCAAAAGTAGAACATTGAGAGGGTTTGTATCATTCCAGAGTGGATAATATTATTGTTCCATACAAATCATCCTACTAAAACCTCAGGGATTACACTATAGATACATAATATTCAACAATAATATTTTAAAATATTTATGAGTTCTTTCTTGCAAACAGAGTCACGATATGAACATAAATTTTTTTCTAATGAGTTCAATATTACCCATCAAATGTTGAGTCCTATAGGAAAAGTGGAACACAACTATGAGTTTATATTCTAGTGAAGGTTTCTATGAGGTTAGACACTAGGGTTTTAAAGGTAAGTTAACTTGGATCTAGATTTCTTTTATGCAGAGTCACTAGGTGATTAAAAATGATATTGCAAAACAAAGTATCACTAAAACTATAATTTATATTGATAGTGGGATGCTATCCCACTAACCATTCCAAAATATGTTGGTCTAAAAATCTGTGTAAGGTAAGGTTGTACATCCAAAAGCCTTGACCAACATTGAATGACCTAGATTTTGTGAGGCTTCAATGGTCAATATTTAGAGGGTTCTAGTTCCTATGATATTCTAACTAAGTATTCCTAAAATATGGAGGAAAATGGTGTTGAAAGAAGAAAAATAGAGCTAAAGCTAGAACTTAAAGTGGTGCAGATTAAGCCACATCAAGATACAAGTATTGTAAAATACTATGCAATTGAGAAAATTAGTAAACTACCTAACAAACCAACCAAAGTTTTACTAATCATAGGATATTCATTTATACCATGTGCAACTATTCTGATTACAAATTCCAAAACTAGGAATGAATCATGAGCATAAATCCAAAAAGCAAAATTAATACCATGAGCATTCAACAAGCTAAAATTAGAAATAAGTAATCATTCATACATACATGTCCTATAACCAAGTGAACCAGAGGCCAAAAAACAATCCTTTTAAATTTCTCAATGTATAGTATGCTTTATACATGTAAATTATAACAACTTAAGATCCAACAATTTTTCATTCTACATTCTAGTATTTATAGTTTTTTACAATGCATTTAATTATCTAAATATCATTACCTTAGAGATGGATTGCTATTATATCAAAAGATTCACTTTTTTTTAAGCTATGAAATGTTTGTTCCAACCATTTAATTAAGGTTTACTAACTTAGCTAGCAACTACTTCATCTCAATATTCATTGGCCTTGCTATTTACATCTAGTTCGTTGATTATTTACTAATATTTTTGTTGAGTTACCCCTTAAAATTTGTATGATTACCCATATGGAGATTTTATTGTTGAGATTATTTGACATGGTATCCTGCCTTGTTGGGGATATGAGATAGTGACCATCTACCTACTAATAAATAGTTGCCTAATATCCATTTGGATTTATCTTAGTTGATCATGGCTACCATGTACATAACAAGGGTGTTGACGGGTGATGGACTATTGCTCCCTCTACTAGATTTATTCAAGTACAAAGGTTTTGGAAAATTTAGGACTTAGCCATTTTATAATTTTTGCTCTCTGGCTACATGATGGAATTTTGGTATCCTTGTTGGTTCCGTTTAGGTGCAAAATTTTTGGTAACCGTAGGATTTAACCATTTTTATTCATTTCACCTTTTGACTGTGCGATAGAATTTTGGTACCTCCACTGGCTTCATTCAGGTACAAAAGTTTTGAAAGCTTCAATACTTAGTAATTTTTCTAACTTATACTTTCTAGATGTGTAATAGACTTTTGGTTCCTCCACTGGCTCCATTCGGGTATTTTTGGTCATGAATTTACCTAGTACAAAATCTACATTATGTGTGTCCTATACCCGTGCAACATTGAAAGGCCAAAGAATAGAGAAATATCCTTCGGGCCAATATCCAAAGAGGTATGGCTTCCTTTATAATCTACTCCAATTTAAAGCTTAGGATAATAGGAAATAAATGGTGAAATATGACTATAAATTGAAAGTATAGGATGGAGATAGACTAACAACCGAAATTCAAATCATGAAGTAGTTAACATACAATAGAAATGAAAGCACAAGAACTACTTGTAGTTTTGCAAAGACAACTTCCAAAGAGAACCTCAATATTCACTCCCTCACCAGTAAATATTAATTTCATATGTAGAATTTAAATGTATCAAATAATGGATATGAATATATTCAAAAATGACAGACATAAAATCATCAAATGCAACACCATTCAAATAATTAGAAGCCGAATGCCCTTATATTGACAACGAAAATTTGAAGTATTTTTTTGTAGTGTCCATACTTCTTTTACATGAAAAATGATTAGTATTTATAGAGGATCATGACTCTTTCATTTAATGCACATACAAACAAAATGTTGGTAGATCAAAAACCAATGTGAATAATTTATTCCTTAGCATTAGTGATATTTCAGTCAAAATATTCTTCGTGGAAACAACGATCCTACTTTGGTGGGAGAATCACATGGGAAATCAGCATGATTAAATGATGGAAAGTAGCCTTGAGCATTGGTGCATTGGGACACAGAAAAGTTTCCTAAATATCGAAAGCTCGATCGTTGAACCTGTGTTACCCTTGTACTTTGAAACTACACCTTCACCAAGAATGTCCGTTGGATATTAATTTTATCTTGAAAAAAGGTAAATTTGAAAGGCAATGCATTGAAAATGAAAATTAATGGAGCATTTAATATTGCAACTTTCAGGTAAAAATTCTAGAAATATCACTTGTATTTCTGATTAAATTCGAGCAGTCCCTCGCATTTCCCAAGAAATATTTGTAAAATAGGGCCTTATAAAATGAAATAAATTAGTTTCACCCAAAAATGGAGTGAAAAGCCTTTTCATGGTTGTGAAGGGTGAAATTAAAAATTTTCTTGGCCTCCTACTAATGTCTTGGTGATTTCTCTTCCAAATACTTCTTCATATTATCATATTATTATGCCTGAAAGAGAACACCTTCATTTTCATTTAGAGTTTTCTTGCATCTTAATTTTAATTGCAATTTTAATAATGGTAAAATTGATTGATTTTACCCCCAAAGGAGGGCGATAGAGATTTGACTTCTCAGCTTCGATATGGGTGCATGTTGCAATATTCTTTTACCTCAATTCATTGTAAAACTTCAATTCACCCCCTAGAGAGGTGAAACTACATGGTACCTTTCAATAGGGGTGCCTTTGACTTTGACCATGCATTTAGCTTTGCACCAAGTGCTATTTTAATTTTCACCCCACCATGGATGAAACCATTAAACATATTAAAAGAGGGCCCCACTTAATCACTTTAAACTTGCTTTAAATATTTAATATTACCTTTTTTCCCAAAGAGAGATGACAATGAGTTTCATCCCTCACTTGGGGTGAAAGCATTATACTTTGTCCTTTTATAATTTTCTTTTATTTAAACTTACAACTTTCGCTCCTTTGCTCTTGTTGGGGTGAAGTCACTTGTCTTCATTACGTTTCACCTCCAAGAGGAGAGAAAGTGGTTTTGGTCCCTCAATTAGAGAAAAACTACCTCTCTTATTTTAATTTACCTATTTTATGACCTTCACTCTCTCTTGGGGTGCGATGTCACTTTGTACACAAAGATTGAGGCAAAAACAATAAAGTTCATACTTTTCCTTATAATTCAACTGCTCATTCAAAACCAAGAGCCTCCTTCATTGCCTTATCTTAACTTCAGATGAAACCATATTTCCACTACATTTCACCCCTAAGAGGGGCAAAAATAATTTTCTTCCCTTACTTGGGGTGAAGTTAATTTGGCGCTCTTCCTTTTAATCATTTTTTTACCGACTCTTTTGCCCCTTAAAAAATTCTTCAACACATTCCTACATTGCATTTTGCTCATGAATTTCATTTTATTTTTATAGAAATATTATTTTAAAATAAGAAAAACAATAAAAATTATAACGTAATAGATGGTAAAACTATGGCATCTTCCCTCAGTCATTTTAAAGAAAAATTTATGATCAAATTTCAAACAAAAGTCAATGTGGTAAAGTGTCAAAACTGCCAATAGTTTTGGCGGTTCTTGGGATATCTAGTTCATATGGATGCAATCGAACCCAGGCCTTCATCCATTGGGCTTAGGTGTCAGCTTCATTTGGTGCATCAGACTAATTATTACTTGATTTGGATTTTTCTTCATCAGATTTCTTTGATGCAACCTCTTCCTGTTCTGAAAGATGCATGATTGTAGCTTCGAACACTGCAACAACCTCAGACCAAGCATATCCACTGATAATCTCCTAACCATTAAGTGAATCCATAAGGCACTTGAAAGTCTCCACCTGCTCCATATAAATATAATTTACCTATTGTCTGAGTTCCAGCAAGCCAGATTCAATGTTTGTAAGTTTCCTCATTAGGGATAGCACATGGTATTCAGTGAGAGGCTCATCCCAATCACTGATTTATGAGGCATCATCAACAAAAATTATCCATACTTCCTCTAGGTCCTCCTTTGATAGAATTTTTACCTTATCATCAATGAAAATAGGGAAACCATTATCAATCATTGCATTAAAGTGGAGTGTTGAAACTCTTTTATCCTACTCAAACATGTTGAGTAGCTTATGAGCCTCCTTAACTTGATCTAGCTTAGAAAAATACTAGCACAGTATAACTTTAGAATTTTTTAAATCTCGGGACATGTTGCTCATGGGACAAAATATGAGATCCGATCTAGCCTGTACCTAAATTTGCATCATCGTTACCAGAGTGGGCTCCAGGTGTTCTTCACCATACTTCACTATATGTCGACCATACAAGATGAATGTTTGCATCTCTTGAAGGTACATGAGGACATGTGTCACCTTCATCACCATGTTTTTGTAGTCAATGAGCAACTTGCTATGTACCTCCTTGAATTTTTTATTGGTCAAAATAATCACCTTTTTTGCTTTTGTAGCTAGCTGATCTTGCAAACTCTAAAGATTGCCTTTCAAGGCCTGAACATGTTTTGCTCCTTACTTTACCTCTTGATTATTTTGAACTATATTCTACAAATATTCTAACTTATTCTACCAAAGATTCATATTTGACTTTGCATATTCCAACTGTGCTCAATTTTTAGCCAAATTATCCTCCAACTTAGTGATCTTCACCTTAGCCTCAAAAAATATCTTCCTATAATACTCACCATGTAGGTACAGGGAGCTCATATCTACTTTAATGTTCCCCATATTCTCTATAGTGTAGATATTTGTAAGGTCCTAGATTATGAGATCATAAGTGTAGTCACTCAAAGCCATATCTCCTTGAGGCTTCTAGACCCGGGGGAACATTTTTATTGTGTGGACCTCCATAGTGTTATGATCAAAAGAAACTTTCTTCAATGACTTTGCTGGCACCTGAGGCTCCTTTATTTTATGATTATTCAACCATTGTGATGAACTCAAGTGATCTTGGTTGATCTTCACTATAATAGGTTATTCTGGTACAACCTTCATTTTGATTTGGGCAACACCTATAACTCCAAAAATAAGGTAAAAGAGAAATGAGCCCTTTGTGGATTTGGCTCGAGGGAAGTGGAAATTGGTATAGTGGGAATGGCAGTAAGAGGTTCAACTATTGTCATACTCACTCGAGGAGGATATTGTGTGCTTATAGCCATAGTATAGGTTATTGGAATGGAATATACAAGAAGCAAAAATGGGTTTAGGGTGGATGCAAAATAACTGAAATAAAGGGAAGTAGAAGAAACAAGAATAGAAGAAAAGGGAACATTGGTGACTAGTGGTTGAGAGATAGGAAGTGAAATTGAGGTGGAAGGCATACCGAATGGAGGTGAAATAGAAGTAGAAACTAAAGGATGATAAATGATAGTCACCAACTACTTGAGAATAGGAGAAGAGAGAGAAAATGTACCTTTGAGCTCTGATACTATTTGAGCTCACAAGGATGAAGGTGTTTGTGACACTAGCTCCTTTTCCACCTGGTCCTTTGGTTCCACCATAAGTTTCTATTCTATATTGATAATATCAAGACTTTATCTCAACGAATCTATTTGGGCCAAGGGGATAGCCTCTAACACTTATGTTTGTACAGTCAAAACTATAGGAGGAGGGTTTGACAAAATTGTGCCAAACCTTGGATTTTTGGAGATCTTCATAATGGGCATATTTTCCCACTTACTGCTCACATGATACTATAGTGGATACTATGATACTGGTCCTTATTTATTTTATACAAGTGGCACCTCTTGGGCCACAAGTTGTTATTTTTTAGCTACACTTTTCTCACTACTAAATTTTTGAAAACTTTGAGGTACAATACCACTGGAAGTTAGCAGTTGATAACTGGTGTAAAACTCATCATAAATTTTTGAAAACATTTCATCCATCACCAGGCCATATGGAAATATAGTTTTTCCTTGATGGGCCCTCGTAATCCACTAGTTAGTAATCTTCTCTTTAGACCAATAGGAAAGTTGCTCCTTCATCTGATTGAATAACCATGAAGGAGGAATCTGATGATTATGCATTGCAGGGTTGTACTTGGCCTCCATCTCATAAAATTCATGCCATGGTGGAAGTGGCATCATATTTTCCATGTACCATTCTAAATCATACCCCTTTGAATTATTTTGGTGTTGCTCAATGTCTGGATTGGGGCGACAATGAAAATTCTTGGCCTAAATTAGAACCATGAAGTGACCCAATGGATCATACTTCCATCACTACAACAACTCCACCATACTAATGTCATAAAATACTTTGGTAATTAACTAATTTTGGCCCTCCTGGCTCACCTCAATGCCTCCTACGCAAAAAGGTATAGTACACATGGTTATTTTTTCTCATCCTCCCCCATAAATGTCATTGATAAAGTCATGTTGGTGAATGACATCCAATGCAAAAAGGTGTTTCATGGCAAAATATAGAAGAAGAAATAGCTTTCCAATATAGAAAAAAATGCATATAATGACACCCCACGTTAGCAAAATTATGTCACCCTTCTCCCTTGAGATGGTTTCCTCTCCCATCACCCTTGGTACCCTCTCACATTTACAAAAAATTAGCTCTAGGGTAGGGGCCACAAATATGTAGTTAAAATTATAAAATGATTCTTTTCTTAACAAGCTGGAGGCACACAAATACACTGGAAATCTCCTATTTTCTTTGTCAACCTGCATAACTGGTATGAAGGAAAAATATTGATACATGTGAAAGAACAAATACCATATTAAGAATGATGTGTGTCTAAACACGATGGTTTCTTCACTCTACATTTTCTTCAGTTGGGTATGCATTCTATTGGTAATGTATTCAGACCAATCAAAGAAAATAAGGTTTATCCTTCCCATAATTGCAATAGGGGTGTAGAATTCAACCTAAGAAATGCAATGCACCAATATTGCTTACCCCTTGTGCATAGTCGAATCAGTCAGGAGGCCCACAACCCAAG
Source organism: Wollemia nobilis (assembly GCA_028583015.1). Taxonomy (NCBI): domain Eukaryota; kingdom Viridiplantae; phylum Streptophyta; class Pinopsida; order Araucariales; family Araucariaceae; genus Wollemia; species Wollemia nobilis. The sequence goes on from JAQPPZ010015413.1 coordinate 30,478,681, forward strand.
CCACCATAGAAAATAAATCTATACTCTTGAAATCTATCAATGGATTTAGTAAAGTTTGTAATTTACCATGCTAGGGTATCTTTATCAGTTGGTTCTCCATAAATTGGTGCAATATTACTATTGAATAATAATTCTCCTCCTATTTTCTAAGATGTAATTTCTTAAAACAACATCAAAAGGAGGTTTAATCCCACAAGCAAATGCATCCCAGACACCATCATATGAAATAGTAAATAATACATCTCTCTGTACATTCTGGACAAGTCTAGTGGTAGGATTATCAAATCTTGAAATTTCCTCCACCAACTCTAGGAAAAAATGGACCGGTGTGCACAAATACTAGAACAGCTGAGCGTGATATGCGATAGTGAGAGGACTTTCTAACATAAACCCCTATTTGTCTGCAACATCTATGTCCTAGTGCAATTTATCAATGCCTTTATTCAAAATAATGTAATCTCCAACCTAAGCTAGCACATTGGAATATTAATCCAGGTCAATATTTTCATTTCACTTAGATTTTTTATACTTCTTGCCTCTCTCAATTTTTTTCTACACTTTCTTTGGCTCAGCGGTGCTCTTTGGCTCTACAAATTTTCTTCCCATCTTCAAGAACTCTTAGGCACCCTGTAATTCCTACAATTAAGCAACCAAATGTGGCAATACTCTAGGAAATATATAAAAAATTTTACCTCCAAGCCATGGGTACACGAAATATATAAGTTGTGCTTTCAACCATCGAATTTAATGCATGTGCTATTTTTTGGTGAAGTCGAGGAATACGCTTCTTGATCCTCTCACCAAGCATAATTTTTAATAATTTTTTTACTGTCATTGACTTCCTTTTTGCTTGAAATATTCCTCAAACCTTGTGCTTAGCCACATTTTATCTTGAAAAGCGCAATGTGGATGTCAACGGCTAATCTCAGAAATGATAAACACTATGTGTCAATAAAGGATGCCCTCCGGGACCAAAACTGGTTAACTCAGCTTCTTGGAGATGTCAAAATATCAATTGGGATGACTTTTGGTGAAATCAATTTGCTCTGGGTGCATCTATTTCTCCAAATATGTTAAATGGTGCTCTAAAATCATTATGTTCTAGCAAAAATGTCTCCCAAGCACACTTTCTTTGCTAAAAAAAACCATTAATTAGGCAAAAACAATCCCACAAATTGCTTCTTCATTCAATCGGTGCTTGAAAATCATCCTTCTTGTTTGCTTGGAGAATTTATAAGCTTGGTTGCCCTTTTAAAATAATTTTTCTTCTCTGATTTCACCCCAAAAACTCTTTGCTAAAAAAACAAAGCTTTAACTCATAGCTCTTTTACCGAAAAAGTAATTTAAAAATCAGTTTCGCCCTCTCACTTGACAAAAATACCCTTTTAAATTGAAGTCTTCAAAAAAGTATATAATTTATTATCTTTTTCTTTTCTCCTCTTGGAGTTTTGCTTCGAAATTGGATTTTGCCCCCCAAATAAAGTTTGCATGGCAAAACAAAAACTTCTTTTTCTCTTTTTTTTTAACTTTTAAATTTTTTACATATATTCCCTTTTTTTAATACATATATTTTTCCTCTCATTTCACCCTAAAGAGGGGCAAAAATGATTTTCACCCTTCACTTGGGGCAAAAGTAAATTTTTTTATTTATTCCTCCCCATTTTACTCTTTCACTTCTCTCCCAAACACACTTTTCCAAAGATTTATTTTAATGATTTTCACTTAAAAATAAAAAATGAGGCCTTGAAAACCCATTTCGGGATGAAATTAACTTTTCACCACTGAAGACATGCTCTTGGGGCGAAATCCCTTGTTAAGGGTAGAATAAGATCACTCTTTTTTTTGAAAATAAAATAATAAAAAGTAAAACATCTATACATATATACATACTTGCTTTTGGATATTTATCAGTGATAATAAGCCTTCAAATGAAGACCATTTACTAGAATCCACAATTCTTGACCATCCATATCCTTGAGATGATAGGCATTAATTGAGTTCACCCCCAAAATTTGAAATGGACCTTCCCATATATCTTTGAACTTATGATGCTTCCTAGGCTTTGCTCTATCCATTTTCCATTTTAACACTAAATCATCGACTTTGAATGCCCTTTTAGATGTCTTCTTGTTGAACCATTTCTTTTTTTTTTATCATGTTCCATGAAAGTATTGTGGGTCTTCTCTCTTTCTTCTTCTAGTTGCAGGATTTTTACTAGTATCGTGCTCATAAGATCAAATTCATCATTCTCATTTATGAGAATCTGCAAGGTTTGGAAGATAGACAACTCAATATATATAGGAAAAATTCCTCCTTACCATACACTAGAGAATAATGGGAAGCCTTGATTTATTTCTTCATTGAGATGTGATCTGCCTACAAGTCTTGGTTCAACAATAGATGCCAAATCTTCTTGTTGTCTCCAAGGATCCTCTTTAAAATTGTCAACAAGTTCTTATTTGTAAACGCGACCAAACCATTCCCTATGAATAGTAGTTAGAAGGCATTTTTAGATAAATTCCATACTTACCTGTGAATTCACTAATTTTAGTGCCAATGAAGGGGTCCCCATTATCTCTCACAATTGCTTTTGGGATGCCAAAGTGGATAATTAACCCCTCCAAAAAGGAAATAATTGTAGCATGATCTACTTTCTTACTAGGAATGACCTCTGCCCATCTGGTGAAATAGTCTATTGCAATCAGAATATACTTGTATTTGGTAAAATATTTGAAATCAATAACCTCGATAAAGTCTAAGCCCCATTGTTGAAATGGTGCTTTTACTTGTATGGGATGAAGGGGAAAATATGACTTCATACTTTTATCAACATATCTCTAGCAGTTATCATAGTCCTGACTAACTTTGAATGCATATAAAAAAGATTTGGCCAAAAATAGCTTCTTATGATGATCTTAAGTGCCATGGGCCTCCTTGCATAGTGGTCACTTGATAGACCAAAGTGAAACTCCTTTAGAATCCTCTGTTTCTCTATATCCTTAACACATTTGAGAAGGACTCCATCAATAAATTTGTGGAACAAGCCACTTGGAAAAAACACATACTTGAGGACTTGTAATATGAATATCCTTATTTGTTAGGATTTTAGGTGTGATGGATATCTCCCTGAGTTAAAATATTTGATAAGGTCCTCTATCCAATCACGATTGATCGAAGCTTGATTAGTGAGATTACTCTCACTTAGTGTATTATCAGACCTGATATCAATTGATTGAAAGGTGGCAGTCTTAACAAACTCTTGGTAGAGTGCTCGACCACAAACCAATTTATTTGGCCAAATATCTACATCAAAATCCTAGATTTTGGGAATTCAACCAGCTCTCTTATTACTAGGTTCACCCTGAATAATGATTTTTTTTACATCTAGATGAATGACGTAAACAATTATCTTGCTCTGTGAAACAAAATACCAAAATTTCTTTAGAGATTTCATAACTTCATAGACTTGTTTCTCAATAAAATTAAACTTCTCCTCATGTGGCTAGATTACTTGGATCAAGAAATCAATTGACTGCTCATCTCCATCATCTCTCTTTAGTGTGAACACAATTGCATAGATTTCTTGCTCACCCACAACATAAAGGATAAAATCCTTTGAATAATTTTGATTGATCAGGACAAGGGCTTGGACAATTATTTCTTTGATTTCCTAGAAAGCTCACTTTCTCTACTCTATCCACTTAAAATCTATGTTTTTCTTAAATATATCAATCATCAGCTTCACGACTTGAGCGAAGTTTGCAATGAACTTTCAGATAAGATTAATTTATATGAAAAATGAACGTAGTTTTTTCTTATTGGCTGGTAGTGGTAACTTCAAGAGAGCTTTAGCTTTGGTAGGATACATGGCTAAAACTTGCTTAAAAATCACATGACCTAGGAGTTTACCCTCTTTAATAGCAAAAAAAATATTTTTTGGGGTTGATAGAAATTCTAAAATAATGCCATATCTCGAAAATCTGTCTCAGGTGAGAACCATGGTCTTTCCTATCATGGGAATAAATATTCATGTCATCCAGATATATCACAATAATATGATTTAAAAACTCACCAAAAGCTACATCCATTGCTCTATAGAAGATAGTGCCTCTGTTTGATAGACTGAAAGACATTTGTTGGTAGGCTAAAGCACCCCACTTGGTGGTGAACGAAGTTTTGTGCCAGTCTTCATCCTTCACCTAGATTTGGTTGTAGTCGAAGAAACCATCTAGTAGTTAGAATATTTGTGCTCTAGAAACTACATGAAGGATCTGGTCAATTCGTGGTAAGGAATAATGGTCTCGTAGTGATGCCTGATTCAAATTACGAAATTCCACACACAAGCGATTGTATCCATTCTTTTTTTGCACTAGGACTAGATTCACCACCCAGGTTTAATGTTTGATAGGATATATGATTTTTACCTTCAACATATTTATTAATTATACCTTCATTAGTATCTTAATATTTGGATTATTAGGTCGTTGTTTCTATCTAAAGGTTTTTACCCCTTTATACAACTCGATGGTATGTTGGATCACATATTTGTTGTAGAATTTAAGATCATGATAGCTCCAAGAAAAAATATCTGGGAACTCATAACATAACTTATTAATTTGTTTGAAATCCTCTTGAGAGTAATACATTTTGACTTTGATTATCTTTTTAGGTTCCAACTTCAACTTAGTATACTCTTTCTTGTCCACTTTGATTCTATGCTTTTTTGCTTTGTCATTATGATCGAAGAGGTTCTCAAGAGTAATCAATAATTTTGGGATGTGATTATTTCTGATTTGGATTAAAAATTCAACTTCATATTCATCTAGCATCCTTCTCTCCACACTACTAGCTTCTTTAATAAAAAAAATCACAATCTACTCATTGTTGTCAAAAACTTGCTAGTAGGTATTTTTTTCAGGGACTGAAGGTCTATAGATTATTCTTACAATCTTGGACATTCTTACCACATGCTCAATAGGAGAGAAGTTTGCACCAAGGGATGACATAAGATCTACATGTTTATTTCATTCTCACAAAATTACTTGAACATTCAATGTGATAAATGACTCAAACAGATCCCACACCTTGTTGTGGTATCCCTTCAGGTAGTGCTACTTTGAAATGCACTTTTTGGTCACCTGGTTAACAACTAATTTAGAATATTCAAAAATGTGCAATTGTTTGATCCCAATATTTTCCACTTTCTTCAGGCCTAAGCACAATGCTTTGTACTTAGTGGAATTTTTCATACAACTCCAGGTCAACTGATACAAATATATCTTCTAAATTCCATAAGGAGAGATAAAGACTATTCTATATATAGCACCATTCTCGCATCTAGCACCATCAAAGTATATTTTCCATAATTGGTTAGGGGTGGAACCTAGATCATCAGACACCTTTACTTCAAAATTTTCAAGCTTAGGAATGGTTTAATAGTTGATTTTAGTCTCCATCATTGCATTGAAATTGAGCATTAAAAATTCATCTTTTAAATGAAGCTCATCTAGATATTCCTCCATCATATCCATATCCCCTAGTTCTTCAGTCACCATATTGACCGAATCTACAACCTTTTCTTCTTCTTCAATATTTTCAATATGATATGTAGAGGGCTTCTCATTGTAAATCCATATTATTATCCCTTTGAATGGAATCTCCAGGTGAGAATAGTCAAAAGATAGATAGCCTCCTAACTTGGATGTGAACTCCTTTGATAGGCACATGTTAAAGTGCAGCTCCAAATCTAACACAATAACTTATTGAATGACAGTTATCTGGGGTATGTTGTGTAAAATAATTAGGATATCTTTGACCATCCCCACCATTTTAATAGGAGTGCCATCCAATTGCAAGATGCTTGGGTTGCTTCTTGTGTATTCCATATCCATGATTTTGCAAACTATATTTAGCATGATAGTTGTCACTATGCTAGAGTCAATCATACAATTGTGCATGATCCAACCCTCCATCCTAAGAGACAAACAAAATGGGGGAGGTCTATTTTTTCCCATGGTAAAAGTGGATAGTGTTTGAGCTATCACTGTTTGCATAGGAATTTTCCTCTAATCCTTCACAAATTTCAATTATTCTTGAAACAAGTCCACTTGTCCAGGTAGTTGTAGTCCATCATAGAGGCTCACCTTAGTGGGAATCCTCTTTAGTTCTTCACCAATATTGTATGACTGCACGTTGGGCTCTTTTCCTTCACTAGCAGCTTCATACTTGATATGATACTACTGTGTAGCTTCTACCCTCTAATGCTTGGTCAAGGATGGATATTTAAGTCTCTCCTTCACCCACTATTTTATTGTTATCTGTATTTGTGTAGTGGAAGACTATGAAGTTGATGGTTTTTGTTGTAATCTATCCTTCACTGATGTAGGAAAAGATCCTTCAACAATATGGGCTTGTCTACCTTAGGTTCCATCATAGGAACTTTTACTTGAGATTATCTCTTTTTGTTCTGCATCTTCTGCGTAGTAGGTACCTTCAATGCCTTCATTTTAGCTAGATCTATAGTGACAAACTTTTTTCTAGATCTTGCGAGAACTTAAAATTGTTTAATAGATGGGACCATGAAGTTATGATCAACTTTCATGGTCATGTTGAATTGACTACTAGAAGAGTTATACGCTAGTGTCTGCACATATTTCAAATGAACCATGCATGTGTCTTTTCCATGTGGGTCATTATAGGTAGAACACTAGAATGTTCTCTTTGATAGGATAACTTCCTCATTTGTAAGCACATTAGTACCCTTTTTCAGGAGCTTTTCTAGGAGCAACTACTTGTTCTATGGTGATCAATGGCGGTTGAAGTCTCCTTGGTTGGAAATATATTTCAGCCTATTTTATTTTGATTATTGTAATTTTATTACCCATCACTTTTATGGCTGAATTCATGGACTGCAACTCCTTCAACACCTTATCTTATGGATAAGGGTTTGAGGGTATTGGAGGATATGGTAATGGTAATGGAATAGGTGGAGATGGTAGTTTCAAGAATGGAACTAGGGTTGGTAACTACGAAATGGTTGGAGCAGGGAGTTGAGGTACATAGACTGTCATTGTTGTTTGGTATGTACTCATATTCCATGAAGGAATTGGATGCATGGTTGACATGGGCAAATATTGAGAAGATGCATTAGCATACAAATACTGTGGAAGGATAGAGAAAATAAGCATAGACATTTTTGGTGGAAGCTTACTGATAGAAATTAGATCAACTTTAGAATTTTGTGCAGTAGAATACAGATCAAGAAATATATTGACATTGGACTTTCAGATGTACATACTGATGTCAAAGTTGAAAGCTCAAAGATAGTAAAAATATTCTTATTCAGGAACCAGTTAGAGATCATTAAGAACCCTATACCAAGTTTAGGTAAACCTGACATTGAAGTCCATGATTTTCTCCTACAGATATCTCTAAATAGTAATAAAATGATGCAATAGGGAGAATAGATCTACTTGCTCATTGAACCCTTTGATTAGCAATTCAGCCAACTGGTCTTAGTTGGTGATTGTGGTAGGTTGTAACGATCGGTACCAGTAAAACAATTTTTATCGAATAGAGAGAACAAGTAATATTACCATTATATCCTCATTTGTGATGCCATGAATTATTTCCAAAGTAGGTACATCTTGAACATGCTCATAAGCAGTCTTCTCCATACCATCGTAGGTTGGAAAATCCTTCATTGCTACTTGTGGGATTGGGTTTTGAGCTTACATATTTAGAGGTCTAGAGTGATTCTATACTAGAAACTACCTTGGTGGTTGTGGTGGTGGATTTTGATCCATGTGGACTGGTGTGTGCACTTGGGGAGGTGGAAAGCTAGTGGTTGTACTAGCAGGAGGAAAGGAATAGAAAACACACCAGCTAACTATGAATATGTTCCACTTTATGGGACAATTGGAGTAACTAACCTAGGGTGTTCTCCTAGAAATTTGGTGTAAATTTCATAAAACTCAACTGGATATTATAGATTTTTAGCCTTCGATCTTATGATCATGAAGAAATATTTCACTGACTTCACATTCAGAGGCTTCTAGGTAGAGCTGAGTCACCATATGTTCTAATCATATAGTACAAAGGTGAACATCAAACCTCAATACTGTTGAAAGTGGAACCTTTTGAGAGTCCCACCGGGCGTGCCAAAAACTGTTGGTCATGAATCTACCTAGTATAAAATCTACGTTTTGTGCACCCTAGACCCGTGCAACATTGAAAGGCCAAAGAATAGAGAAATATCCTTTAGGACATTCTCTAGAGAGGGCTAGCTCTCTTTCTAATCTACTATATTTTAAAGCTTAGGGTAATAGGAAAGAAATGGGAAAATATGGTTATAAGTCAGAAGTATATGATGGGAATATATTAACTGTCAAAATTCAAATTAAAAACAATAGTTACAATATAATTGAAATGAAAGCACATGAACTGCTTACAATTTTGCAAAGACAAATTCCAAAAATGATGGGGGGACCGAGAAATAAAACACAGACTCACACTCATGAATTCCAAATTTTCTCTGTATTAAATCTGGAAAATACATTTACAAACAGCCTACAGGCTTATAAATGACCAGCGCTCGGCTTGGTCTTCACAATCACACTTCTGCATCTATTCTTTGATCCACCACCCCCTCTAATACAATAAACTAGGTTTTTATAGAGGCCCCGATCCTCTAAAACGTTCTTCCCAAAAATGGGTTCACCAACCCGATTAATTACAAAGACTATTTTTTTTTTAAAGAGACCTCGACCCTCTGAAACATTAACACAAAAATCGAGACACCAACACGATTTAAGACCCCACTCCACACGGTCCCTATCACCACTGATTCTGTCAAAAAACTCTATGCACCCATCCTTTTCATTTCCCGTGCTTCTGGGCAATCGTCCGCTTTTACTGCACTTTGTGCCACGTGTCATCCGTAACACCCCTTGAAAAAAATACTGTCTATCATGGTTCCCACCATCTCTTTCTTCTCCTTCATCTTCTCTCTTTGTTGCGATATCATGACATGTCACGATATCGCGACATTCTAGCCTCCATGTGCTTCTTTGCACTTTTGGTCGTGATATCGCGACATGTCGCGATATCGTGACCTCTCCGCTTACCTGCCTTCACCTTGAATTTTCATCATGATATCACGACGTCGCGATATCACAACCTCCCCGCTGCCTTGTCTCCTCTTCAACTTTTTGTTGATATTTTGCGACAGTCGCAATTTCATGACGTGTCACGAAATCGTGACACTTCCACAGTTCCCTTCGATTGCTACCTTGCTGTCACGATTTTGCGACCATTTTGCCTTCTGCCCAGGCATCACTTTGACGTCGCGATTTTGTGACATAGAAAAATCATGCTATCATGATTTCGCTACCATTCTGCTCCTTTGCCGAGTCTTCACTCCGACATCGTGATTTTGCAACGTCGTAAAATTGTGCTATCACGATTTCGCTACCATTCTTCATTTCTGCCTTGTCGCTGTTCCACTGTCATGATTTTGCGATAGTCGTGATTTCATGACATGTCATGAAATTGTGACCTCTCCATTGCCTTCGCTTTGCCACTGCTCCACTGTCGCGATTTTGTGACATGTCACGAAATCGCGACATTTTTCCCACTGCGCCTCCTTTGCCTTTTTTTGTCATGATTTCGTGACACGTTGCGAAATTACGACGTTCTTCTTCCTTAGGAAATTTTTCAAATGCCTCTTCATATGGTGCTGCTGGATGCTTCTGCATCAAACACCTTGGGTTGGTGGAGAAGTGATCTTCACTTCTGAGCTGTTTGGTTGCTGCCTCCTACAACACCTCCAAACATTCCTCTACCTCAACAGCCTGCTCCAACCCCCTCTTCTGGTCCACACAACTTCTGTCTTCCTCCAGACAGATTCTCCCACTGCTGCACTCTACATTTGTAGCCTGCTTGCACTCCTTCTCTTCCCCAGAAAAATCTGTCTTCTTCCAGGTAAGTCCTAGCACTGCTACACTCTTCCTTGCATGCAGTCTTCTTCAGCTTCAGCTTCTAATGCACTCCGCCATCTTTCTTTTTCTGTATCTCTTCACACCTTCTGCACCGCTCCTCTTTCTTTCACAATTTTATGCTAAGCCACTCCTCCTATAGGGCTTTAAATTGTCGTTGATGGGGGGATCGAGAAATAAAACACAGACTCACACTCACGAATTCCAAATTTTCTCTGTATAAAATCTGGAAAATACACTTACAAACAGCCCCCAGGCTTACAAATGACCAGCGCTCTGCTTGGTCTTCACAATCACACTTATGCGTCTATTATCCTATCCACCACCCCCTATAATACAATAAATTATGTTTTTATAGAGGCCCCGATCCTCTAAAACGTTCTTCCCAAAAATGGGTTCACCAACCCGATTAATTACAAAGACTAGTTTTTTTTTAAAGAGGCCCCGACCCTCTGAAACATTAACACAAAAATCAGGACACCAACCCGATTTAAGACCCCACTCCACACGGTCCCTGTCACCATTGATTCCATCAAAAAACTTTGCGTGCCCATCCTTTTTGTTTCGCACGCTTCTAGGCAATCACCCGCTTTTACTGCACTTTGTGGCACGTGTCATCCGTAACACCCCTTGAAAAAAATACTGCCTATCATAGTTCCCACCATCTCTTTCTTCTCCTTCGTCTTCTTATCTCTCTACCATGATATCATGACATGTCGCGATATCACGACATTCTGGCCTCCTTGCGCTTCTTTGCACTTTTGGTCGCGATATCGTGACATGTCGTGATATCTTGACCTCTCCACTTACCTGCCTTCACCTTGACTTTTCGTCATGATTTCGTGACGTCACGATATCGCGATGTCGTGATATCACGACCTCCCTGCTGGCTTGTCTCCTCTTCAACTTTTCATCATGATTTCACGACAGTAACGATTTTGCGACGTGTCACGAAATCGTGACACTTCCACAGTTCCCTTCAACTACTGCCTTGCTATCGTGATTTTGTGACCATTTTGCCTTCTGCCCAGGCATCACTTTGACATCGTGATTTCACGACATTGCAAAATTGCACTGTCATAATTTTGCTACCATTCTGCTCCTCCGTCGAGTCTTCACTCTGACATCACGATTTTGTGACGTTGCAAAATTGCACTGTCATGATTTCTCTACCATTCTCCATTTCTGCCTCGCCACTGTTCCACTGTCGCAATTTTGCGATAGTCACAGAATCGTGACCTCTCCATTGCCTTCGCTTTGCCATCGCTCCACTGTCGTGATTTCATGACATGTCATGATTTTGCGACATGTCACGATTTCATGACATGTCACGAAATCATGACATTTTTCCCACTATGCCTCCTTTGCCTTTTTCCGTCGTGATTTTGTGACACGTTGCGAAATCGTGACATTCTTCTTCCTTAGGCAATTTTTCAAATGCCTCTTCATCGGGTGTTGCTGGATTCTCCTACATCAGACACCCCGGGTTGGTGGAGAAGTGATCTTCACTTCTAAGCTGTCTAGTTGCTACCTCTTGCAACACCTCCAAACATTCCTCTGCCTTAGTAGCCTGCTCCACCCCCCTCTCCTGGTCCACACAACTTATGTCTTCCTCCAGATAGATTCTCACACTGCTACACTCCTCTACATCTATAGCCTACTTGCACTCCTTCTCTTGCCCAAAAAAATCTCTGTCTTCAAGTCCCAGCACTGCTGCACTCTTCCTTGTATGCAGTCTTCTTCAGATTTAGCTTCTGATGCACTTTGGCATCTTTCTTTTTCTGTCTCTTTTCATGCCTTCTGTGTCGCTCCTCTTGCTCCCGCAATTTTATGCTGAGCCACTCCTCCTGTAGGGCTTGAAATTGCCACTACAATGCCAAGAAATCTTCTTCTGGCACCATATCTTCCTTGCTATCCCAGCTTCTTTGGGGATGCATTTTTTTTTTTATCGGGTCCTGGCGTAAACTGCCTCACGTTCGACGAATCTGCTTGCGCACTCCGAGACCCTAACTCACTCTTCTCTCAGAACCCTACCACAGATCCTGGTGTAACTGCCTCATGTCCGGCGATCTGTTACACACTCAAGAACATTTTCTCTGATACCACTGATGGGGGGACCGAGAAATAAAACATAGACTCACACTCATGAATTCCAAATTTTCTTTGTATTAAATCTAGAAAATACACTTACAAATAGCCCATAGGCTTACAAATGACCAGCGCTCGGCTTGGTCTTCACAATCACACTTCTGCGTCTATTCTCTGATCCACCCCCCCCTCTAATACAATAAACTAGGTTTTTATAGAGGCCCCGATCCTCTGAAATGTTCTTCCCGAAAATGGGTTCACCAACCCGATTAATTACAAATACTGGTTTTTTTTAAAGAGGCCCCAACCCTCTGAAACATTAACACAAAAATTGAGACACCAACCTGATTTAAGACCCCACTCTGCATGGTCCCTGTCACCACTAATTTCGTCAAAAAACTCTGCATGCCCATCCTTTTCATTTCCTACGCTTCTGGGCAATCTCCCACTTTTATTGCACTTTATGCCACGTGTCATTCGTAACACCCCTTGAAAAAAATACTGCCTGTCACGGTTCCCGCCATCTATTTCTTCTCCTTCATATTCTTCTCTCTTCGTCATGATATCGTGACATGTCACGATATCGTGACATTCTGGCCTCCCTGCGCTTCTTTGCACTTTTGGTCACGATATCGTGACATGTCACGATATCGTGACCTCTCCGCTTACCTGCCTTCACCTTAACTTTTCATCATGATTTCATGACGTCGCGATATCGCGACGTCACGATATCGCGACCTCCCCGCTGCCTTGTCTTCTCTTCAACTTTTTGTCATGATTTCGTGATAGTCACGATTTTGCGACGTGTCATGAAATCGTGACACTTCCACATATCGCGACCTCCCCGCTGCCTTGTCTCCTCTTCAACTTTTTGTCATGATTTCGTGATAGTCACGAATTTGCGACGTGTCATGAAATCGTGAAACTTCCACAGTTCCCTTTGACTGCCGCCCTGCTATCGTGATTTCATGACCATTTTGCCTTCTGCCCAAGCATCACTTCGACGTCACAATTTCACGACATTGTAAAATCGCACTGCTACAATTTTGCTACCATTCTGCTCCTCCGCCAAGTCTTCACTCCGACGTCACAATTTTGCCACGTCGCAAAATTGTGTTGTCATGATTTTGCTACCATTCTCCATTTTTGCCTCACCGCTATTCCACTGTCATGATTTTGTGACAGTCACGATTTCATGACATGTCACGAAATTGTGACCTCTCCATTGCCTTCGCTTTGCCACAGCTCCACTGTCACGATTCTGTGACATGTCGCGATTTCGCGACATGTTGCGATTTCGCAACATGTCACAAAATCGTGAAATTTTTCCCACTGCACCTCCTTTGCCTTTTTCTGTCACGATTTTGTGAAACGTCACGAAATCACGATGTTCTTCTTCCTTAGGAAATTTTTCAAATGCCTCTTCATCGGGTGTTGCTGGATGCTCCTGCATCAGACACCCCGGGTTGGTGGACCCATTTTTGGGAAGAACGTTTCAGAGGATCGGGGCCTCTATAAAAACCTAGTTTATTGTATTAGAGGGGGTGGTGGATCAAAGAATAGATGCAGAAGTGTGATTGTGAAGACCAAGCCGAGCGCTGGTCATTTGTAAGCCTGCGGGCTGTTTGTAAGTGTATTTTCCAGATTTAATATAGAGAAAATTTGGAATTCATGAGTGTGAGTCTGTGTTTTATTTCTCGGTCCCCCCATCAAAATAGCACCTCAATATTCACTCCCTCATAAGAAAATATTAAGTTAAAATCCATAATTTAAATGTGACAAATAATGGAGATGAATATATTCAGAAATGACATAAAGAAAATCATCAAATGCAACACCATTCAAATAACCAAAATCCAAATGCCCTTCTATTGATGCAAAAATATTGAAGGGTTTTTTTGTAGAGTTTCCATCCTTATTTTACATGAAAAATAATTATTATTTATAGAGGATTGTGCCTCTTTCATTTAATGCACATACAAACAAAATGTTGGTATATCAAAAACCAATGTGAATAATTTCCTCATCGGCATTAGTGATGTTTCAGTCAAAATATTTTTCATTGAAATAAGGATCCTACTTTTATGGGAGAATCACATGGTAAATTGACATGATTAAATGATGGAAAACAACCTTGAGCATTAGTGCATTGGGATGCAATAAAGTTTCTTGAATATCCGAAGCTTGGTCATTGAACTTGTGTTACCCTTGAGCTTTGAAACTACACCTTCACCAAGAAAGTCCACTGGATATTAATTTTATCTTGAAAAGAGGTAAAATAAGTAGGCAGTGCATTGAATATGAACAAGAATGGAGCATTTAATATTGCAACTTTCACTCAAAATTTTTGGATATATCACTTGTATTGTTTTCAAAATTAAATTCGAGTAGTTCTTGGCATTTCTCGAGAAATATCTACAAAATGAGGCCTTGGAAAATGGAAGAAATTAGTTTCACCCAAAAATGGAGTGAAAAGCATTTTCAGGGTCATGATGGGTGAAAACATAAATCTGCTTGGCCTCCTATCGATATCTTGGTGATTTCAATCCCGAATACTTTTTCCTCTTATAATCTTCTTATGTCTAGAAGGGAACACCTTAATTTTCATTTAGAATTTGCTGGCATATTAATTTTAATTGCAATTTGAATAGCGGTATAATTGACTGATTTCACCCCCAAAGGAGGGCGACAGGGATTTTTTCCCCTCTAGGAGGCAACGTTGACTTTGAATTCTTAGCTTCAATATGGGCACGCGTTCCAATATTCTTTCACCTCAGTTCATTGGAAAACCTAAATTCACCCCCTGGAGAGGTAAAACTACATGGCACCTCTCAAAATGGGTACCTTTGAATTTGACCACGCCTTTAGCTTCACACCAAGCACTGTTTTAATTTTTGCCCCACCATGGGTGAAACCATTAAACATATTAAAAGAGGGCCCCACTTCATCGCTTCAAACTTGCTTTAAAATATTTAATATTGCCTTTCACCCCAAAGAGAGGCAACAATGAATTTCACCCCTCACTTGGAGCGAAAGCATTTTTCTTCATCCTTTTAGAATATATTTTTTAAAACTTATGACTTTCGCTCCTTTGCTCCTATTGGGTTTAAGTCACTTGTCTTCACTACGTTTCACCTCTTAGAGGGGCGAAAGTGATTTTCGTCCCTAATTTGGGGTGAAACTACCTTGCTTATTTTAATTTTCTTATTTTACGACATTTACTCCATTTTGGGGTGTGACGTCACTTTTTATGCAAGGCTTGGTGCAAAAACAATAAAGTTCATCCTTTTTCTTATAATTCGACTACTCATTCAAAACTAAGAGCCTCCTTCATTGCCTACACTTATCTTCAAATGAAACCATATTTCCACTACATTTCACCCCTAAGAAGGGTGAAAATAATTTTTACCCCTTACTTGGGGTGAAGTTAATTTGGTTATTTTAATTTTAATCATTTTTTTGTCGATTCTATTGCCCCTTAAAGCATTCTTCAACACATTCCTACATTTCATTTTGCTCATGACTTTAATTTTATTTTTATAGTAATATTATTTAAAAATGAGTAAAACAATACAAATTACAACAAAATAGATGACAAAAATATGGCATCTTCCCTCAGTAATTTTAAATAAAATTTTACAATCAAAGTTCAAACAAAATTCAATGTGGCAAAGTGACAAAATTGCCAATAGGTATAAAATTTTTGGTAGCTTTAGAACTTAGCCATTTTTCCAACTTCTACTTTTCGGTTGCATGACAAAATTTTGCTACCTTTACTAGCTCTATTCGAGTACAAAATTTTTCATAGCTTCAAGACTTTTTTCTTTGTTTCATCTTTTGGATCCATGATAAATTGTTTTATCCTTTTTGGCTCCATCTAGGTACAAACATTTTGGTAAATTTAGGAATTAGCCATTTTTCTTTGGTTCTCATTATAGATTCACAATTTGGAGGGTCTATCCTTAGTATACCTAGGCCAAAAGTGCCTATATTCCTCCTGATTATGCTATTGGGGCCTAAAATGCCCTTCCTTGCATATTTTACCGAAGTGCATGTTGGAATAGGATAAAGGGATTAGGATCATAGGTAAACCAAACATTGTAGTAGAGGAGGAAGTAATACAAGAACATGATAAAGGGACTGAGATTCCCATATATTCTAAACCTATAGAAAGGAACATTCCACTTTAGGAAGAAAACATGAAATTGGACTAAGAGAACATAATTCCTTCTCCTAGTAAAAAATCTCAAATAGGAAAAGAAAAAAATGTTTAGGTTAAAGCCAAGGAAACAACTAATAATATTGTAGTCGAAAAACAAGCAATGTTGGATTTGGTCATAAAATCCAAACCCAAAAAAGGTAAGCAATGAAAGTTCTATCTTGGAATATCAGAGGTCTAGGGGATAAAAATAAAAGAATTTGCTTAAAAGACTTTTTGAAGATTGAGAAACCTGATATTTTGCTTATTCAAGAATATGTATTAGATGTTTCTTATTCAAGAAAGTAAGATAAAAATAATACTAAATCCATTTTCAATAAAATTTGGCCAAATTGTGAATGCTTGACATCTTCTTCTAGAGGTGCTTTAGGGGGTATCATCACTTGCTAGTCTACTGATTTTCACCTTGAGGATTATTTCTTGCATGATAATTGGATTAGAATCTCCTTGCATATTTTTCCCTCTAATATTTTGGTCTTTGTTACCAATGTTTACTCTCCCAACCACCCTATGGATAAGAAAAATTGTTGGAGCTCTATCAAAGAAAATGCTTGTTTCTCAAGGCCTAAAAATTGGATTCTTGTGAGGGATCAAAGTTGGTTCTAAATCAAAATGAGAAAAGAGGTAAGATTATTGTCATAGATAGAGATAGAGAATATGTGGAAGAGATTATGAGTCTTTTTAACTTAGAATATCTCAAGCCCAATAAAGGTAAATTTACTTGGAGAAATAAGTGTGTTGGTTTAGCTAATATTATAGCTAGATTGGATAGATTTTTAATTTTTGGTGAATTTTTGGAAGAGTTTCCTTTGGCCTACTCAAAAATTCTCCCTAACCCCATCTATGATCATAAGCCCATTAGCATTTGCTTAAAATATAGAATCAATTGGGGTATTATTCCATTCAAATGCTCTTCATGGTGGCTCAATAAACATGGGGTTTTTTTATAAGGTTAAGAATTCTTGGTCTAATTTAGCATACTCTCCTTTCCAAGGGCAATAATGGGTTAACAAAATACATAGTGTTTATTTTGGTATCAAAAAATTGATTAAAAATTTAATAAACTTTAAAAATTAGCAATTATAAAATAATAGTTAGAGGAATTTTAGGAAAGGATTGAGATTGAGGGCCCTGTAGAGGATCTTATCAAGCAACAACAAAAATGTTCCTCTTCTCTTTTAAATTATTTAAATTTTGAAGAAGCTTCTTGGAGATTAAAATATAGAATGACTTGGCTCTCAAAGGGTGATAGGAACACTAAGTACTATTCTTCAGATGGGTAGGTTTTAGATTTTGTGCAGGATATAAAACTCAGTGTCTTTGATCATTTTTAGCTTCTTTTCAAGGAAGAAATTTAGGATAGATCTACCTAGATACACAAAATTATTTTGAACATTCCCTCCTTGGTATCTCAAGAGAAAAATTAAAAGTGTATTTTAGATGTTACAATGGAGGAACTTTGGCAAGTGGTTTTTAGCATGAAGCATGACAAAGCTCCAGGGCCAGATGGTTTCAATGCTAACTTCTACCAAGAATTTTGGGAATTAATAAAGGATGACCTTCTCCTTATGATTGAAGACTCCAAAAAGAAGTAAAAACTTCATGGTGGGATCAATTCTTCCTTCTTGGATTTAGTTCCCAAGGAAGCTCAAGCTAAAATATTGGAAATATTTAGACCAATTTCGCTTTGTAATACTTCTTACAAAATTATTACAAAGCTAATAGCAAGGAGAATGGGAAAAATTATCCCACTTTTGATCTTAAAATAACAAATAATATTTGTTCCTCATCATCATATTTATGAAGGAATAATCCTCACACAAGAAGCCATCCACTCTTGTAAGCAAGGAAATAAAAATATAATGGCCATAAGCAAGAAAATAAAAATATAATGGCCATAAAACTAGATATGGCAAATGCATTTGACAAACTCAGTCACCAGGCAATCTTTAAAACTTTGTACAAAATGGGATTCAAGGAGGACATGGTTGAATGGATCAAAGCTTGCATAAGTAACCCATGGATTTTCTCTCTTTTAAATAGAAACTCCATGCCTTTCTTCAATATATCTCATGGCCTAATGTAGGGCTGCCATATTTCCCCCTTCTTGTACATATTAATCCTTTTAGGAATGATATTCATTAAAGGAAATTTAAAATATGAGAGAAAATGTCTTTTTTATCTATGTCAAAATGAATGGAATATATTACAATAACACATGTGACAAAGGTTCAAAGGTTTCATCGTCATCCTATCATAGAAATATATGGACTGTAGTCTCCTCATCATCTTAGCAAGATTTATTTGAAGATTCTAAAAAAATATTTTCCTCTTCAAAGAGAGATCCTTCTACTGGGTCTATCTCCTTTTGATTTTTTTATACTATGACCATATCCAGACATGTATTATTTTTCACTAAGCTAGTTCACCCATATATTTATAGAGAAATCCATAGAAGATATAACTATAGGGTATAAAATAACTTATTGGAATTCAATCCATTGGATATAATCATACCCCCTTAATGATAATCTATTAAAGATAGTAGTTATCAACCGAGGTCATCAAAGAATCAATGGATAGCCATTCATCCTAGTACTTGGTTGTAGAATCATGAAATTGATGGGATATACCCATGATTATATAGTTATTAGTACATTATCTACTATTCATTTAGGTTGAGCAGTAGATTTATCTGCTAGTTGAAGTATAGTAGAGGTGGGTTGCATACTTTTAAAGAATAATTATTTCATATTTTTGGCATTCATAACATTTATTATTGTCCCTAATTCAACCAATAATTAGGTATTTTGGATAACTCTATGCATATAGTAATAACAAGATTTTTGATATCACTTTCCTTCTAAGAGGTTAGCTAGTTTTTCATCCACTTGTATGGTATTTGGATAATATTTTCATTTCCTTCTAAGCTTCTTAATGTACATCCCTCAGATGACCTTGTTGAAGTATGGTACAGAGTTGATTGATTGGTTAGGACAATTCTAAAATATTCTCAAGTAATTACACCTCAAAAGCAACATATAAAAGTACCTTCTCAAGCTTTTCTTTTAAAGGTTGTTCATTCTTAGGATCCTCTTACATATTATAAAGTTAAGGATTGGCTAAAACGGGAAGATGATATGTTGGTATAATATGATAATTTTCTAGAAAAGAAGAATGTAGTTGGTTGTAAATGGATTTTTAGGACCAAGTATACTTTGGATGGTCAAGAGTAAAAGCCTAACACATTGCATGTCACTAAAGAATTCATTTAATAAGATGGAGTGGACTATTCAAAGATATTTGCACCTATGTCTTTGATGGATTCTATTATTATCATCCTCTCCATTGCTTCCTCATATGGATGGAAGATTCACTAAATGAATATGAGGATTGCCTTCCTACATGGAGATCTTTCAAAGACATGCACTAGCACCCAAGATTTGAGTTTAAAATCCCTAATCTATTGGTTTATATTCTAACTAAGTGCTTGTATGGATTCAGGTAGGCCCTCATACATGGTGTGAGAAGATTCATTCAATTTTATTTAGTTGTGGTTATTGGGATTGTGAGACTGAGCATGATATTTAGATAAAGAATTAGGATGATAAAATATTCGTGATTGTTTTATATGTGAACGATCTTCGCATCATTGATAAATATTCTACTTTGATCTAAGATATAAAGTCATGAATTTATTCCATAATTGAGATGATATATTTGAGACTTCTAAATTATTTTTGGGGGATTTAGATTGATTAGACAAAGTCTAGTGCCATCCTTTTACAACCCAAATATGCTTTAGATCTTTTAAAGTAATTTAATATGGAGGATTGCAAGGCTACTTGGACCCGTTCTACTTTAGAACTAAAGCTTAGGGATTATTGTACCACTAATTTAATGGATGCTAAATTATGTTGGTTTCTTATGGTAGGTTGTCTTTATCTTACACTAGGCTTGGCATAACTTTTGTTGATATTTATTACTCTAGGTAAATTGAAGTATACCACGAGATCCAATAGATAGTGACTAGATTTATTATGGGTTTTAACCACTCTATTCACACTCAAATTTTGATAATAGTATTTAATTCTAATTCAACTGGTAACTTGGATGAGTGATAATGCAATGTAGGCTTTGTATCCTATTTGGGATCTAGTATTATTTATTGGTGTTCAAGATGTCAATCCACTATATAGTAGCTTCTATATAAGTTGAATGTTATGCTACTAATGAGGCAAACAAGCATATTATGTGGATGCTCATGATTTTGAAAATGATTGGTATTCCTCAATGTTTTGCAATCACTCTTTAGTGTGATAATTATATCACCATCCAACTTGTTAATAATCTAATATTTTATTAGTGTACAAAACACATAGATATTTACATGTAGTTTATGATATGGATTCATGTACATGGTATTATTGATCATGTTTTTGTACCTCCATTAAATAAGGTAATAGACATCGTAACTAAGGTCATATTGGAGGTCAATTTTGGGCATTGTAGGAGCTACTTTAGTTAGGAAAACATCCCTTAAGGGGGGATGAAAATAAATGGTCTCTCTATGTCCTCCATATATTCTTTTGGTAGATAAGATACTATAGCATTAATACCGGGTTTTACAGGTTGACCCAAAACCTTTTATAAAAATCAGCCCAAGGCTGTTGATGGACATGTCCTTACTAAGGATCCTATATATGTAAAATATGCATACCGCCAAATCCATTACATCCGGTAAGGCACATAGCCTGTTATAAAAAATAAACTTCCCATACAAAATTTTGGGATACCCTAAGAAAACACACCTACATCATAATTACAAAAAAATAAATAGACATAGATCCCTTCATTGAAACAGTGGAGAAACAAAAAGTTGCAGAAACACATAGCAGAGTACTGAAAAAAACTCCACAAGCTCTGTATTGACAATTACTCTTAATAATTCTTTGGTAATTGATTTCTTCCATATATGACATGCTTTGGGACCACATCCCATATTGGCCAATCAACCTTGGAGAAGTGAACCTGTTGGCTAGATTTATGGTGATGGCTATCTAGTGGTCCACATGGCTCTGGTTTGAAGTCTTATATTGTTGTTTCTTTCCTGCCCTATGATTATCAACCAACCTCAAATTACTAAGATGACTAGGAGCCATGTTATCTGACATGTGACTATCCCCATTAGTCTTTGTGGTATTTCCAAGCAGCATCCACCAAGACTGATAGCTCAAATAATTTTTATTATGAGTCCATTTCAAAAAAGAGACGAGAATACTCATAACCTTTGAACTTACAGTGCCTTCCCTGTTGGTAAATTAAACTATCATTCTTGGCATTCTTGTTGAATAAGATCCTCTACTTCACTCGGAACACCATGTTCCCATTTGAAATATCTGTCACCATCGACACCCAAATTGGCCAGCTCATCAGTAACTTTGTTAGCTTCCCGAAAGACATGTCGGGATTTTCTGTCCTGTCTTCCCTATAAAAGGATCCTAGCCTCTTCAAAAAAAAATTAATCCTCCAAGGAGGTGTTTTCCAATTATTGATGAAATTTATAACATGCATAGAGTCTCTTTCTATGATAAAATTGCCTTCTAAGTCTTGAGTCATTTGAAGGCCTCTCCACATAGCTCTAGATTTAGCTTCATTGTTCATCCTTATTCCCAAATATTTATAAAATGCAAGCATCATATTCCCATTATGATCTTGCATAATTCCACCAATGCCTACCCTTCCAGGATTGTCCTTAGCCACTCCATAAAAATTAAGCTTAAAAAAACCCATACGATATGGGGACCACTTAACATGCCCCTCATCTAAGTTAAGGGGGCATGTTAGGATATGTAGTTGTTAAATTTATCTTAATGCAATGATTGAATTTTGCATTGTATTATTCATATTAGCCCTTTGAACCCTAAAAAATGCACTATTCTATTTATTAATTTATTCTTGATGTGCTATTTCATAACCTTGACCTACAGGTAACATGTATCTAGGCATAGATATCATATAATATCAACCATTTTGTTATCGGTTGGAGTGTAATTCTATTCTTGATAGAAAAAATATTTGGTGTTCATGGAAACCCACATGTATTGTGTTTTTTTTCTTTGCAGATATATATTTGTAGAAATACTATGTAATGTGCTGATTCCATTCTTTTCTAGAAAGAGTTGTGATATATAATAGGTACAAACCATTGGGATTACAACCTGACCAAAATAAAATTTCATTCCACATTATCATAGAATAAATAAAAAACTTTTAATAGATTGCCAAGTGGATTTCATTTTCTCCCATAAAATAGTGATGTTCATGATTATAGAACACACTTTAGTGAAACTTGTTTGATCATGTTTGATAAGTATTTAAATAATATAGAAAACATGAAAGATGATATCATTGAATAGTATCCAATAAGAGACATAAAAAATTATAATCAAATACTAAAGTGTAATCAATTCTAGGTACCTTGAATTAGGCATACATTTAATGTTGTCTTGTTGACTAAAGCTCCCATGGACTATGTTTTTAAAGTATTTTATATAAAATTGCAATAGATCAATGTACACTATCTAAGCTAGTTATTTTGTATTGGCCATTCAAAAAAAGCAATAGTGACCTCTTCTAAAGTAAGAGGGTTATCACACATATATATTTTAGCCTCTAAAAGCTTACTATGGACAAATTTCCTTTCTAGAGTTATTTTTTGAGATTGAAATATTATATTAAAATGATTCAATAAAGTAGAAAAAATATTATGGAATGTTGTTAGCCTTCTAGTGGGTTTTTTTATGGGCCACATATATTGTGAGTAGTGACTAATGTGAAGGGATTGAAAATATTTCTTAGAGGCCTTGTCTCAAAACTTAGCTAAAAGGGATGACTCTAGATTTTTGTGCCCTTGGCTTCATATGCTTTAGAAACTTCAATTTTAGAGTAGATATTTATAGGTTGGTTTTATAACACCTCATATAGTGAATTTTCTCAATATTAGTAGTTATTCATGATAAATATTGGTGCATACTTATATTTCCCTAGTTTTAAAATCTAGCAATATATATACCAATCATGTGGAGGATATTTATCATGTAATAAATCATGATTTTCCACTAGTCAATCCACTTACATTACAAATATACCCATTTGTATGTGAGAGAACATATTGAGGTGCTAAAAGTGTTTGGTACTAAGGATGGATACTCCTAGGTATATGACCCAACATCGATATGTGAGAAAACTATCCCTCCTTATGACTCTTGTTATCCAACCATTTTATACTTTTCTAGAGGGATAACCACTAAATTTTATACTATGGTTTAATGAAGGGGTCATTAATATTCCACCAAAAATACTAATATTTTGGTCATATTATTTTTATATTTATTAATGTGAGTGAATATAAGCAAAAAATATTACGTGGTCTTGGTTAAAAGTGCAATAAACTATTGTTTAATTCAAGTATGGATAGATATTTTTTTTGCACTCATGTAGTTTTTACATAGGGTTAACCAAAGAAAGTGGTATGCAAAAGTGGGTATCCAACTTGCCACACCTTATATAAATGGAAATAACCTATTCCATTGATGTTTTATAGTTTTATTTGGAAAATGGGTTCACAAAGGGTATTTATAGAGTTTCCCTAAATCTATGTTTTATGGTTTATTCATGAAACACCTAAGGGTATGCTCTAGGCCTATTCTAATTCAAGATGATGGTATATGATGCACATGAAAACAAATATGTATGGAAATAATATTCATAGAATTATGTTATTTTTCACGTTGAATGAATGTATAAAAATAGATATCTTTTCCCTATTCTTTTCTTTTCAAGACAAAGATTATGCAAACAAAAGCAATGAAGCGAACCCAAAATGCAAGTTATGTGTTATTTTGTATTTTATTACCCATATGCAAAAAAAATAAATAGAATACAAACAAGATAAAATGCAATTACAACCCAAAATATAAGATGCCTTTTTATATTTCAAGGCTAGCAATAAAGTAAACACTTCCTTTTGTTTTTATTTTTGCTTTCAATGTATGCAAAGATAAAAAGCTATTTTCTCTTTATTTTTAAAAATAAAAAAGGGAATAAAATCTTCAAGTGATGCAACCTATCCCATGATGCTACTTCATATCAATGTAATTTAGTTCCTAATCCTATAATGTATAACAAATTGGTACATCTAAACCAATATAGTCAATTTTTTTATCTATAGGCAAGGATTGAAAGCTATAAGATATGAAAATTTGATACTATTCATGCACAAAATATAATCTCAAATGCAAATTGTACATCACCTATAATTTTGTAAAATATATCTTACAATGATGCATCTATTTAGGAAATTTTGAGCATGAGACATAGCTAAGACATTGTAAGACATAAAATAGAGTAGGACTATACTTAAAACTAGAAAGGTAATACCTATACCTACATCTCCAAAAGTATTAGGAGATCATGGAAATGTTTTGGCACTTTATATGTATGAAATAAACATATTAAATTTTGTATAGTTATTTTGTAAGAGAATAATGATTTCATCTAGTACTTGCAAACCATACATTTGCTAAAGAGAAACACAAAACTATTATTATTTTTATGGGTCTTGGTTGATTTAATAAAGAACAAGGAGCTTTATTGATACAAGGATAAATTCTTATTTTATTTCATGGTAGTATAAAAGGAATATGATAAGAGAAGATGATAAGTGTGACATAAATAAAGAGGATATTGCTATAAATGAGAAAGTAGATATGAATAGAAGAAAATTAAATCCTTCCTGATGGATGTTTCTTGGCTTAAAGAGAGTCATGATTTGATGCCCATATGAAAAATATTTCTTGAGAGTGAGAATAATATCAACACAATGGTGGAGAAAAACCAAGCTTCTTTCCTCCTAGAGTAATTTCACCAACATGTACCTACATAATTGTTTTTCCCCATTCAGCTTCTCAAGGGAGGTTTTTATACATTATTTATGTCTTTGAAATATTTGTTATGCAATGTGTGGGGGATGAATGATGTGTGTAGTTCTAATCAATGAGGTGTCTAGTTAAGCCAATTACATGACCTAATTGGATTTTTAACCAAGCTTGCATTAAGTTAAATCCCTTATTTGGTGTTTACATTCTAGTTATTGAGGGGTGATTAAATAGTTAACTATCTTGATTGGCAATTTAATAGGTATGATTATCTTCTAACATTCATAAAATTAGGTTGGCGGGACATGAGTTTAGTGGAACAAGTTTTGATAGTGAGTCAAACAATTGATATTAATGTTTTTAGTGATGTTACAAAAGTGCTTAGGGACCATGAAAGCATTGAATCCTAACATGATGATGGGGGTATTGTATGAAAACATTGAATGCTAACATGATG
This sequence comes from Wollemia nobilis, assembly GCA_028583015.1. Lineage (NCBI taxonomy): Eukaryota > Viridiplantae > Streptophyta > Pinopsida > Araucariales > Araucariaceae > Wollemia > Wollemia nobilis. The sequence continues at coordinate 30,504,379 of JAQPPZ010015413.1, forward strand.
ACAGGGGTATTGTATGAAAGCATTGCATGAAATTTTATATGGTGGTTTCACAAAATGGCCCTACTATTAAACGGTAGTTTGAGGGATTAAAATTTAGTAAAAATTAGTCATGTTTATACCTATTGGAAAGCTATAATCAAGTGCCTCCCATTGGTACCAATTTTGTGAAATTTGAAGGTGATTTATTTGCATTTTGTAAATGAAAAAATTGACCGTTTTTTTCACTCTAAATTTGGGTACCAACAGGGTAGTTTGGTCAAATTGGTTAAAAGGGATGATCAAAAATATGCCTAATGGTAATCAGCATGTAAAATTGGTTGTCTACATTTATTCTCATTTGAAGTATTTTTTATGAAATGAATGTTTAAAATTTAACATTGACCTTCCAATTTTGCAAAATAGGTACCTTGTTTCTAAGGTTAAATTGAAGAGTTGGCCAAAATTTATTAAATGCACCTATGTTTTGGTATGCCTCATTGGAATTCTAAGGTGAGAATTAGTGAATAAATGAAACTCAAAAATACGTAGAGTCACCTAAGAATTTGAGTGTTTATCAATGTTAATATTTGAATTAAATTTTGTTTCTAAGGTTGTACATAATTAATTCAAAATAAAGGGGATTATTGTAAAGGAAAAATTTTGCGGGATAAAATGCAAAATGGGAAATAAATGTGGTATTTTATTATATATATTTGTTTGAGAAGAGGAGGGAGGAAAGAGAGTTTTTTGCATTAATAAAGGGGAGTTTTTAAAGGCAACAATGAACAAAAATGGTATGTGTGAGGTAACTGCAGCATCTTATGGAGGATGTGTTAGCTATTGAGTGAGAAGAGAGTCCTTGAATTCCATGCCTTGTGTGATTTAAATTTAATTTTTTTGTAATTTAATTTTTTTCTTAGTCGTATAACCATTTTTTGTCATACAACATCCGTGCATTACTTTTGCCATATGACACTTTCACATTTATACTTTTTTTTATTGGTTGGAAAATGGGGTTTTGAAAGGACCACAAAAATTTTACAAACATTTTTATAACACAAGTGGAACTCATAAGAACAACCCAAAGAGAGACATGTATGAAAATCCAAAAATATCTAGAGGCCAATCTTCAAGTGATACAAGGATGAAGATCCAAAGAGATCAAAAGGTCAATCTCCAAGTATATATATATATATATATATATATATATATATATATATATATATATATATATATATATATAAACCTTACAATAATAAAAAAGGATACAGTTCCCAAGGAGATTATCATCATCCACCCAAACAACCTAGCACCCAAAATAAAATTTGAAACTTAAAAAACCCACCTAAAAATTTAAAATCAAATTTCAAAATAAACTTCCTTCCTAGTAACACCATACCTCGAGCTATTCTCCACTAATTTCAAGGACCAAATAAAATTTGAATAAAATATTTTCCCACTCAAAAATAAGAGGAAATATATTATGTCTAAGTGGAAGGTAAGACTAGGCAGGATAATTCAAAAACTATACATATAGAACCTCCTAATAAATAGATGGATCCAGATCCTATGAGAATCAACGAACTAAACCTTGAGCTCAAAATTAAAGAAAAATAATCTTGATATGAATGACCTTTGGGGAATTATTTCTACCTAACATGAAAATCTCATTGTTCGAATGAAAAAGAATTCCACTTATTTGAATAAAAAATTCCATACCAAAAGAGGAGTCCAAGGGAATGAGACTTATGGTTGAAATTGAGTCAACAATAACAAAATATTTAGGGAGATTTCTCCATCTCCACAAAAATACCTCGTAAGATAAATTATCTACACCCAATAAAGCTAAACCCCAAAAATTATCCAGGATACATCTAAGAAGAACTATTGAGCACCCTACATCCAAAAAAAAAAAGATGTCTGGTGTAAAGTTATTAGGATCCAAGAAAGAAAAATCCAAGAAATTTACCAAGAAACCTCTAGAAGCAGCTTTAGAGCCCCACACAACTAGAACCCTGCAAGCATAAGAATTAGAAAATTATATCTTTCTTCCTCCTAACATAACAACCATGAGGGAGATAGACTACAAGAACCTCCAAGAATCCACCATAGTATCAATGTTCTTAGGAATGGTAGTTCTAGGGTTAGAAAATAGATAAGGATCAACTTAACACCTTTTTAGATGAACATTAGAATAAACTAAACTAAATAATCCTAAGAATACCCAATAAACATCAATCCTCATGCTACCAACCACTAGCTCACTCAAAAACTAGGCCAAGCAAGGATTAATATTACCATCCACAATGGGATTCTAGGATAGGAGAACCAAACTAATCTCCCAAGAATATACAATTAAAAATAGATAAATTTCCCCAGAAAAAAATGGTAGAACCAAATGAAACTCCTTAGAAACCATTGAAGGTAGAACAAGATTAATCTCCCTAATAAAAAATGCGAGAACTAGATAAAACTCCTAAAATCCACAAACAAGATAGCAAATGAATCTCCCTAGAAATAGATAAGAGAACCAGATAAATCTCCTCAAAAAATAGATAACCAGATAGATATTCCCAAGAAATGAGAGAACTAGACTAATCTCTCCAATGATCATGGGAACTACAAAAACACCAATCCCTATCGACACAAGGTCTACAAGGATAACAAGAACCCCCAAAAAACTAGATCTCCATAGTAAGGGAGCCCTTCCACATCCTCTCAACCTCTCAAAATCTCTTCCTCTCATCATTTCATACCCTTTTCCTTTCAAATCCTCTTATTTCATGTTCATATGTTGCTTTCACATTCATATTATGATTTTCAATCCATATGGAACTTTCACATCTATATGATGATTTTCAATCCATATGGTACTTTTACATCCATATGGTGCTTTTCATTCATACAATGCTTTTATGGATGTTGTCAGAAAATATTTGAGGTAATGTTTTGATGTCCCAAATAGTCTTGAAATCTAGTCATGTTTGTGCTTGTTGGAGAGCATTTGTTTTTAATTTTTAATGGTGTTGTATATGTAGTTTTCTAATTTTATTTAAATTATGTTACAATTTTTGGATCATTTATATTGATTTGTATACTTGGGATGATAGTGAAACATATTAAATTTTTACTTTTTTTTTTTTTTTTTCTAAGTTCTTTACATGATTTTAATTAGGAATGGTTTTCTTATGATTAAATTGACTTTTCATTCTTGGGTGATGGATCTATATTTGCATTATTATGAGTGTAAAATATTTCAAAGGTGTTAGATCTTAGAGATACATACATAAACATTCATTAGTGTTCAAGAATTGGTGGATGCAAATGATGATGATTTTTTTAAGGTCATAGCTCATTTATATATAGCTTAAATTCTAAATATGGTATTTGATCATGCTCTATTGATATCACTAGTAGTAAATGGTACTCTAAGATAAGTATATTCTAGATCCCCATAGAGTATATGACTATGATCTTGGAGGATGTCTAGAGGATCCTCCATATTTCTATTAGATCTACTAGGGCTAAGGTGGAGAAAAATCAAAGATGGTTCCTAGAGAGGTTCATAAGGAATGTAAATTATTGGGTTGTCAAATCAAGTATTGATATTATTCTCAGATTCATGACAATATGACTAGATCATCAGATAATACTACTTTATACCTTAGTATTTAGTATTTTGATGGGGGATATGAGTCAACAAGTTATGCAATTGTGTTGGGGTGAGGTGGTGGTAAACATGACAAACTATTAGATGGTATTCTCTTGAGGGTTAGTGGTATTAGTTCATGCATACCATACTCTTTATTGAATATTATACAAATGGGGGAAGAGTATAGCATGCTATATATTTCTCTAAGTTCACGCTTTAGAGCACATAGCAATTATATGACCACTTGGTTCACTTGGGAGGTTAGATGATAGTTAGATAATTATTGCATATAATTGGGCCCATGAATTTAAGGTTGGATAAAGGACATTTGCAAAGAGTATATTATTATCAATGTGGGAGACCATTGATGACTTATAGCTAGATTAGATTATCTAGTAGCCATATCAATTAGATAATATGGATAATTAAGTCAAAGGGTGAACAAGGGCTCTACCATTTTAATCACGTATTACATAATTTTAGCAAAGAGTAGAGTATTATAGATAGGGTGGTATGTTATCAAAGGATATACCATGAGTAGGAGGTGGGTTAATTTATATATTGAACTAGTTATATGGATATAGACATAGATGACCCTATTACACTTGATTCAAGTCAGGATAATCTAGATATTATTTATGGTTATTAGTAATGGTATGATGGTTTTCACCCTCAAATATGTGATATACTGAAGGGTTTCTGTACTTGGACTAGAGGGTCAGACATGTAGGCCTATGTCTCATCACTAAGGAGGCTTAATATTGTAGAGGCACAATCTAGTTATATATTGAATGTAAGGATAGTGATATTTATTGATACCACCTTTGTGGATGTGACTATCTCTTGAGGTGAAGATGGGCACCGATCCTAGTGAGCCCCCACTAATAGATCTTGAAGGATCTTCTAGTGATAAAAGTGAGAGTGTGCATATTTATATAGAGTGGTAGGACTTATTATATGAAGAACACAAGCTTATACTAAGAGGGGGGTGAACAGTATAATACCACTTTTAACTTATTCTTTCAAAACAACTTTCAAATCAATATTATGCAGTATAAAGATAGCAGTAACAACAACAGTAATCAGAACAATACACAAAGCACCATCCACAAAGTGACACAACAATTTACGTGGTTCACCCAAGATGGGCTACTCCACGGATAAAAATTTCCTCTAAAAGTTATATCAAAGTCCTCTAGGAATCCTTCTCGATTACAATGTTTATGAGCCTCGACTCAAAGGAGATACCTTCCCCTAATTCTACTTTGGCTGGTGATCCTCTAGAAGACCTCTACCTCCTTTGCCCTTAGCAAGTGGAACTCTATCCACAGAAGACACCTATCTTCCCTGCTCTGGCTGGAGATCTCTGTCCTCAACTCTGTCACCACAAAGCTGGTCCTCAAATATGCACTAAACATAGTCCTTCGGTCTAGCACAAATCTATCCTCTTCCTCTGTTCTTTTTTGTTACAGTCACACTTGATTGAAACCAAATTTTTATAGTCTGCGCAAACATAGCAACACTCGATCAACTTATGCACTTCTTGCAAAAACACTGCAACACAGTCTTTGCACACTCTTCGCAAATACAGTAGCACTGTTTTCGCACACCCTACACAAATATAGTAGTCGATCAAACTTCCACTTATGCACCTTTGCAATCAAACTTCTCCCCGCACTCTATCTGCGCAAATCACACTTCGAACGCACACTTCGATCGATGCCAAAATAATTCAAACAACCCTCCTTTTATATTCACAATCGCAAGATTGAAATCTTGGTCTTAGTCAGCTGTTTTATCCTACAACCACGTCAACTGCAAAACCCTATGCTGCGTTGGCCCAGATTTAACTCTATCGGCTTCACTGCCTCCCTGGGCTTCTGGCGTGAAACTTCAACATGTCACAATATCGTGATACCTTTGTCTGCTGTACACCTATTGCTTGCTGTCATGAAATCGTGACACTTTTTCCCTTTGTCTACCTTGACAACATGCTTGTCGCGATATCGCGACACTTCTAACTTTTGCTGACGTCATCTTCACTCCTGTCACAAAATTGTGATGCTTTAGACTTCAAAGCCTTCTTCTCCACTTTTGTCATGAAATCGTGACACTCCTTCCTTTTTCTGACGTCATCATCATTCCTATCATGAAATCACGACACTTCTGTCTTCATGGCCTTCTTCAAGGCTTGCACTAGAGAAAACGAAACATGTCACGAAATCATGATGCTTTTGCCTTCAAGCTCTTCCTTCTTGACTTCGTCACAAAATCACGATGCTTCTTCTGATGAAGACTTGCTATCAATTTTTGTCATGAAATCGTGACACTTTCTGCATCCATACAACTTCTTTGTAGCCTGTCACAAAATCGCGATGCTTCTGGCTTCCGTACGCTTTCTCCATTGTCTGTCGCGAAATCGTGACACTTTTGGCTTCTATATGCTTTCTCCACTGCCTATCGTGAAATAGTGACGCTTCTCCTTTCAGGCTCTTCTCTTTGTTGCATGTCACAAAATCATGACAGTCTTCAACTCGACCTCTGTAGCATGTCGCAAAAATGCGACAACCCTTATTTAGAACTTTGCATCATGTCATGAAATTGTGACAGTTCCTGAATCACTTTCTCTCTTCAATCTTGTCGTGAAATCATGACAGATCATACTGCAGACTTTCTCTTTTGCAACATGTCACAAAATCATGACACTTTCTTGTCCGTACAACCTCCTTTGCAGAATGTCACGAAATCATGACACTTTTCCTTCTTTGCGTTCTTGCACTTTTTGAGTTGCGAAAATGCGACATGTTGCAAAATCGCGACACTTTCCATCTGCTCTTCTTCCCTGCCAACATGTCACGAAATAGCGACAGTTTTGCCTATTTTGCCTCTACCTTCCAGCATGTCACGAAATCGTGACACTTTTGCCTAAAATTTCTCTCTCCTCAAACATGTCGCAAAATCGTGACAGTTTTGCTAACATTTTCTCTCTCCTAAAACATGTCGCGAAATTACGACAGTTTTTCTAGCCGCCTGCATACTTTTTCTTACTTGTATTTTTCTTGAACTTTTTGCAACTGGGCTACCCTGATCTTCTTGGAAACTCCTTGTCCATGCTAAAACATTCATCAAGACACAATCTTTGACATCAAACCAAATTGCTTCAAGACATTCTTGACATCAATGACAACATCTTACACTTAGAGTAAGAGCAATGTACCCAAGGTACCCAAAATTGCCAACAATCTCCCCCTTTGTCATTGATGGCAACACTTAACTGAAAAACACTACTCAAGAGCCAAAACTGAAACCAACTGTGCCAAAAACTGAGAATCTACAATTGAAGTTTTTGCTCCCCTTGACTTGAAGCTTTCTTCTTCACTTGAATCTCTCCCCCTTACTCATATATCTCCCCCTTTGTCATCAATGGCAAAGGGTCACCTTTGGGGCTCGGGACTAAGAATGAGCCTCTTAGCTTAGTCCCTCCCCCACCTCTTGATGAGGTGATTAATTCTAGGGTGGGAGTACAACTCCCAATTTCTCCCTTAGATACTCAAATGTATCTCTTGGAAGAGGTTTTGTGAAGATATCTGCAATCTACTCTTTAATAGACACATATTCTACCTTAACCTGCTTATCTTGCACTTTATCCCTTAGAAAGTGATACTTGATGGAAATATGCTTTTTCCTTGAGTGCATTACCAGATTTTTGGAAATACTTATGCCACTAGTATTATCACAAAATATGGATATGGGTTGTTCATGCTTGACATTGAAATCCTCCAAGGTGGTTTTCATCCATAGAACTTGTGTACACCTAGCCACTGCTGCTATATATTTAGCTTCTACTGTAGATAATGAAAATGAAGGTTGTTTCTTACTTAGCCAAGAAACCAAACTCTTTCCTAGAAAGAATGCTCCACCACTGGTGCTTTTCCTGTCATCATTACTGCTTGCCCAATTTGCATCTGTATAGGCTGTGAGAGTGAAATCATCACCTTTGGGATACCAAAGCCCAAAGTCCATAGTGCCCTTATGATATCTAAATATCCTTTTAACTGCTATAACATGAGAATCTTTCGGAGCAGCCTAAAATCTAGCTACTAACCCAACAGCTTGCATGATATCTGGTCTGGTAGCTATAACATATAATAAACTGCCAATCATCGATCTATACAATTTTTGATCTACCACTGGAGATTCATCATCTTTACTCATCTTGCATCCCATAGTCATTGGAGTACATACAGGTTTGCTGTCCATCATCCCGAATTAACAAGACTAAAAAAGGAAGGACAAAAATTAGAAGTTAATCCTTTATTTATAGAATCCACTTGATCCATGTTTTATGTTAATATTAGATAATTGATTATATGAGGTTTGTAACTTTGGTGTTTAGAATAAATGAATATTAATTGTATGAGTTGATTTTAAGATCAAACCTTGTTATCTTTATAAAGTTATTTTCTACAAAGTAAATTTTACTTCAGACCAAAGCATTTGACTTAAATAAAGATGACTTTAAGATTAGATGAGATAATGTCAACATAACCAAATAAATAATAATATATGGACACTCCTCTCTATTTTTATTTAAAAGGTTATAATAATAACAAATAACTCATACTATATGTATATAAAAATAGAAAGTTACAGTGGTATAATTTTATACTTTACTAAATAAAATGGATATCACTAACTATATATAGAGAAATTGTGAGTTGAGAGTGAGTGCGAGCCAGGAGCAAGGAGGAAGTGTGATCAGGAAAGCAGGAGATATAAAGCAAAGTGCGATCAAGAAATAAGTGCCACTTGTTCGAGATCTTTGGAGAATTTGAAGGATTCATTTGAAGAAAATCTAGGTAACTGTTGGCAATCAAATCGACCTAGATGCAGAGTTTCTAAGTCTGGAGCGCCCTAGACCCACTGCCAAACATTGAATATTCGAAGGAAAGAAATGTCCTCCTTGACAATCTCTAGTAGGGCTGGTTCCAAAAATAAAATTGGTTTTTGAGATAAGGGTTAGGAAGAGCTAAAAGAAAGAAAATAACTGAAAGGAATGGGAAAAAGGCTAAAATCCTGAAATACGGGATGATGGACAGGAAGCACGATACACAACCTAACACTTGAACCAACAACAATCAAAACAATAGACTTTTAACAAAAACCAACATTAAATCTTCTCAAGCACAAACTCCAGGGGTATTCCAAGGATTAATCCTCTACTGACAGCTAAATCATGAAAAAATTCAAGCTGTATGGTAAAGAAACTAATTTAACAAAAATAACATGATATAAGTCATACACAAAGATAGAAGATTCAAGACCGGAGCCAAAAGTCTGTATTTTGGAAGCAAATTTCAAAGTATACAGTTGCTTTTCTAGCAGAGATTGTCCATCCTTAGTTACAAAGAAAATAACAACTTTTATAGAGGATTATACTTTCTAAAAAATTAATGCCCAACCACTTCCCCAATGGTGATAGGCAGATTTGATCCGGAACCGACTCACAACATTTAATTCGGCCTTGCAGATAACTCAACATTGAAGGTAGAAGGTTTCGATGATCTACCACGATCAGACGGTTCATAGTGTAGCTTGGGGTCGGTTTAATAAGTCAATGGCGGTTCTGGGTAGCCCCTGACAGTTTTGGGCATTCCATGGTAGCTCTGGGCAGTTTGCACTGCGTTTGGGGCCCACCAGGAGCTTCGCTCCATAACTGGAGCGACAGTGCTTTCACTCCAGAAGTGGAGCAAAAGTGTCCCTTGTCATGCCTTAGAAACTTTTCGGGCTCCTGCTTTGGGTGTCGCTCCCTAGGTGGAGCAACAGACACTTTGACCATTTTGACTTCCTTTCTAAGCTTGTCACTCCTTGGGTGGAGCGACAGGCACTTTGACCATTTTGAATTTCTTTCTAAGCTTGTCACTCCCTGGGTGGAGCGACAGAGGCTTTCGCTCCACAGGTGGAGCGCCTGGGACTTTCGCTCCACTGGTGGAGCGAAAGGGCCTTTGACCACTTTGACTTTTCCTTGCACTTGCTTTGACAAACGCTTAACTTTGCACCCCTCCGGAGTGTCGCTCCACTGGTGGAGCGACCAGGGGTTTCGTTCCATTGGTGGAGCGACTGCAGCTTTGACCATAGATGTTGACCTCCTTTGTGCTTAGTTTAATTTTCGCTCCACTGGTGGAGCGACTGGGAGGTTCGCTCCATTGATGGAGCGCTTGAAACATTGATCACTTTTTGACTTCTCTTGCACCCTTAGCCATGTTTTGCTTGTCTTTAAGCCCCTCCGGCCTTTCGCTCCACTGGTGGAGCGACAGGGCCTTTGACCAAAAGTTTGACCTTTGGTATTTTCAATGAGGAGCTTTCGCTCCCTGAGTGGAGCGAAAGTCTGGCTAGTGCACACTTAGTCATATTTTTGTTTATCCTTCCATTTGATAGGGACTTTCGCTCCACAATTGGGAGCAAAAGCACTTTCGCTCCACCAGTGGAGCGAAAGTGTCCCTGCTTTATACTTAAAGAAAACACGCTCTGAAAACTGTCTAAGTGTCGAAAACCATTACTAGGTGCGCAGAGTGAAAAGAGCAGAACTTGCAGAAAAACAACCTTAAAGAAACACATTCACAACATCGCCCATGCTAAAACATCTACAATTTTACATGTGATACGATAGGAAAAGTGTAGAAAAATAAACCGCAAAATGTGAAAGAATACAATTTTGAGCAAAAGAGATAGCTGGTGAAAAAACAACAATATAAAAACATCTTGACCATTATTTATGGAAAAAGAGAAGTTTTACAATGATTATCTTTCAAAACCGCATACAACATAAATTTTAAAAAAATGTGGCAAAAATGGCAACATCTCTGGCAGATTGCGAGGTATTGAGCCTACCTCAATGAAAAGATCCTAGGCCCTATCCTTCGGTTGCATAGTCATCTTCACTCTCAGCATATTCTGACTGTTCTTGCTCATCACTGCTATCTAAAAACTCATGAAGCCGGTCCTCTTCTTCTTCTTCCTCTGATTCACCTTTTACCTTTTCCTTGGAATCTGGTTCATTTTTTGTCTCTTTTTCCTTTTCCTGCTTGCGTGGATGGGGAAGAAACCTGTCCAGGGAGCTCTTGAACACATGCTTGTATATCGTGAAAGCATAAATCCAGTGGTCAAGGGAGAAAGTTGGCTATTTCTAGAGCTCATGGATTAGGTAATGGTAGGTCTCGATGTGCTCAATGTCAGCAAGATCCAGTCTTCGATCGAAATCCTGCAAGAAAGACTCAATTTGAGCGTACTTAGCCATTAAAGGCATCACCTGTGCATTCGAAATTGGGTCTTACCAAGCGTCAATGTCGGAGGCGCTATCAACGAATGTCGTCCATATCGGCTCCAGCTCCTCTAGAGATGGAATAGGTCCTTCAGGGTCTGTGAAGCCAGGGATGCCGATTTGAGTGAGGGTGTTGAAGTACTATAGCAAAACATTTCTTTCTTGCTGGAGGGCGTCCGAGAGCTTCCGAGATTTTTTGGCCAACTCGAACTTTGCAAAGAAGGAGCGCAAAGTCATCTTCGCTGTTGCCTAGGTTCGATCTAGAGGGCTCATAGGGGTAAGGTGGGCACCCACATATTTGATCTTTAGGATCTGCATGGAAGTTTAGCCAATTATTAATGTTTGCTTGGGTAGATTCCATAATTGAGTTGCTAGCATCAACTGCCTCCTAAGCCTCCCTGAAAAATGTTAAAATTGTAACTCCCCGCGTAGCTCTTACTGGTAAATATATCGGGAACTACAGGTGCATCTCCTTGAGGTGCTCCCTAGAAAATGTGACAAACTATAATGTCTTCTTTTCTAACTCAGCCTACAATTGCTGGACCTAAACGATGAGCGCTTGTATTTGTTGATTTGCTTAAATGCGTGTCGTGATATACTGATCGTGTGCCATGATTTTCTGATTGCGTGCCTTGGAGTGCTTATCGTTCTCTACCTCTAGCGAAGGTATGCGCTGTCTCAGCTATACGACTTTGGACTCCAACACTTCAATTTACCTCTTTGCCCCTACCAAGGCCTCCTCGAGTTCGAGATTCTCAGCCTGCGCTTCAAAGAAGCACTCCTTGTAGTACTCAACATGAACATAGATGGACCCCATGACAACTTGAATGTCGCCCATCCTGTGTGTCGTATTCATTTTGGTGACATCCTCCACGGTATGGCAGAAAGCATAATCAACCGGGATCATCTCCTCCAAGGGATTTTGGACAACCGGTATTTTCTCCATCGTATGAAGCTCCATCTTCTCTAGATCGATGATAGAGGTCTTCTCGATTTGCATCAAAGCCTACGCCTCCTTATTCTGGAAGTTCCTTAGCCAGTGTGCTGAACTGTGGCATGCCTTGCAGATGCTCTCTGCAGCAGCAAGTTGGTGTATCATCTCTAACTCTGACTCAAGCAACTCCTGAACACCCACTTTGAGGATCGATGTGAAAGGGAGAAGGGGAAGGTGTGGCTCAAGCTTGGACAATGCATGGGACACGAGAGGGGAAGTGACTGCACTAACCCTCAAGGGCGCTTGGATTTGGACAACGACTACTGAGATAGTGGGCATAGCCGTTGAAACATAGAGCAGTCAACGCCATGGTGGTAGAGGGCGGAGAAAGGGAGGATGAATTTATTTTTGCAGTAGTGGAAATATCTGCAATAGGGTCCTCAATGATAGAAAAAGGTAGGCTAACAGACATAAATTATGAAGGAGTTAGGGTTACTGACGAAATATGTGAATGTTGCCGATAATGGCACTAAAAGGATCGGGGAAACTAAAATGCTAGGAACTGAGGAGTGGGACAATTAAGGCGAAATAGAAGCAGTGGCTAAGGAAACAAAAATTGTGACAAAAATTTTGGGTGTCGAGGAAGCGACTGCTGTAGAGGGGGAAGAAGAAAGAGATGAAGATGAATGCGTACCTTTTGGCTTCATGATCAAGGGAGTCAAAGAAGATGGGCGCGACATATGCGCATCTTATTTCTCCTCTGTATTTGGTGTGTCTACGTCAATGACCTCTACGTTTCTAATATTCTGCTCCTCTGAATGCACCATTGTAGAAACTATAGGAGCGCTCGACATGGGGGGTTCAGGTGCAACCTGAGAGCTTACCCTCAAGGGCCTTTGAGTACTGGTGCATGGCTTCTTCATCGCTTGTTGCAAGAGAGGTGCCTCCTTAGCTTTTAATTTTGGAAAAGTGCTCTTCTTTTGACTCACTCCAGTCAATGGTGGATCGCTCAACACTGCCTTGCCCTTGACTTCTACCACGTACCTCTGAGCTACCAGGTCATCCACCTCATCAGGGATACGTGCGCTTTGGGGCACAATATTAGAAAATGAGAGGGCCCGATAGGTGTCTATGTTTTTGTCATACATCTTCAAGAACTTGTCATATATCAACATTGGGTAGTCCGAATACGTCTTGTCATTATGGACCCTCATGATCCACCACTCTTTGATTTTGTGGTAAAACTAATGCTTTGGCTTTGCCTTCATTCCTGTAAAAGCACTCCTGGGTAGCTTATGCTATGGGTTGACAACAGGGTCGTACTTGCTTTCCATGGTGTAAAAATTGTGCCAGGGGGGAAAAGGCACCATATCGTCGATGTGCCACTCTAGCTCAAGTCCCCTTGGGTTATTTCGCTGAGCAACCATGTCGAGGTGAGCAACTGTGAAAAGTTAACGTGGTCAAAGACCCTTTTGCTCCACAGGTGGAGCGAAAGTCCCAGGTGCTCCACCTGTGGAGTGAAAGCCCCTGTCACTCCACCTAGGGAGCGACAAGCTTAGAAAGGAAGTCAAAACGATCGAAGTGCCTATCGCTCCACTTATGGAGTGTAGGCTCTGTAGCTCCACATAGGGAGTGACACCCAAAGTAGGAGCTCGAAAAGTTTCTAAGGCATGACAATGAACACTTTCGCTCCACTTCTAGAGTGAAAGTATTGTCGCTCCAGTTATGGAGCGAAGTTCCTGGCGAGCCCCAAACACAGTGTTAACTACCCAGATCCGCTATGGAATACCAAAAAATGTTAGGGGTTGCCAATAATTGCCATTGAATGATTAAAATGACCCCAAGATGCGCTCTGAGCCATATGATTGTGGTAGATCACCAGAACCTTCTATCTTCAATGTTGAGTTATCTACAAGGCTGAATTAAATACTGTGAGTCAGTTTCGGATCAAATCTGCCTATCACCATTGGGGAAGTGGTTGGGCATTAATTTTTTAGGAAGTATAATACTTTATAAAAGCTACTCTTTTCTCTGTAACTGAGGATGGACAATATCTGCTAGAAAAGAAATTGTATACTTTGAAATATGCTTCCAAAATACAGACTTCTGGTTCTAGTCTTGAATCTTTTGTCTTTGTGTATGAATTCTATCATGTTATTTTTTTTAAATTAGTTTCTTTACCATACAACTTGAATTTTGTTTTCTGGATTTAGCTATCAATAGAGGATTAATCCCTGGAATACCCCTGGAGTTTATGCGATTGAGAAGATTTAATGTTGGTTTCTGTTAAAAGTCTATTATTTTGATTACTTTTGATTCAAGTGCTAGGCTATGTATCGTGCTTTCTATCCATCACCCTTTATTTTAGGATTTTAGCCTCTTTCCCATTCCTTTCAGTTATTTCCTTTCTTTCAGCATCTTCCTAACCCTTATCTCAAAAACCAATTTTATTTTTGGAACCAACCCTACTGGATATTGTCACGGAGGAAATTTATTTCCTTCGGACATTCAATGCTTGGAAGTAGGTCTAGAACACTGTAGACTTAGAAACTCTACATCTAGGCTTATTCGATTGCCAACAGTAACATAGAAACAAAGTCATTTGTGAAAGTCCCTACTGAAAGTATGAATGACCAAGTTAGAAGTATGGATACCCTAGCTAGCAATAAAAGGAAAAGTGAATCTATAACAAAACCTATCTAGGTAGCAGATTCTACACTAGAAGTGACTGTCAAGGATGATATTATTGAGCATGATATAATGGTTCTTAAAACCAGACAGTTAATATGTAAGTTTCATGGATACTAGCCAAGTTTTTTTGAGGTTCAAATTTGGATCAAGTGGAAGTGAGGATTAAATTCAAATTACTCCCTGACTTTTATTCCAAAAGGACTTTTCCTTACTATTTTCTCTAGTTTAGAAATAAGGGATAAAATAATGAATGGATGCCCGTGGTTTAGGGTCAAATATGCATTATATTTAAGACCTTGGAGTGAGAATTTATTTGTGGACATAGAAACTATTAAAAGGCTTCCGGTATGGATTAGAATTTTTGGACTTCCTTATCAACTCATCAATAAGGAGGTTTTGAAGAATATTGGTAATACTTTAGGTGAATTCATCCAAGACAGACCAACTACGAAGGAGAGAAGGCATGCTATAAACACTCGAATATGTGTTTCCAAGGATATTTAAAACATTTACCACAGTCATGGTATCAACAAGTGGATTATGAAAATATTATATTTTGATGCTGCAAATGTCATGAAAACCTACACATGGCAAGAGATTGCAAAGTGAAAATAGAGGAAGAAAAGAAAAGTTTTGGGCATGAGGGTAGCTTCAATTTAAAACAAGATCATGTCACAATTGAAGCTAGGTCAAATCAAGGATTTTTCACTTCTATGAAAGTGGCTAGACAAATACCTTTACATCATCAAATGGCAAAGGCCATTATAGTTCACTCGAATCAACCAATAGAAGAAGAAAAAAATGATGAGGGGTGAGGAAGTTCAATGCGCAAGTTCAAATATAGGAGCTAAAGGTGCGAAGTAAGAGGGTCAAGTTTAATCCAAGTAAATCATCTTTATTATCCTCAAGTAGTATAAAATATTCTCCTTACAATAAAAATAAAAGTAGTATGGAGCGTATTCCTTGCACTTTAGTGTTTCAAGAGTAGTATAATAAATAAAATCTTACGGAGGATATCTAAGGAAATATAAGGTTTCCAAGCCAACATAAGAAAGTAAATACTATGGAGGATCATCTATGTAGTTTAGAATTTTTAGGGCAACATAAAAAAAATGCTAATGAGGCTATTCCATGCACTTTCGACTCTTTAGGGCAACATAAATCTTTAGAAAAAAAGTCTCATTATGAAAAATATGAAAAACTAGAAAAATAGAAGATGGGAGTGTTGGTGGGAATGGAAGGAGAGGAAGGCCATCAAAGTAGGAACAAAGAGAAAAATAAACTCAAAAGAATATTGACATGGGAAGCCAAATAAAAATATCATAGGTGTTAACAAGAAGTGGGGCTAAGCCCACTAATAAAAATAAAAACTGTTGATGATGAAAATGATATCATGGAATACTAGGGGTTTGAATAAAACCTCTAAAAAAAGAGCTATTTTTGAACTAATAAGTTGTTATAGTCTTGAGTTTATTTTAATATAGGAAATAAAATCAAGCAGTGAGGAATGTAAGGATGCTTTTAAAAAGATTTGGAAGATGGGTGATTGTTTAGCAATTTCTTCTATAGGAGCTTCAGGTGATATTGCAATAATATGAGAGAAATGCAAATGGGATGGACAATTATTAGAAGCAAAAAGTAATTGGGTTGTTAAATTATTTTGCAAAAAAGAAGAAAACACCAAAGTTGGGGTTATAAATGTGTATGCTCCAACTACAATTACTTCTCGTGAAAGATTTTGGAAGGACCTTAGCATATTTTTATCAAATACAATGATGATTCATTGTGATCTATGGATTCTTGGGAGTGATTTTAATACTATTCTATCTCCTTTGGAAAAGAATGGTGGTATTCTAGGATGGTCTAAATCAATGCAATATTTTGCTTTATTTTTCAATTCAAATAATTTTTGGGATGTTAGTCCCTCAAGCTTTCAATATACAAGGGATGATAGGCGCATTGGGAAAAATCATATAGTAGAAAGACTAGATAGATTCTTGTTATTCAATAAATGGTTGCAAAAAAGTATACAATCTCTTCGGATATTTTATTGTGAGCAGGATCACATCACAAACCCATTCTTTTGATTGTGAGTTACCTAATAATGGTCATCCAAATCTATTTTGCTTCGAGTCTATGTAGCTCCAAGACTCTTATTTTTTCTAGATGGTTATGTTATGGTGGGATGAATCAAAATTTAAAGTATCATGTATGTACAGGTTTTTTCAAAATTTGAAATATTTGAAGGAGCAAATAAAATATGAAATGCCAAATCTTTTGGTAACATTTTTAAAGAAAAGAAAGAAATTGAATCCAAGCTAAAAAATTTACAAGAGAGTAGAAATCCGTGGAATGGATTAGGATTCTTATGTGAAAGAAAAATAATTACTTTCTGATTTTCACAATGTATTGAAAAAGTAGTCATATTGGTTCCAAAAATCTAGAGAGAAATGACTCAAGGAAGGAGATAGAAATAAAAAAAAAAATCATGCTACAACAATTTTTTGTTTTTTTGTTTATTATATCAAATCAATTTTAACTCCAAATGGAAGAAATTTAGAGGATGAAGAAGATATAAGGAAGGAAGCAATTAGTTATTTCAAAAATATTTTATCAGATTCTATGCAAGATAAGGAGACACAAGAAAAAATTATGCAAAATATTTCATAAATTATCACTCAGGGACAAAATGAAAGTTTGATGAAGAAGATATCTATGGAGGAGCCTCATGAAGCAATTTTATCTCTCCATCCTAACACGACACCTGTCCTTGATGGATTTCTTACAATTTTATTTCAATATTCTTGGGATTTATTGAAGAGTGATATGTTAGTTGCGATTGAAGAGTCCTGGAAAATGAAGGCTATAATAAGTGATATCAATGTTACTTTTATTACCTTGGTTCTTAAGAAAGGCAACACAAAATATTTTGATAGTTTTCATCCAATAAGCCTTTGTAATATGATTTATAAGATCATTTAAAAAATTATGGCAAACAGGTTGAAGGGCATTCTAGGGTATATTATATCAGAGGAACAAGGTGTATTTGTTTGTGGTAAACAAATTCTTGATGGTATAATTATTGCATAAGAGGTCATACATTCATGAACAATGTGGCTTTGTTTGTGGTAAACAAATTCTTGATGGTATAATTATTGCATAAGAGGTCATACATTCTCTTCATTCCATGAAAAATCTAGGCATGCTTTTGAAATTAGATATGAACAAAGCATATGACAGGGTTTCCTAGAATTTTCTACATACTATTCTCAGAAAGTTTGGATTTGATTATAGTTGTTGTGAGTCGATTAAATGTTGTTATAGCACTGCAATTTTTTTATTTTGATCAATGGTTATCCTAGTGGACTTCGGCAAGGTGATCTATTTTCTCCTTATATATTCATTATTCTGGTGAAAGCATTAGGGAGAGCATTTTCAAAGGCAAAAATGGAAGGAAAAATCAAGGGTAATCAAGTTGCAAAAATGGTCCCTCCAAATTTTATCTCCAATTTGTTGATGATACGTTTCTTTTGGGCCATCCCTTAGTGAGGTCATGGAGTTTAAATAAATATTATCAAGCTATGAGAAGGCTAATGAGCTTTTGGTAAATATTACAAAATTCAAGATTTTTTTCATTAATACCACCCTAGATTTACAACAAATTATTACGATCACTTTAGGGTTTAAAATTGAAAATTTTCCATCAACCTACTTGGGTATTCCTTTGTCTAATAAAGGATATAAAAAGGATCTTTGAATCTATTTTCTGGATAGAATAAAATCTTGCTTGGCAGGTTGGAAAGGTAAGTTCTTAACCATGGTAGGAAGGCCACAACTCATAAAGAATACATTGCAATCCATTCTTATTTATATGACGCCACTTTCAAGACTGCCAAATGTATAGCTTTAGAAATTGATAAAATTCAAAGAGACTTTCTATGAAAAGGTTCTTTGTAAGTGTGGCAGGGTTTGCAAAAAAAATAATATTGGAGGAGAAGGCTTGCAAAATTGTAAACTTATGAATTTTGCATTAAGAGAAAATCTTGGGTGGAGATTATTCAGAGATCAAGAAAATAATTGGGCAAAAATATTAATTCAAAATTATATAGGTTCTCTTGATGCAATTAAATAATTTAAAAAAATAAGTCTACCCAAAGGATCATCAATATGGAACTTCATATTAGAGAGTTTACAATTGATAAAGAAACATATTAGATGGTTAATCAATGAGAGGAGTTATGCAAATTTTTAGTCTAATGCTTGGTTTAAGCCTTATCCTCTTATATCTGACTCAAAATGGCAACCATTGGCTCAAGCATGCCTAGCATGTAAAGGTCCAAAGGTCAAAGACTATATTATTATGAGCAACAAATTCAGATCATGGATTTATTTTAGTAACCTGGTTGAAGGAGAGGAACTCAAACAAATTGTAGATGAACTTCAAAAAATGCTTCAAGAATTTTATTTGTCAATTTTTACATGAAAAAGTGAGTTGGTTTGGAATTTATTCAAGGATGGTGGATACTCGATCAAGTTGGGATATGAGGATTTGGAACAATTATTATTTTTTTCTCCCAAATATTTTCCTTGGAAGAATATTTGGTAATTACAGGTGCTCCCTAAGGCCTCAACATTCCTTTGGTTAGTAGTTCAAAGTAAGATTCTTACAGGAGAGACTCTACAAAGAAGAGGATATTATGGACCCTTCATATGTACCTTGTGTGAGAAGGATTTAGAAACACCAAACCATTTACTCCTTCATTTTACGTTTGCTGACACCATTTGGGGTTATTTTAAAAAAATATGAAATTTTATTGGGTAACTTCATCAACATCAAAATATTTGATAAAATATTGGATTAATTATTGCAAAGGTAAAGCATTATGTATTCTTTAAAGGACTGACCCCACCATTATTTGTTGGAATTTATATCTTGAAAGGAATAACAATTAAAAAAAATGAATCTCAAAATCATGCTCAAGTTTGGAATTGTATTATTGCCTCTCTTGAAGAATGTCTACAAATACCGTGCTCATCATGGGTTGTCTCAATAGCAGAAAAGAGGTGCTAATAACTTGGCTACAGAATTTGAACATACATGGAAGAGTCATCTGTGACATTGGAATTAAAACAAAAGATCTACTTTGATCTATAGTGAAATAGAAATGTCTAGAATTTGGGTTTATCAAAATTAATTTTAATGGCGCTTCTAAAGGAAATGCAGAAAAAGTTGGTGGATGTGGTGTTTTTAGAAATATTGAAGGTAAAATTCTCCTCACTTATTCATAATCATATGGAACTTCAACTAACAATTATGCAAAGGCTAGGACACTTCTTACAATGATTAAAATTATAGTAGAAAAATATGGAATTATATTTCAATTAAGGGGGACTCACAAATTATCATCAATGCTACTAACAAAAATGGATGTGAAGACTAGATAAAAAATAATATTATTGTTGATGTTCATCATCTATTAATAGAGACAATCTCTTGGAAGTGAGCATATTTATAGAGAAGGAAATTGGGTACCAGATAAATTAGCGAATTGTGGTGTTGATCCTCATCCCAGTAAAATTCAAATTTTAGAAGGCAACCAGCCAAGTGAGATTTTATCTTCTAATCAAAATGATGTCAAGGAGTTGATTATAGAAACATAGCACTTCGAGAAAGTTGAAGAATATATTTAAGAGAAAAAATAAATGAAAAAATTGTGATAAAATGGTATGTTGCAACAAATTTAATATTTTGGGATGTAAACCCTAGGTGTAGTCAAGCGATGGAACAAAGCGATAATTTGGCTATAGTATTCGTGAAAGGGATGCAAACCCTAGGTGTAGTCAAGCATTGAAGGAAGAGGGTTGTTTGCAGACCATCTCTTTAGTCTATAAGAAAACCTCTTTGGTCAGAAGAAATATCTCTAAATTTGGTCAGAAGAAATATCTCTAAAGGATCTTTAGGTTCACGAGTGGATGAACCTTTACCCACTATCAAGATTTTAGAGGATGAATTTGGGTTGGATCTGATTAATCATGAAGCCCAAACAACTATCTACAAAATCAAGGGTAAAAGACTAGGCTTGGAGGAGCTCAAAGGATACATTAAAGATTGGTGGACCAGTACATAATTTCAAGTAACTCTCCTACCCAAAAATTTCTTTTCTCTTTTCTTTTGTAATTTAATAAGATAGAGATAAGGTAATGAATTATAGATATAATTGGTTTTAAGACAAAAGGGTGTCTATATAAGACATTGGATTCCTAGTTTCAACCCCTTTATAGAAGAAGGTAATGGGTTCCTAGTCTAGGTGAATCTTTATGCTCTCCTTATGGAGTTTTAGGGAGAAAATATTTTTACCAAAATTGACAATGCCATTGGTGCATTCCAGTATATGGATACCCAAACAAAGGAAAAATTATCTAGTAAATTAATGTGTAAAGCAAAATTGGTTGTTTGGATGGATGTTTCAGTTCCTAGACCTAAATCCATTACTATCTCCTCAAGCAAATGGGAATGGATCCAAAATATTGAATATGAAAACTTCTCCCTAAGATGTTATGGCTATCAGCAATATGGTCACCTAAAGAAGAGATGCTCGATCATACGATCATGCTCTAATTCCTCCTTGCTGGAGGAGAAGGACCTGCATGTGAATGATTCAAAACCTTTGAATTTCCCAGTTCAAAAGAAATAATCTCATCCTCTATATGTACCAATTTTCCAGTAGAAATCATACGAGCAACAAAGGACTCAACCCCAAAAATAGAATTTGAATCATATCATTGATAAAAGCCAAATGGTTATTAAAGACCATCTAGACAGTTCCATGGAAAATATTAGCATCTCAAATGGTATTCTTGAAGATAATTATAAAACAATCGATGACAATAATTTTTTTTTTAAATGAAGATCCTACAAAATATGTAATAACTAGATATTACCTTAGGAACTTGAAGCGTAAAAATGCATTCTCAGATCTTACCACTAGAACTTTGCTATAAAAGAAAATAAATTAAATTGATTTCCTTTTTGATGGATGACTATTATGTTTTTTTCCTTCTATTTTTTGGAGTTATGTGTCATGTAAGGGTTGATATTGTTGTTAGTTCCTTAAAAAGAAAAATAAATAAGGGTTGATCTTGTTGTTAGTTCCTTAAAAAGAAAAAGAAAAAAGGAGTTGATTATAGAAACTTAGGAGTTTGAAGAAGATTGAGAATAAATTTTATAGAAAAGCAAACATGAGTATGCTTTAACTAACTTGTTAGAAATGTAATGAAAACAATGTAATATTTTTTTTTATAATGAAAGTGGCCTCCAATAGAAGCCACACATAGTTTATTAAAAAAAATATATATAATATTTTAATATTTTGATAAAAGTGACTCCCAATAAAAACCACATATAACTTATTAAAAAAAACTTTATACCTTGCTGTTTTTTTTACAAAGGTCATCTTCAAGTTTTGGAAAAACTAATCAAAGAAGTCATTAGTAAAAATAACAATGTGGCTGAAGCAAGGGCAGTTTGGAGGAGCCTCAAGGTGGCAGAGAATTATCCAGGGAAACTGTTGGTGGAAGGTGATTCTCTTATTATTATAAATCTTCTAAAGAACACTAAGAGAGCTCCTTGGAGATTTGATGACTACATCCATGAAGCAAGGGCTCTAATTCATGACCGACCTGAGGCCATAATTTTGCATACCTTCCGGGAAGCAAACATGGCAGCTGATAGGCTGGCAAATGAAGGCATTGTAGCAGCAAATTTGATCACGTGGACTGAAAATCTTCCTCATGCAGTCTCAATGGTGATAGATAATGAAAAACTTTAGATTGGAAGGCTCAAAGTGGATCAATGACAGAAAATGGGGGCATTTTAAAAAAAAAAAATTTGAACCTTATAATGGATTTTGTCATATTTGTTTTTTTTGTTCATGTGACTAGTGTTTTTTGCAGCTGGTGGGACACTGATATAGGTTTTTTATCTACAAATTCATGCATGGGAAAAATCTGCTTTGGCCTCAAGTATTTCCCAAGGTGTGTTTGGATTCGATGTCGCAAAAAGGCCCTAGCAAGAAATAACAAAGTGTTGGAGATCCCTGACAATGAGGCACCAGACCCCACCATAATAGTCTTGGAGAAGATGACAATTTCATCAACCTCCAACAGGTATCAACCAGATTGAAGAGTCCTGTCCGGCCTCATCAGTGCAGCTATTGATTTGTGTGATTCCTTAAATCTTCTGTTTTATAGCCAGCGGTTCCAGGGGCACAAGGAGTCAAAGGCAAAATCTAAATATGATGGCAAGAACGATGATAAGAAGTTAGATGAGGACTACAAGGAAGACTGCTTGGCCTCTTGGCTGTCCATTCTATGGGATGTTTTTTTTTTTTTTTTTTGACCATATTCTATTATTTTTATATGGGCACAAGCTACTCTGCATGGTGCTTGCATGATTAGTTTTTGTCTTTGTTAGTTCTTTTTTGCGTCTTTCTTTTTTGATGGCCATAATATTAGGCTTCCATAGTTTAGTTTGGCTGTATTCTAATGGAAGAGTAGGTCTTGGCCATTTTTGTTGTCAGTTTAAACTTTTAGGGCTTGGCCTTTGTCCAGTTGGTCAGTGGACCCTATTTTGTAAAATGGTTTTGGGTCAACCAGTTAAAACCCGGTGTTAATTATAATATTCTCTTACTTACCAAAAAAAAAATAAATAAATAAAAACAGCTTATCCGTTCATGTAGAGGAGTTGAAGAGCAAGTGGGTAGTTAAAACTCTCTAGTTGAAATTGAGAGGCCCAGGTTCAAATATCTCCCCTCACATGTTGCGGATATGCTATGTAATGGTTATATGGTGACCACATAATGATATTTACCCCCTTTTAAAAAAATAAAAATAAAAACATCTTAAATCAAAATTGGAGCAAAGTTATGTAAATAAAAAAGGTTTCTTTGCATCTCCAAAATATCATCAAATATCTAAAAATTCATAATGGTAAAAGGGATCAAGTGGCTAAATATACTACAAAAAGTTTTCCCACAATTTATTTAACTCAATTAATAAAATAGTAGTTGCAATATCATATACTTATAGTTAAATAAATTAAAATTACATTAAATATATGAGATCATTATCATGGAAAAGTAAAATAAAAAATAAATGAAGACATCCTCACTGTGGTTTGAATCTGAGTCTTTGAAGAGAGCCCAAAGTCCTGACAATAATACCAATTTTATAAAGGGTGCTACATAAAAATATTATATTAAATTGTAAAATAGTCAACTAGAGGCTAGTAACCCATGGAGTTTAGGAATAAAAACTTTCTTCTACATACCAAAGTTTCAAGCTCATGGATGGACCTTAACATTTAATTAAATGACATGGGCTCAAATGATTGAATATATCTTCTTTTAAGTAGGAGACCCAAGTTTGAATATGGTTAGGGATAAATACAACACAGTTGCCAAAAATATTATTTTGATAATATTATATAGTTGTGGTGTTAACAATTTTCTTTTATATATATATATATATATATATGGTTGTGATGTATTATTTGGGTCCATTTCAATTCCGTATAATCCATTTAAAAAAAAAAACTAAAAGTGAATAAATTATTTGAATTCCATTTAAAAGCTCTCTTAGTTAAAAAAAAATATCATAATAAATTTTAAAAAATAACATCAACATACTTCTATAAAAAGGAGTAAATGAACATTAAATTTTTTTCAAACATGAAAACTTTAATAAACAATTAGTAGTCTAAAACAAGATTCTTATACGTGAGAGATTGCAAAGAAAAGGAAATTATAGAGTTTTTACAAGTTGGTGTTGTTTGGAAAGAAAAATCTAAAAACATTATTTATTTATTTCTTCACAACCTCTTTGATTTCACCATTTGGGGTTTCTTTATACATGAGAATATATTAGGTATCTTTATTAAAATTGGAAGAGTTAATGAAGGATTGGATTATTTTTTTATAGCTAATATGAGGAGGATTGGATTAATTTTTTTATAGCTAAATCTGTGAGGGTTTGGTTTTGCTATTATTTATATGCTAAAATATGTGGATAAACATGAATAATAGATTTTTTTTTTTTTATCTCAAAATCTTGCCTAATTTTGAAATTGTATTATTTTCTCTTTTAAAATATTTATAGATATGATGCTTATCATGAGAATTTTAAGTGCGAATAAAAGAAATGTTAGCCTCTTGGTTATATGATTGAAGGGTGATCGGTGATAATGGAGTTGGTACAAAAAATTTACTTTGATTTATGGTAAAATGAAAGTATCAAGAAGTTTGTTTTGTAAAAAGTAATTTTGATGGTGCTTCTAAAAGAAATACGAGAAAATTTTGTGAAGGTGGTGCTTTCCAAAATTATGAAGGTAAAATTCTCCTTACTTACAAAAAAATAATATAGGATTTTAACTAACAAAAAAATAATATAGGACTTTAACTAACAATGTAGAGTTTATAGGAATGATTCTATTATTTATTCCCAAAGGTTTCTTCTTAGCCATTTTTTGTTCTAGGGAAGAAATAGAAAAATCCTAAAAGGGGGTCCTTGTTTTATGGGAAAAGCAAGACTCTTCCTTAGCCGCTGGTATGAAGCTTTTCACCTGAAAATGTAAATCTATCCCTAGTACTAGTCTGGGTTAGGATGTTTGGGTTGCCCATTGAATTTTGGGTAATAGATACCTTCAAGGCAATAGGAAACACTCTAGGAGAATTCCTTGAGATTTCATATACGATGAAAGATGTTATTGGCTATTTATGCTCGAATATTGGTCATGATTGATACAAGTAAATCTTTACCAAAATCAGTCATTCTTAAGTATGGGGATAAGATGTGGATGCAAACCATAGATTATGAAAACATATTTTTTACATGTAGAATATGTCATGAGGTGGGATATACTGAGAGCTCATGCCCTAAAAAGAGCCCAACAAAATCATATGTAGAAAATTGCAAGAGAAACTTACAAATGGTTATGGATGAAGATGGTTTTCAAATTCCAAAAAATAGATCTAGAAAAATAAAAGAAAATAAATAGTGGAGACTAGTATGGAAGGATATTGGAAGAAATACCAACTCTTTGAGGTTTTAGCCTATGAATAAAAGGTAGATCAAAACTTAAAGGACAATACAATAATTTCAACATATTAACAAGGAACTGTCTATTCAGTATGATCCTAATTTATGGAAGATCACTCTTGATGAACCTAAAGAATGTATCTCATCATATTTTTAAGACTTTATTGAAGTACCATGCATCATTTAGGAGAAAAAAATTGGTAAATAAAATGCAATTTTAGAAGTTAATACCTCTGCCATTAATAAGAAAATACTAAAAAATGAGCAAGACAAAAGATGAGCTTCTGTAGTAGAGCCACGCGAGGATAATTATGATGGAAAACAAAATTATGAAAGAATATTGAGGAATAGAATAATTTCAAGCAAGATATAATGAAGCAAGAACAAACATAGAGAAAGGACCACAAACTAAGTTGGTTGAACTTCTCTTTACCAGAAAACAAAATGATATTGGTAATATGTAGGCAGGGCCAAAAGCCCTTAATGAGACATGATTATCATCTCATGGAATATAAGGGATGCTAATGCCATCTCAAAGTAGAGATGTATTAAGGACCTATGTTTAGGTAATAATCCTGATATTCTTTGTATCCAAGAAACTAAAATGACAAAAGAAGTTTTAAAAACTATGAAAGCAGCATGGGCAAGATGTGAATGGGATGCTATCAATTCTAAAGGAGTAGTAAGGGAAATTCTAACTTGTTGGAATCCTTCTAGAACCTCTTATGTAACCATTCATAAAAATAGCATTGGGTAACCTTTTTAGTTACTTGATACTTTGTAGATATTCATTTCATCCTTATCAATATCTATGGACCTACAACTCAGTCAGGAGGATTAAAATTTTAGAGTGGTATTGAAGCCTTTACGAGAAGTAAAGACCCAAAAACTCGATTCGTGATCATAGGAGATTTAATGCCATAACCAAGCTAGATGAAAAATTGGGTGGAATTAGGAATTTAACCCAAAGTATGAGATATTTCTTAGCTTTTATTCAAAACAATAATATATGGGAGATTGAATTTGAAGAAGACAACTATACATGGACCAAAAATAGGAGAGGGCAGAACCTAATAGCAAAAAAACTAGATAAATGCATACTCTCATACCATTGGTTAGATGAAGGAACTTGTGCTAAAATTAATACCTTAACAAGGATTGGTTCGGATCACTGGCCAATAAGAGTTAAAATGGTGGTATGTGAATTCAAAAAATATCATATTTTAAATATGAGAAAATGAAGGAAGACCATCCTCAATTTGTTGATATGATAGCTCAAACATGGAATTCTTCTGGTAATGGTGGGTTGTATGATCTTAAAAATCAAATTAAATTTATGACATCTAGATTAAAAGAATGGAGCAAGAACACTTTTCAAAATATTTTTGAGAAGAAAGAACTTAAAGATAAAATTTCAAAATTTTGAAAAGGTGATCATAATAATTCAAGCTCAAAGGAAAGGGAGTTGGCTAGTGAATATCATAATATTTTGAGTAAGGAAGAGAAATTTTGGAGATTAAAATATAATGGTGCACATTTTCTACTTTTCACACTTAGTATGTTACTTGTGCTTGTTATGCACCTATATAGAAGCTTTCTTGGCTCTTTCTGCATCATTTGGGATTCATTTGGCTTCATTTTGACATCTCTAGTTCCTTCTAGGCCTAAAGATGCTCTTTGGAGCTTGCTATTTTGTCTTGTAGTGGGCTAAGCTTTAGTCCCACATTTGCTTTTGCACTTGCATTCTTGGAAAGCATTTCCTATATAAATGATTTTCCCATTGTACTCATACATAGATGTTAAGGATTATATTGAGGGGGTGCTCTTGCTCATATTGAGTATATTTTGCTTCATTGCTCATTTCCTTTCATGCAAATAAGCTAATGTGATTAGTTCTTAGGTTTTCATATCTTGAGCTTAGATTTTACTAGTTTGTATTTCATGTTACTAGTTAAATCTTACATGGTACCAGAGCTAAGATTATCCTAGGCTAATCCAATTTATTGAGTTGTGGACATCATATGCTCTCACCTCATCCTTGTTTGGGATCTAGGTGATCAGAAAGTTCCTTGGATTTGTATCTTGGTGATTGTTATAGGGATTCACTACGGGGTGCATAGATAAGGAGCTACAAGTGGATTTCAGAGGGTCACCATGATTTTAGAGCCTTTTCAGCCCGAATGGACCTCACCGTTGGATCTAGAGCATGCCAAAACCCTATAATCAACTATCAATTTATCTTGATTGGATAAAGTCACCCGGAGCACCATTCATTTTTGTAATTTTTAAGCTATCGTACGGAGTTTCGTATAGTTTCTATAGTGGTCATCAAAAAATTGCTTACCTAAAAACCACCCACAGAAAATCACTTGCCATGTCATTGCACAATCAGCAGTGATGGTCATCAAAATTGAGCTTGCACTCTGCCCAGTTAGCATCCACTTGGCTAGGCCTCATGAATGTAGAGGTAAATTTGAGTAATTTTTTTCAAACAACCGGTTCTCCCTCTAAGAAGTTCCAAATCAAACAAAATTTTTTGGATTTTGCTTAGAATTTTCCAAAAAATTGTAGTGGTATACTCTATTTTTTAGTTTGAAAAACTGTACTTTCTATATTTTTAGTTTCTTCTATTAGTAGTTGTTTAGTCACCAATTTTGCAAGTTTTAAGAGCTCATAACTTTCAAATGGTAGCTCGAAACAGAGTACCATATTTTTTTGAAAGTGCTTATTTTTTCAAGAACTTCAAAGTTAAGCATTTTGTTTGCAAAAATTCTATTTTTTGATTGTAATTTCTAGCTTCCTTCACCTTTTCAAAGGTATAACTGTAAATGCACTAAGTTATAAAGTGCCACAAACTGCAAATTTGGGGGGGGGTCTTCAAATTATTGATCAAGGGGGGTGTTTTGGTGCTGTGAGTTTGCACTTTCACTTCTACACACTATGGATTCTTCCTTACCAGTTCTCACTCCTTATAATTACTTCAAATGGAAAACCAAAATTACATTCAAGTTAAGAGAAAAGGGATTCTTCACAGTAATTAATGGAAAGGAACCAAAACCTATTGATGATAAGGACAAAATTAAGTGGTTAAACAAGTGTGACATGGCATTGGGTTTTCTATGTAGTTGCATTTCACCTGATCTCAGATTTCATGTGGTTTCTCTAGATACTCCCATGGAAGTTTGGAAAAAACTAGAAAAACTCTATGGGCAACAAGATGAACTTAGGGGGCATATCTTAGAAAATGAACTCATAAGTCTAAATCCAAATGACTTTGATGACATAAGTGAATTTATCACTAAGTTCAAAACCCTTAGGTCTCAGCTTAAGGATTGTGGTATTGACAAGAAGGACTCTCAATTAGTCCTAAGTGTGTTGTCCAAACTTGGACCATATTATTCCATCTTTGTGTCTACCTTTTATGTTGTTAAGGTAGCTAATGGCACTACCTTCACTATGCCCTCTTTTGATGCCTTTTGTGAAGAATTAATTAAGGAACAAGACAAACTTGTCCAAATGGGTGTCCTTAAATCTTCCAAGCCTCATGCCCTAGTTGCTAGTCAAGGCTACAAGGATAAAAGGAATGAAGGGAAAGTAAATAAGCCTAACAACAAGCCAAAAGACAATAAGGATGATGGCTCATACAGACAACAAAAGTCCTCTTCTACACCTAAGAAAGGTGATGATCACTCTTCCACCTCCAAAAGTAACAAACCTAAGAGAGAAAGAGTTACTTGTGATTATTGCAAAAGAAACCATGAAGAGTCCAAATGCATGAAGAAACAAATTGATCAACTTACAGAGCTTCTCCAAAAGAACAACATCAATCTTGGTTCATCATCAAACACTAAGGACTCAACTTTGAAGAAAGAGAAAGAAAAGGCAAGGCACTTGTTGCATTAGCATCTTCATCTTCCAACACTTGGGTTATTGACTTGGGAGCTTCACATCACATGTCTGCACATTTAGAGGAATTTTCCTCAGATTCTTGCAACATAACTCAAATTTTGATAGGTGATAACACTTTAGTAAGTGTTAGTGGGAGAGGGTTTGTTGAAGTTTTTGGTGGCACATTCAATGATGTTCTATGTGTTCCATCACTTTCAACTAATCTCCTTTCAATTTATTAGATCACACATACAGGGGATGGGAAGAGAGTAGAGTTCAACCCAAATTTAGTGGTTATAAAGGAATTACATAGTGATGCAACAGTGGCTATTGGGAAGGTAGATTCTTAGTCTAGATTGTATACCTTCTCATAGTTTGCACCTGATACTCCTTCTTTGGCACTTTTGACTCACACCAATAATGTGAGAAAATTATGGCATGAGTGGTTTGGCCATCTTAACTACTGCTATATTCAATAATTGAGTACCAAAGATATGTTTTTTGGATTGCCTAGAGTGCAATTTTTTGACGAATTTTTCCATGGATGCATCTTGGGAAAACATCAAAAAGAAAAAATTGACAAAGGTAAAGCTTGGAGAGCTACAAATTTACTTGGGCTTGTTCATAGTGATCTCTCAAGGCCCTTTCTAGTACTTTCTTTCAACAAAGTGAAGTATGTCTTGACTTTTATTGATGACTTTTCCAGATTCACTTGGGTATATTTTTTGAGAAAAAAGAGTGAAGTGTTTGAACATTTCAAAGACTTCAAAGCCTTAGCAGAAAAAAAATCAAAGAATTTCATACAAAAAATTCGCACAAACAATGGGGGGAGTATGTCAACCATAAGTTTGAGTAGTTTTGTAGTTCTAAGGGGATCAACTTGCAGTGGATAGTTCCTTACACCCCTTAGCAAAATGATCTTGCAAAGAGAAAGAATAGGTCACTTAAAGAGATGGAAAATTGCATGATCCAAGCCAAATATCTATCTCCACAATATTGGGTAGAAGCTATAAACTGTGCCAATTACATCCAAAATAGAGTACCTCATAAAGCCTTGAAGGAGGTTACACCTTTTGAAGCTTGGACCAATATAAAGCCCAAGGTTGAACACTTTAGAGTGTTTGTATCTTCTGCATGGGCCCATATCCCAATAGAGAAATGCAAGGCCATGCAACCTCAAAGTAGGCCTTGCATATTTTTTGGATATCCAAACAATGTCAAAGGGTATAGACTCCTTCATCCAACCACTCATGAGTTGATCATTGCATGGAGTGTTTGCTTCGAGGAAGGTACACCTAATATTCCTTCTGATACTCCCCTACCTCTTCATTAATGGATGTTTAGATTGATTCAAATGATTAAGATCAACCTTCATATAGTTTAGACACAAAGGTCCCTTCTTCTAATAGTGACTTTAGGATGCACCATCCTCACCTATGATCCATTTAGAGGGAGAAGAAACACCTCCCAATTCTCCTTATTTTTGTGCTGTAATACCACTATGGGCTTGCTAGACACTTCAATCAACAATAAATTTAGTTGGAGATCCTTCTGACTCTAGGAGGACTCGATCTCAGATGATTGATCAGCCACATGCCTATCTAGCTCAAGTTTTTGACCCATAGACATTTAGGGAGGCTTTAGGGATTACTGAGTGGGACTCATCCATGGTAGAGGAGCATGATTCCTTACTTAGGAATCATACTTGGGACTTAGTCCATCTTCCTAAGGGAAGAAAGCTAGTTTGATGTAAATGGGTGTATCAAACTAAGTATGCAACAGATGGAACTATTGAAAAATATAAGGCAAGACTTGTTGCCAAAGGTTTTTCATAAGTTCATGGCATTGACTACTCAGAGACCTTTGCACCAATTGCAAAGATGACTTCCATTAGACTTGTCATTGCTATAGCTACCTCACAATGTTGGGAGTTGCATCAGATGGATGTGAAGAGTGCATTTCTTCATGGAGACTTGCATGAGGAGATCTACATGGAGAAACCACAAGGATTCATTGAGAATTCCTCCTTAGTGTGTCACCTTCAAAAATCTATCTATGGCCTCAAGCAAGCCCCTAGGGCATGGTATGCCAATATGGATTCCTATATTCTCTCACTTGGGTTTTCTAGATGCCATTCTAACCCCAATGTCTACATTCTACATCGGGGTGATGATCTTCTACTTCTTGTGCTCTATGTCAATGAATTGATCATTACAAGGAGTTCTTCATCCACCATTCAGATAGTTAAGTCTACCCTTCATGATTGGTTCTCTATGAGTGACTTGGGTCCTTTGCATTACTTTATTGGGATTGAGATATCTTAGTCCTCCTTCAGGATTAACATTGCACAGTCCAAGTACTCGATAGATCTACTCTCTAGATTTCACATGGCTGATTGCAAGCCAACATCTACTCCATTTCTTTTAGGAGTTAGGCTTGTAAAAAATTGCTCTACACCTTTAGTGGATGCCACATTATATAGATAGTTGGTTGGGAGTCTTATTTACCTAACTCACACTAGACCTGATATTTCTTATGTCATTGGTATGGTTTCTCACTTTATGCATTGACCACATGAGCTTCATTGGAAAGTTGCCAAATAGATTCTACATTATATTTAGGGCACACTACATTATGGCATTCATTATTTAGTGGGCACAAAGGTTGAGTTGGTTGGGTTCACAGATTCAGATTGGGTTGGCAATTCTAAGGATCGCAAATCTACTTTAGGCTATAGTTTCTACCTTGGTTCTAGTCCTATATGTTGGTCAAGCAAGAAGCAACATGCTATTGCTCTTTCATCTATAGAGGTAGAGTATCATGGGGTTGTTAATGCAACTACTAAGACCATTTGGTTACTACACATTCTTACTGAGTTCAACATCATAGCCAAACAACCTTCAGTAATTTATTATGATAATTAGAGTACCATTGACATCTACAAGAACCCGATACATCATCAGAGGATAAAATACATCAAGATCCATATGCATTACATCAGGGAGCTGATTCAGGAGTAGATCCTTGATCTTCTATATTGTCCCATAACTGAGCAGACTATAGATATCTTCACCAAACCCTTCACTAAGAAAAATTTCTTACACTTGAGAGCTTTGCTTGGGGTTCAAGAGGCTATCACTTAGGGGGATCTTCTACCTCCTTCACTTTGTTCTCTCTTTTAGGGAGGAGTTTTTACCCATTGGGTTTTCTCTTTCTTTGTACTATTGAGAGACATATTGTATTGAGTTCATTATGGTGCATCTTCTAGGACTCACATCACATTCCCACCTAAGTTGTGCTTATGGGGGGTGTTGGTGCATATTTTCTACTTTTTACACTTAGTATGTTACTTGTGCTTGTTATGCACCTATATAGAAGCTTTCTTGGCTCTTTCTGCATCATTCGGGCTTCATTTGGCTTCATTTTGACATCTCTAGTTCCTTCTAGGCCTAAAGATGCTCTTTGGAGCTTGCTATTTTGTCTTGTAGTGGGCTAAGATTTAGTCCCACATTTGCTTTTGCACTTGCATTCTTGGAAAGCATTTCCTATATAAATGCTTTTCCCATTGTACTCATACACAAATGTTAAGGATTATATTGAGGGGGTGCTCTTGCTCATATTGAGGGGTTTCTCTTGCTTATATTGAGTATATTTTGCTTCATTGCTCATTTCATTTCATGCAAATAAGCTAATGTGATTAGTTCTTAGGTTTTCATATCCTGAGCTTAGATTTTACTAGTTTGTATTTCATGTTACTAGTTAAATCTTATAAAATAAAGATAGACTTGGTTAAAAGGAGATAAAAATACATAGTTTTTTCATAGGATGGCTATAGTACATAGATCAACATCCAAAAATAGTAGAATTAAATCAATATAAGGCTTTGTATTGAATATCGAAGTGTAATTAGAAAATAGGTAAAGTCTTTTTATAAGAATATTCTAGGATCAGAGGAGATTGAAGTTCTTAATGATAAACTTCTTCAAGATATTTCTTTAGTTATATTGAATGAAGACAATAGGAAAATAATGGAGCCTATTACTCTAGAAGAAGTTCATTTAGCTCTTTTATATTTTAATAAGGATAACTCCCTAGGTCCAGATGGGCTCTTTGCAACTTTTTACCAACATAATTGGAAAATAGTGAAAATTTGGTTTTTGTGTTCTTTGTGTTGTTTTTCGTTGTTCTTGTGTTTTTTTTGTTTTGTTTTTTTTTATGTTTTTTTTTATTGTTCTTGTGTTTTTTTCGTTCTTGTTCTTGGGTTTCTCTTTGTTTGTGTTATTTCGTATTTTTATGTGTGAGTGTCTTCTATGTATTTTGTTTTTGTTTATTGTTTGTTGTTGGTTGTTTTTTTTTTTTTTTTATGTTTTGGTTGTGTTTATTTTTCATGTTTTTTTGGGTTATGTCTTTGTAGTGTTCTGTTGTTTTTGTCTTGTTTGTGTTTTGTTATGTGGTTCTTGTGTTTTTCTATGTGGTTTGTGTTGTGGTTTCTTTTTTCTTATTGTGCGTGTTTGGTTGTGCTTTTGTTTTTGACACACTCAAGGAGCATGTTTTTTTTTATTTTTTTTTATTATTTTTGATGTTATTTACTTATTTTTAAATTGGTTTTGTGTGTTTGTTTGCTCCTTGAGTATATCAAAGGTGGTAGGCCAGGTCCGTTTCCTGGGCGTTTTTTGTGGAATGGATACCCCTGCCTCCTTGGGTCTTACCCGAAAGTGGCATCCCTTTTGGGATGTTTTCCACAAATTAAAAAAAAAAAAAAAAAAAAGTGTGCCTTTCCAAACTACATAAACACCATGTTTAGGCCTAACCAAGAAAAAATATAAACAAAAAATTGAAGGATAATTTGTAATTGAGAATAATGCATCTCTTCATTATCATTGTTAGTACAATTTCAACATTGAAATCTAAGAGCAAGGAGAATCAAATAAAGAAGAAAAAAACTCGTGATAGCTTTATAAGTATGTGTAATTGAGAGACAAGACTTAAGCATAGTGGGTGAGCTATCTAGAGAAGCATTAAAAAAATATTACATTTAGGCAATACATCTATAGATAATATATGGATCCACATATAGTACATTATGACCATATTACCATGATATTCAGTAAACCATAATTCTATTTAGCACAAATTTATATATCATTGTACAATTATTTAACCTTGGTATCTGCCTTGAAAGCCCACATTTTTAACCACTTTAACTCATGTCATTTGAGAAAAATGTTAAGGTTCAACCATGGCATTGGAACCTTGGGTTGTATACAAAACTCTTTGCTTCCTGCCATTTGTTCCAAATACCATGGACATTGTAAATGTTTATATTTGATTGAAATTTTATTGATGTATTTTCTTGGTCAAAGCAGTCTACCATTGTACCTATAGACCTAAAAAATAATTTTATATTGGGTACTCAATATTTACCCTTTGTTTAGACTCAATGATTGACCCCAATCTGAACCCCCCTAAATTCAAGTCAAAATTTAATCCTAAGTAAACTGACCAACACTATTATTAACCTATCCGTTGTTGTCAATGCATCCAAAGTGGCTTGGACCATTTATCAACAAGCCGTGAAATTGTTAGATGAAATTCATAGTCACCTCAAGGTTTTAGGATATGCTTCAAATGCCAACAAGATTAGGAAAACCAACGATGAGGATTAATAGTGGCATGTGCTCGCTCTGGTTTGTTGGGGGTCCGCTTTATTTTGGTGTTTTTGGCATGGTTCTATTTTTTTAGGATCATCCCACTAGGATTCCCTTTTATATTTTGGTTTGTAGTGGTTGTAATCCCTTGATTGTAATCTTTATGCAATTAAACTTGGTCAAGCTAGCTATTGACTTTTTGTAAAAGTTTTTGGGGTCTCTTTTAATACAATACAATCTACTTATCAAAAAAAATATTTACCCTTTTTAAATTTTAATTAATGACAATACATGGAAAATAATAAGGCCTTATTGGATAAACATAGAGTACCTACACTATAATGCAACACTATAGATCATATACAATTTACATGATATCCATTATTATAAATTTTGTGTTATAGTATTTCTTATGAGAATATAGGTCCTTCCTTGGTAAAATAACATAATAATTAATAAGAGCTTTATTATAGTGAATTTGTTTTTACACGTTATTTATTATTATAATATTTATCTTTAATAAAAAAAAAAATCTTCAATAGTTTTGCCCCTTATCTATTGCTTATTAAAGCTTCTTGTTTTTATTTTTTTGTTTTTTTATTTTGTTAAATCTATATATAGTTTTTATTGGATCCACCCTCATCAAAATAACAAAACATTATATTATTGTCATGTTAATTAAACCATATATAGCTTGTCTTTTTTATCAAATATATTCTTGTTAGCCACTCAATACTTTCCTCACTGATATCACAATATATTAAGACAAAAAATTCACATAATATATTCAATCCATGATAATAACAAACTCACAAAAAATATAATTGAAGAATATATATCGACTCTAACAATGCAAGTGCAATGTATTACAAAGATTCTTTAATCAATCATTACAATGTTTTGTCTTCAATATATATACATATGGATATGAGACTCTTCACATTCACAACCCTTGACCTTTCTACTTATACAAACTTTTCATCTCCTCACACACATAGGAGATCTAACACTTCATATTTCTCATGGGATAAATACCACATAATAATAAATCTATTATTGACTCTACATATCCACATAAGGGCAAAAATTCTAATGATTTCACATACTAAATAATAAACTCTTACATAACTCCATACTTACATTACACCTACTATATACTCAAATATTTTACAACACTCTAAACTATTTACATGGTCCTTGCATTAATCTTGCAAGGTACCAAATAATGTAATACTTCCAACAATTCTTCATCTCCCTTACTATTAAATTTTTTCATCTTTTTCATTTTGCTATGTTTTTGCAATCAAATTTTTAACGTCAATTTCACTAAGATAAAATTTCACTCAATCAAATGCCTTCTAAAATTTAAATTTTGTAAATACAAAGATAACACTACATTTGGCTAAATTATCTGGTAACATTTCCAAGATGTTGCCTTCAATAGTAGTTTATGGATATTAAAAATAATGTTATTTTTCATCTAACTTGCACATCCCCTTGATAGCATTAGTAATAATTTGTGAGTCCCCTTAGTTAAAATGTATTTCCATCCTTTTTTAATGGTAAATTCTATGTACGAAATGTTTACCTTAAACTCTACATAGTTTTTTGGTTGGATAATAAGGGGTTGTACTCGGTTTCCCCATCCTTGAAAAATGAAAACTCTCTTCTTTAGAGCTTGAGAATTTACAAATAGATACTCTTATCATATAATTGAGATGCTATAGCTATAAACCTACATCATTTTACATAAAATCTCTGAATTCTTGATTTTTCATTTTTTGGATCTTTTCAATTTTCTGTATGATTATAAATATTCTATAATTTAACATCCTTCTTGAATTTTTCCTATAGCAGCCTTCACAATACTAAAAATTCACCTCTCCTATATATGTCTTGCCTCTTAGTAGAGTAATATTTCCAAAACATTGCACTATCATAGTCCACTTTACCAAATATGGATTGCTAGTTTCCTTCCTGAAACACAAGTGCAACCACAAAAATTATAATAAATAGTCTATATGAAAACATATTATTGTTACAAAATAAAGTAGATATTACCAATGGAAAACATTAAAGTAAATCTTAATCATTAATTGATTCATGCAATCAATATTTTCTTGTTAGCTTCAACTAAACTTACTACTTCCTCTAACCATGGAAAGGAGAATTTAACTTCACGATCCTCAATCAAAACCCCTCTATTGGCTAGCCTATATACACATTTTTTTCTTCCCTTAATGTATGTGTAAACATGATTTATTCAAACTCTTTAGCAAGATCTTGAATTTCCACAATTATCTCTTGTATGTTCCATGGAGCCTTTTCTTTCCTCAAAACTGCATTTATTACTGAGTGAATCACCTTCCATCCATATGTTATTCCATTCATATATTTACATATTTTAAATCCTTCTAAAGCCACCCAAGATTCAACTTCATTATTTGTGTTAAATCCACTATTGAAAGTGTAATGAGACAAAATATCTCCTATTATTTCTAATAATTCATCCTCCTCCTATTGGTCCTATATTTCCTTTATATTATCCATCAAAATTCAATTTCACCAACTCCTATATTTCCATCCTTTTTCAATGGCAAATTCTATGTAGTAAGTCTTTGCCTTAAACTCTACATAGTTTTTTGGTTGGATAATAAGGGGTTGTACTCGGGTCCCCCACCCTTGAAAAATTACAACTCTCCTCTTTAGAGCTTGAGAATTTACAAATAGATACACTTCTCATCTCATTGAGATGCTATAGCTATAAACCTACATCATTTTACATAAAATGTCTGAATTCTTGACTTTTTATTTTTTGGATCTTTTCAATTTTTTGTATGTTTACAAATATTCTATAATTTAGCATCCTTCTTGAAATTTTCCTATAGCAACCTTCACTATACCAAAAATTCACCTCTCCTATATATGCCTTGCATCTTAGTAGAGTAATATTTCCAAAACATTGCACTATATTAGTCCATTTTACCAAATATGGATTGCTAGTTTCCTTCTTGAAACACAAGTGCAACCACAAAAATTATAATAAATAGTCTATATGAAAATATAACAAAATAAAGTAGATATTCCCAATGGAAAACATTAAAGTAAATCTTAATCATTAATTGATTCATGCAATCAACATTTTCTTGTCAACTTCAACTAAACTTACTACTTCCTCTAACCATGGAAAGGAGAATTTAACTTCACGATCCTCAATCAAAACCCCTCTATTGGCTAGCCTATATACACATTTGTTTTCTTCCCTTAATGTATATGTAAACATGATTTCTTCAAACTCTTTAGCAAGATCTTGAATTTCCATAATTATCTGTTGTATGTTCCATGGAGCCTTAGCTTTCCTCAAAACTGCATTTAATACTGAGGGAATCACCTTATATCCATAATTTGTTTCATTCATATGTTTACATATTTTTAATCCTTCTAAATCCACCCAAGCTTCAGTTTCATTATTTGTGTTAAATCCACTATTGAAAGTGTAATGAGACAAAATCTCTCCTCTGTTATTTCTAATAATTCCTCCTCCTCCTATTGGTCCTAGATTTCCTTTAGATTCTCCATAAAAATTCAATTTCACCAACTCCACATTTGGTGGTTTCCACTTTATATTATTTGCCTTTTTTTTTATTCTCTTGTACCCAGCATCATAATTCCATTAAATGACTTGACTCCATCTATCAAGGTTCTCTGTTTCCATATTAGGGACTGGGTGAGTTGAAAGGGTTGGTTTAGACTCCTTTATGGCTAAACATATTTTATTTTTCATTACCTGTAAACTACTTTCATTTCCTTTAAATTTTCTTCTATTCCTTTATAACCACAGTCTAAAGTTTTGTATATTTTGATATTTCCCATATTGTCTATAAAGCCTCACTTTTATAAGTGCTCTACCATTGCTTTAACCAATATTGAATTATGCTATTCATCACCATGCATTTACCAAATATATTAAGAATCCATTGCCATAGATTTTATACTATTGAGCAATGCCCCAAGATATGGTCTATACTTTCATAAGGTTATACTAGGATAAAAAATTTATATGACCTACTAGCCAAACAAACATTTTGACTTTAGGAATGCTTGGGCTATTCTAAATATCTCTCCAAATTCTAATGATATTATTATTTTGTTTATGTTTTACATTGTATCCACTTCTTGTTGTGTATTCTCCTAAGTTATTCAACTCCAGAATCAATTTATCCTTGACTCCCCTCAGAATAATCATAGTTGTTATATTTCTACTCAATTGCCTCCTAGCATCAATGTCTTGTATACTTGTAAAAAAATATCCTTTTCATTTGTATCTTAAGCTGATCCTTGTATAAAATGTTTGAAACCCTATCACCATATTTATCTTGAAGTAATCTCATCCAATGTTTTAAAATTGGATCTAAATTGAGTGGTTTTTTATCACACCAAGTATCCATCCAAATAGAAATGTTTTCTCTAGTTCCCACCACCTATCTTAAACCTTTAATCATAATATCAATAGATTTTTTTAAACCATTCCAAAGAGAAGAACAATTTTGTAGAGAGAATGCAGTAAATATTAAACTTGGGTCATTGGTATCAACATACTTAGAAGAATTCTTACCCATTGTCTTTGACTCTCTTTGTACAATCTCCAGATTACTTTTTCCCTAAGAGCTAAGTTTGCATTTGTAAGAACTCTTAAACCAAGACCTCCCCTAGTTTTATCATCACACACCTTGCTCCATTTCACCAAAGAAAATTTCCTTTTATCATGTAATCCTGACCATAAAAAGGATTGCATAATATAGATTAAACTTTTTTCAACTAATTTTTTCATAGAATACAATGACATATAATATGTTGGAATGGCCTATAATACTAACTTAATTAACTACACTCTTTCTACTAACAATAACCATTTATCTTTCCAAGTTGGAAGTTTATTTTGAACTTTATTAATAACTAGATTCCATAATTCTATCCTTATTCTCCCCTCAAATAAAGGCATCCCTAGATAAGTTGTTGGTAAATTTACCTCCTCCATTTGAAGAAACCAGTGAATTCATGCTTTGATATTAGCAAGAGTGTTAAGGAAGTAAATTTTGGATTCTGTCGTATTAACTTTTTCCCTGAATCTCTTTTGTATTCCTTTATAAAGTTATTCAAAGCTTTGGCCTCATTTATCCTTGACATTTCAAAAAGGTTTGTATCATCTATAAAATATTTATGGGTGATGTTGTCAATGTTATTACTAATATTAATTCCACTTATAAGCTCGTATTTGTAATCCTTTTTTAAGTTCCTACTCAAAATCTTTGCCATAATAATGAACAAATAAGGAGATAGATGATCTCATTGTATAAGGTCTCTCTTGGCTTTAAAATAATTTGTTACTAACCCATTGACCAACACTGAATAAGAAATTGTAGAGACACAAGCTTTAATCCATCTAACTCATTTCTTCCTGAAGAACACAAGCTTCTACTAAGAGGGGGGTGAATAGTAGAAGATAAAACTTTTTACTTTTCTTTCCAAAGAAGTATTATACAATCTTATCAATTGTAATAATTGAACAATACACAGATCATCACACATAAGAGACACAGATTTAACGTGGTTCACCCAATGTGGGCTATGTCCATGGAGAAAATATTTCTTATAAATTTTCTCAACAAGTATCTTGGGAACCAATTCCCTATTACAATGTTTATGGGCACCAACCCAAAGGAGACACCAATGCCCTATGATCAAGTTCATGGACCTTTATCCACAAGAGACACCAATCCCCTTTGCTCTGGTTCATGGACCTCTATCCACAGGAGACACCAATCCCCTTTGCTCTGGTTCATGGACCTCTATCCATAGGAGACACCAATTTCCTTTGCTCTTGTTTGTGGACCTCTATCCACAGGAGACACCAATACCCTTTGCTCTGGTTCATGGACCTCTATCCATAGGAGACACCAATACCCTTTGCTCTAATTCATGTAACTCTATCCACAAAAGATACCAATCCCCTTTGCTCTATTTCATGGACCTCTATCCATAGGAGATACCAATCCCCTTTGCTCTAGTTCATGGACCTCTATCCATAGGAGAAACCAATCCCCTTTTCTCTGGTTTGTGGACCTCTTTCCATAGGAGACACCAATCCTCTTTTCTCTAATATGCTCCAAGCCTTTACATAAGGCTTGCTCAAGTCTGCTCAAAAACTTGCTCTCAACTCTACTCAAATCTACTCCAAGCCTACATACAAGGCTTGCTCAAATATGCTCCAAGCCTACACACAAGGCTTGCTCACAACTCTGCTCAAATCTACTCCAAGCCTACACACAAGGCTTTCTCACAACTCTACTTAAATCTGCTCTAATCCTACACACAAGGCTTTCTTAAATCTACTCAAACCTGCTCCAAGCCTACACACAAGGCTTGCTCAAATTTGTTGATGACTCTACTCAAATATACCTCAATAACCTACTCAAATCTACCTTAAGCCTATTCATATATTTTTCTCATATCTACCTCAAACCTTCTCAGAACTCAACTCTCAAACATGTTCAAATATGCTCATAACACAAGCTCAATACCTTGCTTGATTAAATTAATTCAGACATATTCTACCCAAAATTATTTTTCCTCAAGAATATATAGAGAAATATATGGATACCCAATATGTTCTTTCACATTCATTACGTCTATCACTTTTACATGTCTCATATTTATTGCATTCCAAAGGATAGCTTTAGTATAGCACTTGATAATTGACTTTCTTATGCACTTCCAAAATCAGTTAAAACCCTATGTGCAAATTTGCTTCACAAAACTGATCTATAACCCTTAAAAATTTATTCCCAATATCAATCAAATTTAATGCAAAAAATTGCTCTCAAACCCTTGCTCTTATATTTTCAATTTCATTCAAAAATAATGCACAACTTTGTTCTCAAACCCTAACTATTATATTTTCAATTTCATTCAACAATAATGCACAACTTTGTTCTCAAACCCTAGCTCTTATATTTTCAATTTCATTCAACAATAATGCACAACTTTGTTCTCAAAATCTAGCACATATATTTCCAACAATGCACATAAACTTAATCCTTATATCTCCACCTTATGACTTAAAAATATTTTCCTCAAACAAAACCACCTTGAGAAGGAGTTAAAACACCATACCTCTAA
This sequence comes from Wollemia nobilis, assembly GCA_028583015.1. NCBI lineage: Eukaryota > Viridiplantae > Streptophyta > Pinopsida > Araucariales > Araucariaceae > Wollemia > Wollemia nobilis. The sequence goes on from JAQPPZ010015413.1 coordinate 30,546,765, forward strand.
AAACTGCCTTGATTATGATGTACTTTCAAAACCTGTCTCAAAATTAATTTTCCTTTCTTTCAAGGCTAGTTGGAAAATATTTCTTTCAAATAATCCATATTAAAAGTCTTTTCAAAATATGTCCATAATAAGACTTGAAAATAATGCTTTATAACTCATTTTTTGTATCACAAAATAAAACTTTTTATAGTGACCAAACCCTCAAATTTCACTCTTCTATCATGCAAAATTACATTTAAAATTTAACCATAGTTACACGTTATAACTCCTACTTTCATAAAATACAAAATATAATTTTTAATTTATCCAAACAACCTTATAACACCTACTACCACATTGTGCAAATGATAATTTCAATTTAACCTTATACTCCTTATATCTCCTTTACTAATGCAAAAATAAATTTAACTTTATAACTCTCACTCTATAACATCAACAATAATATCACAAAATAAAATCATCTCTTTGTACCTTAATGGTTGCCAACGACAAAATTAACCTTCTTCTTTCAAAATTGTTATTGCAACTTTTTACAAAAGGAAATCCATGCATGAGACTCAAACATAGGTCTCTCTTATCTAAACTTTACCAACACAAAGTAAACTGCTTCGGATACACCATTCGTCAAGTAGAATCTTTCATCACCTGTAACTTAAAGAGATCTCATCAATGAAACCATCCAAATATTAATATACCTGCATTATCCTATGTATCATCAACTATCACCCAGATCAACGTATTGCCTTGTATTTTCAAATTCATTGTCCACAAAAATATAATTAGCTTCTCAACTTCAATCAATTTTAATCTTTAACCTTTCGGTATGCAAATGTAGTTCGTAGTGCTTCTATCTTCAACGTTACTGATCCAACAAGTGAAAAAATGTTGTGAATATCTTCTTGTGCTCTCTTGGATTCTCACAATCCTAAACATTGTTCTTAGCTTTTTACCCACTACATTCTTCTTCCTTTCATGACATGCAAAGCAATGTAACATCTTCTTTCCCTTCTTGGCGTTGTCCTCACTCGTTGGTGCCTTCACAATTTGTTCTCAACAACCCTCTTGCAACTTCTAATAGATGTTATTTCAATCTATGTATCAAGTGCTACTGTGTGAATGAATTTTGAAATGCTTCTTCTCCTTTCCTTCTTATAAGCACAACATCACATATCAGGAACTTCCACTACAAGTTTGTTTCTCATTCGGCATCACGGTAGCTCAATTCTTCTTTTCTTTTACACAATATATGTAAAAGGTAGTGCAGTAACTCAAAAAAATTATAGTGGATAAACTCTCTTAAAGAGAAATAGAACAACAACAAATAACTCCTCAGAATTCAACGACCAGCAACGAACAACTCCTCTCAACGATGAACAAATTCTCTCGATGAATGAACTCTCTCGGTGAACGAAATTGCTTCAATGAATGAACTCTCTCAGTGAACAACAAAAAAATGATATCTCATCAAAAAACATATTTGACATTAACTTCAATCTTATATATACTCTTTCATGTGATGCTCTATGAAGTTGGCCCATACTTTCAACCTTCCACACAAATATTTAAATCTATGATTTAAATATTTAAACTCTTATTTCTTAAACCATTACTTTAATATTTAAATCAAATATTAAAGTATACTCCACTTCTTAATATTTAAATATTGAATTTAACTATTAAGTCATACCTTTTGTATTCATCATATCACAATATATTTTTTCTTACATACCTTTGAGGATATAGCATACACTTTGTCTTCATCACATCACAATATATTATCAACCAAACAACCTTTGACATCAATGACAACTCAAATATTCCAACAATATCCCCCTTTGTCATTGATGGCAACCCTTCAAAAAAAATCTTCTTTTGCTGCAACTGAATTCCAATACTGCTCCCCCTGAGAAGCTGGTCCCCCTCACTGAATACTCTCCTCCTTTGACATCAATCGCAAAGGGCTCCTTGGGGATAAGAATAATACACTTTTATCATAGTCCCCTCACCACATCCTTTCCTTGAGGTGATTAATTATGGAATGGAAGTAAAGCTACTCCCAAATTACAATTCTCTTCTTCTTTTTTAATCTTTTTCTAAACTTTTGAAGTCATACCTCTTTGAACATTTTGACTATCCTTCTTCTTTCTTGTATTTGGAAGCTCCGAAAATTATGTTCTACACCACTTTGCTCTATGCCCAAAATTATTACAATTGTAACACATGATGTTGTAGTCCTTGAAAGGTGCAAATAACTTGAAATTTCTCTTTGTGAAGGTAAAATTATTCTTGCCATGAACCCTGCAATGTATAGCTTTATGACTAAAATTGTTGCAATTGTAAAACCTTATGTTTTAGTACTTGATAATGAATTGAAGTCCCTCTTGGTGAAGCTATAATCATTCTTTCCATAAACTCTGCAATGCACAGCTTTATGACCAAAATGATTACATGAGTAACAATAACTTTGGAAGAAATATTCATCTTGCCTTGGAGGGTATAGTCGCATGGTTCTTTCATTACCTTTTCTATGATGGTCCATGTTCCTTGATTGTTCTTTGGTTTCTTCCTCTTTGATACTATCACCTCTCAACACATTAGCATAGGTCTTAGGTTCTTCTTCAATTTCTTCCTTTGATTCCTTTATCCCTTTTGAGATTGACTCCTCTTTTTGTTTCTCTTGACCTTCTTCAAAGCCAAGTCCTATTTTTATAAATGGAGATATTTGTGCCTTGATAATTTCATCCAAGGTTTTTGACCTTTTCCCAAACTTATGTATCTTATCATTAGAATCTTTCTCTTCCATCCTTAGAGAGACCACTTCATGTTCTAATATTTCACACTCTTGCTCTTTTGACTTTAGCTACTCAGCCATACCTTTTTTAACTTGTCTTGCCTCTTCAACCTTAACATTTAAGTCAAAGATATCTTGTAGAAGCTTTGTCTTCGTTTTCTCATCCTCTTGCATTTGAGCCTTCAATTCTAAGTTCTCCCTTTTTAACTCTTCAAGATCAACAAGTTCTTTTTCCATATCAACTGTGGCATCCTCTTCCTTTTTGGGATCTTTCTCATTTTCTAGGTCTTTTATTATAGAATCATCTATTTTTTTATTTTTCTTGGTCTTCAACAAGAGCATATTCTTTCTCTTTTACTTGGTATTTGACAACCGGAGCATCTTCATTCTCTTATATGGCCAAGAATCGATTTTCTTATTTTTCACTATCTAAGAGGCCTTCATCACTGTCACTTGAAGCACTGCTTGCTTCTTCAACATAAAAACTCTTCTTGTGTCTTTGAAATATTTTCTTCTCATGCTTACCTTGACCATGCCTATTTTTATTTTCATGATATAATTTGTGTTTCTTATTTTTCTTGTATTTATTTTCTTCTTCACTACTACTATTTCCAACTTGTGGATAATTAAATGCATAGTGACCAAAGTTACCACACCTAAAATATTTCATAGACTGCATATCCTTCTTTATTATTCTCATAAAATTAGTCTCTTCTTCACTACTAGATTATTCACTTGATTCTGGTAATTTATTCTTAAATTTTGTGAGCATTCCATGTGGCTCATTCATACTCAAATGAGGATAGTTAGTCCCTTCAAATAATGAAGCTCTATTTCTTGAAAATCCTTCCTAATGAGCCATTTGTGTTCTTGTAATATCTTTCTTCAAGTTGTTAGACTTTCACAAAGGAACCTGCTATGATACCAATTGAAGAACATAAGCTTATACTGAGAGGGGGTGAACAATATAAGATAAAAAAATTTACTTTTCTTTCCAAAGCAGTATTATCCAATCTTATCAATTGCAATAATGAAACAATACATAGATCATCACACACATAAGAGACACGGATTTAATTTGGTTCACCAAAAGTGGGCTACGTCCATGAAGAAAATATTTCTTATAAATTTTCTCAACAAGTATCTTGGGAACCAATTCCCTATTACAATATTTATAGGCACCAACCCAAAGGAGACACCAATCCCCTATTCTCAATTTTATGGACCTCTATCCATAGGAGACACCAATCTACTTTGTTTTGGTTTATGGACCTCTATCCATAGGAGACACCAATCCCCTTTGCTTTGGTTCGTAGACCTCTATCCATAGGATACACCAATCCCCTTTTATCTGGTTTGTGGACCTCTATCCATAAGAGACACCAATCCCATTTTCTTTGGTTCATGTACCTCTATCCACATGATACACCAATCCCCTTTGCTCTGGTTCATGTACCTCTATCCACAAGAGACACCAATCCCCTTTGCTTTGGTTCATGGACCTCTATCCATAGGAGACACCAATCCCATTTGCTCTAGTTCATGGACCTCTATCCACAAGAGACACCAATACCCTTTGCTCTAGTTTGTGGATATCTATCCATAGGAGACACCAATCCCCTTTGCTTTGTGTACCTCTATCCATAGGAGACACCAATCCCATTTGCTCTGGTTTGTGGACCTCTATCCACAAGAGACACCAATCCCCTTTGCTCTAGTTCATGTACATCTATCCACAGGAGATACCAATCCCCTTTGCTCTAATCTTCTCCAAGCCTTCACAAGAGGCTGGCTCAAGTCTACTCCAAAACTTGCTCTTAACTCTCCTAAAATATGCTCCAAGCCTACACACAAGGCTTGCTCACAACTCTTCTCAAATATTCTCTCGGCCTATACACAAGGCTTGCTCACAACTCTTCTCAAATTTACTCCAAACCTACACACAAGGCTTGCTTAAATATGCTCAAATATGCTCCAAGCCTACACACAAGACTTACTCAAATTTTCTCATGAATCTGCTAAAATATACCTTAATAACCTGCTCAAATTTACCTCAAGCCTGTTCACATATTCTGCTCATATCTACCTCAAACCTTCTTAGAAATTAGGTCACAAATATGCTCAAATCTGCTCATAACACATGCTTAATGCTTTCTTTGATTAAACTAATTCAAACATATTCTACCTATAATTATTTTTCCTCAAGAACATATAGAGAAAGATATGCATTACAAATACCCAATATGTTCTTTCACATTCATTAAGTCTTTAACTTTCACATGTCTCATATTTATTGCATTCCAAAGGATATATTTAGTATAGCACTTTATAATTGAATTTATTATGCACTTTCAAAATCAATCAAAACTCTATGTATAAATTTGCTTTAGAAAACTGATCTATAACCCTTGCAAATTTATTTCCAATACCAACCAAAGTTAATGGACAAACTTGCTCTCAAACCCTTGCTGTTATATTTTTAATTTCATTCAATAATAAAGCACAACTTTGTTCTCAAACTCTAACTCTTATATTTTCAATTTAATTCAATAATAATGCACAACTTTGTTCTCAAACCCTAGCTCTTATATTTTCAATTTCATTCAACAATAATGCACAAATATGTTCTCAAAACCTAGCACATATATTTCCAACAATGCACATAAACTTAATCCTTATATCTCCACCTTATGACTTAAAAATATTTTTCTCAAACAAAACCACCTTGAGAAGGAGTTAAAACACCATACCTCTAAAAATTGCCTTGATTATGATGTGCCTTCAAAACCTGTCTCAAAATTAATTTTCCTTTATTTCAAGGCTAGTTAGCAAATATTTCTTTCAAATCATCCACATTAAAAATCTTCTCAAATTATGTGCATAATAAGACTTGAAAATAATGCTTTATAACTCCTTTTTGGTCTCACAAAATAAAGCTTTTTATAGTGACAAAACCCTCAAATTTCACTCTTCTATCATGCAAAATTACATTTAAAATTAAACCATAGTCACACCTTATAACTCCTACTTTCATAAAATACAAAAGACAATTTTCAATTTATCCAAACAACCTTATAACACCTACTACCACAATGTGCAAATGACAATTTCAATTTAACCTTATACTCCTTATATCTCCTTTACTAATGCACAAATAAATTTAACTTTATAACTCCCACTCTATAACGTCAACAATAATGTCACAAAATAAAATTATCTCTTTGTACCTTATTGGCTGCCAACATCAAAATGAAACTTCTCCTTTTGAAATTGTTATTGCAACTTTTTACAAAAGGAAATTCGTGCATAAGACTCGGACCTGGGTCTCTATTCTCCAAACTTTACCAACGTAAGGCAAACCACTCAGAATACACCATACATCAAGTAGAATCTTTCATCACCTATAAATTAAAGATATCTCATCAATGAAACCATCCAAACATTAATATACCTGCACTGTCCTGCGTATCATCAACTATCACCCAGATCAATGTATTGCCTTATCTTTTCAAATTCACTATCCATGAAAATACAATCATCTTCTCAACTTCAATAAATCTGAATATTTAACCTTTCGATGTACAAATGTAGTTTGCCATGCTTCTGTATTAAATGTCGTTGATCCAACAAGTGAAAAATTATTGTGAATGTCTCCTTGTGCTCTCTTGGATTCTCACAACCCTAAATGTTGTTCTCAGCTTTTTACCCATTGTGTTCTTCTTCCTTTCATGACATGCAAAGCAATGTAACATCTTCTTTCCCTTCTTGGTGTTGTCCTCACTCGTTGGTGCCTTCATAATTTATTCTCAGCATCCATCTTACAGCTTCTAATAGATGTTATTTTAATCTGTGTATCAAGTGCTACTTTGTGAATGATTTTTTTGAAATTCTTCGTCTCCTTTCCTTATTATAAGCATAGCATCACATATCAAGAACTTCCACTGCAAGTTTATTTCTCATCAGGTATCATGGTAGCTCAATTCTTCTTTTCTTTTACATAGTAGATGGAAAAGGTAGCACAGCAACTCCATGAAATAGCAGTGGATAACTCTCTATAAGAGCAATAGAACAATAGCAAATAACTCCTCATAGGGCAACGACCAGCAGTGAACAACTCCTCTCAACGACAAATGAATTATCTTGGAGAACGAACTCTCTCGATGAATTAACTCTCTTCAATGAATGAACTCTCTCAGCGAATAGCGGACAAAGGATATCTCATCAAAAAATATGTTTGGCATTAACTTCAATCTTATATATATATATATATATATATATATACTCTTTCATGTGACACTCTATGAATTTGACCCATACTTTCAACCTTCCACACAAATATTTAAATTTGTGATTTAAATATTTAAACTCTTATTTCTTAAACCATTACTTTAATATTTGAATCAAATATTAAAATATAATCCACTTCTTAATATTTAAATATTGAATTTAACTATTAAGTCATACATTTTTTCTTCATCACATCACAATATATTTTGTCTTGCTTACCTTTGAGGATATATCATACACTTTGTCTTCATTACATTACAATATATTATCAACCAAACAACCTTTGACATCAATGAAAACTCAAATATTCCAACACTTCCTAAATCCAAACTTTTCTAAAACTACAAAAAGAAAATTCCATTTGATCCTATCATAGAATTTACTCATATCAAGTTTTAAGATCATTGTTTTCTCTTTTCTTGAAGCTACTAAATGTATAACTTCATGAGCTACTATGATCCTATCCAAAAAATTTCTCCCCTTCACAAATCCTCCTTGCTTTTGAAATGATTTTGTCTAACAATAGCCTTAATCGATTTGCCATCACTTTGGAGATAATCTTATATGTCATATTATATTGGTTTATGGGTCTAAAAGAATCAAATAATTCAGCATCATTTTTTGGAATTAGGGTAACATATGTTGTATTTATTTTATAAGGTATGTATTTTTTTACCCTAGACTATCACCTTAAAAAACTAAACAAAAAAAAAACAAAGAAGAAAAAAGAAAAAAAAAACAATAAACAAAACAATGACCTATCTAGACTAGAAGACTATTAAGGCAAGAATCAACCGAGGAAACAAAATAAATAATAGAATGAGCTACGGAACTAAAAAAACTGAATGAACCAAAGAGAAGCAAAAAAAAAAAAAAACAAGAAGAAACTAGGTACCTTCAAAACTGGAGCCATCTAAAAAAATGATAGAAAGAAGAGCTTCCCTAATTTGAGAAGCCCACCATATAGGAGGGTTGCCATAACAAGTAAGATCACATTTTTCCAAAGCCCAATTAGCTAAAGCATCAACACTCTTGTTTTGATCTCTGACCACATGACTATAATCAACTTTCAAAAATCCCATCTGGATTAACTAAATCTTCTCAATAATTCTTTTTATTCTCCAATCCACCTTATGATTCTTAGAAGGAGTTTTCAAGAGATTAATCATAAGTTGAGAGTCAGACTCAACTAACACCTTTTCCCATCCAACCTTAGTAGCCTCCTGAAGGCCTCTGAGGATACCATACCCCTTAGCAAGGTTATTAGAAAGAATACCCAAATTCTTAGCAAAAGTAAAAACCAGGGAGCCATCTGAAAGTCTACCAATTCCTCCCACATTGGCCTTTCTAGGGTTCCCTCTAGAGGCTCCATCAGTATTGAATTTTCCAAAATCCTTAGGAGGAGGTTGCAAATTTCTAGTCCTATCCATCTTACTAATACTCACATTCCATTTAAGTTGGTTGCCCTTAGAAGGTTTAATCTTCAATATTTGCATCACTTGATCCCATATTTGGTGGGAGTTTTGAGGGTGATTAAGGAGTTGATAGACTAATTCAACTAAGTTGGCTATGGTCTTTTGCAAAATATAGTGAATATCCTTCCTATCTTGATTAAAAATTTGGCTGTTCCTTTCAGTCCAAATATTCCAAAGAAGAATGGTAGAACCCATCAAAACTAACTGCCTAATAAAATGATCAACACCCTCTTGATTAGGCCAATCCCTCCAAAGCTATTCAAAAGTAAAAAAATTGGACCACTATAAGCCAAGTAAAGTGGCCATTATCCTCCATAGCTCAGAGGCTAAAGTACACTCAATAAAAAGATGGTTGATATTCTCTACATTCTCTTCACACATTTCACATCTAAAAGGCCCATGAAAACCACGCTTCATAAGTTGCTCACCAGTAAGCACCCTACGATGCAATAAAAGCCAATTAAAGAACCTCACCTTAGGCCAAATATTTTGAGCCCACAATTGAGAAAAAATGTCAGAAGAATGGTTGGGATTATTATGGAATAAGGTCAAATAACCTTGAGCAACGGAATACTCACCCTTAGTAGTGTTTTTCCATCCAAAATAATATTTTTCATGGGACCAAGAGAGGGATCTCATATGAAGGATGCCTTGGATATCTTGTCTTTGCCTTTCTGGGATTTGAATAGGATAGTCCTCAATAGGGATCCAATATCTACCAACCTTTGAATTACCAGTATGGTACTGACAGTAATTAGCCACCTTTATCCAATTAGCTTGGTGACGCTCCTCCATTAAAGGCCTCCAATCGAGAAACTGTGTTGTAATCACAGTGACACTGAGAGGGGGGTGAATCAGTGTGATCTTTAAAATTTCTAATACATATAGTTTTAAATCCAACAGCTATTTAAAACTGATAAAAGAAATATCAAATGTAGCAAGAAAGCATGACACACAACACAGTTATTTAACGAGGTTCACCAATGTGGCTACTCCTCAAAATGACTGCTTGGACTACCATCCAAATCCAGCCAAAGCAAAGCTACAACTTTACAATATCTTTTACCAGCACCAACTGGAAGGAGCACCAACCCCTTAGCTTTATCTGCTTCAAACAGAATGGAGCACCAACTCCTAATTTACCAGCACCTACTGGAAAGAGGCACCAACCCCTTATACCAAGCTGCAACTTGGAAGTCAATAAAGATAATAAAAATGACAGAATAAAACTTTCACGTTGTTCCTTACAGTCTGCTATTTTTTTGCATTCTGCTGCTTCTGCGCAAAACGCTTCGCACTGTCCGACCGCTTCTGTGTACTTCTTCGCACTCTCTGCTGCAATCGGATGATCGATCACTTCTGCTGTCTACGTGCTATCACTTTGAACTTAGAACTCCACCTCTACACATTGCGCTCTTCAATCACGCAATCACGATATGCAGACTCGAACTACGACTTCGCACTCTGCTCGACACGAACTTCACTTGCGCAATCACTCTGCTCGCATTCGCACATTATCTTTCACTGCACACTCTCAAACTCGAAGTACCCTTGCTTTTATAGAAGAAATTTTAGGAACAAATCCTAAACAACAGTCGGCTGTAACCCTAAGAATGTCGGCTGCAAAACCCTAGAATTTGTCGGCCCAGATTCAACTTTGTCGGCCTCCACTTTTCCTAAACAACAGTCGGCTGTAACCCTAAGAATGTCGGCTACAAAACCCTAGAATTTGTCGGCTACAAACCCTAGAAATTGTCGGCTGTGAACCCTAAAATCTATCGGTTGCAAAACCCTAAAATCTGTCGGCCCAGATCCAACTTCTACTGCCACCTCTGTCACCTTCCTGTAGCTATTGCCGTGAAATAGAAACATGTCGCGATATCGTGACACTTTTTGAAACCGTACGCCTTCTTGTCCTTGCTGTCACGAAATCGTGACCCTTTTGGCCTTTGATAGCTTTGCCACCGTTCTTGTCACGAAATCGTGACACTTCGATCTTTTGCTGACGTCATCCTCATTCTTGTCATGAAATCATGACGCTTTCGGCTTCCAACGGCTTTTCTTGCACCCTGTCATGAAATCGTGACACTTTCAGCTTTCATTGATGTCATCCTCAGCTTTGTCATGAAATCATGACGCTTTCGGCTTCCAGAGGCTTTTCTTGCAGCCTATCATGAAATCGTGACACTTTCAGCTTTTTGACGTCATCCTCATCTTTGTCATGAAATCGTGATGCTTTCAGCTTTCGTACATTCCTTGCTTCATGCAGTAGCGAAATCGTTACAACTTTGTGCCTTGTGCTTCCAACTTTGCTTCTACCCATGAAATTTTGACTTGTAGCGAAATCGCTACACTTTTGTGCCTTGCACTTTCGACTTGTAGCATAATCGCTACACCTTTGAGTTCTACACTTTTGACTTGTAGCGAAATCGCTACACCTTCGTGTTGTGCACTTTTGACTTGTAGCAAAATCGCTACACCTTCGTGTTATGCTTTTTCAACTCGTAGCAAAATCGCTACACCTTTGTGTTGTGCTTTTTCAACTCGTAGCAAAATCGCTACACCTTTGTGTTGTGCACTTTTGACTCGTAGCGAAATCGCTACATCTTTTTCACTTAACACTTTCTCCCTGCTTCGCCAAAAATTCAACATGTAGCGAAATCGCTACAACTTTTCCACTTAACGCTTTCTCCTTGCTTCGGCCAACGAAATTTCAACATGTAGCGAAATCGCTACAGTTTCTCGACTTAGCTTCTTGGCCTCCAACATGTCGCGAAATCATGACAGTTTGCCTTGCGCCTTCTCTCTCCTCATTTTTGTCGCGAAATCATGACACTTTCCTGTGCCTTCTCTCTCCTCATTTTTGTCGTGAAATCATGACATTTTCTGCCCTTCTCTCTCCCCTTGTCAGAAATCGTGACATTTTCTTCCTTCTCTCTCCTCCGACTTGTCAAACACAAATCGCGACAGAAAACATGTTGCGATATCGCGACGCTTTTCTAACTTGTCTTTTTCTTCGAATTTTAGAAACTGGGTCACTTCTGTTTTCCAAGAATTGTACTTTACATAATCTGACTATCCTTTTAACTTCTGTCTTCTGCATCTGAATGACCCTTGAACTGTCTCGTCCACTGCATTATTAGATCTAACTCGCCTGTGTTGACAACAATGACAAACTTCTTGCAACACCTTGCTCAACAATCTCCCCCTTTGGAATTGTTGGCAACACTTGTGTACCTTCCTGTAACTCTTCTCCCCCTTTGTCAATAATACCAAAGGGCTGCTGCAGACTCCCCCTGAGTCCATCCTCACAATTCTCAGGCACAATTTGTTGCATCTAGCACAAATTGTGATCATGGGCAAAAGAATAGTCAAATACTCAAATGCTCCCCCCGAGAAAGTGATCCCCGTAGCTAGTCACTTCTTAGGAAGTGTGACTACTCCTAATTTGCTTCGAAGGTACTCAAACACTTCCTTGGGCAAAGGTTTTGTAAAAATATCTCGCTACTTGTTCTCGTAGTTGGGACAAAATCCAATTTGACTTCTCCTTCTGCAACTTTCTCCTTCAAGAAATGATACCTTATAGCAATGTGTTTAGTCCGTGAGTGCATAACTGGATTCTTGGAGATGTTAATTGCACTGGTGTTATCACACTTAACAGATATTGGTTCACTGAAATTAATTCCAAGATCTTTCAAAGTTTGTTTCATCCACAAGACTTGTGTACAACATGTTGTTGCTGCAATATATTCTGCCTCAGCTGTAGATAAAGAAACTGACTCTTGCTTCTTACTGTGCCATGCAACCAATCTGTCCCCCAAATAGAATGCACCTCCACTGGTACTTTTTCTGTCATCAACACATCCAGCCCAATCTGCATCTGAATATGATATAAGAGTGAAGTCTTTGCCTTTTGGATACCACAACCCATACTCCATGGTGCCCTTGAGATACCGAAAAATCCTTTTAACTGCTGTCACATGAGTCTCTTTGGGACTGGCCTGAAATCTAGCTACCATGCAAACTGCCTGTAGAATATCAGGTCTAGTAGCTGTTAAATATAGTAGACTTCCAATCATAGATCTGTACATGGTTTGGTCTACAGGTGGAGATTTGTCTTCTTTACTCAATTTGCAGCCTGTTGTCATGGGAGTGCTAACTGGCTTACAATCCTCCATAGTGAACCTTTTTAGCATTTCTTTCACATATTTGATTTGGGAAATGAATATGCCTTTCTCATTTTGATTAACTTGTAGCCCAAGAAAGTAAGACAGTTCACCAATCATAGACATTTCAAATTCATTCTCGCATCTTATTTGCTAAGTCTTTACAAGATTCATCTTTGTTGCTGCCAAATATGATATCATCTACATAGACAACTAGAACAATGAGATGCCCACCTTCTGTTTTTACATACAGATTATTGTCCACTAAACCTTTCTTGAATCCCTGTTGAGAGAGATAGTTATCTAGCCTAGCATACCATGCCCGTGGTGCTTGCTTTAATCCATACAGTGCTTTCTTTAATTTGCAGACAAGGTTAGGATCCTCACTAATTTGAAATCCATCCGGTTGTTCAATATAGACCTCTTCTTCGAGTTTCCCATTTAAAAAGGCAGATTTTACATCCATCTGATAAACTCTAAAGTTTTTGTGAACTGCTAAGGCCAGAAACATTCTAATTGCTTCTAATCTGGCCACTGGAGCAAAAGTCTCTTCAAAATCAATGCCTTCGACCTGTGCATATCCTTTACAAACCAGTCTTGCTTTGTTCCTAATGACCTGTCCGTCTTCATTTAATTTGTTTCGAAATATCCATTTGGTGCCGATTACATTCTTATTTGCAGGTCTAGGTACTAATTCCCAAGTTCTGTTCTTTTCAATCTGATCTAACTCTTCATTTATTGCCTTCATCCAGCTATCATCTTTGCTTGCTTCATCTATGTTTTTGGGCTCAATGCTAGATAAAAGAGAGTAATTACTTATTACTTTCCTTCTTGTCTGAATACCAGCTGTGGGATCTCCAATTATTTGGTCTCTTGGATGATTTTTCTACCCATTCACTGTTTTGAATTTCTTGTTTTCTTGCACCTCTGAGTCATCGACTAATTCATCTGAATCAAACGTAGATTTATTTTCTGTTTCATTCACCTCATCTCCTTCAATGACTTCTTCATAGATTGGGTAGTTTTCCTCAAAGTCAGCTAATCGTTTCCCAACTTCATCGAATTTAACGTCTGCACTGTCCACAATTTTCTTGAGTCTCTTGTTGTAGCATTTGTAAGCTTTGCTTTTTGATGAATACCCAACAAAAACACCTTCATCTGCTCTATCTTCAAACTTCCCAAGGTTGTCATCTATTTTTCTGATGTAGCACCTACAACCAAATATTTTGAGATGTTTTGTTGTTGCTTTTCTACCAAACCACAACTCATAAGGTGTTTTGCATTCATGAGTTCTTAACATATATCTGTTTTGGATGTATACTGCAGTGTGAACTGCTTCTTTCCAGAATCTATCTGCTATTTTATTTTTTTCCAAGCATGGTGCGTGCCATTTCCTGTATAGTTCTGTTCTTTCTTTCTACTACGCCATTCTCGCTGTGGAGTTCTAGCTCGCTGAATATTGTCTCCCTGATACCATGTTTTTCATAGTATTCTATAAATTCATTCGAAATGAATTCTCCTCCTCTGTCTGATCGTAAGCATTTGACCCTTTTTCCTGTTTCATTCTCAACTAGCTGTTTGAAGGATCTGAACATTTCAAAAGCTTCTGTTTTATTTTTTAGGAAAAATATCCATGTCATTCTGGAATAATCATCGATACACAGCATGAAGTATTTGTCGCCGTTTATGCTTTGAGTTCTCATGGGTCCACATAAGTCTGTATGAATAAGTTCCAAGGGCCTGCTAGTGTGGTATTCTTTTGTTTTAAATGAGACTCTGGTTTGCTTTCCCTTCTGACATGAAGCACAAACATTGTTTGAGGGTTTTTTAATGGTTGGAATGTCTCTCACTGCTTGTTTCGAGCTGATTTTCACCAAATTATCAAAACTTATGTGTCCAAGCCTCTTGTGCCACAACCAGTTCTCTTCTTCTTGTCCAATGAAGCACGTACCTTCTGAAGTTTCTGAGAGTGTGTACAAATTTCCAGACGTCCTTGAACCAGTTGCTATTAATTTCCCACTGTTTATTTTTTTGACTTCACAACCCTGCTTTTTGAAGACTACTTCATGTCCTTTATCACAGATTTGACTGACACTTAACAGATTGTGTTTTAAACCATCCACAAATAAAACTTCTTCTGACTTGATTTTCCCTTCACTAATTTTGACAGATCCTTTTCCTATTATTTTGGCTCCATCATTATTTCCAAATTTCATAGAGCCACCCTCATATTTCTGTAGTTTTTCAAATTTTTGTTTATCACCTGTCATATGACTTGAGCAACCACTGTCAAGAATCCACGGTACACATTTATTCTGAGCCCTGAAAGCCGTCTGCACTATTAAAGATTCCTTTTCTTCCCTGAGCTGTTCTTTCTGTTTCCATTCTGTTTTGACTATGGTATTGGGCTCTAGCTTGGATTTCCCCTTTTCAGAATCTTGCACATATCTTTCAGAAATAATTCTATTCTGTTTTGCCCTATATGGTTGAGTTCTTCTTTTCTGAGATTGATTTGAAATAGAAGTACTATGACAGTTTCTAGCAATGTGCCCAAAGTTGTGACAATTAAAGCATTCTACTGCATAACTCATTAGAGGAGCAAAAATATTTCTACTAGTGAAACTTCTTGGACCTACATTATACTTGCAGTCAGCAATTTTATGCCCATAACCATTACATTTGAAACAGAAACCATAAAAGTAATGATTGAACCTGAAAGATGGTTTTTGCCAAGATGTTGCAGGAGCCTTAGATCTTCTTTTCTTTTGATGTGTGACCTTGGTAAAACCATCATTGTCAGTTCCTATTTCAGGATTGGCATTACTGCTTTCTTTTGCCTGATTTGTTTTTCTTTCAACAGCCTGTTTCTTGTCTTTACTCTTTTCACATTCAACATTGCTTGCCTTTGGTCCATTTGATGATTCTCCTTCAGTAAAGCCCAGACCGAATTTGATACCTGTGGGTCTTTGATCGCTTAGGATTTTGTCCAGCTTCATCGAACTTTCTTCACGTTTTAAATGACAGCTAATTTTTTGATCCAGCTCTTGTATCTGTATTCGAAGACCAACATTTTCTTCTTCCAATTTGCAACAGTAATCTATCTTCATGGTTACCTGTACTTCAAGATCTTCGGACATTTTCTTGTACTCTTCTGTCTGTGTTTTTAGACCGGCTATAATGTCATTTGCATCCTCAAGCTTCCTTGACAGTTTTTTATTCTTTCTTTTCTCAGATTTCCATTCCATAAGAGCAGAAACCAGCTCACCTTCTAAATCAACTTCAGCCTCACCTTTTTCAATAGACACTTCAGAGTTCATTCCTTCTCTCTTTTCTGTGTTTTCTGCCTCTTCTGATTTTTCTACTTCAAACGCCATAAAGAGAGCCTCACCTGTTCCTTCTTCAGAGTCTTCACTAGAGCTGTCCTCTGAAGAATCTGCATTTCGGGAGATAAAACTTTTCTTTTTGAAACTGCCTTTCCTGAAGTTTGATTTCTTCTTCCAGTCACTTCTTTCTTGGTGCGAAGTTTCCTCACCCTGGTTCTTTTCATTGAGAGGACATTTTGTCGCAAAGTGCCCAATGCCTCCGCAGTTAAAGCATTTAAATGGTAGCTTTCCTCTGTACTTTCCTTTTCCCTTTCTCAGTTTTTTGACAAAATTTGCTTCCATTTCATCTGATGCATCCTCTTCTTCAGACTCTGGTTTTGTGACTTTGCCTTTTAGGGCTTTGAAAGTAGCTTCTCTATCTATGGGATTAGACCTTCCTATTCTCATTTCAAAAGCAGTCAAAGAACCATGCATCTCATCCATACTAAAATGATTTAGATCTTTGGCTTCTTCTATGGCAGAGACTTTAGAATCAAATCTAGGAGGGAGCGATCTTAATACCTTTTTCACGATAGTAGCATCGTTTATATTTTCGTCGAGACCTCTGATTGAATTGGTGATCCCATTGACTCTTTGCATGAAAGTCTCTATGTTCTCATCATTGTCCATCTTTAAAGATTCGAATTGAGCTCGATGTGTTTGAAGCTTGGCCTCCTTGATCCTATCATCTCCTTCATGAATGTTCTCTAGTTTATCCCATACATCTTTTGCTGATTCACAATTTATGATCTTGACTAGCTCACTGTCCACTAGTCCACACATGATGGCATTTTTTGCTTTTGAATCATTTTCAAATGCCTTTTTACCAGCAGTGTCTGTTGGAGCGGTGGCGGGAGCTGTGTAACCATTAACTACTGCACCCCAGATGTCAAAACCCAAAGCACTGAGATATGTCTGCATTCTAATTTTCTAGAACGCATAATTAGTTCCATCAAACAATGGTGCTTTGTTCGAGGAGAACCCTTCACCACTTGCCATTGCGTCACTTCCAAGATCACCCTAGCTGTTTGAGCCTGTTCAGGAACTTGGCTCTGATACCAATTGTTGTAATCACAGTGACACTGAGAGGGGGGTGAATCAGTGTGATCTTTAAAATTTCTAATACATATAGTTTTAAATCCAGCAACTATTTAAAACTGATAAAAGAAATATCAAATGTAGCAAGAAAGCATGACACACAACACAGTTATTTAACGAGGTTCACCAATGTGGCTACTCCTCAAAATGACTGCTTGGACTACCATCCAAATCCAGCCAAAGCAAAGCTACAACTTTACAATATCTTTTACCAGCACCAACTGGAAGGAGCACCAACCCCTTAGCTTTATCTGCTTCAAACAGAATGGAGCACCAACTCCTAATTTACCAGCACCTACTGGAAAGAGGCACCAACCCCTTATACCAAGCTGCAACTTGGAAGTCAATAAAGATAATAAAAATGATAGAATAAAACTTTCACGTTGTTCCTTATAGTCTGCTATTTTTTCTGCATTCTACTACTTCTACGCAAAATGCTTCGCACTGTCCGACCGCTTCTGTGTACTTCTTCGCACTCTCTGCTACAATCGGATGATCGATCACTTCTGTGCGCTATCACTTTGAACTTAGAACTCCACCTCTACACATTGCGCTCTTCAATCACGCAATCACGATATGCAGACTCGAACTACGACTTCGCACTCTGCTCGACACGAACTTCACTTGCGCAATCACTCTACTCGCCTTCACACATTATCTTTCACATCCACACTCAAACTCGAAGTACCCTTGCTTTTATAGAAGAAATTTTAGGAACAAATCCTAAACAACAGTCGACTGTAACCCTAAGAATGTCGACTACAAAACCCTAGAATTTGTCGCCCAGATTCAACTTTGTCGGCCTCAATTTTTCCTAAACAACAGTCAGCTGTAACCCTAAGAATGTCGATTGCAAAACCCTAGAATTTGTCGACTACAAACCCTAGAAATTATCGACTATGAACCCTAAAATCTGTCGACTACAAAACCCTAAAATCTATCGGCCCAGATCCAACTTCTACTGCCACCTCTATCACCTTCCTGTAGCTATTGCCATGAAATAGAAACATGTCATGATATCATGACACTTTTTGAAACCGTACGCCTTCTTGTCCTTGCTGTCATGAAATCATGACCCTTTTGGCCTTTGATAGCTTTGCCACCGTTCTTGTCATGAAATCGTGACACTTCGAACTTTTGCTGACGTCATCCTCATTCTTGTCATGAAATCATGATGCTTTCGGCTTCCAACGGCTTTTCTTGCACCTTGTCATGAAATCGTGACACTTTCAGCTTTCGCTGACGTCATCCTCAGCTTTGTCATGAAATCATGATGCTTTTGGCTTCCAGAGGCTTTTCTTGCAGCCTGTCATGAAATCGTGACACTTTCAACTTTTGCTGACGTCATCCTCATCTTTGTCATAAAATCGTGATGCTTTCGGCTTTCGTACATTCCTTGCTTCATGCAGTAGCGAAATCGTTACAACTTTGTGCCTTGTGCTTCCAACTTTGCTTCTACCCATGAGATTTTGACTTGTAGCAAAATCGCTACACTTTTGTGCCTTGCACTTTCGACTTGTAGCATAATCGCTACACCTTTGAGTTCTGCACTTTTGACTTGTAGCGAAATCGCTACACCTTCGTGTTGTGCACTTTTGACTTGTAGCGAAATCGCTACACCTTCGTGTTATGCTTTTTCAACTCGTAGCGAAATCGCTACACCTTTGTGTTGTGCTTTTTCAACTCGTAGCAAAATCGCTACACCTTTGTGTTGTGCACTTTTGACTCGTAGCGAAATCGCTACATCTTTTTCACTTAACACTTTCTCCCTGCTTCGGCCAACGAAATTCAACATGTAGCGAAATCGCTACAACTTTTCCACTTAACGCTTTCTCCTTGCTTCGGCCAGCAAAATTTCAACATGTAGCGAAATCGCTACAGTTTCTCGACTTAGCTTCTTGGCCTCCAACATGTCACGAAATCATGATAGTTTGCCTTGCGCCTTCTCTCTCCTCATTTTTGTCGTATAAATCATGACACTTTTTTGTTCCTCTCTCTCCTCATTTTTGTCGTGAAATCGTGACATTTTCTGCTCCTTCTCTCTCCTCCACTTGTCATGAAATCATGACATTTTCGACTATGCCTTCTCTCTCCTCCGACTTGTCACGAAATCACGACAGAAAACATGTCGCGATATCGCGACAGTTTTCTAACTTGTCTTTTTCTTCGAATTTTAGAAACTGGGTCACTTCTGTTTTCCAAGAATTGTACTTTACATAATCTGACTATCCTTTTAACTTCTGTCTTCTGCATCTGAATGACCCCTGAACTGTCTGTCCACTGCATTATTAGATCTAACTGCCTGTGTTGACAACAATGACAAACTTCTTGCAACACCTTGCTCAACAAACTGAGTTATTAAAGGCTTGTGACCATCCCAAGAATCTGTCCAAAAATTTGCATGTTGACCATTATGAATGATCCAAAATAATTTTTTCTTTATAAAATCCTCACCAGTCTTAAGAACTGCTAAAATGGGAGAACATTTGGTAGGAAGTTGATAGCGAACAAGGTCTTCAGGACTTTTGTTCTCAGCATATTAGCACGAAGATTATTGGCCCAAAGAGCGTTGGGGTTATGCAACATCCTCCAATATAATTTAGCAGCTAAATATTTGTTGTTATTAATTGAAGACCGGAATCCTAACCCCCCTTCACTCTTAGGAAGACATAGAGTATCCCATTTCACCAAGGCCCATTTTCTTTTCTCCTTAGTACCAATCCAAAGGAAACGATGACTCATTTGATCCAATTCTCGAAGAACAGCATTTGGGATATTCAAAACGGAAGAAACATAAATAGGAATAGATTGAAGGACTGATTTTACAAAGGTGATTCTACCCCCAGAAGAAAGCCACTTGTTGGTCCACTTTCCAATTTTCTTCTTGACTTTGTCCAACAACCAATTCCAATCTTTATTTTTCTGCCTTTGAATATTTATGGGAATACCTAAATAAGTGATTGGAAGAGAGGTCTTCTTATATCTTAATTTATCCAAAACCATGGATTCCTGTCTAGCAGAGCAGTGAAAGAAAATAACTTTAGATTTGTATTCATTGATCAACTGCCCAGTAGCCTTAGAAAAACAACTAATTATTTTCTTAATATTAGAAGCTTCCTTAATTGTAGCTTTACCTAAAAGAGTAGAGTCATCCACAAATTGAAGATGAGAAATAGGTATAGATCCATGAGCAATGGTAACTCCCTCAAGGGTTTTATTTTCCCTCTTATTGGTTATAGTCCTACCCAAGCATTCAGCAAGAATGATGAATAAATAAGGGGATAGTGGGTCACCTTGCCTAATACCTATGGAAGCTGGGAAAGACTGAGAAGGCCTACCATTGATAAGAACTAAGTAGGAAACTGAAGAGATACATCCCATAATCCAATCCATCCAATCCTTAGAGAAACCAAATTGCCTCAAAAATTTGATAAGGAAGTGCCAATCCACTCTGTCATAAGCTTTGGATAAGTCTAACCGAATGAACATAGAAGGAGAATTTTGCATATCCATGGAATGGATGGCTTCCTGAGCAAGAACTATCTCATCTACTATTTGACGTCCTTCCACATATCCCCCTTGCTTTGGGGAAATAATCTTATGTAAAAGAGGCTTCAACCTTTCTGCCATGATTTTAGTAATGATTTTGAGAACATTACATAAAGCAATAGGTCTAAAAGCTGAGATATGATCAACCTATTGAGCTTTTGGAACAAGAGTAATATAAGTTTTATTGATAACCTTCAAAATTTCTTTGGCTTTCCTAGCTTCTTCCACCGCCTATAATAAATCAACATGAAGGATATCCCAGAACTCTTGGTAGAACTCAATAGGAAAACCATCAGGACACTGGGGTTTTCCCTTTTTGCATTTTAAAAACTACTTGTTGAAGCTCATTGATAGTAACAGAGAGCGAGTAAAAATAGAGTTCTCCTCAGAAGTGATAAGAGAAGGGATTTATTGAAGAACATTTTGTTGAGAAGCTGAGTCAAGAGGAGTAGCAGCAAAAATATTGGAAAAGTAATCAACAACAATAGAGTTCATGCCATCCCAAGTATAAAAAACATCTCCAGTATCTGAAGTTAAGGAAGAAATAAAGTTGTGAGATCTTCGAGCTAGAAGAGGTTTGTGAAAGAAATTTGTGTTTCGATCTCCTTCTTTGAGCCATTGAATTCTAGATTTTTGCTTCCATAAGATTTCTTCTCTTTTTTCCCATTCCTCTAACTGAGTTGTGAGTTTAATTTCATCTGCACTTATCTTCTCTGTGAGGCCATCTAAACGGATTTTCTTATTCAAATTTTCAATATGAGCAATAAATTCATGTTTTTTTTAATGAACATCCCCAAACTCTTTCCATTTCCAAGTCTTGATTTTGGATTTAATGTATTGCAGTCTTTTGGCAAAACAAAACATCTTAGTCCCATGCCTAGGTTTACCTTCCTTCCACCATTGATGCACACGAGGTCTGAAGGAAATGTCTCTAAGCCACATTAATTGAAAATGAAAAGGAGAGAAACTCACATTGGTTTTCCACATTTCCACCATGAGTGGCCAATGATCCGAACCAACATTGTTAAGAGTCTTCACTTTAGGAATGTGACCATGGATTAAGAAATTTTTAGAGAGCAAAAACCTATCCAATCTCTCCATTATACAAGCTAAGACTTGCCTTCTGTTAGACCAAGTCATAAGGCCATTATATGGTTGGATATCCACAAGATGGAGGTTTGCAATATATTCGCTCATGAGGTCAATGCTTTTGTCCAAATTTCTATTTCCCCCCTTTTCTCATCTAGAGAGAGGATGGTATTGAAATCTCCTTCAATCAAGAAACAAGATTTAGGAAAATGAGAGATAATATGAGTAATATCCTTCCATTGTCTTCTTTTTTCCTCTAAAGAAGTCGGGGCATAAACAGTAATGCAGAGCATAATCTGGTTGGAATGTCTACTTTGAATAGCTATAGCCAACAAACCCCAACTGCCAACCATATGGTGAATAACTACCTCTTTTGGGTTCCAAAGACAAACAATGCCACCCGAAGTCCCTTGGGAACTGAGGGAAACCACTTTTCTAGCTGGCCAAATTTTACTGGCAATTAAGTCCATATCCTCCATTGAAATATTTGTTTCTTGAAGGAAAAAAGATGTGGATGATTTATTTGAATAATTCTTCTAATTTCATTTTGTTTTGAAAGACTCCCTTTGAGTCCTCTAATATTCCAAGTGATGATCTTCATTAATACCAGGGCTAAAAAAGTTGGGAAGGGTATTAATCTTACCTTCCTCTACAAGCTTTTCACCTTCTTTTACCATATGATATTGATTGGTCTTGCGACCTATTTTTTGATTGGAATCCATCTTCAATTTTTTTTCCCTGTTTCTTGACTTATTCCAATTGAATTTGAGATGGCTTCTAACCTTGAAGAATGCTCATACATTGCCAAAATTTTACTAGATGGTTCAATGGAGTCTATATTGGGACCTGCATTATTTGAAGTTTTGACATTTGAAATATTGTTTTTCTTGTGTAAATTTTCTCCTTTTTTTTTTGTTGAAAACCTTTGATTTGTTGGTTTGTCTCCGAGTTCTTCCCTTCATATTTAAATTGTGTTTCTAAGATTTTAGTTTCCATTATTTCCTCCTCCTCACTTGGGACATAATTTGTGGAAAGTATTTCAAACATATTAGCAAATGACT
The DNA here is from genome assembly GCA_028583015.1 of Wollemia nobilis. Taxonomy (NCBI): domain Eukaryota; kingdom Viridiplantae; phylum Streptophyta; class Pinopsida; order Araucariales; family Araucariaceae; genus Wollemia; species Wollemia nobilis. The sequence continues at coordinate 30,569,643 of JAQPPZ010015413.1, forward strand.
TTGATTGATCCTTCATAACTATTTTTTTCTGAGTGTTCTTCTTCTTAGGTATTTGGAAACCTGCTGAGTTTATATCTTCTTTATTTTGATCAGGAATTTTATTTGGGCAAGCACTGGCCAAATGACCATATTCATGGAAAATTCTACAACGAAAAGGAATGTTCTCATAGTCCATTACTTGCTCCCAAGTGTCTTCCCCAAATTGTAATGTGATCTTTTTAGGAAGGGGTTTGTCAAAATCCATTAAAACACAAATTCGAGCATAAATAATATGTTCAAAATTTTGAGTACAATCAACGAGTCATCATAAAAGTTCCTAAAGAGTTTCCAATTGAAGAAAAAATAGTAGGATTCCAAAATTCAATAGGGAGGCCAAAGAGTTTAACCCACACGGGAGCTATAGAAGGCATCTCTTCTTCGGCTTTAAATTTAGTATGCTAGGGCTTCATGAAAAGCCTTGCCCTTCCAAAAAACCAAGGACCCCCTTGAAAAGTTTTCTCTCTATCTTCATTATTAGCAAATAAAACAAGAAAATAACTATTTGGATAAATAGAGATTTGTAACTCACATTTAGTTTTCCAGCTTTTTGTAGCCCAGAATTTGAAAGCAGATAGACTCGGACGAAAACCCACGAACCGACAAATTAGACCTCTTTTTTCCAAATCTTCAATGCTAGTCTGAATGTTCCCCATATCAAGCTTAACAATAGGAGTTCCATCAGCTGCTTTAAGACATCCTGACTCTATTTTCTTGGGATCAATCTTAGGCATTCTTAGAGGTTTATGGGAAGCCCTAATATTGATATTAGCATTGGGCTGAGGCTGTCCACCATGAAGGGCATGCCTAAGATTCATTTTTGGGACTGAGTCTTCAAAATTCTTACCCTTGACAGGGGTTTTCACAGTAGAATTATTTTGTGGGTGCACCTTAGCACCAGATTCATTTGAGATATGAGCCATTTTTTGATCAATTGCTTGAAACTTGTTTCGAGATCTCTTTAATCCTTGCCCTAGACGTCGTGGAAAGGTATGGTTTTCACTTTTCTTTTGAGCAGCAAATTGGAAGCCGTTGTCACTCAAGTTCACAATATGATCTATTAAAAGACAAATTTATAACCCATATTGTATCCCCTGCAACATTTCTTGCTAAAATATTGAGCATAAACCACAAAAATATTGGCCGCTAGGGCCCGAAGGCCCTAAAAACCAACCTCTGGAGCTGCTTGCACTCAACCCAGATGAAACCCTCGCATAGCCGCTTGCCAAATATATCATTCACACATAGGGCTGCGCTAGGATCTATGTTGCTCCAAATGATATGAAAATTTGTGGAGACGTTCTAGGGTTTTTCAGGCATCTACCCTCAAAATTTTAGCTCAATCCGAGTTCGGATGAATGAGATATGGCTGAAACGAGTTTGGTAGTTTGGGAAGTCCTGCGAAAATTGTCCAGCTTCAGTTTATCGAGTTAGCCAAGATATTTATACCTTTGATATCAATGAAAACTCCTGGAAAGGCACACTTTGAATCCTCTTATTTTTGTAACACTTATTACCATCTTCACTCAATTATTTCATGGATTTATAGAATATTTTGATTTTAAGATGAATTAAGTGAAGCCTTCTTGGGGTATATACCCATGCATCTTGATAGTAAATTCCTAAAAATAATTGCCTATCACCTGACAATGTAATTAGAGTATAGCATGATAGATGATATTTAATGATTATCAATATCAACGATAATATTGTCAATGGTACACTAATATCTTTTAGTATAAATCAAATGGACTTTGATGACTCTTTGGTAATTGAAAATATTGATAGCTTTATCCTCCTCAAAACAACACAACTTCTCTAATGACTTCAAAAAAATTGGATGAAAATTCCTTTTTATATAATTTACTAGAGAGAATCCCTCCTCAAATTCCTCAAAGTCAAGAATATATAAATGATCCACTAAAACGAAATGTCTACTTTCCTTTTAACTTATATCCTTTAAATAACCTAAGTAAGTTTTTTGATAAATTACCTTATGATTTTGTTTCTTAACAAAAGCAACACTCTTCTAAAAGAGCTTTTGATAATAAATTTGGTTTTATGCATTGCCTCCTTGGAAAAACAAATGAACCTCTATTAGTTTCTAGTGAATCGTCACCTACCAAGAGGTGCTCAACACTTGGGAAACACTATTTTATTGCTTCTAAAATTAGTGGATAAATATACGACCCATCGACCCATCCCACATCGTGGATAAATCATAGTATCTAGTGGAGGGCCTAGCATTCTTAATGGATAAACTAGCCTTCTTGTGGATAAATTTCTTTCCTAATATGAAATTCCTTCAAACCTTGGTGATATTCAGTACCTTCCAAATAATCCTCTCTTATTTTATGGTGACCTTTACCACCCTTTGAATAACCCTCTTCCACTTGATCATGATTTTATACCTCCAAACAACTCTCTCTTGCTTACTGATGACTTTCTCCTTCTAGACAAGACTATCTTGTTCTTAATTAATGATGTTATGCTTGTTTTTAAGTTTGGATGACCTTACTCAATGTATGAACTTACCATAAAAAATGAACTCATATTTTATATTGACATACTTCACTTGAATAACCTTATTACTTCCATGGAAATCTTGTACTATCTTACAAGCTTACAAGATTTCTCCTTAGATACTAGCAAAAACTTTCTTCATTTCATGTATGACTGACCCTATTCCACACTTAAAAAATCAAACATGAATTTTTAATTTAGTTTAGAGGATTTCGTATCTAGTCTATAATAAAGTGATAAGTAACAAAATAACTTCATCATAAGTTTGGTATTTTTTTTCTCTTATTTCATCTAATCTAGGAATGTTTCTTTCTAATTATTGTTTAATTATTTATCCTTTTTATTTTATTTTTCTTCATTACATTTTTATGCATGATTGGTTTTAAAAATTTCAAATAAACTTGAAAAAATTTATCTCTATGCAAATTATTGGATATATTTTTGCAAATATTTATTGGATTTCATTTTATAACGATTGAGCTTGATATAATTTATATGTTTTGTAGATGACATCATATTGCATTTGCTCCAATTAAATAATATAAATTTATCTAAGATTTTATATCAACAAAAGCTTTCTAAAATATTTTCTTCATCTTAATCCTTGGACTTTGCACCAAGAAATCTATTGGTGTAATTGCTTTTTGTTCATATCTTAATAGGAATAATGTATGACTATGAATAAATTTAGAGGAGATTTCATGTTTACATAATTCTATTTATACTCTTTCTTTATGATTCACTGCATAAAAACTATAATATTACAAGATTATTGAAACAAGGACCTTATTTATGGCTTTTACTTTCCTACTTGTTAGTGGGTAGGATAAACTAGTCAAAGTGAGATAAATATCAAATTTAGTTATTAATATCTAAATGATCTTATTAAAAAAGTATCTTCAATCACAAATGATCTACATACTTATCCCAAAATATATAATTATTTTTTTAAATAAATGAACCTTTGTCACTGCTCTATATTTGGAAAGGCTTATACTTATCAAACTTTGTCAAGTCACCACCACAATGTACATGGATCTTTGCAATATATGTCCCATGAAATCCACCCATACTCAAATAACTTGTGTTTAGGATAAGTATAACAACACTAAGTCCTCCATATGTATCTTGCGTCTCATCTTACATATAACACATTAATAAACCCACCCATGAACATAACAAAAAATCTTCATCCACCATAATGTTACTTAAAATTTTCTATTTATGGCATTTGGTACAATATAACCACTTGATAGACCTTCATGGTATTCCTCCAAAGTATTTATAGTATAAAATTTTAGCACACATTTTATTTACTTGATCATATCTAATCATATATAACAACCCACTAATCAACTAGAGAAGTCTCAATTTCAAAAGTATCTTCTTATTTTATGTGATTATCATATTCTTAAAAAGGATCCTATTGATAAGAAACTGTTAAGGTGCTTATGCCACCATGGCAAGAGTGTAATATGGAATAATTATGCATATAAAAAATTATTGTCAATTCATTTTGTAAGATCTCCTAAATATATTCTTGAGAGTTATCAACAATGATACAACAATAAACACTATTTTAATATCAAATTTTAAAATAATATTAGTTTTTTATTCATTCAACCATGTATAATAGGATTGCTAGTCAATAATGTTGATGCTTAATGGTCCATGCAAAATAATATAAAGGGATTGATCAACAAATAATATTTAAAATCGTGAACTATGTAGACCACCCCTACTTCTCATTCTTCATGCAATAGTTCTTTCTTGCTTGTGCTACCAATAAACAAAGAAAATAAGTAGTTTATCACCCTTATTTATCCTCTTGAGCCAAAAAACACCTACATAAAAATTCACTTGTAAATACATAAAACTACTCATAACCTAGGCAAAAAAATATGAATACACTTATCAAGCAGATCTTCGGCTACATCCAATTAAGTGGAACACCTTCGGATTTTAGAACATCAATTAGGTTGATAGTTATACAAAGTTCTCAAACTTATGACAACACTTCATATGTCCCAAAATTTATCTTAGTAAACTCACATTATATGGTTCTTACATTTGTGTCATGAATAAGATCTTATTATAGTCTATCTTAAACCCCATTCTATTTTAAACCTAGCTATTTTCTATAGAAAACTAAGGACTTGCACTTATTCGAGTTGAATGAGATTATGACACATATGTATCGTCACATGAATCTAAAGCATGGATGAGTATTCAAGTCCTACAACACAAGATACACAATATAGTAAAGTAAATATAGTATGAAATCCTTTATAATAAAAATGAAGAGAATTAATAGTATTTCATTGACATGTATAGCCAAGTATGAGTCAAGATATATTAAGACATGAATTAATATTATTACTAACAAGTCTTCAACATCATGTAGAAAATAACTCACTTAAACATGCATCGATGATTTTCTAGATTAGACAATTAGGTATATATAGTACTATATACAAAGGATAATAATGTACGATTATTTCATTTCAACTACGTGCACACTAATAAAATAAAATGCATCTATAAATATAGAATATGCAAAATATATGATATTATCACATAATTTATTCTCAATACAGCCACATGCTCAACTATTAATAACTCATGTTGACTCGTGTGGGACAACTTGGATGCATAAATCTCCTAGTAATGGACCAATTAATTCACCAAGTATTATAGCTAATTACAATTAGATTTCATAAAAGTTTCCAAAAATGAATGGAATCAACACATTAGCTAGTATTGTTGAAAAATAACTACACCCAAATCAATGCACATAATATACGGGGGTGTCTATAGACAACAAATAATCTCACTATAAAAGGATTTAATTACACTCCAATTGATAAAGAAATGATTGGTATGATGGGGTATTTATACCAATATAAAAGTTACCTTTAGGTAAAGTCTAAGAGATTGACCTTAAGGATTAAAATATTAAAATATTACCAGCATTCTTGAGGACCAGCTTATCTGGGAAGCTTCAGACAATGGGGAATTTTCTGTCAAGACTGCTTATCTGATGCTTATTGATAATGATGAACCTACTTTCCCTCACTTGGAAGTTTGGCCCAAAAGCATTGTTCCGAAGGTTGGGTTTTTTGCATGGCTGGCCATCCAAAATAAGATCCTCACCATGGATAACTTAATAAAAAGAGGTGTGATTGTTGTTAATAGGTGTTATCTTTGTATGTCTGAGTGGGAGTCTATTGATCATTTGTTTTTGTATTGTAATTTTTCTGTCTCAATCTTGTTAGGTCTGTTACAAGTGTTTCATATTTATTGGGTCCATCCTCAGTCCATTTTTGACTTATTTGTCCAGTGGCCTTCCCCCTTTTTGAATAGGCGTCTTAGGTATATGTGGAAGATCTGCCTTCATCACTACTTGTGGCAGATATGGTTGGAAAGGAATCGTCGGGCCTTCTTGGATAAGGTTTCTCAGTCATCCTCTGTCCTGTCAAAATTTTTAGCATATGCTAATGAGAATGCTTGTTTAGTGCCTGCAGCATCTAGACCTCCAAATCCTTTTGAAGCTTCATTAGGCCAATCATTAAACTTACCTCTCATTGATGGCCTCAATCATCCTCAAGTCTGTCCTAGAACCATGATCACATGGACCCCACCCCCCCCTAGGGTGGATTAAATTAAATTTTGATGGGGCATCTAGGGGCAACCCAGGTGAAGCTGGGGCTGGTGGCTTACTTAGAGACCACAAGGGTGAGGTGCTTGTAGCTTTTGCTGAACATCTTGGAGCTCAAACTAACAATGTGGCTGAAGCAAGGGCAGTTTGGAGGAGCCTCAAGGTGGCAGAGAATTATCCAGGGAAAGTGTTGGTGGAAGGTGATTCTCTTATTATTATAAATATTCTAAAGAACACTAAGAGAGCTCCTTGGAGATTTGATGACTACATCCATGAAGCAAGGGCTCTAATTCATGACCGACATGAGGCCATAATTTTGCATACCTTTCGGGAAGCAAACATGGAAGCTGATAGGCTGGCAAATGAAGGCATTGTAGCAGCAAATTTGATCACGTGGACTGAAAATATTCCTCATGCAGTCTCAATGGTTATTGATAATGAAAAAATTTAGATTGGAAGGCTCAAAGTGGATCAATGACAAAAAATGGGGGCATTTTAAAAAATATTTTTTTGAACCTTATAATGGATTTTTTCATATTTGTTTTTTTTGTTCATGTGACTAGTGTTTTTTGCAGCTGGTGGGGCACTGATATAGGTTTTTTATCTACAAATTCATGCATGGGAAACATCTGCTTTGGCCTCAAGTATTTCCCAAGGTGTGTTTGGATTTGATGTCGCAAAAAGGCCCTAGCAAGAAATAACAAAGTGTTGGAGATCCCTGAAAATGAGGCACCAGACCCCACCATAATAGTCTTGGAGAAGATGACAATTTCATCGACCTCCAACGAGTATCAACCGATTGAAGAGTGCATGTCGGCCTCATCGGTGCAGTTGTTGATTTGTGTGATTCTCTAAATCTTCGTTTTATAGCCAGCAGTTCCAGGGGCACAAGGAGTCGAAGGCAAAATCTAAAGATGATGGCAAGAACGATGATAAGAAGTTAGATGAGGACTACAAGGAAGACTGCTTGGCCTCTTGGCTGTCCATTCTATGGGATGTTTTTTTTTTTTTTGACCATATTCTATTATTTTTATATGGGCACAAGCTACTCTGCATGGTGCTTGCATGATTAGTTTTTGTCTTTGTTAGTTCTTTTTTGCGTCTTTCTTTTCTGATGGCCATAATATTAGGCTTCCATAGTCTAGTTTGGCTGTATTCTAATGGAAGAGTAGGTCCTGGCCATTTTTGTTGTCAGTTTAAACTTTTAGGGCTTGGCCTTTGTCCAGTTGGTCAGTGGACCCTATTTTGTAAAATGGTTTTGGGTCAACCAGTTAAAACCCGGTGTTAATTATAATATTCTCTTACTTACCAAAAAAATAAAATATTAAAATATTACAAAATAGCTTTTTCAAGGTTTACAAGCTTAAATGAATAATTTCATAAAAAACTGGTCATGGCCCCAAGAGAAGTGATGAGCAAGGTGCAACCAAAGTATTGTCATTGTTGTCAACATAGTCAGGTTGATCAGTTGATGCAATGGAAAGGAGTGGATAGGAGTTGATTGATGAGCAAGGTGATGGACAAGAGTTCATTGATGAGCAAGGTACAACCAAAGTATTGTCATTGTTGTCAACACAGATAGAGGATCGGTTGATGCAATGGATAGGAGTGTAGAGGTCGTTAGATAGATCGGTTGATGAAGTGAACAAGAGTTCAGAGTAGTCAAAGCATGTACAGTGAATTTCTAAGAAGACAAAAGTGGCCCAGATTTAGAAAATCAAAGAAAAAGGCAAGTAAGAAAACTATCGCGATATCGCGACATGTTTTCTGTCGCGATATCGCGACATCTCGGAGGACAGAGAAAATGCTTTCAAATTTGTCACAATTTCGCGACAGCTCGAAGGAGAGAGAAAATGTGGTCAAAATTGTCGCGATTTTGTGACATATCGGAGGAGAGAGAAAATGCTGGCAAAACTGTCGCGATTTCGCGACATGTTGGAGGCAAAGAAGCCAAGTGGAAAAACTATCGTGATTTTGCGACATGTCAGAGAAGAAGGCAAGTAGAAAAACTATCGTGATTTCGTGACATGTTGGAAGCAAAGAAGGCAAGTAAGAAAACTGTCGTGATTTCACGACATGTTTGGAAAGAAGGCGCAAGCAAAGAAAACTATCACGATTTCGTGACATGTTTGGAAAGAAGGCGCAAGCAAAGAAAATTGTCGCGATTTCATGACATGTTTGGAGATAAGGCACAGGCAAAGAAAATTGTCGCAATTTTGTGACATGTTCGGAGAGAAGGAGCTTGCAAAGGAAAGTGTCGTGATTTTATGACAATTTGCAATAAGGACTGTACGGATGAAATAGTGTTGCGATTTCATGACAGGATCGAAGAGAAAGTGCCAAGGAGAGAAAGTGTCACGATTTCGTGACAGGTTCAAAGAGAAAGCGCCAAGGAGAGAAAGTGTCACGATTTCATGACAATGTGAAAGAGGAAGCGCTGAGGAGAGAAAGTGTCACAATTTCATGACATGTCAGGTTTTCACGGCCCGAAGGGAAGAATAGCACCAAGGAGAAAAAGTGTCATGATTTCATGACATGTCGGGTTTTGTGACCCAAAGAGGAGAGAGATTGTATGGAGGCAATTGTGTCATGATTTCGTGACATGGTGTGTTTTCGTGGGTCAAAAATAGAAAAGGCACAAGGCAACAAAAGTGTCATGATTTCGCGACATGTTTCGTTTTCGCGGGCAAAAGGCAGAAGAAGGCATAAGGCAGCGAATGTATCACGATTTCGTGACATGTCAGATTTTCGCTGGGGTTTGCGAAGAAGAGTGTACAGAAGAGAAAGATGTCACGATTTCGCGACATGTTCTGTTTTCGCTTGTTGAAGCCAAGAAGAGTTGCATGGAAGCGAAAGTGTCATGATTTTGTGACATGTTTCGTTTTCGCTGGTGCATGCAAAGAAGAGTGTACAGCAGCAAAAGGTGTCGCGATTTCGTGACATGTCAGGTTTTCTCTAGTACAGGCAGAATAGAGTGCTAGGAAGCGAAAGATGTCATGATTTCGTGACATGTCAGGTTTTCGCTAGTGCAAGCAGAGAGGAGTGTACGAAAGTGAAAGATGTCACAATTTCGTGACATGTCAAGTTTTCGCTAGTGCAGGCAGAACAGAGTGCTAGGAAGCGAAAGATGTCACGATTTCGCGAAATGTCATGGTTTCATGGGTGCAAGCTGAGAAGAGGACAAGAAGGCAAAAAGTGTCACGATATCATGACATGTTATGTTTTTGTGGTCAAACGCCAAGAAAAGTCAAAGGGGCAAAAAATATCATGATTTCGTGACAGGTTGCACTGGCGTGAAGGAAGAAGAAGAACCCAACTGAAGTAAAGTTAACTGAAGAAGAATTGCAATTACAAGGAAAGTTGCAAAGGAAAATCATGCAGCTAAGTTAAGAAGAGTTAACTGAAGTAAGTACAACAGTTACAGGTGCAGTTAAAGGATATAAATCATGCAATTATATAAGAGCAGTGATCTGAAGTAATTATGGAAGTTACAGGGGCAGTTACAATGACAGTAAATAGAAGTTGTTACTACAATGACAGGGGCCGTTATAAAGAAATTTCATGCAGTGATGGTTACTGAAAGTCTTCAGAAGAAGACCAAGAGTTGGATAGAGAAACGTTTCAAAGAACCGCTCTATTAATAAGATTGCATGTAAGAATAAAGAAGTCGTTTCTATTAATAAGCTGCATGCAAAAATATAGAAGTTAAAAATAGAGAGAGAACACTGTTATAAAAGCAGGTTTGTATGAAGAATTAGGGTTGAGCTCCGTGCATGAGGAGAAAGAGCAGCGTGTTGCTGATAGTGAAAAGTGCCACAAAAATAGAGAGAAAATGTGCTGAGAAAAGTAGGTTGTAAAAGTGTGCTGTAAGAGAGCATTGAGCTCTGTGCGGGTACATAAAGTAGCGTGTTGCAGAATAGAGAAAAAGAGCTGTGAAAAATTAAATACAAAGCACGGTTGAAATGCAATAGAGAGTCTGCAGTAGATAAGATGCAACAGAGAGTGTGCAGCAGATAAAATGCAGCAGAGAGAGTGCAGCAGATAGAGTGCAATAGAGAAAGTGGAGCAGATAGAGTGCAGCAGAGAGAGTGTAGCAGAGAGAGAGAGGCTGTTAGTGAGCAGAAGGAATATGTGTTTCATGAATTGAAACAGAGATTGGATGAGCAATAGACTAGTGAGGGTCTTGTAAAAGTGAAGGTATTTTTATGTCAAAAAAGATTCAAAATAGAAATCCAAGTTGGTGCTTGGAATTAGGGGTTGGTGCTCCTTCTAATGGGTGCTGGTAAAGTGATTGTAAAGTTGGTGCTTTGCAAAGGCTGGATTTGGATGGGTGTCCAAGCAGTCTATTTTTGAGGAGTAGCCAAAACTGGTGAACCTCATTAAATCTTGTGTTGTGTGATGCTCTCTTGTTACACTTGTTGTATCTGGTTTTAAGATTTCATTATTTCAGCATTAAGAGTTCCAGATTTAAGTTTTAAATAGCTACATTGATTCACCCCCCCCTCTTAGTGCCATTGTAAGACTAACAATTGGTATCAGAGCCAAGTTCCCAGTTTTGACTAAATCAGTCAGGGTTGATCTTGGATTAGCACTCAATGGCTAAAAAGAACAGATCCTCCTCCAAAAGGGCATCTCAGCCAGTTTTAGTTCCTGTGGGAGAGAAAACTGAACTAGAGAAGGTAGAAGAAGTGAATTCTGAAGCATGCAATGAAAACACTGAAGAAGAACAGGAATGTGATGAAAACCTTGAGGCTGAGGCTGAAGTAAATCTAAGAGGTGAGTTGATCGCTGCACTTGAAGAGTTGGGTTTAGAAAGGAAAAAGAACAAAAGAATGTCCAAGAAGTTAGAAGAATATGGAGATGAGATTGAAGATCTCTTCATACAAATTCAAAAGGCCAAGAAATCAGAAGAAGCCTTGAAGACACACCTGGATGATGTATGCAGCACAAGTGAAGAGGAATCTAACAAAGTTATTGTTGATCTAAAGCTGCAAGTAGAACAGTACAAAAGGATTGAAGATATTCTCAGGTCTCAAATCAATGAGAAAGAGACTGTTTGCTGCCAACAAGAAGAAGAGATTGTTTCATTGAAGAAACAACTAGAAGAGGTGAAAATAAATCTCAAATTTGAGAAAAGCACAGAGTTGCTAGATACAATGATAAAGCAACAAAGAAGCTCCATGGACTAAGTTTGGTCTTGGATATGAAGCTGAACAACCATCATCTTCCAAAAATGCAGAGAAGAAGAAGTTCACTGATAAAGGAAAGAAGAAAGAAAAGTCTGAAGCTGAATCTTCAAAAGGAAGAAAATATCAAAGAAGATCTACAACAAAGCAACCACAACAAAAGAGGTTCTCTCACTCTCACTCTTTTTATAATAATTCTTTTAATGGCTATTGTTCTAAATGCAACTGCTATGGTCACAAGGCAATTTATTGTGGACTGAACAATAGATCAAAGAGTTATGCTAATAAAAATACATCTACTTTTCTGAGTGAACATCTTGTGCAATGTTTTAAATGTAATGGCCATGGGCACATAGCAAGGTTTTGTCCAATCACTTCTATATTCAATCTAAGACAAGACCATAGATTTCATCATACACACAGAATGCAATACAGATAGGGAATAAAACATGTGCAATGTTTTAAATGCAATGGTCAAGGGCACATAGCAAGGTTCTATCCAAGCACTTCTACATCTAATCTAAGGCAAAACCCTAGATTTCATCAGACACAAAGAGGGCAACACAGACAAGGAACATATCATGTGCATAAAAGAAAAGAAAATAATCATCCATCAAGAATGCACAAGAGACAACCCCGTAAGAGAAATGTTCAAGTTCACGAATAGGGGCAAAATAGGGATGTTGTTGAAAAACCCAAGCCCAAGTTCAGGAAAGTCTGGAAAAGGTAGAAGAAAGGAAATCGTGTCTCCTTGGACTGAAGGAGGCTACTCCACCATTGCTCTAAGCAACTCCAGGTGGCACATCCTCAGGGGGAGCAATATTAAAGTTTTATTTTAATGCTCCTATGTATTTGTCTGGGTATCTGAGGATGAAAGGAAAGTAGTCGGGGAGTTGTCGTATAGTTGTCAAAATGTGTTCCACTTCATGTAGATGTTTGTGGAGATAGTATCAAACTAATGTGCTTCAGCATAACAACATGGTGAACAGCTAGGTTTTTGATGTAGCAGCTGATAAGCATTATCTGGGATAGATTATGTAGCACAGATCGACGTATCGTGGAAGCATAAGTTGGCAGGTGCTGGTTTTGAAGCCTGTAACATTCCCAATCTATAGGTAAAATAGAATCCATGTTCTGAGTGGGAAGGCGTGCATTTATTAACCAAAAATACAACACATCGTTTGGTATAAGAGAGCATTAATTTTATCTAAAGAAGGAGCGGTTGTCAAAGAGATGCCAGAGTCAAAGAAAACAGTGGCATTAGCACCCAGTTGGTCAAGAGAGCCAAGTGGCACATACAAGGCAGAGACGTTGAGAAAATAGCACCCAGGTGGTGAAGTGCCAAGGAGGTCAAGATGCCTATGCACCTAAGAAAGTCTTGCATTATTTGAGGAATGAGAGATATTGCCTGAGGAAGCAGAATACCGAGAGTTGTTGACTGCGCGCAGATTGAGGTTCCAACGCTAGAGGTAACGGTCCAAAAGTATGAGTTTGAGTAAGGTGTAAAAGGATATATTGTTTGTATGCTTTATATTTATTTTTATAGTTGACTTCTAAGGATTGGAGTCATAAGGTGTTTTAAGGAATAAATATTTTTGTGGTTACTTTTATGATCTAACCCTAACTTGGTGGAAAAGTTGAGGGTGGTGTTGGTAACAGGTTGAAGAACTATTCTCTTCTTCCTCAAACAAAGGTATGGGCAACTTCTTCCATGTATATCGTTGATGGTGTATTTTCTGAAATTGAGTTTGGAGTGAAAAGGTTGTCTACTAGGTATTCTTGTTGGTGTAAATCCTAGTTTCTGGATAGTGAAGATTGTTTATGCATTAAAATAATTGATGAGTTTTCTTTGGGTGAATGCATAATTCTGGTTGAGGAAGAGGAAGCATTTTGCACTAGGGTTTATGTCAGCAAGTCTTTCTACTTGCATTAAGATGGTGAAACCCTTAGTTGGTTGTTTTGAGATTGATGGTTGAGTTGCCTTCATAGAGGTTGTTTTGATCAAGTCAATGCTTTACTTGATACATGATTTGGGCTTACTCCATTGAGATTGATTTGAGCAAGTTATTCTCTGCATTGGTGATTTATGTTGGTGGCATTTTTGTTCAAATACCTTTGGAAGGAAAAGGATGTCTACTAGTTTCCTTTTCATGTAGTGAATGGATATTGAGTTGAATGATGTTGATTAAACCTTGTCTATAAGCATTGTTGTTAAAGCCCTAATTGGTTGAGAAAAGATATTGGTTGTGGAAAGAACATGAGTCTCATTGTTATATGAGTTATTGCATGGTTGGCAATTGTTGGGTTGTGTTTTATGTTCTTGAGAAAAGCATACTTCATCTATCTTATTCTTTTGAGATTGAGATTGAGATGAGATTGAGATTGGGAGTTAAGTATAGAACATATTGAGTCTCTAACAATTCTCTTTATGCTTCTATGAGGTTGATGAATCACATTGGGTCTCTAACAATTCTCTTTGTGGGTTCATGCTAAGCAAGTTTTTCTTGATGAACTTGTGAGCTGATTTGGACAGGTTCTAGTGTGGACTTGTGAGCTGATCTGGACAAGTTCTATGTGAGCTTGTTAAGCAGGTTCTTAGTGAGCCTATGACAGAGTACAGAGGGTTGAGGCTCAGAAGACAGTGTGATCTGAAGTGGTCACATATTCCCAAGAATAGTCTAAGAATTGACTAGCTATCGGGATCAAATTCTCAGGGGGAGCATTTATGTGTTTGTTTATCTTTTTGCTCATATTTGTGGTTTTTGTTAACTATAATATTTTTGCCTAAGAATGTTGTGCATGGACTCAGGGGGAGTTTTGTAGCCGCCCTTTGGTATTATTGTCAAAGGGGAAGAAGAATTACAGGTAATTGCTCACAATTACGTGTGTTGCCAACAATTCCAAAGGGGGAGATTGATGAGCAAGGTGCAACCAAAGTATTGTCATTGTTGTCAACACAGTCAGGTTGATCAGTTGATGCAATGGAAAGGAGTGGATAGGAGTTGATTGATGAGCAAGGTGATGGACATGAGTTCATTGATGAGCAAGGTACAACCAAAGTATTGTCATTATTGTCAACACAGACAAAGGATCGGTTGATGCAATGGACAGGAGTGCAGAGGTCATTAGATAGATCGGTTGATGAAGTGAACAAGAGTTTAGAGCAGTCAGAGCATGTACAGTGAATTTCCAAGAAGACAGAAGTGGCCCAGATTCAAAAAATCAAAGAAAAATGCAAGTAAGAAAACTATCGCGATATCACGACATGTTTTCTATCGTGATTTTGTGACATCTCGGAGGAGAGAGAAAATGCTTTCAAAATTGTCATGATTTTGTGACATCTCGAAGGAGAGAGAAAATACGGTCAAAATTGTCGTGATTTCGTGACATATCGAAGGAGAGAGAAAATGCTGGCAAAATTGTCGTGATTTCACGACATGTTGGAGGCAAAGAAGCCAAGTGGAAAAATTGTCATGATTTCGTGACATGTTGTCAGAGAAGGCAAGTAGAAAAACTGTCACGATTTCACGACATGTTTGGAGAGAAGGCACAGGCAAAGAAAACTGTCGTGATTTCATGACATGTTTGGAGAGAAGGAGCTTGCAAAGGAAAGTGTCACAATTTCATGACAATTTGCAAGAAGGACTGTACGGATGAAATAGTGTCACGATTTCATGACAGGATCGAAGAGAAAGCACCAAGGAGAGAAAGTGTCACGATTTCACGACAGGTTCAAAGAGAAAGCACCAAGGAGAGAAAGTGTCACAATTTTGCGACAATGTGCAAGAGGAAGCGCTGAGGAGAGAAAGTGTCACGATTTCATGACATGTCGGGTTTTCACGGCCCGAAGGGAAGAATAGCGCCAAGGAGAAAAAGTGTCGCGATTTCGTGACATGTCAGGTTTTCGCGACCCGAAGAGGAGAGAGATTGTATGGAGGCAATTGTGTCGCGATTTCGTGACATGGTGTGTTTTTGTAGGCCAAAAATAGAAAAGGCACAAGGCAACGAAAATGTCGTGATTTCATGACATGTTCCATTTTCATGGGCAAAATGCAGAAGAAGGCACAAGGCAACAAATGTGTCGTGATTTCGCGACATGTCAGATTTTCGCTGGGGTTTACGAAGAAAAGTGTACGAAAGAGAAAGATGTTGTGATTTCGTGACATGTTCCGTTTTTGCTGGTTGAAGCCAAGAAGAGTTGCAAGGAAGCAAAAGTGTCGTGATTTCATGACATGTTTCGTTTTCGCTGGTGCATGCAAAGAAGAGTGTATGGTAGCAAAAGGTGTCATGATTTTGCGACATGTTAGGTTTTCGCTAGTGCAGGCAAAACAGAGTGCTAGGAAGCGAAAGATGTCACAATTTTGTGACATGTCAAGTTTTCGCTAGTGCAAGCAGAGAGGAGTGTACGGAAGCGAAAGATGTCACGATTTTGTGACATGTCGAGTTTTCGCTAGTGCAAGCAGAACATAGTGCTAGGAAATGAAAGATGTCACAATTTCATGACATGTCATGGTTTTGCGGGTGTAAGCTGAGAAGAGGACAAGAAGGTGACAAGTGTCACGATATCATGACATGTTATGTTTTCACGGTCAAATGCTAAGAAAAGTCAAAGGGGTAGAAAATGTCGCGATTTCGCGACAGGTCACACTGGCATGAAGGAAGAAGAAGAACCTAGCCGAAGTAAAGTTAACTAAAGAAGAACTGTAATTACAAGGGAAGTTGCAGAGGAAAATCATGCAGCTAAGTTAAGAAGAGTTAACTAAAGTAAGTACAACAGTTACAGGTGTAGTTAAAGGATAGAAATCATGCAGTTATATAAGAACAGTGATCTGAAGTAATTATGGTAGTTACAGGGGTAGTTACAGTGATAGTAAATAGAAGTCGTTATTGCAGTGACAGGGGCTGTTATAAAGAAATTTCATGTAGCGATGGTTACTGAAAGTCGTCAGAAGAAGACCAAGAGTTGGACAGAGAAACGTTTCAAAGAACCGCTCTATTAATAAGATTGCATGTAAGAATAAAGAAGTCGTTTCTATTAATAAGCTGCATGCGAAAATATAGAAGTTAAAAATATAGAGAGAACACTGTTATAAAAGTAGGTTTGTATGAAGAATTAGGGTTGAGCTCCGTGCATGAGAAGAAAGAGTAGCATGTGCTGCTGATAGTGAAAAGTGCCACAAAAATAGAGAGAAAATGTGCTGAGAAAAGTAGGTTGTAAAAGTGTGCTATAAGAGAGCGTTGAGCTCTGTGTGGGTACATAAAGTAGCATGTTGCAGAATAGAGAAAAAGAGCTGGGAAAAAGTAAATACAAAGCACGGTTGAAATGCAGCAAAGAGCCTGCAATAGATAAGATGCAACAGAGAGTGTGCAATAGATAAAATGCAGCAAAGAGTGTAGCAGATAGAGTGCAACAGAGAAAGTGGAGTAGATAGAGTGCAGCAGAGAGAGTGTAGCAGAGAGAGAGAGGCTGTTAGTGAGCAGAAGGAATATGTGTTTCATGAATTGAAACAGAGATTGGATGAGCAATAGACTAGTGAGGGTCTTGTAAAAGTGAAGGTATTTTTATGTCAAAAAAGATTCAAAATAGAAATCCAAGTTGGTGCTTGGAATTAGGGGTTGGTGCTCCTTCCAGTGGGTGTTGGTAAAGTGATTATAAAGTTGGTGCTTTGCAAAGGCTGGATTTGGATGGGTGTCCAAGCAGTCTATTTTTGAGGAGTAGCCAAAATTGGTGAACCTCGTTAAATATTGTGTTGTGTGATGCTCTCTTGTTACACTTGCTGTATCTAGTTTTAAGATTTCATTATTTAAGCATTAAGAGTTCCAGATTTAAGTTTTAAATAGCTACACTGATTCACCCCCCCTCTTAGTGCCATTGTAAGACTAACAAGAAGCTTAACCACCACATATTCCAACATCCCCCCCTTAATATTAATAAAGGAAATAGAGGGAGACCTTTATTTTTCATCCCCCCTTAAGGGATAGTCTCCTACACCAAGTAGCTCCTACATGTGTAGGAAAATAACCTTGGGTATGATCTTGGTTAGGATGCCTATTGCCTAGTCTATTGAAGGCACAAAAACTAGATCAAGCATTCCATGCACATGAAGCCATCTCACAAAATGCATCCAAATATATATGTTCTTTATTTGCTAATGAAACACTATATTATGAACACATTGAATGGTGCTTTTAATATCAAATCAAAGGTTGATTGGAAATATTTGAGGAATATCAATCTTCTCTAAAATCATGAGCATCCACAAAAGATACTTAGCTATCTCATTGAAAACACAATATTTGACTTCTATAGAATATTGATGTATAGTGGAGCATTTGAAACACTAAGAAATGGGGTAATATATCAAATAGAATATAAAGCCTATGACGGACCTTCACTCATCCAAATAATCATCCCAATCAACCTATGAAATTTCTATAAAAATCATAGGGGATCTAATTGAGTAGTGAATACCTATATGATAAGTCCCTCAAATGTATATGATAATCCTCTTGGTCATAGTCTAATGACTCTCTTAGGCTTTGTGCATATGACTAGAAGAATATTTGATAACAAAATGTATATCTTGTCTTGTGTGAGTAAGGTAGATAAGTCCACCCATAAGAGAATAATACAACGTGACATCCACCAAAGGAGTGGTACAATCAACCTTAATATTCAAGCCTAAAGTGAAAGGAATTCAAGAAAAACTATAATCCTCCATTCTAAAATGCTGAAGAAGTTCCAAAGCATACTTGGATTGTGAAATGGTGATGCTAGAATATATGGAATCAATCTAAATTAAAAAAAATAGTGTGGATGCCCCAAGTCTATAATATTAAGAGTATAACAAATCCATGACTACATATCCTAGATGAATGTAGGAGAGCTATTAAAAATGATATCATCAACATACAAATTAATCACCAAAGTCTCCCCATATTAAGGTTTGATATAAAATTTATATTTAGTCTCACATCATAGAAACCCACAAGGAAAAAAGAGTGAATCTTCTCATTCATGCATAAGAATCCTACTTAATTCCATACAAAGACCTTGTCAAATGATAAACTAGGGGATTAGGACCCTCAAGATCAAATCCAAAAAATTGCTATATTTAGATCATCTCTTGAATCTCCCCATGTAGGAATCCACTCTTCCCATCCACTTGGTGTACCTTCCATCCATATGAGGTATCTATAGAGAGAATAATCTTGATTGAGTCCATCCTAGCCATTCAAGCATATATTTTAAATTATTCAACTACCTCCTATTGAGAGAATCCCTTAGCAACAAGATGTACCTTATGCTTCTCTACCTAACCATCTAAAGTGTACTTGGTCTTGAAGACCTATTTACATTCAATTATATTATTCTCTTTTGGAAGAGGAATAAGCTCCCATGTCATGCTCTTCATCAAGGCCTCATATTCTACAAGCATAACATTTTACCACTACAACTGGTCCTTAGCTTGAGAATATGTTAATATGAACTTGAGAACGAGCAACCTTTAAGAGATATTATCAAGAAGGATCCTTCTAATGTTGCTTTAGAGATAGAATTAGGTCAAGCATCCTTCACAAGTGTCTTAACCCACTTGGATTTTGGATGAACTGAGGAAGAATTATGTGCACTCTAAGGCAAAAAAATATCAAAAGCTAAAACTAAAGAATCCAACTCAAAATCACCACTCACCTTATCATACAAAGTTAAAGCACCTTGAAATGATGTGTCCTCAAAAAAGTTAGCTATGATGATTCATTATGAAGATGTAACAATATGCATAGATATATTAATAAAAAAAGTTATCTATGAAGAAAATATAGCTAAATTTCTTATAATTGGCATGAATAGGCATGAACATTATGCAACTAAGATGGACACTCAAGGAGCCTCAAACAATTACATGACACACAAAATTAGATAGAGAGATATTCCAGTGGCATTATACAATCTACCACTGGTGGGGACTACAATTGAAACAAAGGCAATGATGAGCACCTTTGAAGCAAAATAAGAATAGGACTTACCAAATAATCCCAAGGACCAAGCAAGCCCACTTGGCACTAATACCATCAATAAGAAGAAAAGACAATCAAAGAAATCATATAAGGATTTCTATGATAAAGTCAAGGAAGAAAACCTAATATTAAATTTAGGGGATTCAATATAGGAAATGATAGTCACTAAAATATGCACTTGAGTGATTCCTACATCATCACTTTAATATATAATTTTGTAACATTCCAATTACAATTAGTATCGACTAACTCCAATGAATCACAAAAGTCTAGATTGGAGATATGATGAATTGTCATCACTAAAAAAAGTTAGCTATGTTTTCTTCTCCATTAGTTTTAGTGTTTGACAATTCAATAGAGAGGGACATTGATTATTCATCAATACTAGACTTGGAAGGTTTTGAGTTATATTTTTTCCTTGGATTTAGAAGCTTGATGATTTATTGTATGGATTGATTCAACAAATCACATGGTTTGTGCCTTCATGAATTTTACCTCTTATTTTCCTCCTCCCTTTGACAAACATATGATGATGATTTGGAAATGAGAATATTTAAATAACTCAAGAATTTTTTTGTCAATTCATCACTATTAATACAGTTAAAAATATTTTCTTCTATAATACTCTGACATCATAATTGACACTATTGTCTGATTTAAATACATGTAATTTGAGTGGAAATTTGGTGATTGGGGCCTATGGGTGGTTAGGGAGGAGAGGCATGGTGGTAATTATGGGTGACTTTGAAATGGAGGCTAACAGTACTAAAATAATTTGATGTTTTTTCTTAGATAAAATTAATTTAGAACTATTTGAGATCATAAACCTATTTTACTTAGAAATATCTAAAAGAGGTTGTCACATAATTTTGATTTAATTAGTTAGAAAGCACATCTAGAAAAAGTCAAATTTGACTTTGGGAAAGGGATTTAGGATGTTGTGTATTGGGAAGGGATATTTTAAACTTTAAAATAAGGTTTGGGGTCTTGTAAGGGACTTTAAATCCTCAATGACTTTATTTTCTTGTCGTTAATGTTCAAACAATGGCACTGTATTTTAGTTGTTTAAAAATAGAACCCACATTTCTATGCCTAGTTGGGTCCCTTGAGGCCTATACATGTAGTTTTTAAATACAATAGTTTATATATACCATTGAAACCTATTATTTTTCCATGTTTAGACTCTCGGTACCATCTCCCTTACTAAGATAGAATTATTATTTTGCCATGTCATTACTTGATTAGTATTTTTCATGACATGGTTTCTTGAAACACTATCATATGCCAATGTGAGGTCCAATTGGTTTCCATTCTTCATTGGTGATATATCATCATTATCTAATGGAATCCTTCCATGATAATATCCAATTGGCACTCACATAGATTCATCATTATAGTCATACTTAGATCTAGTAGACCTGCCCTTAGATTACATACTTTGGGCTTATAATTTTTCCAAGTCGATGCTTCTAGATGATGATTCACTATGATGTAGGTTTTTTGAAGAACCATTTATATTATAGATTACACGATCATGAAATCAAGGTTTATCTAGTTTGTTTAATGGTCCTTGTAGATGTATTGTTGGCAAGCATATATTGATCACATAACAAATAACTAAAATAAGTACTTTAGAAAATTTTTCCCCTCCACGCAATGATCAGATCACATAATATTAATTTTATGTTATTTATTTCAATTGATAAATCAAAGATCATCCAATGAATTACCAGGATACTCATTCAAATAATTATTTTCTTCCAATAATCCTCCATATCACTCAACATCATCCTTACATCCTTATTTCTCACTGATGAATCACTACATGTTCAACAAATCACTAAAAAATTAAAGAAATATTGATTTATGAACTTGGTATAATTTTAAGATTTTTGTGGTTCTTATCATGTCTTATCAACTTCTAATGAAATTTACCTATCCTTCTGGAGAAGTCAAAAGAAAAAATACGAAAACCTAGGAATCTATTTTAGGATTTTCACCTAGGTAGAATGGGAGTTTCGATTTATTTTTTATTTATTTTTTTAATTTGTAAATAGAAATGGAAACTAATAATGGAAATAAAAAAAGAGAGGAAATTTATAACTTCTATACATATATACAAGTTTGGTACTAGCCTTAAATTCGTTAGAGATGCCTCAAGTGCTACACATTCATTGAAATGAATAACGATCAATCATATAAAGTGGAAAATCCATAACCATTATCACCTCAAACTGTAATGAATTGATATGGATAACTCTAAAGCAAATTAGACTTTACATGCTTACTTGACTTAGCCTAATATTTATTCTATTTTAGCATAATATGCCTTTTTACCAAACCATTGCTTGATGTTGGATAAACTTCTTAAATACATTCTATAGTAGATCAACTACTACCTTCAAATTCCCAATAATTGAAGAACATGAAAAACAAGGAGTCATAATTTTGTAGCCCTAGGAACATATTTCCAGGTTCTTAAAGTTTTTAAGAACAACAAAAATCAGCTAAGTATGAAAATAGTGATTCATCCAAGTAGTGTAATTCACTAGAAGGTATGATATGTCTAAAAGGTGTGGTGCACTCTAAAATAGCAAATTGTCATTTTTCAAAGTAGCTAGTAACTCCTTTTAGAATGAGCAAATTACAAAATTTTAAGTGGGACCAAAAAATATATCACTATATGGGACCAAAAAAGTGAAATTTTATCACTATATGGGACTAAAAAATATATAGAAGACTTCTAAGTAGTTTAAAAATATTTTTGGAGAGATGTAACATTTAGTGGTGCATAATTTTTCTAAATATGCCCTTCAATTAGTAATTTTACTACGAGTAGAAATTATTTACATGTAACTCTATAAGTAAATCATTTCCTATAGATAGGAGCTAAGGGCCATATTGTAAACATTTTTGTCCATTTGAAGGAATTGAAGTTATATTTTGTTCACTCCACATTGTACTTTTGATCTCATTTTAGAATAATAGAAAGACCATGCATGAAATTTGCTTTTCAGTTATGACACTGCTCTTTTGATTTATGGAATACATAGTGATTTAGCACTTATCTTTCACATTTTGCTAGTTATTTCTTTCTATTATTTTTTATTTCTTATGTATTGGAGCACATAATGTTATTTTATTTCTTTCAATGTGTTGATTGATTATAACTAATCCTTCTATGATCCCAACATTATTTTATTTTCATGCATTTTATTTCAATATTTTGCACCCTAAACTCTCAAAATTTACCTTTATAGAATTAGATTAGTTTAGATTAGCATGATTAGTGGGGATACAATATAAATTTAGAGGTCGAAGAAAGCATGGCTCTTCTTTTTACAACTATAAAAATGGAATTGTGAGCACAATTAGAAAGAAAATTTCACAACTCAAAAATTTTATGGCATGCTTGGTGGAACCAAGGGATTGATTTCCAGGTTGAAATCTAGCGTAGTATCTTTTTCTAAAATTGCAAAGCTAAATATTATTATCAAGTCTATTTTCTTGGCTTATTCTATGAAACTATAGGTAGCTTGTGGAATGATGACTCTATTACAAAACTCGACAAAATTTTAAGAGATCAACATTCTAAATTCAAAATAATAGATTGTTCTTTCATGGATAAAACATAAAAATTGGGAACTTAGAAAATTGCTCAAATCATTTGAAATATTTAAGAAGGATAAATTATATAATTTACTCATTTGGACCAAGTTGTGATTCACCACCAATGAATAAAAATTTTTCATTTTTTTGGAAATTTTTATATCTTTTAGCAATAAATGCAACTCACTAATGGTGAAAGCAATTTGCCATATTTGAAGAAATTTTCATCTTTTGACTCAAACAATGATTCATTATTTCTAAATAGAAATTCATACAAGATCAAAATAATTTTTTCAAAGTCAAAAAGTTAGTAGATCATCATTTTTAGAGCAGATTCATCCAATATGAAAAAAGAGTGATTTGTTCCCTTTCTTTTATAAAACTTTTTTATGTCAATTTTAAGTGAATTTACATTTTTCAAAAATTAGTGATTCTTCAGTTTTTAATAAAAAGTATTTTCTAATCCGAAATTCTTATGGGTGTAGGAATGAACAAAATATGATCCAAACTTATGAATATGAGGTCAAGTGCTCAATAATCCATCATTTTTTTTTCTAGTTGAAGTAATTCCTTATCATATAAACAATACAAGAGTAAAATCCAACAACTATTATGCGGATATAAAAATCCAATGAACTAGTGTCAACTTCTTCAAAAGAAAAATGACCAATGGAAACTCTAACTAACCAAGGTCAAAATCCTTCTTCCATATCTTCAAAACCTTTCTGGTCAACTAAAGTAGGCTATACTAGCAACCTCACCATACATGACCATACCTTATTTAGAGTCACTCATGTTTGGGTCTCTTTCTACCTTACCATCTAGATGATAATTATAAACCTTCTATATGGTGTGTTGTAAATATCACACATATTGCTTGTTACATCAAAGTTTACTACCCGAATGGGAATTCTAGCAAGATAATATTCTAGTATGAATGCCTCCCAAATAATTACATCTTACAAATAGGGTCTAATCCACAAGTGGGATAAAGTCAATCAAAATCAATGTCAAGTTCCCAAAGTAATCCATGAGTAAGAACTAATTAGTTGTAGCATGGATGTAACCAACATGTTAGCCTTTCTAAAAAACAAGCTCCTTTAGGTCATACCACATATTAGAGTTACTTGAATACTATCCACTACAAATGTTAGCACCATTCAAGGATAGGTAATCCTATTAGTACCAAGCCAAAATACTATACAAAATTGGTAAATTTCACTTGTCCAATTGGGAATATAAAGGATCCATGGTACCCTAAATCAATAGTTACCTCCAACTAGTTAGTTGTTGTAAAACCTATATCAAGCCTTGGCCCTGTCAAACCAATAAAATTCTTAGTATGGATTATAAAACATATTGAATTTACAAAATACACAAGACATGTCAAATTCTAGTCCTAGGATTATCAAAATTTTCCACCTACATAAAATATGAACCCACTATTTATGACTCAACATCTTATATTGCTACTTAATAACTAAATCATTCCACAATAACAAATGATTCATTATGTGCCAAAATCCTAGGGATACATGGTCCCACCTTAAGGTCAAGTGCAAGATCCTTTACAAATGTAATATGGATAAACACTCTAGTATTTTTATTATCAAGTTTCAATTTTGATAAGGATCCAAAATTAGTTATTGTATTGGAAATACTAAAGGTCTTTAAACCTAAAGGTCTATTTCCCTAGACCAACTACAACCATGAAGTCCCCACTTATTTTTGATGAAAATGGAGTAATACTACTTTGGACAACCATAATGAATTGTACAAACTTAAGTCTATGCATATTACTTAGAAATAAGATGTCATGGTGTATCTCTTTATATATTTATTAAGGGATAAAGCAACTTTGTAGTATAAGAGCTTCCTTGATAATTACCTTTTTAGTTGAGATTACATAATCAAACACTTCATGAAAAGGTTTGGAAATATAGACGATGCTCATTCAGTCATTTTTTAGCTCAACACCATACAAAAACATCCCAAAACAAATATCCATGGTTTTAATACTAGATTCAAGAGGATATTGTACTTGATCCTAGTAAATATTTGTCCATTTGATAAGTAATTTTTGCATCATTATATAAAAAGATTACAATAAAATATAGCTCTAATAGTTTGTAATGCTATCCATGCCACTTTGGCTAGGTCTTTTAAAGATGTATCTCATGCAAAATATATTCTTATTAGGGTTGGAAAATTAACACTTGCCCCACCTATGCAACATATGCAACTCAAACTTAGAATTTGTAAGTATAAGGGCCTCCTATGATAGTATCAATTTTAATACTCACATAGCCCAACCATCTCTAGGTACACCTACTTAGCCACAAGAAAATACCCCATACATGGTGACCTTACCATGGCAAATAACTACTACCTATATCACTTTCTAACCCCATCTAAAGGCCCTATAGTCCCACCATAACATAATAGGATAGGTATTGCTTCTTCATCTTAAAATTATAATGATGGAATACAAGATCAAGTGAATGAATTATGAGAGATGATGAAGATATTGGTGAAACATAACAATATGGTAAATATATAGAGCAATAACTAGCAATCAAATAGTGGGTGGCAACAACTAAATTTGTAGCAACATAAGAATCCAAAGACCAAGTTCCTCATCAAAGTTAGAATCAAGTAGGTAACCAAGTGTAGACAAATATGGTTAATATGAATTTACAAATTAATACTTTATGGTGTTTTTTCTACAACACCGGACATAATCCAATTTAGTGCATTATTGTTATAGGAAACACTCAAATAAAAATATACAATCTATAATACCAAGCACAACAAGCTACAAATTTGGGCTAAATGATCCTTATCATTAATCAACCTCCTATGGTACCTATCTATAATCCAACCATTATGGAAGGGTAGTTAAATAAATAGTCATACCTACCCAATCTAAACAACAAAATATTAGTCAATTTTTACATTTCTAAAGATGATGAAAACTTCCTTTTGAATACTAGGCAATATGTGTTAATCAACAACATGGGATTGGAACCAGAAGTAAGAAAAAGTTAACTACTAAGAAAACAATGATATCATGAGAACCACAAAATTAATATGAACCTCAATAAATACTATAATTCTAAGAAGAGAATGACCACCCTTACATCTAAAGAATAAGGGGTCAATAACATTTAGTAAATATGTCACACAAAAGAAGGGTGAAGAAGCTCCACCAACCAAAACTTCACAGACAAAAGAGTCTAAAGATTAGGAAAATATGATCATGGTTGAAATAAAATGATAAGGATAGATTATAGAAGGATATAAAAAACCATCTACGGTATCCCTCCCTGACCAGTGAAGAGCTTATAGTCACAACTCAACAACATAGGAAATTCATATCATATACTAAAAGTAGTATGACTAAATTAAGGTTAATATTACTGAAGAAATGAATAAGACACTTATTAAGTTCAAAATACTAGAATCATTATCCTTTCCAAGGCAAATATATATTTTCTAAGAAGATCTCAAGGAATAAGAAAGAAGTTATGTTAAGGCAACAATAATTGTACAGTAGTAGGCTCAATGTAACCTGAAGAATAATAAAATTTGATAATAAATCACACAACTAACATTCAAGTGAATGTAGAAGATATATTAAAAACTCCTAAATACAAAATATTAAATTTATTTCCATTATTTTTCACCCTCAAAATTAAGAATTATCTACTATGAAGTTGTATTGTAGGTTTAAGGGCAACTATGATTGTGATGTCAAAAGCTATATGTTAAGAAATGGAATTTACCTACACAATAACTCCTAGAAATCCTATAGATATGGATGGGATGAGGTTTAATGAAGTAGTATTGCTAAAATATTTAATAATGATAGTGGAAAAACATCTAGGGCTAGTCCTTGTATAGGAAATTATCATGGTCAACCTTACCCCCATTTTGGGATGCTATTGTAATGAGAATAAACAAAAAACTATCAGGATATGGCTA
Organism: Wollemia nobilis; assembly: GCA_028583015.1. Taxonomy (NCBI): domain Eukaryota; kingdom Viridiplantae; phylum Streptophyta; class Pinopsida; order Araucariales; family Araucariaceae; genus Wollemia; species Wollemia nobilis. Next base: position 30,596,658 of record JAQPPZ010015413.1, read on the forward strand.
CTAATACATGGATTATAAATATATGAAGGTATATAGATATGGTAAGATTATAAAAATTAAGAACAAACCACCATGTAACTACCTCTTGCATAAGTTGGATGATGACAAGGTTGTCAACTAGAACAATCTTCTAGAGTTTATGGATGAAGAACTAAATGAGAAAGAAATAATTATTGAATTAGATATAACACTAGTATTATACAAGAATGTGAAAGTTTAGGGGAATCCTACAAATAGATAAATCTTGGCATCTACTTGATATTCAAAGAACCCCACATAGTTCTAGCTCTAACTAGAAAATAGGCTCAAGGTTCAAAAGGCATTTGAATGTTGCTTTTTAATGGGGCATAAACAAGGAATGAAACAAGAATTGGTACACAATTGATAGACCCCCAAGGTATGTAAACAAATTATAGATTTTTTTTTTATTGCTAAATATGAAAAAATTATGTTCTAGAATGAGAAAAGCTAAAAGGATAGTCAAAAACCTAAAAATATGTGGTGACTCTAAGTTACTAATGAACCAAGGTAATTTATCATGTATCATAAAAAAAACATTTGAAATCCTACAAGCATATGGTATGGGATTTGTTGGATATCTTTCATACTTATGAACTCAAAGAAACACCCAAGGAACTTAATGTAAAAAGTAGATGAAATAGCCTCTCTAGATACAAGATATGATGCTCCCTTAGACATGTGAAATATGTCTAAAGAACTCAAAGTAATTTTTAGACTTGTACCCCAAAACATAGATTACTGCAAAGTGTTTAATAATAAAGAACACATAAGAGAATTCCTAATCAAGAAATATCAACACATAGAAGAGAAGAGTGAATATGGGGATGGCATTAAATATGGGAAAATTTAGTTCAAAACCAACCAGTTACTTAGGGGCCTAATCATAATGGAAAGTCTATTCAAATGCCATGATAACGCTAAGAAAGCAAGTATTAAAGTAAATGCGTCCTCTTACCATCTAGTTGAGCTAGTAAAAGGCAATAACCTACTTATGGAAAAAGAGTGTATTAAAGATAAAATTCATCTTTCAAGGAATTATGTGGTATGTGTGGGCATCTCATTACCCAGAAATATGAATATTTGAAGGTATATGACCAGATCATCATTGAACATACTATTGAGATTGAACTTGGATCCCAACCCTTTTCTAGAAACAAAGGATTTCTAACCCAAATATTGAGGTTGTGATAAAAAATAACTCTTGAAGTTGCTAAAATCTCAAATAATTTTTTCAACTAAACATTTTACATGGATATCAAAGACATTTGACTTTGCATTGACTTTAAAAATCTAAATAGGATTTTTTTTGAAAGATCACTACCCATTATTGCTATTGATAAGATATTGCAAAAGGTGGCAGGGTCATAAAGGCTATTATTGATCTAGGGGTTCTATAGGTATAATAAAATGTAGGTCAAGGATGATGATAAACATAAAACAATGTAAGCCATAAAAGGGGTATATCTACCTAATAAATAATGCCTTTAATTTTGTCCAATGTAGGGGCCACTTTCTAAAGAGTTATAGATATTGTGTTTATTAGGTTGATTCATGAAATTATACTTATACACCTTAATGACCTAATAGTCTTATAAAAAAAAAAAGATTTAAACATATTGAGCACCTAGAGTTAGTTTTCAAAAAGTGCATGGAGTATAAGATTTCATTAAACCTTAAGCAATCAACCTTCATGGTCCAAGAGGTGAAGCTTGTAGAACATGTGGTATCTATTGAAGGTATTGCAATCAAATTGATTTTATTAAGACAATCCACAAATTCTTTTTGCCCTCATCTATCAAAGGTATTATGTCCTTCCTTGAAAAAATCCAATTTATGGCTAAACTTATAACTAACTTTGCATAGCTAATTCAACCCACCACCAATATATTGAATGAATATTCCACTTTAATTTGGACTAAGAAAAGAAAATAAATTTTTTGTAACATATCACTTTTTAAATAATCTCTAAATAGCCCAAAAACTTAATTTTCCAACTATTTCATAAACCATACGTCCTATTTAATTTCAATAAATATAATTTCCAAATTAAATTCTTTTATGCATATTACTTGTGCTAATAATTATATGTCCTTCCAAGTTCTCTTATCATCTCTCTATGTTTTTCTTGAATTGATAATGAAGAGGCATGAAATTATGAACCTTAAAATTTCTTCTCATCCTATATTCATGAATTTTAATATATTCTCCATACCTTTAAATGATACATAGATCTATCATATTGTATCCACTCAATGTGTTTGATGTTCATTCTCCACCATTTTTCATTTAATAAGTTCATAAGCTAAAGAGGAATTCAATAAAAATTCTACCTTTAATATTGAGCTTAATTTTTGATCAAAACATTATTATACAAAGAAAATTAGTAGTGAAAGTCAGACCTTAGGTTTACAAAAAATGATTATATATTTACCATAGAGTTGCTTAGACTAAGGTTCTATTTCAATCACAAATCATTATTACAAGATTCTATTGAAATTCCATTGGGTCATTTTTACCATTTATAATTAATAGAAGGATCATGTCAAAGAGTAATGCTTAGTGCAAGATAAACATAATTTTTACCTCATGTGATAGTTAACAACATCAAAATGGAACACCACCTATGTATTTTTCATCAAGAAACAATAACCTTATCAAATTGAAAAAAAAAAAAAAATATATATATATATATATATATATATATATATATACATATATATACATATATATATATACATATATATACATATATATATATACATATATATACATATATATACATATATATATATACATATATATACATATATACATATATATATACATATATATACATATATATACATATATATACATATATATATATATATATATGTATATATATATATATATATATATCATGATAGAGTAAATATAGTCATTTCATTTCCAAATATTCCCATGCACGATATATGATAATGTGAAAAATGATAGTCAAACAATCAACTTCTTAGCATTATCCATGACAAAATGAAAGTTAAAAACCATCATTGTATTATCTATTATAAAATTTTAGTCAAACAATACATTGTCTATGATAAAATGATAGTAAAAAATAATCATGTATTTTAAATATTTTTCAATTGGTTATATGGGATTGAAATGGGACCCACCCATATTACATCATCACTACATAGTGGTATTACAACAAAACTTGGGTATTATCCATGTATCACTTGGCAAGATTTGAACCTTGGTATCCTCCTTAAATGTTGAGGAATATAAATGGTTGAGCTAATGCCATTTGATATCCTGTATTTTAAATATTGCTCATACACTGTCTATGATAAAATTACAATCCAAAAAAACACTTGTTATTTCAAATATTACTCATTCATTATTTATGAAAAATGACAACCACAAGGTCACTTTTTTAATTATTGGTCATGCATTATATATTGCAATCAATGCACTAGGTGTAATTTGTTTATATATTTATTTGAAACAAAGAAAAATTAGTTTTAATATTCAAACCTTCAACTATTGGCATCACAATCAATTAATTAACAAGGTATCAATTATAATTCCTTGGATGGACTCAATTCCTACATTTCTCCTTGCTTAATAGTTATGCAAATGTATGTAATGTAAAATAATAAATAAATTTTTTCCTCCAAAAACCAAGCTTATCCATCCACAATAAATTCACCCAAAATCAAGGTTTGACGTTTTTCAAGGAAGACAATAGAATTTAGTACCAATTTCAACATCTAAACATGTGTGCATTTTAGGGAAAAGTGATTTTTCTTCCTAAAGAGGTTTGAACAAGCACAATAGAATTTAAAACTCACTACACCTCACACAAAATATTATATATATTCAAATAAGGAAACACCCATTACAAAATAAAGAAGCAAAATACTACTTTGTTAGCTATTGAAATTCCACTAGAGAACAACTTAAGGAAGAAAATAATTGAGTTTCAATTGATTCATTTTCCTATTATGCCAAGTTACTTTCTAACCTTATATTTTATGCCCTCTCACATTCATAGGAATGCTTAAGAATATTCTTCCTAAGAATGCAAGATGATCCCCTGATATTTTTTTCAGCATGAAATCAAAAATATAATCCATGCATAGGTTCAGTTTAGGGCCATAACAAGAATGGAAAATGGTAAAGGGTATCATGCAACCACCCTGAATACTTCCTTTCTATTCTAATAAATGCACATGCCTCCTCATTCCTATAGATTCCCTCCAATAAAACCTCCATAAAAATTAAGATGTGCCCTACCAACAATTTGGAAAAAGAGAAGATACTTTGGGTTAAGGTACCAATGAAATATTATAATTCAAATGTTTCCTCTCCTCTTAAAAGTTTAACAATATATGGTATGGTGGTATGTGGCTCTAAGTATAACATTCTTCTTTTTTCTCCTAATATTATATGATTCAAAATATTTAAACCAAGGAGTTAACAAGGAAGGCTCATCAACCATGGTACACTAATTTCAACTCACTAAACAAATAATTCCAAAGATTTTATAATCATGCATGCACAAGTATAAAATATTTTATTTTATTTTTTCATTTTTAATTTAGCAATACACCTAGAGTTCAATAATAATTATAATTCAAACATACAAGTAGTCATGTTGAGAGAATCCCTTAACAACAAGGCATACCTTGCGGTTATCTACTTTGTTGAAGAATATTACATTATTTGATACAATGCCAATGTACCCCATGGTACCTTCATGGTAAAAATGTAAAAATGTAATAGATTAGAATATGAGACTATAGTTTAGGAGTGTGATTTATATTTTCCTTTTATGTAAGTGTTCATGTGTAGGATGTGCACAAGTGTCATGTAATTATATGTGCAAATGTAAAGAGTGATAATGTGCACAAGTGTCTTGTAATAGAGTGTGTAGGTGTGTGCAATGTGTCATATAGTAAAGTGTGCAAGTGTGCAAGTGTCATAGAATAAAGTGTGCAAATAGAGAGTCAAGAGTCATGTATACAAGTGGAAATATGAGAAGACAAAAGATATGAGAGGATTTATCTTATGCATGGAATAGAAAAGGTTGCATCTCTCCAACATGAGAGGAGAGAAATAGTCAAGTATTAAAGATTCATATATGAAGGCTATATTATGGATACAAAGTTCCATGTATTATTTATGGATTGAATATTATCAAATTATCTTAGATACATTCAATCATTAATAATATTGAAGCTTGTATGCATATTATAAGCAATATTTTGACCATTTTGTTCATATTATTATCATTATTATGATGTTATATTCATTATATTGATCATTTAATATATTAATTACCCTTATATTTGGGATTACTCATGATATTGCATATTGGGACCTATAATAATCTAGCTAAAAAGCCAACATACTTGAACATCCAAAGTGTATTTGATCCTATAGATCCATTTGCAACCAATAAAATTTTTCTCTTTTGGAAGAGGAACCAACTCTCAAGTCTTATTGTTCATTAAAACCTCACACTTTGCCAACATAGCATCTTCCCATTTTGGCTTACCCTTAGTTTGAGGATATGTGAGAGGATCTTGAGAATGTACTAATTTTAAATGTAATGCTCAAGAAGGAGCCTTCCAATATCACTTAAGATATAGACAAATCTAAAATGTATTAACCCACTTGGGGGTTGGATGAACCAAGAAATCATCATGTGTATTCTATGATAAATCAACATTAAAAGCTAAAATTGAAGAATACAACTCATCATCACTCACCTCATCATGTAAGACTAAAAATTTCTAAACTGATGTATCCTGCTTGTCATGTCCTAAATCTAGAGAAGAAAGTACTACCTATGGTGCTACCCATGAAGTGGTCAAATCAATAGGCAATGAAATTCCATTCGAAGATGAATATGGAGAAGGAAAAGATGAAAGAATATACTCTAATAGAAATAGAACCAACCAAAATCTTGGAATAAATAGTTGAATCTAAGGTGGTCAATGGGTCAAAAGAATAGTTTACTAAAATATTAGATAGTGAGGTGGAAGAAGTACTTGGAAGAACCTCATCAAAGATGGCATATCTCCAAATTAAAAAAACTCATGCTTCTAGTTATAATAAAGACATTATGCATTTGAGGTATCTAAATATCTCACAAAAGTACACTTATGACTCTTTGGTTATTCCTTCTTCCAAGGATCCTTGGATATGTGAGCCCATGCTGAAGACCCAAATATGTAGAATTAAGATATATCAAGCTTATCCCTTGGTAATCTCTCAAGAGGTGTCATACCCTAGACTACCCTAGTAGGAAATATTTTGATCAAGTAATAACCTAACCCCAAAAATTATGATCCATCACCTTAGCATTCATTGTGCATTGTTCTATCTTTGTGATCACCCTATTTTTATCTCAACCACACCATTCTATTTAGAAGTATAATGAATAGTCCTCTGATATGCAATCCCATGAGAAGTCAAAATTATGCAAAACATAGCTAACTATAATATTTTAGCTACTATATTTTAATTTTGAGGAATTAGCAACAGAAAATAGATTTTGCAAATCCAAGAACAATATTACAAAACAACACTCGTAAAATTCACAAAATTTGTTGTCTCTTAAAATAGATCGATTGGTTCAAATGAGAGATTCACTTACAAAATGTAATGATTTGATCAAGGGATCATTTTACTTATGAAATGGAATGATAGTAAAGGGAGAAATTCACTCATAAAATAGAATGATTCATTCACAAAATAGACCAATTGGCTCAAGAGAGCAATTTACTCACAAAATAGATTGATTGGCTCAAGGGAACGATTCACTCATAAAATGGACTGATTAGCTCAAGGTATCACTTTTGCTTATAAAATGGACCAATTAGATCAAATGGGTGATTCACTCAAAAAATACCTAATTATCTCAATAAAGGGTGTTAATTTTATTATAAATGTGAGTGAATTGCTCACAAATACAAGCAAATTGTTTGTATAATGTGAATCACTCAAATAGATGCAAAAGTGAAAATAAACATGGATTACATGGAAAATATTCTAGAACGTGATTTTTTTTGACATTTTTTGGTGCATTAAGCATTTTTAGAGCCTTCTAATCCTGTTAGAGGTATAATTGGAGGTATGTAACATTTGGAGGTGCAACATTTTGCTAAAGTTACCCCCAAATATTTACTTTTATTAGGAGTAATTGTTTTTCACCCTAGGTAATATAGGTATAAACTTTTACTATAAAGAGAGGCCTAGGGCCCTCATTATAACCATATTTTGGGTATTAGAATTTAGAGCTATACTCTATGAATACCATACTATACTTTATACTCATGAAATTGTAAGAAATTGGCAAGTCCTTATGCATCCCATCAATGGCACCACCCTCCTAGTTTCTAAGTGTATGACAATTGTGGCATGGTCGTTATAGCCTATCTTGTTATTTTATTATTAATTTTATTATCAAATTAATGAATGAACATTGATATTATTCAATTTATCATGTGTAACATTTGTATTTGCTTTCATTTCTCACACTCTTTCACAATTTTATTTTTTGCATTTTACTTTTATGCAATTTCCCTTTCTACATTTTAGTTTAGATAGAAATAAGGATAGTGGGCAGCCAAACTTAATCTAGAGGTCAAGGGAAGACTTTGGAAAACCCATCCAAACTTGTAGAAACTTGAATGTGGCCGCACAATACTTAAATTAAATATCATGAAAATTCCTCAAATCAACATAGTTTCCAAGACATATTTTTATAGGTTAAATCTAAAGCAATTCACCAATGTCGAGAATTAAAAGTTTCAATTCCAAACCCAATTTACTTGAAATTTAACCATTTTTTTTGTTATTTGTGCTTGAATTTTGTAGGCACTTTACAAATGGTGATTCTGACATGAACTTAAAAAGACTTTTTTTGCAAAGATGACACTAACAAAATTTAATCAAGTTTTGACACTAAAAACTTGAATCTAACCTCACATGTGTATCTACCATGGGGAGGAGCATTTAAGATAAACTTTAAATCAAATTTTGACTAAGTGCAAGATAGTAATTGATTCACTTGATAAAGCAAGCGATTCTCTCCAAAACAGTAAAATTTGTTGAAGTCAGATCCTGTAAACTATTCATTTGAGGTCTAGAAAGCAATTTCCTAGGAAAAGAGAAGTTCTTCCTCCCTTCCTCATGGGAAGGCAATTTAATCCACTTCCAATTGCTTGCTAATCACTTGTTTTTCAAGGAAATCGCTCACTTATTTAGCATATTATAAAACCATATCCTACTAGAAAATCACCTATAATTACAAAATTATTTTAATTATAGGCAAATTACTTAAGAGGCAATTTTTTTATTTATTTAATTCTAAAACTTTGTTTGTGTAGGTATGTACAATGTCTTCTCAATATGGAGTAATATAAGATGTTTATGGAGGAGGAGCTACTGCAGGTGGAGGTAAGGATGTCGATGTGATAGCGTAAGGCTTTAGAATTGTTTGGTGGGATTGAATATGCCAAATAGAGCGAAGTAAGAGGATTTTCATAGAAAAATTTGAGCAGTAGTGTTAGAGGGTTTATGTGGAAAATATATGAGCAATGACATCTGAGGATTTTGCGAAAAAAATTGAGCAACGATGTAAGAGAATTTCCATGGAAAAATTTGAGCAACAATGTTAGAGGGTTTATGTGAAAAACATATGAGCAACGACATCCAAGGGTTTTGTGGAAAAATTGAGTAGCAACGTAAGAGAATTTATGTGGAAAAAATTGAGCAGCAACATTAGAGGATTTCTATAAAAAATATCTGATCAGCGACATCCAATGGTTTTGTGGAAAAAATTGAGCAACGATGTAAGAGGACTTTGTGGAAAAAATTGAGTAGCAGCATAAGAGGATTTTCAAGGAGGAGAGGGTTTGTTGGAGGTTGCTACCACTGCTACATCAGGTTGTGGTTGATCCATCATCATCACTACTTGGTAATAGTTGAAGACCCATCTGTAATTTTGATGAAAGCTCAGAATATGAAGGATGTAAGCATTCATATTTATTATATTTAAATTTTATTTGGAAGAAGTTTGTTGGCTAGAATCATGAAGTGCATGCAATGAAGCTAGGGTTTGTAAAGTGAAGCATAAAGAAATTAATTCGAAGGGATGAAAGGATTTATTTTTCTAGGAAGGAATATTTTTATGCATGTGAAAAACAGTTTGAAGAGTTTTGTTTGGCTAGAATTGCAGAGTGCACACAATAAAGCTAGGGTTTACAAGTGAAGCATAAAGAAAAGTAAAAAACATAAGAAGTGGCAATATTTTATTCTTCATAAATTCATGTGAATAAAATGAAGGTGGATCCAGTTCTTGACTAATATATTTAAAAATTAACACAAGAAGAATCATCATTTTTTTAAAATAGAAATGCGCTCAGTTTTGTTCATGTGAAGAAAATGAAGGCTGGACAACTTACTTTCTAGATTCAAAGCATGCAAAAGTATAATTTGGAAAATTGATTTCTTGTTTTTTGATGGAGAATGAAGAGGAATGTTTGGAATTCTAAGAGGACCCCTTTGAGGGGCAATGCATTTTTTTAACTCCAAGAACCAAGGGTGTCATTTTTGAACAAGGATTAAAAGTTGAGAAATGGGGTTCCTTGGGTTTTTTGAGTGATCAAAATATTACTGTAGGTGATCAAAATTTTGTGGATAGTGGGAATTCTATGTCAAAAGGTTCAGACCAGGTTAGTTGTCCTATTGATTTCTCATTCTCAATTATCTTAAAACACTCTACTCAAGTGATGGGTCTAATGAATGAGCAAGCATTTCATTGCGGGGAAGAAAAACTTGAGTAGGCTCCAAACAACCCAAACTCACTTTGTGAGACAAAGTTTCCTTTGTTTAGTTCAGGTTTTATTGGTAAAAGTCTTGATTTGGAGGCCCTAAGTGGATTTAGTCTAAACTTTCAATCGATGCAATATACAACTCCAGTTACTAAAGTGTGTAAGGCACATAAAATGGTTAAAAAGAGAAGGTCAAAGATCAGAATGGTACTTGGGGAAGACTTGAAAATGGAACATGTTTTGGAGTTTTTAGGGAAGGCCCTCATTGGAAAGTTTTATGGACGTCAAATAGTTGATAATACACTAAATGAGTGGTTGTAGAAGGTATGGGTCCCAATTTTAGGATATGGACCAATTTTTCACTCACTTGATAGAGGATGGATAGGTTTCCTTTTTTGATATGAGGAAGATGCACAAAAAATTCTAGGAGGTAGTTGGTATTGGGGGTCTTTTTTTTTTGCTTTGAAGGCTTGGATGGCTTACTTTGATCCTAGGACTGAAGTTTCTAGGAGAATGCTAATATGGGTAAAAATTCCAAGTCTACCAATGGAGTTATGGTCATAAAGAGCTTTGAAATATATTGGAGATTCATTAGGTAAAACCTTGGATATAGATATTTCTTTTAAATCTAGTATTTTTTGGTCTGTATATTGGATTTTGGTTGAGATGGATATCAGTTAAGGCTTACCGTACTATATGGATATAGTTGTGGAAAATACAGTTCATAATCAAATCTTGGATTATTTGAATATTCCCTTTAGATGTGTTCGTTGTCATGTTTATGGACATATTGCTAAGGAATGTTCTTAAGATTTCACACAAAAAGTATGGAGGAGAAAAAAAATGAATAGTGAGGATTTTAATTCAGCTAACAACAATCAAGAGATACTTATTTTTTAGAGCTCAATAGTGCTCCCTGATTTGGCACAAACAAACAAAAAGAATGTTGTTGAACCTAGAACCAAAAATCTAGAGAAGGAGAAAGAAATTTTGGTCCTAGATTTATCTTCATTTCACTATTCAAAAGCTATTAGAGAAGGAGACAGAGTCATAAAGGAAACTATGAAAGGATTGGAACCCAATACTGCTAAGTTTGTTGATCAAATATCTAAGCCTTATAAAAATTACTATCCAATACATGAGATTAATATGGAATCAGATAATAAGGAACTTTGTACACTGCCTTATGAATCTTTGAAGAGAAGTCATAAGGATAAGAAATTTTCTAAGATTTTAGATAATGGACCGGTAACCTCAAACATATTGAATAGGAATTGTGGTCCAAATATTTCTACTATTGGGGGAAGTCTTTGTGACCTATCAAGTGAATATTCTAGGGAGGTATCTATTTTAGGGGATGGTTTAGAGATAGGTTCCTCTTGCAGATATTTGTTGCATTCTAGGAAAAAAAATATGAGCTAAAAACTTTTGCAGTTGTTGGAAGGTTGGGGTTAGGTCTAGACCATATAAAGGAATCTTCCACTACTTTAGTAGGTAGGAAATCATTTTTATTTCATGCACAAGAGAAGTATTTGAGGGAAATTCAACAATATAAACAAAAATCTATCAAAGGGGTACTTAGAGTGGGATAAAACCCCTATAATATGTTTAAATGATCTTGTTATCGCTTAATATTCAAGGTCTTGGTAGTCCCGCTAAAAGACTTGCCTTAGCCAGGCTGGTAGAAATTTATAATCCAGATGTTATCCTTCTACAATAATTCATGGGGTAAGTACTAAAACCATTGAAGGGTTAAGTAAATTTCTTAGGGATTGGGAGTTCTTGGCTCTAGATGTTACCAAAACTTTAGGGGGTGTTTTGACTGGCTGGAAGAACTCAATATCCTTAATTGATTCTTCCTTTATGGTTTCAGGCTTGTGGACATAATTCGTTTTTAAAGACTTGGGTTTGAGGTTATCAATTATTAATTTTTATGGTCCCTATAAAAATAGACAGGTCTTATGGGAAGATTTTTCTTCCAAAAGTATGTTAGGGATGAAAAAGTTATAATTTGTGGGGACTTAAATTTTACTGTGAATAGAAGTGAGGTATGGGGATAATCTGTAAGACTTGATAGAATTGCTGATTACTTCAAGCAAAATATTGAAGAAGCTGGTTCAATTGATTTGGAACCAATAAAATTAATGCCTACATGGAGAAAAAATAGAGTTGGGGAAGTTGGGATCTTAAAGACATTGGACAGATTTTTGATCTCAGAGTTATTATATAATGAAATAGATAGAAAATGATTATGGGTTGATATTGGAGGTGGCTCAGATCATTATTACAAATAGTTCAATTATAAATTCAAGAGGCAAAACTTGCTAGTCCTTTTAAACTCAATCCAATTTGGTTGGAGGAAGAAGATTTTAAAAAACTGATTAAAAAAGAATGGATTGGTTATGACCAAAGTTTTAGGTCATCAACGAGTTTTCAATTTGCTGATGCTTTAAAAAATTAAAAGGAGTTGTGTCATCTTGGATTGTAGTTAAAAATGAGAGTATGGATAGAGATATCAAGTTGGTGAAGAAGGAAATTCTAGAAATTCATTAAAAGAATGAGGTTGGTTTGTTTAAATAGGAGGAGAAAACAAGAGTGTTTGAACTAGAAATTAAGAACAAATTCTTGGAGTGGAGGGAATCCGAATGGAGAATGAAAAGTAGAGCTGTATGGTTAAAAAAAGGGGATGAAAATACTAATTTTTTTTCATAATTTTTCTAATCATAGGAAGAATGTTAAAACTATTTGGGAGATGCAAAATGAAGAAGGGGATATCGCCAGGAGTTTTCTTGAGCTAGCATATTTGGGAGTAAAACATTTTCAAATAATATATAAAGAACCTAATAGAGTCAATATTGGGGAAATTTTAAAGTTAACTACTTTCTTACCCAATTTTGTAACAGAGGAGGACAATAAGTTACTTATAAAGGAGGTCACAAAGGAATAACTGAAAGCTATCCTAACTTATTTCAAAAAGGATAAAAGTCCAGGGCCTGATGGATGGTTTGTGGAGTTTTTTCTAGTTTTCTATGATATGGTTGAGGAGGATCTTCTTAGAGTAATGGAGGAAGTTAGGTTGAGTGGTTAGGTTTTGGGGGATTTTAACTCCACTTTTTTAGCTTTGATTTCAAAAAAGGAGAAGCCTAAAACCTTTGATGGATTTAGACCCATTTCATTGTGTATCTGTATCTATAAAATCATTGTAAATATTTTGGCTGTAGATTGAATGATATTTTCTCTAAAGTTATTTCTCAGGAGCAGTTTAGGTTTTTAGCAGGTAGACAAATTTTTGAAGCCATAGGAGCTACACAAGAGGGCCTTCATTCTATTAAAACTAAAAATATTCCTGCAATGGTCCTTAAACTAGATCTATCTAAAGCTTATGATAAAACTAGTTGGTTGTATCTCAGATTGATGCTCTTACATGTGGGATTTAGCTATTCAATAGTAAAGTGGATTATGGGATGTATTTATTCTATATCTTTTGCTGTTATTATCAATGGATCAACTTCCAAATTCTTTAGACCCTCAAGAGTATTAAGATAGGGATGTCCTTTATCTCCTTTAATTTTTTTGTTGGTTGTTGAAGGATTGAGTAGAGTTGTTTTGGATGTAAAGAGAGCAGGATCCTTTATTGGGATTAAAGTGGGGGTCCTTTATTTATCTCATTTATTATTTTTTGATGATGTTTTGTTGTTCACAAATGGCAGTTTAAGGGAAGCTATAAATTTGAAGGAAATTTTGGACACTTTTAGTATTGCTACCGACATGGAGATAAATTTTTAAAAATCCTCTATTTTCTTTAATGGTCTAGAGCAAGAGATTGAACAAGGTCTAATCAGAATTTTTCCTTTTAATCTCTTAGATTTATAGGAAGGCTTTAAGTATCTGGGTTTTGTATTGAAGACAAATACTTACAGGAAGAGAGATTGGGGATGGATTTTAGAGAAGATTGAATTTAGGATTAACCATTGGTGTAATATATGGTTGTCTATTGGTGGGATATTAACACTTGTAAAGTTGGTTCTTGAGGAAATTCATGTGTTTTGACACTCCTTGGTCTTCATTCCTCAAGGAGTTCTAGAGAAAATAAGAAAAATTTGCTTTAGATTTCTTTGTACTGGATGCAAGGAACATGAAGGTATTCCTTTAGTTAAGTGGTAGAGTATTTCTAGGCCAAAGGAGGAAGGTGGTTGGGATTTTAAAAATATCCATCTTTTTGGTTCTTCTCTGGCAATTTTTTTTTTATGAAGGATTTTGACCAAAGAAGGATTATGGAAGGAGATTATTGAATAGAAGTATATTTGTCTAGGGACCTTTATAGATTGGATCAAAAGTCCACAAAAAAGCATTAAAAATGTTTCCATTCAATGGAAGGCACTAGTACAGGCCTTTCCTATGATTAGAAAAATTTTGGCTTGGAAAGTGGGCAATGGTGAACAAGTCAGAATAGGGGCTAATTCTATTTTGGGTTGTGGAGAAAACATTTTGTTGCTAGAATATATAATAAGTTTTTAACAAGACAAAGGATTTTTATTTCTTCATCAGGTGGGGGAATCAGATTCTTTTAGTCTTTGGACCCAAGGTTGGAAGTAAGCTCAGGTATTGGGTCTTTTTGATGAGCAGGCTATTTTGTGGAAGGCTTACACTGATAGTCTTAATAAGAGTCATATCAAGTTAAGAGTTGATCCAGATACTATTGCTTAGGCATGTGAAAAATTTGGGGGTCAATATATGGCTAGAATTGGCTACAAAGTAATTTTTAACCCTCATCCTCAAGGGCCTATTTGGTGGTGGAAGAAAAATTGGAAATTATCTACCCCCAAAAAACAATTATTTTCATGTGGTTAGCTTTGAGGAATAAGGCTGACTTGGGAAGTTTTACAGAGGAGAAGCAGACAAGGTCCACGTATTTGTATGTTGTGTCAGTCAGAGGAGGAAAATATCACACATTTTTTAATAAAATGCCCTTTTTATCAATTGGTTTGGTTAGAAGCTGAACAGATAACTGGAGTACAAAATATTTGGGAAGGAGAAACAGTGGAGGTATGCTTAAGACAATGGTTTTTGAAAAAATAGTTGAAACAATTTATTTCTTTACCATGTCTTATATGTTGGGGTATATGGTTGGAAAAAAATGCAACTATTTTTGAATGGAATTTAATACCCCAATTTTAGGTCATTTTTTAGGTGAGGAATTTGGTCTCAATCAAAAAAGGGCCTAGCAAACATAAAAAACCTCGACATGTAGGTAATTTATTCATTGAAAAATATCATCCATGGGGTTTGATGGGGCTATTCAGATAAAATCATCTTTTAGTAGTGCAGGAGGTATTCTATACTTCTCAAATACCCACTATATCAAATTCAAAGTGGGTATTGGGATAGGTTCCAACAATTGTGCTGAGTTCTAGGTGTTGAGATTGCTAATGAAGTGTGTTATGGATAGAAATGTGAAAAAAATTACAAATTTTTGAAGATTCTACTCTAGTCATCAAATGGATAAATATATTCACTCAAATTAAAAAATAATCTACTTAGACTAGTGGGATATGAACTATTGGAGGTGATTTCCCATTTTGAATATATCTCTTTTACTCACCTTTTTGAAAATATCTCTTTTACTCATGTTTATAGGGAATTAAATTAAGAAGCAAATAAGTTATCAAAATAAGGTCAACAGATTGCAAAAGGTTTCTTGCAAATGGAAGAGAACAAGGATGGAGTTTCTTCTTTCATCCACATATCATACCCCTAGTTCCTATGCTAGCTCTGGTTTGTATTGTGGGACTATTCATTTTATTAGGGCTTTATGGTAGTTTTTAACTATTTCCTTTCTTTCTGCTGGTTTCTTTTTCACTGATATCTATCCAATTTTTGGACATGGAGGTTATTTCGATGATTAAGTATTGATATATAAGGATATTTATCCTTATTATTCCCATGCTATTTCAAAGACAGGTTTTTTCCTCTCTAATCTGCCCATATGTAATTATATCTTGACTCCCAGTAATCTATTTTTATCTAGGTTTTTGTTTGTGCTAAGGCACCTGAGAAGTGTAATTTTCTTTCATTCTTGAAAAAAAATTATGATTTTTTTCTTGTAAAAAAAAGGTATGTACAATGAGGGATCTAATATGATGCTTTGCATTGTGATGACCATTACAAACTTTATCAAAATCAAGTGACCGATTTGCTTAAAAAAAGTCAAAATATTTTTGGGGAACTACCTTACCTTGTCCCCTAAACAAGGGGAATCATAAAAACTTTGCTTAGATATTTGATTTATGTAGTCTTTGGGAAATGCTATGGTGGTTCAACCATGGACTAATCATTAGATAATACAAATTATATCATTAACTTGAAGTCCTTAAATGCCTCAACAACTATATATTTTCCAAGGTTAGAAACGATATCTATAGAACTTGCAACAACATATTCAACCACCTTCAAACCAACAGTGGCTTTGCCAAAATATATTGCCTTAGTACCCTCCACCTTATTATCCAACATACCCTTTGTATCTGCCTCATGGATATGCAATGTAACCCCTCCTCAATAATAGTATGTTCAACCTCATACTTAACAAATAATTCAAGAGTGCCTCCTAGGACATAAAACTAATTCCTTGATTGGACTTACCAAGGATTTCTAAATTTGGGGATCTACTCTTCTATTCCCTTAGAAACTATGAAAGTACTACCTACCTTTGATGGAAATGGGAACAAGACTACACCGGGCCACCTCAACAAATTGTTTATGCTCAAATGAAGTCACTACATATAAGAAGAGGACATAATGGTACACTTTTAATGTACTTTCTTCATGATAAATATACCTTATGACAGGGTATTACTGGATAATTCAGTTACTAGTTGGGTGTTAATAGTGGAACCATTTATGCATAGGTTTGATAAAATGAGAAATGGTTACTTGGTTTTGCTTCTAAGTGCAATCCAAATACATCCTTAGGGTGATACACATGATCTTAATACTAGATTCTTGAAGACCTTGAACTTAATATCATACAAAAATAGGTTAAATAGAGAACATGCATTACCATATTACAATAAAAGTATACAATCTACGTTAAATACTAATCATCAAAGACTAGCTATAACATTTGAAGAAGTGACTAGAGTAGAAGATATTCTCATTCAACCTCATTCTATGAATGGAATATGTAGTATACCTATATCTATCTCCACATCCAATATTTTTATTGTTTCTAATCCCCACCCAAATGCTTCAATTTATCCTTCCACATCACCATATATTATTACTCATGTTAGTCAAAATATGTCATCCACTATATCATTTTAGCCACAACTTCTAGCTCTCCCATCTCCATCCAACCCAAGTAACGAGTCTAGCAATAATTCTACAATAACAAAATCATGGAGGTGATCAGCAATTTAGTAAAATAGAATAGTGTTACAAAGCAACAGTGGAAACAATCATATAGTTGACATCCCAAAAGGACTGTATACTTGAAAAAAGACTAGGTGCCTCAAAAAAATGTTTATCAAAAAGAAAATCAAACTCACAATCACATGGTTAATAATAATATGGATATGGAGCCATAATGATGTCTTCCTTGTAATGATAGGCATGATCCCACTGAGTGCATTGGAGCCATTAGGTCTTCTTAGACTATGTAGTATAATCAATAATGTTAGGATCAATAGGATGCCATCATAGGTCAAGTGGTACCCATAGTTAATCTGACCATGTACCAACAACCATAGGCTCCACCATCAACACCAACCCCACAAAATATCAATGATGTAATCCTAGCAAATTTCAACTTCATAGATATAGAAGATGAGTCAATGTTCGAAGATGATGCCCTATTAACTAATAAAAAAAGGGTTAAAACTAGATATAAAAGGAATATTTTTAAAGAGCAATCAATTAATGAGCATGTCAAAAATAGGAAGGGTATAATAGTCCTTAGAAGGGAAGGTTTCCTTGGCACTTAAAAAGTGAAAGACCTATTACAGTACAATAGGAGAAACAAAATAGAATAACATGGGAAAGGAAGCTAAGGATGAAGAAGATCGTGAATAAATCGATCCTTACTTGGATACAAAAAAGAGTCTGTAGAAGAATGTGAAGTATTTAAACTTTTCTTGGAAGAAGAGCTTTTGATGGAAGCAAAAATTAAGATAAATACAAGTGGTTTAATTCCCATTTTGAGGATTTCCTAACTATAGGTATAACAAGGGAAACTATACAATTGGATTATCAAGCATCAATGCCTCCTTCAAATGATGAATTCAATCATACAAGAGTGACAAAAAGAAAAATTGAGATAGAATATGAAGAAGAAGGAGATATTGAAAATTCCAAAGAATCGATATGTGTATCAACTTTCACAAAATATTTTACTTCCTTGATGAGAACATTTTAGAAGAAGACTCAAGCTCTTGAGATCCCATGTGAGATTCAATTCACTCTAAAAATTAAGTTACCTAAGTTTGATAAAATTTATTATCCTATCCAATATATCACCATGCATGATCCTCATAAATCACCAAAGGGTGATGAAACACTTTCTCTTCTAGGATATGAGACTTTTGATTTCTCTTTAAGGGAGATGATCTATAGCAAAAGTGAAGGAGATCCTACAACTAGAATATGATATATTTTTTACTAAAGTAAGAATTGGTACAAGAGTATGAGGATGAAATAAAAGAAGAAGCTAAGATGGAATACAAAACATCCAATTTTGTGTTGAAGAAAGCTAATCTTAAAGGGTATGGAGAAATATTACAGGGTCTCTTTTATGAAGAAGTATCCCTCTTTAGACATGAAATCATAGAAATAGACTCTCTTTAACAAATAGAGAACGATTCACTATGACTCCTATAATATTAGATAATTAGTCTATGCTAAGTGATAGAGAATACATGATCCTAGAAATAGAGCATTTTCCTACAATTTTGGGGAGTACAACCATAGAAAAGTATATATACCAAAAATATTTATCTGATGCTTTAAAGAACAAATTTAGGATGGTCAAGGAAGAACAAAAAAAAGCCATAATTATTACATGATTTTATGTTGCCTAGTTATATAAAAGTGGTGGTATAAATCTTAGAAGAGGAAATTTCACAAGAGAAGGATCAAATTCTTGAGATTCCATGTGAAATACAAATCACCAAGATGATTGAAGTGCCCAAGGTTACCAAATATCACCTCTCTTTCCAAAATGTTATCATGAATGGACCTTATAAATCACCAAAGAAAGGTGAAATATTGGCTTAGCCAAAATATGAGGTACTTCTATTAGAGTAACCATTGATATTAGAGGTTGAGGATAAAATCCTAGAAGTAAATCCTATGAAACAAATATAGAAGGATTTAGTTACGACTCTTAAGAGTGCTCAAGTGGTTTGAGATAATAAGGCTACATTAAGTAATAGAGAAATCATAATCCTAAAAATGGGGTACTTTCCTACAATCCCGTAAATAGGATAAAAATTATATGCCAATAGTCTAATGCTTTGAAGAATAACATTGGATTAGTATGGAGACAACAATAAAAGAATCCCTCATTGTTGATTGATGTTGTGTTTTCCTAGTTGCATAAAGTTAATAATACAAATTGATTCACCATAAAATTTAACCATTGAATGAGGTAAATGTATAGGGGTATCATAGTTGTAGAAATACTAATTCCACCCATACTTCCCACCACTTTAGAAATAAAGGGAGATATTAGTTCCAAAATAGTTGACATAAAAAGGCAGATCAAGAAGGAATGATAAAAAAGGTTGTTTTAACTTCCTAGATCATGACACCCACTCAAGGTTTCAATCATTTTGGTGAAGAAACATGAGGATATAAATTTAGAAATCCCTATTGGAAAATTCCTTCATGTGCATAATTAATGGTATCTGCCTTACTATGTTAATAGAGGTGTTGGAAAATTTTGAGCTAGAACATCGACATCAGAAGGGTGAGCAACTATTTTCTTAAGCCAGTGAATAAGATTGTCTTTTACTCAAAGAGATAGCTATCTATTTATATAAATTCCTTCTTTCCCATTTAAAAAAAGAGGAAAACAATAAAGAAAGAGAAAAACCCATCTCACCTGGGCAAAAATATTGCAATGGACACTTAGATCCCCATATTTTTACATCCCTTCCCTCGTAAGATGGGTTGAACATATATCTAAGATCAATTGTTTCTTCCATAAAACTGATAAGAAGAGGTGCCAACCTAGAAATAAAATTATAGCATGACAATGTCCAATATATAGACTATTCTAGGGTAAGTAGAAGTTTTATTCCTTCTAATCCTGTAACCCAATGGACAGGGTAGAATCTAAGATAGACCTTGTTGATAGTATAGTCTTAGAAATGATTAATGAAATGAAGACTAGTAAAAGCTCAATATATAAGACCTTTTATAAATTAGAGAATTAAAGATTAAATGATAAATAACCCTAAAGAGAAGAACTCTAAAAAATAAGGTTTACAAATAAGAAAAAATGTGGCAAGAATGTAAGTGACCAATCTAAAAGTATAAATTTCTCCTACCACATTTCCCACAACCACATTCACTTTACTTTTACTATAATTTCTTCTACTAATCTCTCTATTTTCTCTTTCTCTCTTATTTATTCCATTCCCGCTTCTTTACATCCCTCTAATTTCATTTATTGTGCATATACCACCTCAAGTAAGCATAGCCCCTAGTCTTAAGGTCACTAAAAAGTTTGCATATTTAAAATATAACGTCATTTAATACATCATATCCACTCTAGTTTACCATCTCATCATTCATATTGTCACCTAGAATTTCATCCACCCTATATGCATCCTTTGGAACCCCACATTACAAGTATCATTATGTCACCCTAGGTGTCATCATTCCAATCACTCTCGTAATTCATCACCACTTAGTATACACCATCTCCCATGTTGTTATGTAAAATTGACATCCTTGTATTTATTAGTCCAATGATTCCCATAGGGATAATTATACTCTATAGATTCAAATATTTTCAAGGTAATTCATACTATGAAGGAATATATTGGCAATGATATCTATTAATTGTTTGTTCACCTGGTTGAAAAGGAGATCATGATAGAAAATATAGAGATTAAATATTAGGCACCATACAAAGGGTAATAAAGTAGTTTGGTTAAGACAACATCGATGAAAAGAGCTTCAACATATACTACTATCATGACCCTCGTTTGGCAGACTTTTTTTGAATGGTTATGTTAGGATATGCATGATGGGTATTTCTATTTCAGTTATACTTGTGCTAACCAAAGGAATGATTGATAAATCTATGCTCAATTTATGCATACATAGGTTTTAATGATAAAATATGATGTTGCTAATGGATTTGCATTGATGCAGGATCAAGTTGTCTTATAATGGATATACTTTTGGCAAAAGAGCAACCTGGATAGATGCTCTCTTCCCACATAAGTAACTTAGCATAATTTGCACATAATAAATAGATCAAATTTGCTCGCTTGGTTATTGACTTCAAAAATTTAGTGGATATGATTTAAACTATATTATGTTCTTAAAAAAAAAGAACATTATCTCTTTCAAAAAAAGAGAATGAAGGAAATTTTGGTAAGCAAGATTAGTTAGGTTGAATTTATTATTTTGATTAAAAGACAATATATATATTTGGAGCTTGTCTTTTAGCGTATGGATTTGAAAAAAAAATTCTATGGATATTTTGTTCTAAGAACTTGCAAGATTGGAGCTAAAACATTAATATTTCAGTGATATCTTGTTATGTCACTATGTTGTTAGTGGTTAAGTATTTCGTTACGTGAGCTAACTCTTGTAGGGGAAAATAAAGAGTTTGATCTATCTATTTTATTAAGATTAGTGTGCGATTAAAATATAATTATTAAGGTTTAGGTGAGCACCTAATCCTTGTGTGGACGTGAGGGCTACGGGAGTGAGCATCATGGTATTCTCAACCAACAATAGTGATGATGATGATGCCCTTATTTTAGAAGACAATGGAGTAGTGGGGAAGGGATGTCATGGTGGTTCAATTGATGAGCAAGGAAAGTAGGGGGGGATTAGAGAAGAAAAAAAAGAGGAGAAAAAGCAAAAAGAGTGGAAATGGCTCCAGGAAGGAAGTCTGGAGTGGTGAAGTTGAGCAAGATGATCCAGTTTGTAACAATCCACCTTAGACCGTAGGTAGACTCACACTTGATCTGTAGTTTTGGTTTACATAGTAAATGATAGTATTAGAGTTTTAATGCTTCAAGTTGGTGCAATATTCTGCTACAACTAAAAATAGTGTCTTCTTATTATACTCGCTATTTTAGCAATGGGTGTGTGTTGATATTTAGCTACTTGTGGTAGAGGACTATAGATGTTGGATTATTTGAAAGCTAATTAGATGTTGGAAATAACCTTTCTGATAAGCTCTTCCTAGTGTTGAATTCGATAGGTTTGGTTGGGTTGTTTTAAGTAGAAATAGATTTTGGTATGTGTGTAACCTTTTATCTAGGTCACTATGCATATTAAACTTGTAGAGTTTTACTAGGAAATATTGGTTAGAATCTAGAAATCCCATTTCTTTATAGGTAGAAGTTTAAGTCTTATCGTAGCTTTGTACCCAAACTAGAGATGTTGGCATGTTTTGATAGAGGTAGAATTATATTTAGACTTGTTGTAGTGAACATGGGTTTTGGAAGTGTGTCTGTATTGTGAAGATCCCTTGGAACATCCCTCTACATGTGTCTTGTTATTGTTCTTATTAGGATAGGAGAGTGATACCCTCATGAGCCTATTCAACCATAGTTGTTATGTGAAGTTGCCTGGATGTCAAAATGTTTTCTCTTGTGATTGATATAGAGATTGAATTCGATTGTTCTTGGTGTTTTCATCCAAGGCTTTTGGTAGTGGTAGGTGGAGGTTCCAACAATTTAAATAAATTAATGGATTGAAATGAATGTTTACCCCAAATTTTATTTATAGCTTAGAGAAAGAAATTAATGGATTCAAATGAATGTTTATCCCAACTTTTATTTATAGCTTAGAGCAAGAAATTAATGGATTCAAATGAATGTTTATCCCAACTTTTATTTATAGCTTAGACGAAGAAATTAATGGATTCAAATGAATATTTATCCCAACTTTTGATAATAGCTTAGAGCAAGAAATTAATGGATTCAACCAAACATTTATCCCAACTTATGTTACGTAGAGTAAGGAGTGATTGTAATATGAATGTATATTCCAATTTTTGTGTTGCTTAGAGAAAGTGGTAATGGATATAAAATGAATGTTATATTTCAGCTTTTATATTGCTTAGAATGGGTGTTATTGAATACAAAATGAATGTTACATTCTAGCTTTTATATTGCATAGAGCAAGTAATAATAAATACAAAATGGACATCATTACAACCTCTAGTTGCTTAGTTAAATTTGATGCATTATTGAAATGGGAAATCATGCTAGTTCCATTGTTGTTATGTTAGCCTTAGTGAGTTAAGGATCCCAAATTTGGTAACACCTAAATTGTCTATCGGGAAGACGAGTGTTCCTCCAGGTGCAACAGCTGGTAGTAACTCCATATAGATGGTAGGGTGGCCGAGTGTCATTGCTAAAAGGCAACACCAAAGGTTATACCATACTTCCCATAAAAATATACTTAGTAAGTCCTACATAATCCATGGCTACCATGATAGTAGATTGGGAAAACAGAGATCAAATTCTGAGATGTAGTTGCAGTGTCGACTCTATGAACAATGGATTGTCTCATAAATATAATTAGTAGAAGAGTAATGATAGGTATTTAATGGAACATGGGACTAAATGGATGGTCCATCTCTTTGTAAAATTTAACTTGATAATTAAATAAGAATGTAATGACTTTTTAAGGTTGGATTTTCCCACGAGATTTCTCCCAAGATAATTATGGTGTCAATATGGTAAAAAATACGTGTTTAGTCTTGCTTTATGTTAGTTTGCTTGATGCACCAGTTGAGTAGGTCATATTAACTTTACGGATAATAGAATGATCTATAAAATAGAAATAATGATATTTGATTAATGAGTTATGAAATGGAAATAATGTTATTTGATTAATGAGTTACGAAATGAAAATAATGTTATTTGATTAATGAGTTATGAAATGGAAATAATTTTATTTGATTAATAAGTTACGAAATAGAAATACTGTTATTTGATTATTTAGTTATGAAATAGAAATTATGCTATTGATTATTAAGTTAGAAATAAGAGATCATGGAAAGTTATGAACTTTCATGTTAAAGCTAGTGTTATCTAGTAGAATAAGTGTATCTAGTAATTAGGATCCCAACTTTACTATGTGGGTAGATAAACAAGTTAAGATCTCGAGAGGATTTGCGAGACTTATCTCATGCTCTTCTAGGAGTTATAATTTATGGGTATTAGTAACTTTGGTGGAGGTTGCAGATACTCTCGTAGTAAAAAATTAAATGAGAGGAAAGCTAAGGAATTAGTCAATTACATCATAAGGGAATTTTATGAGTGAATATTAGAAAAGAAGTTAAGAACCTTCGATAGAATACCTATGGGATTGCAAGCACACATAATAAAGGAACTTGATGAGGTGATTGAGAGGAATTCAGATACCACGTTGACCTAGATGAATGAAAATGTTGTCCAAACTCCTCTAAGGATCATACAAATAGGGTTTTAATGAGGTAAGTGAAGTACTGGCTAGCTCATATTTTAGATGAGAGGGATAGTCAGGTTGAATATGCTCTAGTCCTACTCTTATGGACAAGAGTAGTGGATATATTTAAGCATGCCTTTCAACAGAATAAAAGAGAAGGCAAGTTAGATCATGGGACAAACGAGAGGGATAACTTGTAACTACTAGCCATGCACCTAGTACACTTGTGTAGATAAACTTGCATAGGATGTAGTGATGGGTGTACCTCAGGTAATACTAGATAAGTAATTATGCAGGTTATAATACATTCAAGTCTCACTAAAAAAAGGTAGGATCAAAAATTGGGTTGTGACAACTACATCCATGATCCACTAAATCTGGATGATGAAAGAAAGAGTGGAGCTATTAGTCATTAGAAAACTTTTAATGTAGAATATGAAAGTCAAGATTTCAATGTTGGGATATCTTGAGTCCCTTTGGGACCATGTTTGTTAATGCATAGCCCATGTATCTTAATATGTGCAAGACCTTGATCTTAAAATAAAATCAGGTAGGTGGAAGAGGATCTAACAATTGAGGAAAAGTACATTGAAGAAATCCCCATCAAATGAAACAAATAAAGTAGTTGAGTAGGTTAGATAAGAAGATGTCGATCACATAGTTGAAAGACATCCTACATGCAAGGGAAACCCTAATTATGTAAGCTGCCTATGATGCTCTCAGAGTGACAGTTGAAGAATTAATAAAAGGATATGTAAGAACTACTAAATAAGGGAAGAAAACCAAATTGAAGGTGTCCATAGATAGTTTCTCTTGGTGGTTCAAAAAATATCATTAAACTAGAAAGTCAATCATGAAAGTCAAGAAATTTAAGAGTACCAAGGGAAGACCTCCTCATAGGATTAGTATGAGGAGTTGGTGACAAATAACAAAATGTAGATGATCAAGGTGCACCCTCAAGCAGTAATTGGTAGGCAATTTTGAATAGCTATTCTAGAACTAAAAAAAGATGACCCATAATTTTATAATTTTGTAAAAAGGAATCCAATTTTAAATACTCCAAACCCAAGGATAAAGGAAATATTTGGGATCTCTCATCAGTTGAGCAAGGTACCTCATAAAGTCACCATAAATATAGTAACTCAGCTAATATATTTTAACTATGAGGAATTATCCATAGAAAATAGATTTTGCAAACCAAGGAACAACATTGCAAAACTTGCAAAATTGACAAAATTTGGCTATATCCAAAATGGACCAATTTTATTAGAGATATTTGCTCCAAATATAGCGATTCACTCAAGAAATGGAATAATTGGCTCAAGGGAGTTATTTTATTAAAAAATGGAGTGATTCGGTCATAAAATGGAGTAATTGGCTTAAAGAAGCAATTCACTCACAAAATGGACTAATTGGCTCAAGATAGCAATTTGCTTGCAAAATGGACCAATTGGTTCAAGGGAGCAATTTGCCTGTAACTATGTGTCGATTGGCTTAAAGGGGCTATTTGATTAGAAAAGGGTACTTATTTTATTGACAAAGGGTGTTGATTTACTTGTAAAATGTGAGTGAATCAGTCGTAAATATGAGCAAATTGTTTGCAAAGGCAAGTGAATCACTCAAATAGACAAAAAATGGAAAATCAATGCAAATCACAAGGAAAATATTTTACAAATAAACTTTATTGGTGTTTTGTGGCACACTAAGTATTTTTGGAGCCTTCTAAGCCTATTAGAGGTATAATTAGATGTACATAGCATTTAGAGGTGTAACATTTTACTAAATTTACCCCCAAATATTTAATTTTACTAGGAGTAATTGTTTTCCATTCCAGGTAACTTAGGGGTGAAATTTTACTATAAATAGGGGTCTAAGGCCCTCATTGTAATTATATTTTGAACAATAGAATTCAAAGCTACACTCTTTAAAAAATTGTATTTTGCTTTACACTCATGAGCTTGTAATAAATTGACAAGTTTCTTATGCATCCCATCAGTGGCATCCTCCTCATAGTTTGCTAAGTGCATGACAATTGTGGCATAATCCTTATAGCTCATCTAGTCATTATCTTATTAATTTATTAATCAAACAAATGGGTGAACATTGATTTAATAATTTTTTCTTATGTTTATTGATCACATGCGTTTCTCACTATGGTGTAATAGCCATATTTGATTTCATTTCTTGCACTCTAAACTTCAAAATTTTATTTTTTGCACTAAAATTTTATGTGATTTTTATTTTCATAGTTTACTTTTATGTATTTTAGTTGAGATAGAAATGAGGACAACAAGAAGCTAGATTTAATCCATAGGTCAAGGGAAGCCTTTGGAAAATCCGTCCAACCTTGTTGAAACTCAAATTTGAAGGAACACCACTTAAATCAAATGTTAGGACAATTCCCTAGATCAACACTAACATATTCATCAAACACATTTGTCCTTAGACATTTGCTTATCCTATTTGGTTGATTTTAAATAAGGTCCTTGAAGATCTTAAACTTGTCAAAAATCCCATCCATAAAAAATAAGAAAATGCTTATTTGAGAGAGATCATGTGCCCATAAATCCATAATACCACCATGTATGATCTCGAAGGGATGAGATGTTCATATTGCAATCCATTTTGGAAAGGTCTCCTTATGATTATTTTATATAATGCACCCCTCACATCTATCACTTGGAGGGGATATGCATGGAATTATAATGGCATATGATGCTAACTCATATATATCAAAGATCTATGACTGAGATGCTTAAACTCTTGACTTTTATTATATCCATGTGAAACCATAACAATAAATTTTTTCTTCCTAGAAGAAGGGGTAGAAGAAGCAAAAATTTCTTCCAACTTATACACATGGTCAATCTCATCACAATAGTTGGAAGTAACAATTATGAACCAGTTATCTATATCCTTGATTGCCTATATATTCGACCAAAACACTACCTTCTTATTTGTATGAGTAATGTGATATATAGACAAAAGGATAAATGTAACATTATAAACATGAAATATCTCATTAAAATATGAATATTCAATGGTTATGTCTCCACACCTTGCAACCTATAATTAAGAATCATATCCAATCATAATATGTTTCCCTGTGTGTGCATTGTTGTAGCCTTGTAGGAGATGTTTATGCTTTATTATGTGCCTAGTTATCCATAAATTTGTAGTCCACTCATCTAAAAAAGTGGATAACCAATATGCAAAAGGAACTACAACATAAGCTTTTGAGGTTTATCCATCATAGATGTCCTCATATTGTGCATAGAATATAGCAACATCAACACCTCCTTTCTTGATACTTCCTTAATTTTCTTGATTTGAATCCTGTAAAATTCTTCCTTGTGCCTTTACTTTTTGTAAAAATTACAAGTAGGTTTTTGAAAGACTTCTTAGACTTCTTGTCATTATATTTTGGTTTCTTGTCATTCTAGACTTTAGCAACAACATTTTTTGGGTAAGCCTGATTGAAAAGATAGGATTTTCCTTATGCTACTTCTAGCTTGATGGTGCATAAAGTAGTTAAATACCTCATCAATAGGTGGTGTAAGATAATTTAGGAAGAACACATGAAGCATCTCAAAGACAACAAAAACTATATATGTTTCAAACACATTATTGAAAATAATGTTAAGTAGCTTAGTATTCCTTTCCTTATTCAATGATTGTTATCCTCTTCTCTCCTTGGGAAGTCCTATTGCAATTTCTTGAATTAACTCATATACTTATTAATTATGTCTCAAATGATTCCATGAATAAGGTTGCAATACTAGCATTTAATCTACTAATTTGTGTGGAATCAAATCAATCATATAGCGCTTGAAATTCCTCAAGAAACTCTCTAGGATCTATGGTGTTGCTAACATGAGTGTCATATACATTCTCAACATGAAGATCAATGACACCATGAGTTTCATCCTTCTTTTATTTGTAAACTTGCTTCATTTCTTTAAAATTAGCATCATGAGGCTCCTCATTCACATATTTGATAATCCATTTACTTCAAAGCAAAGATTTAATCTTGATATTCTAGGTAGAATAGTTAGGACCACTCAACAAAGGCACATGGTGATCTATAAATAATTTTCAAAACACCAAAATTTGTATGCATTTGTGACTAGAAACAACACCATTAATGTAGATATCTCAAAAACCATATAATTTTTAAAAATAGGCTCAAAACACTTTTGCATTAGAGGTTTCTACATGTCATTGTGAGTGGTTGAAGAGGTACCAAGCATATTCTAATTGTGCAACATACTATTGAATCACATGATACCACTTGTCATGAAGTAATTTACTATCAGATCTATGAATCACATTATGCCACTTATCGCATCTTGATTCACTCCAAAGTTTATGCATTGCCAAGTCTACTACTGATTATGAGTAATTTGTCAAGTTCGATGAGTTGGTAAAATATGATTAGCCAAAACCAAATTTATATGTACCTAGTGGAATACGACCTACCATGTTGACTATTATACAATCTTTCATATCAACCCAATTAGAGATTGTAATGTTAGCACATATATTAACCCTTGCATCACTTGTCACATTTCACTTAAAGATTTCATATTATTAGCTAATTTAATACCTCCACCAACCACCATGTGTAATTCCACGTCACCTATACATACTACCACATCACTTTTATGAACTACAATGTATCACATTGAGATTCACTCATTGGTCACCAAGTTAATTATACGGATTGCCATGCCACCTTCCATGTTTCTCCTTTGTTGGATTTTTAGCCAGATTATCATAGGTCCCAAATAACTAGGATCATATAAATTATAAAATATATATGAATACTTAATCACATAATAATATCAATGCAAACAAATCTCATATAAATCAATATAACATTCAACAATATAATAATATTATTGAATGAAAATACTCACAATATTATTGATGAGTCAAATATACAATCTTGAGATTTGCTCTACATTTAGATACATTTCATGGAGCTTTGTCTCCATAATATAACATTAGAAATGTGACTCTTGAACTCTTTGTCTATTGTTCTCCTCACATATCTAGGAGATGCAACCTTTCCTATTTCATACATAAGATAAACCTCTTATTCCTTTTGGCTTCACATCTTGCCAATTGTATACATGATTTGGGACTCTTTTTTTACTTACACACTCTATTCTATGACACTTGTGCACATCGTAAACAAACACTTACATAGAAAATATAAATCACACACCTAAACTAATAACATACACCCTAAAAATAGTTGCAAGCTTATTACAGTGGTAAGTGCTTTGGCCTCTCTTTAATAAGTTTAAGGTTCAAACCCCACCCAATATGAGGGGATCAAGACCCCTTATAAAAACATGTGTAAACTCATTTAAAAAATAACACACATCCTAATCTGTTGCATAAGAAAATAATGTAATATCTCCAACACCCCCTGTATTGCATTATTTGGTTTTTTAAAGACTTTAATCTTCAAATTTTGATTTTGGTCCTTATTCTTCAACTCTAGCTTTGACACTTCTTCAACCTTTAATTTTGAATCTTGATGCTATTATCTATGCCTATCATGGTAGCTAATCAATTGCACATTAGAAAATAACCTTCTTTTGATAAAATCAATTACCTTTAATGTAGAAATCCTTATTACTCCTAAATTGATTTTTTAAATTTTCTTTCTCTCTCTCTCTCTCTCTCTCTCTTTTCTTATAACTTTCCCTTATATCTCCAACAATTAAAAACTTAATTTTTTTACTTTAAACTTTTTTAATTCCTTATAAAGCCCATTAAATAATTAAAAACTTTCTAATAAAAAATACTCTTTTTAATATATATATATATATATATATATATATATATATATATATATATATATATTTTAATCTTTCTCCAAAAAAATCTCCTTTCATTTTTAAATTCCCCAAATCAATAAACTCATACGTAAATCTTTTAATTTTACAACTTTATCTTGATGTCCATGCAAGAATTGAATAATATTTTATCTTTATCTCCTTCCAAGTTTTTTTGTCTTTTTCACTGCACAATTAATATAAATGAATAACATTGTTGTACCATTTATTTATTTTGTCCTTTAGCTCTAATTGCTCCCTTGATTCTACTTTTGATTTATACAAAGGTTTTTTTCTCTGCTAAGATGGGTTGTTCCCTATGTGGCTTTGATTTTGACTCAAAAGCTGGAATGCCATGTTGTTCCTTCTTTACAACTTTTTTTTTACTTTATGTTAAATTGTGCATGTAAAACAAAACTACTGCACTTCTTTTTGAGAAGCAACAAACCACTCTGATCATTAAATTTTGATCTTTTGATAATTAAATTTTATTTTCCAAGGGGACCCTCTTGAAGTATTTTGATTTTATTTCCAAATTTTGCTTTCATCAAGATTTTAAATTTTGCCCACATCAAGGTGTCCAAAAATGCTTGCCTAGAACATTGATCTTAATTGAATTTTCTAGATATTTGCACCTCAATGGTATTATTTCAGATTAAATGTTTTAAAAAAATTAATCTTCAATGGTTGTCCTAAGGTCTAAATTATTAAAATCAATTTTTAGGGTTCTTTAAAATTCTTCATCTTGCTCTAAATTCACTTCACATTTGAAATCCTCATAATTTTTTATTGAAAACTCAATTTGAGGTGATCCAAAGCCTGGTAGAAATATCTCAAACTCCTCTTCACAATGGTATCAAATTTGTAAAAAATTGGAAGTGAATTCCATCTAGAAATAGTAGTTTCTCATTGTAGCCTGTGAGATTCTAAATGTAATATCTCTTGATCCAAAATGCTTTTTTACATTTTTTCAACATATTTGGATACCCATTTGGCCATTTAGAAGTGTGTAATTTTTTTTCAAAATATGAGCACTTTGATTTTTTGCCTAAATTTTGCACGAGGGTTTAGGAGCAAAATTACGGACTGGAACAAGCTTGCTCCATACCGTGGTCAAGCTTGGTCAACCAAATAAAATGGAAAATTAAATCATGATCTAGAACCAACTTCCTTTCCTAAAGCTTACTCTGGACTGCTACCAAGATTTTCATCTTTTCATGCTCTTTTCTGCAATCCAAATGATCAAACATGGCTAAATGAAAAAATAAATCATGACCTAGAACCAACTTCCTTAGAAAGAATATTGCTCATGATTTTCATTATTTCTTGTTCTACGCTATGGTCATACTTTTTCAACCAAGGAAAACCCAAAAATAAAGTGCAGCCTAGAACCAACTTCCTTGGAAAAATTTAATTTCATTCTAACTCCGAACCGCAATCAATCAACCTTGCTCTATGCCACGATAAAATTGGTCAACTATGGCAAAATGAAAAAATAAATTTCAGCCTAGAACTCAAAAATCAAATTGTCAAAAATAAGGCCAAGATTGTAGATTTTCATGAAAATTTAATTTCATTTTAATTTCGGCCTAAAGCATGCTCCTTGCTGCGATTGCAAGTTTGTTAGTGACTTCAGATTTCAATTGTAGTTGTATTCAATATTAATAATCTTTGGAATTCCACCATGGCCTAAAATCATATTTGAGCCACATTTTAAAAAGAGTTAAGTCTTCCATTTTGGAAAATTAAAACCCTGACCCAGATCATTTGAAGCAAGGGAAATGAATGAAATATTACTTCGATCGCAAGCTTGCTTAGAGCTGTAAATAAAAAAGAGAAAATACAATAGAATGCTCTAATATGTGGGATTCTCTAATCCACAGGATACTCTAATCCGTGGGATGCTCTAATCTGCGATTGAAAGAGGTATTAGATTTGAATATTGAATATATTTTTTGCCCTAAAATGAAAAGATCAAACCTTAGAGATAATAAAAAATAAAAATTAAAAAATCAAAGGTTCGAAACCTTTGCAAAATAAAGAAAATCAATTAATATAATATTAATTGTTCTAACCTTTACCTTTTTCAAATTTTGCAAAAATATTGTTGGTGACAAAAGTAATGGTGGATGTAATGGCAAAAATGAAATTTCAACGTGAGTTGGGCAAGTACAACTGTGCAAGGTGTATGATAGAGAAAATTGATTTGCAGAATGATGAAGAGTTAATGAGACATGGTAAGATAGTGCACACTAGATAGAAACATCTACAAACTAGCTGGAAAGTAAAAATATATCCGCATGTGATCATCATTTGATGTAGATAAGATCAAATTATATCTTTGCCATTTATGGCAAGATATTCAGGAAGATATTCAAGAGTAGTTGGGGTTGAATAGAACTCTTTTGAAATATGTTTTCATATGCAGAAGCCCAACAGTGGGATTCTTATATTATGGATTAAACCCTTAGGAGCAAGATATTTTTGAAAAAATTAGGGCATGTCTTGAGTCTATTTAGACTTCTATTGAATGTAAAATTAGGATGCAAAATTTTGGAATAGAAGACTTCTAGCAATATTTAGCAAATTTTGTTTTGTTTTTCTTCATTTTGTACCTAAGGTTGGTGTGAAATCATCTTTTGAAACAACGCAACCATGAGCCTAATATTTTTTCAAACAATAATAAGTGCACCATCTTTTGTTTTCATTTCACTTAGGTTTTATTTGATTTGGTTGTAAATTTGCGATTGTTGAGATTGCGTTAGGCTATTGAGCTTTAGTTTGTTTATAGTGTGTTTAAGGAAATTAAAGGCTTGAGTTTCTAGTCTATTTTTTATTTACACTATTCTTACTGTGCAAGCTTGACTATTGGTGAGAAACACCAATTGATGTTGACCTCCCTTTTGTTTGTAGTTTTCTTTCCATCTTGTGTTGCTTCATCCCATGCTCAAGGTAGAAGGTGATATTAGAAAGGTGGATAATTTATTCATCTGATTATATATTTTTATGAAGATAAGCAGTTTAATTAATCTCAATGGTTATAATTTACAACTAGATTAGATATCCTCTCTTTTTTGCTCTACCTTACTCTCTCTACTTTTATTTTGAATTGATCCATTTTATGTTTTTTAAGATTTTTTATTTATTAAATCTGCTAAAATTTGAAGATCTAGATCAATTTAGTAATGTAAATTCGATAAATAAATTTGACAAACCACCACTCGAAAACAATGATCAGAGGTTGAACTCCCTTATAGGTAAAACAGGTGGTCATGTAGGCTTTCTAGAAGTGGAAAATAGTGAAAACGTTCGATCCAACCTTGTAACTCACACCTTGGATAACCAACAAGATCCTAAAGTGAGAGGGAATTTATTCCTATTTATATGTTACTTGTGTTTTTAGTTTACCCTTCACAGGGTGTGCATGAAAGGCAAATCAATACTATTTTGGTGCTAGGAGGGCTGAACTATTCGTTTCATTATTATTTTAAGCCATGAATTACTAATTTTCTAAGTCATCTAAGTCCTCAATGCACACTATTTTGGCACTAGGAGGGCCATGAATCTACGTTCGATGTTTGTTAATATAATCAGTTAGGCTAGATTCTATCTCTAGAATAACCAGGTCCCATATAAGAGCTACAAAGTTCCTCATTTTTGAGTTAGAAACCCCAAGGAGAAGCAATATTATGAGAGCTAGATATTTATCCAATATAGCATTATCATCACCAATGGTTCCCTCAATGTATCAAAATCCTACCATCAATCCAATAATCATGGCTAACTGGTTGGGTTCCACTGCCTTAAATATCCTTGGTGCAACCCATGATTTACCTAGGAATATTGAGAAATATCTTCCCACCTACAAGCATGATGGTACTAGAACAACCTAAGAGCACATGGTTACCTTCAAGAATGCTCTTAATTTATTAAATGTTCTTCATGAAGATGTTGCTTGTAGACATTTTCCTTTTACCCTGCAAGAAGCCGCATATGATTGGTTCCTAAATTTGACTAGTGATTCTATCACCAACTAGGATGAATTAAAAACTACTTTTATTTCTCAACTTGGTCAAGTAATTTATCATAGTGTGTTGTATCAACAATTCTCCAGTATTAAGAAAGGATTTTATGAAATCTTCAGATATTTTAATGTGATAATTCAAAAGGCTTATGGTAAAATAACTGGTCATTCCATACCAAGTGCAAATCTAGCCTTAGAAGTCTATAAAAATACCTTAGATCCAGTGATCTCTATTTTTCTCAGGAGAGATACCAATGTCACAACCCTGACATAGGCTTATAAATAACTTCTAGTTCTTGAAAGGCAGTTAGGACCTCAACCTTTGAATAATCCTTTGATATTCTCTATTATATAGAATACACCTATTTTAAATATCATTCTACATCAGATGTTAATGCCAACATGCCAAGCTCTACCTAAAGAAACTCCATTACCCTTGACACACACTCAGTATGTTTAAACTACAGAGAAGAAATTTGATAAAACTGTTGTGGCTAATCCACAACACACCCCAAAATTGGGGGCCCACCTTTTTGGATGCTTTCAAAGAAGAAAACAGTGACCCAGATGCTAAGAAAATCAAAGAAAAAGGCAAAATTTTCACTAAGGCAAAAAGTTGTCGCGATATCGCGACATGTCGCTCTGTCGCGGCCGAAAGTTGTCGCGATATCGCGACATGTCGCTCCGTCGCTGCAGAAAATGAAAAGGTGTAGCGAAATCGTGACATGTCGCTCCGTCGCTACGGAAAATGAAAAAGTGTAGCGAAATCGTGACATGTTGCTCCGTCGCGGCCCAGAGAGGAGAGAGAAAGGTAGAATGGAAAACTGTAGCGAAATCGCGACGTGTCGCAAAATCATGATCAACGTGGTCAACGACAGTAGGTGGGCAAAAACGTCGCGAAATCACGACGTGTTTGATTTTCGTGGCTTGAAAGTGGGCAGAAGGCACAAAGTACAAAATGGTCACGAAATCATGACAAAACCGAGCAAAAGAGTCTTAGGCCCAGTAGTGTAGCGAAATCGTGACAAAACCGGAGACAAAGCGCTTAAGTCGAAAGGCGTCGCGAAATCGTGACGCGTCACGTTTTCACGGCGCGGGTGGATAAAAAAGCCTGAGTAGGAAAATGGTAGCGATTTCGTGCAACTTTTGGCGAAACGTTCCAGCCAGGCAAAGACGTCACGAAATCATGACAGAAAGTGAAGACCATGCCCGAAACAAAAAATGGTAGCGATTTCGCTACGGGTTGCAGCCGAAGTGTACGGATGATGAAAGACGTCGCGATTTCGTGACAGGTTGCGGCGAGATGGTCCAAAATAGAAAATGGTAGCGATTTCGCTATGGGTTGCAGCCGAAGCGTACGGACGATGAGAATGGTCGCGATTTCGTGACAGGTTGCAGCAAGATGGCCGAAGCATGAAATTGTCATGATTTCGCTATGAAAAGCAGCAAGAGCGTACGAAACAGAAAGTGGTCATGATTTCATGATAGAAAGCCGCAAGGTAGCTCCGAAGTAGAAAAGCGTCGTGATTTCATGATAGGTTGCGGCCGAAGCGTACGGAGAACAAAAAGCATCGCGATATCGTGACATGTCACGTTTTCACTGTGAAAGCGAAGGAGCAAGGCCGCGGGCTATTTTTGGTCACGATTTTCATGGGACCGTTACTGAGCATACAGAGAGCGCTGAACACGTGGCAGAAAGGCATGAGGGTCATAGTAACGCTTCAGATCGATAGTTACAATAGCAGAGAAGATCAAACGTTGCAGATTCAAGCGAAAGGTCAAAAACACCAAAAAGCGGGAAAATGAAGCGAAGCGTCATGGGAAATGAAACGAAGCGTCACGAGAGCAGTCGAGAGCAGCAACAGAAAGTTTAAATAGCAGAAGTGTAGGTAGATACAGGGGCTAGAAATTGTAAACAGAAAGCATTATTTTATTGAATAAAGGAGTTTATTTGGCAAGAGTAACTTTTGTGTGTGAAACCAAAAGGAGATTGAAGGCTAAGACTACTATTATTTTTGTAGATCTTTCACTTGCATTATTCTTTCTTGTATCTATTCGTTTACACCATAATCTGGGTTACGATAGGTGAATGATAGAATGTTGCAATTATTTATTTCCTTAGAGTCTTGCATCTGATCCGATTCGACTGTGTTTTATTGCAGGTCTGTTAGGTCGAGTTGTTTTAGAGCTTCATCTCATAACTTGGGGTTTTGCAGGGAGGAGATTGCTAACCAAATTAACGTCCTGTTTCAGTTGTTCCAGCTAATTTTCATACAGAATCTATTCATTTTAGGATTTAATTTTATTTCCACATTGTTCATGCAAAGATTGGCATATCGGATTTTGGTGCATTCCAGAATACGTATTTCAATTTTACTAATTTCAAAAGCTGACATAGAAATAGCAGAACACTTAAATCAAAGATAAAATGAACCAATTAATTGTAAAATGAACCTCATGCTAAAGGCACGGAGCTTAAAATGAAGTGGCCTATACCACGCATTTTCTCATTTAAAATATTTCTTTAAGCCAAAGATAAAAGAGGTTGCTAATTTATTCTAGGGAGGGTTTCATTAATTTCAAGATCATAAAAGAAGAAAGGGTTTTTGTTCTTTCTTTTGCTTTATGCGGTTAGATTATTTTAACAGATTAGGGTTACAAAGTTTGTTGGGAATCATCAAAGGCCCCTTGTTAACAGTTACTTGCAGAAAATAAGTTATTCTAGATTACATTCATTTATTTGCATTTTGTCTTAATTGGTTATATGCATATGAATGTTTGTTCACAAGAAACTTGGAGAAATTAAAATAATAAATTTTCTTTGCAAGAAAGAGTCTCATGGGTTTGAGACTCCAGCTTGCGTGTTCATTTTGTAATAGGACAAAATATTCACTCAACATTTTGGCGCTAGAAGGAGGGCCTTCTTTATTGCTTTGTGATTATGATTTGTTCTAACAATTAACGTGGGTAGTTTTGTTTCCACCTATTGTGCTTGCAGGTATAACATTTAGATACTGTATTTTGCAAGTAAGTTGAGAGAAGTCTTCTGAGTTCTAGAGTTTCCAAGCTGGCCCAACCTGAGTACATAGCTACTAGGTCCAAAACCACAGGGGAAACTATTTTCCAAAGCCTTTCTCCCACTGCTAGGAGGCCGAAAAACAAAACATTAGAGATCGAAATACCACCCAGTATACTTGAGTTAGGGATTTCTTTAGACTCAAGTACGTCTAGCGGGCCTGAGCCCTTAATTTCAAGTGCGACAGTAACACCAGTTGTATCTGTCTCCACAGTTCCAAGCGCTTCCATTGTTCCCACAGGGTTAACACCTTTGAACAACATGGCCCAACAACAACAACAACAACCACCTACCCTTTGGTATGGTGCGCAAAGTTCCCCTTTAGACATTCCTGGGGCAGTCCATGACTTGCCTAGAAACATTGAAAGGGGATTACCCAAATTCTTGCACGATGGTCCCACGACAGTGGAAGATCATGTCCAAATCTACAAGGATTATATGTTTAGGCAAGGGGTTACTCACGAGGATGTTGCTTGCCGAGTTTTCCCTGCTAGTCTAGACCCCACGGCCAATGAATGGTATCGAAATCTTCCAGCAGGGTCCATCACTTCATGGGCCCAATTAGAAACCGCCTTCATTAGCCAGTTTAGAATGTTATTGGATCCCTCCATAATCTACAATCTGTTCGTATCATGTAAAAGATTACCCAATGAGCCCATACGAACATTTAACCAGAGGTTCCAAAAACTATACACGAATCTGACTCGTCACTTTGCGGTAGATCCTGCACCCGCGCAATTATATTTCGGAGCCTTAGATCCTTTAACGTCTTTGTTGACTAGAAGGAACCCTCGAGTTACGACGCTTCCTTTAGCCTATGCAGAAACAATGACTCTTGAACAACAGATGAACCTCGCCAGAGCAGGATTGTCTCAATTGACTGGGATGGGACAATATGGTCCATACAGTCAATTTGCCATGATGAACCGGTTAATGGCACCACAGGTTCCTATGATGAATAATTTTCAAACACCCACTCAAGTGGCGTCATTTCCAAGTTATCCTAATGCTTCCGTTCAAACGCAAGGTTTAATTCAAAATGGCCCGATGGGTTTGCCTGGGTTCGGTATGGGCAGTAATTTGTTGACCATGCCGGGGTTTGCTCCAATTAGCACGCCAAGCCCAACGACTTACCCAACAATCACTCCGATTCAAAGTGTGAGTCCAGGATGGAATCCACCTGCCCAGACCCAAGCCATTGTACCTATCCCAGAGGTGGCTAATGCAGCAAACACATCTGTACCCGGAATTACAGTGCCTCAACCACAAGGGTCCGAATCCGCCATAGAAAACATGAAGGAAACCTTGGCCAAAGTTTTGGTTACGGTGGGAAATGTCAATAAAAAGGTGGACCAAGCCATGGGTCATAACCGGCCTCATAACCATAGAGGAAAAGGAACATACAACACGCAACCGAATAATGGGCGAGTACCCAATCCCGTAGCCAATCGGCAGATGTCTCGAAAGATTTTGGAGAATCGGGACCTTGTGACAATGATTGTATGCACTGTGGCCACTGGAAGCATGAGTCTATATTGATTGAGGTTATACATTCCCAAGAAAGTGAAGAAGAGGAGGATGTGGAATTTTTTGGAAACGAAGATGAAGAAACATTGGAAGTTCATGCCAACAAACGTTTTGGGAAAGGAAATCACAAGTATTACACTAGGAGTTCTAAGGAGCCCAAAACTTCCTCTACTCCTCCAAACAACCAATTACTCCCTCCTGATTTCAAAGGAGATGTCAATCCCCCTCCTCCATCCATGGTGGAAAAGTCTAAGATGGTGCAAAATATGTCAAATTCAGAAAAACCCACTTATGACTTGGTGGAAGACATGAAGAAAACTAAGGCCAATGTCTCAATGTATGATATGTCCCGATTATTAGGCCAGGAGGTAAGTCCACCAAAAAGTTTAGATCCATCTGCCCAAGTTCATGAAGCTAAAAGTGCTGAGTCCCGATTGGTTTTAAAAAAGGAAAAACGAGATATACCTCCTTTTCTGATAACCATTAGAATTGCAGGTAAAAACCTGCACAATTGTTTAATAGATTCGGGGCCTCGGCTACCATCATGCCCCTAGAAATCTGAGAAAATTGGGACTTACACCAAAACCTTCTAGAAGCAGTGGTGGTGCAACTGGATAGATCAACCATGGAGGCAGTGGGAGAATTGGGTGATGTTCTTATTCAAGTCAATTCGGAACCTGGGGTTCAACATCACATAGACATATTGGTGCTCGACATTCCTATCAAATATGGCATGGTTTTGGGAAGAGATTGGAGTAAAAACCTAAATGGTTACATTGTGACAGATTCTTCACATATGTGGTTGCCGTGGAGGGGAGTGGCCAACCAAATTCGGATTGATAGTGAACCTAGGCTCAAGGAGATGATCACGGAGTACAACAAACCGAATGAGATCCAATACATTGAAGCAGAGCTGGGAGCATATTGTTTGGACATAGAAACACCCGAAAGTTCCCAAAATGAAAGGATTGGGTGCAACGTTACTGAAGGACATCAGGACATTTGGACTTTAAGATTTGATGGATCCAAGTCCAGACAAGGAGCGGGAGCCGGTATTGAATTATCATGTTCAGACAGAGAGCCTATGTTCGCTGCATATAGACTACAGTTCCCTGCCACCAACAATATGGCAGAATATGAGGCCTTGATTCTCGGACTTCAATTGGCCCTTCGAAAGAAAGTTAAGTGTATCAAGGTCCTTGGTGATTCGGAACTGGTGGTAAAACAAGTGAAGGGACAATACGTATGCAAGAACAAGCGGCTCAGACTTTACAGAACCAGGGTTAGAGATTTAATAGATGAGTTTGATGCCTTTAACATATCTTTGATCTCTAGAAAAGGCAATCGTCTGGCAGACTCTCTAGCCGTAGCTGCGAGTATGTTGAAACCAGTGGACCATAAGAAATGCAAGAAATTCTCCATAGAACTGGTCCCTTGTCCCTCGATACCAGATAATGTCATGAATTTCCAAGTGTTTGATAGTGACAGCACATATTCCATTTTGTCACTAATTCTGGTATATTTGAAAAGCAGGTTATAGATGAAGATGAGAGGGATTTAGAGGAGGCAGATTTGGAAGAAAAAATTATTGGAAAATGCAATAAGATGCCAGATGAGATGGCTTCATTAGAGAAAACTTTCGATATCGGATATCAACCAAGAGAAGGTAAAAAGGTTCCATCTCCCAGAGAAGCCTGTGACTTGGTTAACATTGGAAGTGCAGAAAGCCCTCGAGAAGTGTTCATAGCAAAAGCATGTACCAAGCAAGAGAAAGATTCCATTGTCGATACATTAAAGGAATACATAGACTGCATAGCTTGGAGTTATAAGGAGCTGAAAACATATGATCAGAATGTCATAATGCATACGATTCCGTTGAAACCAGACTCCAAACCCTTCAGGCAAAGACAAAGGCGAGTCAATCCATTATTAGAACCCCTGATAGAGAAAGAGGTGAAGCGACTGTTAGAAGCTAAGATCATCTTTCCTGTTAGGCATTCCACATGGGTTGCTAACCTGGTCCCTGTGAGGAAAAAGAGTGGAGAAATAAGGTTATGTATCGATTTTAGAAATCTTAATAAAGCCTCACAAAAGGACAACTACCCATTACCCACCATTGATGAAATACTCCAAAAGGTAAA
Organism: Wollemia nobilis; assembly: GCA_028583015.1. Classification (NCBI taxonomy): domain Eukaryota; kingdom Viridiplantae; phylum Streptophyta; class Pinopsida; order Araucariales; family Araucariaceae; genus Wollemia; species Wollemia nobilis. The sequence goes on from JAQPPZ010015413.1 coordinate 30,637,784, forward strand.
TGGGTCGGAGATGATGTCATTCCTGGATGGTTATTCGGGATATAATCAGGTCCTTATCCATCCTAGTGATAGGATGAAAACTGCTTTCACCACAAGGTGGGGCACCTTTGCTTACAAGAGAATGCCTTTCGGACTATTGAACGCAGGTGCCACATTCCAACGAGCTATGGACTTTGCTTTTAAGGGGCTCATAGGTAAGTGCATCATCGTCTATGTAGATGACATTCCTGTCTTTTCTAAGAACAGGGAAAACCACGTCAGGGATCTAAAGAAAGTCTTTCAAAGATGCAGGGAACATGGCATTTCTCTCAACCCAAAGAAGTGCATTTTCGGGGTAACGGAAGGAAAACTGTTGGGACATATAATATCTAAGGATGGAATTTCCATTGACCCTGAGAGAATAGAGGCCATACAAGTAGATTCCTTGTCCCAACAGCAAGAAGGGGTTGAGATCATTTTTTGGGAAGATCAATTTCGTCAGAAAATTTATTGCAGATTTTGCAGAAATAGCAAAGCCTTTGAACGACATGTTAAAGAAAGAGGTCCAGATCAAGTGGACAGATGAAAATAGAGATGCTTTTAAAAATATCAAAGACGCGATTTCTAAAGCCCCGATTTTAGTGAGTCCCGATTATACGAAGCCTTTCTATATCTACACATTTGCTTCAGATCACTCCTTTGCGAGTGTTTTAACTCAGAAGAGTGAAGGCAGCATTGAAAATCCTATTGCCTTCCTGAGTAGTCCTCTCAAAGATGCGAAACTGAGATACTCCATCTTGGACAAGCAAATGTATGCTCTGGTTAAGACTGTGAAAAAATTCAGGCATTACATAGTCCACAGTAGGGTCTTTGCTATCGTCCCGGATCCTGCAGTCAAAGCCATGTTCATACAGTAATGAATTAGGTGAAAGACGTGGTAAGTGGGTTTCAACTTTGCAGGAGTTTGATCTTGAGATTCAGTCGATGAAGATAGTGCGGGGACAAGGGTTGGTTAAGGCAATAGCAAAAAAGGATCTCGCAATTTCATGTCAACATTATGAAGTCGCAGATATAACCAAAGATGAGTGGTATACAGATGTGGTGTATTTTCTACTAAACGGTAAATGTCCACCGCATTTAAATTCTACTCAACGAAGAGCCTTGCGCTTGAAATCTGCTAATTTCCTAATTAGATCTGGCACGTTATACAAGAAAAACCATGAAGGTATTTACCTTCGTTGTGTTGATCAAAAAGAGGCAGTGCGAATACTCGAGGAATTTCATGGTAAACATGGGACAGGACATGGGTCCGCTAATGCCACAGCCCATCAAATCCTTAGAGCCGGTTATTATTGGCCTCGACTATTCAAAGATGCCCATACTCATGTGAGGTCATGTCATACATGTCAAACTGCAGCCAATAGAGACAGGAGTGCTTCCATGCCTTTACAATCCGTAATCGAATCTAGACCTTTTGCGCAATGGGGCCTGGATTTTGTTGGGATTATCAGTCCCAATTCATCCGATTCCCACAAATACATTTCGACAGCTACGGATTATTGCACAAGGTGGATCGAAGCTATCCCCACAAAGAATGCTACTTCGGAGGTTGTTATTAAATTCTTAGAGGATAATATTGTCACTCGGTTCGGGATGCCTAACTCCATTGTAAGTGATAATGGTTCAGCTTTTTCTTCTTTGGAATTTGCTAATTGGGCATTTGACAACGGTGTGAGTTTAAAATTCTCTTCCAATTATTATCCGCAAGGCAATGGATTGGCCGAGTCTTCTAACAAGAATTTGTTATGCGTCATAAAAAAATTGTTGGAAAGAAATCCTAGGGATTGGCATAACAAACTTAAGTTGGCTCTTTGGGCTGACAGAATCAGAGTCAAAGAATCAATAGGAACATCTCCTTACCATCTGGTTTACGGACAAGATCCCATTTTTCCTACAAATCTCAAGTTACAAACGCTGCATTTCATGAAAGATTATTTTGGGACCGATGATAAACTTGAGTCTAGACTAACACAATTAATGCATTTGGATGAGAAAAGGGATGAGGCTATGCTTCATTTTAGTAAACACCAGGATGTAGTAAAAATATGGTTTGACAAAAAGTCTAGAGCCAAGGCTTTTAAAATATCAGATCTAGTGCTGTTATGGGATAAAAGACATGAGAAGAAAGGGGAGCATGATAAGTTTGACTACCTATGGTTGGGTCCCTACCAGATTTTAGAAGTCCTAGGGGAAAATAGTTTTAGACTAAGAACCTTGGATGGAAAGGATTTGGCATTACCTGTCAATGGGTTGCACTTGAAACATTATTTCCAGGCTTGAAGCGGCTGGGTTTTGTATTATATGTAAATTATGCCATGCTTTATTTCTTTTGTGTGTGCAGATTTGATATTTAAGTTGTGTTTTTTTTGACATATTCAGGTTTTGTATTGATGTTGTGCTTTGTTTCTTCTGTGTGTGCAGGTTGGACGTTGAGGCGGTGTGTTTATTTGACATGTTTTATTTTCTTATAAAAAAAAAAAAAAAAGAATAAAGTTTGAAATGTTAACACATGCCTAAGATCGGGAAAATATGAAACATTGGAATTATGTTGTAAAAGCTCCACATGTAACACAAACAGTTAAATAATATCGTTTGAGGCTTGTGATGCATGAAGTAGTCAGTTTTACAAATTATGGCAATACTTCATCTGCAATTCAAAGGGCAATGCATTCATATTACATCTCACTTTGCATATACATGCCATCTTAGTTGCATATGCATTTCAGATACAAATCATTAAAGTGTGTCAAATCCTCTTAGGGTTATGCTATAACATAAATAAAGAAAAATCCTAAGGTTGGAAACTGAGCCCCGAGATATCTAGAACCAAGCACATTTTGTACACATTAAAAAAGATCTTGGGCAAAATGATCAAAACCTTGCTTGGAAGAAAAGGTCAAGCGAAAGGAATATTTCATGTCTATCCTATTATGCAACATGATCCTTAAAACAGTGGTTTTTACCACTTCCATTAAGCTTAAAGCCTAAAATCAGAGTAGTAAGGATAGGGTTAAGTCCTCATCGAACTTAGGTTGAGGATCCAACTCCCCAAAGCTTTGATTTGACCTACATGGAGTAGTAAGGATAGGGCATAATTCTCATCTCGCCTAGGTTGAGAATCCGATTCCCCAAAGCTCCTATGTCTCATTTCATGATAAAACTTGGATTGGAAGGATCGTACTACTTGTCCTCTCGCAAAGGATGGGTAGTCATCCCCAAGGTCCAAGTAATAAAATTAATATTCTCCATTTTCATCTAAGACTTGGATTGGAAGGATCGTACTACATGTCCCTAGCAAGGATGGGTAGTCATCCCCAAGATCCAAGAAGTAAAATTAATTTTTCCCATCTCATCTTTATATTGGATTGGAAGGATCGTACTACTTGTCCTCTGCAAAGGATGGGTAGTCATCCCCAAGGTCCAAAGAAATGAAGTTAAGTCATGGATTATGGGGTTAGGTATGCCCATGCATGACAAACATGTCTTGTCTAAAAAACAAGACCACCGATTGTTCAAAGGGTTAGACTAGCATGACCATTTCTTCCATAATTGGTTAAATCATTTTGCTCAAAGTGAGGTAATGAATTCCAAATCAGAGTAGTAAGAATAGGGTTAAACTCTCATCTCGATTAGGTTGGGAGTCTGATTTCCCAAAGCTCTGATTTCACTTTCACTTACACATGGGTTCAAGATAGTAGTGACTCATAACCAACTTTGGGATCTAATAAAACAATTCATTATACACATGGTTGATCCTAAGGGGGTTTGATAATCTTGAATATTTGTGTATGATATTAGAAGGTCTATGCATTTGTAAAAGCAAAATCTCTAAGCATATTTATTAGGTTACACAAATCATTCACAGTCTCACATATGCATGCATGTAAAACTGACAATGGAATGTTGATCAAGTTCAAGCGATATGGAATGAAAACAAATAGCACACACTGAGCTAATACTAATGATTCTGATGTTTCATGTACTTCTGATCTGTCGGTATTTGTTTATCTTTTATATGCTAACGCCTGTATCTAAGCTTGTATATTTCAGATTGGGTTCTCACCAAAATGCTCTGGAGCATTTGACAGCAGAGTCGCCATTTGTTGTGGCTAATCCACAACACACCCCAAAATTGGGGGCCCACCTTTTTGGATGCTTTCAAAGAAGAAAACAGTGACCCAGATGCTAAGAAAATCAAAGAAAAAGGCAAAATTTTCACTAAGGCAAAAAGTTGTCGCGATATCGCGACATGTCGCTCTGTCGCGGCCGAAAGTTGTCGCGATATCGCGACATGTCGCTCCGTCGCTGCAGAAAACGAAAAGGTGTAGCGAAATCGTGACATGTCGCTCCGTCGCTGCAGAAAATGAAAAACTGTAGCGAAATCGTGACATGTTGCTCCATCGCGGCCCAGAGAGGAGAGAGAAAGGTAGAATGGAAAACTATAGCGAAATCGTGACGTGTCACAAAATCACGATCAACGTGGTCAACGATAGCAGGTGGGCGAAAACGTCATGAAATCATGACGTGTTTGATTTTCATGGCTTGAAAGCGGGCAGAAGGCACAAAGTAGAAAATGGTCATGAAATCATGACAAAACCGAGCAAAAGAGTCTTAGGCCCAGCAGTGTAGCGAAATCGTGACAAAATCGGAGACAAAGCGCTTAAGTCGAAAGGCGTCGCGAAATCGTGACGTGTCGCGTTTTCGCGGCGCGGGTGGATAAAAAAGCCTGAGTAGGAAAATGGTAGCGATTTCGTGCAACTTTTGGCGAAACGTTCCAGCCAGGCAAAGACGTCGCGAAATCGTGACAAAAAGTGAAGACCATGCCCGAAACAGAAAATGGTAGCGATTTCACTACGGGTTGCAGCCGAAGTGTACGGATGATGAAAGACGTCGCGATTTCACGACAGGTTGCGACGAGATGGTCCAAAACAAAAAATGGTAGCGATTTCGCTACGGGTTGCAGCCGAAGCGTACGGACGATGAGAATGGTCACGATTTCATGACAGGTTGCAGCAAGATGGCCGAAGCATGAAATTGTCACGATTTCGCTACGAAAAGCAGCAAGAGCGTACGAAATAGAAAATGGTCACGATTTCATGACAGAAAGCCGCAAGGTAGCTCCGAAGCAGAAAAGCGTCGTGATTTCGTGATAGGTTGCGGCCGAAGCGTACGGAGAACAAAAGCGTCGCGATATCGCGACATGTCACGATTTCGTGACATGTCACGTTTTCGCTGTGAAAGCGAAGGAGCAAGGCCGCGGGCTATTTTTGGTCATGATTTTCATGGGACCGTTACTGAGCATACAGAGAGCACTGAACACGTGGCAGAAAGGCATGAGGGTCATAGTAACGCTTCAGATCGACAGTTACAATAGCAGAGAAGATCAAACGTTACAGATTCAAGCGAAAGGTCAAAAACACCAAAAAGCGGGAAAATGAAGCGAAGCGTCATGGGAAATGAAACGAAGCGTCACAGAGCAGCCGAGAGCAGCAACAGAAAGTTTAAATAGCAGAAGTGTAGGTAGATACAGGGGCTGGAAATTGTAAACAGAAAGCATTATTTTATTGAATAAAAGGAGTTTATTTGGCAAGAGTAACTTTTGTGTGTGAAACCAAAAGGAGATTGAAGGCTAAGACTACTGTTATTTTTGTAGATCTTTCACTTGCATTATTCTTTCTTGTATCTATTCGTTTACACCATAATCTGGGTTACGATAGGTGAATGATAGAATGTTGCAATTATTTATTTCCTTAGAGTCTTGCATCTGATCTGATTCGACTGTGTTTTATTGCAGGTCTGTTAGGTCAGGTTGTTTTAGAGCTTCATCTCATAACTTGGGGTTTTGCAGGGAGGAGATTGCTAACCAAATTAACGTCCTGTTTCAGTTGTTCCAGCTAATTTTCATACAGAATCTATTCATTTTAGGATTTAATTTTATTTCCACATTGTTCATGCAAATATTGGCATATCGGATTTTGGTGCATTCCAGAATACGTATTTCAATTTTACTAATTTCAGAAGCTGACATAGAAATAGCAGAACACTTAAATCAAAGATAAAATGAACCAATTAATTGTAAAATGAACCTCATGCTAAAGGCACGGAGCTTAAAATGAAGTGGCCTATACCACGCATTTTCTCATTTAAAATCTTTCTTTAAGCCAAAGATAAAAGAGGTTGCTAATTTATTCTAGGGAGGGTTTCATTAATTTCAAGATCATAAAAGAAGAAAGGGTTTTTGTTCTTTCTTTTGCTTTATGCGGTTAGATTATTTTAACAGATTAGGGTTACAAAGTTTGCTGGGAATCATCAAAGGCCCCTTGTTAACAGTTACTTGCAGAAAATAAGTTATTCTAGATTACATTCATTTATTTGCATTTTGTCTTAATTGGTTATATGCATATGAATGTTTGTTCACAAGAAACTTGGAGAAATTAAAATAATAAATTTTCTTTGCAAGAAAGAGTCTGCGGGTTTGAGACTCCAGTTGCGTGTTCATTTTGTAATAGGACAAAATATTCACTCAACCAAAACTAGGGTTGAAGAAATTTTAAAGATGGTCCAAAAACTGGCAAATGACTTCATAAGTTTTAAGAGATAAGTATATAGAGGAGAAAGTTCAAACCGATTTCCTTACCAACCAAACATATTATTTAAACCTCCATATGAAGCCAATAAGGATTATAAAAAAGGTAAGGGACCTGAAGTAAACATTTGTGACTTAGATTTACCCAATTGGTGTAGGATTCATGGAACATCCCAACATGAGGAATTAGATTATCTAGAGTTTTGCAACACTTTTGAAGCTTTATCTGGTGATTTGAGTGTTCTTGAGAATTAGAGAAATGTTGATGGTTTTGGTTCATCCAAACATAGTGCTGCTATGGTTATAGATTCATTCATTTTCCTAAATGAGTCAAAAGACTATGTAGAAGTGTCTATGGATGAGGTACACACTTTTCATTAGTTTTAGAGATGTAGTTATAATTTGGGATGCAAAAATATAAATCCCAACACTACATCTTCAACTCATCCAAATAAAACCTATGGTATTCCCCCATATCCTACTTCTAATAATGAACCTCCCCCACCAAAGGGCAATGAAAATAAGATTTAGGATCAGACTAGTATAGTACCTAGGAAAGGTTATAACATCGTCAAGGATATGAAGAAGATCAAAGACAATATCTCTTTGCATTAATTAGCTTAGATCATAGAACAAAGAGATGCCATTTTAATTCATATTTTGAGCCCATGATTAAAACTAAAGATAAAGGTAAATTATTTTAAATGCCAACCTGGCTATATATAAAGAGAAAACTAAAGTTTCATCTTTTTTGTTGATAGTTCACATATTTGGAAAAATCTACATAACTGTCTAGTAGATTCTTGTGCTTCAACTAATGTTATACGTCTAGCCATTTGACAATAATTAGGAGTAACTCTTATGAATTCTGAGAGAAGGGTCATTCAATTAGATAAAACTACAGTTAAGGTGATCAGTGAATTTCAAGGTATGCACATTCAATTAATATCCAAACTCAGAGCACAACAAGGATTGACATTCAAGTGGTAGATATTCCTATGGGATATGTGATGCTTCTGAGTAGATATTAATCGAAATATTTGAATGGATGTTTTGTGAAAAAAATTCGCACATGTGGGGGTGTAGCCAACCAACTCAGAATAGAGAGAGAACTAGATATAAACACATGATCATTGAATATAATATTAAAAATGAGGTTGCAAATTTTGTTGATGTAGATATTGGGGTTTATAATTTGACAACTACAAAAAAATGAGATCAATTAAATCTCTAATCAATCATAGCAACAACATTTGGGCGTTACACATTGATGGGGCTAAGTCTAAGCAAGGCTCAGGTACAAGAGCAAATTTTGGAAATCTCATTAGTACAATGGGAAATGAGCTTAAGAAATTGAATGTAGGGATTGAAGAGGATCCTAAGCACATTCAATTAGTTAAAACATGTGATCCACAAATAAAACTTTATCTCATTGAGTTGTTACATAGTCTAAATATGTGATGGCCAGGTCCTATAAAGACATTAGGATATTTTATCTTGGGATGTTTACACATATAATCCCTTTGAAAGAATTCTGTAAACCATTCAAGAAGAGAGACATGTTAATGTCCTGATTCTGAAGAAGGTAGAAAAATTGTATGCGCTTTAGGTTGATAGAATAAGACATAAGCTAGCTCTTAAAACTTCTATATTTTCTTTGTTGCATGGGACTAAAACAATAGTTCTAGTTTCAATTAAGATGCCTACTTACTAGTTTGCTTTAGACTATTTTAATGATCATGTAGATGCATAAGTCTGTGTATTAAAATTGATTAATTTACAAGATGAATGGCTTCATAACTTGGAGCATTTCATTCAACATCAGGAGATAGTCAAGCATTGGTTTGATAAAAGATAAAAAGTGAGGACCTTCAGACTTGTAGACCTGGTGCTTTTGTGGGACAAAGCCCATGAAAACAAAGGTAAACACACCAAGTTGCAGCCTTTGTGGATAGGACCATACTAGGTAGCAAAATTTTTAGGTAATAATGCATTTCATCTACAGGACTTGAAAGGTATTTTTTGAACTCACCAATCAATGGACAATATTTGAAGCATTATTCCATATGATACATCGTTTGAGTAATAATAAAAGTCTTTATACATACGTATATATGAAAAAATGAATCAATGCATATTTAATCTATTTTATTGGTATTAAGTTGGTTTTTTTTTTTTTAAGTTTTCCTTTTCTTTCCTCTTTTGCATTGTTGTCTCGGTTCTGCAAACCAAAGTAGGGTGATTTTGATAAAAAGATCTTCTAAGTAGGGAGTTAGTGGTGATACTCATTATCTAGAATGACAATAGAGAATTATTTTAGATTTTGTACCTTGCTCGCCATAATTATTTTAATTATAAAAGGAACTTTTATACTATTTAGCTGGAGAACTCCTAGGGAATCCAAGAAAAGTTAGTCATGAGAAGAGTACTCTAATTCACAAAAATAATTTTAATTACTCTAAAGAAGCTATTGGTAACCAAAATGAAGTGGTTAATTTATTGGTTGTTTGGTTAATAAAATATTAGGGCAAATGCAACTTTCAAACCTTCAGTAAGAATTCCTAGCTATCTAGTCGTTATAAAAAAAATAAAAAGAAAAAGAAAAAGAGAGTTTTACAAAAAAAATAAAAAATAAAGGGGAGTTCCATAATAAAATAGATAGCTCAAATTTATGAAATAGGAATTTTACACATGTTCACTAAGGCTATGGATGTTCCATGGTTGTGAATTAATGTCTTGGAAAGCTAAGAGTAACTCTATCAGGGCTATAAACACTAAACTAGCAACAAAGATCTACTTGAGTAACCATGTGCAATCCAAACAGTCTGGTTAATCCTCAGTAAGAATTATAAGCCATGGTCATCATAAGAGGAAGGATTTATACACTTGCAATCACACACCAAAGTTTTATTTAAGTGATTCAACCTAGTATATCCCTAAGAAATTTTTAATAGACTGACAGATAGTAGTTAAAACATTTTTAAAATCCTTACAACAAGGTGTGGTGCATGATTTAAGTTGTTTTAAAACTAGAGTTATGGGTTCCAAATAGTGTTACTATTTCCTCACAGACATCACCAATGTTTGAGAAGCAACACACCCCTATGATCATAAAATTTTGATCTTTTGATAATTAAATATTAGTTTCCAAGGGGACCCTCATGAAGCATTTTGATTTTATTTCCAAAATTTGCTTTCATCAAGATTTTAAATTTTACCCACATCAAGGTGTCCAAAAATGCTTGCCTAGAACATTGATCTTAATTGAATTTTTCTAGATATTTGCACCTCAATGGTATTATTTCAGATTAAATGTTTCAAAAAATTTAATCTTCAATGGTTTTCCTAAGGTCTAAATTATTAAAATCAATTTTTAGGGTTCTTTAAAATTCTTCATCTTGCCCTAAATTCACTTCAAATTTGAAATCATCATAATATTTGATAGAAAACTTAGTTTGAGGTGATTCAAAGCTTGGTGGAAATATCTCAAACTTCTCTTCACAATGGTACCAAATTTGTAGAAAATTGGACGTGGATTCCATCTAGAAATATCAGTTTCTCGTTACAACTTGTGAGCTTCTAAATGCTATATCTCTTGATACAGAATGATTTTTTTTGCTTTTTCTTAGCAGAATTGGATACCCATTTGACTGTTTTAGAATTGTGTAAAATTACATAAAAACCATAGGACTTTGATTTTTTGCCTAAATTTTGCACTACAAGGGTTTAGGAGCAAAATCATGGCCTGGAACAAGCTTGCTTCATGCCAAAGTTAGGATTGGTCAACCAACTAAAATGGAAAATTAAATCGTGGTATAGAACCAAATTCTTTGCCTAAATCTTGCTCTTGCCCGCTACCAAGATTTTTATCTTTTCGTGCTCTTTTCATCGCAACCTAGAACCAACTTCCTTGCCTAAAGCTTCCTCTCGCCTGCTACCAAGATTTTTATCTTTTCATGCTCTTTTCATTGCGACCTAGAACCAAATTCCTTGGAAATAATATTGCTCATGATTTGCATCCTTTCTTGCTCTACGTCATGGTCATACTTGGTCAACCAAGGAAAAGTAAAAAATAAATCGTGACCTAGAACCAACTTCCTTGGAAAAAAATAATTTCATTCTAACTCTGGCCTGCAATCAATCAACCTTGCTCTATGTCATGGTAAAAATGGTCAACTATGACGAAATGGAAAATATCGCAGCCAACAAAAATTAAATGGTTCAAAACTAAGGCCAGGATTGTAAATTTTTGCCAAAAAAATAGTTTCATTCTAATTCTAGCCTAGAGCATGCTTCGTGCCATGATCACAAGTTTGTTAGTGACTTCAAATTTCATTTACACATTATTCAATATTAATAATCTCTGGAATTCTGCCATGGTCTAAAGTCATCTCTAAGCTACATTTTAAAAAGAGTTTAAGTCTTTCATTTTTGTAAGTTAAAACCCCAACCTGAAGCATTTGAAGTAAGGAAAATGAATAAAATCTTACCCAATTGCAGGCTTGCTTAGATTCATAAAGGAAAAAGAGAAAAGGCAAGAGGATGTCTAATCCACGATTGAAGGGAAGAGGCATTAGATTTGAGTATTGAATATATATTTTTCCCTAAAATTAAAAGCTCAAACCTTAGAGATAATAAAAAAAAATTAAAAAATCAAATATTTGAAACCTTAGGAAAATAAGGAAATTAACTAATTATAATATTAATTGTTCTAACCTTTGCCTTTTTCAAATTTTACAAAAAAAATTTGGTGACAGAAGTAATGGCGGATGTAATGGCAAAAATAGAATTTCAACACGATCTAGGCAAGTACAATTATGCAAGGGGGAGGATAGAAAAATTTGATTTGTAGAGTGATGAAGAGTTAATGAGGCATGATAAGGTAGTGCACACTAGATAGAAGCATCTGCAACTGGCTGGAAAGTAAAAAAATATTCGCATGTGATCACCGTTTGATGTAGATAATATCAAATTCTATCTTCATCATTTATGGTAAGATACTTGGGCAGATATTCAAGAGTAGTTGGGGTTGAATAGAACTCTATTAAAATATGTTTTTATCCAAAAGCTCGATAGTGGAATTTTTATATTGTGGATTAAACCCTTGGGAGTAAGATATTTTTGAAAATATTAGAGCATGTCTGTTGGAAGTTAAAATGGTAAAATTGTAAATTTTTTGGTTTTAACTGTAAGTTTTGACCATACCCTTTTACGTCATTGGATGACAACCAAGTCAGCAGGATTGAACGACATGGACGGTAGGAAGAGTTTGACTCCTAATTTTTTTTCCTTTCCTCCCTATTTCTTCTCTCCCAAATATCTCTCAACAACTATATAGACACTATATAATACTTTGTAATTTCAACTTTGACAGAATGAATAGTGAATTTTCACATTTTGATTTGTGATTACAATATTTGGTATCAGAGTAGAGGGTGTCTAGGGTTTCAAGGTAAGCTGGGCATGGATATCGAGGAGGCCTAAGGAGACCCACAGGTGAGGCATGAATCTTGAGGAGGTCAAGGAGACCCACAGGAGCGAGCCCACAGGAGGCATGATTCTCGAGGAGGTCAAGAGGGCCCATAGAGTGCACACCAAGGTGAGGTCGAAAGGAAGCCCATAGAGAGCACACAATTCAAAGTTGACCAGCTACCCAAAGGACACCAGGCATGATTCCCCAGGTGACTGATAGGTAAATTGGTGGAACGCAGACCAAAGGCAGACACGTGGTGAGCTAACCAGAGGTGGACATGTGGTGAATTGACCAGAGGCAGACACATGGCAAGGAGGTGACGTGGTGGACACAGTAAGGAGGTGATGTGGCAGACATAGTAAGTAGGACACGTGGCAAGCGAACGTGAGGTGGTGACGTGGCAGAAGGACATTCACCCAATGAAGAGAAAAAGGGTAAGGTTTGATTACCCGAAGGTAATCGAATACCCTTGTGATCCCTCGTACTCTTAAACCCCTTCGCAGCCCAATTCTTGCTGCATGTGGGATAAAGAAACTATAATTTTTTTTGTTTAAAATTGTTTCCCATTAGTTTAAATACTACGCCCATCAGTTTGAAGCCTAAAGAGGCTTGTAGCGCACTTGGTGAGCGCACTATTCTGTAGATTGGAAGTCACGGGTTCAAAACCTAGCACAATTTAATTTTTTATTATGTTGGCATGAGGTCAAGGTCAGATTGATTTATTAATCCTTTTTGCATAAGGTTAAGTTTTAAAAGGTCGGAGATAAATTTTTTTTTATATAGTTTTTTAAATTTTTTTAAAAAGTTTTTTATAGGTTTAATAATAATATTAAAATATATTGTTTTTTTTTAAGAATATTTTTTATTATTAATTAACTTATAATTACAACTTTTTAAAAATTAAAAATGACTATATAATTTTTTATTTTGACATTGCCTAAGAGGCAATTTATTGTAAAAGAAGGGGCTTTTCACTTGACTCAAGGAATCAAAAACTGTAGTGTAAAAGCATACTGTGATAGTCTAGAAGGCTATACAAACTAGGAATTTTGTGTAACAATTCTGAGAGGCTTAGTGTTTTTTCCTTGTAAGAGAGACAAAAGATCAAACTGAAATTTGTAAAGAGGCATTGATGATAATACCAAATGGTTGTTATCATGCCCTATGTGCACTTTTGGTGAGAGCAAACACCGAAAGTTTTGATGAAAAAGTGAGAGCTTATGGGCTACATACTGTGTTTAGTCAGTTGTAGAACACAATAATAGCACACCAGACGCATCCATACTCAGGGTACGAGGTAGACTCTGAAGATAACTCCTTTGGGAATCAATTTGAGAAATCTAAATCCATAGAAGTTGCACCATAAGAATTTGAATATACTCATTATAGTAATTCAATAGAAATTCTAGAACCAGAATCACCTGAGATAATATTGATCAGTGATGACGAAGAACAAGTAGCAGACAATTTCATGAATCAAGAAATAGCAACACCACAACAAGAGGAACAAGCACACATTGAAAGAGTGAATCAAGTCAGATTTGACTTAAATTTGTAATCTCTTCTTTCTTCCTTATTGTAAATAAAAATAGAGTGCTTTATTGTAATCGAGAAATAAAGAGAGTGTTTTAGTTTATAATAGCTATGGCCTCACATAAAAATATACCTATTCCAAAATTCAACGGATATAATTATGAGTATTGGTCTATCAAAATGAAGACCTTACTCATAGGGAAAGTTTTGTGGGACATAGTGGAAGAGGGTTACACCGAACCCATAGAATGGACAATATTAAGTGTTGTAGATAAGAAAACCAAGAAAGAAGCACAAAAGAGCAACTCCTTTTCTCTTTATCATCTCCAAGCAGCATTGGAGAAGAGTATATTCCCTAGAATAGCCACTTGTATAACTACACAAGATCCGTGGAAAGCTTTGAAAGATGGATTCCAAGGAAGTGATCAAGTGAAGCAAGTGAGGCTTCAAACACTGAAACGATATTTTGAAAATCTCAAAATGAAAGAAGATGAAAAAATTTGGTGACTACTACATCAAAGTGAAAACGGTAGTTGATAAAATGGTTACTCTTGATGAAGAAATTAAGCCTGAAATAATTGTAAAGAAAGTGTTACGAACACTTCTTCAAATATGGAATCACAAAGCCATAATCATAAAAGAGTCAAAATATCTTTCCACTTTAACATTTTATGCATTAATTGGATCGTTAATGTCTCATGAAGAGAGATTACATGAATATCCTTCAACCAACTATGGAGGTGATGATAAATCCTTCACATCCAATGAAAATACTGGAAGAGGATGTGGAAGAGGTCAAGGCAGAGGCCAACAAAGAGGTAGAGGCAGAGGTAACTACTGAGGAGGCAATCAGAACAGAGGAGGCAACTCCAAGAGAGGAGGCAAGCAGAACAGAGGTGGAAACCAAAATCAAGGAGGAAATCCAAGATGAAGTGGAAATCAAGGACGAGGAAGTGAAAAGTCCAAAACAACTTGTTTTAACTGTGGCAATCCAGGTCACTTTGCTAGCGACTGCTGGTCAAAATATTCTCAAGGCAGTAGTAGTCAATATGGTAATTATGGTGAAGAAGATGATACCTCTAATATTTTTATTTCATATGGACAATCAGAATAAAATCTAAATGACACATGGATTTTGGATAATTGTTGCTCAAACCATATGAGTTGCAAATAAAATCTATTTGCTACTCTAGATTCCACTTATAAATCCCACATCAAGTTAGAGGATGATAAAGCTTTGCAAGTCGAAGTCATTTGAGCCATGGAGGTTCCAATAAAAGAAGGTATAAATAAAGTGAATGACATCTATTACACTCCAAATCTCCAACATAATCTGCTAAGCATTGGGTAAATGATGGAGAAAAATTACAAACTTGTTTTTGATGAAGGAAAATGTATCATTCTTGATAAAAAAAATTGTAACCGTGTCATCACACAGGTCCCAATGACCAAAAATTGGTTATTCCCTCTCAAATTTGGTGAGCTAGAGGGAGCTCAACTTGCAAATGTAGCTATAGCTAATCCAAGTGTGCTTTGGCACTTGCGATATGGTCACCTTAATTCCGCTAGCTTGAAACTGTTAACTTCTCAAGCTATGGTGACAGGACTTCCCAAAATCAATGAACAAAAGGAGGTATGTGAAGGATGTGCTTTGGGAAAGCACTCAAGGTCTAAGTTTCCAAAAGGACAAGCATGGAGAGCTAGCTATCCACTTTAGTTAGTGCATTTGGACATCTATGGTCCAATGCAGACAAAGAGTATCAGAAACAATTCCTATTTTCTCACTTTCATAGATGATTTCTCTAGAATGTGTTGGATTTATTTCTTGAAACATAAAGATGAAGCTTTTGATTGCTTCATAGATTTTAGAAACAATGTAGAGAAATAAAGTGATTATTTTATAAAATGTCTTAGGACAGATCAAGGAGGTGAGTACTACTCAAAAGAATTCTTGAAATATTGTAAAGCATGTGGGATCAAAAGGCAATTCACCACTGCCTATACCCCACAACAGAATGGTGTGGCCGAGATAAAGAACCGCACCATAGTCAATATGGTGAGAACGATGCTTCAGACTAAGCATCTAACTAATATGTACTGGGCTGATGTTGTAAGAACCAGTGTATACATTCTAAATAGAAGTCCAAATTTTAGTTTAGATGGCATCACTCCTTATGAGGGGTGGTATGGAAAGAAACCCAATGTAAAGAACTTTAAAGTTTTTGGTTCTTTATCATATACATACATTCTTGGTGAGAAAAGGAAGAAGCTTGATCGTAAAATTCAAGCTTGTATATTTGTAGGGTATTGTGAGTCTACAAAAGCATATAGACTCTACAATCCCAAGACTCATAAAATTGTACTTTCCAGGGATGTAATTTTTGATGAAGGGGGAGAATGGGGTCATCAAAGAATTTTTGTTGATGATGAGTCCCAAGATGTAAATTCTTCATAGATACAACAAGTATAACATGTTTCTCCCAAGAAAAGCAAAGGTACACCACCCCCTCCAAGCCCAAGCAGGAGTACTACGTCAAGTACTTCAACCACCACTCCAAGTCCTTCTCCACAAAGATCAGTAAGTTCTTCACCGATGGACATAGACAATGAATATCCATAAAGAGGCAAAAAAACATTACAACATCATCCATATTTTCAAATGTTGGATCAAAATTTTCAGAGAAGATTCACTAGATGCCAATCTAGTGAAATGAATACAGTTTTGTAGCAACTTGAAAATTTGCAATTGTATGGGAATGATAACTCCCAAGATCCTAAGGGAGATGTAGTAAATTATGCTTTATTGGCTAGTGCACAACTAGAAACAACTAGCTATGAGAAGGCTTGTACTCAAAATAAATGGTAAAAAGCCATGGAAGAGGAAATAACCTCTATAAAAAATAATGATACATGGGATCTAGTAAAGCTACGCAAAGGAAAAAAGTGTGTTGGTTGTAAATGGGTCTACAAGACCAAATACAATGCTTATGGAAGCATTGAGAGGCACAAGGTGATATTAGTAGCAAATTTTTTTACTCAAAAATTTGGCATTGACTATGAGGAAACTTTTGCTCATGTTGCACAACAAGAGACAATCAGATTGGTTCTTTCCTTAGCTGCCCATAAAGGATGGAACATTCAACACATGGATGTGAAAAGTGATTTTCTAAATGGATACTTGACTGAGGAGGTTTATGTTCAACAACCTCAAGGATTTCAAGAACAAGGAAAGGAGAACCTTGTTTACAAATTGAAAAAATCACTTTATGGCCTCAAGAAAGCACCAAGATCTTGGTACTCATGCATTGACGGCTATTTTAGCGAGTGTGGATTCACTAGAAGCAAAAGTGAACCAAATTTGTACTACCTAAAGCATGGAGTAGACATTATCATAGTTTGTTTGTATGTGGATGATCTAATATTTATGGGTAGTAACACTAAAATGAATATGGAGTTCAAAAACTCCATGATGAAGCAGTTTGAGATAAAAGATCTCGATTTAATGTGATACTTCCTAGGCATGGAAGTGAATCAATCAAATAGAGGGATATTCATATGTCAACACAAGTATGCTCAAGACATGATCAAAAAATTTGCCATGGAGCAGTGCAAATCAGTTGCAACTCCAACCGGACATGGAATCCAATTGAGCAAGGATGACAGAGCACCAAAGGTTAACATGACCACTTACAGGATCATGGTTGGGAGTTTGATGTTTCTCACCAACACAAGGCTCGATATTCAATATATTGTTTCTCTAGTTTCAAGGTTTATGGCAAGTCCATTTGAGTTGCATCTATAAGCAACTAAAATAATATTAAGATATGTAAAAGGTACATTAGATTTTCGAATCCATTACTACAAATGTAATTATGTGAAATTAGTTGGTTTCAATGATAGTGATTGGGGCAAAAATATAGATGATAGGAAATCTACATCAGGGAACTATTTTAGTCTAGGGTCAGGACTAATCACATGGAGTTCCAAGAAGCAAACTGTTGTAGCATTATCATCTACTGAAGTTGAATATATAGCTATCACACATGCTAGTACTCAAGCCCTATGGTTGAGAAAAGTCCTTGAAGATATTGGAGAAAGTCAAAGTGGTCCAAATCGACTGTATTGTGATAACATAAGTGCCATTCAGTTGGCATACAATCCAATCCACCATAGCAGATCAAAGAATTTCTATATGAAGTATCACTTCATCCGAGACATGGTGGAGCAACAAATAGTTGAGCTTAAATATTGTAGCACTTTGGACAAAATTGCAGATATCTTCACCAAAGGCATGTCTAAAGCTCAATATATAAATCTGAGAGACTGTATAGTCAGTCCTCTCAACTTTAAGGGGAAGAATGTTGGAAGTTAAAATGGTAAAATGGTAAAAATTTTGTTTCAACTGTAAGTTTTGACCTTACCCTTTTACCTCATTGGACGACAACCAAGTCAATAGGATTGGATGACATGGATGACAGGAAGAGTTTGACTCCTAATTCTTTTTTCATTTCCTCCCTATTTCTTCTCTCCCAAATATCTCTCAACAACTATATAGACACTATATAATACTTTGTAATTTTGACTTTGACAAAATGAATAGTGAATTTTTGCATATTGATTTTTGATTACAATAATGTCCTGAGTCTATATATACTTCCATTGAATGTAAAATTAGGATGCAAAAACTTGGAATTGAAGACTTATTGCAATAATTAGTGAATTTTGTTTGATTTTCTTCATTTTGTACTTGAGGTTGGTGTGACATCATCTTATAAAACAATGTGGCCAAAAGCTTAATATTTTTTGAACTGTGATAAGTTCTTCATTTTTGTTTTTATCTCACTTAGGTTTTATTTAATTTGGTTGTAAATTTGTGATTGTTGAGACTATGTTAGGCTATTGAGCTTCATTTTATTTATAGTGTGTTTAAGAAAATTAAAGGCTTGAGGTTATGTTCTATGTTTTATTTGCTCTGTTCTTACTTTGTGAGCTTGACTACTGGTGAGAAACACCAATTGATGTTGACCCCCCTTTTGTTTGTAGTTTTATTTTCATATTGTGTTGTTTTGTCCCATGCTCAAGGTAGAAGGTGATCTTAGAAATCTAGACACTTTCTTCATTTGATTTTATCTTATTGTGAACCCAAGCAGTTTAATAAATTTCAATGGTTATAATTTACAATTAGATTAGATATCCTCTCTTTTTTGCTCTACCTTACTCTCTATTTTTATTTTGAAGTGATCCATTTTTATGTTCTTTAAGATTCTTTATTCATTCAATCTATTGAAATTCAAAGAGTTGGATCAATTCACTAACACATATTTGATAAATGAACTTGAAAAACCACCACTAGACAACAACAATTAGAGTTTGAACTCCCTTGTAGGTAAAATAGGAGGTCACATAGGCTTTCTAGAAGTTGAAAATAGTGAAGACGTTTGACCCAACCTTGTAACTCACACCTTGGATAACCAACAAGATCCTAAAGTGAGAGGGAATTTATTCCCATTTATGTGTTACTTGTGTTTCCTGTTTACCCTTCACAGGATGTGCATGAAAGGTGAATCAACACTTCTTTTTATAAATCTTTATCTTTCCACATTTTGCATATGTAATTCTAGGAATAATATTTTCCTATTTTAAAGATTATTATTATTTTTTAAAATATAACCTCCAGGCACTTCCTTCAACAATAAATCATAAAATCAAATTTTTACTTATAACTCCCAATTAAAAAATACTTGACATCCACTATTAAAAAATAAATAGCAAAAAGTATGAAGTACCTTGTGTCTCTATGCTCATTCACTATACTTAGTGCTCACTATTAAAAAATAAATAGCAAAAAAATATGAAGTACACTTGGCACTATCACTATCTTGTGTCTCGATGCTCATTCACTATCTTATTACACTTGGCACTTGCATCCAATTTTTGAATGTTACTTATTCATTTTGCGTTATTCACTCTTTCTTTATCAGACAAGAAATGTTATAGATGATTCCTCACCAGTTTGCTTTAGATTGCACTAGACTATATTCCCCAAGGCATTATACCTGCTTCTCAATTTCTTCTTTTTGACAAAAACTAACCTTTCAATTTCTTATTTTTGGTAAAAAAAAACCATTCAGTTTTAATGCACCAACAAGGCTTACATTTTCCCATGTGCTAATTTTCACTGATGATTTTCTTTGTGCTCTTAGGAAAATATCTAATGCTCTATTTGGCTCATAGAACAAAATAACTTTGCATAAAATAGGCACTATCTGAATGATTTCTTTTCTTTTTTTGAGCTTCTCTTTAAATGTTCTCCTTCAATATAACGGGTAATAATATTACTGACTTAGATGATTTTTCCAAGTAAATTCACTTATTTTCTTCCCTATTAACTGAGCACTCTTTCTTCAATTTTCAGGAGGCTAATGACTCTCTCAATTCTCAGGAGGCTAATGAATCTTTGGTGCTAATGACTTTCTGTCTCTTTTTATTTTTAAGTTCTTCCTTGGTGCTAATGACTCTACCTCTTTTATTAGGTTCCTTCTTGATTAACTGAGCACTCTTTCTTCAATTTTCAGGAGGCTAATGACTCTTTGGTGCTAATGACTTTCTGTCTCTTTTTATTTTTAAGTTCTTCCTTGGTGCTAATGACTCTACCTCTTTTATTAGGTTCCTTCTTGACTACAATAATAACTCTTCTTCACCTCTCTAGTGGATTCAATGGATTTGTGGTTTTAATAAATTTTCACCTCATTGGTGTCTTCAATGACACTTGACATCTCAGGTTCTAGTTGCTCCTCGAACATTTTCTAAATTGATTGAGAGCTTTATTTTCTTCAATTGGTTTATAAATCTAGTAATTGACATCTTCCCATGTTTTCTCCATTGAGCTTCTCATCTCGAATATGTTGAAGAATATTATATTATTTGGTACATGCAAATGTACTCCCATGGTACCTTCATCGTATACTTGTAAATATGTAATAAATTGGGGTTGAGTCTATATTTTAGATGTGTGATTTATACTTACCCTTTTATATAAGTGTCAATGTGCAAGAAATGCATGTGTCATGTAAGAGTGCAATGCACAAGCTATGCACAATTGTCATGTAAGTTAGAGTGTAAGTGTGTATTGAGAGGATGTGCACAAGTGTCTTTTATGTAAATGTGCAAATATGTAATGTGGGTATGTGCACAAGTATCTTACATTAGGAGTGCATGTAGAAGTGTAAGAGTCATATAGAAGTGTGCAAGTTTCATAGACTCAAGTGTGTATGTAAGAATAAAGTGAAGAGTCTAGTATGCAAGTGGTAAGATGATAAGCCAAAGATCATGGTATTTGTCATATGGAGAGAAATAGTCAAGTACATGAAGAGTCATCTTATATCTTTATATTATGGAGATAAAGCTCCATAAATCCATATCAAGATCAATATTAGATTATATTATTTTAAGAGGAAGACAAAAAAGTAAATAAATCCCGTACACAAATTTCTAGAAATTAATATTGTAAGTTTTTTCATGCTTAGTTCATGAATGATTTAGGCCATTTACATTCATATTTTATTATATAAGTGAATGCTATTTTCATTATTATATTGGCCTTCAATTTTATTCTTCAATATTGATATTTTGACCTTTAATATTGTGGCTTATTTATTGAGGGACCTGTGATATTCTGTGGTAGTAAGGCTTAAAAGACAACATAATATCTTTTTTGAAGGATGATTTTCTCATAGCAACAAATATCATATGCAATTTAGCAGACTTAATATTTTCTTCTTCCTTTGACAAAAAATATTAACCAACAAATATAAAGGTTCTCACCTTCAATACTATTTCATTTTTTATTTTTAATCTCTCTAAATTATTTCAATCAACCAAATAATTCTTCTTATTTCTCCAAAATCTTCTTTCCAATAAAATGACTTTAATCAATTATTTTTCCTTACCTTGGTAATTCTTCTCTGCAATTTTTTCTACAATTTGGGTGACCTCAACCCTCTTTTTTTTTCTTTTCTTTTTTTTTGTAGTTTTTTGCACTTAAAATAAACTTTATCCATAAACATATATTCTTCTTATTTGTGTAGGTCCAAATCTTGCTCCTAGAGATTTCATGGACTCTTATCCACTTCAAAATGATTTCTTACTCCCTCTATCCTTGAATATAGCAATAATAGTTTGAACCCAATATTATTTGAGTCAAACTCAAATGCAATATGAGCCTCAATGACTCTTCAACTATCAAGATTTTTCTTTAAATCTTTGAACTCAAAATTACACCAATATTTTTCCTTCGATGCTAGCTTTTGAATATGAAAATTTTATCTCTAGATTCTTCTAATATATACATTAAATTTATTCTCTGATGCTAGCTTTATATTTTATTTTTATCTTCAAATATTTTCATTAAAACTTATAATAAATGTGATTCTAATAGCACAATTATCCAAGCTTAAAATTGGCTTGAATATTAAATTTATAGAAACTCCTACTGAACTTCTTGTTTGGTCTGAATATTGATTTTGTATTCTCCATGATACTTGGCCCATTCGTAGCTTCCTCCACTCAAGGTGGATCTGAGTAGAAACTATTTGTAGTAGCTATGATACCACTATTGGCTTTTTAGCTAGATTATAATAGGTCCCAAATAACCAAGATTATATAAATCATAGAATTTATATGAAGACTTAATCACATAATAGTATTAATGCAAATACATACTCACAATAGTATTGATGAGTCAAATACTTGAGATATGCTCTACATTCACATACATTTGATGGATCTTTATATCCATAATATAATATTAGAAAGGTGACTCTTGGACTCTTTGTGTATTGCTCTCCTACATATCTTTAGAAAGGTGACTCTTGGAATATTTGTTTGTTGTTATCCTCACATATCCATGACATGCAACCTTTTCTATTCCATATATAAGACAAACCTATCATACCTTTTGCCTTTACATATTTCTACTTGTATACATGACTTTTAGCTTCACATATTGCCACTTGTATACATGACTCAGGACTCTCCATTTACTCGCACACTCTATTCTATGATACTTGCACATCCTATGCATAAACACTTACATGAAGGAAATATAAATCACACACTTAAACTAATAATATGTAACCTAATTCATTACATGACAAAATAATGTAAAATCTTCAACATCCTCGAGATTCATGAATTTTCTATCAAGTCACATGTATGACCTGCGATATCATCCATATGAACTACCATATGTTGCATTGAAATTTATGTGCTCATTATCACATCATTTATATAGACCATCACATCAGCCATGCTACCTACCATGTGTCATCCATATAATTATTCCATGTCATTATAAATATCCAAAGAGGCGATGTGATCTAGTGCCACATCATCACAGGGTAGCATGTCATCACTAGGTGCCACATCATGCATGTTGAAATTAGTGTTGTTGAAAAGGTAAGGGCATGAGAGATTCAAACTTACAACCTCCCAATATCTAATTCTTTACATTTATTTGGCTATCAAACTCTCCAAGCATAATGCTTGGGAGCCAAAAGACGAGCCACATTTAAAATAAACACAAAGACATTTTCCTTATTTTTTAAACCCTATGTTTATGCAAGGACACACCTATATGCTAAAATTTTATTTCCTTTCTAGGGAATATTCTTTACAATGTTTATTTTTTAAAATTCAAATTTTGGAGGGAAATGACAATGTTTTGGACATAAATTTGGAGTACTTGGAGGTAAAATGAGAAAAAGTGTTGAACTTTGACCCTACTAAAATTTTATAAGAATCCATAAATATTTATGGTTCATTTGTATCTATCATGTTTTCCCTTATACAACCTTTTTTTAAACATAACCAATCATGATATCTTGTCATGCCTATGCAATAGAAAAGTTGTCTAACCATTTTTACAACTTTGTCAAGCAACTCAAAGGTATTTTCTAAGCACAAAAGCCTTCCCATCGTTTCTTTGATACAATGGTTTGTCTAAAAATTTTAACATCTTATTTTCTTATTTCATTAGAGCCAAACAACTGACCCTCTTATTTGCACTACCATTGGACAAAAGAAGTTGAAAGAGCAAAGAAAATAGATTTTAAAAATATTTTTTAAAAGACAAATGAGGTTTTTAAAAAAATCAATCCTAAAATTAGGGTATCCATCTAGTCAAATACTATTAAAAAATAAGATTAAGTGCCAATGAGAGAAAAAATAAACTTGGTGAATGTTTCTCCTAGAGAAAATTTTCTAATCCCAATGAGATCCTCACGATACAAGTCCACCTAGGATTTTACTATAAAACCCTTCTAACACCATCAACCTTCAAAAAATCTATGTAGATTGCTCCAATAATAGTTTTCCTAGAGATAATTTAGAAGGAAAAACCTACCTAAAGAAGCAATAGAGTAATGGATATTCACACCCACCCTAATATCATTTTGGATTTCACAAAAAAATTCAAAAATGATTGTAATAAAAAATTACCCAATATTTCTTAAGAAAGGAATACACGAAGTGAAAAGGAAGAACACTAAATATAATGGGGTGTCCATGGATACCAAATAATATTACTAAAATAGAAATGAAATTACACTCCAACAAATGAGAAAATTTGTTGGTATAAAGGGGTATTTATACTTGATTACAAGTTGCCTTTAGGTCAAGGTTGAGTGACTGATCTTTAGGAATAAAATATTACAAAAAAGTACAAAAGTACCTTTTTCAAGGCTTACATAGGCCCACAAGGTAAATATGATCAATACAAGTATAAAAGTTAGTTGTGGTCTCAAGAGAAGCTTAAGCACCACATATTCCAACACAAGGATCCCTCAATGAAGAGACATCCTTAAACTGCTAATTAATTTTTTATTTAAAAATACCTCATATTCCAAAAGTTTGTGATATATCTTGACCACTCCTAGGGCGATATTGCATTGTGCTAGCATATTGTTCAAAATTATTAGAGGTATTAATTTTATTCTTCCATCATAAGTTTTATTTCCTATAGAAAAATAATTGCAAACTTAAAGTTTTTAATTAAACTCTTGATAAATATTTTGTTTGGCCTAATTGCCTTTATTTCTCATATTTCATGAGATTATCATATTTGGAAAATAACATAGTAGTGGAAGTCTAATTATTGACTAGCTTGACAGCCATAAGTTTTTTTTTAATTGGTTATTTGGGATTGAAATGGGCCCCACTCATATTACATCATGACCACATGATGTTATTACAACAAGCTTGGTAGTTATGCATGTATCGCTTGGCAATATTTGAATCTTGGTCTCCTCCTTGAAAGTTGAATAATCTAACCACTTGAGTTAATTTCATTTTATACTTGACATCCATAAGTTGGTTGCCAACCAATTTTATATTTTTTGTTATATTCTCTTCCTTGCTATGTCAATTGACTTTCTAGGCCTTAATTTCTTGATGCCCAATGTTATAGATGATTTTTTTTTTTATCCTTATATTTTTGCATATTCATATAGAATGATATAACCTTTGGTTTCATCTCCATATACCCTAGTTATCCACATTTTTTACTTTAGCTATGACTATCACAAGGCTATCCTATACCATTAAGTGCAAGTATTATAGATCATGAAAAGTACCCTCATATTTAAGAGGAACTATAAAATATAATTATGTTAGGAAGGAAGAGTAGATTACTAATATAATATATTGACCTTAATGTTTAACATTCATAGCTTGTTAAAATATTTTAGTATTCTCCCCACTCTAATACTCTTAGGGAATAATATATTTTGAAGATTATCCTTGGGAATGTTGTGGTGCTTACACTAATTCTAGAGAATATGTATCCAAATCCATAATATTTGTTATCTTCTCCAAGACTTTTCCAAGAATTTCAAACTAGTTTGTAGCATAGTTCAGTCCATACCCTCTTCTTTCTTGTCCTATATTCCTGTTGGTCATCAAATCTGCCTAGGAAAGGATTTTGGGAAGTGTACGCACCCTAGACCTGGACCAACATTGAAAGGCCGAAGGGAAGAGATGCCCCTCGTGCCAATATTCAAAGAAAGGCCGACTCCTTTACTAAACTACTTGGATTTTGAGATAAGAGTGCAGGAAATAAATAAAAGAGTAAGGGTGTAGGAAATAAATAAACAAGGTAAGGGAAGAAATGTCAATAGATTAAAGTGGGAAAGAACCAGTAGCACGATCGTTGGCTGGCAACTTGAAACAGCAGCAAGGAATACCAAGAATAAAACAAAATGTATGCAATACTAGTCTTCCTATGTATCCTTTGGACGAGTTCCAGGATTACCCTCCCCCTTTCGTCAAAATCCAGGATTCAAAATTACGACAACTAGGAGATGAGTGAATATAACAGAAACACTATCCACAGGCAGCATACAAGAGAACTATTACAGCGTTTTTCTCCCCTATGTATCCTTCGGGAAAATTCCAAGGTCTCATCCCCAATCACACACCTAAATCTAGAATGCATAATTACAGTATGCAAATGAAGAAAAGATAACATAAATAATCATAGAAGGTAGCATACAAGAAAGAAATTAAGCCCGAAGCTCTTTAGTATTAATCGTAGGGATTCAAGTTACAGCAGCTTTCTAGCAGAAAGTTCCCCCCCTTTTACATTACAATGCCTAGGTTTTTATAGAGGACCCGACCCTCTGAGTCATCAATGCACAAAATGGAGTACATCCTCGAAAACCTGAGAAGTCGGCTCCCATAGCTCTCGTGACTGAGCTCTCAAATATTTTCCCATAACTGGAAACTATGACTAGGCCAACCAGGGAAACATGCATTTATGAGCCGTGTGAATGTTCTTGGTCTTCGGGTGCGGAGCTCGAGTGGCTACCATGCCCACCGGGCTCTTCTTCAGGGACTAATACTTCCTTTCCAATTGCCAAAAATGAGCAGTGAGTTCATCGGGCATGTAAAAACTCATTTATGAGGTACTTGATTGAATCGAAAAAATACCCGACTTGGAGTGCGTGCCCTTGAAGCGCTTCACCAAATTTTAGTTTGCAACTCCACTTCGTGATGGATTTGAGCCGAAGAAAATCCTCCTTCTTGGTTATGCACTTTGTACGAATGTGCTTCACGAGACGGCTTCAGGGATGTGAAATTCCGAAGTAAGTATTTCTCCTCAAGATGGATCTCACTCTTTTGCTGCTTTGCTAGAAAGGCATGTCAAAACTGCTTCACCACGATCCTCCCTCAAAACTGCGATTCGGGGTTTTTTGGCTGAAGTGCATTCTTGCCTTGGAAAAATGTCTTGCTCTTTACAGGCTAATACCGCTTCGGGTGAAAGTGTTTTGCACGAAAGCTATCTGAAGCAGATGCTTCACAACAACTTTCGACGAAGTAAAAATGGTTTGCTAGTAGGGAGGCCCGAAGTGGGTGCTTCGGTGATTTTTTGGTGAAGTAGTTTTCAATGTTTGCACTCCTTCAAATTCCACTTCGCCAAATTTTTTCTCGAAGCAACTGCTTGAAATGCTTTGGGTGCGAAGCTCTTTTCATGCCTTAGCAATTGAGCCACGATTTAATATTTGCTTTCCTTCTTCGACAAAGCTGTTCTTCAATGCTTGAAGTTATTTGAATGCCGCTTCGCAAAACTTTCTCCTGAAGCAACTGCTTGAAATGCTTTGGGTGCGAAGCTCTTTTCATTCTATACTTCTTTCTTTTGGTGAAGCTATCTTATTTCCTACAAAGCTCTTTTCCTTAACTTGCTCAGTGGCGAAGCTTTTTCATCTCCATTCTATATACAAAGGGGGTGGCAATAGAAGCCAAAATTGCTACAATACTTTCAAATATATTCAAAATAACAAAAATAAATACTTTACAAAAAGAAACACTTTACAAAAATTTGATTTTACTACCCCTCTAAGGCAATGTGACAAAATTATCAAAATTCTTGGTGGCTCGTGGGGCAACAAGCTCGCCTCGATGTAAGAAACCTCAGCCTTGATCCGTTGGGCCAGAGTTACCTCCAGACCCTTCTCATTTTTCTCCTTCTATGGGTGCTTCCATGGTTGCTTCTTCTTCTTCTGGATCTTCTTCTTCTTCTTCTTCCTCTGGTGTGGCCTCCGGCTACGGTGGTGGGGAAAGGCGATCGCAGATGCATTCCATGGTTCGGTGAACATGAGCCCAGGCACCTTTTGAGAAATATTCTCGGTCTTGTAGCACTTTTACCAAAACATGAAACCAATCTATTTGCCCTATGTCAGCATGCTTGGCTCTTGTGCTTAGATCATTAAGGCAGGCTAAAATCTTGCAATGTCTTAGAATGAAATCTATGACTTGTCCTTCTATAATTGGCTCTACCCACCCATATATCTCTGAGACATTGCATTCAAAATGGATCCATGCTGGCTTGAGTTCTTCCTTGGTCAAAAGGTTCCCATCATCATCAGTGAAACTAGGGAAACCTAAGGAAGAGAGAACTTGAAAGTAGCCCAGAGATGCATGTTGCTTGTTCTCAAATACATCCAAGAGGTCTTTCACCTTCTGGGCTTTCCTAACCTTGGAGAAGAAGGCACAGACCATGGCCTAGGCTGTAGACCAATCCCTGGCCATCCGACTCATAACAACAACCTGTAGGTCATGATATTTGGTACTTTGGACCTCAAAAGCTAGTTTGAGTCAGCCTCTAATTTTTTGGATGATTTCATCTATGATTGGACCTTCTTGAGAAGTGGCATTCTAGGCTTCGGTGATGTATGTCAAGATTGACAAGGTGCTGGAGGCCCAGGATCTGAAGCCTTTTAGCAGGTGCGAGTGGATTTCTCTTATTCGGACCCTATCGAATAGCTCCAGGCTCTCTTTTTTGTACAACTGTTGTTGCATCTACAATATTTTGCTTTCAAATTATTTGGCCTTCAGATCAGCTTCGGCCTGTATCTTTATTTGGTTTTTAGTTGAGTTCTACAGTTGTTCTATTTTTTGTTTTAGGACATTTGATTCCTTCTTCATCAGCTCACACTACTTCTCTACATCCTCTAGCTTGGAGCGGGTTCTTGCTAGCTCCTCTTCCAACTTGATGTTGGTGCTCTCTGCTTCAAATTTGCACTGATTGGCGATGTTTGCATGCACGTGGAAAGTTTCAATCCTTACATGCATGGATGTAGATTCATCATCTACATTCAAGTGTTCTAGGTCCTTGGATTTCTCCTGATAATCATAATTCATCGGGGTCATCTCGTCTAGTGGCTTCTGGACCTTGGGGACCTTTTTCACTTTATGCAATTTTCCATCCTTCAGGTCAAACACAGTGCATTTTTCAACTTGGGCTAGAGAGTGTCCTCTATTTTTCCTCACCTCCTTTAGCATCTTATCTGTGTTCTACTGGGATCGAAGTAGCTTTTTATCTAGAGGACGTTCCTTAATCATGGATAACTCCATTTCAAATGAGGCTGGATCTCCAGCCAAAGGTGTTTACAAATACAAAGAATGAATAGGGGATGCCTCACCAGTAGGTTCAACGATGGGTGTGATGGGAGCTTCGATGAGAGGAACAATGCAATGTGTGACTGAGGAGTGGGGAACAGGGTTCGGTGTTGGAGTACTACCTTCACTCTGACTGAGAACCAAGGTAATGGTGGCATGGGTGAGCAAAGTAGTATCGATAGAATTGTCTCGGCCAGATTATTCAAATAGAGTGGACATGTGTGTGGGGCTAACGGGATCACAAGACAAACTTGAAGTAGCAAAGGACAACACATGAGGGGGTAATTGACTTTGCAAGGGAGAGAGAGACTGATGGGGACTTACGACCGAGACCATAGTGGACATGTGAGGAACCAAGGTGAAGGGTGAAGAGTGCATACCTGTGTGCCCTCCTGATAGAGCAGAAGTGGTGGCTTCTTGTGTGATTGGATCTTGCTCCTTTCCAGCTTTGACACTCCTGACTTCCATGATCTCTCCTTTAGGATCCCATTCTTGTTGGAGGAGTTCCTCCACATCAATGAAACATACGTCTGAGGCTACTTTAGCCATTTGTGATGCCATCCCTTCAATATTTGCCTTGGTTGGGCCTGTCGTAGGTTGTCCACCAGAAGCAACTAGAAGCTTTTTACATGGTCACTTCGGGTGGGTTGGAGGCACTTGAGATTGCTCTTGCATATTTCTTTTCTTCTTTTCCTCCTTCTCTGATTGTTGCATCGATCCCGTGGCACTGGTGTCATGGATTTCCATAGGTTCCTGAGGTAGTTCTTCTAGTATAGCTTCTACCTCCTCCTATTCTTCTTCTTTCAAAGCATCATCAACTCTCCTTGGGATTTTGCCCAAACCTGGGGCACTGGGGGGAATTAATTCGACAAAGGAGGTGGGCTTCCAAGTCCCAGCATTGGCTTTGTAAACAACCGTGAAGTCCTTATCCATATCCAAGAGTCTGTATGATTTCGTATTTTGTCGATGAACTCTCATTTTCCACCATTCCTTTAATTGTTCTACACCCCAATCCTTTAATTCCTCCATCAGATTGTTTTTCATCTTCCTCCAAAAAATGGAGTCTGGGCTTGGGAAAGGATGCTGAACAGGATCAAACTCAACTTCCATAGGGTAGAATTCATGCCAGGGAGGCAAGGTCTTCATCCTTTCTAAATGCCACTCCAGATCCCTCCCATTGGGGTTATTTCTTTGCTCCATGATTTCTGGGTGGGGGTAGACATGAAAATTCTTGAATCTGAGGTGGTCCCTCATCACCCCCAAGGGATCATAGAGCCACATTTGAGGAATCTAGATCAGACTAAAGCTAGCAAGCTTCTCCTCTAGGAATATGTGTTGCTTTAGGGCAAACACTTCAATTACCCCCATTTTGAAGGGGAAGTCACAAGTGTGTGC
This sequence comes from Wollemia nobilis, assembly GCA_028583015.1. Taxonomy (NCBI): domain Eukaryota; kingdom Viridiplantae; phylum Streptophyta; class Pinopsida; order Araucariales; family Araucariaceae; genus Wollemia; species Wollemia nobilis. Next base: position 30,668,263 of record JAQPPZ010015413.1, read on the forward strand.
CCATTTTTGACTGTGGCCGTAGATGACATTTGTTGCATTTCTCTATCGAGTGACCTCTAACGTGAACTGGTATTTAGAGGGGTATACGGGCAGTAGGAAGGGCCTCCTCATGAAGCCAAATAGGCAAACCACAAGCCCCTGTGTTAGTTGAAATATGTCTCCCTTCTTCTCCTTCACCACTCTGTCTCTTAAACTAAGGGGCACCCGAGGGCAAGAACCCTTCAAAAAATGAATGGCAGGTCCCAAGAATTGTTGATTAAAAGAATAATATGACTTCGTCCTCTCTAGGAGGGGAGTCCACTGGTACACAAGCAGAGGAGTTCCATCCTCACCACTTGAAGAAATAACGATGTGGGGAAAATTCTTATGTACATGATAGAAAAACAACCAAACTAGGAAAGAACAAGGTCTGAAATACTGGCCCGTTCTAGCGTTCTTCATGCTGGTCAGCCGCGTGTGCAAGGTTCGGGCCATCCATTCTACCCAGTCAAAGAATACTGGGTTAGTGTTTAGCCTTGAAGCATTAGGGGCATAAAATTTCCCTCTTGAAATACATTCGACCAAAGACACCTGCCAAGGGTGCACGAAAGCATCGATCGATAGACCCGCTACCTATGCAATGATGGAGAAGATGTCCATGCTCTTGAAATCTGTCAGGGGGAGGGGCATTTGGGGTAGTTTTCCTGAAGGGAGCCCACTCTTGAGGTTCTCATTGAGAAACTTCAAAATATAGCTGGAGGAGGTGAACCTCTCCATTTGTTCGCTCAATATTACATTACAAACCGAATAGCCTTTGGGTGGCCCCTGCTGTGGTGCGAAGGCTACTTGCACATCTTCTTTCAAATTTGAAAAAAATTTATGGCCAGTGGCATCTAACACATTTCTAGAGGAGGGTTGGTAGTTCTGCATGATGGCACAGATTAGTTTGGGACAATGGTGCACAAGTGGAGTCAGAAACCAATATATTTGAGAATAATACGAGGTGGCTCTCTTATTCCCTGTTGAGAGCCTACTCTTCATGAAATCGATGGTATATCTGAGTTCGGCCATGCTCTTTGAAAGCTCTGTGTCCCTAATTTTATCCCACCCATAAATTGGTGGCTCTTCGAGCTATTCTTCTTTAGAATCTTCTCTTTCCTCCATGACTTGATTTTTGGGGCAGAGTTTAAGGTCGACCTTCTTTGGTCTCTATTTTTTCTCCTCCTTGCCCTTCTTTGTTTCTTCAGGGCCTGCTACTTCTGGCTCCTTTCTCTTTTCCTTGGAGTTCTTCTTCCCCATTGTGGATATTCATGGTAGTAGAGTTCATGATGCAGAAGACTTCGACATGAAGTATTTCGACATGAAGGGTGGAAGAATTGTAGGCTGTCAACGAAGACTCTTCGTCTTGCATCAATCAATAGGTGAATAACCTTCTTTACCACTAAGGCTTGAGTTTTATAGCCTTAGAAGGCAACTACCTCTATTTATGGCTCATGCCATAATTAAATTTACAACTCAGACGAGGAAGTTTACCGTGCCTTTTGATTGGCTTTGCGACGACATTGTACGTGGACCCATGCACTTCGATGATTATGCCCAACATCAAAAACTCAACCTGCTAACACATCATACCTGGGCATGAGATTTTCTCATAACCGAATCCTCTCAAGATGTACTCCACCACATTTGCATTAAACTCATCCACTTTGAATGTTTTCTTAGGTTGCTATCAGCATGTCCTCCAAGGTATGTTTTAAATGCTCCCGCCTTGCACGCTATTGAGTTGGCAAATTTGAAATCAACGCTAAAGATGCTTCGTAGTGAACCTTCGATATAAGCTAATTTTCTATGCTTTGGATCTGAAGTAGTTTTACCTTGCTGCATCACCACTTTGCTTCACAAAATGCTGCCTCTGAAGCTCGTTCCTTTTGAGAAATGGTTCGCTAGACTTTCTTCAAAAAATGCTTCACTCATACTCGTTTTACGAAGCATTTATCACACCTTCGTTTTGAATTTTTTTGGGCTCTTCGAGGACAACGCGATTCGCTGCAAACCACTTAGCATCAGTAACTTTGCATCTAAAGTTCCTAAAGGAGATTTTGGATAGGCTTAGCGAAGCTAGAATTTTTTAGTGATGGAAAGTCTTCAGATGAAGACCATTGGTAGAAATTGGCAAGACTTGGCCATCTGTATCCTTGAAGATGAAAGAATTGGCTGAGTTTACCTTTACAATTTTAAATGGTCTGTCCCAAAAAGCATCCAACTTATCATGATTCATAGGCTTGGCCTTCCAGGAGTCCCACTTCCATACCAGATCTCCCACTTTGAACATGCGGTCAGAGGATTTTTTTTGAACCAGTCTCGGGTGATCTGAGCATGCTTAGCGAAGCTCTGGTAGGCCTTCTCATGATCTTCCTCTAGCTACAGTAGCTAAGCCAGCCTATTTTCCATAGGATTTACTTCTCCTTCCTCATCTAACAGCTACAACACAGGTATATCTACATGGGTAGGTAAGATGACCTCTTTGCCATACAGCAGGGCGTAAGGTGATGTCTTGATTGAATTTTTGATAGAAATTCGATCGGCCCATAAGGCCTGATCTAGAAGGAGGTGCCAAGTTCTTTTTTTTTTATCCATGAGATTTCTTAGCACCCTTAACAAAGTCTTGTTAGTTGATTCTGCCAATCCGTTACCCTGTGGATAGTAATTAAAGGAGACTTTATGATATATCCCATATTTGTAGAGGAACTGGTGCCTAAAAACTTGGGACCATTTTCTGTAATGATTGCATTTGGGATGCTGAACCGGGTGATAAATCCCTCTAGGAAGACGATGATGGTTTCCTGATTAGCATGCTTCATGGGTACTGCTTCGGCCCATTTGGTGAAGTAGTTGATTGCGGTAAGGATAAAATTATGCCCTATGGAAAAGTTCGGCGATATAACCCCTATGAAATCCAACCCCCATTGTTGAAAGGACATTTCCACCTGTATTAGTTGGAGAGACATAGGAGAACTTCTGCTTCAGCCGACAAAATTCTGAAATTGCTCACATTTACGATAGATTGCAAAAGCATCGACGAAAAGTGTAGACCAATAATAACCAGCCTTAATTATCTTCAATGTCGTTGTTATTCCTTCGAAGTGACCTCCAGATAATCCTGAATGGAATTCTCCTAGGACTCTATTCTTATCATCTTCTTTTATGCACCTGAGAAGAATGCCATCAATGTTTCTAAAAAATAGGCCTTCGGGGCCCAATGTATATCGAAGGGACCACATCCTAAAGTGCCTTCGCTACGAAGCATTTAAATGTGAAGGACATCTACCGATGTTGAAATATTCAACTATCTCATTGACCCAGTCCTTCTCATCCTCTTCTTGGTTTGTGAAGCATCCTTCTACTGCCGAGTCATCCCACTAAAAAGCTGTCACTTTGGCCACTACGCTCTTCGCTAGCTATTGACATAACATGTGACCATAAACCAGTTTTGTGGGTTTAATCTCAACGTCAAACTCTTGTATCTTGCTGACCCAACCGACTCTTTTGCTTCCCAAATCTCCTTGGATAATGAAGTTGTGCACATTGGGGTGTATGAAAAATATTGTAACCCAACTTTGGGAAATGAATTGCTTGAATTTCCTAAGATATTTCATTACTGCATGCACCTACCTTTCTATGAAATTGCACTTTTCTTCATGGGGGTGTATCACCTAGATTAGAAATGTGATGGGGCGCTCTTCGCCATCTTCCCCATTTTGTTTCAAGACTGCAACATAGCTTTCAAGTTCTCCTATGGCATATAGGATGAAATCCTGATTGTAATCAGGGTTGGTCAGGACTGGTGCCTGAGTGATTCGAGCCTTGATCTCTTCAAACACCTCTTTTCTCTCCTCCATCTAGATTAATTCGGTGCCCTTCTTCAAAATTTTGGACATTGGCTTGATGACTTGGGCAAAATCTGGGACAAAATTCCTTACGAAGTTGATCTGGCCGAAAAAATATTGAAGTCCCTTCTTATTCACTGGGAGTGGGAGCTTCAATAGAGCCTCAGATCTATCAGGATCTACATCGAGACCCTTCTTTGATATCACATGTACCAATAACTTCCCTTTGCTGACTGTGAATATGGACTTCTTTGGATTGATTGAAAACTCTCAGTATTTTTTGAATACCTACTGTAGGTGTAAAGGATGATCCTCCCTTATTCGGGAGAAGACGGTCATGTCATCCAAATAGATAACAATGACCTTATTGAAGAGCTTGCCAAAATCTAAATCTATGGCCATCTGAAAAGTGGCCCCCGCATTCGAAAGGCCAAATGGCATTCGCTGGTAAGCAAATGTTCCCCACTTGGTAGTGAATGCAATTTTATGATGGTCTTTGTCCCTAACCCAGATCTGATTATATTCAGAGAAACCATCGAGTAGGGAGAAGCACTAAGCCCCAACCACTGAGTGCAAGATTTGATCTATCTATGAGAGAGGGTAGTGATATTTGAGCGAAGCCTGGTTCAGGTTACGAAAGTCCATGCATAATTCTATATCTCCATTCTTCTTTCTAACTGGGACTAGATTCGCTACCCAAGAGGAATGCTTTATGGGATAAATTATCTTCACATTGAGCATTTTTAGGAGCTCAACCTTCATCAGGACCTCGATCTTCATATTAACAGGCCTTTGCTTCTACCAGAAGGGTTTGATTCCCTCTTACAACTCAATTGTATGCTGGATCAGTTTTTGATCGTATCCCTTCAGGTCTTGGTAAGACCACACCCCTATGTCAGGATACTTCCTGCATAGAGATTGGATCTGTTCTAGCTCTTCTGAAGTGCAATATGTTCCAACTTTTATTGCTTTTCCAGGTTCAAGCTCCAGATCTTGGTACTGCTTTACATTGAATTTGATCCTATGAGAAACTGCTCGATCATTCTGATCAAAGAGGCTCTCAAGAGTAATTAATTCCTTGGGGACATGATTATTATTCAATTGAACAAGCCCTTCATATTACTCATCATCAGAGCTTCTTCTTTCGACTGCGACTGCTTCTTGAATCATAAAATTCATAATTTGCTCATCATTGTGAAAAACTTGCCAATGCAGATCTTTGTCTGGGATAGAGGGCCTATAAATCATCCTCACAGCTTTAGGCTTATGCACCATTTCTTCTACTGGAGAGTACTTGGCCGTGATGGATGCTAGAACATCAACATATCAGTTCTTTTCTCATGGAATAGATTGCATATTGAGAGATTCGAACTGGTCAAACAATTCCCATACCCTATTACGGTATGACTTGAGATAGTGCTTCTTTGAAGTGCACTTTTTTGTGACTTGATTGCATACCAATTTTGAATCTCCAAAGATTTGGAGATGCTTTATGCCTAAATTTTCTACTTTCTTGAGTCCTAGGCATAATGCTTCATATTCTGCTGCATTGTTGGTGTAGCTCCAAACCAATTGGTAGCAATATTACTTTTGCTCCCCTGATGGTGATATTAAAACAATGCCTGCCCTAACACCGTTTTTGCATCAGGTGCCATCGAAGAACAACTTCCATAGTCCTTCTTGGGCACATGTTTTATTCTCTAACTTGGTGTGTTTCTTAGGCTTGGCGATGGCATAACATCCCATCTCGGTTTCTATCATGGCATTAAAGTATGCCAATGAAAACTCATCTTCACAACTTAACTATGCAAGGGATTCCTCGACCAGGTCCACCTGCTCTATCCCTTCCATTATCACCTACACAGGATCACTGCTCTCTTCTTCAGACATATTCTATACAAGAAAGGTAGAAGGCTTCTAGTTGTAGATTTTTACCTTCTTCCCTTTGAATGGAATATCCAAGTGTGAGTAATCCATAGCTAGATATCCTCCCAGCATCACTATAAACTCCCTCGACAAGCACATACTAAAATACGGTTCAAGGTCTACGACCACCACCTCTTGTATAACCATGATTTGAGGCATCTTGTGTAGTCAGATAGGTATATCCTTAATCACTCCTATAGTATTCACGGGAGTACCATCCAACTGGAGCATGCTATGGCTACTTCACGTATACTCCATACCTATATCTTTGCATAATGCTTTGGGCATGACTGTCATCGCAACCTCGGAGTTAATCATACAATTATGTACAACATACCCTTCCATATGTAGAGACAGGTAGAATGGAGGTGTTCTATTCTTCCCTGTAATGGATGTGGACAGGGTCTACACTAGGGCAAGCGATGCTGACTTTCTTTCCTTGGTTGTCTTCAACGATTCTTGCAGCAATTCCACTTGTATGGGTAGTTGCAGTGCGTCATATAGACTGATCTTGGCTGAAATATTATTTAGCTCATCTACAATATTGTAGGCTAGGGAGTTGTGCACCTTAGGTTCTATTTTTCCCTCATACCTGGTGCGATACTGCTCCATAGCTTTGACCCTTTGTCATTTGGTCAACGACGGAAACTTGAGCTTCTCTCTAGCTTGTTCTTTAGTTTCCACATGAGGTGGATTTGCAGGGGCCTATTGGGCCTTCTCCTTGACTGGTGCAAGCTGAGGAGCTTTGCTCGAGGCTTGAGAAGGTTGTTGTCCCTTCTCATGGTGGGCATGCACCTTTAGGGGAGCCATTTGAGTAGCATCTACCTCTATTGACCCTTTTCCTCTGGTAAGGACTGCAACTTGCTCTTCTTCACCAATTACCAGGTTCTGATCCAATTGCCTGATGATGTTGACCTGACCACCATGACTACTGCTCACCAGCATTTGTCTATAATGTTGGTGCAGCATGCAAGTATTCTCTTCGTAAGGGTCATTACACATGGAGCACTGATGAGGGCATCTATTTTCTACCTAGGATATTTTATGTTTCTATTATTTCTAGGTTAGTTTATTATTTTAATAATTCATGATTACTCACGTAGGCATTAGTTAGCATCTAAATTTGTTAGTTGTTAGCATATTCTTGTTAGGTGCCTCCCTATTTAGGCTCCTACGCACCTTGTATGAGATGTGCGCAATTAGGGGTATTCTTGTTTGTAATTTGGGTTTGCAAAACCTATTTAAACCCTACAATTGAATATATTACATAGCTGAATTTTTATAATAAATTTGGCCCACAATATTGGTATCAGAGCCAATCGATCAATCGAGCTCCTTTAGCAGTTAGAATTCCTCTTGGAATTACACCGCTACGCTTCATTTTGTGGCTCTATCGACAATAATTTTGATGGCGACCTCGCGCCCGTCGATGAGCTTCCCCCTGTAAACTGTCCCAAAGCTGCCCGCACTGATCTTGTTCACCTCCGAGAAGCCGCTCGTCACTACGATGACCTCCGCTAGGGTGAATTCCTTTGCCTGTCACCGTGCTTGGAGGACGTGCCGCTCCGCTACCATCGAAATGCCAGGGAGGTTTGGCACCGCAGCGACCTCAAGTGCAGCTGTGACATCGTGGGCTGCATCAAATTGTGCACCCTCCCACGGCTCCCCACCATGGCCCCCGCTACATCGACGATGAAAAACGTCTAGAACAAGCATTGATAATCCGCCACAACACCATCAGTTTTAAATCGTATAAGAAGGACTGTGTTGCATTTTCTGATGTTTGGGAAGGCACAACACGACATGTGGTCGATTAAACTTCACCCAGTGATGGTCAGAAAGGACCTCACATAGGTGATCATAGCATCAATTGAAGAGGCATCCAGACTCGCCACGTGAGGAGTGATTTCATTCACCTTGGCGCTCACGGCCTGTCACAGTCTTCAATGAATTTTGACCAAAAGGGCTTGCCTAGCCAAAGGTAAAATTTTTAAAGGTTAAATAAAAATAAAGTTATTTTTATTAATTTTCAATTCTTTATTTAATGTTTAATTCATTTAAACATTAAAACTTGCATTCTTTAAAGTTATTATAAGTCGAAAGGTAAAAAAAAATATATATATATATATATATATTTGATTATAAAGCTATGAGGCTTATTGTGTTTGGAAATCATAGCACTATTGTAATTGCCCTGCGAGGCAAATTTTGTAACTCATTTTTTTCAAAAAAAAAAAAAAGTTTTATAAACCTCCTGGCTTACACCAGAGGTCAGATGGCTGCTAGTTTGGCAGAACAAGTTTCTGCCATAGCTGACGTTGTTAGCCTCTTGGCTGACAAGGTTCAATACATGACTGGGCCTAGTCCACCTAATCCACCTCCTGAACCTCGACATCAAATCAGATGTGAAGTTAGCATTTATAATGGCTCTCGAGATCCAGATGTCCTCAATAGCTAGATTCTTGACATGGATACCTGGTTTGACTACAACAAAATTAAAAAAGATGACCAAGTTGCGTTTGCAAAATTGAAACTTTCTGGCATTGCTAAAGTTTTGGTACAGGATCGTCAAAGCACCCAAGATCCCATAGACACTTGGGATGACCTGGTCAACGCATTGAAGGATACATTCTATCCTTCCAATTTTGCTGAGGATTTGGACTTCCAATGGCTTCATTTGAGGCATGGCCACAACATGAGTGTTCAAGATTACATTGGAAAATTCAACAAATTAAGGATTCTCAATAGCATCCTCGATCCCACTCCTAAGCTTATCAACAAGTTTAAGAGTGGTTTGCAAGATCAACTCTTTCGAGAGTTGAAATATGCACCTTGTGCCACTTTGAATGAGGTATATAATAAAGCACAACTGGAGGAAGAGAAAATTGCTATGAAGTCAAGGGCCTCATCCAAGGCACCCAAACTAGGACCACCACAACAACAGCAGCAGCAGTCCGACAAGGCTTCAACAAATTCTTCTTCTTCTTCTACTTCTCCCTCTTCTTCTTCCCCCTTTTCTTATAATTGGAAAAAGTTTTGTAATTATTGTAAGATACGAGGACACAATGAAGCTGAGTGCTTCAAGAAAAAGAAAAATTTGCTTGCACAACCTCAACAAGAGGCACCACAAGATGAACCCATTGTGTATGAAGGAGAAGATATTATATATCCAGAACTTCAAGGGAAACTAAACCAAGTGACCCTCCTGCATCAACAAAAACATAGAGAGAGTTTGTTCTTCACACGAGCTCATCTTCTTCCCAACTTTTTTATGAGTTGCATCTTCGACAATGGCTCCACGACCAACCTCATTTCTCAAGATGTGGTTGATCACCTCAAATTGCCAATCGAACCCCATCCTTCTCCCTATTCACTTGGTTGGAAGGATGAGGGAACTACTTCTGCAATCACAAAACATTGTACTTTGTCATTTGCCCTTGGTCCACACTATGTGGATCGAGTCACCTGTGACGTGACTCCCATGGACTTATGTGGAATGATTCTTGGCCAACCTTATCAATATGATAAGCGGGATTCCTATGATGCTTATCATAAAACTTATACTTTGCATCATCAGAGTAAGAGCTTTCTTATACGCAATCTTCCACATACACATTTCTTGGCATCTTTACCAAGAATTTCTTTAGTTTCATTGCCAAAAGACATTCGTCCTTTTGTTCCTAAGGTGGTTATTCCTCCTCACACATCAGTGCCTCCTCCTGTTGTTCCACCTCGAGTACTGCAACAACCTCTTTTGATGTCATATTCTCAGGTTTCAGATATTCATCAGCCTTCATAGATCTAGCAGTAGGTCCATACTCCTTGTCATAGAATTTCATCTTTGACAAGGGAATGCTCTCGATGTTGTATCTCTACACCAACATCCTATAGTTTTCAGGATGTCCTTCCGCCTGGTTATGAGTTTTCTTTGCAACATTTTGTGAGTACCGATTCCACTCATATTGTAAAAGCATTGGAGTCCAATGTATGTAATCGAAAGTGCTCAGAGCTTCGTCAATCATGACATTTCTTGCCGACGCTCTCCCTTGCTAGATTGCTTGATCTTTAGTAAGCGCAGGTGTAGGATACGACCTTCTCGATAGAAACTCATGTTGTGCTTGCTTCTTCTTCATAATGGTCATATCATTGGACAAGGTTTACACTATGGAGTTTAGGGACTGAACCTCTTGTAGTATTTTGACTTGCATATCATCGGCTTTAGGAATGGGTGGCAATGGAGCCATCATTGGTATTGGAGGTAGGGCGGGGTGTTGAGGTGGCATTGGTAGTATAGGTAATGCTGAAGAGATAGTGGGCTACAAAGCTGAGAACATAGAAAAATGGATTTGTGGAGTAGCAATATGTGATACAATGGGATTCGAGTTCCAAGATGAGATTGGGTATGTAGGGGTTGCAGATATCTGTGAAGCGGTTGCGCTCACATACTGGGATTTAGGGAAATCAAGAAGTATGGGCATCAACATCCTTTGGGGAAGCTTTCCCATAGCTATTAGATCCATCTCCACTCTCTAGGCTAACTCATACAACTCGGGGAAGGTATTAATGTTTGAATACCTTACCATTACACTGATATCAGGGTTGAAAGCCCAAAGAAAATAGTATGTTGTAGCTTCGTTAGTTGGCCAAAGTCCAACTAGTATCCTCTCCCAGGTTCGAGCAAACCTAACATTGAAATCAATGATATCTTCCTATGGATGTCTCTAGATTGTTGTCAACTGATGTAGAAGAGAAGATGGATCGGTGGACTCATTGAAGCTTCTCATCAATTGTTCAGCTAACTGGTCCCACCCTTTTATACTATTAGGTGGTAAAAATCTATACCAATAGAGGAGCTTCCCTCTAAGAGATAGAACCAGAAGCTTTACCATAACTCGCTCTTCTGTGATGTCATGAATCTCCACCAGAGAAACTATGTCTTGGATGTGCTCCAGAGTAGTCTTCCTAGTTCCATCGAACGTAGGGATCTTCTTCATAGCAGTAGACGAAACTTGCCCTTGTCTCGCTAGATTTAGCGGTCCTGAAGAATTCCATGTCGGGAACAATCTAGAAAATGGTTGCTGCTACATTTGTTGTTGTTGTTGTTGTTATTGCTACTATGCCATATTTGCTCCTAGATTTTGAGAAACAGGAATTCTTGAAGTTCCTCCTTGGTTGCTAATAGGATGACTAATGTGAATGGAGGCACTACGATGATTCGGTGAGTTGGGAGGATTAGGAGGAAATCTAGCTACTGTGCTATCCAAATTCAGTCCTTGTTCTTCAACATCAGCCTCTTGTGAGGATGTTCCACATAACAGTGACTCAGGGGTGACCAACCTAGAGCATTCCCCAAAGGCGTCAATATCGAGCTCAAAGAACTTAGTTTCCTCTCCTCTATTCCTAACTCTCCATATTGTTTGCATGAAGGCATAGACTTAGGTATCGGTATCTTACAACTTAAAGATTCTCAAGTGAGACAGAGTCGCCAGATGCTGAGTATTTTGGTAATGAGATGAGCATCGATTCTCACTACCACTCACAAGGTGAGACTGACCGGGTCCCACCGGGCGTGCCAGAAACTGTTGGTCATCAAATCTTCCTAGGAAAGGATTTTGGAAGTGTACGCACCCTAGACCTAGACTAGCATTGAAATGCCGAAGGGAAGAGATGTCCCTCGTGCTAATCTCTAGAGAAAGGCCAAATCCTTTACTAAACTACTTGGGTTTTGAGATAAGAGTGTAGGAAAGAAATAAAAGAGTAAGGGTGTAGGAAAGAAATAAATAGGGTAAGGGAAGAATGTCAATAGATTAAATTGGGAAAGAACCAGTAGCACGATCACTGGCTATCAACTCAAAACAACAACAAGGAATACCAAGAAAAAAACAAAATATATGCAATACTGGTCTTCCTATGTATCCTCTGGACGAGTTCCAGGATTACCCTCCCACTTTCATCAAAATCTAGGATTTAGAATTATGGTGACTAGGAGATGAGTGAATATAACAGAAAAACTATCCACAGGCAGCATAAAAGAGAACTATTACAAAGTTTTTCTCCCCTATGTATCCTTCAAGAAAATTCCAGGGTCTCATCCCCAATCGCACACCTAAATCCATAATGCAGAATTACAGTATGCAAATGAAGAAAAGATAACAAAAATAATCATAAAAGGCAGCATACAAGAAAGAAATTAATCCTGAATCTCTTTAGTATTAATCATAGGGATTCAATTTATAGTAGCTTTATAGCAGAAAGTTCCCCCCATTTTTACATTACAATGCCTGGGTTTTTATAGATGACCCGAACCTCTAAGCCATCAATGCACAAAACAAAGAAGTACATCCTCGAAAACCTGAGAAGTTGGCTCCCATAGCTCTCGTGACTGAGCTCTCAAATATTTTCCCATAACTGGCAACTGCGACTGGGTTAGCCAGGGAAACATGCATTTATGAGCCGTCTGAACGTCCTTGGTCTCTAAGTGTGGAGCTCGAGTGGCTGCCATGCCTGCCAGGATATTCTTCAGGGACTAATACTTCCTTTCCAATTTCCAAAAATGAGCAGCGAGTTCACCGGACATGTAAAAACTCATTTATGAGGCACTTGATTGCCTTAAAAAAATACCCAGCTTGGAGTGCATGCCCTTGAAGCACTTCATCAAATTTTAGTTCACAACTTTGCTTCACAATGGATTTGATCCAAAGCAGATCCTCCTTCTTAGTTATGCACTTTGTACGAATGTGCTTCGTGAGATAGCTTCGGGGATGTGAAATTCCGAAGTAAGTATTCCTCCTCAAGATGACTCTCACTCTTTTGCTGCTTCACTGGAAAGGCATGTCAAAATTGCTTCATCGTGATCCTCCCTCAAAATTGTGATTCGAGGTTTTTTGGGCCGAAGTGCATTCTTGCCTTGGAAAAATTTCTTGCTCTTTACAGGCTAATACCGCTTCGGGTGAAAGTGTTTCGCATGAAAGCTATCCGAAGCAGATGCTTCGTAACAAATTTCAGTGAAGTAAAAATGGTTTGCCAGTAGGGAGGCCCGAAGTGGGTGCTTCGATGATTTTTTGGTGAAGTTTTCAATGTTTGCACTCCTTCAAATTCCACTTCGCCAGATTTTTGCTCGAAGCAACTGCTTGAAATGCTTTGGGTGCGAAGCTCTTTTCATGCCTTAGCAATTGAGCCACGATTTAATCTTTGCTTTTCTTATTTGGCAAAGTTGTTTTTCAATGCTTGAAGTTATTTGAATGCCGCTTTGCAAAAATTTTGCCCGAAGCAACTGCTTGAAATGCTTCGGGTGCGAAGCTCTTTTCATTCTCTACTTCTTTCTTTTGGTGAAGCTATCTTCTTTCCTGCGAAGCTCTTTTCCTTAACTTGCTCAGTGGTGAAGCTTTTGCATCTCCATTCTATATACAAAGGGGGTGGCAATAGAAGCCAAAATTGCTACAATACTTTCAAATATATTCAAAATAACAAAAAGAAATACTTTACAAAAAGAAACACTTTACAAAAATTTGATTTTACTACCCCTCTAAGGCAATGTGACAAAATTGTCAACAATTCCTTTCATAGTTTCTATGAGAAACATTGATAAAACCATAATTACTATGCTTTTGTTGGTTTCCTTGTGTAGCCTATTCTACTATCTAGATATATCTGGACATTAACTCTTACATAAAGGAGGTCTACTAGGAAATACATATCCTTGCATGTTGGCTATAGTAGTTGGTTGGAAAATATTGCTACCATTCAAGCCATTCATAATAGATCTCATGATGCTTCCTTAGACATGTAGCAATAGGTTTCTATATAAATGTCCACTATAATAACATTCATGGAATTTGAAAGGGGCATATTCATAGTCCAAAATTTAGTGTCAATATATTTTTTACTATGGATTTTCATAGAGTCATGAAAGATTTTACATAGGTCCAAGTCAATTTATATTATAGTTTAAGCAATGGCCTTCACTTCTTTAATAATTTTGGAGGTACCAATATAAGTATCTAGGGTGTTTCCCATCATCTCCAATATTTTCTCTTTTCAAAGGACCAATAAAATAATAAAATTTAAAATGTAGACTAGTATTTTTAATGAAGTTACATCATGGAAGTGAATCCTAAATGCCATGGTTTCATGAAAAGTCCTACTTACCCATAGAACTAAAGGCCATCCTTAAAAACATTCTTGTAGTCCATGGAGTTTGTAAAACCTAGCATAAAGTAGTCATTTTATGCAAGAGTAATTATCATATCCCATTCCAACTACCATCCTTACTTGTCTATTATTCAAGGCTATTGAAGGTAATGCCAGCTCCCATGAACATACAAATTATCATGTCATTATTAGTATAAAATGACATCCATAATCAACTATGGTTTTAAAACCAACCTAGCCTTATCTTATTATCTAGGAAGATACACATGGGATTTTCTTGTAGTTACCTTTTAAGTAACAACATGATATTTTTAGACAAGATTATTAATTGAGGTATCCTCTAGACATAGGAAAAAATATATTTAGGAGATGACCCATTCCATACAAATAACTTCATGGGATCATATCTACCTCAATATTTGGTGTAGATCACGTTACACAAGCAACACCAAACAAATGATACACAGGTATTTTTCCTTTGAACAATTCAGAGAATCAAAGCTTTCCTTACTTTCATGCCAAAAATAAGGATACAAGAGAAATACCCCTTTACAATTTTGAAAATTCCCTCAAATACCCTGTTTTCCCTTTTTCCCACCTAAAACCATTAAAATTCAAATTTGAATTTTGGGGGCAACTTGTCGATTTCATAAATTTGCACTCGTTGACCCAATTGACTATTACATGTTTTTGGAAATTTCATGAAATGATCTAAGCGACGTGACACTTGGTTCTTAGTGCCAAGGCTCACTTCTAGCCAAATATCCTCAAATTCGACCTCTAAAACCTTCAAAAATCTCCTGCAACTTAAACTAGTTTTTACTAGTTTTGCTAGTTTTACAAAATTAAACAATTACAATTTTTTTTGGGTGATGCAAGATCACTCTTACACCATTGGATGCTCCTGCATCATACACCCAGGGTAATTTTGAGAATTGACCTTCACTTCTCTATTGTTGGAAGAAAACCAAGGCGTTCAACCTCAACCTTCGACAACCAAGATGAATCTTCAACAGGTCTACCTTTCCACTTAACTAGATATTCTGCATACTGCCTATTTTTGGTACTTTGTCGATGCGTGTATCCAAGATCTCTTCTATATCTTCTGTATCTAAAGTAGATGCTAGAATATTCCATAATTCTGCTACTGGTCCCTCACCATTATCTCCTTCATGGTATTCTACCAAATCTGAAATATTAAAAATAGGTGATATGTTAATCCCACTTGGAAATTCTACTTCATATGCATTACCTGAATCCCATTTTTCTATGATTTTGCATGGTCCAAACTTCTTCATTTTCAACTTGTTATAGGTTTTAGTAGGAAACCTTTCTTTTCTCAGATGGACCATAACTTCATCTCCCACTTCAAATTCCTTAAACCGTCACTTTTGGTCTGCCCTTGTCTTATATTGAGTATTCATATTAGTAATATGCTTCTTCACTTCTTCATGCAAGCTCTTCAGATGCTTTGCAAAGTCCTCAACCTTAGCACTGCACTTTTCCCTTGTATCCATCTTCCTCAACTCAGAAGCATTTCTTGGACTGCTCCCATATATTATCTGGAATGGATATTTGTTAGTACTCCTATTGACAGAATTGTTGTATGCAAATTCCACCTGTGGCAAAACCAAATCCCATCCCTTGGGCTTATCTCCTACCAAGCATCTCAATAGATTACCCAAACTTCTATTCACCACCTCTATTTTTCCATCAGTATGTGGGTGGTATGCAGAACTGAATTTCAAATCTGTCTTCAATTTCTTCCACAAGGTTCTCCAAAAATACCCAACAAACTTGGTATCTCTATCAAAAACTATACTCTTTGGTAGACCATGAAGTCGTACCACCTCTTTGAAAAATAAACCTGCAACATGAACTGCATCATTAGTTTTCTGGCAGGGAATAAAATGTGTCATCTTTGAAAACCTATCAACCACCACAAATATGGAGTCATTTCCCCTCTGTGTCCTTGGTAGGCCAAGAACAAAATCCATGCTGATGTCCTCCCATGGTCTCTCTGGTACAGGTAATGGCTGATATAATCCAGTGTTCTGTCTCACACCCTTCACCATCTGGCATACTCTACAACTTTGCACAAATATCTTCACATCTTGCTGCAACTATGGCCAATAGTAGTTCTCACTAAAAAGGGCAATGGTCTTATCCCGACCAAAGTGTCCAGCCAACCCTCCATTGTGTTTCTCCTTGACTAGATTCTCCCTCATTGAACTCCTTAGAATGCATAATTGATTTCCTCTAAACAACATTCCATCTTGGATCAAAAAATCCAACCACTTAGTCCTGTCCAAAGTAACAGGTGCCAAGAAAGCCCTCCAAGCCTCTACAAAATCAAGATCTTTAGGGTACAAACCCTTAAGTTCATCAAACCCTACAACTTCCACCTTCATTTCTATCAACAAACACTGCCTTCTACTTAAGGCATCTGCAACTCTGTTTGAATTTCTGCTCCTATGATTCAACACAAATGTATAACTCCGTAGAAACTCAACCCACTTCAAGTGCCTCTGATTTAGCTTCCCTTGGCTATTAATATACTGTAAGGCCTGATGATCAGTATATAGAACAAACTATTTTGGCAATAAATAATGCCTCCACTTCTATGGAGCATGAACTATAGCATAAAACTCTTGATCATAAACTGAATACTTCTTCCTAGCATCATTGAGTTTCTCACTAAAATAAGCCAACAAGTTTACCTTCTTGAATCAATACAACCCCTATGGCACTACCACTAGCATCACAATCTACCTAAAATACCTTATTAAAATATGGAAGTGCCAAAATAGGTTGCTCTGTGACCTTCTTCTTCAATATATCAAAGCTCTTATCTGCTCCTAAGGTCCACTTAAATTCTTTCTTATCCCCTCTCATTGTTTCTATAAGGGGTGCACAAATACTGCTAAAATTTCTAATGAATTTTCTATAAAAACTTGCTAGACCATGAAATGATCTTACCTCAGTTATGCTTCTTGGAGTAGGCCATTCAATGATAGCCCTCACCTTTTATGGGTCCATTTTTAGACCTTCGGCTGAGATGAAAAATCCCAAATACACTAACTCCTTCACAAAACTACACTTCTTCAAATTAATCAACAACTGCTCCTCCCTCAGCTTCTCAAAAACCCTTTTGATATGCATCAGGTGCTCTTCGAAGGTCCTGCTAAATATTAAAATGTCATCCAAATAGACAATGATAAAATTTTCTAAAAACACATTCAATACCTCATTCATCAGTCGCATGAATGTGCTTGGTGCATTTGTTAGCCCAAATGGCATGACCAACCACTCATACAAACCCTCTCTGGTCTTGAAGGTTGTCTTCCACTCATCTCCTTCTCTAACATGAATCTGATGGTACCCACTCTTTAGGTCAATCTTTGTGAAGTACTTGGCTCCACTCAAACAGTCCATAATGTCATCCATCCTTGGCAATGGAAATATGTATTTTATGATGATCTTGTTAATAGCTCGAGAGTCTTTACACATTCTCCAATCTCCATATTTCTTTGATGCTAGTACTGTAGGTATTGAACATGGACTCAAGCTCTCCCAAATCAGTCCCTTTTTCAGCAACTCTTGGACTTGCCTGTTTAGCTCCTCACTTTCTACAGGAGTCATTCTATGGGCTGCCTTATTGGGTAAACTAGATCCTGGTACCAAATCTATATGGTGACTGATCTTCCTCACTAGTGGTAAACCCTCAGGCACATTATCTGATATAATATATGGAAATTCTTCTAACAGACCTAAGACTTCTATTGGGGTATCTTTGCATTCTTCTTCCCTAACTCTAGGAATTAATGCATAGCACATATGCTCATGCTTCAAACCATCCAAAAACCTTCTCCCTTCAACTAAATAGATTCTTGCAGTGCTACATACCTTTTAGTCGACATCCTTTAGGGGCTTCAGCTTATGGCGCACTCCATTCTTTGTCAAGGAGTAAGTGTTGGCACGACCATCATGCACTGCAAACCTATCAAACTGCCATGGCCTTCCCAACAACAAATGGCAAGCATCCATAGGTAGGATGTCACACAGGACCTCATCACGGTAATTCCCAATATTAAATTTTACCAAGCATTGCTCACTAACCAAAGCCCTATGGTCCTTCTATAACCATGCAATCCGATATGGATGCGGGTGTCTCTTCCTCTATAATTGCAATTTGGTAACCATTCCTTCTGAAACTAGGTTATCTATGCTATCATTGTCTATGATAATATTACAAATCTTACTTGCACATTTAAACCTTGTGCAAAATAAGCTCTTCCTCTAATTTAGGTCTCTCTCCTCATTTAGCAAGGCTCTCCTTGTGATTAGCACTTCTCCTCTTTCTGCTTCTTTAGAGTGCTCAAATTTAGCACCTTCATCAACGATCGTAACTCGATCATTACATTTAGGCCTCCTATTTGTCCCCTCTTGGTGCTGTGGACACTCGTATGCTCGATGTCCTTCTTTTCCACAGTGGAAACATGTTCCACGAAATCCTCCTCTTCCAAACCCTCGTCCAGACCTTCCTCTTCCTCTTTGGTAACCATTGTTCTAATCATGGGGGTGGTAAGCATTATCTCCCTTTTGGTCTTGACTACTGCTAGCTTCTCCATTCTTATTATAATCTTCATTTTGTCCTCAATTTGTTCTTCCACCAGTTCTTCCACCATGACCTCTTCCTCTTTGCTTGCTCTCAAACCTTTTGTTTAGATTCTCTTCAACCCTCAGGGCAAACTGGTAAGCATCCTCTATGGTGGTCATCCTGACCGGACTTAACTCCTGATTAAAATTTTATAAAACTCTTCTATGTATTCTTTGATAGACTTACTTGATTTTCTCAAACCTTGAATTTTCTTTAGCAGATCCAACTTGTAGTCACTTGGAATGAACTGCCTCTTCAACTTCTCCAACATCCGCTCCCATTTTGTTATCCTTTCTTTTCCTCTTTTATTTTTGTCTAGCTGCACTCCCTTCCACCATATGCTAGCATGACCCTTCAGATTGGTCTTAGAAAATTTGACCCTATCAGGATCTTCAACCTCCTTATACTCAAAGTATTCTTCCAAATCATTGATCCAGTCAATCAACTCCTCTGGATCAAGATTTCTAGAATACGTAGAAACCTCCATCTTCGGTCTCTTTTCAATCTGAGATATGGCTCTATATAACTTAGCTTGTGCAGGATCTACTACCTCTTCTTCTTCCTTAAATTGTTCCTCTTCTTCTTCAACTTCATCTTCACTACCATCTTCTCTCCTTGGCTCAAAACCTCTATGTAGCTCCTCTTACAGAGCCTGAACTTGCCTCTACAAAGCTCTAAAATATTCCTCTGGCACCATATTTCTCCCACCACCACGGTTTCTTTGTGGAGGCATTCTGCTCACTTCTCTCACAAACCTTAACCACAGATCCTGGTGTAAACTGCCTCACGTATGACGATCTATTTACACACTCAGGAACTCCCGCTCTGATACCACTTGGTGTAGATCACGTTACACAAGCAACACCAAACAAATGATACACAAGTATTTTTCCTTTGAACAAGTCATAGAATCAAACCTTTCATTAATTTCATGCCAAAAATAAGGATACAAGAGAAAAGACCACTTTACAATTTCAAAAATTCCCTCAAATACCCTGTTTTCCCTTTTTCCCACCTAAAACCATTAAAATTCAAATTTGAATTTTGGGGGCAACTTGTCAAGGTCATAACTTCGCACTCGTTGAACCGATTGACTATTACAACATGTTTTTAGAAATGGAATGAAATGAGCTAAGCGAGGTGACTCTTGGTTCTTAATGCAAAGGCTCATGTCTAGCCAAAAATCCTCAAATTTGACCTCTAAGACCTTCAAAAATCTCCTACAAGTTAAACTAGTTTTACTAGTTTGACTAGTTTTACAAAATTAAACAATTACAATTTTTTTTTGGGTGATGCAAGATCACTCTTACACCACTGGATGCTCCTGCATCAGACACCCAGGGTAATTTTGAGAAGTGACATTCACTTCTCTATTGTTGGAAGAAAACCAAGACGTTCAACCTCAGCCTTCGATAACCAAGATGAATCTTCAACAGATATGCCTTTCCACTTAACCAGATGTTCTGCATATTGCCTGTTTCTAGTACTTTTGCCGATGCGTGTATCCATGATCTCTTCTATATCTTTCATATCTAAAATAGATGCTGGAATATTCCATAATTCTGCTACTGGTCCCTCACCATTATCTCCTTCATGGTATTCTACCAAATATGAAATGTTAAAAATAGGTGATATGTTAAGCCCACTTGGCAATTCTACTTCATATGCATTACTTGAATTCTATTTTTCTATGATTTTGCATGGTATAAACTTCATTTTCAGCTTGTTATAGGTTTTAGTAGGAAACCTTTCTTTTCTCAGATGCACCATAACTTCATCTCCCACTTCAAATTCTTTAAACTGTCACTTTTGGTATGCCCTTGTATTATATTGAGTATTCATCTTAGTAATATGCTTCTTCACTTCTTCATGCAAGCTCTTCAAATTCTTTGCAAATTCCTCAGCCTCAACACCACAATTTTCCTCTGTATCCATCTTCCTCAACTCAGAAGCATTTCTTGGACTGCTCCCACATATTATCTGGACTAGAGATTTTTTAGTACTCCTATTGACACAATTATTGTATGCAAATTCCACCTGTGGCAAAACCAAATCCCATCCCTTGGGCTTATCTCCTACCAAGCATCTCAATAGATTACCCAAACTTCTATTCACCACCTCTGTTTGTCCATAAGTTTCTAGGTGGCATGCATAATTGAATTTCAAATCTGTATTCAATTTCTTCCACAAGGTTCTCCAAAAATACCCAACAAACTTGGTATCTCTGTTAGAAACTATACTCTTTGGTAGACCATGAAGTTGTACCACCTCTTTGAAAAATAAACCTGCAACATGAACTGCATCATTAGTTTTTTGGCAGGGAATAAAATGTACCATATTTGAAAACCTTTCAACCACCACAAATATGGAGTCATTTTCCCTCTGTGTCCTTGGTAGGCCAAGAACAAAATCCATGTTGATGTCCTCCCATGGTCTCTCTAGTACAAGTAATGGCTAATATAATCTAGTGTTCTGTCTCACACCCTTCTCCATCTGGCATGCTCTACAACTTTGCACAAATATCTTCACATCTTGCTACAACTGTGGCCAATAGTAGTTCTCACTAACAAGGGCAATGGTCTTATCTCGACCAAAGTGTCTAGCCAACCCTCCACTGTGTTTCTCCTTGACTAGATTCTCCCTCATTGAACTCCTTGGAATGCATAATTGATTTCCTCTAAACAACATTCCATCTTGGATCAAAAAATCCAACCACTTAGTCCTGTCCAAAGTAACAGGTGCCAAGAAAGCCCTCCAAGCCTCTACAAAATCAAGATCTTCAGGGTACAAACCCTTAAGTTCATCAAACCCTACAACTTTCACCTTCATTTTTATCAACAAACATTGCCTTCTACTTAAGGCATCTACAACTCTGTTTGACTTTTTGCTCGTGTGCTTCAACACAAAGGTATAACTCTGTAGAAACTCAACCCACTTCAAGTGCCTCTGATTTAGCTTCCCTTGGCTATTAATATACTGTAAGGCCTAATGATAAGTATATAGAACAAACTCTTTTGGCAACAAATAATGCCTCCACTTCTTTAGAGCATTAACTATAGCATAAAACTCTTGATCATAAACTGAATACTTCTTCCTAGCATCATTAAGTTTCTCACTAAAATAAGCAACATGTTTACCTTCTTGACTCAATATAGCTCCTATGGCACTACCATTAGCATCACAATCTACCTAAAATACCTTATTAAAATATGGAAATGCCAAAATAGGTTGCTTTGTGACCTTCTTCTTCAATATATCAAAGCTCTTATCTACTCCTAAGGTCCACTTAAATTCTTTCTTATCCCCTCTCATTGTTTCTGTAAGGGGTGCACAAATACTGCTGAAATTTCTAATGAATTTTCTGTAAAATATTGCTAGACCATGAAATGATCTTACCTCAGTTATGCTTCTTGGAGTAGGCCATTCAATGATAGCCCTCACCTTTTTTGGGTCCATTTTTAGACCTTCGGCTGAGATGACAAATCCCATATACACTAACTCCTCCTTCATAAAGCTACACTTCTTCAAATTAATCAACAACTGCTCCTCCCTCAGCTTCTCAAAAACCCTTCTGATATGCATCAGGTGTTCTTAGAAGGTCTTGCTAAATATTAAAATTTCATCCAAATAGACACTGATAAAATTTTCTAAAAAATCATTCAATACCTCATTCATCAGCCACATGAATGTGCTTGGTGCATTGGTTAGCCCAAATGGCATGACCAACCACTCATACAAACCCTCTCTGGTCTTGAATGTTGTCTTCCACTCATCTCCTTCTCTGACACAAATCTGATGGTACCCACTCTTCAGGTCAATCTTTGTGAAGTACTTGGCTCCACTCAAACAGTCCATAATGTCATCCATCCTTGGCAATGGAAATATGTATTTTATGGTGATCTTGTTAATAGCTCGAGAGTCTGTACACATTATCCACTCTCCATAATTCTTTGGTGCTAGTACTATAGGTACTGCACATGGACTCAAGCTCTCCCAAATTAGTCCCTTTTTTAGCAACTCTTGGACTTGCCTGTTTAGGTCCTTACTTTCTACATGAGTCATTCTATGGGTTGACTTATTGGGTAAACTAGATCCTGGTACCAAATCTATATGGTGACTGATCTTCCTCACTGGTGATAAACCCTCAGACACATTATATGATATAATATATAGAAATTCTTCTAACAAACCTAAGACTTCTACTGGGGTATATTTTCATTCTTCTTCCCTAACTCTAGGAATTAATGCATAGCACATATGCTCATGCTTAAAACCATCAAAATACCTTATCCCTTCAACTAAACAGATCCTAACATTGCTACATAACTTTTTGTCCACCTCCTTTAGGGGCTTCAGGTTATGGCGCACTCCATTATTTGTCAAGGAGTAAGTGTTGGCACGACTATCATGCACTGCACATAGACCAAACTGCCATGGCCTTCCCAATAACAAATGACAAGCATCAATAGGTAGTATGTCACACAGGACCTCATCATGGTAATTTCCAATATTAAATTTTACCAAGCATTGCTTACTAACGAAAGCCCTATGGTATTTCTGTAACCACGCAATTCGATATGGATGAGGGTGTCTCTCCCTCTCTAATTGCAATTTGGTAACCATTCCTTATAAAACTAGGTTATCTATGCTACCATTGTCTATGATAATATTACAAATATTACCTACACATTTACACCTTATGCGAAATAAGTTCTTTCTCTGATTTGGGTGTCTCTCCTCATTCAGCAAGGCTCTTCTTATGATTACCACTTCTCTTTCTGCTTCTTCAGAGTACTCAGATTCAACACCTTCATCAATGACCGCAGCTCGGGTATTACCTTCAAGCCTCCTATTTGTCCTCTCTTGGTGCTGTGGACACTAGTATGCTCGATGTCCTTCTTCGCCACAGTGGAAACAGGTTCCATGAAATCCTCCTCTTCCAAACCCTTGTACAAAACTTCCTCTTCCTCTCTTGTAACCATTGTTCTAATCACGAGGGCGGTAAACATTATCTCTCTTTTGGTCCTAAATACTAATAGCTTCTCTATTCTTCTTATTATCTTCATTTTGTCCTCCATTTATTCTTCCACCATTATCTCTTCCTCTTTGCTTGCTCTCAAACCTTCTTTTCAACTTCTCTTCCACCCTTAGGGCAAACTGGTAAGCATCCTTTATGGTGGTCATCCTGACCAGACTTAAATCCTGATTAAAATTTTATAAAACTCCTCTGTGTATTCTTTGACAGACTTACTTGATTGCATCAAACCTTACATTTTATTTAGTAGATCCAACTCGTAGTCACCTGGAATGAACTGCCTCTTCAAATTCTCCAACATTCGCTCCCATTTTGTTATCCTTTCTTTTTCTCTTTTATTTCTATCTAGCTGCACTCCCTTCCACCATATGCTGACATGACCCTTTAGCTTGGTATTAGAAAACTTGACCCTATCAGGATATTCAACCTCCTCATACTCAATGTATTGTTCCAAATCATTGATCCAGTCAATCAACTCCTCTGGATCAAGATTTCTAGAATACATAGAAACTTCCATCTTCAGTCTCTTTCCAATCTGAGATATGGCTCTGTATAACCTAGCTTGTTCAAGATATACTTCCTCTTATTCTTCCTCAAACTTGTCATATTCTTCTTCAACTTCATCTTCACTACCTTCTTCTCTCCTTGGCTCAAACCCTCTATGCAGCTCCTCTTACAGAGCCTGAACTTGCCTCTGCAAAGCTCTAAAATCTTCCTCTGGCACCATATTTCTCCCACCACCACGGTTTCTTCGTGGAGGAATTCTACTCACTTGTCTCACAAAATTTAACCAAAGATCCTCGTGTTAACTATGTCACGTTTGGTGATCTGTTTACACACTCAAGAACTCCCGCTCTGATACCACTTGGTGTAGATCATGTTACACAAGCAACACCAAACAAATGATACACAGGTATTTTTCCTTTGAACAAGTCAAAGAATCAAACCTTTCCTTAATTTCATGCCAAAAATAAGGATACAAGGGAAAGACCCCTTTACAATTTTGAAAATTACCTCAAATACCTTGTTTTCCCTTTTTCCCACCTAAAACCATTAAAATTCAAATTTGAATTTTGGGGGCAACTTGTCAAGGTCATAACTTTGCACTCGTTGACCCGATTGACTATTACAACATGTTTTTGGAAACGACATGAAATGATCTAAGCGGGGTGACCCTTTGCTCTCTATGCCAAGGTTCGCATCTAGCCAAAAATCCTCAAATTCGACCTCTAATATCTTAAAAAATCTTTTGCAAGTTAAACTAGTTTTTACTAGTTTTACAAAATTAAACAATTACAATTTTTTTTGGGTGATGCAAGATCACTCTTACACCACTGGATGCTCCTACATCAATATTGCTTGTATTTTTATATATGAACACTCATTTTTGAGATATTCATATTATTAAAGCATATATTAATATCTAAATTTGACATCTTTATGCAAAAATATGAATCCTAGAAAATGAGACACTTCTACAAATTTTATAAATCTAAAAAATATTCATAACTTCACCAAAATTATCGACACAAATGATATTTTATTACATAATATTCTACGGAGAATGTGATCCTAATTATTACAATGAATATGATTTGTATAAAGCGTGAGTGATCCATAAGATGTCCCAACAATACCACCATACATTTATGCCATAAAAATTTAAATTTATTGCCAATTTAGATTAATTTCCAAACTAGATCAATTCTATTATAAAATTTAAATCCATGGCTATTATATGTTTTGATCATGGATCCTCCAAAGAATATAAGCCATCAAATAATAAAATAAAATACCTCAAAATATACAATTGTATTATAAATATACCATACCTAGAGCATACCTAGATTGCTCTCTATGTAATGCAATCTACACTCAATCCTTCAAAGGTCAAAATACAAAAACCATAATCCCAAGGCTCACGTCTAGCCAAAAATCCTCAAATTTGACCTCTAAGACCTTCAAAAATCTCCTGCAAGTTAAACTAGTTTTACTAGTTTTACTAGTTTTACAAAATTAAACAATTACAATTTTTTTTGGGTGATGCAAGATCACTCTTACACCACTAGATGCTTCTACATCAGACACCCAGGGTAATTTTGAGAAGTGACCTTCACTTCTCTATTGTTGGAAGAAAACCAAGACGTTCAACCTCAGCCTTCGATAACCAAGATGAATCTTCAACAGATCTACCTTTCCACTTAACCAGATGTTCTGCATACTGCTTGTTTCTAGTACTTTTTCCAATGCGTGTATCCATGATCTCTTCTATCTCTTTCGTATCTAATGTAGATTCTGGAATATTCCACAATTTTGCTGCTGGTCCCTCACCATTATCTCCTTCATGGTATTCTACCAAATATGAAATGTTAAAAATAGGTGATATGTTAAGCCCACTTGGCAATTCTACTTCATATGCATTACCTGAATTCTATTTTTCTATGATTTTGCATGGTATAAACTTCTTCATTTTTAGCTTGTTATAGGTTTTAGTAGGAAACCTTTCTTTTCTCAGATGCACCATAACTTCATCTCCCACTTAAAATTCCTTAAACTGTCACTTCTGGTATGCCCTTGTATTATATTGAGTATTCATCTTAGTAATATGCTTCTTCACTTCTTCATGCAAGCTCTTCAGATGCTTTGCAACTTCCTTAGCCTCAGCACCACACTTTTCCTCTGTATCCATCTTCCTCAACTCAGAAGCATTTCTTGGACTGCTCCCACATATTATCTGGAATAGAGATTTTTTAGTACTCCTATTGACAGAATTGTTGTATGCAAATTCCACCTATGGCAAAACCAAATCCCATCCCTTGGGCTTATCTCCTACCAAGCATCTCAATAGATTACCCAAAATTCTATTCACCACCTCTGTTTGTCCATAAGTTTGTGGGTGGCATGCATAATTGAATTTCAAATCTGTATTCAATTTCTTCCACAAGGTTCTCCAAAAATACCCAAAAAATTTGGTATCTCTGTTAGAAACTATACTCTTTGGTAGACCATGAAGTCATACCACCTCTTTGAAAAATAAAGTTGCAACATGAACTGGATCATTAGTTTTTTTACAGGGAATAAAATGTACCATATTTGAAAACTTGTCAACCACCACAAATATGGAGTCATTTCCCCTCAGTGTCCTTTGTAGGCCAAGAACAAAATCCATGTTGATGTCCTCCCATGGTCTCTTTAGTACAAGTAATGGCTGATATAATCCAGTGTTCTGTCTCACACCCTTCTCCATATGGCATACTCTACAACTTTGCACAAATATCTTCACATCTTGCTACAACTGTGGCCAATAGTAGTTCTCACTAACAAGGGCAATGGTCTTATCTCGACCAAAGTATCCAACCAACCCTCCACTGTGTTTCTCCTTGACTAGATTATCCCTCATTGAACTCCTTGGAATGCATAATTGATTTCCTCTCAACATTCCATCTTGGATCAAAAAATCCAACCACTTAGTCCTGTCAAAAGTAACAGGTGCCAAGAAAGCCCTCCAAGCCTCTACAAAATCAAGATCTTCAGGGTACAAACCCTTAAGTTCATCAAACCCTACAACTTCCACCTTCATTTATATCAACAAACACTGCCTTCTACTTAAGGCATCTGCAACTCTGTTTGACTTGTTGCTCCTATGCTTCAACACAAAGGTATAACTCTATAGAAACTCAACCCACTTCAAGTGCCTCTGATTTAGCTTCCCTTGGATATTAATATACTGTAAGGCCTGATGATAAGTATATAGAACAAACTCTTTTGGCAACAAATAATGCCTCCACAATCTACCTAAAATACCTTATTAAAATATGGACGTGCCAAAATAGGTTGCTCTGTGACCTTCTTCTTCAATATATCAAAGCTCTTATCTACTCCTAAGGTCCACTTAAATTCTTTCTTATCCCCTCTCATTGTTTTTGTAAGGGTTGCACAAATACTGCTAAAATTTCTAATGAATTTTCTATAAAATATTGCTAGACCATGAAATGATCTTACCTCAGTTATGCTTCTTGAAGTAGGCCATTCAATGATAGCCCTCACCTTTTCTAGGTCCATTTTTAGACCTTCGGCTGAGATGAAAAATCCCATATACACTAACTCCTCCTTCATAAAACTACACTTCTTCAAATTAATCAACAACTGCTCCTCCCCCAGATTCTCAAAAACCCTTCTGATATGCATCAGGTGCTCTTAGAAGGTCCTGCTAAATATTAAAATGTCATCCAAATAGACAATGACAAAATTTTCTAAAAAATCATTCAATACCTCATTCATCAGTTGCATGAATGTGCTTGGTGCATTGGTTAGCCCAAATGGCATGACAAACCACTCATACAAACCCTCTCTGGTCTTGAATGTTGTCTTCCACTCATCTCCTTCTCTGACATGAATCTGATGGTACCCACTCTTTAGTTCAATATTTGTGACGTACTTGGCTCCACTCAAACAGTCCATAATGTCATCCATCCTTGGCAATGGAAATATGTATTTTATGGTGATCTTGTTAATAGCTCAAGAGTTTGTACACATTCTCCACTCTCCATATTTCTTTGGTGCTAGTACTATAGGTACTGCACATGGACTCAAGCTCTCCCAAATTAGTCCTATTTTTAGCAACTCTTGGACTTGCCTGTTTAGCTCCTCACTTTCTACATGAGTCATTCTATGGGCTGCCTTATTGGGTAAAGTAGATCATGGTACCAAATCTATATGGTGAATGATCTTCCTAACTAGTGGTAAACCCTCAGGCACATTATTTGATATAATATCTAGAAATTCTTCTAACAGACCTAAGACTTCTACTGGGGTATCTTTGCATTCTTCTTCCCTAACTCTAGGAATTAATGTATAGCACATATGCTCATGCTTCAAACCATCCAAAAACCTTCTCCATTCAACTAAACAGATCCTGACATTGCTACATACATTTTCGTCCACCTCCTTCAGGGGATTCAACTTATGGCACACTCCATTATTTGTCAAGGAGTAAGTGTTTGCATGACCATCATGCACTACACACCGATCAAACTGCCATGGCCTTCCCAACAATAAATGACAAGCATCAATAGGTAGTATGTCACACAGGACCTCATCATGGTAATTTCCAATATTAAATTTTACCAAGCATTGCTTACTAATGAAAGCCCTATGGTCTTTCTGTAACCATGTAATTCGATATGGATGAGGGTGTCTCTCCCTCTCTAATTGCAATTTGGTAACCATTCCTTCTAAAACTAGGTTATCTGTGCTACCATTGTCTATGATAATATTACAAATATTACCTACACATTTACACCTTATGCGAAATAAGTTATTTCTCTGATCTGGGTCTCTCTCCTCATTTAGCAAGGCTCTCCTTATGATTACCACTTCTCCTCTTTCTGCTTCTTCAGAGTACTCGGATTCAACACCTTCATCAATGACTGCAGCTCCGGTATTACCTTCAAGCCTCATATTTGTCTTCTCTTGGTGCTGTGGACACTATTATGCTCGATGTCCTTCTTTGCCACAGTGGAAACACATTCCATGAAATCCTCCTCTTCCAAACCCTTGTACAAAACTTCCTCTTCCTCTCTTGTAACCATTGTTCTGATCACGGGGGCGGTAAGCATTCTCTCTTTTGGTCTTGACTACTAATAGCTTCTCCATTCTTATTATTATCTTCATTTTGTCCTCCATTTATTCTTCCACCATGATCTATTCCTCTTTGCTTGCTCTCAAACCTTCTTTTCAGATTCTCTTCAACCCTCAGGGCAAACTGGTAAGCATCCTTTATGGTGGTCATCCTGACCAGACTTAAATGTTGATTAAAATTTCATAAAACTCCTCTATGTATTCTTTGACATACTTACTTGATTGCCTCAAACTTTGCATTTTCTTTAGCAGATCCAACTCGTAGTCACTTGGAATGAACTGCCTCTTCAAATTCTCCAACATTCGCTCCCATTTTGTTATCCTTTATTTTTCTCTTTTATTTCTGTCTAGCTGCACTCCCTTCCACCATATGCTGACATGACCCTTTAGCTTGGTCTTAGAAAACTTGACCCTAT
The DNA here is from genome assembly GCA_028583015.1 of Wollemia nobilis. Taxonomy (NCBI): domain Eukaryota; kingdom Viridiplantae; phylum Streptophyta; class Pinopsida; order Araucariales; family Araucariaceae; genus Wollemia; species Wollemia nobilis. The sequence continues at coordinate 30,697,957 of JAQPPZ010015413.1, forward strand.
CATGATCTTCAACCTCATCTTACTCAACGTATTCTTCCAAATCATTGATCCAGTCAATCAACTCCTCTGGATTAAGATTTCTAGAATACGTAGAAACCTCCATCTTCGGTCTCTTTCCAATCTGAGATATGGCTCTGTATAACCTAGCTTGTTCAAGATCTACTTCCTCTTATTCTTCCTCAAACTGGTCATATTCTTCTTCAACTTCATCTTCACTACCTTCTTCTCTCCTTGGCTCAAACCCTCTACGCAGCTCCTCTTACAGAGCCTGAACTTGCCTCTGCAAAGCTCTAAAATCTTCCTCTGGCACCATATTTCTCCCACCAACATAGTTTCTTCATGGAGGCATTCTACTCACTTGTCTCAAAAAACTTAACCAAAGATCCTGGTGTTAACTGCCTCACGTCTGGTGATCTGTTTACACACTCAAGAACTCCCGCTCTGATACCACTTGGTGTAGATCATGTTACACAAGCAACACCAAACAAATGATACACAGGTATTTTTCCTTTGAACAAGTCAGAGAATCAAACCTTTCCTTAATTTCATGCCAAAAATAAGGATACAAGAGAAAGACCCCTTTACAATTTTGAAAATTCCCTCAAATACCTTGTTTTCCCTTTTTCCCACCTAAAACCATTAAAATTCAAATTTGAATTTTGGGGGCAACTTTTCAAGGTCATAACTTTGCACTCGTTGACCCGATTGACTATTACAACATGTTTTTGGAAATGACATGAAAGGAGCTAAGCGGGGTGACCCTTGGCTCTCCGTGCCAAGGCTCGCATCTAGCCAAAAATCCTCAAATTTGACCTCTAATATCTTCAAAAATCTTTTGCAAGTTAAACTAGTTTTTACTAGTTTTACAAAATTAAACAATTACAATTTTTTTTGGGTGATGCATGATCACTCTTACACCACTGGATGCTCTTGCATCAATATTGCTTGTATTTTTATATATGAACACTCATTTTTGAGATATTCATATTGTTAAAGCATATATTAATATCTAAATTTGACATCTTTATGCAAAAATATGAATCCTAGAAAATGAGACACTTTGACAAATTTTATAAATCTAAAAAATATTCATAACTTCACCAAAATTATCGACACAAATGATATTTTATTACATAATATTCTACGGAGAATGTGATCCTAATTATTACAATGAATATGATTTGTATAAAGCGTGAGTGATCCATAAGATGTCCCAACAATACCACCATACATTTATGCCATAAAAATTTAAATTTATTGCCAATTTAGATTAATTTCCAAACTAGATCAATTCTATTATAAAATTTAAATCCATGGCTATTATATGTTTTGATCATGGATCCTCCAAAGAATATAAGCCATCAAATAATAAAATAAAATACCTCAAAATATACAATTGTATTATAAATATACCATACCTAGAGCATACCTAGATTGCTCTCTACGTAATGCAATCTACACTCAATCCTTCAAAGGTCAAAATACAAAAACCATAATTTAATGATTCTTAAATAAATTAAAAGTAAACAAATTAGAGGGCAATGCATGCAAATCTTCACTTGAATAATGATCATCTACATGGATAATATTTCAATATTTAGTTGCAATGCATATAGAACGTCACTAGAATGACAATTATTTATTGGAAGTATTACATTATTCGATAACTTGCAAGAATATTGCAAGTACCATGTAAATAGTTTAGTTTAGAGTGTGATTAATATTTGAGTATATAGTAGGTGTTATGTAAGTGAGGTGTCATGTAAGTATGGAGTTATGTAAGAGTTTGTTATTTAGTATATGTAATCATTAGAGTCTTTTTCCTTATGTGGATATGTAGAGTCAATAATAAAAAATTATTATGTGGTATTTCTCCCATGAAAAATAGGAAGTGTTAGATCTCCTACGTGTTTGAGGAAATGAATAGTTTGTGGAAATTAGAAAATTTAAGAGTCTTGTGAATGTGAAGAGTCTCATATAAAATGTGTATATATTGAAGATAAAGTATTGTAATGGGAAATAAAAGAAGCTTTGCAATACAATATATTTGCATTGCTTAAGTAGATATATATTCATCAATAATATTTTCTATGAGTTTGTTATTATCATGGATTGAATATATGTAATTGTGTTAAGATTTATTTTTGATATTTTGTGAGATCTTGAGAAAATTATTGAGATGCTAACAATGGTATCAGAGCCACATTTGAAAGAAGTCTAGGTTGAAGTAAACCATATTATATGAAAATCACATTGAGAAGAAGTAAGAACCAACTAAGTTGCTTGCGTATTGGAGTGTATTTGATGCCAAAAGGTATTTGGAGAAAATTGGAGAGTTGAGAACACATCAAATATCATAAAGAATGCAACATTGTAAAAATATTGTAATGCACGAAGAAAGAATTGATTCTATGTTGGTAAAGAATAGAGAACAGTTGAGACAAAGCCATAATTGTGAGAAAAGAAATCAAGAGGTGATATGATCAAGAAGAATGTTCCCATTAATTCTTTGAGTACCTGTGAAATGGACCAATTATCCAGAAAGAAAGAAGCAATCTTGCTAAAGACCAAAGGATAGAGAAGAAAACCTACAAGAGAAGTGAATGTTGCTTGTGTAACCAAGAACATAGGAAGAAGAATACCTAATTGTCAAGCCATTTGCATCGAGAATAAGTTAATCAAGTATTTTAAAAATGGACCACTGCATATTAGTACTAGAAGTCCAATTGGAAGACATAGGCAAGAACAAAACATCCAAGAGTAGAGAGATGCCCTAAATTCAAAAAATTGGAGGGAAGTGCCACTTTTATTGCATTAGGTATATTTTAATTCACCTTAGATATTTTGAACAATAATAGATATTTAATTAAAATGAACCAACAAGTTTGTTTTATTAAAAAAGGAGAGATTAAAGATTTAATTTTATAAGGTGGAGAAAGGGGATATTCTAAGAAAATTAGAGTGATGGTAAATTCATTAGAAAGAGAATTTGAAAGAGAAATAGAAGGGAACTAAATCAAGAATGGAAGTGAAATTATGAAAGATAGAAGAACAAAGGAAGAAGAAATAATTAAATTAAAGGGGAAATATTACTAAATAAATTATTATAAGAAGAATTAAGAAAAAAAATTCAAAGAGAAGAAGATTTAAATATCAGATTTGGGAGAAAGAAGTAATTCTACTACAAAGAAAAATATTAATTTTAGAGTAATAAGGATTTTAACAACAAAGGAAAATAATTTATTAAAGCTAAAGGTAGATTTGAAGAAAGCATAAAATTATTATCAATATTATATTATGGCAAATACAAAAACTTTTATTTTAAAATCTCAACTACTAAAAGGACCTAACTTTACCCCATGGAAAAATAAGATGAAATCAATACTTATTGTTGAGAAACTTTGGAAAATTCTAAATGGAGATAAAACCATTCCAAAAGATACAATTGAAAGATATAAATATAAATATGAAGATGCAAAGGCTCTTATGCTAATAATATTTGATATATCATATGAGACTCAAAGACACATAAGTGAGATTGAAACTTCAAAAATGCTTAGAATAAATTATGCACAATATTTGAAAGAAAAAAGAAGCTACTATTTTACCCTTGTAGTCACAAATATGTTCACTAAAAGTTCATGATGGAGAAAACATAGAAAAATTTCTTCGAAGGATACCAAAAATGAAATCTAAACTACAAACTATGAGAGAGAGAGAGTAAAAAATAATTTTGTTCAACTTACACTAAGAGAACTTCCAAAAATATTTAAGATATTAGTCATCTATATTTAAGTGCTAAGCATAAGTGCATCCTTTGATGAATTGGTCAACATACTTCAAGAATATAAAATAAAAAACCAATCTAGAGATGAAATGACAAACAATGCTTTTATTTTAACAAAAATGGTGCCAAATAATACTACCTCATCATCACAACATTATTGGATGTTGATAGTATTCTTCCTACATAGATAGTTAATAAGTGTTATTATAGAATTTGTTAAGAGCATATAGGATTTATGTTAGGGATTGGCTATGTTAGTCATATAGCTAAAGAAAGAAGATTTTTTTACGAGAATAAATGTACTCCAACTATATTGTGCTATGAACTATTCTACTCAAGTACTATATAATGTAACTTGGGGTAAGCAAAGAAATATAATGAGTTATAGTTCTCATTTTGGTATCAGAGCCTATGAGAAGTGCTCCAAATTTTTGGATTACCCATCATGGATGTTGTGAGTTCAGTCCAATGTGTTTTGGAGGTGCAGAACTACATCTAGTGTGTTGAATGTTGTGAGGTTGAGTTGTGTTGAAATGGTGTAATAGTGCAGTAAGGAAGAAGTGTTGAGATAGAATGTTGAAAGGCTTTGCAAATAGAATGTTGTATTAAACGTGTTGCACTGGCTCCACAAATTGAGATCTACGCATATGCACTTACTGCCTGCAATGAGAGGATGGTGTATTGTTATGATTACAACTTTACACACTATAAAATTACACCTGCTTGGATGATCGTCAATCGTTGTTTTGATTTATATAAAATAAATTATAGTGCTAAATATGTTTTAATATATGTGAGGCCATTGTGTTGAAGCTGATAAATATTTCTTGGAGATCGTGAAACTCTTGTATTGAACGTGCTCATCCTATGAGGAATGATTTGATGTGACACTCTATATTGAAGGAGAAAAGACACACTTTGAAGCTATTTACACACACCACTTTGCGATGTGAGGAGGACATTTGTGAAGACGTACTGTGCATGAAAAATGATTTTAATTTGATGTCAGTTGAGTTATGAGAAACTAATTGATTTACTATGAGGATAGGAGTTCACTTTATGCAGAGAAAAAAATACGATTTGAAAAATTGACTGTGAAAACATGCAAAGGAAATCATGATTTCAGACATCACATCTTTGTTGTGAGATGACTATGTGTAAGGATGTTAGCTTTGCATCATTGCATTTGGAAGGTGATCATAATGAGCTCACGATTGTTGAAAAGCCTGCACACAACCATCGTGGATGCTAGAAGTAAGACTACGCATTGCAAATATGGTGTGGAGGTATGTTATATGTGTTGCAAATTTAAATATTACATTGCATTATTGACCATCATGTATGCGATGACACAATTAGGTAATTTTATGTTGTTTAATACACATATTATGTTGGAAGTCATATAAATTTCCTACGCTGAAAGGAGGTCCAATGTGTCGTCAAACATGGAGGTCATTTTGGTAATAAATAATGATTATCCTTCTGAAAGGAGCCTGCTGCTGAGTTAAACAGATAATTTCTATGTTTAGACTGCGGTTGGTAGCATCATCTCTTGGATATTGTGTTTAGACCGTGAGACCATGTTGGTGTATACCTGCAGTTTGAAAACTGTTGTATGTTGTATGGTGTTTTAAAAAAAACATCTTGTTAATTAAGAATTAAGTACTACGAGGAAAATCTCACACTGTTGTGTGTGGAGTGAGGAGAAGTTCTCCTTTCAAAATACTATTTATTTCAATCTTTGAAAATAAAGAGGTTTTTTTGTTCATAAAAACCTGAATTGAGTTTTTTAGCTACTATGAAAATTGTTGTTTATTGGTGCAAGTAAGACAGAGAGCAATGACAACCAATAATAACCTACCTATTCCTAAGTTCAATGGATTTTACTATGAGTATTGGTCTATCAAGATGAAGATATTACTCATTGGCAAAGGGTTATGGGACATTGTAGAAGAAGGCTACACTAAACCAACAGATTGGACCACCTTGAGTGCAGCTAAGAAGGATTCCCAAAAGAAGAACTCTTTTGCTCTCAACCATCTCCAAGAAGCCTTGGAGAAAAGTATCTTTTAGAGGATTGCTTCTTGTTCAACAGCTCTAGAAGCATGGGGTGCCTTGAAAGATAGCTATCAAGGGAGCAATCAAGTGAAACAAGTGAGGCTTCAAACTTTGAAGAGAGATTTTGAAAATATTAAAATGCAAGAAGATGAAAGAGTGGGAGATTATTGTGTGAGAGTCAAAGCAATTGTAAAAAAAATGGAGATACTTGGAGAAGATATCAAAATTGAAGTGGTTGTGAAGAAAGTGTTGAGAATATTTCTTCATAAATGGAATCATATTGCTATTATTATTGAAGAATCTAAAGATATTTCTACTCTAACATTTGATGCACTAATTGATTCTTTGATGTCTTATGAAGGTATACTCCAAGGTTATACATCATCAAGCTTTGGATGTGATGAAAAAGCATTCTCATCCAAGGAAGGTGAGACTCATGGAAATACACAAGGAAGAGGACAAAGGAGAGGATAATCTTCAAGAGGAAGAGGAAGAGGTAGATCAAGAGGTGGCTACCAAGGCAAAGGAAGAGGAGGAGGAGGTGAAAAATTAAACAAGTATTGTTATCATTGTGGTAAGCTTGGTCACTTTGCTAGAGATTGTAGACTCAAGGCTTCTCAAGAAGGGAGAAGTAATAATTATGGAAACTATGGAGAAGAGGAAGGAACTTATTCAATTTTTTTCCTCACATATATAAAATCAGATCAAAATATTAATGAAACTTGGATTTTGGATATTGGTTGCTCAAATCATATGATTGGCAAAGAAGAGTTATTTTCTAAAATGGATTCCATATACAAGTCCAAGATCAAATTGGGAGATGACAAGGCACTACAAGTTTAAGGCTTGGGATCCATGGAGGTTCCAACAAATGAAGGCATGAAGAAAGTAAATAATATCTATTACACTCCTAAACTCCAACATAATTTTCTTAGTGTTGGAAAAATTATGTAAAAGAACTATAAACATGTTTTTGAAGATGGAAAATGTGTAATTTTTGAAAAAAACAATTATAATAGAGTTGTCACAAATGTACCTATGACAAAGAATAGGTTATTTCCTCTTAAGTTTTGGGAACAAGGAGGTGCTCAAATTTATAGTGTGGCAATAGCTAATCCAAGTGTGCTTTGGCACTTGAGATATGGTCATATTAATTTTTTAAGCTTGAAGTTGTTGACTTCACAAGCTATGGTGTGTGGATTACCAAAATTTGAAGAGCACGAGGAGGTGTATGAAGGATGTGCTTTGGGAAAGCACTCAAGAACAAAGTTTCCAAGAGTTCAAGCATGAAGAGAAATCCATCCACTACAATTGGTAAATTCGAATATTTATGGTCCAATGCATACCAAAATATTGGGTAACAATTCTTACTTCCTTACTTTCATTGATGATTTCTCTAGAATGTGTTGGATTTATTTTTTTAAAACTAAGGATGAAGCTTTTGAATGTTTCAAGGATTTCAAAAATAATGTAGAACATCACAATGAATATGTGGTCAAATGTTTAAGGACTAATAGAGGAGGGGATTTTTGCTCAAATACATTTCTCAAATATTTTAAATATTGTGGGATCAAAAGGCAATTCACTACTACCTACACACCACAACAAAATTGAAGAGCACAAGCTTATACTGAGAGGGGGGGTCAAAAATATAAGACCATTTTTTACTTTTATTTCTCATTCAATATTATGTAATGTATAGATATAAATATCAACAACAGTAATAAAAGCAATGCACAAAACACCATACACAATAGAGATACCATAATTTACGTGGTTCACCCAATGTGGGCTACTCCATGGATAAAATATTTCACTAAAATTTTCTCAATAAATATCTTGGGAATCCTTCCCAATTACAATGTTTATGGACCTCTATTTAAAGGAGATGTTGATCCCCTAAATCAAGTTCATGTATCTCTCTCCATAGGAGAACTCCTTCTCCTCTGCTCTAGCTGGTGATCCTCTAGAAGACTACTACCTCCACTACACTGGCTTGTGGATCTCTCTCCAATGAAGAATCTTATCCCCACTCAGAAGACCTATGCTCATTTCCCTGGCTGATGGATCTCTATCCACTGTAGACTACTATCCTCTCTACTTTGTCACCTCCAAAGATCTATCTCAAATATTGCACTAAACACAGTCCTTCAGTCTAGCACAAATATGCTCAATATCAATATTTGGTCTAGCACAAACTTATCCTCAAATATGCACCCATCTCTGCTCCACAAGTCCACTCAAAACTTGCTCAATTCTTCTCAACAAGTCCACTCAGAACTTGCTCATATATACTCAACAAGTCCACTTAGAACTTGCTCAAATCTGCTCAATAAGTCAACTCATAACTTGCTCAATCTGCTCAACAAGTCCACTCAGAACTTGCTCAAATCTACTCAACAAGTCCACTTAGAACTTGCTCAATTCTGCTCAACAAGTCCACTCAGAACTTGCTCAATTTTGCTCAACAAGTCCACTCAGAACTTGCTCAAATCTACTCAACAATCTCACTCAAAACTTGCTCAAATATTCTCAACAAGTCCACTCAAAACTTGCTCAAATATGCTCAACAAGATCACTCAGAACTTGCTCAAATATGCTCAATAAGTTCACACAAAACTTAACCAATCTCATAGAAACATAAAGAGAATTGTTAGAGACCCAATATGTTTCAACTCAATGCTCAAAAAATTTCTCAACTCAAATTAGAATATAGGATAATTTGTTTTATAGAACTTGAAAAATCACTTCAAACACTCACTTTACTAGGCTCAACCATATCTACTCAACCAATCACTCAAGAAACAACCCTTGCTCACAAACCCTAGTCCAAGCATATAACCACCAACTCAAAATATTTCCAACAATGCTCAACAACAAATCTCACATAACAATGATACTCATGTTCTTTTCAAACCCTAGTTCAATTTCTTTGCACAACAACTCACTTCAACAACAATACTTATAAAAAAATCTTCACATAACAATGATACTCATGTTATTTTCATACCCATAACTCAAGTTCTTCACACAATCAATGGCTTCAACAATAATGCTTATAAAATAAGGTTTTAGCAACAACTCTTTATTCCAGAAAACCTTGAAGCATTAACTCAAACACTCTCAAAAAGGAAACCCTAATGAAGTCCTTTTCACTCCAAACTTATTTTTAAGAAAACCAACCAATCAATTCAATTATGGAAGAATGTGCTTATACCTTTTTCTTGATGATGAAGGGATCTCATAAATCTGCCACAACCACAACAACTTCTATGCCAATCTCAAAGAAATGTTAGAAGATAATAATTTTCTCAATGAATCACAATACAAAATGATATCAAACAAAATACACCTTATCACTCAATCTTTAAAATAATATCCAACACATTCATAATAATCTCTTTGGAAAAATTCCCTTTAAAAATAAAATCAACACTCTTACTCTTCCAATATGCAAATATAATAATTAAGACTTTATTTAAAAATAAAATCAAACTCCTTATAACTCCAAATTTTATTAAAAATAATTTCCAACAAACATCAATTTTCAACTAGCAACCCTTTCAACTATTTCCAACTAACAACCCCTTTTAACTCCCAAATTTATTAAAAATAAATTTCAAACTAACATTCCCCTTAAGCAACCTTTTAACTCCAAACTTTATTGAAAAATAAATTTCAATTAACAATTCCTTTCAACAACCTTTTAGCTCCAAACCTTAGGCAATACCAAAAATTAATTAACAAAAATATTACCTTGCCTTAAAGGGGATTCAAACTCCCAATGCATCTCTCAACCAACACCTTAGTGGTGGCTCCAACTGCCGTGTGAGCTAAGCACTTGCTTGGGGAGTGGAGAGCACCATGTGCTCTAAGAACCTCCCTTCTCTTCCAAGCAAAACGTGTGTCATTCCCTTGGCACTTCCAACACCAATGCAAACACTGCTATCGCATTTTGAACGTAGGCCACTCGATGCCTCAACGCTTTAACCAATGCCTCCTTGCCACTAGGCCATGCTGCCCAGCTGGCTCCCAAAATTTTGGTGCTTTTGAATTATTCTCAATCGTTGTCACATTAAACACAAATTTCGTTGTCTTTTCTCACAAGCTCAACTTAAATCAATTCACATGCAATAATCGTTCGAGCAAGGATAATTTGAATGCCTCCTAAGGCATGGTATATATAGTGCCTTCCCTCCTTTATTCAAACACATCGGCACTCCTCCAACCTTATTAGACGTCGACGCTCGAATTGATTTGTAAATGATTTAAATTCATTTGAATTTAAATGTTATAAATTAATTTAATAAAAACCTTTTGGTTTTATAAATTAATTTAATAAAACCCTTTGGTTTTATTAAGACCTCTTATTGCACAACTTGGTATAAATAACATTTATTTATAAAATTTAAATTCACATTGAATTTAAATATTTTATAAAATAAATATTAGACCTTTTAACTTTGCAATAAGCCTCCTTAGGTTTTTATGAAAAACCTTTTAACTTATGCTTCCATATAATATTGAAATATTATGGAGTCCTTTTGCCTTTAACCTCTGCACTGATTCTCTTGACCTTTGGCGTTATGTTAAGCTTCTTCCTGGATATCAAAATGATAACCTTGAAAATTTTATTTCTTGACAAAGTCCTTGACATTAATGATGACTTCATCCGGTGACATCAATGATAAATTTGACTTACGGACTCAAAATGTCCAACAAAAATGGTGTGGCTGAAATAAAGAACCACACTATTATAGAAATGGCTAGATCAATTCTTCAAAAAAAGAAACTAAGTAATATGTATTGGGATGATGTTGTTAGGATAAGTTTTTACAGTTTTGAATAGAAGTCCCACTTCTAGTTTAGATGGGATAACTCCATATGAGGGATGGTATGGCAAAAAGCCAAATGTAAAGCACTTCAAATTTTTTGGTTGCCTTGCATATGCACACATTCCTCATGAGACAAGAAAGAAAATTGATCAAAAATATTTTGTTGATGATGGATCTCAAGATGAAAGCTCCTCTCAAGTGCAACCCATTAACAAGAACAATAATGGAAGTCCTCCAAGTCCAAGAAAGAGTTATACTTCAAGTACAAGTGCTACTCCAAGTCCTCCACAAAGACCACCAAGATCATCAAGTTCTTCTCCAATACCAATGGAATAAGATACTCCACCAAGAGGTAATAGAACACTTTAGTACCATCCTTCTTTTCAAATGATGGACAAGAATTTTCAAGGTACACTAGAAGCCAAGCTAGTGAGATGAATGAAGTCTTGAAAATACTTGAAAATTTGCACATGTATGGTGATGAAGACTCCCAAGAGCCTAAGGGAGATGTTGTAAACTATGCTTTAATGACTAGTGTAGAGCTAAAACCATCTAGTTATGAAAAATCATGTACTCATGATGTATGGCAACAAGCCATGGAAGAGGAAATGACCTCCATAAAAAAGAATGACACATGGGAGCTAGTGGAGCTTCCTAATTGAAAAAAATGTATTGAATATAAATGGTTCTATAAGACCAAGTTCAATGCTTATGGGAGTATTGAAAGACACAAGGCAAGGCTAGTAGCAAAAGGGTTTACTCAAAAGTATAGGATTGACTATGAGGAACCCTTTGGTCCAGTTGCTAGACAAGAGACCATCAGACTAGTACTTTCCTTGGCTGACCACAAAGGGTGGAACATTCAACACATGGATGTTAAGAGTACCTTCATTAATGGGTACTTGAAATAAGAGGTTTTTGTGCAACAACCTCAAGGATTTGAAGAAAAAGGTAAGGAGAACCTTGTCTACAAATTTAAGAAAGCATTATATGGTCTAAAGCAAGCACCAAGGGTATGCTACTCACGTATTTATGGCTACTTTCAAGACTATGGATTCACTAGGAGCAAAATTGAACCTACTATCTACTACATGAAACAAGGTAAAGCTATCATTATTGTGTGCTTACATGTGGATGATCTAATATTCATGGGTAGTAGTGCTAAAATGAATGAGGAGTTCAAAAAATCCATGATGAAAGAGTTTGAAATGAAGGATCTAGGTTTGATGTAATAATTCCTAGGAATGGAGGTACATCAAATAGGAAATGGGATCTTCATATGTCAACATAAATATGCTCATGACATGATCAAGAAATTTACTATGGAGAAATGCAAGTCAGTTGCAACTCCAATAGGTCATGGTATACAATTAAACAAAGGATATGGAATATCAAAAGTTGACAAGACCACTTACAGGAGCATGTTTGGGAGTCTAATGTTCCTCACCAATACACGACCATATATTCAATATGTTGTCTCTATAGTATCAAGGTATATGGATGATCCATATGAACTTCATATACAAGCAACTATAATAATTTTGAGATATGTAAAGGGTACAATGGATTATGGGATCCATTACCACAAAAATAATGATGTAAAATTAGTTGGCTTTAGTGATACTGATTGGGGAAGCAACATAGATGATAGGAAATCCACTTTAGGGAATTGTTTGTCTTGGGTCAGGACTAATTACTTGGAGTTCTAAAAAATAAACTACTGTTGCACTATCATCTAATGAGGCTAAGTACATAGCAATCACAAATGCTAGTGTCCAAGCCTTATGGTTGAGAAAATTACTTGAAGAAATAGATGAGAGACAAAGTGGTCCTACAATATTGTATTGTGATAATATGAGTTCCATACAATTGGCATATAGTCCTATCCACCATAGCAGGTCAAAGCACTTCGACATGAAGTATAACTTCATTAGAGACATGGTGGAGAAAAATGTGGTTGAGCTAAAACATTGCAACCCTTTGGAAAACATAGCAGATATCTTCACCAAAGGAGTTGCTAAAGCTCAATATTTAAAGTTTAGAGACTGTCTGGTCAAGCCCTCTCAAATTTAAGGGGGAGAATGTTGGATGTTGATAGTATTCTTCCTACGTAGATAGTTAATAAGTGTTATTATAGAATTTGTTAAGAGCATCTAGGAGTTATGTTAGGGATTGGCTATGTTAGTCATATAGCTAAAGAAAGAATATTTGTTTACGAGAATAAATGTACTCCAACTATATTGTGCTATGAACTATTCTGCTCAAGTACTATATAATGTAACCTTGGGGCAAGCAAAGAAATATAATGAGTTATAGTTCTCAAACATCAACTTGAAAGGAAAAGAAGATATTATCACATATGTAAAAAAAGTCATAACAAAAATTATTGTAGATATAGTTCTCTAGATTAATGGAATCAAACACATAGATCCTTCCAAAGATACCAACAGAGACATTATCAATCTAATCAACAGTTATCCACATCAAAACAACGATGTCCAAAATGGGAAAACCAAAGAGGAAATATGGTGCAAGAAGTATAGGAAATAGAGATCACCAATTAGGAATAAAATTAAATAACTCATAGGGCCCTCATAGGAAAAATTATAGATTCATCCATCATTGACAATGTAGGTTCAAAAAATGAATGTCTTATTAATATAAAATGTATGGATCAAATTGAGAAGTAGTGTGGTAAAGATAGTAATGATACAAGCCACTCAAAATCTCTCAATAGCAATTCAAGAAGAATTGATAATATTAGTGGAACTAATAATATTAACAACAAAACATGAAGTATTGAATAGGCAAAAAGGAAAGTTATAAAAAACATGGATGGAAAGAAAATTGATGGATGTGCCAAAATTGTAATTTTTTTGAAAAGAACAAACAAAAGTCTTGTCAAAAAAAGGAAAATAAAATTGAAGTACACTATGGATGGATAAATAGAACATAATGAAAAAAAATTATGGAAATGCTAAAATGTTTCTATAGAAATAAAATAAGCTTGATAAGCATAGATTTGTACCAGCGTTATGTAAAGAAAAGAGAAGATGCAGAAACATAATTAGAAGGAAATATTCAGTACCTAAACCTGAAGGAGTACCAAAGTTAGAACAAAAAGACCAAGACTATAATGAAGGATTGAAAGCACATGAAGGCAAAGGACCTTCATACCAAATAATGTAATATGAGGGGGTGTTGAAAGTATTACATTATTTGGTAACTTGCAAGAATATTGTAAGTACCATGTAAATAGTTTAGTTTAGAGTGTGATTAATATTTGAGTATATAGTAGGTGTCATGTAAGTGTGGAGTTATGTAAGTGAGGAGTTATATAAGTGAGGTGTCATGTAAGTATGAATTTATGTAAGAGTTTATCATTTAGTATGTGCAATCATTATAATATTTGTCCTTATGTGGATATGTAGAGTCAATAATAGATTTATTATTATGTGGTATTTTCCCATGAGAAATATGAAGTGTTAGATCTCCCGTGTGTTTGAGGAGATGAATAGTTTGTGGAAAGTAGAAAGGTCAAGAGTCTTGTGAATGTGAAGAGTCTCATATCAAATGTGTATATATTAAATACAAATAATTGTAATAGGGAATTAAAGAAACTTTGCAATACATTGTATTTGCATTACTTAAATATATATATATATATATATATATATATATATATATATCCATCAATAATATTTTATATAAGTTTATTTTTATGATGGATTGAATATATGTAATTGTGTGAATATTTATTCTTGATATATTGTGAGATCCTATGAGGAAAGTACTGCATTGCTAACATTATTTACACAAGAACTAAATCAAATCTCTGTTGGAGTATATTACATTATTTTGTACATGCTAATGTACCTTCATGGTACATTTGTAAATAATATATTAAGGTTGAGTCATAGTTTAGAGTATGATTTATATTTCCCCTTTTATGTAAGTGTGAATATGTAGTAAATGCACAAGTGTCTTATATATGAGAAAAAATATGTAATGTAAAGATGTGCACAAGTATCTTATATTGGAGTGTGCAAGTTATAGAAGTGTAAGAGTCATGTATAGGTGTGTATATGTTATAGTGTCAAGTGTTCATCAAGTATGCAAGTGGAAAGTAGTCAAACCAAGAGTCATGAAACTTGGCATATGGAGAGCTATAATAAATTATCCAAAGAGTCACACTACTATGGCTATATTATAGAGGCAATACTCCATAACAAGATATAGAAATAAGGAGAACAAGTATTACAATATTTTGTAAGAGAAAGTGAAGCAATAAAGCTTGTATATATTTTGAGCAATTAATATTGTAAGTTATATTTCATGCATAGTACATGAATGATCAAGGCTATTTACATTTATATTTTAGCATATTATTGAATTTTATTTGAGTTATTATAAGCCTTGTATACATATTAATTTGCTCATATTATTCTACTCATTTCATTATCTTGACCTTATTATATTGTGGCTATATTATATTTAGATCTTGTGAGATATAACCTGTGAGATATTGTGGTTATATTTTGTGGTAGTATTAAGACTTAAAAATCCATTAGTGGTATCAAAGCTACCACCAAAATCTGTCCATATTGATAGATTTTATTTTTAGCCACTATTATAAATTAATTTTATCTAGTTTGATAAAGTCAATTAAGAGTCTCAGACTCTATTTTAAGGTCATATTGAGTAGAGAGGCTAGGGTCATTCCACTAGGTTGAAGGAAAACTAGTGAAGAATAAGACTCAACTATATTGAAGGAGAACCAACTCAAAAGAAATTTGGTCATTCAAGAAAGAGATATACTAACATTGATATTGATATTGGTTTCTCTAGTAAGGAGGAGAATCATATTGGGTTCTTAGGTTCGACCTAAGATATTATTGATTTTAAAAAAGAATTGCATTAGAGATTAAGCTACAAAAGTGTGAGAAGCTTATTATAGAATATAGAAAAGAGTTTTAGCTTCTAAGAGTAGAGTATAGAAAGCATATAAAAGAAAGAAAAAATATAGCAATGGATTGAGAAGCATCCAGAGATTCCTAAGAGAAAAGAAAGAAAGTTGAACATGTTGGAATATATTAAATTATTTGGTACATGCTAATGTACCATCATGGGTATATATTTATATTATGAGTTTGTCTTACGACTAGGATTTGAGTATGTACTTTATGCAATGTAATAAATGTGTGCAAAGTACTTGATGATGTAAATATTCATGTAGTCCATGTGTACATGAGTCATAGAATATGAAGATGAAGAGTCATAGGTAGGTGAAATTCCAAGAGACACATCTCATTATATATAGGCCTTTGATAGATAAGAGAGAAAGAGAGAAAATAAAATATAAGTGAGAGTAGAGTAGAATACAATGTAGAACTTGTATGAAATATGGAGTATTTGATATCTTCACATTTTGTATAAAGATCCTATTTTCGTGAGCTTTTATTAATGGTAATTTAATGAGTTATTGCAAAAGTTTCTTATGATTTTTTCCTACTTAGTATATTACCATTATCATAAATTTAATGTTGCATGCTCATTTTAGTTCTTGTGGTTGCATTTCCATAAATATATAACATCAAAATATAATAGTGGTATTGTAGATTGATAGGAGATAGGGATATCCACAAGAGAGATTTATAGGAGATAGGGAGATCTCATTATTAGAATTTTTAGAATTGTTTTTTTGGTTAAAGTCTTTCCATAGGGTTGCAGGAAAACTCATGAAGACTAGGACTCAACATAGATCTCTTTCCACTAGATTGAAGGATAACTAGTGATGTTTATTGATTTATAGAGATATAAATATTTGCATGCTTGCTACTATCTATTTTTTTTTTTGTAGAAAACTAGTTCTCAGAAGTTGAGAAGCTTCCTAAAATGAATAGAGAATAATTTCATCTTTGATTACCTAAAATTCTATGTGCTTTCCTCGTGCAGGGATTAGTTATTTGTTGCAAAAAAATAGACATTGAAGAAAGAAGAGACTCAAGAGAAGAAGTTCAGAATTGAAGATTGAATATTGAGAAGAGAGAAAGAGGACAAAGAAGTCCTATTGAAGATTGAAGAAAGAGGAGACTCAAGGAAAAGATCCCCATTGGAGATTGAATATAGAATATTGAAGACTATATATTGAGAAGGATGAGATCCAAGATATAGGTCCCATTGAAGAACTTCCATATTTGGAAGGTAGAAGATATAATATTGGAGATTGAAAATTGAATATTGAATATTGAAGATTGAAGATAAGGGAGGACTAAGAAAAGTTCTATTGAATATTTGAGAAGCTGTAGAATTTGAAGACCCAAAAGAAGAGGTCTTAAGAAAAGTTGGAAGGAGAAAGAAAAATAAGGCTAGAGAAGCCCTATTGAAGAAATTGAAGAAGTGGCCATTGGAGAAGATTTGAAGAAATATCAAGGGAGAAGATTGCAAGAAGGAGAAGATCATGATAAGAAGAATTTGGGACAATTGTCACCATTCGACAACAAACCTAAAAGAAAGAGGATTTGTCAAGAAGTTGCTAAAATTTGAAAGGATTTTTGAAGCGTTAAGATACGATTCTTGAGAAGAGACCAAAAAATAGGTCCAATTGGAATTCAAAATTTGACAAGGAGATAGGAGGAGAAAGAAGCTAGAAGAGGCCACCAGATTTGGAGAATATTTGAAGAAATCTAAAGGGAGAAGATTGCAAGAAGGAGAAGATCATGATAAAAAGAATTTTGGACAATTTTCACCATTCGACAACAAACCTAAAAGAAATGAGGATTTGTCAAGAAGTTTGCCAAAATTTTGAAAGGATTTTTGAAGACGTTAAGATATTCAGATTCTTGAGAAGGAGACCAGAAAATAGGCCCAATTTGAATTCAGAATTTGACAAGGAGATAGGAGGAGAAAGAAGCTAGAAGAGGCCACCAGATTTGAGATTTTTGAGGATAAACATAAAATATTTGAATGTTGATTAGCGAAGGAGAAGAGTGTTGGTTTTTATAGCAGAAATTGAAGAGTCACAAGACAATAAATTGAAGGTGACATAAAGCTGCATTTTGGAGAAGAGTTGGGCAGATTTTGAAGTTCCCTTGAACAAAAAATTGAAGGAGAATTTGGTAGAAAAATAAGGCATCAAATTAAGAAAATTGGGCAACATTAGAAGCGATATTAGAGCTACGAATTGGAGGAGTTTCCTAGCAAATTCGAGAGAGTTAAGGAAAAAAAATGAAGGAGGAATTGGCTGCATTAGAAGCTGAAAATTATAGAGTTTAGGACAGAAAGAGGGCAGCATTTTGGGCAGCACTAATAGCTGCAAATTTTATATTCCGAGAGAACAAAGTTGGAGGAGAATTGGAGCCACAAAAATCAGATTTTCGGACAGGCTAAAAAACAGAAAATTTGGGCAGCAATTAGAGCTACAAAATTGACAAGTTTGAGGCAACAATCAAGTAAAAAGGAGAGCTGCAAAATTTACAAATCCAGGGCAGCAAATAGGTGAACCAAATCACCAAGAAAGCTTGCTACAAAGGAGGCCAAAATAAGGTTTGAAAATTGGTGTTATTAAATTTTTTTATCCAAGTATTATTTAAGTTTTTTGAAAACACCATATTTGAGTTTTAAAGTAGAAAAAGGAAAGGTCTCAAGTTTATATCTTCAAATATTAGAGAAGATAGCATTCACAAGGGATTAGAACCTATAGAAAAGAAAGGAGAAGTTAGAAAAGATAAAAAATCAACTCCTCACTATTTTTTGATAGTCAAAAACCAATATTATATAGCAAAAATTGAATACAATATACTATCCAAAAGGTAAAGGTTTTGGCACAAATTAAAAGCTTGGAGTCACCAAAGAAGAAACCACCAAGCATAGAGCCAAGAAAGTTTGAAAGGAAGTGCAACAAAGTGAAAGAAAACCAATCATAAATAAGGGAGCCCAAACGTTGTTGAAGAAAAGGTTGAAGTTGCCAAGAGGAGTGTTTCTCAAGGAAGAGCCACCGAGTTCAAGGAGGAGCCACCAAGGTTAAGAGGAAGCATCGCTACAAAGGATTTTTTTGGAGAACATAGAAACTGTGCATCATTTGGAGGATCCAAACAGTTTTTGCACTTGCACCATCGAAGAGTCACTTGAAGGAAAGCAAAAAATGAAGATACAAAAGTAAATCCAAGCGCCCCAGCATTGGAAGATGAATGGACCAGTAGCCAAGCATAGAAGAACCACCAATCTCAAGAGGAAGCACCACCATCTTGAAGGAGGAGCCACCATTCTAGAGAAGAGCCACCATCTTTGGACAGAGAGGAAGATAGAGCACCATAGAAGAAATTGTTACTCAAGGAAAGTTGTAACATTGGAGAGTAGAATATGAGCACCAAAATCAAGAAGCCACCAAATCCAAAAGCAAATAGCATTACAAAGGATTGGAGAACACCAAAAACAAGGAGCAATTGATAGAAAATCTAACATCATTTGTTGTTACAAAGATTAGGAGTGTTTGGTGCCAAGTGTAAAGGAGAAGATAATGTTACTAAGCAAGAAGGAGCATTATCAAGCAAGGGAAGTACTATATAGAAAATAAGGAGCATTATCAAGCAAGGAAAAGTGCTACATAGAAAAGGAGCATTATCAATCAAGGGAATAGACAAGTATTACGTAGAAGAGAGGTGCCACCACCTAGAAGAACATAAAGAAGTGTTACCAAGGAAGAGAATAAAGGTTACATAGAAGAGAAGCACCACTTGGAAGGATAGAACACAAGAGGAGTAAAGAGATACTTAGCCAAGTGTCACATTGCAAAAAGTAACTCCAAGGGAAATAAAATGGTTTCTTTGCATGAGAGACAAGTCATACAAGCCATTCATGAAATAAGAACATAAGGCAAGTGAGTAGAGCATACAACACAGTTGAAGGATAATGAAACCAGCCAACATTAGGAGGATAGTCAACGTCTTAGAAGGTGCTAAAAGGAGGAGCATTAAATGTTGTACAAAAGGTGTCATATTGCATTGAAGATAGTGAAGTGGATAGTGCCTTAATCAGAGTGCAAGTTGCAGAATAGAGAAGTCAAGGAGAAGCAGACCTCATACACAATGTGCCATAATCAAGAAGGTATTAAAAGCATTTAAATTAACTTACATTTTTATAAAGGTAAAGGAGAAATAAGAAATATTAATGCTAAGGTTAAACTTAGTTAATATTTTATGCTTGAGATTAATTAAATAAATGGAGGTATAAGGAATTGCATTGATATATTATAACCTTAGATGCTTTATTGAAATATTTGAAAGCCTTTTGAAGCAAGAAATATTTAATTGGAAAGCATTTGGAATTACTTTATTAAAGCATAAGAAATATTTGCAAATAATTTAATTTGGAGGAATAAGGAATTCTACATAGAAATTGAAACATTAAATTTACAAATATCCATATTTTCTAAATTTCTAATTAGGGAGTTATAAGGAGTTCAACACCAACATAGATTATTGAAATTTAGAAACTATATTATTGAGAATTGAAAGGATACAGAAGCAAAACATAGAGTTATTTATAAAGTTGGAAAACTACATTGGAATTAGTCTCTTTCTCAAATTAATGAGACATAAGGAATCCAACTCTAAAGTCTTGAAGATAGAAAATTTTATCAAGTGAAATTGCATCAAAATTATCTTTAGCTTTCTATTCACAAATAGGGAGAAATAAGGTGAAGAATAGAAGTTGAACATTAGGGAGACAAAAGGAATTCAACTCAAAGGAAATCTTAGAAAGCATTTTATCAAAGCCATATACAAAACACTTGATAGATACAAGATATTCTACAAAACTTGAAAATTGAAAAGATCTTATCAAATTCAATCACATACTCAAAACTAGGGAGATATAAGGTAGTCTACAAATATCATCATGGCAACGAATAAATTCATTCTTTTAGAATCCCAAATTCTTAAAGGACCTAATTACACTTCTTGGAAAAAAAAATGAGGTCAATGTTGATAGTTGAAAAGCTTTGGGATATTGTTAAAGGACCAAAAACTAAACCTACTATAGATGCTAGAGAGATTCAGAAGTTTGAAGAAGACGAAGCAAAAACACTCATGATAATAACATTTGCAATTACAAATGAAATACAACCATACATTAGTTCAGTAGCAACTTCTACAAAAGCTTGGAAAACTTTAGCCAAGATATTTGAAGGAAGGAATAAAGCCACTATCTTGAATATTCAAACTCAATTGCATTCTCTAAAAGTTAATAGTGGTGAAAGTATAGAACTATTCCTAAGGAAAGTAGCATATATAAAAGGAAAATTATTAACCTTAGGAGAACATGTAGAAGATAAGTTTCTTGTTCAAGTAACCTTAAGAGCACTTACAGAAATGTAACAACCCTCTCAAATACACCAGTTAGTTTGCATGTTTTATTCGCGAGAATATGGTACTGCTGATGGTTCGGTGGATGCAGGTCCAGGTAGAATCTGTTGAGGGATCTAGCTAGCAAGACAGACAAGATGGATATCCACTCCCGGCAGAGACGGGAGATAGAGGTTGATAGCATCAGGAACATAAGCGGTTTGGGAAACAAAAGCTTGTTATACCTGATGTCCTCCTTCTGGCAGGAAAATAAGGATTGTATCATCAGGTAAAGTGGATATGATGCCAGTGCTTCAACAACACCACGGTTGCGAGTACATGGAAGCTCACGGAGGCAAACTCATATAGGAAATTATGTTTGTTTTCTTGTGATGTTTTATTTTGCATTAGGTCATCGTTTGCCTCCATAGTAATCTGCATCCATTTATAATTTGCATAAATATCACTGCTTAATTCCATTATATATAATATATATACACATATATAAGGAGAGCATGATAGTTTTAACATTTTCAATAAATAAAAATATAAATGATAAAACAATAAATAGTTCTAAAGTTCTAAATAAATTAAAATGTTATATTTATATGACCTTATATTTATAAGTAATAAAAAATATAAATATAAATGATAAAACAATAATAACAAAAGTACATGCATCTATATATAAAATATTGATAAGAGAATAAATAATTAAAAATAATAATAGTAAATAATAATAATATAATAACAAATAAAAATTATATATTTGATTTAAGAGGAAATTTACCCATATTGGCAACCAGCCAACATGCCACACGACGAAAGCCGGATACTCATGGGTGCATGATCTTGGTTATGTGTCACTTAAACAAAACTTCACCTCAACAATAAAAAGAGGAGAAATTGCTAAGTTGGGGAGGATGTTCTACATTCATCGTCATGGTGAGAAATTAAGGGATTCAGCCATTTTTCAGAGAAGCTTGCGAACTTCAACAACTGGTTAAGGTTGGTTTGCTCTATGTTTAACGAATACTACTGGTTGACCCTGTGTTTTGGATTCTTCCTGGTTGCATAGCCGTAATTCTACTCATGAAAGTAAGAATGATATTTTAGGTTTAAGGAAATATATGGAAATTGGATGAATTTATGAAGCTTATAGAATTTTAATTTAATTTTCCTGTTAAAATAAACAAACTGGTATGTATACAGAATATGATGACTTTAAGAGGTATTAGGTTAAAATCAAAACCATGCATGAAGTTTGTTTTATTGCATTGCACTGTGTTGAGATGAGTGTTTGTGGTGTTGTTTGAGAATGCATATAGTTGCATGTAGATGCATTTAACCATGCTGATCCTTATCATAAGCATACATTTCCTTATTTTTCGGCCAAGGAGCTGCAGCGGGACTGTCTGGCTGGGTAGCGTGTGAATTGAAGCATCTTGGAGGAATAGAGCTGGAAAATCAAAAGACAAACATAATTTGCTAACCTGGATGCAATGATATGTCTTCTATAATGTATTCGGAGGCTGTGTAATTTTAAAACTATGATTAGAGTTTCTGATTGAAGAATTTCTTGACTTTTTTTGGAGAGGTTTGCTCAGGTGTTGATATAGTGAACTGTAAAAAGAATGGCATGACATTAGATTTGAAAGAAGAATAACCTTCATGCTTTAGAGTTGCAGATGTACATATTAAATCATTTTGCAGTTTATAATTATAAATTCTGGTAATGTCGGACAAGTCAGATTGAGTAAAATTATGTGGGCATAGGACAATCTAAAATTTATATAGGGTTTTATTTTAAAACATTCTATAGGGTTTATGGTTTGACGACAATCTGTTATATGAACGATGTATTACCTTACTGTATGGAAGGATTCGGATTCACATCACCCACACACATCTTTGCTTTATATATCCTTTTTCTTTGTGTGCATAAATACCCAAATGGGTATATAGGGTTCTTTCATTTTGTCTAGGGTTTAAACCACATGGGAGTGTAAATTCAAAATAGGGTTAGGGTTTTTGATTATGGATGTTTTCTTTTGTTTACAATTTGTTGGAATCTTTATTATTGTTGGGAAAGTTGCCTGAACTCTGGTAGTTTAAATTAATTAGACTTTTACCGGAAAGTTGTTCGAGTCTGGGAATTTAAATATATTCTTTTTGCCTTATATATTGAATGATTTCGGGACATTCTGAAATCTTTACACCTTGTAGGAAAGAATGATGGTTTCTGGCATTTCATATAACATGTAACTGTAAATTTATGTGGGTTTTGAAGAGAAACAGTTGGGCATTTGAGTGTAGAGTTTTAGTCTTCTTTTAACAATTTTAAAAGCTAAAGGTCATAGAGGATTTTATTTATCCGGTATATGTTTATCCAACCAAATTTGAGTGAACAAGTCCATAGTGTGGTAACAAAATTTGGTGTACAACAGTTCTAAAGTTTTGACTCGAGTTGTTTAATCTTTAAACATTATCAATTTGTCCATAAGGTTGCATTGATTCTAGGCTTTTCAAGGAACTCTGTCAGACATTGTCAGATAATAGTTTATGCCTCAAACTCAATATAAGATAAACCAGAAATGGAATCTTATGATATGGTTTTAAGGTAAATCGCCATACAGTTCTTTTATTTACCCTTTATTATGAATTTGTTACGATGTTTGTTGTGTTTATCTAAAAAGCTTGAGAAAGCACCATAAAATATTCCTTGTCAAATCTTATAATTTTAGAATGTAAGGAGTTACATTTGGACTCTTGATATTTGGACTCTCAATATTTGCGCTGAAAGGAAAACTAAGGAGTAGATATTGAATTTATTGATGTCTAGATGAAATCTTAACATAAGGCATTATACTTAAAGTGTTTTAGATATTTAAGAAATTTGTTTAAAAGTTAGATATATTCAATAAAATCTTAAATATTATTGTAGAATGTTCAAAAAGGTTAGATGTGGTTATATATATATATATATATATTGCTATAGAGTGTGTAAAAGGAATCTTCAGAGTGTTGCAGTTGGTGTCTCTGGTATAACAAAGAAATACTTGTTAGTTGGACAATAAAGAAAAGCGTTGTGACTATCATCCAACATTACCTTAATTGAAATTTAGAATGAAATCCAATGAGAGATTGATAAATCAAATCTTAAGGATTAGCGAGAGTTAAACAATGTGTGAAAACGTAAAAGTGTTCTTTAAATATTAAAGTATTATTTTAATATTTAAATGAAGGTATTCTTTTATGTAAGTGTTCTTTTATTAAGGTGTACTTTTATTATTTAGAATTGTAATATATTTAAGATTGGATAGTTTTGTTTAATTAATAGTTAGAATTGTAATATATATACATATTTAAGTTTTAAATGATCTTTATAATGTTATTGTAAAATGCATAGCATGGTTAATGTATTGAGGTAAGATTAATTGACTTTAATTGGATAGAGTTATGTATTAGACTAAAAAGAGGCTCTTCTTGTTATATTGAGATATAAAATAGTTATAAAAGGAATATAATTTAAAATATATTTAGATGGAAGTGAGACTACTTAGAATTGAAATTGCAATATTAGTACATCATTGAAAACCATGATAGATACAAAATCATAATATAGGCATTTATGTTAATGAGGCTTAAATTATATGAACTCATGGTTGTGGGTAGACAACCTAATCAAACCAAGAAGGTTAAGGTTGTGGGTAGACAACTTAATGAACAAGAATGTGGGAAGACATTCATTAATCCAACCGCCAGGTTGATGAGGGGCATAGCTCTCAGCCTGTCTTGGTCTGCCAAACTCCAAAGAATGAAAGGAGAATAGAAAAGGAATTATGATATGGGCATAATTCCTAGGCTGACCCATCTAGTATCTGGGCAGAAGATCTTATGGGAATCTGCATAATGATATGGGCTTATGCAAAAATAGGACTTCTGGAGTGTTACCAGGGCAATGGTAAACTCATGATGCTATTCAGGGAAGTGAATAGTCATCAGCCCTAGCATGCACACGCTAAATATCTTGATATAAGATATGGGGAAATTAAGCGTTCGAACTCCAGGTGATATGGGCCCTGGAAGTGGAAAACCCCTGCCAATACTTGGGATCTCGGGAAAGAGAGGAAGTATTTTAAAGGTAATTATACCGGGAGTTGGCCACTCTCGACCTCTTGAGTATTTCGACTGCAACGAAATGGCACTCTCGAGGATTATAGCATGCTCATACTAGAATTAGGTTGAAAATTTTTCCTCTGTGTTCGGACAACCAAGTGGGTTGACTTGGGTTTTTACAAGAAATCTACAATTATTTAGTTACATATTTATAAATTGTAAGTAAAGATACATCATTTCATGAGTTAGTCAATATACTACAAGAATATGAGGTAGAAAATTTAGTGAAATATGAAATGACTAACAATGCCTTAGTCTCAAAATATAATCCACAAGGAAATGTTGCTTCATTATCAAAGGATAGATCAATATGGAATAATAGATATTGTCAAGTATGTAGAAAGAAAGGACATAGCACCAATTATTGTAGATTCAATTCAAGAAATCAATATCAAGGAAATAAAACAAATTTTAATAGGCCATTCCAACCAAGACAATATCAAAATCAATATAATTCACATCAGCAATAATTTTAGTGTCCATATACTTCTTAGAATCAATACAACTATCCTCAACTACAATATAGAGAAGGGAAATATAAAGGACATTTAGTTCAAGAGATTCAAGAAATTTAGGAACTGGAAGAACCTATAGATGAACATGAATTTAAAGCTCTTTTAGCTAAAATAGTATCTCATGAAGATACTAATTATTTACTAGATCAAGATACAGGCAGGGAGAAAAATGAAGAAAGAAAAAAAAAAGGAGCTCAAGTTCCATAACTAGGACAAAGATCATATTAAAGGCTAAAGTCTTCAATAACCAAATAACGTAATACAGGGGGGTGTTGGAATATATTAAATTATTTGGTACATGCTAATGTACCATCATGGGTACATCTTTAGATTAGGAGTTTATCTTAGATTAGGATTTGAGTATTTACTTTATGCAATGTAATAAATGCACAAGTGTTAGAATGTGAAAAGTACTTGATAATGTAAATGTGCATGTAGTCCATGTGTACACGAGTCATAGAATAGGAAGATGAAGATTCATAGGCAGATGAAATTCCAAGAGATACATCTCATTATATATAGGCCTTTTATAGATAAGAGAAAAAGAGAGAAAAGAAAGCATAAGTGAGAGTAGAGTAGAATACAATGTAGAACTTGTATGAAACATGGAGCATTTGAGATCTCCACATTTTGTATGAAGATCCTATATTTTGAGCTTTCATTAATGGTAGTTTTATGAGTTATTGCAAAATTTTCTTATGATTTTTTCTTGCTTAGTATATTGCCATTATCATATATTTAATATTGCATGCTCATTTTAGTTCTTGTGGTTTCATTTCCTTAAATATATAACATCAAAAGCTAACAGAATAAAATAAAGAAGATATATCAATATTTAATATATTAGTCTTGAAGAAATATAAAGAAGAACCTAGCTTACTTTATATTATTTCAAGCATTGGATTAGTATCTATATTGAAAAGAGCTACAAGTCAGTATAAAGATAAGAGGATTATGATAAAGATAAAAGGCCCATGATAAATATAAGATATCCATGATAGAAGAACAAGGCAACCCCTATTAAAATAAATAAAGAAGTAAGAAATGTCATTCAAAAAACTCAAGAAGGAAGGGAGGTCTATTCGACCAACTATAAAGAAATAGACCATTCAACCAAATTCAATGGGAGTAATACATCAAAACAACAACATATAGGAAGAGTATGTAGCATTCAAAGAGAAAAAAAATAACATAAAGAGAATGAAATATTCAAATAATAAAGTGATTAAGAGTTACATAAAAGTTTCAAATGTCATTAGCGTTATGAGAGCTTAGTGACCTGCAATGTTATAGATTTGTAGAAGACCCGTCTAAATACCTAAACCAACAAAAATATCAATGCTATAACATATTAAGCAATAGAAGTCTAATAGAGAACCAAAATTATATAGAGGAAGAAGTTTTATTTGAAGCACTCATAAGAGGTTATGATAGTTGCAGAAGCTAAAGCATTGGAACAACATCATCGAAGCATCAAAGGAGGTAAATCAAACATTGGAAGCTAAGTGTCAAGTTGGAAGATAAATAAGAGTACCACTTGAGAATTAAAAAAGAATCTAAAGAGGATTTAAGTATACAACAAGAGATAAAGTTATAACTAAAGGAGATTAACATATAAGTGACAACATAAAATCCAAATAGAAGTAAGGTCTGAAATGAACATAGAAAACACCAATTGAGAAGGAGTAACATAAATCCTGAGTAAGGTAAATTGTAACATATAAAATATTTGGTTTCTCATGCATGATTACATGTGTAAGAAGATAATTAGTGCCTAAGAGTTTGAAAATATGACCATCTAAGCAATAACATGAACGTAAAAATTACACAAGTGGAGCAATCAGAACAAAGATGTGCACAACCACATAAGGTTGGTAATATTATTTAAGGGTTATATATTTAAGTTTAGAATTTAATTAAAATCAAATATAGGATAAATAAGATCTAATTAAGTTTTTTTAAGTATTTAATTTTGGGGTGATAAGTTTAATGAATTTAATTTTATAAATTTAGGGTGACAACTTCTCCCTAAATTGTGTTTGATAATGCAACAAAAACTAGCATAGATTTAGCCCTATTTGTGATGGTTTGATTCATCCTCTCAGCTACTCAATTTTTCTAAGGTGTATAAGGAGTTGTGAACTACCTCCTTATCCCATGATTCTTACAAAGAAACAAAAAATTTGGAGATGTATTCTCCACCATTATCTATCCTCAAGGTGGAGATTTGATAACCTTTTTCTCTTTCAACAAGTGCCATGAATTCCTTGAATTTATCAAGGGATTTTCATTTATATTGAATGATATAGATTCAAAATTTCCTACTGTAATCATCAATGGAAGTGATGTAATATATGGATCTAGTATGAGATGAAATAAATATTGACCCACAAATATCTGAATGCACTAGTTGTAGAGGCTTGCTGGCTCTTCAAGCATTTCTTGAATCAAAAGGTTGTCTATGGTGTTTGACAATAACACATGGTTCACAAAATCATTTAGAATCCCTTAAGTGAGGAAGGCATTTTACCAAACCCATTCTTTCCATCAATTGAAGATTATGAAAGTCTAAATGACCCATTCTTTCATACCATATATACCCCAAAGAGAAAGTAGTTATTGTATGTAGATATTTTTGACTTACAGATTGGGTAAGAAGGTAATAGATACCATTATTTTTGACTCCCATGTATATGAAATAGCCATATGGTTCCTGAATATACCATTTGTCTTTGTCAAAAAATATAGTATAACCCTTATTTGTAAGTTTCCTAATAGAAATGAGACTCCTTTTGATGCTAGGTATATACAACACATCTATGGTAGGGACATTATTCCCATTGTGTAAGGCAAGCGGTGCATCTCTTATATCTTTAATGAGAAGATCACGTTCATCTCCAAAAGTAATGAACTAATTATGGGTAGGTTGAATCTTTGTCAGCCAAGCTTACCTTCCTATCATGTGTTTAGCTACCCCTGAGTCTATATACCAACAATATTTATCTTGAACATTGACTTGATTTGTTGCATATAATATATTAAGATTATGGTCTTTTTGACCCCTTTTATTTCTTTGTATATTTCTTTGATAGCAATCAGTTGCAAAATGACCTCATTTTTTAAAATAGTCACATCCTTGTTGGTTGTTGGGATTATTTTATTGTTGAGACCTATAATTTTGAGACCTTCTATTAGGATGATCCCCTTGAGGAGGTCTTGATTGCCATATAGGCTATTGATGTGGTTGTTGCTATGGTTTTTGATGGTACTATTATGGATTTTTATGTTGTTGACGTGGTTTCTGATACTGCTAACATGGTTGAGACCTTTGTCTGGCTCTTAGATTCTGTTTATATGGGCCCTTGTTGGGTCTATGATGTAAAATTACCTTAGTGACAAAGGATAAAACTATAGAATAAATGTCTTCATATTTTATGGGGGCTTGCTCATGTTGTTTAATAAGAAATTCAATCTCCTTAAATGGAGCACTCAATATTTTACCAGTTAGATTTAACTATACTATACCCAAATAAACATAACTAGACACAAACTCGAAGGTAAATAACTAGCAATGGTCTGAATTGATAGAAGTCAAATTCCACAAAGAAATTTCATGCACTAAAAAGTATATATAGCTAAGAGGAAGACATAAGCTGGTGACACATGTCACCATGTGAAATCCAAATGACACATATCATGTGAAAAAACACACATGTCAGGGTAAGAATGGGTAAAGTACACATTATTTTATTTCTGATAGGAAGAAATGATAAAAAAATGCATTCAATGAGGATAGTGAAGAAATGGTAAACAAACTAAAGTTTTATTCTCAAAATGTGATAGATAACTTTTATGGAAAGAAACAGATGGCTAATAATTTATAAGATAAATTATATTTATTTCTTAATATGCAAAAGAAGGAAAATTTACAACACTTATAAGCTATCTTCATGAAAAATTCTTCAATACATGGTGTAATTCACAAAATATCATTATAATTTCTTCAGAAGAATGTTTAATGATGTATTTTCATTACTTAGTTTTGATATTTTTTAGGAAAAGAAACAAGAAAAGGAAAATGAAATATACAACTTGAATGAAGCTTATGTTAGCTTCAATGAGGAATCATTTAAATCAATGAGGAATGTGATGATTTTCTAACTCAATGCTTATAAAGTACATCATTAGGGATATTACAAATAAATATGTAGAGGCAAAGGAGAAGAAAGAAGAATAGAAGAAACCACACCAAGAAGGCTAATAGAAAATTTCAAAGTCAAAGAGGAATCAAATATTGCAAGTTGAGATATTGATATAAAAGAGGTGGATTGAAGACAAATACAACGACCATGATTGAAGACTAAAGTATTCAATAATAAAAAATGTAATACATGGGGTGTTGGAGTATATTACATTAATGGTACCTTCATGGTACATTTATAAATAATAGATTAGGGTTGAGTTATAGTTTAGAGTGTGATTTATATTTTCAATTTTATGTAAGTGTGAACGTGTAGGAAATGCACAAGTATCTTATATGTATGAGAATAAGTATGTAATGTAAATATGTGCACAAGTGTATTAGACTAGAGTGTACAAGTTATAGAAGTGTAAGAGTCATGTATAGGTGTGCATATGTTATAGTGTCAAGTGTTCATCAAGTATGCAAGTGGCAAGTAGTCAAGCCAAGAGTCATGAGACTTGGCATATGGAGAGCTATAGTCAAGTATCCAAAGAGTCACACTACTATGGCTATATTATGGAGGTAATACTCCATAACAATATATAGCAATAAGGAGAACAAGTATTATAGTATTTTGTAAGAGAAAGTGAAGCAATAAAGCTTGTATACATTTTGAGCAATTAATATTGTAAGTTATATTTCATGCATAGTACATGAATGATTAAGGCTATTTACATTTATATTTATGCATACGGTATTTTATTTATTATAGGCCTTGTATAAATATTAATTTTTTCATATTATTCTACTCATTTCATTATCTTGACATTATTATATTGTGGCTATATTATATTTAGATCCTGTGAGATATAACCTATGATATTTTGTGGTAGTATTAAGGCTTAAAAATCCATCAATCTCTAAATCCTCTACATAAATAAATATTCCAGTATTCAAATTTGATTCCCATAAACCTTCAATAGAGAAAAAATAATTTGCATGAATAAATATTTTGATCTCTATCTTTGATTCATATAGATTTTGGTTATAATGATAACTATAAAAACCCAACTAAACCAACCCAATAGAGATATTTTAAAAAAAATCAGGTAAGGTTCACAAAGAAGTCCCAATCATCCTTAATTATTAATAAGGCATAACCACATTTGAGACCTTATTTCTGAATATGACTCTCAAGTGGACATGATAGGCCAAAATCCCATAAATACTAGGGTTCACTTTTCTAAACCTTCAAAGTTAGAATAGATGCATTCAATGTTTCCCCCACATTTTTTACACTCTCCCTGAGTATAAGATAATTTTATCATGATGTAGGGATTATCCCTTTTTAGTCCATCAAAAAGGGGATACAATTTTCCTAATCCTACATAAGTCCATCTATGTAGAATCACTTTGGCATAATGCCTTAAATCCTAGTTATCATACCTCTGTGATGAATTAACTAGTACCTTAGTTCTTAATTATCACACCTCTTTAGTGGGCTAATTAAGGCTATTATCACTTTGCATGATAATAAGCATGGCCAACTGATCCTCAATGTTCAAGGTGCCATAATTATATTATCTTAAGAATGAATTTATAACCTTCATAGTAGAAATAATAGCCAAAGCATCATCACTTAGGACTTCCCCAAGTACCTCCTTGTTTTTAAGGTACACCCAAGCCTCACTGCTCAGGGTGTATCGTCCATAAAACACTTGAGTGTTGCATCTTCGCAACACCTCTCAGTTTTTGGGAAAAAATTGACTCTAGTTTTTTCTATATTTAAGGTGTTAGTGTTCAATCCCTTCAACCCAAACCAAAATACTCACAATTAAGAGCCTATATCTTTCTATTATCAAAGATAGGTGTTATATTAATTATCAAATAAAACATATTGATAAAACTAGAAATAAAACACTTCCATTAATATTACTGTCCTTAATATATATTTCATTCCATAAGTGAAAGCATGAAATAGAGGAATGTTGGAGAATATTATATTAGTTAGTACATGCCAATGTACAACCTTGGCACCTTAAAATAAAAAAATTTCACTCTTCTACTCTACGCCACAAATGCCATAATAGAATCAAATAAATTGTTAAATCATATGGCACTATCTCTAAAGATATCAAGGTGATAAGAGCAGAAGCTATCTATAATTTTAATTCTTTATTGGGCTCCTTCAATACTAGAGATATTCAGGTTGAATATTCTCTCATTGTTGTGATTCCTTCTATTATTTTGAGTGGGACTAATGCCAACTTGGAAGTTGTGTTTTCATATGAGGAAATTAAGGTGGTGATCGATTCCATGGGGGAACTAAAATCACCAAGGCCAAATGGATTTCCACCTCTCTTCTTTCAATAGTATTGGAATATCATTGGTAAGTAGGTTTGTGATGTCATCAAAGTTGTTCAAGCTTCCAAGGTGATCTTGAAATCAGTCAATTCGACATTTGTGGTCCTGATCCTTAAAATGTCTATTGCCTCATCCTTTAATGACTTTCACCCAATAAGTTTGAGCAACATTTCCTATAAAATATTGAAAAATATTTTGGTGAACCAGATCAAACCCCTGCACTCCTTTATTATTGATAAAATATAGAGCAGTTTTGTGGTAGGTAGACAAATTATGAATGGAGCTATTGTGATGCATGAGCTGATTTATTTTGTGCATAAAAGTGGAAGGACTGGATTATTTTTAAAATTGGATATGAATAAGGCTTATGATCATGTCTCTTGGCCATTTCTATTTAAATTTCTTATGAATTTTAAGTTTGGAGATAGTTGGATTAAGCTGGTTGAAGCTTGTGTGACGTTGGTTTGGTTTTCGATCTTAGTCAATAGATCGCCTGCGATGCTTTTACCCTCTCTACGTGGCATCCAACAAGGGGACCCCTATTCCCATTTTTGTTTATATTAATGGCTAAAGACTTAGTGCGATCGATTTCCTTAAATCCATCTATCTTAGGCTTGTCTCTAGCCTTGTCTTATAGACCGTTATCGCATCAACAGTTTGACGATGATACTCTTATTTCTTATTTAGATTCTATAATTCAGACCCACAAAATTAAAAAGTTGCTTCTATGCTATGAAAAGGCTACGGGGCAGAAAATAAATTTTCTGAAGAGTAGACTATAATTTGTGAATTCCTCTCTAGACCGCCAAAGAAAAATTTCCAGTGTTTTGGGATGTTGAAATGATAATTTCCATGTAGCATATATAGGCATCCCCATTTTTATTGATAGAATTGTTGATGTTCTTTGGAACCTGATTCTAGAAAGGCTACAATGCAAATTGACTTCCTGGAAGGGCACTTTATTGAGTCAATCTGGTAAGCTGGTCCTCGTTCAAAGTTCTCTACAAATATTATGGATATATTTTGTCTCTTTTTAATATCCTTGTTAGCATCGCCACAAATTTGGAAATTCTTTTCAAATCCTTTCTTTGGGTTGGCCTAGAGTTGAAAGGGAAGTTTCATCTTACATCTTGGGATATTTTTTGTTGACATAAAAGCTATGGTGGCCTAGGTCTTAAAAATGTTAGATGGATGAATAAAGCTTTGGTGGCTAAATTGGGATGGAAGGTGGTGCTAAACACCCCGTTGGAATGGGTTAAAATATTGAAATCCAAATACCAACTCAACAATTTACTGTCTAATCCCCTTTCGGGAGGCAATTATCCATTCTGGAAAAGTCTTGTTAAATATAGAAATATTTTAAGGGATGTAGGTGGATCATTGGAAATGGGTGAAAGGTGAATTTTTGGAATGAATCTTGGCTGAAAAAGTAGCCCTTATCCAATGATGTGAGATTTCAATACCTTGAACCAATCACATGAGGTATGGGCCTGTTCAAAGTTGTCTATTTCATTGTCCTCTTAAATGGGTATTGTTGGTCATCAAATCTTCCTAGGAAAGGATTTGGGTAAGTGTATGCACCCTATACCTGGACCAACCTTGAAAGGCCGAAGGGAAGAGATGGCCCTCGTTCCAATATTCGGAGAAAGGTTGACTCCTATGCTAAACTACTTTGGTTTTTTGAGATAAGGGTGTAGGAAAGAGATAAAAAGAGTAAGGCTACAGGAAAGAAATAAAGGGAGTAAGGGAAGAGAGATCAATGATTTAAAGTGGGAGAGAACAGGAAGCACGATCACTAACTAATACCTTGAAGCAGCAGCAAGGAACACCAAGAATAAACAAAATAAATGCAACATTAACCTTCCTATGTATCTTTTGGGCGAGTTCCAAGATTCTCCTTCTCCATTTAGTCAAAATTAAGGGTTCAGAATAATGATGATTAGGACAAGTGAATATAAAAGAAACCACTACCCACCAGGTAGCATAAAATAAAACCAATATAGCATTTTTCATCCCTTATGTATCCTTCGAGCGAATTTAGGGTTCAGTCCCCAATCGCACATCGAAATTTAGGATTCAGAGTAATAGTATGCAAATGAAGACAGAAAAAATAAATAAACACGGAAGGCAGCATACAAGAGAGAAATCGAGCCCAAAGCTCTTTAGTATTAATCGTAGGACTTCAAGTTACAACTTTCTAGCAAAAATTTCTCCCCCCTATTTTCATTACAATGCCTGGGTTTTTATAGAGGACCTGACCCTCTGAGTCATTATTACATAGAATGGTGAAGTATACTCTTAAGATCTGAGAAGTCAGCTCCTCGCGGCCCTCGTGACTGAGCTCTCAAATCATTACCAGAACTAGCAACTGTGACCGAGTCAACTATAGAAACATGCATTGATGAGCCGTATGAGTTTCCTTGGTTTCTGGGTGCAATGCTGGAGTGGCTGCCATGCTTACCGGGTTCTCCTTCAGGGACTGATACTTCGTTTCCAATTGCCAAAAATGAGCAGCAAGCTTACTGGGCAAGTAAAAATGCATTTATGAGGCACTTGATCATCTCGAGAAAATACTTGGCTTGGAGTACATGCCTCTTTTGAGTCACAAAAAAACAACATGTCACGATATCATGACATTTCTATGTCTTCATCTTGGTTCTTCTTCTTGCATCGCGAAAATACGACATGTCATGAAATCGCAACATTTCTATGTCTTTGTCCTCTTTTGTTGCTTTTGGCCACGAGAATGCAAAATGTCATGATATCGTGACACTTTTCCTCTTTTGGTCGTGACAATGCAACATGTCGCGATATCGTGGCACTTTTCCTCTTTTGGTCATGAGAATACAACATGTCATGATATCGCGACACTTTTTCCTTGCTCTAAGCTGCAAAAATGCAACATGTCGCGATATCACGACACTTTTTCCTTCTTGTTCTTTCTCCTTGCTTTCAGCCACAAAAATGCAACATGTCGCAATATCGTGACACTTTTTCCTTCTTTCTCTTTCTCCTTGCTTTGAGCCATAAAAATGCAACATGTCGCGATATCGCGACACCTTTTCCTTCTTGCTCTTTCTCCTTGCTTTGAGCCACAAAAATGCAACTTGTCGCGATATCGCGACACTTTTTCCTTCTTGCTCTTTCTCCTTGCTTTGAGCCACGAAAATGCAACATGTCGTGATATCGCGACACCTTTTCCTTCTTGCTCTTTCTCCTTTCTTTGAGCCACGAAAATGCAACATGTCGCGATATCATGACACCTTTTTCTTCGTGCTCTTTCTCCTTGCTTTGGGCCGCAAAAATGCAACATGTTGCGATATCGCGACACTTTTTCCTTCTTGCTCTTTCTCCTTGCTTTGGGCCACGAAAATGCAACATGTCACGATATCGCAACACATTTTCCTTCTTGCTCTTTCTCCTTGCTTTGAGCCGTGAAAATGCAACATGTCGCGATATCGCGACACTTTTTCCTTCTTTTGGCGAAGCTATCTTCTTTGGCTTGTTCGGCAGTGAAGCTCTTCTTCTTCATTTTATGTACAAGGGGGTGGCATTGAAAGCCAAAATTGCTGCAACACTTACAAATACTTTCAAAGCAACAAAAAGAAATACTTTTGCAAAAGGAAACACTATACAAATTTTTGATTTTTTTTTTTTCTCTACCCCTTATGCAATGTGACAAAATTGTCAACATTCTTTGCGGCTCACGGGGCATTTAGCTTGTTTGAATGCAAAGATCCCAGGACTTTATCTATTGGGCAACGAATTCATTCCCATTGTACTCTTCTCTGACTATCCACTGATGATATTTTTTTTTTTTTTTAATTTGTTTGTGCCTAAGATCCTAAGCAACACTTAGCGCTTTTGGCACTTATTTACTAGCCAAGATATTTACAGTATTTACACAAAATTTTATGACATGATTGGTATGCCGCCACCATAAACCTAGCTTCAAGTGCCTATTCGGTGAACCTGCAATGTCCGAACCAAATCTTATTGAACTTCAGTTGATCTTTGAAGTCTGACTGGCCTCTTCCCAAAGTTGTCCATGTTGCGAACAGGGAGCAACGCAGTGAGTTGTCACTCCTGCTAGTACCCATACTGTTGATGAAATAT
The DNA here is from genome assembly GCA_028583015.1 of Wollemia nobilis. NCBI lineage: Eukaryota > Viridiplantae > Streptophyta > Pinopsida > Araucariales > Araucariaceae > Wollemia > Wollemia nobilis. The sequence continues at coordinate 30,734,337 of JAQPPZ010015413.1, forward strand.
GTGGCAAAGAATTTCATCGCATGAGGGGCATCTTGGGGTACTAGTCATAGTGGGGGCTAGAACCAATACTAGAATACCAAAGAATCTAATAACTGTGGGCTGAGTACGAGTTCTTCCATCCTCCCGATGCGGTAACAGGGCTCCTCCAAAGAAAGAGTAATCTTCCAGGATCTCTTTAGGTTCAACTTGATGAGACATGCTTAATGGATTCTGGGTGAACACTCACGGACCATCCCTTGGGATACAAAAGGGTGCAAAAATGTGCCCTCTTAATTCTTAGGCTCTACCACTTGGGCCTGCTCTTGTCCCTGGCCCGTCCTTTGATGGAGACTACAAGCAACCATATTGTTCATTGTCGGGGCAAAGCTTGCATATTCCCATCGTCGGACTTGGATGAGATCTGCCTCTCGAGCTCCACACGACTGCATTTCAGGCCTCTGCTCAGTATGAGGAGTCTGCCATGATGAATACTGCGTTGGATAGACAGGAGCAGCAATTATCGGATAAGGTGATGGGGTTTCTCCCCACTTGCCACTTCCCCGATAGGAGCAGAAGTTGTTTTGCTCGTACTGCTTCCTCAAATATTTGAGGGAATCTTCGTTCACCTAATTGCAGTAAGATGAGGCTCATGTCCGGGTGAAAGGCCCGAACATAGAAGAGGTGGGCTTGGGCGGGTGTCAGTTGGATCTCCCTTGGAATTCTCTTCCAACTTCTACAGAATCAAACATTGAAGTCCATGATGCTCTCCAAAAATGCTCTCATGATGGTGGAGATGTACATAAAAAGCTGGAAGTGGTCTTGAGAGCCATCAAATTTTCTGATTAGCGCTCTTGCTAAGTCATCCCATGAGCAGATGCTTTTACGCTCGAGCATTCTGTACCACTATAGCACCCTTCATTCCAAATATAGAACCAGAAGTCTGATCATGACATCTTCATGGATTATGTCATGGAGGGTCACTAAAGCAACAACATCTTCAAGGTGTTCTTGGGCCATTCCCTTAGTGCCATTGTATTTTGTCAATGTCTTCAAGGCACTTTTGGGAATTTCATGGTAACTTTGAAGATTCAAGGGGCCAAAATCATCCCAACTAGGATAGCTTACCCTTGCCATTACAACAACGGTCTGCAGAGATCACGGTTATCACCGCTAAGTCGAAATCGCCAGGTGAACATTCTTTTCCCTGCTTGTGAGGTCAAGGCTGCTCACCGAACCTTGATTCCTCCTTCTTGCTCTTTCTCCTTGCTTTGAGCCACAAAAATGCAACATGTCGTGATATCGCGACACTTTTTCCTTCTTGCTCTTTCTCCTTGCTTTGAGCCACGAAAATGCAACATGTCGCGATATCGCGACACCTTTTCCTTCTTGTTCTTTCTCCTTTCTTTGAGCCACGAAAATGCAACATGTCGCGATATCATGACACCTTTTCCTTCGTGCTCTTTCTCCTTGCTTTGGGTCGCAAAAATGCAACATGTTGTGATATCGCGACACTTTTTCCTTCTTGCTCTTTCTCCTTGCTTTGGGCCACGAAAATGCAACATGTCACGATATCGCAACACATTTTCCTTTTTGCTCTTTCTCCTTGCTTTGAGCCGTGAAAATGCAACATGTCGCGATATCGCGACACTTTTTCCTTCTTTTGGCGAAGCTATCTTCTTTGGCTTGTTCGGCAGTGAAGCTCTTCTTCTTCATTTTATGTACAAGGGGGTGGCATTGAAAGCCAAAATTGCTGCAACACTTACAAATACTTTCGAAGCAACAAAAAGAAATACTTTTGCAAAAGGAAACACTATACAAATTTTTGATTTTTTTTTTTTCTCTACCCCTTATGCAATGTGACAAAATTGTCAACATTCTTTGCGGCTCACGGGGCATTTAGCTTGTTTGAATGCAGAGATCCCAGGACTTTATCTATTGGGCAACGAAGTCATTCCCATTGTACTCTTCTCTGACTATCCACTGATGATCTTTTTTTTTTTTTTAATTTTTTTGTGCCTAAGATCCTAAGCAACACTTAGCGCTTTTGGCACTTATTTACTAGCCAAGCTATTTACAGTATTTACACAAAATTTTATGACATGATTGGTATGGCGCCACCATAAACCTAGCTTCAGGTGCCTATTCGGTGAACCTGCAATGTCCGAACCAAATCTTATTGAACTTCGCTTGATCTTTGAAGTCCGACTGGCCTCTTCCCAAAGTTGTCCATGTTGCGAACAGGGAGCAACGCAGTGAGTTGTCACTCCTGCTAGTACCCATACTGTTGATGAAATATGTGGCAAAGAATTTCATCGCATGAGGGGCATCTTGGGGTACTAGTTATAGTGGGGGCTAGAACCAATACTAGAATACCAAATAATCTACTAACTGTGGGCTGGGTACGAGTTCTTCCATCCTCCCGATGCGGTAACGAGGCTCCTCCAAACAAAGAGTAATCTTCCAGGATCTCTTTAGGTTCAGCTTGATGAGACATGCTTAATGGATTCTGGCTGAACACTCACGGGCCATCCCTTGGGATACAAAAGGGTGCAAAAATGTGCCCTCTTCATTCTTAGGCTCTACCACTTGGGCCTGCTCTTGTCCCTGGCCCGTCCTCTGATGGAGACTGCAAGCAACCATATTGTTCATTGTCGAGGCAAAGCTTGCATATTCCCATCGTCGGACTTGGATGAGATCTACCTCTCGAGCTCCACACGACTACATTTCAGGCCTCTGCTCAGTATGAGGAGTCTACCATGATGAATACTGCGTTGGATAGATAGGAGCAGCAATTACCGGATAAGGTGATGGGGTTTCTCCCCCACTGCCACTTCCCCGATAGGAGCAGAAGTTGTTCTGCTTGTACTGCTTCCTCAAATATTTGAGGGAATATTCATTCACCTAATTGCAGTAAGATGAGGCTCATGTCCGGGTGAAAGGCCCAAACATAGAAGAGGTGGGCTTGGGCGGGTGTCGGTTGGATCTCCCGTGGAATTCTCTTCCAACTTCTACAGAATCAAACATTGAAGTCCATGATGCTCTCGAAAAATGCTCTCATGATGGTGGAGATGTACATAAAAAGCTGGAAGTGGTCTTGAGAGCCATCAAATGTTCTGATTAGCGCTCCTGCTAAGTCATCCCATGAGCGAATGCTTTTACGCTCGAGCATTCTCGTACCACTATAGCACCCTTCATTCCAAATATAGAACCGAGAGTCCGATCATGACATCTTCATGGATTATGTCATGGAGGGTCGCTAAAGCAACAACATCTTCAAGGTGTTCTTGGGCCATTCCCTTAGTGCCATTGTATTTCGTCAATGTCTTCAAGGCACTTTTGGGAATTTCATGGTAACTTTGAAGATTCAGGGGCGTGATCATCCCAACTAGGATAGCTTACCCTTGCCATTACAGCAACGGTCTGTAGAGATCACGGTTATCACCGCTAAGTCGAAATTGCCAGGTGAACATTCTTTTCCCTGCTTGTGAGGTCAAGGCTGCTCATCGAACATTGATTCCTCCTTCTTGCTCTTTCTCCTTGCTTTGAGCCACAAAAATGCAACATGTCGTGATATCGCGACACTTTTTCCTTCTTGCTCTTTCTCCTTTCTTTGAGCCACGAAAATGCAACATGTCGTGATATCATGACACCTTTTCCTTCGTGCTCTTTCTCCTTGCTTTGGGCCGCAAAAATGCAACATGTTGCGATATCGCGACACTTTTTCCTTCTTGCTCTTTCTCCTTGCTTTGGGCCACGAAAATGCAACATGTCACGATATTGCAACACATTTTCCTTCTTTCTCTTTCTCCTTGCTTTGAGCCGTGAAAATGCAACATGTTGCGATATCGCGACACTTTTTCCTTCTTTTGGCGAAGCTATCTTCTTTGGCTTGTTCGGCAGTAAAGCTCTTCTTCTTCATTTTATGTACAAGGGGGTGGCATTGAAAGCCAAAATTGCTGCAACACTTACAAATACTTTCAAAGCAACAAAAAGATACTTTTGCAAAAGGAAAAACTATACAAATTTTTGATTTTTTTTTTTTCTCTACCCCTTATGCAATGTGACAAAATTGTCAACATTCTTTGCGGCTCACGGGGCATTTAGCTTTTTTGAATGCAGAGATCCTAGGACTTTATCTATTGGGCAACGAATTCATTCCCATTGTACTCTTCTCTGACTATCCACTGATGATCTTTTTTTTTTTTTTAATTTGTTTGTGCCTAAGATCCTAAGCAACACTTAGCGCTTTTGGCACTTATTTACTAGCCAAGCTATTTACAGTATTTACACAAAATTTTATGACATGATTGGTATGTCGCCACCATAAACCTAGCTTCAGGTGCCTATTCTGTGAACCTGCAATGTCCGAACCAAATCTTATTGAACTTCAGTTGATCTTTGAATTCTGACTGGCCTCTTCCCAAAGTTGTCCATGTTGCGAACAGGGAGCAACACAGTGAGTTGTCACTCCTGCTAGTACCCATACTGTTGATGAAATATGTGGCAAAAAATTTCATCGCATGAGGGGCATCTTGGGGTACTAGTCATAGTGGGGGCTAGAACCAATACCAGAATACCAAAGAATCTACTAACTGTGGGCTGGGTACAGGTTCTTCCATCCTCCTAATGCGGTAACAGGGCTCCTCCAGCAAAGAGTAATCTTCCAGGATCTCTTTAGGTTCTACTTTATGAGACATGCTTAATGGATTCTGGGTGAACACTCACGGGCCATCCCTTGGGATACAAAAGGGTGCAAAAATGTGCCCTCTTAATTCTTAGGCTCTACCACTTGGGCCTGCTCTTGTCCCTGGACCGTCCTTTGATGGAGACTGCAAGCAACCATATTGTTCATTGTTAGGGCAAAGCTTGCATATTCCCATCGTCGGACTTGGATGAGATCTGCCTCTTGAGCTCCACATGACTGCATTTTAGGCCTCTGCTCAGTATGAGGAGTCTGCCATGATGAATACTGCGTTGGATAGATAGGAGCAGCAATTATCGGATAAGGTGATGGGGTTTCTCCCCACTGCCACTTCCCCGATAGGAGCAGAAGTTGTTCTGCTCGTACTGCTTCCTCAAATATTTGAGGGAATCTTCATTCACCTGATTGTAGTAAGATGAGGCTCATGTCCGGGTGAAAGGCCCGAACATAGAAGAGGTGGGCTTGGGCGGGTGTCGGTTTGATCTCCCCTGGAATTCTCTTCCAACTTCTACAGAATCAAAAATTGAAGTCCATGATGCTCTCCAAAAATGCTCTCATGATGGTGGAGATGTACATAAAAAGCTGGAAGTGGTCTTGAGAGCCATCAAATGTTCTGATTAACGCTCCTGCTAAGTCATCCCATGAGCAGATGCTTTTACGCTCGAGCATTCTGTACCACTATAGCACCCTTCATTCCAAATATAGAACCAGAAGTCTGATCATGACATCTTCATGGATTATGTCATGGAGGGTCGTTAAAGCAACAACATCTTCAAGGTGTTCTTGGGCCATTCCCTTAGTGCCATTGTATTTCGTCAATGTCTTCAAGGCACTTTTGGGAATTTCATGGTAACTTTGAAGATTAGGGGGCCATAATCATCCCAACTAGGATAGCTTACCCTTGCCATTACAACAATGGTCTGTAGAGATCACGGTTATCACCGCTAAGTCGAAATCGCCAGGTGAAAATTCTTTTCCCTGCTTGTGAGGTCAAGGCTGCTCACCGAACCTTGATTCCTCCTTCTTGCTCTTTCTCCTTGCTTTGAGCCACGAAAATGCAACATGTCGCGATATCGCGACACCTTTTCCTTCTTGCTCTTTCTCCTTGCTTTGAGCCACGAAAATGCAACATGTCGCGATATCGCGACACCTTTTCCTTCTTGCTCTTTCTCCTTGCTTTGAGCCACAAAAATGCAACATGTCGCGATATCGCGACACCTTTTCCTTCTTGCTCTTTCTCCTTTCTTTGAGCCACAAAAATGCAACATGTCACGATATCATGACACCTTTTCCTTCGTGCTCTTTCTCCTTGCTTTGGGCCGCAAAAATGCAACATGTTGCGATATCGCGACACTTTTTCCTTCTTGCTCTTTCTCCTTGCTTTGGGCCACGAAAATGCAACATGTCACGATATCGCAACACATATTCCTTCTTGCTCTTTCTCCTTGCTTTGAGCCTTGAAAATGCAACATGTCACGATATCGCGACACTTTTTCCTTCTTTTGGCGAAGCTATCTTCTTTGGCTTGTTCGGCAGTGAAGCTCTTCTTCTTCATTTTATGTACAAGGGGGTGGCATTGAAAGCCAAAATTGCTGCAATACTTACAAATACTTTCGAAGCAACAAAAAGAAATACTTTTGCAAAAGGAAACACTATACAAATTTTTGATTTTTTTTTTTCTCTACCCCTTATGCAATGTGACAAAATTGTCAACATTCTTTGCGGCTCACGGGGCATTTAGCTTGTTTGAATGCAGAGATCCCAGGACTTTATCTATTGGGCAACGAAGTCATTCCCATTGTACTCTTCTCTGACTATCCACTGATGATCTTTTTTTTTTTTTTAAATTTGTTTGTGCCTAAGATCCTAAGAAACACTTAGTGCTTTTGGCACTTATTTACTAGCCAAGCTATTTATAGTATTTACACAAAATTTTATGACATGATTGGTATGCCGCCACCATAAACCTAGCTTTAGGTGCCTATTCGGTGAACCTGCAATGTCCGAACCAAATATTATTGAAATTCAGTTGATCTTTGAAGTCTGACTGGCCTCTTCCCAAAGTTGTCCATGTTGCGAACAGGGAGCAACGCAGTGAGTTGTCACTCCTGCTAGTACCCATACTGTTGATGAAATATGTGGCAAAGAATTTCATCGCATGAGGGGCATCTTGGGGTACTAGTCATAGTGGGGGCTAGAACCAATACTAGAATACCAAAGAATCTACTAACTGTGGGCTGGGTACAGGTTCTTCCATCCTCCTGATGCGGTAACAGGGCTCCTCCAGCAAAGAGTAATCTTCCAGGATCTCTTTAGGTTCAACTTGATGAGACATGCTTAATGGATTCTGGCTGAACACTCACGGGCCATCCCTTGGGATACAAAAAGGGTGCAAAAATGTGCCCTCTTCATTCTCAGGCTCTACCACTTGGGCCTGCTCTTGTCCTTGGCCCGTCCTCTGATGGAGACTGCAAGCAACCATATTGTTCATTGTCGGGGCAAAGCTTGCATATTCCCATCGTCGGACTTGGATGAGATCTACCTCTCGAGCTCCACACGACTGCATTTCAGGCCTCTACTTAGTATGAGGAGTCTGCCATGATGAATACTGCATTGGATAGATAGGAGCAGCAATTATCGGATAAGGTGATGGGGTTTCTCCCCACTGCCACTTCCCTAATAGGAGCAAAAGTTGTTCTGCTCGTACTGCTTCCTCAAATATTTGAGGGAATCTTCATTCACCTAATTGTAGTAAGATGAGGCCCATATCCGTGTGGAAGGCCCGAACATAGAAGAGGTGGGCTTGGGCGGGTGTCAGTTGGATCTCCCCTGGAATTCTCCTCCAACTTCTACAGAATCAAACATTGAAGTCCATGATGCTCTCCAAAAATGCTCTCATGATGGTGGAGATGTACATAAAAAGCTGGAAGTGGTCTTGAGAGCCATCAAATGTTCTGATTAGCGCTCCTGCTAAGTCATCCCATGAGCAGATGCTTTTACGCTCGAGCATTCTGTACCACTATAGCACCCTTCATTCCAAATATAGAACCAGAAGTCTGATCATGACATCTTCATGGATTATGTCATGGAGGGTTGCTAAAGCAACAACATCTTCAAGGTGTTCTTGGGCCATTCCCTTAGTGCCATTGTATTTCGTCAATGTCTTCAAGGCACTTTTGGGAATTTCATGGTAACTTTGAAGATTCAGGGGGCCAGAATCATCCCAACTAGGATAGCTTACCCTTGCCATTACAGCAACGGTCTGTAGAGATCACGGTTATCACCACTAAGTCGAAGTCGCCAGGTGAACATTCTTTTCCTCGCTTGTGAGGTCAAGGCTGCTCACCGAACCTTGATTCCTTCGGGATGTCTTCTTTCAGATTTAAAAATTGGACCTTCAACTAAATAGAGTCGCCAAGTGATTTCGTAGGATGGAGACAAGCCAGATATTCACCAAACTCGGGCTTCCTTTAAAATATGGGAACTTTTGGCATGAAGGCATTGGTTCAGGTACCGGTCTCTATGACTTAAAGATTTTTTGGTTGAATAGAGTCGCCAGATGCTAAGAGTATTTTGGTAATGAGAGCATCGATTCTCACTACCACTCAGAAGGTGAGACTGACCGGGTCCCACTAGGAACTATTAGAATCATTGGCCCTAGGGGAGACGGGTTAGAGATTCGCGTTCTTAAAATATGGGACCTTGGTCCCATCGGGCGTGCCAAAAATTGTTGGTCATAAAATCTGCCTAAGAAAGGATTTGGGTAAGTGTATGCGCCCTAGACCTGGACCAACATTGAAATGCCGAAGGGAAGAGATGCCCCTCGTGCCAATCTTCGGAGAAAGGCCGGCTCCTATGCTAAACTACTTTGGTGGAGATAAGGGTGCAGGAAAGAGATAAAAAAAGTAAGGGTGCAGGAAAGAAATAAAGGGATTAAGGGAAGAGAGATCAATGATTTAAAGTGGGAGAGAACAAGAAGCATGATCACTAACTAATAACTTGAAGCAGTAGCAAGGAACACCAAGAATAAACGAAAGAAACACAACATTAACCTTCCTATGTATCTTCTGGGTGAGTTTCAGGATTCTCCTTCTCCCTTTCGTCAAAATTAAGGGTTCATAATAATGATGATTAGGACAAGCGAATATAACAGAAACCACTACCCACCAGGCAGCATAAAAGAAAACCAATATAACGTTTTTCCTCCCCTATGTATCCTTCGGGTGAATTTCAGGGTTCAGTCCCCAATCGCACATCGAAATTCAAGATTCAGAGTAACAATATGCAAATGAAGACAGACAAAAGAAATAAACACGGAAGGCAGCATACAAGAGAGAAATCGAGCCCAAATCTCTTTAGTATTAATCATAGGAATTCAAGTTGTAATAGCTTTCTACCAGAAATTTCCCCCCCTTCTTTCATTACAATGTTTGGGTTTTTATAAAGGACCCGACCCTTTGAGTCATTATTACATAGAATGGTGAAGTATACTCTTGAGATCTTAGAAGTCGGCTCCTCATGGCCCTCGTGACTGAGCTCTCAAATCCATTACTAGAACTGGAAACTGTGACCAATTCAACTGTGGAAACATGCATTGATGAGTCGTCTGAGTGTCCTTGGTTTTTGTGTGCAATGCTCGAGTGGCCGCCATGCTTGCTAGGTTCTCCTTCAGGGACTGATACTTCATTTCCAATTTCCAAAAATGAGTAGCGAGCTTATCGGGCAAGTAAAAATGCATTTATGAGGCACTTGGTCATCTCGAAAAAATACCTGGCTTGGAGTACGTGCCCATTTTGAGTCACAAAAAAACATGTCGCGATATTGTGACATTTCTATGTCTTCAACTTGGTTCTTCTTCTTGCATCGCGAAAATACGACATGTCGTGAAATCACGACATTTCTATGTCTTTGTCCTCTTTTGTTGCTTTTGGCCACGAGAATGCAACATGTCACGATATCACGACACTTTTCCTCTTTTGGTCACGAGAATGCAACATGTCGCGATATCGTGACACTTTTCCTCTTTTGGTTGTGAGAATGCAACATGTCACGATATCACGAAACTTTTTCTCTTTTGGTCACGAGAATGCAACATGTCGCAATATCGCAACACTTTTTCCTTTGTTTGAGCCACGAAAATGCAACATGTCGTGATATCACGACACTTTTTCCTTCTTGTTATTTCTCCTTCCTTTGAGCCGCGAAAATGCAACATGTCGCGATATAGCGACACTTTTTCCTTCTTGCTCTTTCTCCTTGCTTTGAGCCGCAAAAATGCAACATGTCGTGATATCACGACACTTTTTCCTTCTTGCTCTTTCTCCTTGCTTTGAGCTGTGAAAATGCAACATGTCACGATATCGCGACACTTTTTCCTTCTTGCTCTTTCTCCTTGCTTTGAGCCACGAAAATGCAACATGTCATGATATCGTGACACCTTTTCCTTCTTGCTCTTTCTCCTTGCTTTGAGCCACGAAAATGAAACATGTCACGATATTGCGACACTTTTTCCCTCTTGCTCTTTCTCCTTGCTTTGAGCCGTGAAAATGCAACATGTCGCAATATCGCGACACCTTTTCCTTCTTGCTCTTTCTCCTTGCTTTAAGCCGCAAAAATGCAACATGTCGCGATATAGCGATAATTTTTCCTTCTTTTGGCAAAGCTATCTTATTTGGCTTGTTCGGAAGCAAAGCTCTTCTTCTTCATTTTATGTACAAGGGGGTGGCATTGAAATCCAAAATTGCTGCAACACTTACAAATACTTTCGAAGCAACAAAAATAAATACTTTTGCAAAAGGAAACACTATACAAAATTTTGATTTTTTTTTTCCTCTACCCCTTGTGCAATGTGACAAAATTGTCAACAGGTATCGTAGGTGGATTCAGGAGTTGGTGAGATTGGAGAATCTTGAATTGCGTCAAGCCTAGGATAGTCTAAGTAGAGAGCTTAATTTTCAATCCATTATAGTAGAGTACATTGATGATAGAATTATTTGGGTCAAATATAGCAAAGGGGTATTCTTGATCAAAACAACTTATTAGCTTTTGGAACCTGAGGGGTGGTTTCCACTTCCTTGCAGAAAAGTTTGGTTTAAATTCTTAATCCCTTTTTTTGGATTGCCTTGCAATATAAAGTCCTCACTATATAGAACCTTAAGAAGTGAGGTATGGTCCTTGTTAACCTTTGCTATCTATGCGGTAAGGAAGAGGAGTCCTCGATCCAATTGTTTTCTTCATGCACATTATTTTGTGAGGTTTTTTATTTAATTTTGAACAAGTTGGGTGTCAATTGGGTAATTCATTTCTTTAGTAAATGATTGTATCCCTTTTTCTCTTCTCGTCTGAACCACCTTTGGAATTTTATTTTACCCCACCTTTTTTTTAGGGTGTGGAAAGAAAGGAATGCTTGTGCCTTTAAAAATTTGAGCAAAACTCCCATTTTATGAGTTTGCAAATTATTTGGAATGCAATTGAAAATGTGATTCAAGGTTTCACTAACCCTGAAGGGAAAGGATAGGTGAGATTACCTTTGGAAGTTAGTGTTGAAATTTTATTAGGTTTTTCAAGAATCCCTCGTTGCCTGGCTCCACTTAATACTAGATATTTGGTGAGGTGGCATCCTCCCCTAGTGGGCTGGCTCAAGCTTAATTTTTATGGGACCTCCAAAGGTAACCTGGATGTCATCACAACATGAGGAGTAATCAAGAATGAGAATGGTGAAGTTATTGCAGCCTATGCGGAACACTTGTACCACCAAATATCCTATGTTATGGAGGTAATAACGGCCTATCCAGGTATAAATTTATTGGTTGAGATGAAGGTAAAATATGTGGTGGTGGAAGAGGATTCATTTAATATGGTGAATATGCTTAAGTATGATGTTTTGATTTGGAACATTCACAATTACATCATTGATTCAAGAAGGTCTTTAAGGAGTTTCTTGCAAGTCCTAGTGACACACATTTTTAGAGAAGGTAATGTCTTGGCTGATCAAATTGCTAATTATGGGACCATATACCATGACTCCATGGTGTGGAAGGAGAACTTCTCAATAGATTTAACAAATATTTTGAATGCTAGAACTGTTTAATGTGAGTCAGAGAGTGGGTAGTCACCAAATGAGGTGGCACCTTCGAATTTAATTTAGGGAGTGGGTGTTACTCATAGGAATGTTGTTGATCGATGTTGGATTTTAAAATTTCAAATCCTTGAGTGTCAAGGGGCTTCCTAATCTTCTTGGTGAGTTAGCCGACCTAATTTATGGGACTAAGATTAATGGTATCCTAGGGACTTGCACATTTTCTTGTATTTACCTCTCTTGTGTGGGTACGATGTTTTATCTTAGTGATGAGTCCCTTATTGTCAATTTGGGTGAGACGATGGTCCTTTGGAGGTGGGGGTATCTAACTTTCCTTATTGAGTCCATCTCCCATTAATTGTCCTTGCCTTACATTATTGTTATGGTCCTTTAAATCTAGGTGATTCACCTCATGGTATCTTCATTTTCCTCCTTAGGTGTAAGTCATCCATAGGGAAGGTGGTTGTGCCTACGTATTAGGTTTATGGGAAGTGGTTTACATGTTGTAATCTTCTCAATTTGGATTGGTTATGGATCCCTATCCCCTTTTTCCCATCCTATTGTCCAGTCTTTTCACCTTTAGCCCCTATGTTTTCTTTAGACTGATAAATTTTCCTTGGTGTGTCCTTGTCCTAATGGGTAAGGCCAAGTTATCTAATGCTAGAGCTATACCTATGAATCTTCTACTGGAGCTTATTTCATTGATGGTTGAAAATGATATTAAGATGATATATGCATATCACATCCTAGATGGATTCTTCTTTCTCTTTATCTAGAGAGTCAATTGAGGTAACGAAAGGTGTTTTTTCATCGCCAGGTGGTGTGAAAGAGGAAAATAATATTTTTGGCATCATTTCCACTTCCAAAGGAGTTCAAGGGAAAGCGTGTCATCCCAAGAGTCAAAGATATCACTCTCTAGACTCTATTGATAGGAAGCACAATCAAAATTCTATGGACATCCCTATTTTTGCTCATGGTGCTAGAGGTGGTTTAGCGAGACGGTCCAAAAATTTATCCAAAAATATAGCTAGCCAACCCCCACCTCATGTTAATATGATTTAGTCTAACTTTGAGGAGCTTCATAGATTAATTAATAAGTCTAGAGTCTTGGAGGAAATTTTCCCTGAGGAGGATTCGATGCTTCTCAAGCTCAGAGAGGTGGTGGACAACATAATTCCATCATGGGCTCTATTAAAATGGTGGTTAACTTGGTATATGAGGTGAATCATTTAGTGTGCTATATTATAAAGGATATGGGGGCTGAAAATTTGGATGTCTATAATCGTGTAATTTCCTCGTTGCCTTCCATCTAGTTTTTGGCTTGTTGGCTCCATTTTTCCTCCAGTTTTTTGTTTTTTTTACTTGGATTCATTCCGGGTGTTAAGCCACATTTCTCTTCTTTCGGTGGCTATTTGATTTAATTTGCAATTTTGTTTTGCATGATTTTGATCTCCTTTTGAATTTGATGTACAAGGTTTGGGGACTCCTTTCAAAACCCCCTTTCTTTATCTAACCAAAAAAAATGTACAACCTTGGTACATAATTAGATTATTTGTGTGTCTTATATTAGAGTGTGAGTTAATATTTCATGTAATGTAATAATGTATAGGAAATTCACAAGTTTCATGTATTTAAATGTTGTGAGTGTAAATGTGCACATGTTCATTATGTAAGAGTGAACATGTGTCCTTAGAATAGGAAAGTGAAGAGTTACAAAGAAGAGTGAAGGTCAAGAGTACAAATATGAGGAGTCACATTCAATTATATATTTGTGACAAAGCATTGTAATTCATATTTATAGTGCATAGCTTATTGTATGCATTAGTAGATATTTATTCTATAAGCATTCTGAGTTATTATTATGTTATTTTGTTTTATATTATATTCTATGTTATTATATTCATTTCTTGATATTGCAAATTTATTATAATTTATCTTGTAATTATATTTTTATGAGTTTAAATTTAAGTATAAGGCTTCAAAAATAATCAGTGGTGTAAGAGATATAACAATATTACTTGCACAAGATTGAAAAGTTGCAGAAAGCTAGAGTCTTTCATCAAGGCTGAAGGATAACCTATGAAGACTAGGAATCAACAAGGATATTTCCACAAGGTTGAAGGATAGCCTGTGAAGACTAGGATCTTTGTTTGGATGAATCAACTTAGAGATAGTTGATTATTTAGGGCATATCCAACCTTGGAATTAATAGAAATTTTTAGGGATAGAAATCCCTTGATATAAATATTGGATTCTTAGGGAATGCTATAAAAAACTATATAAGAGATTATTGCAATAAAAATTTGATCTTCAAAATTTGAGAAGCTTCCTACAATAGATAGATAAGACTTTCATATTTTATTCTTGAAGGTTGAGTGCTTTCTTCAAGAAGGGATTGATTCGAGTTGTATAAAAAAAGGAGACCCACAAAAAGAGATGCCATTGAAGATAGAAGGAGACCCATGAGAAGAGGTTCCATAGGAGACAGATATAGAAGACCCAAAGGAAGATGTCCCATACTTGATAGAGATAGGATATCTAAAGAAAGTGGTCCCATAGAAGTCATAAACATATATAGGAGGCTCGAAGAAAGAGGTTCCATAGTTGAAAAATATAGGAGACCCAAGGAAAAGTGATCCCGTATAAGTCAAAAGAAAAGAGGAGAATCGAAGTAAGAGGTCCCAGAGTTGGTAGAGATAGGAGACCCAAGAAAAGAGGTCCCATGTAAGCCATAGAATTTAGAAGAAGAGACTCAAGCAAAGAGATTCTATTGACTCTTGAATACTAAAGAAGTTTGACAGAATATAGAAAAATAAGATTTTTTAGAAAGAGTGTCTACATCAAGTTTGGGATAATTGTCACCATTTGATTACAAGCCCATAATATTTAGAGGAGACTCATTGAAGGAATTTCTAGTTAATATTAAGACAAAACTTGAAAGTTTTAGGACAACAAGATTAGAAGACAGACCAAGCAACATTTGGAAGATGAGCTTGCATACATCAAATACCAACAAGTTTGTGAAGACTAGGAAATAGAGAAATATTATATCTATATAGATTTGGCTAAAAGAAAGCTATGCTAGAAGAAGAGCAGTGTTGAAGGAATCATAAAGGAATAAAGACATTAAAGGTATGTCTAAAGTGCAATATTAAATTTTGTTCTTGCATGTGATTAAGGTAAATATTTTGCATCAAAGTGTAAAAATATAGATGTGTATTCACCTTCAATAATAAGAAAAGAAAGAAGATCAAAAAAACAATATTGGAGGCACAATATTGAATGATAAAGGATAGCAAGGTTGAAGGAATATAATCATAAAAAGGAAACAAAGTAGAGTTCAAGGTTGTAATATCCCTAGTTGCACCTACAACAATAAGAAAAATAATTGATGCTCAAATTAAACTAAGAACGGGGGGAAGTGATCAAAGTGAAATGGGATATAAAGAGAAAAGAAGACTTGGTAGTATTAAAGCATCCAAGAAAACATAAATATTAAAGTCCAAAAGATAATATTAAAGATTCTACTTCAACAAAGGAAAAGCCACAATATCAGGGCAACAAAGTAAACGTTCCAAGAGAACATAGGAGAAATATTCAGAGTGCAATCTGAAGAGTTATACCTAGACTTATACCAGAATAATTATGTAGAAATAAATAAATCAGAAGAAAATAACAACTCACAAAATACATGCACATAGAACACAAGATATTTATCCTGGTTCACCCGATATGGGCTACTCTAGCAAACAAGAGCCACTCCTCTTTTTCTATTATTGTTTTACACTATACCCATAATGGGACATTACAATCAATATAAAGGAAACTATTACAACCCTAAACCACAATGTGGTATTAGAATACCGTGGGCACAATACCATGGGATAAAACCACCCATACCCACCAATCATGGGAATCCCACCAATGCCTCTAAAAATAGCTCCAAGAATATCTCAAGAAAAAGGGGACCGCCAAAGCAAGGGCTTGTCGTACAATACTTCCTTTGCAAAGGATGAGACATATCCAACATTCTCCCACTTGTTGAATACTTTTCATAAAGGCTGTAATAAATGTTAGTTCCAACACTCAGTATTTCTAGACCCATTTCAACTATACAAAACATAAACTTTTCTATGCTAACTACCTTGGTTAAAGCATCTACAACAATTTCCTTGGTATCCAATTTTCCAGCAACACTTTCTTCTATTCAATCATGTCCCTACTAAAGTGGTACTTTTTATAAATGTGCTTTGTTCTTGAATGGTAAGCAGGGTTCTTTACCATAAATATAGCACTTTGACTATCATCATTCATCTTCACAGCTCCTTGAAATAACCCAATATCAGCACATAGTCTTTGCAGCCATACTGCTTCCTTACTTGCATCAGTGGCTGCCATGTACTTAGCTTCAGTGGTTGAAAGAGCAACAACAGTTTATATTTTGCTTATCCAACTAATAGCCCCTCCAAACAAGTTTAATACATATACACTAGTAGATCTTCTATTATCAAGATCTCCAGCCCAATCTACATAAACAAAACCTTCTATATACAAGGATTTGTTTTCTTTACCTGTATCTTCATAACATATTGAAAAATCAGATGTACCATGCAAATATCTAAAAATCCTTTTTACAGTAGTCCAATTCTCTTTACCTGGTTTAGACATATATCTGCTTAAAACTCCCACTACATGGGTAATATCTAGTCTAGTACACACCACGACATACATTAAACTCCCTATAATATTTGCATGAGGAACATGGGACATTTCTTCCACGTCTTCTATTTTTGGACATAGTTTAGTAGATAATTTTTCACCCAAAGTAATAGGTACCTTCATTGGTTTGCAATCTTGCTTATTGAATCTCTTCAATACCATCTCAACATTCTTTTTTTGATTCAGCCACAACTTTCTGTTTGAACAATCTCTATTTATTTGCATACCCAAAATAAAATTTGCAGGGCCAAGATATTTCATGTCAAATTGTGATGCTAACTGAGAATTCACTTCCCTGATCATTTCCTTACTATTTCCAATTAGTAAGATATCATCAACATACAAAACTATAATTACAATCTCATTACCAAATTGATTTAAGTAGACACAATGATCAACATCGCTACAAACAAATCAAGTCCTAAAACATAAGTATCAAATTTTTGATACCACATTATAGGTGACTATTTTAGTTCGTACAGAGATTTATTTAACTTACATATAAAATCCTCCTTTCCTTTAACAATGAATCCTTCAGGTTGTCTCATATAGATTTCTTCCTCCAAATCTTCATGAAGGAATGCAGTTTTTACATCCATTTGCTCTATTGCAAGATCAAATGTAGTAGTCATCGATAAAAGAAATCTTATTGAGGTTAGCTTTGCAACAGGAGAAAATACTTCACCATAGTTAATTCCCTCTACCTGAGAATAGCCTTTGGCAACTAGGTGAGCTTTATATTTCTCCACTTTACCTTCAACATTCTGCTTCTTCTTGAAGATCCATTTCCAACCTATTGCTTTTCTTCCACCAAGTAATTTTACTAGATCTCATGTCTTGTTATTTTTCAAGGCCATCATTTTCTCATTCATGGTTCCTTCCCAAAGGTTTACCTCTTTAGAATTAACAACTTCTCTAACTGTTCTAGGATCTTCATCAGTAATAGATAAAATAAAGGAATAAGGAAAAGCAGATGGACTGTACCTTTTAGGTTGCCTTATTTCTCATTTTGATCTCCTTACCACATGTGTATGAACCTTTGGTTCATCCTCTTATGATAAGTATGATTCTTCTTCCATGAGATTAAATTGCACTTTTTCATGTTCTTCTTCTATTAATTCATTCCTGTGATCACTTTTAATTTCTCTAAACACCACATCTCTACTATAAATTGTACTTCTAGTTTTTTGGATTCCAAAGTTTATATCCTTTAACACCATATTTTTAACCAATAAAGATACATTTAATAGTCTTATTATTAATTTTACTTATTTTCTCCTTTGGAATATGCATGTATGCATCATAGCCAAAAACTCTAAGATGTGGTTTCTTACCAAACCATGCTTAAAATGGAGTTTGATCTAGCAATGTTGATGTAGGAGATCGATTCCGCAAGTAACATGTCGTATTCACTACCTCTGCCCAAAATTCTTGTGCCAGACCAGCACCACTAAGCATACTTCTAGCCTTTTCCATCAATGACCTGTTCAATATCTTAGCAACTCCATTTTGTTGAGGTGTATATTGAGTAGTCTTCTGTCTTGCAATACCACATTGTTGAAGATATTTACAAGAACTTATTCCATAAATAATACAAAAATAAACAACTTAGAAGAAATGACACCACACAATGCACATATAACACACAAGATTTATCCTGGTTCACCCAATATGGGCTACGTCTAGTAAAAATAAGAGCCACACCTCCTTGATATTATTACACTTTTTTTCTCGAAAATGGGACATTACAATAAATATAAAGGAAACTCTTCCAAACCTAAACCACTATGTGGTATTATAATACAATGGGCACAACACCGTGGGCTAAACCACCCACACCCACCAAAAACCACCAACCGTGGGAATCCCGAGAGTCACTCCACTCCACAAATCGCTCCAAAAAATGGGGGAAATTTTTTTTCGGTGATGCACATAGAACTCATAAAATACATGCACATAGAACACAAGAGTTTTCTACCAGTTCACCTGATATAGGCTACTCCAGCAAACAAGAGCCACTCCTCCTTTTCTATTATTTTTTTACACTATGCCCATAATGGAATATTACAATCAATATAAAATAAAATATTACAACCCTAAATCACAACATGGTATTAGAATACCGTGGGTACAATACCATGGGCTAAAACCACCCATACCCACCAATCATGGGAATCCCACCAACACCTCCAAAAATAGCTTCGAGAATATCTTTGCAAAAAGTGGAACCATCGAAGTAGGGGCCTACCGTACAGTACTTCCTCTTCAAAGGATGAGATATATCCAACACAATCTAAGATGCAATATGTAGAGTGTCTCCATCCAGTCATCGTTTGGAGAAGAAATCTGTGACACCTTCTATACAAATATATTTTTACCTGCACAATAATAAGAAGAGTAATAATTACTTACATAAAAAAGGATGTCATTACATTAGTAAAAGAAGAGAGTCATTGAGTTGCATTAATAAAGAAAGAGTGTCATTGTTAAAGGACAAAGGGAAGCATCATTTTTGAAAGGAGAATATGCAGGAAAGAAAGTGTTAAAGAAGAAGATCAAGCATAGTTAGAGTGCACTATTAATAAAGGAATAGAATACCATTATGTAGGAAAGTGGGCATCATTGTTGCAATAAGAAAATGTCATTACTATAACACAATAGTTAAAAGAACACTTAGAATATAATACAATAGATGAAATAAGAAGCACCAAGAGTACAATGTGATAGTGGAAAGGAAGAACATCTAGATTATAGTGCCTAGGCCAACAAAAATATCTACATTGCAAAGCCAAGAAGTAAAAATAAATACCATGATAGCATAGAAGCCAACAAGACAGAGCAGAGGAAAGTATTGTTACAATGTAGACAGACTCAAGGAAAGTGCTATTATAGGGTAAGAGAAAAGCGTTATAAAGAAGCACCATTAGAGAACACCTAACATAAATGTGAAGCTGAGAAGAGCAAGAGGCACAAAAAGCATCCAATGCCATTGTGTCACTTGAGGAGACGAAGCACCAACCAAAAGTACAACATTGTATAAATTAAAGGATACAAAGAGCCAATGTTGTTTTGTGTACATAAAAAAAGTGAAGAGTTTTAGGATAGCTAAGCACCCAAGGAACTTGAGCGTTACTCAATAGCACAAAAGACAAATCTAAAATATCAAAGAAAACTTTAGAGCACCATAACAAAGAGTAATCATCTTCTCAGGAAAATTTATAATGTTTAAAGCATGCATTAGGATGAGGCACCACTTTTATTAAAGGTAGTAGCGTAACCATCTTCTAGAAGTCTTCAAAATATTACATGCATAGTTACACATGCTTTAGAGGAAGAAAATTAAAATTCCCAAGCCATTAAGACATTGGATAGTGATATGAGAGTGTTGAATGCATCATGATACAATTAAGTGTGCTTAGAGAGAATTAAATACATTGAAGGATAATCAAGTACGCTAAGAGAAGAGTTGATTGCGTTAAGGAAGAATCAAGTGTGCCAAGGGCCCAAGATAGATTTGAATGCAAATTTAATGCACCTAGGTAGAGTTGAATGCATCATGGGATAAGTGTTGGAAATTTTGAGTAAGTTGTGTTGTCCTTGATATCAAAAGATTTGATATCAAAAGGTTGATGTCAAAGAGCACTTTGTATGGCAAGAATATTATTCTATGGTTGATATGGTTGAAATTGATCAAGGAAAAGTTCATACCAAAAGCAAGAAAATTGGTTGGAAAGAAGAGGCCATGGTTTAAAAGGAAAGACAAATATTATAATACTATTTTTCAATATTATAATAATTGGGTCCAAGAAATCATTAAAAAAAGAGATATCCTGGACAAGGTTTATTGTTATTTTCTAAATGTTGCAAAGGTTTTTTAAATTATTTAAATTAAAATATTTTAACAAAAGTTAAAATTTTAATTTAAAATAATTTATGGTGCTAAAGTTTTAAATCGAATCCGAATTCAAAATCAAGAGACGGTCAAAAATTTTTAAACCAAAGGAACAAGTATTTAAAGGAAATGATTTTTCATTTCCATAGGTTCATAATTCGAATGCCTATGTGGAGGAGATAATTTGTGTGCTCCATTTTTGAAAAGGAGAAGACGTTTGTGAGCCTTAAAGGAAAGGGAGGCAGAGTTGCATTGAAATTCTCTTGGAGTGAAAGAGATATCCCATAGCACTGGGTAGCGTAGGTGGTAGGAGGAACGTGGCTAAGGCATTTTCGAAGGGAAGGTTTCCATTTCGAAAATAAGTGAAGCTTGAATGAATTTTCATTGAGATAAAAAGAAGGTTTCTAGAGTATGTCTTTCAAATTTCACAAAGCACATTTTGGGAGGAATATTTTGTGAATGTTGTGAAATATTCATTTTGAGGTTTTTATATAGACTATTGTTATCTAACCTTGGAATTGGAACAAAATAAAATGGTTGTGAGTAAAACAAGTTTTGAAGACATATCTCCATCATAGCAAAAATGTATGAGCACACTATAATTTTTTTAGAGTGATTGGAATGAATGTTGTGAAATATAAGGTGGAGTGAAAAGGATTGTTTGATAAGCATTGTTGAAAAAATTTTGAGTGAGTTTTTTATATGCTTCATTGGTGAATTTTTAGAGAACATTTGAGATAGAGATTGAATATTATTTGAGTTAGGGTTTGAGACCCACATTGTGCTCTTTTTTTTTAAGAAGTATGAAAATATTTGTTTAGGGTTTGTAAGCAAGTTGTGTTTCATTGGTTGAATGCAGGGTTATGCATAGCGGTGAAACTTTGCCATTTGGGTGAAAAGTACAATTTTTGAAAATTCAAATTTGCAAAATTTGGGGGACCCAAACATCGGCCATTTAGCCAGAAATTTTCAAAAAAAAATTTAGGAGTCTGTTCACCGTGCTTTGATAAGAGTATCATGGTTATTTTTAAAAATTCGCAAGCCATCCCACCTAAATAGAGTACCCTTTTCACCATAATATTTTAAAATTTCTAAATTATCTCGCCCAACTCGCCAAGTATACCTCTATATATAATTAACACCCAAGGATATATTTTCATTTTCAGAAAGTGTTATACATCCGATGAATATTTTGACACAATTCTGCACAACACCAAAACCTTTTTTGAGACCTATCGCCACCAGTTATACATTCAAATGGAACCTCTTCTGCAACCATCCAGAACCTATTCTATAATCGTTCAAAAACTATTTTACAGGAACCTCTTCTACAATTGGGCAAAACCACTTCTGTGATCGAAGCCTATTATGCAACTGTCCTAAACCACTTCTATAGCTGAAACCTCTTATGCAACTAGACAGAACAAATTTTGTAACCAAAACCTATTTTGTAATCGTACAGAACCTCTTCTACAAAAGGAACCTCTTCTGTAATTGTATGGTACAATTTCTATAGTTGGATCCTATTCTGTAATTATTCTAAACCATTTCTGTAGTTGAAACCTATTGTGCAACCGAACATAACCACTTTCATAGTCAGAACCTGTTCTGCAACCATCCTGGACTAATTCTATAGTCAAAACCTATTGTGCAACCCGACGGAACCACTTTCATAGCCAAACCCTATTTTGAAACTGGACAGATCCATTTTGCAAATGAAACATGTTCTACATTCGGCCAAAACCATTTTTACAACCAGAAAATTTTTGATTGGATATTGTTTCGCATCGGACCTCTTTCTACACCAGGTTCTCTGTTATAGCTATGCTTGCATTTTTTTTCTCTATTTTGCCATGTTCTACATGTTATCCCCTCTTTTATCTCTTTCTGTTAAATCTTATATCTGAGCCCTCTTTGAAATTTGGATGGTCATTGCTCTGTTCCCATATTTTCTTTGTTTTGCCTTGTTTTGAATGTTTTAAAATTATTTGATTCTTAGTTTCAATTCAGATTTTTTTTCTTTGCTAAGATTATAAATGAGTAAATGCTTTGGTTCTCTAAAGACATATTGATGCTCTATTTCTCTGAACACATTTCTATTCTCTTTTTCTAGACCATTTTGTGCTATAACATGATATTTTTTGACATACGTATCACTAATTATTTTGTGCTTAAAGAATATTTTTCTTAAATTGATTTCAATTTGAATGTTAATTATCTTTGTGCTCTTGTCAATTAAATTGCTTTCACTAGAAAATGAACTAGTGACATAAACTGATAAAATCACAATAAAGAATGGTAGGAAAAAAGTATGTATAATCTACCACCCAAACAATTGTTTATTCTATTTACAATATTATCTTAAGGCCTCTAGAAAGTACACCCTCTTCAACATTTTATTACTCTTCTAAATTGAAAACATTTTTTGTAACAAATTTTACCCAGTGATGGAAAGAAGGGCACCAAATATTCTACTGAAAAGAGTATCCTCAAATATTTTAGCCAAACTTCAAAATGCAACAAGCCAACCACATCTATACAAATTCAAGGTACAAATGATTTTTGACTTCCTAGTGTGCTTGATTGACGATTTGAAAATTTTTTTGTAAATTTTTTTATGCAATAATGATAAAAAAATATTATGGTATGCTACTATGCATAATACCTTGTCGATCCTGATATGCCTCCACTTGAAGATATTCCCCAAGAAGAGATACCTTTTAATGAGAATCCTCTTGAAAATTAAATCCAACAAAAACTTGAAGACAACACTCAAAATGAAATCACAATTGAAAATGAAAGTGATAAATAAAAATCATTACAAGCTTCATTTGAATCTTCAAGCAAAAATTCCAAAAAAAGAAAAGCATTTAACTGGATACCTGGAAGGGGATTTAGGAATGAATGGGCAAAAATATTTCCATGGCTTGAGCCTGTCATGACCGAGGATAACCAAATTGATGAAAAAGAATGTAGATGCAAAATTTGCAGTTGGAGACTTGGTAAGGATCATAGGATTCAAAACAAGATTGATACAATTGAAAAACATGTTGACAAAGCTTATGTAAAAGTTATAAAAAGTAATGGTGAAGTGAGTAAAGAAGTTAAGTGGAAGGATGCATCAAAATGTCTACATTTAATATATGCTATAGAATATGACAATCACTTAAAGCAACAACAATATCTTGTTGAGAAAGGAGGAACAATTGCAGCCCAATTTCATAAAATACAGAAGACTATTTTAGCTTCAAAATATATGTAGTTTGCAGTTATTTACAACATTCTCAAGAAATATAGACCAATATCCGATTTTATTGATTATAAGCAGCTATTACGTCTATTTAATATGCAAAACCTTCATAGTTCTTATTGGTCAGACTGAAGTGGTTGGAAAATGGTAAAATGTTTATCTTTGGTTGAGAAAGAAGACCTAAGAGAGCAAGTAAAACTTGCAGATTTATTTCACTTTCTATTGATGAGGTAATAGTTGTGGACAACACATCTTGGATTTGCATGCATGTTTACACATTTCAAAATCATATTAGAAGGCCTATTTTGTTGGGAATACATAAGATGTTGGAAAGTTCAAATGCAAAATATATTTATAATGTTGTTTTCAATAGTTTAAAGAATATTACGGGAATGAATGATATAGACATAGCAACAAAGTTTTTTGCATTGGAGCTGATGGAGCTGCTATAATGCAAGGTCACAGGTCTAGTCTTTGTGTTCAAATCCAAACAATAGTTTCCCCATAAATGATTCCCATTCATTATATGGATCATAGAGTTAATCTTGCATATAAAATTGTGAGCACATTTTCAAATGTTTCTAAAGTGGAAAACCTTATTCAAGAAATTCATTCTTATTTCTCATTAAGTCTAAAAAGGTTTGCAGAGTTTCAATAGTTTGCACTAGGAGTTACAAAAGGGAGCAAATTGTTAAAATATGTGGATACAAGATGGATTTCACTATATCAACCTGCTTAAAGAGTTTTTGTAGAATATCAATCATTGATGGGGTTTATGCATGAAAATCATAGGATAGTTGATAAGGCAAAAGATATGCTATTCCATTTGACTGAATTTGAAACACTTTTGACCTTATGTGGTATTCTTCCAATGTTAAAAGGAATGAATAGATTAATTAATCTTGCACAAGAGATATCCATCTATATCGTTGATTTTATGAGGATGAGAAAACATATATGCGTGCTTATAGATACATTATATGTGTCTAATGCAGATTTTACAAAACCTTTGTTTGAAAGTTGGAAAACATTGATAAACGTGAACAATCAAAAAAGCTTCTTGAAGTTTGACATCCATGATCATATTTGTATCAATGTTCATGAAAATATGGTACCTGTTTATTGTTTTGAAAGGCAATCAAGTATAGTTGTGGAATATTTTGAAGAAGTTCTTGTAATACATTATATTTCATGTTATACAAAAAACAAAGTGTAATTTTTCAATAATAGCAAAATATTTGACAAGTGAGATAAAGGAACAATTTCAAAGAGATGAGTTGCTCGAGGCCATGGGGGTGGTTAACCCCATGTTTTGGGGATCTTGTACTGAATACAATTCTATAAATGAGTTGTTTATTAAATATATGAGTAACCTCATTGACCATTTTAGTAAGAGTGTGGAAGTCAATGGTGTTGAAATAAAAGGTTTACTCAACAATGATATTTTGAAAGAACAGTCATCGCATTTTGGAAGAACAATGGTTGTGCAAACATCACTTATGACAAGTGTCCATGAGATTGGTTCCACTACACGTTTGTGGCAAAAATTGTATCCAAGAACAATATTACAAAATATAATAAGTGAATAATTTTTTTTATATGAATTATGTGAAACAATGATTTTGGGGTCATTTGAAGATGAAAGAGTTTTCAGTGCACTTTATTTTGTTAAATCTAAACTTCGCAATAGACTCGACAAAAATTTAGAAATTTGTTTAAGAATTATGTGTCTTCATATTAGTTGGATACATTTTCATATGATAGAGCTTTGGCACACTGGAGTTCCCTGGCAGACAGAAGAGGAACTTAAAATACGATCAATAACTATGATTATGATGCTTTCAGTGATCAGATGGTGGAGACAGATTTTTGCTATACTTCATAATGATTCTGGACAAGCTTAAATGTTTTAGCTTCCATAATGATAATTTTCCATGATTTCATTGACATTGATAAACACAATAAAGTTTTTATTTCACAAACTTGATAGAAGGTTTCACAATATTGTTCAAGATTTATAACATTTTATAGAATTGTTGTTTTATATCACATTAGTGTTTCAAAAATTACATGTCTTATATCTTTTTGCATTTTTACAATTGTATGTTTATGTCATGATGTATCAACTCTCTTCACTGATAAATATTTATGTTTCATGTTTTAAATTTTATTATTGGTATCTTAATGTTGATTTGTAATTTTATCTATAATGCTTTTGTTCTTGAGATGACCATAGTGAACAATTTTAGCCAGAAATAAACTAAAACTACAACACATATTTATAAAGGTAAGCAAACTATGAATGATGAAAAATAGAAAATGAGATAATGATAATTTTCCATGATTTCATTGACATTGATAAACACAATATGTTTTGATTTCACAAGCTTCATAGAAGATTTCACATTATTGTTCATGATTTATAAGATTTCATAGAATTATTATTTTATATCACATCAGTGTTTCAAAAATTACATGTCTTATATATTTTTGTAGTTTTTACAATTGTATGTTTATGTCATGATGTCTCAACTCTCTTCATTGATAAATATCTATGTTTCATGGTTTAAATTTTATTATTGATATATTAATGTTGATATGTAAGGTTATCTATAATGCTTTTGCTATTGAGATGACCATAGTGAACAATATTAACAAGAAATAAACTAAAATTGCAACACATTTATAAATGCAAGCAAACAATGAATGATGGAAAACCCAAAATGAGATAATGTCATTATCATTAGTTCAAAAAGAAACATATTACATTGTACAAAATTGTTGACTACAATCAACTTGATAGCATATTACATTTTCAAAATTTCAAATATTTGATTGGTGCTTGGTTGCTTCACTATCTATTGGAGTTATTATTTATTTTCCTTTGTCAGCATCTGTGTCACTCTCTTCTTGCAGTACTCCAACTCTCGTGAGTTTATCACGTAATTTCACCATACTTGACACCAATTGCGCTTCTTCTTTGTTTGGATCTTCAAGTATTTTTGGAAGTGTTTCCTTTGTTTTCTCAAGCACCATTTCTGGATCTTCTTTGAGCTTCTCCTTGATGTATTTTTTTAAACAATTATTTTATGATATTTTTGATTGCATTTTCTTTTTCATTTCCATTGCATGATTCAAAAATGTCTTCGCCCTTTTAATATTGACGTCCATGCTCTTAACCTGTGTTTTTAGGTGTTCAAAATTTGACTGCAATAACAAATTGAAAACATAATTAAAAAGGGTTATATTTAAATTATTTAATATTTTAAAGAAATATAAAAATTTTAATACAATAAAAAATAGAAACAAAAAGTTTTCTTACCTCATCCATATCCCTTGTAGCCTCAGCAACTACAACTTTCTCCTTATTTGAAGCCCACTGGTTATAAAATGCTTGGGCTTCTACATTAATGTTCTTCAATCTACCAACAACAACATTCAAAACATCATCATCATAAATAAAATCAGACCTAACAGATCCTGATGTGGCCTGTTTTAGAAGGCCCTCAAGATTTTCTGGTTGAAATTGAACCAAAGAATAAAGATAATCTCTTTTTACATAATTTATATATCGGGTATTTATTTCCCTTAAAAGGACCTTTGCCTGATATTCCCATTCCTTCAATTTCTTCAAATATTTTAACACAAACTGATTAATTGTAGCTTCTATGGTTTCAGATAATAAAACATTTTCATTAAAATCAACAACATTATCCCCAGTTGGAGGACCCTAAGGAGGGTTGACTCCTTGAGCTAATGGTAATGTTATCTCCTGAGCTACAGGGTCAGTGGAATTTCCTTGATCTCTTTCACCTCTCAGCATATATGTTGCCTTAAATCCTTCAATGTTTCCCTACAAAAGATAATCCACATCAAGTTGAATATTATCCAATCCCTCTGTAGAAACATTTGGTGCCTATGAATTTGTTGAAAATGTAAATTGAGATCATCAATACCCAAAACTTGAGGCTGGCATGTGTGATATCTATGGATGTGAAAATCCACACCCAAAACTTAGAGTAGTGCCATGTGATATCTATGAAAACAAACGTTTTCCAACAACACCAATTTTCCCTCGCATAGGCATTGTCGAAGGCTATGCTGGTGCCTCTCATTGATTTTGTGGAAGTGGTGGCTTTGGTGAAACATGGGAGCGTGATGCAACCCTTTGATGTAATGGAGTCAGTGGTGGCATTTGGCCTCTAACTTGTTATGTTACTTGTTGATTTTGAGAATCAACTAAAAACATTCAATAACATTTTGTTAGAATTATTTTGAAAAAAAAAAATCTTAATTTAAATTAATTACACAAATATTTACCTAAAGACGATGAAACGTGTTGAATTTATGTTGCATTGGGGGGAGGGGTTGGCCACACTAGATTCGTCTTGCATATTTTGTGCATACCTAGATGTACGAGAAACCCCAGGAGTAGCTGATTTCCTGGAATGATTGTGTGACCTCTCCAAAGGTGTTGCTTCAGAGCCCATGTCTTTAGAATCACCAGTTTGTTCTATCATGTGATCCCTTGTGGCAACAATATGTTTACTCCTTGTATTGTCTACTTTCCCCTGCATATAGATGGAAAGAAAAATAATAAAAAAGAAATGTGATAAACTATAAAATAGTATGTCAAGGTCAATGATGTAGTTATTACCTTCAATTCCTCTGCTGACATAGCAATTTCCTGTAGTGTTGCATGCACTACATTTGGTATAGAAGTAGTCTACAAATTATGAAAACACTCATAATAAAGAGCTAAAATAAAATTAACAATGCCCATAATGGGCTGTGTCTTGTTGGTTTCCATTTGCACCATGTGCAACTCAGACTTGATTCGATCTAAAATATAAGTGCACCAATCATACTTTTGATTGTGCTCAGACTAAAAAATATAAGCAAGTGCCCAAAACAAAATTTTTGGTCTTCCCATCAGAATTAGTCTACCCCAAAATTTTTTTATAATGGCCTTTAGAGTTTGATGATTAACATCGTTGATTGATAGGTCCGAGGTGTAGACCAATTGGTTCATCCAAACCCCATAAGGGGGGCGGAGGTCCAAGGTTCAAATATCGAGCCTCGTTGGACTGAACACTTGTCCCTTTCCTGGTGCTTTCAATGGTGTAAAAGGTTTTAAATGATTGTGGCATGGTGGTTATAGGGACGGACTGCATGAAGATCTGTGTGGCGACTTTCGGGGCGGACAGTGCAAAATACTGTGGCAGCCATAAAATCTGGATAGCCTACCCAGATTCATTGCGGCTACTGATTCCACCATGTTTAAAAAAAAAACATCGTTGATTGATAAACCTCTTTTTGATTTTACGACAGAAGCTGCATAAAAAATTAGATATCAATTTACAAATTTGAAACATTGAACTTTAATAAAATATAATTAACAAGATTTATACCTGCCAAATCTTCTAATAAGAGATCGTACTTGCTTTTGATGTGTGCTTTGTCATCTTGAGACAACTGCAACATCATTTAAACTTATGGAAAACCAATTAATGGAATACCTGTCAATCTATTAATATCTCCAAGGGTGATACTGAAAAGCAAATTTCTATTTCGTACTCTAATATTCATCGTAGCCCTGTCATGGTCATAACTAGATATAATATTTTATAGGAGGAATTTATCTATTCTAAATTGTGGCATGGAAATGAGGGTTGTTAAACTTGCATTATTGAGCCACCTAAAGTCCATCCCTGGGGTTGTCATCAAATATGAAATAAAATTACACAAAAAAATCTTTAATTTTGGTGCAGGGGTGGAAGGGGCGGCCATCGCAATAAGTTGGAAGTCGAAGAAAAAGGATTGAGAATCAAAAGGTTGACTGGAAAGGTTAGCTCTAGTTGTAGTAGTCGTAGAAATGAAATAGAAAAAATGATAGTTAACGCCCTTTTATAGATTGAAGAAACAGGGTAAACACGTGGTAACATTGTATTGGACATACAATGTTGCTGATTGAATGTGTGACACGTGGTATAAGTACCGAAGATTTTTTGTATCTGCTACAATGTAGGATCAGATTCTATTTTGCATTCGATTGGTGACTAGAACATATTATGCACCCGATCTGAGACTGGGTCATATTATGCACCCGATGGGTGATCAGACCATAGTATGTAACCAGTCTGAACCTGGATCATACTATGCATCTAGTTAGTGATCGAATCATTTTATGCTTCTGATATGAAACTAGATCATATTATGCATCTGGTTCATATCCAAATCAGATGATGCATCCGGTCCAAGATCGAATCATAGTATGCATCCGATTGTTGGACGGATCATTTTATGCACCCGGTCCTAAATTGGATCATGTATGCAATTGATAGCTGATCGGATCATGTTATGCTTCCGGTATGTTACCGGACTATATTATGCATATGATCTACAATCGGATCATATTATGCATCCGGTCCATGATCGGATGATATTATGCATCCGGTACATTATCGGATCTTATTATGCATCCATTTTGGTATCGGATCAAGTTTTGTAAAGTGGCTTGCATCACCAAACTCCTTTTTCACCTGGTCCGATCAGAACATTAAAATTTACCATTTTTTACCAATTTTTTTGAAAAATAAGGTCATTCACCATGCCATCATACATGCACTTTGCTAGGATTCACCGGGTTTTCGCAATAGATTAGCCATTTTTTTACAAGTACCTTTCGGGTCCTACCTCTTATGCATAACCATGGTTGAATGAGTGAGTGAAATTCTTGAGCATTGGTTTTGAGTGATATTGAAAGTAAATGTGTAAACATTAGAAATCATATTTTATGAAAGTGACATACTTAATAATTGAGTAGAACATATTAAGTTTTTGATAGAGTACATCATTATCTATATGTTCCAAAGGTTAAACGAATTTTGAATAGAATATTTCTAAACTGCTTCAAGTTAAAGGAATTACTTTGAATATTAGAAAAAATAATTGATAACATTGTGTGCAAGATTTGAGATTGATTGAGCATATCTTATGAGTTGTTTTGAGCATGTGTTTAAGAAGATTCAGCAAGTTATTGAGGGGACTTGAAGACATATTTGAAGCAAGTCTTGGTGAAGACTTGAGAGTAGTTTGAGCAAGTCCTTGAGAGGACTTGAAGGCAAATTTGAAGTAAGTCTTGGTGAAGACTTGAGAGCAGATTGAGCAAGTTCTTGAGAGGACTTGAAGGTAGACTTGAGAAATCTTTTGAGAAGGCTTGGAGGTAGATTTGAAGCAAGTCTTGGTGAAGACTTGAGAGCAGTTTGAAAAATTCCTTGAGAGGACTTGAAGGTAGATTTGAGCAAGTATTTGAGAAGGCTTGGAGGCAGATTTGAAGTAAGTCTTGGTGAAGACTTGAGAGCAGATTGAGAAAGTTCTTGAGAGGACTTGAAGGTAAATTTGAAGTAAGTATTTGTGAAGACTTGAGAGCAGAGTTTATTGATTGATTTGTTCAAGCTTTGTGTTAAGGCTTGGGGAAAATCTAAGTAGAGTTGATTTGTTGATTTGTTCAAGATTTGTGTTAAGGCTTGGGATAAATCTAAGAAGAGTTGATTTGTGATTGGATCAAGCTTTATGTTAAATATTGAGGATAGATTTGAGATAGATATTTGTGAGAATATTTTTACTATACTTGGGACGAATTTTGGTGCAGATCTAAGACAAATTTGAGAGTAAGCTTTGGAGGTGATAGAGTAGAGGACAACAGTCCCCAGTGGATAGAGATCCATTGGCTATGGTAGTGAGGACAAAGGTCTTCTATGGAGAGAGATCCACAAGCCAGAATAGTGGGGGTAAAATTATTCTAGAAGATCATCATCTAGAGCAAAGGGGAAAGAGTTCTCCTATGGATAGAGATCCATGAAATAGAGCAAGGGGAAAGATTTCTCCCATGGAGTATGATCCATGAACCAGCTAGGAAGATAGAGTTCTTATGTGGATAGAGATCCACGAACCAATTTATGAGAAAGAGTTCTCTTGGATCAAGTTCCACAAACCAATGAAAATGGGAAAGAGTTCTCTTGTGGAGAGTGATCCACAAATCAGAGCATTAGGGGATTGGTGTCTCCTTTGGACAGATGTACATAAAAATTGTAATAAGAAAGTTATTCCCAAGAGATTTGTTGAGAAAATTTAGTAGAAATATTTTATCCATGGAGTAGCCCACATTAGGTGAACCACGTTAAATTGGTGTCCCTATTGTATGTGATAATTTATGCATTGATTTGATTACTATTGTTGATATTTCCATTGATAATATTGGATAATATTATTTAGGAAAGAAAATTAAAACTTGGCCTTATACTGTTCACCCCCCCTCTCAGTATAAGCCTATGTTCTTCAATAAGAATATTGTAGTGTTAGAAAAAGTTTGAAATAAGAGCACTTCATTAGAAGGTAAATAAGGGTTTGACATTTCTTAATTTTTTTTTAAGCTCTAAGGTTGAGAAGAAATAAGTATTTTTGCAAAGATTAATTATTTACTATTCTAAGGTTGAATTAGATAAACAAAGAGATAAGAGGCTTAATAAGATATTAATACTTTAGTTGCTTTGATAAAGTTATGAAGTATTAAGTAGAATTTTTTTGAGTGCATAATTAATGCTTTGGAGTGATAAGTAGATATTTAATTTGAAGCTTTATAAAGTGATTTGATATTTGAAGTACATTATTGATTTATTTGAATTTAATATTTATAAAATTATTTATGAAGAGATAAGGGATTTTATATCAAAATTTAGGAAGATTAAATTTTGTAAACTTGAAATATCTATCAATCAAAAGCTAAGGTGATATATTTCAAAGGAAAATGACAAAGAAAAACAAAAGAAAAATAATCAAAAAATAAAAATACAAAAACATGAGTTAGCAAAATCAATTGAAGAAGAAAACTTATGTTTTAAAGAAGAACAAATAAGCATTTGAGATGACTCACTATAAGATACTAAAGAAATATTATAAAATTTAAAATGTTGCACTCAATACATGATAGCAAAAATTGAAGGTAAAAAATATACTTCATTGAAAGAAAAAAGAATCTTATAGTCAATTATGAGAAGCCAAAGATGAAAAATTTTCAATACTTGGAACTTACCTAAGCTCAAAGCTTGATGAAGTAGTTGAAGATTCTAAAAGTATTTTCACATTACCTTATTATATAAGGCAAAAAATGTATATGGAATTATTGTCTAATGAAGTCCTAAAAGGCAAGAATAGAAAACAAGACGAAATGACTAAATATTTGGAGAATAAACTTTTTAATATCAGCAATGAAGCAGATAAAGAAGATTTTTCAATACTTCAACAATATATGCAAAGTATACTTAATTATACCAACGATTGTTCTGTTACTATTTCTACTAGTTTATGGAAATATTTTACAAGGGAATAATCACTCTAAATATCTCCAAGTGAAGTAAGGAAGAAAAATTAAAAGAATTAGGGAACAAACCAATAAGGAAAGATATTTTTTGTGATACAAATGATCTAAAGGGCACAATGATAGATGAATGTTGTGATACCATAGAATTAACATTAATGACTATTGATGCATCTTGTGATACTAGTGATCTTCAACAAAAATGCAATACTTTTGATCCGAGGATAGAAGAACTTGATTCAAGATAGATATTACATGTGATTCAAAGAATATATTTCATGAAGACAAAAAATGTGCAAACATTATGTGTGATGAAGAACATTGTAATGTAGACTACAACAAATGTGAACATTGTGGTAGACATGGACATAAAATAGAAAGATGTTGGAATCTTCATTGTTGCAAAATTTGTGGAGGTACCAATCATTCTCAAAAACATTGTTGGTACAAAGAAAAAAATATTTTTGAATGGATATATACAATGACAAGAAAATCTCTTAATAGATTTCCTCATA
This sequence comes from Wollemia nobilis, assembly GCA_028583015.1. Classification (NCBI taxonomy): domain Eukaryota; kingdom Viridiplantae; phylum Streptophyta; class Pinopsida; order Araucariales; family Araucariaceae; genus Wollemia; species Wollemia nobilis. Next base: position 30,767,851 of record JAQPPZ010015413.1, read on the forward strand.
AGTATTTCTTAAAATTTGGACATGTACATAATAAAATTTTGAACTGCTTCAATAACAAATTTGGAAGGAAAGCAATAACAGTACCAAAGTCAAATCTAAAGGTCAATCAAGAAGAAGAAGATAAAAAATTTCAAAAAACAAGAAAAAGAGGACAAGGGAAGTACAAGACCCAAGATCACCTAAAGTATGAATACTATATTGAATACTAAAGTCTTCAATAACAAAAAAATGTAATACATGGGTGTTGGATATTATTACATTATTTGGTACATGCCAATGTACCACCTTTGTACATTATTATATTAAGTGTGTGTCTTAGATTAAAGTGTTAGTTAATATTTTATGTAATGTAATAATGTGAGGAAATGCACAAGTTTCCATTATGTAAGAGTGCACTTGTGTCCTTAGAATAGGAAAGTCAAGATTTACAAAGAAGAGTGAAGCTCGAGAGTGCAACATATGAGGAGTGTAGCATTGTAATTTGTATCGAAAGTGCATAGCTTATTGTATGCATTAGTAGACCTTTATTCTATGATAATTCTGAGTTATTCTTGTGTTATTCTATTTTATATTATATTCTAAATTATATTCATTTCATGATATTGCAACTTTATTATATTTGATCCTGTGATTATATTCCTGTGAGTTTCGTATTAAGTATAAGGCTTCAAAAGTGATCAAGGAACTTGTACCTTTCTCTAAAGAAGGAAAGCATAATAGTATAGTAAAGCATTTGAATTTACATTCATATAAAATGTAACATAATACAAAGAACCCGATGATATTTAAGATTTCATCCTTGTTTCCACTCAAGTATAAATACATTAGCATTTACAATAAGGTATTTCTTTCATTCATCACAAATACAATCTCCTAAATCAAAGGCTTTTACGTTATAATATTTTTTCCACAAAGATAATATATTAAAAATTCTCAAATAAATAATTTTAAATACAATATAATATTCCAACTAAAGTATACTTAGAAAAAACCCCTTTTCTTTATATTGATGACGTTTCTTCTTTTCCAAAAATCATGTAGTCATAGATGAGGGATCTGGACAATTAATTTTAATATGCAAATGCAGTTCTAACAATGCATACATCCATTTATGCAATTTCACAAATTCCCTTGAGAGGATCCCATACTCCTCTCGATATAGGGATTCCTTACAACTTCCCCAGCCATATCCATGTTTAATTTTCAACTCAAATATTATTTAAATAACACCCATATAGTTTATCTTACAACAATTTATATAATTAATAGCTCTATTATTTTACAAAAATAACATGAAATCATAACTAACCCATTAAAATATTTTACCATTATAAATATCCCATTATTTCTCTTTTTAAATTAAAATAGAGAGCTTCCAATGACTTCCCTTATATTTCATAAATAAGGTATATGTTTGATCATATAAACTCCAAAATGGTTGTTCTCTTATTCAACTTAAATAGCACCAAATTACATTTCTTTAATGAAATTTAAATAAGCCTAAACATAGATACATACTCCTTTTAAAATAAGACCATTACTCGTGCATTACTCAAACGATAATATATTAGCAAACAATTATTAAAAGATAAAGCTTTAACATATAAAAACAAGACAAGCTTTCATGCCGGTTACACTATAGTAGGGTACATGGTTTAACCAATTGAAACAAGGTCTTTCATTCAGGTGAAACTACATGTAGACTACACAATATTCACCAAGAGGAACATCTGGTTTTTAGGTTGAGTACACACTGAAACTCCTTCCAAAATCAGGCCCATTACATGGATTTCATTTAAAAGTACACTTAATTGGAATTTTACTACATAGTTGAACCAATTTTTAAATAATTCACAAAATATTGAACTAGTTTTTGGATTTTTGAAAGGACTAAGATGTCAAACATAGGTCTACATACATAGTTGATCCATTATTCAAATACATCCTTCCATGATAATCATCCTAAAAGAAATGTTTTATCTTGAAATTCACTAAAATACGTTTCAACAATAAAAAGAGCTATGGTTATACATAGTGATCCTAAGAAATCTCTCAACAAAGCCAGAGAGCATCCTCACAACTGTAACCCCAACCATATACACTCTCTCAATGTCTTAACATTCACCAGTGTAGGTAAACATAGTTTATATATTACTTGGTAAGATTTAGTGCAACAAGATGAAGGAATATATATGTACGTTTAAAAACACCACACTGTTTTTTGACTAGTTTTCCAAGGCAACAAAGCCCATACACACAATACAAAATTTTATAAGGATGGTAAATATATTGAATTTAATTTTCAAAGCTTCTTTCTTCTAAACTAACAAGGCATACTTAGAGAGCATTTAACCAACCTCATAAATATTTAGCAACTATAGTGTACCTTTTTCTTCCTTAGATGAATCCCTGAATGTAGCTTAGATTTTACCTTGAGCTTGGTTTACTCCCTATCATTGTACTTTTTTCTTATTTTTTTCCCTTTCTTTGTTTCCTTTCTTTATTTCATTCAAGTTGGTAACCATTCTTTCCTCTTGAAATATTTCACCAACTAACTCTTTTATTTTCCTTTTATTATGCATTTAATCCTTTGTTTAAAGTAAAATAAAGCCCCCCTTCCATTTTAATAAGGTTATTCAAAAGCATCTATTTATTGCTTGTCCATTATGTATGAAATCACCTTTATTTTAATTTAAATACTTTTCCAATATTAAAATTAAAACATAACAAAGGAACATAATAATTAATCCAATGTTTGATTAATTTCAATTTAATATCAAATTTTAGCATTGTTAGAGAATATTACATTATTTGGTACATGTCAATGTACCACCATGGGTACATATTTAGATTAGGATTTTAGATTTAAGTATTTACTTTATGCAAAGAATAAATTCACAAATATTATTAGAATATGCAATGATGTAAATGTTCATGTTGTCCACATGTACATGAATCCTTATAATAGGAAGAACAAGTGTCTATAATGTAGAATGCACATGTCTCCTTAGGGTAGAAAAGTGAAGAGTCATATACTAGTATATATTTGTGACTTAGCATTATAATTAGTATTTTCTCATAGCATGCACATTCTGCATAAATTTCTAATTTTTGTGAGCTTTCATTAATGGCTATTTCATGAGTCATTTTAGAATTTTCTCATGCTATTTACATTCTTTTTAGCCATTATCATAGTTATACCAATGCATGCTTAATTAATTACTTATGGTTGTGTTTCCTTTAATTTTATAGCTTCAAAAGCTAACAATGGTATCAGAGCACATGGTAGATTGATAGGAAATAGGGAGAGACACAAGAGAAAATTAGAGGAGATTGTAAATCTAATTTTCAAAATTTTTGAGATTGCATTTGGCTAGTCTTTCCATAGATTTGCATGAAGACTAGGACTCAACATTGATTCCACTAGATTGACAAATCAACTAGTGAAGTTTATTCTCTCTAGATTCAAAGAAATTACTATTATCATTTTCTAATACTTTGTTGCAGATTTCTAGAGAAGATTGAGGAGACTCAAGAAATAGATCTCCATTGAAGATTGAAGAAGTTGAAGAAGACCTACAAGAGGTCCCATTGAAGAACTTCCAAGTTTGGAAGGTTGAAGGTCCTAGGATAAATCTAGGAAAGCCTCATTGGAGGAGATTTAAGTATAACTCAAGGGAGAAGATTACTAGCAAGGAAAAATTCTTAATAGTGAATAATTTGGGATAATATTCACCATATGACAACAAGCCCAAGGGAGAAGGATTTGACAATAATTTTACCAAATTTTGGCAAGGAGATTGAATTTTTCTAGGAGGCAAGACTCAACTACAATTTGGAGGCGTTTCCTACCATATTTGTGAGATTCAAGTACATCCTATAGGAGGAAAAATTGATTGCATTACTATTTAAAAATTTCAAATTTAAGGATAGCAAGAAAGCAACAATTTGGGTAGCATTAATAGCTGCTAAATTTCAGAATTTTAGAGACCATCTTGGAGGAGAGTTGAAACCATCAAACTATATTTTTAGGCAGCAAGATAGAGAAGTTTTAAAGCTGCAAATTCAAAAAACCCAGGACAACGATTAGGTGATCCAAATCAACAAGAAATCCATCATCAATCAAAGGTTAAAAAGGCATGCAACTCTAGTGAAAAATATTCATTATTTAAACACTTATATTTGGTTTATTATTAAGTTTATTAAGCACCAAATTCAAGGATTAAAAGTTGCATGAGAAGAGTTCATAGTTTAATTATTCAAGGAAGTGCAAAATATAGTTATTAGAAGGTTAAAACATGCATAAAAGAAGAGGAGTTAGATATATTTCAAGAGAAAGGAAAATATCAACTTCATACTATCTATTGAAAGCAAGAAGTCACTATTCTAGAGCATAAATTTTATATACTGAAGTGCATAGCAAAGCCATATAAAATGCATAGTAGTTCCATGGTTAAAATATTGGAATCACTATTAGAAAATTTAACCAAGCATTGAATAAGGAGTTATAGGAGAGATTTGCCAAAGCAAAGAAGGCAACATTGAATACCCCACTACCATAGTTTGAAACCACTAGTTTGTGAAAGCAAATGTGAAGGTTGAACTCACAAGGGGGAAAGCATAATTTATTCTTAAAGCTACATATAATAATAGGTGACACTCAAGAGTAGAGTCACTCACGTAGATAGGTACCAATAAAATGTATTACCAAGTGATAAGGTAAGGCAACTATTGCAAGTATGATCATCTAGTAAACAAGGCCAACGTAGAAGGTCGTCATATTCATATAGGATTGATATCTAAAGCACCACCACCATTCAGTCAAGGATAAAGAAACAAATAAGCCATAAGAAAAGTGAAAACCTGCATCTCGAGAAACAAAGGTGGTTTCTTGAGTTGTGAGTACTGTAGGCACAAATTTTATAGTCAATGATGACAAGGATGGTACTAATGAGGTTGTGAATAACGTAAGAAGAGAATTAAGAGTTAATGGTAGTGAGTAGCAACATCAGATCAAAAAATGAATATGAGAAATATTATAAAGTAGGCCAAAAGGATAGAGATAGAGGTTATGTGCAGTGAAAAGATCTTGATAGAGGTTGTTGGATAGAAATATACAGGTATAATAATATCTTTCATTACAAGGGTGCACATTCTACAGATTAAAAATTGACCATTATAGTGATAAGGAAACCCGCAACCTTCTGGAAAAACCAAGCTGAGTAAAACATTACATTCACCTCTTGACATAGTAAAAGGGAGCATTAAGACTGAATCAATCCTCACATGCGAAATCCTGTAGTTGGTGCAGGATTAGCAGACTCACTTTTAGCCTCACCTGGAGCATCATTGCCCTCTGAAAGAGGCCTGCCACAATCAACCATTTATAGTTGGAGTTGTGGCCATTTTGCAAGGCCACTTTTGTCTCCAGCTCATGATGATGAGGAAGCAATAATGAGAAGAGAAGAAAGGGAGAGGACGACTCTTGATAGAATAGAAAAATTTTGACACTCTAATGTAGCCAAAGTTAGTGATCAGATTGCAAGTTGGGACACAGGCTGTGAGATAGGAATGAAGGCTTCATTGCTTCATCCTTTCATTCCAGTAGTCATTGTAGCGGATGAGAGAGAGACAGTAAGGATATGGAACTATGAAGAAACTTCGCAGCTGAATATGTTTGATAACCATGATGGTCCAAACAAAGAAATTAAAATATCCAAGTTGTGCCTTGTGAATGAGCTAGATGACAACATGCTTCTTGTTACTTCAAGTGATGGGAGTGTTCGCGTCTGGAAATATTATACTCAAAGAGATAAACAGAGGCTGGCAACAACATGGCAAGCAACACAAGGTCATAGACCTGGTGCCCGTAGTGTCAATGTTGTGGTCGACTGGCAGTAGTTGGCAGGTCATTTGTATGCTTCTGGAGAGATATCTTCCATCATGGTTTGGGATATTGATAGAGAACAGCTGGCTTTTAATATCCCATCTTCCACAGATAGCTCCATTTCAATGTTGTCTGCATCTCAGGTTCATGTTGGGCAGCTAGTAGCAGGTTTCGGGGATGGATCTGTCAGACTCTACGATATAAGAACAAGAGCCCAAGGTTACAATAGTCTTCCCAACTTTGACAGTTGTCACAACCACACTACCAGCACTAATAGTGAAAGAAATCTCCTCCTTATTTTGGGCAAAATATCAATCCCCACGATCGATCAAAATGATGTTGGACAGGTACTTCATGATTGCGGCCGAATCAGGTGTTGTTGGACACGTTCTTGCTTTGGCATCTTCACTAAAAATCATGAGCAACGTCTTCATTTTCCATCGTGCCAAAAAAGGAACAAGTTGTCAATGTTCACAGATCCATAAAAAAAAGTTGCTCCCTCGACGGAAGCCTCTCCCGCGCTTCTCATACATCAAAACACACCGTAAGCGGTAAAAAATCTGTTCTTATGCCTTCATATTCTGTTGTCATAGCTTGATGCAGTCACAAAAAACTATGCCATCATTGTAGGATCCAAGAGGTTGTGAAGCTATTAGAAACAAAATAGTTCTGACTTTTGCATCGTGCGAGTGGCGCATCTGCAGAAGCGCATCATGTCACAAACTTCTTCTCTGCACAGACTACAACAATCCATCCATAATAAAAATAGCAGTATGTCACTCCATAATAAAAATCTCCTGCAACTATGACATAATTTCTGTGTTGGTTGTTGGATCTCACGTAACTCAGCTCCAATATTTTAAACTTGGTCCTCGCAATAAAACTTGTAAAACAGACAACAAATATTGACAACCTGTATCCCGTTTTTCATTTCTCCGTGGATAAATTACTTCTTCGATAGATACAAAATAAAATTTTAACCTCTCAATCATAAAAAAAATTGGTAGCCATTTAATCTTCCAACTTATGGTTTCTGATCCATCCAAGGATGGAGAGCATACTTCCTAGTTTTAAAAAAAAAATAGAGGAAATTTAGGGAAAATAATGAAGGAAGGATTTTCCAAATCCCCCTCAAGATCACAACCAATTCTTCTACATCTCAACCAGTTCTGATTGTTATAGGTCTTAGGGAATCAATGGAGCCATTTCAATCAATGCGTAAGGAGAAGTGGTCATTTCTAAGGTGAAATAGATGTTTCAAAATCATTGACAACCATTAAAACCTATAGCACATACATGGGAGTAGTTGTTATTCAAAGCATCAAAAAGTTTTTTAGTAAAGCGTTACATTAGGGCAGAAAAAGGTAGGTGCAGTGACCATTGCAATTTGAAAGAAGACCATGCAAAATACCATTCATGCTATATAGGAAGGTGAAAGACTCAAAATATTCACCTAAGTTCCAAGTCTCGTACATCACTTATGACTAGCACACACGTCAGAGTTACAAAATCCTATTAATCGTTGCAAGCACCACCTATTGGCCCACATGTGAATTTATTGGAAATTAAGCATTGTCAATTACTTTAGAAATTGTTAATTGAAGAAGTGTGCACAAGGGTACCTTGGTAATGTTCAATTTTAAAACCTAAATGTGAATAATATAATGCACATTCAAGTATCACTTGGAAGTCAAAGGATGAATCCAATCGGTGTATCGCAAAGAAGTTAAAGTTTTACATAATTTAATATTTTATTCCTTTAAATGCAAGGAGTTTTAAGGTGAATTATATAAGATTGAGTTTATTATTATTTACATTGGAAGATATAAGCAAATACCAATCTTAGTTAACTAGAAAGCAAATCAAAACAAGGAGTTTATTTCCTTAAGTGATATTTCAAAAGTGCACTAGTTGAAATACAAATATCATAATATTTGCAATTAATTAAATAGGAGTTATAAGATTTTTTAGAAAAATTAAAGTATTACTCTTATCAAAATATAATAATTTTCTAAATTTCCAAATTAGGGAGATATAAGGAGTTCTACATCAAATTTAGACCATTGAAATTTAGAAAATCAAACTTTAGAGAATTGAAGAAGCTTTTATAGCATTGATATAAAGTTGGAAAATTGCATTTTGCATTAGTCTCTTGCTCTAATTTTTGAGACATTAGAAATCCAACTAAAATATCTTGAAGCAAAGAACCTTATCAAAACTTGAAGGTGCATTATCAAATTATCTTTAGCTTTCTATTTATTAGTTCATAGGGAGAAATAATGTGAAAAATTAAAATTGAACATTAGGGAGATAAAAGGGATTCAACTCAAAACTAAGAAAGCTAAGCATACTATCAAGTTAATAGTACATTCAAGCACTTGCAAGATAGAAGGCATTCATCAAAGCATATTGCACTCAAAATCATTTGGTAGATCCAAGTACTTTACAAAACTTGAAGAATTAAAAAGATCTTATCAAACTTGATATTTTACTAAAATACTTAGGAGTTAAAAGGTATTCTACCTAGAGTTTGGAAAATTAGACTCCTATTAAAACCATTGATTGAACATTAAGATTCTCAAAGGTATTCTACAAATTTAAGAATTAAAAAAGGGTTCATTAAGTTTGATATTAAAACACTAAGGATTCATAAGGTAATCTACATCAAAGGGAAATGGCAAAGAAAAAGCTAATGAAAAAGAAAACAAGTGATTCAAAAATAGAAACACAAAAACTAAAATTGTCAAAATTAGTTGAAGAAGAAAACCTGTCTACAAGAAGAACCATTATAAATTTAAAATAACCTCTTAGAAGAAACTAAAGTAATGTTATAGGACAAAAAGGTATATCCATAAAATAAAATAAAATTTTATAAACAATCATGGAATAAGCAAAATATGAAAACTTTTTAATACTTCAAGAATATCTAAATTCAAAACTTGAAGAAGCAATTGAGGAATCCAAAAATGTTTTCACATTACCTATTGATATAGGAACAATAATAAATATAGTATTACTTTCAAATGAAGTTACCAAAGGCAAGATGAGAAAACAAGAAGTAGGGAACAAAATAGAGATAAAAGATGCTTTCAGTGATACAAATGATATAAGGCACATGATGATAGATTCATGTTGTAATACTATAGAATAAAAACCATTGATGATTGATGTATGTTGTGACACTAGTGATCTTATTCAAAATAAAAATATGCAAACCATGATTCTTGTCAAATTAAAAGGAAATATTGTAATGCAAGCAATGAAACTAGTGATTTAATATTCATGACTAAGATAGAATAACCTGATGCAAAGATTAATATTATATGTAATACAAGTGATTTGAATACAGTACATGATTGTTCAAAAAAATCTTATGCTATTAGAATTGATGAAGGCATAGATACAAATGATGATAGAGACAGTTTTGTACATAATTATATTGATATTAAAAAATATCATTCTAATGATTGTATTGATCATTTTGAGAAGCATACTAACAAATTTGGTTCAAATTTGATGAGATATAAAGATACAAGTTTAGAAAAATATGAACAGGGAATGAAAGAACCAATTGCATCAAAAATTAGACCAAAGTATGAAGGTCTTGGATATACAAGTCAGAATAGCAATAATGAGCAAGGAACTAAATTTGTGATAGAAAATAGTGATATCAAATCAGTGACAGAGATTGATAGGAACAATTGCAATGAAGGATAGAATGGTCAAAGGGATTTGGTAACAAAAAATAGATGCAATCATTGTAGCAGATATGAGCACAAGATAGAGAGATGTTGGAATCTCCATAGTTGTGAAATTTGTGGAGGAACCAATTATTCCCAAACACATTGTTGGTGCAAAGAAAATAATTTCTTTGAATGGATATACACCATGACAAGAAATTTCATTAATGAATTTTTACAAATATATTTCTCAAGGTATAGATATGGGCACAAGAAAGGTAAGAACTTCTTCGATAATAGAATTAGAAGGAAAATAATAATAGTACCAAAGTTAGAATACAAAGTCAAGTAGAAGATCAATTCCAAGATCACTCGAAGAATGAAGATAAATACATAATTTCATATTGAAGACTAAAGTCTTCAATAACCAAATAATGTAATACAAGGGGGTGTTAGAGAATATTACATTATTTGGTACATGTCAATGTACCACCATGGGTACATGTTTAGATTAGGATTTAAGTATTTACTTTATGCAAAGGAATAAATGCACAAGTATTATTATAATGTGCAATTATGTAAATGTTCATGTTGTCCACATGTACATGAGTCCTTAGAATAGGAAGAACAAGTGTCTATCATGCCGAATGCACATGTATCCTTAGGGTAGAAAAGTAAAGAGTCGCATACTAGTATATATTTGTGACTTAGCATTGTAATTAGTGATAAAGAGTGCATTGCTCATAACATACATATTGTGTATCAAGTTCTAATTTTTGTGAGGTTTCATTAATGGCTATTTTATGAGTCATTTCAGAAGTTTCTCATGTTATTTACATGCTTGTTAGTTAGCCATTATCATAGCTATAACATTGCATGCTTATTTCATTACTTGTGGTTACATTTCCTTTAAGTTTATAGCTTCAAAATCTAACAAAAATTAATTTTTAACACTAACATCAAATATGATATCAATAATTCCCACCATATTTATTGATATCTTTCTGATGCAACCATTTACCAATATTTTCCAAGCATCAAAAAGTACAAAGCTATGGTAAACATTCATTAAAACAAAAGAAAATCTTATCAACCAAATGCATCATATTGCCTATGTTCTCAAGAAAAATATTTTACGATAACTAACAAGTTATCAAATTCTTGCTAAACGTGAATCCATTGCTTATAGCAACTTCCTTGATAGTGAAAAATTAAATCAAGCACTCATTTATGAAATACAACTACATGAGGGTACTTAGTTACCCTAGAGCTATCATAGAATATTTCATTTGCCATCACTTATCTTTTTAGGTATCTCAATTTTGATGGTTGTCCCATATCAATCCACCCACAAAAGTACCTGATCCTGCAACCAAACACATCATCAATAGTACCACATTCTAGCATAGACAAAATATAAAATGCAACTACCACTTATCTTGATACTATAAATAAGATTAAGCATTGAAAAAATAATAATTAATATCAATGATAAGTTTTGCCAAGGAGGGTTGTGACAAAAATACTCTACACTTGTAGCAAATCAAATATCATAATATCTAAATAACAATCAAGAGATGACCCCTATATATATTCCCAAATTATTATTAGCCATTGATTATATAATTGTAATAATTAACCAAGGTCATACATAGTTACAAAAAATGAGAGCAACTATTTGTAGCCCATTCAGTATGTTTTTGAACACAAGGCACAAATGAATCTTAACTATAAATAATAGTTATTAATTAAACTAATTCTAAGGCATATTACAATCATATTTCATGCTATTTAAAAATAAATTATAATTATAAAATAACAACTAAAGCATATATGAATTATCGAACCATAGATGAAACAATTGACAACAAACATGAGATAGAAATATCCACTAAAATTTTAGCTATAGGAAATATAAAGAAATTCTAAAAATCTACTTATTTTAAGTTAAAAAATGGAGTACTAGGGGCAAGCCTCACCTTCAATGTTCTTGCTCTAGATATTTGAAGAAATTTTAAAAATAAATATTTCTCATGAAGAAATGATGAGTGCTAAGAAATAAATGTCATTTGAAGAATCTCTAGTTGGAAGTAAATATGCACTAGGAAGTATTATTTCACCGATCAAGAATAAATAAAATAAATAAAAAGATAAATCTATAAATATTGTTATCTAGGTAGTAGGTGATACACCAAAAAGGATTACCAAGGATGAGATGATCATGTTGGAATTCTGAGTGCTTTATAGAAATAAATAAAATCAACACATTACCCAGTATTGCTAAAATAAATACAAATAAAACAAAGCATAATATATTAAAAGGGTGTCCATGGGCACCAAATAATCTCACTATAATAGAATAGAATGCACTCCAATCAATAATAAAAAGGTTGGTATGATGGTGTATTTATACCCTGTTGCAAGTTACCTTTACGTCAAGGTTAAATAATTGGCCTTTTGATTTAAATAATAAGATATTACAAAAAATACCTTTTACAAAGTTTACAAATTTCTAAAGTGACTATTCATGCAATATAATACAAAGTTGCATGGACTCAAGTGAAGCTTAACCGCCACATAGTTCAACATTACCCCTTAAGTTGAATAGTGGACATAGAGAGAGACCCTTACTAGTCATCCCCCTTAGGGGACACTCTTCCACACCAAGAACCTTGGGCATAACCTTGGTCAGGATATCCATTGCCTACTTTCTTAATTACATAAAGACTAATCACTCATACCACATGCATAAAGCCATATCATATAGTCCATCCAAAACTCAATATGCTTGGTCCACTAATAAAACATTAGATTGTGGGCATGCTATATTGTACCCTTGTTATCACATCAAAGAATGATAAAGTAGTTTTGAGGAATATCCACTTACTCCATAATCATAAGCATCCATCAAAGGTGCTTAGATACCTCATTTGAAGCATAATACTCAACTTCTATGGAATATTGGGAGGTAGTAGAGAATAGTTTGGAGCACCATGAAATAGTGCCAATATGTAGAAAACAAAAATTATGGTGGAGCACTGCTCATCCATATCATTTGCCCAAACTGCATCTAAACACCTATCAAAATTAGAGGTGAACCAAATAAATAATGAATACCCATATTATGAGTACCTGTACTTCTAATGTATTTGAGCATCCTTCTAGTTATTGTCCAATGACTCTCTCTAGGGGTATGCATGTACTCGAAATAATAGTTTATAGTAAAGGAAATATCTAGTCATGTGTAGGTAAGGTAGATGAGACCTCCCACAAGAGACCAATATAGAGTGACATCCACTAATGGAGTCATACAATCAACTCAAAGCTTTAGTCAAAGAGTAAAATAATCCTATTAGACTTGTAATCATCTATCTTGATGTGTTGAAGGAGATCTAAGACATACTTGGATTGTGAGATAGTGATCCCAAAAGTAGTCAAACCAATCTGAATGCCTAAGAAATTTTGCAAGAGCCCCAAATATATCATATCGAAGAAGCACATAGTCATGAATTTATCTCCTAAATCAAGGTATTGGAGTTGTCCATAATGATAATATCATATACATAGAGAACAATTACCAAGGTCTCCCTATCCTAAATTTTAATGTAAATATCATGTTTGGCCTTACAACACTAAAAACTACAACATAAAAAGAAAGAGTGAAACTTCTCATACCAACTATAGGGGTCCTAATTAAGTCCATAAAATGACCTATTTAATTTACAAACAAAGGGACTAGGATCCTCAAGCTCAAAACTAGGTGGTCACTACATATAGGTATCCTCCTAAAGCTCACCATTGAGGAAGATACTCTTCACATCCATTTGATGCACCATCCAACCATATAAGGAAATTATAGAAAGAACCATCCTGATAGATTCCATCTGATCAATTGGGATAAATATATCTAAATATCCAACTCCCTCTTGTTGAGATAATCCCTTAGAAACAAGGCATACCTTATGCTTTTTGACCTAACCAATTAAAGTGTAGTTCATCTTATAGACTAGTTTGCACCCAACCACAATTTTCCATTTGGAAGAGGAAGAAGATCCCATGTTTGATTCTTTATCAAGGACTCATACTCCATAAGCATAGCATCTTCTCACTCTAGTCATCCCTTAGCCTAAGAATATATAAGAGGATCTTGAGAATGATTAACCTTTTAGAGCAATGCCCAAGAGGGGGATTTTAGGTGTCACTCCAATAAAAAATGGTTGAGCATCTTGCAAAAGTGTCCAAATCCACTTGGGTATTCAATAAACTATGGAAGATGATGCTACCTGAGACATCAAACTTATCATCCAAAACTATAGCACACATAACTAGTCGATAAAAATTATCATTCCATGAACTTGAGATAAAAGGAGTTGAATATGATGCTACTTGAGGGGGGGTTAAATATATAAGCATTATGCTTCATTAAAATATGATGAATCCCTAATAGGAATGGAGCCTAGAAGAATATTTGAAGAATTTGTTGGAGCAATTAAATAAATAGGAGGAGCTTCTACCAAAAGCTTATGTGGTAGAGTATATGGAGCCCTAGAAGAACCTCATAAAAAATGACATCTCTCCAAATAAGGATTTCATACCTCTAAGCATCATAGAGACAATAGGACTTAGAGGTATCTAAATAACCTATAAAAACACATCTATGACTCTTGGATTTATCCTTTTTTAAATAATTTTGTATATGTGAACCCATGCTGAAGACCCAAAGATGTAAAATCAAGACACATAAGGCTTATATCCTATCAACCACTTAAGTGGTGTCATACCTTGGACTGCTTTAGTAGGAATCTTGTTGATGATGCATATTATATAAGTGATTATCTCACTCCAAAATTTGTGCTCCATCCTCTTGGCATGAATCATACAATGAGTTATCTAAATGATTACCCTATTATTCCTCTTAGCTATTCCATTATACTCTGGGGTATAGTGAGTAGTTATCTAGTAAGCTATCCCATGAAGAGTCAAAAATTCATGAAAGACATTACTCATGTATTCACCTTCCCTATTGACCTAAGATACTTGATCATCCTCTCAAGGTGGTTTTCTATTAGTATTTTGAATTCCTTGAATTTCTCAAAAGCCCCATCCTTTTGGTATGAATTGTATAACCATACATATCTAGATAAATAAGCAACAAAAATAATAAAGTACCTATTTCTAAAAATTAAGGGTGTACCCATGGGTCCACATATATCATTTTATATGATATCGAAGGGATGAATAACATTTATTATTGTCCCTTTTAGAAAGGTCTACCTATGATGATTCCTTAGAATACATCCTTCACATTCACATCTTGGAGAGGAAATATAAGTAATTCCAATGGCAATCTAACAATAATTCATGTATCTCAATTATCCATAGCTGAGATGTCCAAACCTATGGTGTCATAATTGACTCTCATAATATACATGAGCCACCATGGATACAATTTTTTTCTTTTGAGAAGAAGAAATAGAAGGATTTGATCTTTACTCTATCTTATACATATGATCTAACTCATCACAATAACCAAAAACAACCATCTTGAATCCATTGTCTATGTCCTTGATCACCTAATGATCAAACCATGATACTATTTTTTATTTATATGATAAATATTATGGATATATAAAAAAATTGGGGACAACAATAGGAAGATTAAGAACATCAAAAGAAGAAGATATAATTATAACGTCTGCACAAATTGCCACCTATAAAGAATATCCATCTCCAATAACAATATCTTCGTTTGAATGTAATTTATTGTAAACCTGGAGAAGATTTTTATGTTTTTTCATGTTCCTTGTTACCCCTAAATCTATGATCCACTCATAATAAGAGGTGGACATACAATATGATGAATGAATAACTACATGATCCTATGAGGTTTCACCATCATAATTGTCTTTACTATGTGCACAAAAGGAAGGAGAATTAGCACCCCTTTTTTATTATGTACTCAAGCTTCTTGATGCAAATCAAGAAAAATTATGCTCTGTATCCTCCCTTACAAAACTTGCATGTTAGCTTTTTGAAATGCTTCTTGGGTTTATTTTCATTTTGCTTTGAATTCTTATCATTTTGATCTTTGATCACTTATTTTGGATGATCCTAGTTGATAAAATAATTACCCTTATACCTTTATCTTTGATCCAAATGATGAAGAAAGTACTTGAACAACTCATTATTATGGTGAAGGATAAGTGAGACACATGAGGAGTATTAGACACATCAACAACTATCTCATGTATCTTAAATATTGTTGAGATAATGTTGAGTAGTTCAATATTTTCTTCGTGTCCATAGACTCCTATACTTCTCTAGTCACCTTTGGAATCCATATAGTAGCCTAGATGTTATCTTGAAACTTCTTGAACCAATTAATGTACTCATAAATAATATCAAAAGATTCCCTACTCAAAGTAGAAAGATCTAATTCCAACCTATTGATTTGTGTATAATCAAAGTGATCACACAATCCTTAAAATTTGCCAAGCAGTTCTTCAGGGTCAATGATGCTAGTAATAAGAGTGTTATAGATCTTGTCAACATGAAGATCTGCTGATATCCTCATTCTTTTTATCCCTATATAACTAATTTATCTCTTCAAAATTAGTCTCCCAAATTTCCTCATTCACATTTTTTAGCAATCCCTTGCTCTAGAGAAAAGCTTCAATATTGTTTTTCCAAGTGGTACAGTTTAGAATATTCAACAAGGGTAGATGTTGATTCATAACTTATGCCAAAATATAAAATTTAGCACGTAATTATGATAAAAAATAACACTAATAATGTATATATCTCAAATAACATGTTTTAAAAATAGTGTCAAAACACTTCTATATGTAAAATTTATAGCCCTTAGAAGTTTGGCCCAAAAATCACACAAAATACCTCTTAAGCCTTTGAAAATTAAAAAAAAATATAGTTGTATCGAATGGGAGGCTGCCATGTATCACTGCATGAGTGGTTGAGAGGATGCCAAATATGCACTAATACAATACACTTATGAATGAAGTGATACCACCTATAAAAATTTAAAATATGGGGCTACCAACTAGGCATTGACTATGTAGACCGCTAGGTAGTGTACCACCAAACTAGACTATGTCATTTGTCATGTTCTAATCCACTCTGTAACATGTGCTTTACCAAACTAGACTATGTAGACCTCTAGGTAGTGTACCACCAAACTAGACTATGTCATTTGTCATGTTCTAATCCACTCTGTAACATGTGCTTTACCAATTTTATTATTTATTGTGTGATTATTCAACCATTGGGCTCGATGATTTGGTAAAATATGATTGGTCGACCTTGTATTTATACTCACCATGTGTTGATCTACCTACCATATCAATTTTTGGGACATCATCACCTACCATGTCAACACTCACTATGTTATTGTGTGCCATGTCGACAAGTGTCATATCACCTGCCATGCCAACATGAGGCATTGTATGGATTGACATGTTAGCATATTGTATTGTATGAACTACCATGTCATCGGATGCCATAATATCATTATCAAGCAAAAAGGTGTCATGTCATCATAAATCCATGTTATAGCTACTTATACCATCACAAGTAATGGTAATGTCATTAGATTTCTTAAGAAGGAGGGGTGTTCAAACTTTGGACCTCCAAGTCCCAACATATTAAGGTAAGATCCTTTATCCATATTGGTGTGGGTGCATTTTGAAACATAAAGTGCCCACACTAAACTTATAATTATTTTATTTTTCAAATGCCTTGAGCCAAAGGTATATTTTGCATGTAAATGATGCATGTATGCATCATGGTGATACATACATGCCCTTCCTAATCTCTTGAGCATTCCAAAGCATAAAATATCCTCTAAAATATTCCAAATTTTTAAATTTGAATTAAGAAAAGGATAAAAATTATGTATATTTTCAATGTAGGAAAAGAAATATATAAAGGCAAAATGGATAAAAGTGCTCATTTGGGAGCCTCTAAATTTTTGTAAAAAATCTAAAAATTCTAACAATTTGTTTGTATGTATAATAGTTTTCCTATACAAGCTTTTGTCAAACACAACCAATAAATATATCCTCTCATGCCAGTACAAAAAAAAAGTTGTTAGACCATGTTAGCAACTTTGTCAAGTGGTTCGAAGGTCTTTGTTATGCATGAAATCCTGCCCTTGACTTCTCTGACAACATGGATCTGTCAAAAAATATTTAGTCTTATTTTTTTTTTTATATAACCAAGAAATTTATCCTCTCATCAATTCTACCATTAGATAGAAAATTCAAAAAGAAAAAATGAAATACTTCTTTTGAAAAAATCTATAAAATACAAATGAGATTATAAAAAAACCTCAAGAAAATCAATCTTGAAACTAGGGCACCCCTTTGGTCATAAAGCAAAAACTAAATAAAAGGAATGACTTCCAAGAGAGGAACAAAGGAATATTTTGGTGAATATTTTACTTGGAGTAAATCTGTTGAATCCAGTTAGATCCTTGTGATCTAAATCCACCTCAATTTTTATTAGAAAATCCTTTTTACAAACTGTCATTGGCTTTAAAAAATTCTTCTTGCTACTCCAAACATTGTTACCATTAGAAATGTCATATAAGTTGACTTCCTAAGGATAAGTAATTTAGTAAAGGAGATTCACACCTACTTTGATACCATGTTGGATTTCACAATATTTTCTAGGAATAAATGGAATTAACACATTACTTATTATTTTTGAAAATAAATACACAGAAATCAAAGCACACGATATAAAGGGGATCTTGTGGACACCAAATAATCTTATTATACCATAATAGAATATATTTCAATAGATAATAAAATGGTTGATGTAATGGGGTATTCATTCCCCATTACAAATTATATTTAGCTCAAAGTTAAGTAATCGATATTTAGGTTTAAATAATAAATTATTACAAAAATACCTTTTACAAGGTTTACAAGGTCCCAAAAGGCTTATACATACAATATAATACAAATTCACCCATGGCCTCAAGTTAAGCTTTACCACCATATATTTCTATAGATCAAGTAATAATATAATAGTTATTAAACACAAAATATTACTTATCGATATTGACCAAACTCAAATGTTTAAAAGTTGATTAAATAGAAGTGGGGATTGAGTTCAAAATATTTTATGACTTTTATTTCAAACGGAGCTTTTCTCATCATTTTATCTAGTTCAAAAATTAGGAATAAAATTATAGGTGGTGGCCCATGGTTTAGAGGGAGATATAGATTGTATATAAGACCAAGAGATGAAAACTATGTTAGTATTTTTGGACTACCATATTAGTTAATCAATAACAAGGATTTAAAGAATATTGGTAATACTCTCAGGGAGTTCATCCAAAGGGTTAACTATTGAGGAGTGAAAGCATGCTATGTATGTTCAAATAGGTGTTGCCATGAATATCTCAAAACCCTTGTTAAAATATATTAAGATTAATTTTAAATCAAGATAATGGGATCAACAAGCGAATTATGAAAGTATTGCATTTTGTTTTTACAAATATTATGACATAAGACACATGGTAAGGGATTAAAAAGTGAAAATTATCAATAAATAAAAACATTTGGTCATGATATAAACTCAAATATAAAGCAAGGACATGATGTTGTAGTAGAAGATGAATTAAATCAAGGAATTTTAGTCCCAAAAAGTCACAAAGAAGTCCTAAAATTTCATAAAATAATAAATACCATCATGATCCATTCAAAGCGAACATTTGAAGAAACTAATATGGTATAGTATGAGGAAGTGAAATGCATAGTTTCAAATATATAAGATATTTAGGTTGTGTAGGAAGTTGCAAAGTTAATTTTTAAAATAGAGAAGACAAAGGATGACGAGTGTGATCCACACAAATAATCTTCATTCTTCTTTAGAAATTCATCTCCTTTTAATAAAGTGAAAGTATTCCATAGGATATCCCTTACACTTTAGAGTTTTTAGGGAAGCATACTAGAAAAATAGTATGGAAAATATAAATTGCACTTTTGTATTTCTATGATAGCATGTGAAAGTAAGTAGTATGGAGGTTGCCCATATGCTTTGTGTCATAAAATGAAGGTATTTCCAAGGTTATAACTTGTACTTTAGGTTATCCATTGTAATAGAATATATGATAAGTTAAATTATGAACAATATGGAAAAATAAAAGAGATTGATGACAATAAAAGATTTTGTGGGAATGGAAAAAGGAGTAGAAGATACTCTAATAAAGACACAAAGAAAAAATAAAATTCAAAGGGATATTTATTTAGAAAACCAAAAATAAATGTTACAAGTGTTAACAAGAAGTGGCTTTAAGGCACAAATAAGAATAAAAATGATGATGAAGATGCTATCTTTCAATATTCAAGGTAAGGAATTATCAAATTTCAATAGTTAGAAAGGAATTAAAAAGATTTGGAATATGGGGGATTGTCTAGCAATTTTATCTATTGCATATTTAAGAAGCATTATAATGGTATGGGCAATCATAAATGAGATGGACAATTACTAGAAGAAGGAAGGGATTAATTGGTAGTCTTTTTTATAAGTAAGAGGAAGATATAAAATTGCAGTCATAAATGTATATGCTCTAAATACAAAAAATATTCAAGATAAATGTTGGAAGGATATACGTCTATTTATGTCAAATTCAATTATGGATTGCAATATTGGGATTCTTGGAGGGGAATATAATAACTCTATTTCATTTTAAAAAGAAGGTTGGTACTCCTATTTGGTTTATATCAATGTAGGATTTTATTTTCTTTGTCAATTTAAATAGCCTTTGTGATGTTCATTAAATGTTTCAATATACATGGGAAATCCAATATTCAATGTTTTAATCTACATAGGATATCCAATAAATATTGGATACGTGTTTTCTATCTAGAAGTTCGATACAAACAAAGGATACAATCTATTTTAAAAATTATTATGAGCCGGATCCAATCATAGAATAATTATTTTGATATGTGATTTAATAAATAATAATCATTGAAATTCATTTCATCTCTAGTCTATGTGGATCTAATATTTCTTCCAAATGGTTATGCTATGGCAGAATAAAGCAATTCTTGTAGGATCATGTATGTATAATTTTGTTTAAAATATGAAATACATAAAGACATAGATGAAAATTTGGAACATTAAATCCTTTAGTAATATATTTAAAATAAAGGATAAAATAAAATCTAAGATCAAATATGTATAGAATATAATAGAAATCAATGAATGAGTAAAGTTGCTTATATGCAAGGAAAATAATCACTTTCATATTATAAAAACATATGAAGGGAAGAGTCATATTGAGCCAAAAAAATATAGGGAGGTATGGCTTAATAAAGGCTATATAAGTACTTATTTTTTCATGTTACTACCAAAATAGATTTTTAATTTTACCGAATTCAAAATATTATAACTCTAGATGGAAAAATATTGAAGAGAAAAAATAGATTAAGCAAGAAGTGAACGATTATTTCAAAGATATTTTACTATAAGTTAGGCAAGACAAGGAGGATTAGGGTGACAAATTTGGCCTCTCTTTGGGGAGGTCCAAGGTTCAAACCCAACTTAGTATGAGGGGACTAAGACCCCTCATAAAAACCTACATTTTAAACTCAAAATTTTAGTCCTAGAAGGGATATCGTAGTGGTAAGTTCTTGGGTTTTCATCTAGGATATCCAAGTTCAAACCCTAGTATGAAGGGACTAGGACCCCTCATAAAAACCCATGCTTTACTCTAACATTTAAGGACTGCAAGCCAAGAGGAAGTATGAGCTAAGAGGGAGTGTGAGTCGAGATTCAATCATGGTAAAAGAGCGATAGTTTCATCTAGAGTGAATCAATGCTTTAAATCCTTACCATGAATGTGTGGAACATTATTTCCAAAAGATTGTTGAAATAAAGGAATGTCAGGAATAATAAGAGACAAGGGCTATTATGAGCCAAGAGGGAGTGCAAGATGGGATAAAGTGTGAGGCAGGAGAGACTGCAAGCAGAGAGGAAGTATGATCCAAGAGGGAGTGCAAGCCAAGAGTGAGCTCCATTATCTAGTATGGAAGTAAATTCATATATGAAAGCCCTAATAGGAAGTCAGGATGTCCTAGTTATAAGTATGGAGACCGAAGTTGGAGATAAGTAGAAGAGTGAATACATGGCATGTTTGATCTAGGTAGCAAATGCTACACCAAGAGTGAGTATTGAGTATAAGATGATTGAGCATGATATAATGGTTCTTAAAATTAGAGGGTTAATATGTAATTTTCATAGATCATGGCTAGGGTTTTTGGATATTCAAAATTGGATCAAGTGGAAGTGAGGATTAAATTCAAATTACTCTATGAATTTTCTTCCTAAAGGTTTTTTCTCATCATCTTTTCTATTTAAAAAATTAGGGATAAAATAATGGTTGGTGGCCCATGGTTTAGGGGAAGAGATGCACTTTATTTGAGACCATGGAATGAAAATTTTTCTATTGAGACAAAAAATATTAAGAAGCTTCTAGTATGGGTTAGGCTTTTTGGACTTCCATATTAGCTTATAAATAAGGATGTTTTAAATAATATTAGAAATACCCTAGGGAAATTCATCAAGGAAGGACTAACTACTAAGGAGCGAAAGCATGCTATATATACTCAAATATGTGTTGCTATGGATATTTCAAAATATTTACCACAATCCATTAGGATTAAATCTGAATCAAGAGAATGAGATAAACAAGTAGATTATGAACTAATCACATTTCATTGCCATATTTGTTATGAGATTGGACACATGGCAAGAGTATGCAAAATAAAAACTATGAAGAAAGAGACAAAAAATATAGCCCCACAATGAACTTTAAGATGTAGCAAGGAAATCATATAGTTATAGATGCTATATCAGACATAAATATTCCACTATGAAAGAAGAGGTAAATAAATACTATCTAAATTATCATTTGGCAAGTTCTAAATGAATTAAAGGTATAAAAGAAGATGTGGAGAGAAACCCTAAAACAAATATGATAAAAGAGGTCAAGCTTATTCTAGGTAAATCATCTTCATTTTTCTCAAGTAGTATAGAATCCTCTTCAGGTAATAAAAGTGAAATGGATGAAGATGTTATCCCTTGCACTTCAAGGTTTTAGGAGTAGCATAATAAATAAATAAGGATGGAGGAAACCCATTATAATATAGGTTTTTAGGGCAGAATAAGAATATAATTGTTATAGAAGAGCATCATCACACTTAGGGTTTGTAGGGAAACATAAAGAAGATTGTGCTTTTGAGGTTATTCCTTGCATTTTAAAATAAGGTAAACCTAAATATGATAAGTCTTACTATGAGCAATGTGAGAAGATTGAAGATATTGATGAAGATGAAAGTATTTTTGGGAATGAAAAAAATAGAGGAATATCCAAGAAGCAAAAACAAAGAGAAAAAGAAACCCAAAGGAATATTGATATGGGAAAACAAAAGCAAATATCACAAGTGCTAAAAGAAGTGGGGCTAAACCCACAAGTAAAAATAAAAAATAACAATGAAAATAATATCTTGGAATATTAGGGGAATGAATAAGAACCCTAAGAAAAGGTATTAAGAAATTGTGAGGTTGTTATAGACAAGATATTTATAGATATAGAAGTTGGGCATAAAATATTTTAGCCATTCATGGTGTTGAATTTCATCTTGATAGAATTTAAATTTTGGAAGGCATTTGATATAAAAGGATTTGATTGTGGAAACTTAGTAGTTTGAGGAAGATGGAGAATATATTTGATAGAAAGGAAAATTTGGATATGTTTTAATTAACTAATGTAATGAGAACAATATAATGTTTTGTTTTTGTAATGGGAGTGGCCTCCAATAGAAGCCACACATAACTTATTAAAAAACAAAAAAAATGAGGATTGGTGTGGGCTATTATGTAATACTCCATCAATTATCATATAAAGAAAAAATACAAGATTGATGAGAAATATTGTACTAGAGCAACTATAGGAGGTTATTTTTCCTTTCCAATCTCCCAAGGCACCTGGTCCCAATGTATTCTTAAAATTTTCTTTCACTATGTTAAATTGTGAGATGTTAGTTGTGGTTGAAGAGGCTAGGTCAAAGAAGACTATAAATAAGTGAATTCAACCTTTATTATATTAGCTCAAAATAAATGTGAGATAAAATTTAATAATTTTTGTCCCATAAGAATTTGTGACTTGATTTATAAGATAATTTAAAAAATTATGGCAATTAGATTGAAAAAAAAAATTAGATTCTATTATCTTATAGAATAAGTTTTTTTTATTTGTGGCAAGAAAATAATTAATGGTATAATCATGGCATAAGATGCCGTACATTTTATTTAGTACATAAAAAATGAGGTATGCTTGTAAAACTAGATATGACCAAAGCATAGTATAGGCTTTGATAGATTTATCTATTTCATACTCTTAGAAATTTTCGTCTTGATCAAGGTTGACATGAATGATTAGATGTTGTCATAGTACTCTAGAATATTTTATTTCAATCACTGGATACATCATTGGATACTCTACATCATACTATGATGTTTTCTAGGGTGAGTCATCATCTACTTTTCTTTTCATTATTCTTGTTGAGGCTTTGGGAAGAGCTTTTTCAAAGATAAATATGGAAGAAAAAATCAAAGATATTCAAGTTTTCATAAGTGATCTCTTTGAATTTTATATCCAATTTATTGATATCACTTTATTTTATGTCATCCTTCAATTAATGAAGTCATAAAATTTAAATCAATTCCATCATGCTATGAGAAGGCGTCTAGGTAGTTGGTTAATTTGACAAATCTAGGATATTTTTTAACAACATTGCTCTTGATTTACAATGGATTATTATAGAAATTTTAGTGTTTAAATTTGGAAAATTACCATCATTTTATCTAGGCATATCGTTGCCTAATACAAGAAAGGAGAAGGATCTTTAGAACTATTTTTTTAATAGAAAAAAATATTATCTAGCTAGTTGGAAATGTAAGCTCCTAACAATGGCTAGAAAAATTTAACTTATAAAGATTCCATAACATATAATCCAAATTTTACATATTCAAAGAGTTTTTCTTGGGAAAGTATGTCAAGATATGCTTAGGTCTTCTCTTTGCAAATGTGATAATCTTATATAGGAAATAATATTGGATAGATAGGCTTGCAAAATTTTATAATTATGAATTTGGCATAAGGGTTAAAAATTATATGAAGAGTATTCAAATGTAAAGGAAAGAGTTGGGTGAAAATATCACTTCAAAAAATTATATATGTCCTAAGCATGTAATAAAACTATTAAAGAAATGAGCCTTGCCTAGGTGTTTGACAATGTGTAAATTTCTATCAAGTAGTCTATAATTATTCAAAAAATATATTAAATGCTTAGTCAATGAAGAGGATTGTAAAAAAAAAAGTTATTTGATGCTTAGTTAGAGTCTCATTCTCTTATTCTTGATAAAAAATGATATAAGAGAATAAGGCTTCAACCAAGCATCAAATTTTTTCTGCATAATCCCCTTCATTGACTAAGCATTTAATATATTTTAATATTGTGAGCAATAATTCTAGATCTTGAATTTCAATTAGCAATTTGATTGAGGAAGAGAACTTTAATCAAGTAGCGGACCTCCAAAATATTGCTTTATTGCCTATTTTTCCAGAAAGGATGAGTTTGTAATTTATCAAAAAAAATTGATACTCTGTTGAGTTGGGTTATAATTATTTAGAGAAATCAAAGTTTCCTACTCCTAAAAATTTCCCTTAGAATTGTGTCTAGTTACTTGATTCCCTCCCTAAGGCCTCAAAATTCCTTTGTTTAATAGTCCAAGATAAGATTATTACAATTGGCAATTTATAAAGAATAAGATATGATGGACCTTTATGTGTGCCTTATGAAATAAGGAGCTAGAAATTTTAGATAATCTATTTTTTTATTTTTTCCTTTCAATCTAGCAATTGGAGATTCTTATTCAAAAAACATGAGAACGTATTGAGTCTCTATTAAAATTAGAAGAGTTGACAAAATGTTGGATAAACAATTTCAAAATAAAACATTAAGTATTCTATGGAGGCTTGGTTTTTCCATTACTTATTGTGATTAATGGCTTGAAATTAATAAAATAATTATTAAAAATAAATCTCAAAATCACTCTCAATTTTGGATTTGTATCATTTCCTTTCTTGCAATATGTTTATGGGTATGGTACTCATAATGGGAAGTCTCAAGTGTGAAAAAGGATGTGCTAGTCACTTAGATAAAGGATTTGGAGATACATGTAAGAGTGATTTGCAATGTTGAAGTGAATGAAAATGATATACATAAACTCATGTTAAAATTAAAATGTTCAAATGTTGGTTCATCAAACATATTTTAAATGGTGTTGCCAAAGAGAACCTTGGAAAAGCTAGCAAAGCTAGTGTTTTTAAGATAGTCAAGGTAAAATTCTTCTTACATATTTAGAATCATATGAAATTTCAACAAATAAGTTTGCGCAAGCTATAAAACTTCTTATTATGATTAATATGACCATGGGAAAAGGATGGAGACAATTTTCCATTAGGGGGATTCATACGTAATTGTTATTATTATCATAACAAATGTAGAGCCTGATGACTTTTTAAGCCTTACTACCACAAAATATCGTAGGTCCCAATATAAAATAGCCACAATATTAAAGGTAAAAATATTAATAATGAAGAGTAGAATAATATATGAGCAAATTAATATGTATCAAGGCTTATATAATACTGAAACAAAAAGAACTTATATAATCAAATATGAATGTAAATGGCCTAAGCCATTCATGAACTATGCTTGAAGAAAAATTTATAATATTAATTTCTCAAAAATGTATACAAAATTTATTCCAAATTGGATCTCTTACAATCAGATAATAGAAAATTTTGATCTTCTTCCTTTCTCATGGAGCATTGCCTCTATAATATAGTCGTAGACTATAGTAATATGAATCTTCAAGTACTTGACTATTTATCTCCATATGACAATTCCTATGATATTTGGCTTGTAATATTACCACTTGCATATTAGACTCTATGACACATCTACATGACTCTTAGACTTGTACATGCACTCCTAATCTAAGACACTTGTGCACATATTTGCATACTTGCATACATGACACTTGTGCATTTTCTACACATTGACACTTATATAAAAGGGAAATATAAATCACACTCTAAACTATAGACTCAACCCTAATCTATTAAATATTTACAATTGTACCATGAAGGTACCATGGGGTTACATTAGCATGTACCAAATAATGTAATATTCCTCAATAGAGTCTGAATTAACAATAGCATTATTCTAGATATTCATCAATTATTGATGGAGACAATATCTTGGAAATGCAAACATATCTATAGAGAAGGAAATTAGGTTGTAGATAATTTATCCAATTATAGATTCTTCATCTTAGTGAAACTTAAATTTAGAAAGCAAGTGGCTAAGGAAAATTATCTCTTAACAAAAATGATATAGACAATTTGATAGAGGAAATTAGCAAATTGAGAGATGAAAAATATTTTTAATAGAAAGGCAAGCTAGATATGGTTAAACTAACCTAATATCATATGTACTATTTTATCGTCTTAATGAGAGTGACCACTAATAGAAATCACATATAACTAATAAAAAATATTATAATTATATCTAGCTATGCTTTTATGCTACAATTAATGGTATTGAAATATATATATATATATATATAACTAATATACATGGTATTATACTTATGAACTTTATATTATAAATAAGCATATTTTTTGAGTGATCGTCCTTATATTACATAACATGTAATTTGGAATGATTGAAGTTTGAAAATATTTTTTTCCCTTCAAAACATTGGGATTATAACAATAAATTATGTTGATACGTATTTCTTGAGTAAGAACAAAGATAATTTTATCTCATGCAAGGCAAATTAAAAAAATAAGTTTTATGATAATCCACCATACTACCATTTACTTAAAATATGTCGTAATACATGTTTAATATGAAAAGACATATTTACATGGATAAATATGATCTTGTTTGTTTTATGCAACTATTAAATTTCTATCTTTTATAAGAATGTTTCTTTCATATAAATTATAAGAATGCAAGAACAAATAATTATTACATGCTTGTTACATGATACAAATGAATTGTTCCCTTTTATGTCTATTTTCCTTATGATTATATGATATTCTTTAACGTAAAAATGATCAATGAAGGAAACAAAGTAACACAATAAAACATAGATACCTAACAAAATCCTTTTTTGAATTTTGTTCACCTTATAATAGTCATGGCTTATGTTGGTAAAAAAGGGAGAAAGAGTATAGAAAATAAGCATAGTGAAGAAAGGAAGGTATTTTAGAAGCTTAGCTTTATCTATGAGGTTGTTATTTATAGCTCTTTCTTTGGCACTAACCCAAATTTTTAAAAAACTATGGTGACTTATCTAAAATTTCCAATAATTTTTGGAAATACTTAGTGGCATTATCATCTCTATCTATTGAATATATTCTTCCTAGCTACTTATTTTTTATAACATGATTATAACTGTATATAATATGTACCTATATGTTTCATTATTTGTCTTAATAAATCTATAACATGTAAATAATATGTAAGGCAATATTTTGCAATTCTATATAATTTGATGCTCTCAATAAATAAATCTATTATTTAATCAAAAACCTTTTTGCACTATGATGTGAATTAAAACCTTCCCTCATCATTTTGTCAAAATTTAATATATTAATTATTCTTGACAACTCTTTTAGTAAGTCTAAATTACATTCTAATTTGGTCAAATACAAGTACATTTCCTAAATTATCAACTTATATAACTAATCATCATTTTTTGCTTTGTATTCCATCTCTTCACTATCAAATTATGACAACTTAATTAACATATAATTGTAAAAAAAAATGTTTGTATTCTCCACATCATAGAACTTTAGTCTAATATCTATATAGTAGAACAATTTTTCTTAGCCCCATTTTATGGGTTCAACTTACCAAACTCTAATGCATAAATATCACTATGTGGATAAGGTTTTGGTCATTTTGCCTTGCATCAACATAAAATTTAACTAAATATTTTAAAGCTTCCTCCCAATGACCTTGCATATTATATAAAACAAAGACTCATAAACATGATTCATGATTGATGGTACTTGTAGCACCTTGTCCATTGATTTCATCGTGATAAAATAATATGTATGATCATATTTGTTGAGGGTTGATGCCTCTAACTATTTCAACATTATATTTCTGTTGAATTGGAAAATTATTCAACTTTTATGCCTTTTAATTCTAGTTTCAAAAATATTATATGGAAGGGTATAGGCCCTCTGACAAGCTCCATATTTAGGCCATCTCCCCTCTATCATCACTAACTATAACTAATTTAATCTAATTGTATAAAATAAAGTATGAGAAAGAAAGTGCAATAATTAAATGCAAAAGAGTAAATTTGTAAGTTTAGAATGCACTAGTTTAAAGAAAATATGGTCAAGACCCTAGCAAGGAGAGTGTGTGATCAATAAAAATATGAGAAATTCAAATAATAATAATGCATTTCCATTCAGATGAATATAAATTATGATATGAATGACAATATGGAAAAAAGAGTCGTTGCATATCACCACACATTCTGCAATCTAGGAGGGTATTGCCACTAATGGAAAGCATACAATGTATCAATTTCTCATTAATCTCATTGATACAAGAGGACAATGTGGTATTCACAAAGTGCAGCTCTGAGTTCCTCAAGACCAAAATATGTTTACAATGGAGTTGATGGATCTTGTTTATAGGAAGAGTTTACCCCTGAGTTACCTTGGATGGGAAACTTGTGGATTATATTACATTATTTGGTACATGCTAATGTACCCCTATGGTACCTTCACGGTATATTTATAAAAAATAGATTAGGTTCGAGTCATATTTTATAGTATGAGTTATATTTTCCCTTTTATGTAAGTGTGAATGTGAAACAAATGCACAAGTGTCATGTAAAGTTGTAATATGTAGGAAATGCACAAGTGTCATGTGAGTTAGTGTGCAAGTGTAAGTTGATTCTATGTGCACAAGTGTCTTGTATGTATGAGAAAAAATATGTAATGTAAATATGTGTACAAGTTAGAGTGTGCAAGTTAGATAAGTGTAAGAATCATGTATATGTGTGCATACATTATAGATTCAAGTGTTCATAAAGTATGCAAGTTTCAAGTAGAGAATCCAAGAGTCATGATACTTGGCATATGGAAAGGAATAGTCAAGTATCCAAAGAGTCACACTACTATAGATATATTATGGAAGCAATACTCCATAAGAAAGTATCTCATACAATCATATATAATCATGATAATTACTGTCATATACTTTTGTAATAGAAAGAGGAGTAATGAATATTGCATACATTTTGAGAAATTAATATTGTAAGTTGTTCTTCATGCTTAGTACATGTATGATTTAGGCTATTTACATCCATATTTCAACATATTATTGAATGTTATTTGTGTTATTATAAGCGTTGATATACAAATTCATTTTCTCATATTATTCTATTCATACCATTATCTTGACCTTATTATATTGTGGCTATATTATATTTGATCCCATGATAATTAACTTATGATATTTGTGGTAGTATTAAGGCTTAAAAATCCATTAGTGGTATCAAAGCTACCACCAAACTCTATCCATATTGATAAGAGTTTATTTTAGCCACTATTACAAAATTGATTTTATCTAGTTTGATAAATATGATTTAGGGTTTGTCCAATTTGAAGATAATGAGACTTGGAATCTATTTTAAGGTCATATTAAGTAGAAAAGGCTAGGGTCTTTCCATAGTTGAAGAATGACTAGTGAAGACTAGGACTCAACTATATTGATTGATTGGAGAATCAACTTTGAGATAGTTGATCATTCAGGGCCATAGCCAACCCTTGATATCAATAGAGGATTCAAGGACATAGATATCCCTTGACATTAATTATTGCCAACTCAAAATAAAGTTGAAGATTTAGGATCATAGCCAACCCTTGAAATTGAAGTTTTGAAATAAATTAAAGATATAGGGACATTTAAAGTCACCTTAATATGATATTGGATTCTTTAGTAAGGAGGAGACTCATATTGAGTACTTAGGTTCAACCTAAGATATTGTAGATTTCAAAAAAGAGTTGTAGTAGAGATTAAGAGATTAAGCTACAGAAGTGTGAGAAGCTTCCTATAAGGGATAGAGAAGAGTTTCGACTTCTAAGAGCAAAGAAGATAGAAAGAAGGTAAAGTTGTAGGATATTGAAAGAAAATATAGCATATTGATAAAGAAGAAAAAAAAATAACAATGGATTGAGAAGCACTCATAGCTTCCTAAGAGAAAAAAATAGAAAGCAGAACAAAAGATTTCAAAATATTGATATATTCTTGAATAAAGATAAATAATCACATAGCTTTATTTATATAGCTTCAAGTATTTGATTAATTGAAGAGCTACAAGTAAAGATATTGACCTTGACAAGATAAATATATTCAGGTCCTATAGATCTTGACATTGATTCAAGAAAAAGGATAAGATTCAGGTTATAAAAACCTTTATATTGGTTCAAGAATCCAATATACAAGAATAGAAACCCTTCAAAGAAAGAGGTCCATATTGAGAATAGAGGCCCTTATAGTGGAAAGCAAAGAGGCTCTTATATAGAAAGAGAAGTCCTTTATAAGATAGAAAATAAGCTTGAATTTAGGTCCTTGAAGAAAAAGCAAAGAGGCCCAAGGTCTAATAGAAAATATAGAGATCTATATTGAGAAAAGCACGCAGCCATTATAGAAGAAAAATCTCATATAGTGAAAAAATAAAAGAAACGTATACATTTAGAGATCAGAGTAAAGAAGAGGTTCGAGACTCATACAAAGATCACAATAAGAAACCCAAGGTATATATAGTGAAAGGAACAATAGAGACAACTTGCATATGAATATAAGTTAAGAGGCTAAAGATATTTTTATAAGTTTTTTAAGGTCTATGTTAAAAGGTCAAGGTAGCTCATGTTAAAATGTCAAGGTAGTACATGCTAGAAGATTAGGTGACTCATGCCGAAGGAATACATAAATATTTATTGTTAAGCATTGCATAACACTAAGAACACCATTAGCAAACTCACAAACCTGTAAAGCAACAAAGCAACAAAGCAACAAAATATTAGAACCATCATTTGAAAGTTGTATAAAGAAGAACCAACAAAGGGAAGTATTGGCACAGAGTACAAGTTATTACTGTAGGAACCAAAATGTTGAATCAATGCAATCCAAGAATCTAACAGAGCTACAACAAGTGCCAAGTCAAAGTGCAACATTCACAACATCGAAAGTTGAGTAGTCAATTATCAAGTCAAAATACAATATTGGAAAGCAATATTAGAAGCCAAGTATTCAATTTCCAAGTCATAGTGCAACGCAACATTGGAAGCCGAGTAGTCAAGTGCTAAGTAGAGAGTATTGTTGGAAGGTGAAGCAAGGAAGCCAAACCCAAGTGTAAGGGAAACATGAGATGGTAACACTTGAGTGTTACTACAAAATTCTTAAGAGGGTTAATAACAATAGGAGGAATGTAACGTCTTTAATGCCAACGTGGAATCCAATATCAACTAAGGACATTCAATGTTCAAAATGTTTAATGCAACTAAGATTTATAACATATCATAGCAAGTGAAACATTTGTGTGCTTACATGTGGCACCTGAGAAGGAGTATAGTTCATGTAGTAAAGAGGAACATGAAGTTTTTGGAGAACAATAGTAGAGACATGCACATGTAGCAATTCATGTGCAAGGTTGGTGATATTAGGGTTTGCTAAATATATTTCAAATATTTGGAGCTTAACTTAGGAGGAATACATTTTTATTTATATTTATTTATATTTGGAGTAATAAGTTGAGTTTTTAAAATTTCTTTAAAAGTTTTAAAGTTTTTTGGAGTGATAAGATATTTAGGGTTATTTCATATTCATAAAGTTTTAGAAGATAAGGAGTAATAAGGATTTTAGTCTTTAATAGTATTTTAAAAAGTTTGGAGTGATAAGTCTAATTGTTTTTAAAATTAGATTTTGTGAGTTTTATAAGTTTAAATATTTTTAAAGTTTTTTGAAGATTTTATTTTGGGTTCTATTTAAAAAAAAATTAATTAATTTTTTTTTTGAGTTTTTTCCAAATTTATCTATTTGGGAGATAAAAAGTTTTTACAAATTCATTATTAGTTTCTAAAACTAGGAGACATAAGGTTTACTACTTCATAGGATTTAAATTAGAAACTTTGATTTATTTAAACCTAGGAGATATAAGGTTGTCCACTTCAAAGGAATCAAATTGAATCTAGAAAATATAAGTATTTTTGAACATAAATATAAATATGAATAAATGGTCAAGAGGAACTTATCATAGAGGACATTTTCAAAATACAAAACCATACTATATGAAAGGAAAAGTTCAAAATCAAAGTCTACACCATAGGCAATCTATTGACTTCAATGGGCAAAATTTATGGAATTTTTTTCAAAAATCTTATCAAAGATGCAAGATAGTATCAAGTGAATCTAATAAAATAGAAAAAAGATATTTGGTATATAGATTCAGGAGCTAGTCATCACAGGGTTATGCATAGCGATGAATCATCGTTAATTCATGAATATTAGGATTTTTAAAATTGGAAATTGGCGAATATGGGGACCCTTCATTTGGGTCCATTCACCCAAAATTTTTGGGTGCAAATTTTTTTTGGGGTCGGCTCGCCCCACTTTGATAATAATTTCACCATTTTTATTTTAAATTGCCAACCACTCCCACCTAAATCATGGACCTTTTCACCTTAAAATTATAAATAATTTTATTTATCTCACCAAATTTACCTCTTATACCACCAGTATATATAGCTAACGTGACAATGATACTCATACATTTAAAACATTTATTCTCCTTGAAAAACAACCTATAGCAACGAAAAACATGAAACAAAAAATGAGTGGGTGACAACAGAGATGGTCGACAACAATGAGAAGCAGATGTGATCAAATGATAGAATAGGTGATAGATAGCTAGAGAAGTAGAGGCGATTGTGTAATGGAATAGGTAATAGACAACTACGAGAATAGATGAAAAACAACTACAAGAATAGGTGATAGACAACTATGAGAAGTAGATGTGATCACCTGATGAAATAGGAGGAGAACAACAAGGACGGTCGATTAATAGAGAAAGAAACAAAAAATAGGAAATATAAGGATGATCGATTGATAGAGCATATAATAGACAACACGAGAAACAAGGATAATCGATTGAAAGAGTAGATGACAAACAACAACAAGAAGTAGAGGTGAGTGCCTGATGGAATAGGTGATAGATAATAGGAATAAAAGAACAATTGACTAATAGAGCAAACAATAGACAACAAGGAAACAAGGAAGGTCAAAAAATAAAGGTAGTTAATTGATAGCATAGGCAATAGACAAAAGGGAAACAAGGATGACCTAATGATAGAATAGATGATAGACAAATAGAATGAGAAGAGATGATCATTTAAAAATAAATATGATTGACAACATAGAGATGTAGAGAAGATTGAATGATAGAAGAGGTGATAGACAATAGGGGATTTTCATGAGTAGTAATTCCCTTTTACTAGTTCTAGAACTTTCACCATTTTTTAACATCATGTTCATTTTTTGATAAAAAGAAAGGAATTTTCATATTTTTTTAACATCATGTTCATGTTCATTTTCCCTTTATACAGGTACAATGGCACCTGTTGGCAATGGAAATAAGGGAGGCCAATATTTTGATAAAAAGAGTATCCTAAAATACTTTCATCATATATCAAAATCTAGTCAACCATCGACATCTACACAAATTCAAGGTACAAACACCTTTTACCTACTAAACAATTAATTTTTGTATACTATTAATTTTTTTATATAATGTCTTTCTTCATAAAAAATGGTGGTTTTTTGGTTGATGGCTTTGGCTAGTGTTTATCTACCTATTTTTTTGTTTGAAAAAATGTATTATATTAATTCTTTAATAGAATGTGTTTTTACATCAAAAAATGATATGGAACACCTTTGTATGCAGAAAACACTATTGACCTTGATATGCCTCCACTTCAAGATATTCTCGATAATGAAATGCCCACACATGAAAATTTTCTTAATGAAATGCAACAACAACATGAAGAGATTCCTGAAACTAACATGCCAAATGAAAAAGAAAATGATCCTTCTCATACAATCCCGACTTTTGAGGAATCTTCTACTAAGAAACCTAAACATAGAAAGTTAACCAAGTGGACTATTGGAAGAACATTTCAGCTTGAATGGTCATCAACATATCCATTTATTGAGCCAGTGCAGCTAGAGAATAGTAATGATATACCAATAGAATGTAGATGCATGATTTGCAGTTGGAAACTCGAAAATGATCATAAGATGCAACTTAAGCTAGATACAATAGAAAAACATTATGGAAAAGTTTATCTAATAGTAAAAGAAAGTGATGGAACAACTAAGAAAATAATTAGGTGGAAGGATGCATCAGAATGCGTACATGTCAGATATGCACAAGAATATGAAAAATAATTGAAACAACAACAAACTCTGGTTGAGAAGGGTGGAATGATTCAAGCCCAATTTCAAAAAATTCATAAGACCACTTTAGCTTCAAAAAGTTTACAGTTTGTTGTTGTATATACTATTCTTAAAAAGGGTAGACCTATGTCTGATTTCATTGATTATAAACATCTATTTCAACTAGTTGATGTGTAGAACCTTCCCAGTGCCCATTGGTCAGATCGAAGTGGTTGGGAAATGGTAAAATATCTCTCATTGGTTGAGAAGGAGGACCTCAGAGAGAAAGTAAAACATGCCAAATTTATTTCACTTTCAATTGATGAGGTAACTATTGTTGACAACACATCTTGGATTTGCATGCATGTTTACACATTGGAAAATCATTTAAGGCAACCTCATTTACTTGCACTACATAAGATGGTGGAAAATTGTAATGTAAAAAACCTTTACAATGTTGTTGTAACTAGTTTAAAGGACATAGCAGGAATGAATGATATAGAAATAGCCACTAAGTTAATATGTGTCGGAGTTGATGGTGCTGCTACAATGCAAGGACACAAGAATGGTCTTTGTGTTTGACTACAAACATCAATTACCCCATATTTGATCCCTATTCATTGCATGGCTCATAGAATGAATCTTGCATACAAAATTGTGAGCACATTTGAAAATGTCATGAGAGTGGAAGAACTTGTCCATGAAATTCATGCTTATTTTTTATGCAGTCCAAAAATATTTGTAGAGTTTCAATAGTTTGCACTAGGAGTTACTGAAGGTAGAAAATTGTTAAAAGATGTAGATACTAGGTGGATTTCATTGTTTCAACTGATATATAGAGTTTTCAAAGAATATCAATCCTTGGCAAGGTTTATGTATGCAAATCATAGGGTAGTTGATAAGGCTAAATATTTGCTATACCGTATGACTGACTTGGAAACACTTCTCACATTATGTGGTATTCTTCCAATGTTGGAAGAAATGAATACTTTGATTAAACTTGCACAACAAAGATCAATTTATATTATTGATTTCATCAAGATGAGAAAACAAATATGTATGCATATTGATATGTTGTACACATCTAGTGAAAGTTTTATGGATCCCATGTTTGAGAGTTGGAGAACTTTAACAAACATCAATGATCCTAAAAGCTTTTTGAAGTTCAACATCAACGATCATCTTTGTATTAATATCCATAAAAAGGAGATACCTTTATATTATTTTGAAAAGTGATCAAATATAGCTACAAATAAAGTTGAACAAATACCCATAACATACAATAAATTTGATGTAGTTGTACACAATACAAAGATTAAATTGAGAAAAATAGCAAAAACCTTGACAAGAGAAATAAGAGATCATTTTCAAAGAGATGAATTGCTTGAGGCTATGGGTGTGGTTAACCCCATGTTTTAGGATCCTTGTATTGAATACAAAAATATAAGTGATTTGTTTATCAAATACATGGGCACTCTTGTTAAGCATTTCACTAACATGTGGAAATCAATGGTATTCTCAATAAAGATATTTTGATAAAATAATCAAACCATTTTGGAATGACAATGGTTGGTCAAGTTTCATGATTGACTAACCATCATGAGCTAGGTTCTATTACATGATTGTGGAAAAAATTGTATCCCAATAGTGTTTTACAAGATACGATCAATGAATATTTTCATTTATATGAATTATGTCAAATGATGATTTTGGGATCTATGGAAGATGAAAGGGTGTTTAGTGCATTATCTTTTGTAAAATCTAAAGTTTACAATAGGTTGGATAAAAATTTGGAAAATTGTTTGAGAGTATATGTGTCAACCTATGAGGTGGAACAATATCCTTATGATAGAGCTTTGGCATATTGGAAATCTCTAGCAGACAGAAGAGGTATCACGAATACTCATGATGATGAGGATAATGATACTTGCAGTGATCAGGTTGTAGAGACACAAAGTTTAGGTATGCGTACAAATGATTTTGGATAATCTGAAAAGTGTTTGTTTCAGCTTCCTTCATTGTAATATATGGAAGATTTTAAAAGTTTAATATATTTCACATTATTTGTTATCAATTTTCTACTAGATTTTGAAAATTGACTTTTTGCTTTACTAAAACTTTGAAATTTATTTGATTATGTGTATATGTTCATAAAATTTTTGTTTTGATATCATATCATTGTTATTGGATTGTGTCTATTTTCAAAAAATTGTATGTTTTATATCATAGACATGTTATTGGATTTTCTGTATATGTTCATAAATTTTTTTAATATCATAGCCCTATTATTTGATTTTGTATATGTTCATGAAATTGTATATTTTATATTTAAGCCTTGTTATTGGATTATCTATCTATGATATTTAAATTTTATATTATATTTGTATTTTATAAAGCCTTTATGGCTAAGCAGATATATGTGTTGCAATTCAATCATTTAAAAAGTTTTTATAAAATAGAAGAGAAGTTTTTACCTATGTCCATCTTGACTAGCAATTCATTTATAATTGACAATCATTTATTGCATCCACATTAACAAATTAAAACATCATAATTT
The DNA here is from genome assembly GCA_028583015.1 of Wollemia nobilis. Lineage (NCBI taxonomy): Eukaryota > Viridiplantae > Streptophyta > Pinopsida > Araucariales > Araucariaceae > Wollemia > Wollemia nobilis. The sequence continues at coordinate 30,805,606 of JAQPPZ010015413.1, forward strand.
TTAAAATTCCATGGTTTCAATGGTTAAAAAAATAGAATTTTAAAAACACAATACACAAATTCTAGAAAAAATCTCTTTTATTAATTTGAAAGCATATTTTTACAATTTACAAAATTGTTGACTGCTATACAACAAAAGTTATAGTCAACTATTGAGCTTTCTTCTTCACTTTCTCAATCTATTAGGTGCCTGAAGCATCATTTGGATCTTCTTGAGGTTGAGGTTGTGTTTCCTCAATAGTTTCCTCTTGCAGTGCACCAACTCTTAACAGACCTTCTTTCACTGTGTTCAAACCCACTAACAACGCCCTTTCTTCTTTTGTAGGATCTTCCTACAATGTTGTACCCATTTATTTCTCCTTTTGTTTAAGCAAAATGTCAAGATCCAAACCATTTTCTTTGATGATCTTCTTGAGGGTATTGTTATCCCTTATTATGTATTGTAATCGTTCTTTTAATTTGATAGTTGCTTGCAAACTATTTTTATGGTTTTTAAATAAACTTTCATGTTGTTCACCTACTTCTTCAAGTATTCAAAATTAGACTACAAAAAATAAGAAAACATTATCAATAAAAATAAACAAAATATATTTAAAAATAATAATAAACTTATCTTAACATAAAATATATGACTTACGTCAACAACATCTCTTATAGCTTCCGCAACTTCTACTTTTTTCTTATCAATAGCCCATTGGTTGAAATATGCATAGGCTTTGACATTGAGGTTTTCTAACCTATTCAAAATAATTTCTAGAATTTCATCATTGTACATGGAGGTAGCCTTCACCTTGCTAGATTCAGCCTGATGTAACAAAGCATCAAGCTTTTGTGGTTCATTCTCCACCAATGAAAAATGTCCTATCTTTTTGAAAAGATTATATTTATTTCTTTGATCAAAACCTTTGCTTGATATTCCCAATATTTTAATTCTTCAATATCTAAAAAACTTTCTTTAATTTTTGCTTCACAATTATAAGCTAATAAAATATCTTCTAAAAAATTAACTTTCTCATCATCAGTGAGAGGATGAGGGGTGGTAGTTTGATGGGTAGGGGATGAGCTAAGTGTAGTGGTAGCTAACCTGATAGTCTCTTGTGCTTCATTATACTTTTATGGATCTTAAAGCACATCAGTGGCCTTGAAAGACAAATATTCTAGAATGGTGCCTTGAAAAAGATAATCATCATCAAGAGGAGGATTAGGCAATTCTGAAATGCTTGAGCATACTTGAGATATTTCCAAGGGAAAATATTAGGAAATATGACACAATCTATGTCTGACTTAGTGCTCATCCTTGACCCATTGGAGAAAGGAATTATTTCCCACGCATGCATTGTTGACCTCTCATCAATGGTTGTTATGGTGGAGGTGGTGGAAGCATCACTTGTCTTCTTCTATGGATTAATTCAGTTGACTCCCCTATAAAATTTTACAATAAAATTTTAATTAAAACTATTGTAAAAAATAATGCAATAAAAATAAATTTAGTTTAACTACACTTACCAGAGGAAGATGTGACCTATATAGCCGATTTCATCCTCATTGATGGATCCATTCGACGTTGCTCTAAAAACATATAAAAAAAATCATTAAACTAATTATAATTTTAAATCAATAAAATACATAATATTAAACAATAGTTTTGAATAGTAAGGTTACCTATTGCATGTGAGGGTTGGTCGACTTCTTCAACATCAACTAAAATATTTCAAGAAATTAATGGAGGTGTGCAAGGAAGAGGTGAGGAAGACCTAATACATTTTGTAGATCTTGCAAGTCTTGGTGTCGATTTTGACTACATGTCAGAATCTCTAATGGCTTCTTGCATGTGACCCCTTATGGCGACCTCCCTTCAAGTAGAAGAGGTGGATGCTTTTCTTTGCATTCAAGCACAAATTAAAAATATTTGAAAATAAGAATATTGAGTTTATTCAAAAATATAATTTTACCTATAGTTGTTGGACTATCAGACCAACAGTGATCAAGTTGGGGTGCATTGAGGTAGGAGGTGGGGTATCTTGCACATTGTAATATGCTTCATAAAAAACAAATAATAAAATTGGTGGTTGTTACACATGCATTATGATTTCTACAAGTGTTGAGGATATCTTGTTCTAGTCAAAATTGGTGTGCCCAAGACATCAAACCAAATAGGCCAACACCTAGAATGGAATGTTTGTAGTTCTTCCTTGCAAAAAAATTCTCGCTTGGAAGAATTCAATGCAAGCATGAAGAAACTTGTCTGAAATGCTTGCAATATTTAAGCCCCTTTTGGACTTAGTAGAGTGAACTGCAAAAAAATTATAGGACAACATTATTAGTTGAGAATTATAAGATAAAATTAACTCTTAAAAAATAATATTTGAAAGATGCAGAGTTATACCTCTCAAAAAATTTGTTGAGAGACCGTAGTTGGTCTCTAGGTATATTTTATCGTCGTCGCTCAAAACGTACTGATTTGTGATGGGTTGAGCATCCTTGTGTGGTAGCCCTATTAGTCTCTACACATCTGAAGGTTTCATAGTGAAAGAAATATTCTTGTTGTCAATGGTCATCTAGACAATGGACCCATCATCATCATAGGAGTTAACAATACTTTGCAACAAACTGATATCGATGTTGTACTGCACCATTTTTATCAATCCTGCAAGACCAGAGTGTTTGACCCATGAGGTATCATGTCTAGGTGTGTTCAAAATATAGGAAATGTTAGGGCAAAGATAGTTTTTGAAGGAAACAAGAGAGGAAGAGCTAGCCATTTGGAAGGATGAGGGCTTAGGGTACTGTGGATGTTTGATCTATGTTGTAGATGTTTGGTGCTCTGATTTGGGCTATGAGGGAAAAGGTTCGAGGGATGTTTGCTGCTTTGATCTATGTTGCAAGGGAAAAAAGTAAAAAAACAATTGTTTATGCCTTTTTATAGAAGTCTGCATGCATGAAGTAAATGCATGTTTGACACGTGGTAATATTTATGACACATGGTAACATTTAATTGGAACACTTGTAGGCGATGATAACGGTCGCATGTTTAACGATCATCTAATGTTTTGTTGTTTGTCATCCATTTCTTTTGATGTCTATCATCTGAACTTTTGATGTTTGTCGCCTAGTTTTTTTTTCTCTATCATCCGATTTCTTTTGATGTCTATCGTCTGATTTTTGTTGTCTATCATCCGATTTCTTTTTTTGTTTGCCATCTAATTTTTTGTTGTTTGTCATTCAATTTCTTTTGCTATTTTTCATATTTGTTTTGCTGTCTCTCATTTGATTTTTTTGCTATTTGTCATTCGGTTTCTTTTTCTTTCTATTGTCATTTTTTTTGTTTTCTATCATTTGGTTTCTTTTGTTGTCTATTGTCCAATTTCTTTTGTTGTTTGGCATCAGAATTTTTCCTATTTGTTGGTCATTTTTTGTTGTTTGTCATCCACTTTTTTGGTGTTTGTTGTCCATTTCTATTGTTTATTGTCTATCATCCCTTTTTTGTTGTCTATCATCGTTCATTCAGTATGTTGTTGTCTATCATCTAAGTTTTGAACCATTATAAAAAAATTTGCTACACTTTTATAATTTTTTGAGGAAAAAAAGGAAACTCATCATCTCTTTTATATTAGTTTGGAAATAATTCGCCTTGACTTTGAAATTGATTCACCTCATTTTTATAAATACATTTTGGGTCTGACCCCTTACGCATAACCTTGAATCATCATATGAATGGTAATTTGTAATGTTTTGAGTTTCTAGAAGTCAAGGATAATTTCTATTTAAATATTGCAGATGATAAGAGATATTTATTTCATGGAACTGAAAGAATAAAACCTAGTATACTATTTTCAAACTTTGTAGTAGAGGATGTTATGTATGTTCCAGGATTATCAACCAATCTCATTTCAGTTACTAAATTGGTTGAAAGTGGAAGATCAATTGAATTCAAATATATAAATGAGCACAATAAATGCATCATCAAGAATCAAAATATAATAGAAGCTACATGATCAATAAAAAATAGAATATATGCTTTAGATTCAATTGGTTTTTCTCAAGAGCTTATTTTATCTCAAGATGAAATTATTGATAAATTGCCTAAGTGTTCTATAAGTCAGGATATAAGAAGTTAGATACAACATAATCCAAAGATTTCCTACAAACGTAAGCATTGGGTGAATTCAAGATTTATAATTATGAAGCAAATTCAAGAAAAACAAAATTTCATGAACAATGCAAGGTCACTTGAAGATTGAAGATGAAGATGAAGACCATGATTGAAGACTAAAGTCTTCAATAACCAAATAATGTAATACAAGGAGGTGTTGGAGTATATTACATTATTTAGTACATGCTAATGTACCCCCATGGTACCTTCATGGTACATTTGTAAATAATATATTAGGGTTGATTCATAGTTTAGAGTGAGTTATATTTCCCTTTTATGTAAGTGTGAATGTGCAGGAAATGCATGTGTCATGTGAGTTAGTGTGCAAGTGTAAGTTGAGTCAATGTGCACAAGTGTCTTGTATGATGAGATTAAATATGTAATGTAAATATGTGCACAAGTGTGTTAGGTTAAAATGTGCAAGTTAATGAAGTGTAAGAGTCATGTATAAGTGTGCATACATTATAGAGTCAAGTTTTCATCAAGTATGCAAGTGTCAAGTAGAGAAGCCAAGAGTCATGAGAATTGGCATATGGAAAGGAATAGTCAAGTATCCAAAGAGTCACATTACTATGGATATATTATGGAGATAATACTCCATAAGCAAGTATCACATACAATCACGATCATTACTATCATATACTTTTGTAAGAGAAAGAGGAGTAATAAAGATTGCATACATTTTGAGCAATTAATATTGTAAGTTGTTCTACATGCTTAGTACATGTATGATTCAAGCTATTTACATTCATATTTCAACATATTATTAAATGTTATTTGTGTTATTATAAGCCTTGATATACATATTAATTTTCTCATATTATTCTACTCATATCATTATTTTGACCTTATTATATTGTGGCTATATTATATTCGATCTTGTGATATTTGTGGTAGTATTAAGGCTTTAAAATCCATCAAAACTCTTGCTCCTAGTGAAAGTAAAACCTGGGGGTATCTCTAAAAAAATGACGCACCTCCAAATATTACAAGCCTTTAATTATGGCCCTAAAGGCCTTATAAATCTTCTAGAATGAGTCAAGATGCCACTACATGCTAAAACATTACTTTTCAAATATCTTCCTTGGGATTCATGCTTCTTTTTTACCTCTTCATTTGTCCATAAATAATTCACTCTAGGAAGTGAGTGAATCACTCCAATTTTCTAGCACTTTGCTCCTACAAGCTAATTGCTTCTCTTTGTTAGGGGATCGCTCCTATGAGTAAATCGGTCCCTATATTTCACTTTGCAAAATTTGAGGGATTTTGAGGGTTTGAACTGATTAATTATAATTGTTTTGTAACCTTCCAAAATGACCAAATTACTAAGGTAGTGACTTGTCACTATAATTTTGTTAATGACCTTACCCTAATTTTAGAAGAGCAGTAGTAGATTCAAGTGATTTTTGTTTTAGCATTGATATTTGTTTCATTCAGTTCAAAATCAGACTACCTTTCTTAATCATTTTTATATGTTACAACACCACTTTCTCTTGATCATGTCACTTGCTCTTCTTGTGGACACCAATTCTATCATACTTATCATCATTATTTTAGGGAATGTTGTAGATAAAGCTATGAAAATGTCATGGTGGAGATAATGAAAGGTATCTCAATATACCTTTTATGTAATAATAATAATTTCTAATTTTCTTGATGCAACCTATATGTTAAATGAGTGCAGACTTTATGAGTTGTAATTTAACTTATATTCCACATGGTTTATTTAGTGAGTTTTATGTTACAGATAAAACAACATTGTCACATGTTTTGACATGATCTGAACATGTATAATCATTTATGTTGTCTTCACGCTCATGATATTCATAAATAAGATATCACATTTTCAAAAATATCTTAAGAAATAGAGAGCAGAAATTAATAATTATTTTCATCCCGCCTTTAATTTTCATCTTTAGAGTATTTTCTTCCCTCATTACAACATAATGAAAAATGTATTATTTTGATCATAATGTTCATCAATTTTAAGATCTAATGACATCTTCTTTATTTGTTCTTTTTCAAATACCTTACAATTAATTCTATTTTCTTTTCACAATTTTGATTTAATTCATTAGAGAGGGATGCATATAAGGGAGTAAAAAATTTGGGTTATAATTATCATGTATATAACTTTAAATATGCTTTTTCTATCGATGAATATTGGTGCATTTAGAATTTTTACTGCTAATATTGTCATTAGTGATACATGGTGAGGTAAGTATTATGAGTATGTTATGAAATAGTTCTCATCATATTACATGTAATAAGGGTGAATATTTTTGGGGAATAATTTTTTTCTTCAAACAATGGGATCATAATAATAATTACCATAAGTGACACATGTGTGATAGGTATTATGAGTATGTTATGGATTGCAATATAAAGGGATGACATAATTATCGAGTCTTTGCAATATTACGTAGGAGAAGACTACGTTTTCTTTGTATGTGATTTAAATCTATTGGATTTTATTTATATTTGATAGCAATTTATGTGTTTATTAATTCAATATCCTTGGAAACAATTTGAAGACAATAATTATCTACTTGAATTGGTTTCATTAGAGGACAACTTAAGGTTTTGGAAGAATGGTATTGAGAGGCTTTCAGCTTCTATGACAATCTCCCTTGTCACCTTAATTTCAATTTTAATTTAGATATTAAAGTGAAACTAATTATTACTTGGGGATATTCCTTTTTATGCATGAGATAAAGATTGGATGCATTAAGAAGAGGAGTTGCAGCTATGTTTGGATGATCAAGTGGTGCATTGAAATATTGTAATATTTTTACTAAGGTTTAGATACTTTCGAGATGGCATTATGGTGTGGGTAAGTCAAAATGTTTTATGTCAAGGTGGAGATAAAGAGCTACCAAAGAGGCTATGTTCTATGTACAAAGTGAGAAGTGGATACATTTTGTGCATGGGGGTGATGAGCGATTATATTTCATTCATGTTGTGAGTAGCTATTCCATTTATGGGATAAGAAACTATATTTGAAAGTATTTTTGCATGTCAAGTATATTGCCTAGAGTGGTTCCTTAAAGAAATTTATTAATAAGGTTTGACATGCTCAATTGTACTTTCACCCTAGCCTTGGCTTTCTCCTCTTCGATCATTGCATCAATAATGTCATCATTGAGGAGTTTTCTTTGTAGATCAAAGATATAAGACAATCCAACGGTGATTAGCCCTTGGATTCTTTTGTCATTTCTTGTACCAAGGATTCCAAGGAGGCCACTACATCATCACATGTTTGGATATCTCTCTAGGCATCATTGATTTTCTTCATTTTCTTAATTAGGTCCTTTCTATCTATCCCTAATTGTTGGGCATGCGATGTTGTCATCGTGGCCAACTATTTGAGCACCTCTTGTTACCTTTCCTTTGCATCCAATTGCCTTTGGTTTGCTTGATGATTCCAACCACTTAGTTGAGGCTACTCTTTGTGTTAACTACAAATTCAAAGTATGTCTTGGCACTTGTCACCTAGGCTCTAGTGTTGAGGGACTTCATTCTCTTGATCTCAAAATCTGTTAGGATCCTCCATCCTAAAATTAATATTTAATATTATTAATTCATTAATTAATTTAATATTATTAATTCATTAATTATTATATTATTAATTACCGTCCCTTCATCCATGTAGCCCATATAAATATTAGGGTTTGATATTATCATAAGGCATCCATAAAATAAATAATATATATTTAATTATATCCATTGGAGGGACCCCTTACCAGTGAAACCGTGATTCTTTTTAAATAGTGATTCAATGTTTCTTTTGCAAATTCAATTATAAATTTCAATTATTTATTGCAAATCATAAGTTAGGATTCTTAACATTTGGTATTACAGCCTACGAGCCTTACGAATAAAAACACCTTATGCTGCATTTCCAGTTCAAGCCAATTTTCTTTGTTAAGCTAACTGAAATATCGAGTTGTTCGTCACCTTTCGTCCCAAAAGCTCACAGTAATTGGTTTTCTAAACTTCAAAAAAAAAAAACACCGCTCAACTCCGTTGTTAGGTCCTCTACTGATAGAATTTAATATAGTTGATCGATCATCGAATTTTGTGACACATTGTGTCCCAGCAGTAAAAGCGCGAGCGATCCAACAAATCACCAATTTAATTAACATTCAATGATCTGAATATCGTGTCTTTAGGTCTGGTATAACATTCAATGATCTGAATATTGTGTCTTCAGGTCTAGCATGAAATATAACGTACAAACGAGCGAAAACGAGGGTGTGGAACAAAAATTATATCAATTCATAACATTGGAATACACGACGAAACCCTAAAATTATATTCAAACAACTACGGTCAGCAACAATCTTCACACATTATTTACTAGCAAACAGATTGCAAGGTTATCTTCTAGTGTCCATTAGAAGACAACCAGGCGGCGTTTATAGCAATTCCAACATCAATTGATTCCTCTGCTAAGAAATTATATTAGAATCGAAGTTACCTAACAACACCACAGACGTCCAACACAAGCGTACTCGTTTTCACTCTACCTCTGCTTTGTGATCAGGCGTTCTCGTTTTGAAAGTTATGAAGGAGGTTTTTTTTTTTTTTCGTTGTTGTGTTGTTTTTTAAAAGGCATTTGACACAGTGTCAAGGAAAAAATTATGGAGCAAAATGGAAGAGCTAGAGGTTCCAATTCACTACAGGGCAGCAGTTCACAGACTATATAAGCATGTAAAGGCTAGAATCAAAACACATGAAGGGTTATCCGAAAGTTTTGGTAGTGACATAGGTGTCAAACAAGGTTGCCCTCCGACCTTATTTGGGTTGTACATTGACAAGTTGAAAGAATGGATAAACAAATTTGGGGGAGAGGGTGTGCATTTAGCCAAATATGTGGTAAAACTCCTCATGTATGCAGATGATGTAATTCTTGTGGCCAAAACAACCAAAGATCTAGAAGATCACCTTCAAGCTCTAGAACTCTTTTGTAAAGAAGTTGGGATGTAGGTGAACATGAGCAAAACAAAAATTATGATTTTTTAGCAAAAAAGAAGAAGCAACAACTGGAATTTCAGTTTGTAGGAGAACCGCTTGATGTAGTAGTAGAATATAAATACCTGGGCATAGAATTTCATGACAAACTTAATTGGAATACATGTGGGATGAAAATAACTCAAAATGGTTGGAGAGCACTATATGCACTTCAAAACAGGTGTAGGAATGTCGAGTTGTGGGATTGGAAGACCACCAAGGTCTTATTTGGCCTACTTTTTACGTCGGTTTTGTTATATGGTTGCGAGGTGTGGGCTAGTGGCACAACAAGGCAAATAGAAAGGATTCAAAAATATCTGATCACAAATTTTCTCAAAATTAAGGCCACAACCCCTTATCAAATTATTCTAGCTGAAACTGGAATGTTCCCTTTAGAAGCAATTGCTATGACCAAGCTGTTATGTTACTTGAAAAAATAGAAAACATGAAAGATGATAGATGGCCTAGGGCATCTAGGGACAAAGAGTTGCATAGGCGAAAGAATACATGGATGAAACAAAATAAAAAATGGATGAAACATTGAGAAATCAACATAAATGAATGCTCAAATATCAACAAAGACAAAAAATCATGTGAACGAAAAGTTCAGAAGTAGAATGTGGAAAAATGCAAGCTGGAAAAGACAATATTATATTGCAAATTTTAACCCAACGTATGACCACAAGGAAAAAGCGTATATAGATGCTGAAATCAAGTGGAAGGAAAAAATACTCATTGCTCAGATAAGGACTAGCTCTCATAGGCTTAGATGTGAAACAGAGAGATGGACAACACCCAAAGAACAATGGGAGAAAAGGATATGTACTCTATGCAGCACATGGGCAGTAGAGACAGAGGAACACTTCATCTATAAATGCCCGAGTTTTTCAGATATCCATGACAAATACAAAGAAACACTTGGGAATGGGGTTTATGGCAGATTTATTTGAAGACAGTAAAATAAAAAAAGTTGGAAAATTGCTAACATAAATCAGCAGGAGAAGGAACAACCTTCTCAAAGATATTAAAGATCATATGATATGATTTGAGTAATTGTACTTCCATATTTGAGGTCCCATAAACCATATTTGAGGTCTCATAAACCATATTTGGGTCTGGCGAATGTAATTAAAATCTTTCATTCATCATTCAAAAAACCAAAAAAACATATAACCATATAGGCTGACGTATCTGGACGCTTGCTAGTAAAAAGAATAAATCCAAACTACGCAATCAAGATCAAGCACCGTTGTTTTCTTGGCTACAAATCCTATCAATGCCCAACAACAACGAAGTTCGTTTAGCATAGATAGACAGTAGAAGGCGATTAAGAAGTAATTTAATATTAATTTTCATGTGATATTGAGTGTGTGTATCAAGCCTGATTTCTCAAACCAAAAGGTTTCAAACACCGGTGTCTCGTGCTCATAACCATTTCGCTTCTATTTACGTCGTTGGAATTTCGCTGCTCTTCTTCACATCTCCGACATTTGGCACGACTTAGATCACACCAACGTACAACTTAATTATACAATTAATTCACCAAAGTTATAATCTACGCTCGCCTTTGACTTATTATTGGAAATTCAAAAAAATGTATAATCTACGCTCGCCAACATTCACACACTAGCAAACGTATTCATACAAACGCCTAATTGCATTCCAAATCAAGGGCATTCCAGTACCTTTCGCATTGGTTGTCACCGAAGAATAGCAATAAGCGTGGCAAAGAGCGCTCTGATGTAGTCTACTAGTAAGGACCCACTTGCATTATCGGTGATGTGATCTGGTTCAATCCCCACAACTGAGATGTATATGTATAAGAAGTATTTACTCAATAAATCCAAGCTGGATATATATATATATATATATATCAACAGTACTCTTATCCTTGGTGTGTTCGGCATAATTTAAAACATATTATCGATTGTTGGGTGTAATTCACGGTGTAAGCACAGGCGACGTCAAAAACTAGCCATCTGCTAAACACAATCACTTCATGACGTAAGCACAGGCAACGTCAAAACTGGGCATCTTGATAAACGTAATCAAAATTTCCAAGAAAATCAAAATTCCACACTTCTTGTTCGGCATTAAATCTTTTTCAACGGTGCGTTGTTTGGAGATTAAATCCTACGATTCCAAGAAATCAAAATTCCACGTCGCAATTTTCTGAATCCACCAATTAGGACATTCCATGTGTATGGTGTAATATTAAACCTTCGGTTCGCAAAAAATTTAAATGTTCGTCGAGTTTTGTGCGTCGCGACGTCGTTTTGGCATAGTCTTTTGTTTTTGCTCAAGTTTTCCTAATCCCACATTCGTCATATGGGGAATTGCATGGTAGTTATTGTGTCGAACCGTAGTATTGAATTGTGACCACCACCCGGTGACCACACCTTCCCTTCGCGCGTAAACAAATTTTTGAAAACTTTGTCATCAAAGATTGCGAGACAACACATTTGTGACTTTCTTCAAATTTTGGCAACACATTTGTGACTTTCTTCAAATTTTGGCGACGAAAAATTGCAACGCTTTTTACTACAATAAAATTTACGACAAAGATTGCGAGACAACACATTTGTGACTTTCTTCAAATTTTGGCAACACATTTGTGACTTTCTTCAAATTTTGGCGACGAAAAATTGCAACGCTTTTTACTACAATAAAATTTACGATGATTTTTTCTATAAAAAGTTGACCACGAGTTCTACAATAAATTATTGAGAAGAAATTATCGATGACTTTTTGACAAGAAATTGTCGACGATTTTTTGACAAGAAATTGACAAAAACAAATTATTGACAAATCTTGACAATTTCAGACGGTCTTTTTGGCAACTAATTGACGAAAATTTGTGACAAATGTTTGACGATAAAATTTTGTCAACTTTTTGCTGCACAATTTTGACTATGATTTTTAGCAACTTTTGTCGATGACTTTTCGCAACGGTTTTTGTGATGATTTTTTGCAAATTTAGTGACAACTTCCAACGACAACTACAAAAATGGTCGACGACGGAATATCTCATGATCCCAACCTACTTTTGTTGCTTAATCTCACCCACCTACGTTAAATCACATTAGTGTGTGCATATAAAATTTAGTTCACAAATATTGTCAGTTGCATCACAAGGTTGGACGAATCATTTCTCATAAACGGCTTCATCAGTGGATTGAAAGAAGCAATTAGAGTGGATATCATGATGTACATTCCCTGCACCCTGTAGAAAGCCATTGGATTAGCTTTGTTAGCCGAAGATAAACTCAATGTTCAACGTTGACACAGAGAGCAACCTATTAACAACTTGCCATTCACGCACACTATCCCAAAACCTAAACCCTTGCTAGTTAAGTACCTCAAACTACAGAGCGATGAGTGAAGGACCTCTACTATCATTATGATGAGAAATTTGGACCCCACCATAAATGTGCTACACAAACGTTGTATTTGTTGAAGGTAGTTGATCCTTACCAATCCATAAAGGGAGAATATGAGGTAGATATGCACGAAGTGACTGAAACACCATGATCACAGCCATGAAGACAATAAGGTCGATGTACAAAAAGTGATCGATGCACCAAAAAAATATGAGGTAGACATACAAGAAGTGACCACTGAAGGCCATACATACACTCTAAAAAGACTACACACAAGTTCCTCACAAATAGTGAGTTCTCACCACATGGTAAAACCTATTCGAAAACAAGGCAGAAAGGTGACTACACACTCAATTTCCCTTGACTCTCCTAGGGAACAACCCAAAGATGTGGAAGTATTACCACCACTTTTGATGCATCATTCCAAAGTGTTTAAGGAACCCCAAGGGTTTCCCCCCACCGTCCTCATGATCCTCCTATTTTTCCTGGAAACCCACCACTAAAGCTTCAACCTTCAAGATATCCTTACCTATGAAAAGGTGACATCAAACTTGTGCAAGAACTTATGCAAATGCTACTTGGAAGGTGCTTCATCAATTTCAACAACAATCTCCTTAGTCCCAACTTTGAGGACAAAGCTTCTTTTCGAGAGGGATGGCATGTTAGGATTCTCCATCCTAACATTAATAGTTAATATAATTAATTCATTAATTATTATATTATTAATTACTAACGTGAATAGTCCTGTCCCTTCATCCATGTAAGCCTAGGATAGATATAAATATTAGGGTTTGATATTATCATAAGACATCCATGAAATAAAGAATATATATTTAATTATATCCATTGGAGAGATCTCTTACCAGTGAAACCATGATTCTTTTTAAATAGTGATTCAGAATTTCTTCTACAAATTCAATTATAAATTTTTAATTATTTATTGAAAATCATAAGTTAGGATCAAATATCCTAACAAAGTTTTTCCCTTGGTTTGACACTGCACCTTTCAATTTGATTATTTCTTCCTAGAGCCCAGAGATATTTTCTCTCTTAGTAGGATTTTTACAACAGCTTTACTTGATCTTCCCAATGAGATTTCTCTTGTTCAATCTATTTTCTCAACTGGTCTTTAACCCTATGCAATCCAATGTAAGAGATATTCTAGTTATTTCTTCTTGTTAACTTCAACAAGATGGGACTTGAGATCCTCAACCTATTTCTTTAGTTGATCTTCTCTATGGTGTCTTTCTTCAACACTTAATTTTCTTTTTGGTGTTATTTATTTTTGCTTTCAGCTATGTCACTATCACATCTATTTCTAATTGTTTCTTTTCAATGCTTCCACTATCACATCTTTTTTCTAGGTTTCACCATCACCTAGAATACAAACTCTTGTAACTTGACAATCCACCTACTAACTCGCCCATGAATAGTCAATTTATTTATTATATACAATGTCTCATGATTTACGTAAAATGCAAAAGGGTTGGCCAACAAATAATGTTTGAATGTCTAATTAGGGCGGTGGTGGGGAGTAACAATAGCCAGAGCCACTCCCACCCTCAAATGTTGTTGTTACTCCCCACCCCTGCCCTCAAATACTCATATTTCAAATATGAGGGCAGTGTGGGGAGTAACAACAACCAGAGCTCATATTTGTGGGGGTGGGGAGTAACAACAGCATTTGAGTGCGGGGGTGGGGAGTAACAACAGCCAAAGCCACCCTCACCCTCAAATGTTGTTGTTACTCCCCACCCCCGCCCTCATATTTGAAATATGAGTATTTGAGGGCGGGGGTGGGGAGTAACAACAACCATATTTGAGGGTGAGGGTGGCTTTGGTCGTTGTTACTCCCCACCCCGCACTCAAATCTTGTTGTTACTCCCCACCCCTGCCCTCAAATACTCATATTTCAAATATGAGGGCGGGGGGTGGGGAGTAACAACAATGGGGAGTAACAACAGCTAGAGCCACCCCTGCCCTCAAATGTTGTTGTTACTCCCCACCCCTGCCTTCATATTTGAGGGCGGGGTGGGGAGTAACAACAACATTTGAGGGCGAGGGTGGGGAGTAACAATAGCCGAGCTTTGAGGGTGGGGTGGGGAGTAATAACATTATTTGAGGGTAGGGGTGGGGAGTAACAATAGCTGAGCTCCCGCCCTCAAATATGAGGGCGAGGGTGGGGGAGTAACAATAGCCGAGCTTTGAGGGCGGGGGTGGGGAGTAACAACGGCATTTGAGGGCGGTATTGGGGAGTAACAACAGCCAGAGCCAGAGCTTTGACAACGGGGGTTGGGAGTAATAACAGCATTTGAGGGCGGGGGTGGGGAGTAACAACAGCCAGAGCCAGACCCTCAAATATGAGGGCGGGGTGGGGAGTAACAACAACCAGATATTTGAGGGCGAGGGTGGGGAGTAACAACAACATTTGAGGACGAGGGTGGGGAGTAACAACAACATTTGAGGGTAGGGTGGGGAGTAACAACAGCCCGAGCTTTGAGGGTGGGGGTGGGGAGTAACAACAGCCACAGCTCTGTTGTTACTCCATATGAGGGCGGGGGTGGGGAGTAACAAAAGCATTTGAGGTTGGGGGTGGGGAGTAACAACGACGGAGTAACAACAACATTTAAGGGCGGGGTGGGGAGTAACAACAGCCACAGCTTTGAGGGTGGGGGTGGGGAGTAACAACGACCGAGCTCGGCTCAGGCCGTTGTTACTCCCCACCCCCACCCTCAAAGCTCGGGCCATTGTTACTCCCCACCCCGCCCTTAAATGTTGTTGTTACTCGCCGTTGTTACTCCCCACCCCCAACCTCAAATGCTTTTGTTACTCCCTACCCCCGCCCTCATATGGAGTAACAACAGAGCTTTGGCTGTTGTTACTCCTCACCCCCACCCACAAATGTTGTTGTTACTCCCCACCCCCGCAGACCTCTGGTTATTGTTACTCCCCACCCCCACCCTCAAATGCTGTTGTTACTCTCCACCCCCACCCTCATATGGAGTAACAACAGAGCTTCGGTTGTTGTTACTCCTCACCCCCACCCTCAAATGTTGTTGTTACTCCCCACCCCTGCAGAGCTCCGACGTTGTTACTCCCCACCCCCACCCTCAAATGCTTTTGTTACTCCCCACCCCCGCCCTCATATGGAGTAACAAAAGAGCTTTGGATGTTGTTACTCCTCACCCCCACCATCAAATTTTGTTGTTACTCCCCACCTCCGCCCTCATATGGAGTAACAACAGAGCTATGGTTGTTGTTACTCCCCACCCCTACCCTCAAATGTTGTTGTTACTCTCCACCCCTGCCCTCATATGGAGTAACAATAGAGCTCTGGTTGTTGTTACTCCCCACCCCCACCCTCAAATGTTGTTGTTACTACCCACCCCCGTCCTCATATGGAGTAACAATAGCCAGAGTTCTAGTCGGGAGTAACAACAATAATTGAGGGCGGGGGTAGGGAGTAACAACAACCAGGGCGGGGGTAGGGAGTAACAACAACCGGAGGGAGTTTGTTGTTACTCCCCACCCCCGCCCTCAAATGTTGTTGTTACTCCCCACCCCCGCCCTCAATTGTTGTTGTTACTCCCCACCCCCGCCCCCTCATATTTGAGGGGCGGGGGTTGGGGAGTAACAACAACATTTGAGGGCGGGGGGTGGGGAGTAACAATAGCTAGCTGGTTGTTGTTACTCCCCACCCCCACCCTCAAATGTTGTTGTTACTCCCCACCCCCGCCCTCATATTTGAGTGCGGGGGTGGGGAGTAACAACAACATTTAATGGCGACGGGGTTGGGGAGTAACAACATTTAAGGGCGAGGGTGGGGAGTAACAACAACATTTGAGTCCGAGGGTGGGGAGTAATAACAGCCGGAGCCAGAGCTTTAAGGGCGGGGGTGGGGAGTAACAACATCATTTGAGGCCGGGGGTGGGGAGTAACAACAGCCATAGCTGGAGCTTTGAGGGCGAGGTGGGGAGTAACAACAACATTTGAGGACGGGGGTGGGGAGTAACAACAACTAGAGCCAGATCCTCAAATATGAGGGCGTAGGTGGGGAGTAACAACAGCTAGAGCTTTGAGGGCGAGGGTGGGGAGTAACAACATCTAGAGCCAGAGCTTTGATGACAGGGGTGGGGAGTAACAATATCATTTGAGGGCGGAGGTGGGGAGTAACAACAGCTAGAGCCAGACCCTTAAATATGAGGGTGGGGGTGGGGAGTAACAACCAGAGCTTTGAGGGTGGGATGGGGTGGGGAGTAACAACATTTGAGGGCGTGGGTGGGGAGTAATAATAGCCAAAGCCCTTGCCCTCAAATATGAGGGCGGGGGTGGGGAGTAACAATATTTGAGGGCGGGGGTGGGGAGTAACAACAACCAAAGCTTTGAGGGCGGGGGTGGGGAGTAACACCATCGTTTGAGGGTGGGGATGGGGAGTAACAACAACCAGAGCCAAAGCTTTGAGGGCGGGGGTGTGGAGTAACAACAACATTTGAGGGCAGAGGTGGGCAGTAACAACAGCTAGAGCCAGATGGTAGGGAGTAACACCATCGTTTGAGGGTGGGGATGGGGAGTAACAACAGCCAGAGCCAGAGCTTTGAGGGCAGGGGTGTGGAGTAACAACAAAATTTGAGGGCAGGGGTGGGCAGTAACAACGACCGGAGCCGAGTTGTGGCTGTTGTTACTGCCCACCCCTGCCCTCAAATGTTGTTGTTACTCCACACCCCCGCCCTCAAAGCTCTGGCTCTGGCTGTTGTTACTCCCCATCCCCATCCTCAAACGATGGTGTTACTCCCCACCCTCTGGCTCTAGCTGTTGTTACTGCCTCTGGCTGTTGTTACTGCCCACCCCTACCCTCAAATGTTTTGGCTCTGGTTGTTGTTACTGCCCACCCCTGCCCTCAATGTTGTTGTTACTCCCCACCCCCACCCCGAGCTCTAGTTGTTATTCTTGCCCACCCCTGCCCTCAAATGTTGTTGTTACTCCCCACCCCCGCCCTCATATGGAGTAACAATAGCCAGAGCTCTGGATTGGAGTAACAACAACATTTGAGGGCGGGGGTATTTGAGGGCGGGGGTGGGGAGTAACAACAACATTTGAGGGCGGGGGTGGGGAGTAACAACGAGCCAGAGTTGTTACTCCCCACCCCTGCACTCAAATGTTGTTGTTACTCCCCACCCCCTCTAGCTGTTGTTACTCCCCACCCCGCCCTCAAATACCTCTGCCCTCAAATGTTGTTGTTACTCCCATCCGAGCTCTGGTTGTTGTTACTCCATATGAGGGCGAGGGTGGGGAGTAACAACAACATTTAAGGGTGGCGGGGCTGGGGAGTAACAACAACATTTAAAGGCAAGGGTGGGGAATAACATCATTTGAGACCGGGAGTGGGGAGTAACAACAGCTAGAGCTAGAGCTTTGAGGGCAAGGGTGGGGAGTAACAACATCATTTGAGGGCGAGGTGGGAAGTAACAACAGCTAAATCCAGACCCTCAAATATGAGTGCGGGGGTGGGGAGTAACAACAACAAGAGCTTTGAAGGCGGGGGTGAGGAGTAACAACAACATTTAAGCTATGGCTATTATTACTCCCCACCTTTGCCCTCAAACAACCAGAGCTTTGAGGGCGGGGATGGGGAGTAACAACAGCATTTGAGCTATGGCTATTGTTACTCCCCACCCCCGCCCTCAATTATGAGGGCGGAGGTGGGGAGTAACAACAACATTTGAGGGCGGGGGTGGGGAGTAACATCTAGAGCTCTAGCTGTTGTTACTTCCCACCCCTGCCCTCATATGTTGTTGTTACTCCCCACCCCCACCCTTGTTGTTGTTACTCCCTACCCCCCCTCAATTATGAGGGCGGGGGTGCAGAGTAACAATAGCATTTGAGGGCGGGGATGGACAGTAACAATAGCCAATGAGGGCGGGGGTGGGGAGTAACAATAGCATATGAGAACGGAGGTGGGGAGTAACAACAACCCTCATTATACAATTCCTCTCTATACAATTTCTTTTCGTATAGTTCCACTCTATACGATTTCTCTTTGTACGGTTCCACTTTGTATGATTTTGGTTGTAAGACAAACTATTCCATTTGAACAGTGCCCTCCAATTGTGACAAACTGTTCCATTTGAATAAGACCCTCCTCTATTGAAATCAAGTTCACCTCCTCAAATTCAATTAAGCTCATCAAGTCCATCTCCTTTGCTTCTTAGCAAGCGAGATAAAACTTCTCCGATGCTTTGAAATCTGTATGCATCACTGGTTTATCTTGACTCACAGTGCTTTGACAGTCACGTGCGAAGTGCCCCCACAATTGGCATCGCCAACATTGTACAATGGGTCTACCCTCAATATTGTATTGTATTCTACATATTTTATTTCTTCAACGGTTGTCACAAACCGCATCACTAGTGGCATCCCTCCTTCGTACAATCTCGCCTTGTGCTGCATATACCTGTAGTGATGATCTTGCACTCTTCGAGTCACTTCCTTCCCTGACTTCTTGAATCCAACACTTAAACGGGGAACTACTCTCTTGTCAAAAATCATCTCTCACTATTTGAGTCATTCTCCAAATCAAAATCACTTTCATCCTCAAAGTTACTCTCGTCTACATTAACATGAAGCCCTCAGTATTGTATTGTATTTTGCATCTTTTATTTCTTTGACGGTTGTCATAAATAGCATCACTAGTGGCATACCTCCTTTGTACAATCTTGCTTGTGTTCCATATACCTGTAGCGATGATCTTACACTCTCCGAGTCACTTCCTTCCCTGACTTCTTGACTCCAACACTTGAACAGGGAACTACTCTCCTACCAAAAATCATCACTCTCACTATTTGAGTCATTCTCTAAATCAAAATCACTTTCATCCTTAGAGTTACTCTCGTCTACATTAACATGAAGCCCATACTTCGGTGATGTTTTTGCATCACTTTCCCAAATCAAGGCATAATCCAAAGCCTCTTGGTATGATCTTAGAGGGAACATCTTCATCTTCGTTCGATATGTAGGAAGGAGTTCGTCTATGAACCACATCCACTTTAGTGCCTCTAATTGGTCTTTCTCCAAATGGTTAAATTGCCCACTCAACTTCTGCTTGTAGGAATGAATAGACTCATTCTCACCTTGTTGCATTCTATAAATTTCAGCCATGATCGCATCATCATTATTGTACAACTAAAATTCTTGCACAAATGCATTGCGCAACTCTATCCATGTTTGGTACTTGTCCTTTGGTAATTTCATATACTAGTCTATTGCAAATCCACAAAATGTCACGACAAATAACCACCTCCAGCAGTCTGTCTCATTGTTCTACCCAATCGCTTTCCACATCGTGCAATAGATTCATCAATGCCTAGTTGGGTCTTTTGTCGATTCTCCATGAAACAATGGACATTTACATGATATGCCCAAATTGACCTTCGGTTTGATAGGTTGGCTTTTCATTGGCAGCAGTTGTTTGTGTATCTCTCCCTTACACATAGCCTTAGGCACATCACCCTGCAATTGCTCTTCCATTATACTCTTGTTCTTCTCACTATACAATGTTCCAACCTGGAGTTGCTTCAATGTCGGACTATTGTCCTGCTCACCATCAAGCACACCAATTTGTAGTTTTCCTAGTGGCAGACTCCCATATCGCACACTGTTGGATACACCATCTTCCATTTGCACCGATGTCGGACTCCTGTCCTGCTCACCATCATGCAACACAACTTGCAATTGTTTCGACACCAAACACTATTCATTAGCATGCAATTCCTCATTGACATCTTCCATCAACTTTGGCTAAACTTGGTTTGTACGATCCTTCAACCTATTTGTACGGTTGCTTGCACTTGTACAAAATATGTTGTTCAACATGTTCATTTGTATGGAAGATGCATTTTGGCTTGTACAGTACTGTTGTACAACTGTCTCACTTGTACGATAGGTTTTGTTTGTACAGTTGATTCTATTTGTACGACAGACTCCATTCGTATGATGCCTTCCACTTGAACAATTCATGTCAATCGTATAGTAGGCTCTATTTGTACGGTGCACACCAATTGAACAACTTAGCAATGCATTTGAATGGCAATCATTTGTACGATTATCAGTTGTACAACTGTCCACCATTCTACTGTACAAACCCTCTATAGTCTGCCTTTCACCTCCCTTTTGCTTGTCGGTCATAAATGTCCCGTTGGCTCCTCATCAACATAAACAAATAAATTCTCTTCTTCATCTATGTTATTTGCTACATTCCATCAATGTCTTTGTGCTCCTTCCCAAGGGTTTTTCTGCTCTCATGTCATGATACTTGACTCGGAGAGGCAACGACGCCAGAATGTAGAAATTATTTTTAATATACTAAAACTCAATTCCATTTCTACTTAAATACATTTCCAGATCTGCAACACTTTAAAAATAACAATACACACAAGCAATGTACAATAACAGCAGATAATAAATAAAATACGCAGATTTTATATTAACAACAATTGTACAACAAACGAATACAATATGCCATTTGTATGCATTAGCATTCTCGGGTTTCCTGCACATACAACATCATATATATTAAATTGGTTACAACAATGCACTCTCCCTTTGTTGATATCGTACATTTACAGCCAACAGCAACCCGCCATCATCCACATACTTCCATGAACCCCTTTCTATCCAAATGAATGAGTCATATTTATGCAACTAGAAATTAGTTGCACCCTTTAATTACTTGACACCTCATCATTCTCCAAATTTCATTTGACTTGCATTAGCTTATATTTACATTTCATTTCATAAGTCACTTTAAGACTTTGTCATACATGCTAAAATTTCACTTTATCACATATAATATTAAATTATGACTAACTTTAATTAAATATATGTAAGCACATTTCATCAAACACTTTGCATACAACTATAAAATAACACAAAATACCAAAATTTATTCACTAAATACAAACATATTAAATTGTCTGCCTGCATAGAGCTTCTCGCTTTGTTCTGTTGTAGTTTTTCTCCGCCCTTGACAATAATCAACTTGATAAATGAATGGGCTAATCTAGCCCAAATTGCCCCTCTTGGGCCAGATCGCATCCAATCGCAACGTTAGATGTGTCAACATGGACATGAAACTCTTTATCCCAATCTGGAAACACCAGAATGGGCACGCAAAAACAACTTTGCCCTCAACTCTTTGAAGGCCTTCTGATGCTCCTTTGTCCATCGAGGAGGAACATTCTTGCGCGTTAGTGCATCCGATGGGTGGGATACCAATGCAAAATTCTTAAAAAATCTCCTATAATACCCAACATGTCCTAGAAAGAACTTCAACGAACTTATGTCATATGGCTCTTAGATGCTCATAATGACTCAAATCTTGTCAAGATATGTCTTCAATCCTTGCACACGACATGCCCCAACAACTTCCCATACAGGACCAATAGCTTCCGCTTCTTTGAGTTTAATGACAAACAAGCATTCATACACAACTTCATATACTCTTCCAACACTTTTAGGTGCTCATCCTTCTTCCCATACAGAGACTAGTCATCTAAGAAGACTTTGAACTTGCCTGTGGTCCAAGGTTCCACGGGCCAGAGGGACAGGGTTTCGGGGGAACGGGTTTCGAAAATGGCGAGGGATGGCAGGTCGATTTTAGGGGACGGATCGAGGACGACTGGTATAATAGTATGAATTTTTATAAAAATTTAGAATAATCTATAGATTCTACAGACAACAAAAATGAAAAATACTAAATACTAATAGTTTACAATAAAAAAAAAAATTCTACAAGAAGTGACAAATATTTAGAACTTAGAAGCCATTAGATTCTTAGAAAGAATAATTTAAAAATTAAATTTTACAACAAATGTCAAAATGAAATAGAAAAATAGTTGCAAAAATACTAATAGTCTCAATGCTCATTTACAATTAGAGCAAAAATACAATAAAATAGTGAAATCAAAAGTACTAATAGTAAATAGTCTCAATGCTCATTTACAAAAAAAGAGTTTACAACAAAAAAGCTAAATGTAAATTACTAAATAGTCTCATTCCTATGGAACTTTTGTTGGGCTATCACTATCAAAATCTGTATCACTATCTGATGAGTTGCCCTCATCATCTAAGTGAAGAGCCCCCAATGGAACTCCAACCAATCCCTCTTGACCCTCATCCTCATCAATATGTCTTGCATCCTCTAGATCAACATCTCATCGTGTAGCTGGAGATTGCATGTACTCTGGCTTAACTCTATCACGAAGGCAAAGAGAGCTATGCACTGCAACTAGCTTCTCCGCTCTACGAGAGGTAAGCCTATTCCTCCTCACATTGTGGATAAAGCTATATGTGGACCAATTCCTCTCAGCAACAGAGGAACTAGCAACCTATGAAAGAAGCCTAATTGCAAAATGTTGCAAGTTAGGTGTGTCATCCCCATATAGCTTCCACCATCTAATGGAAATGTTTTGGGCAATGGTAGCTCTATCCTTTATACACTCTTGTTGTTTGAGGCAAGGGCTCGAAAGATTCACAATTTGGAGCCATTCATCTCTAAGTTTGGAGGCCTCCTCCCTCACATATATCTTTTTAAGGGCATTAAAAAACCCTTGTCTCACCTCTAGATCATGATGGGGAGCCACTCTCCTTGGCCTAGGCTCATACCACTTTGGGTTTATTGCATATGCTTCCATATTAAGAGGGGTGTTCATCCTATCCCACCTCCTTTGTAAAATAGGTCTAATGTTGGCCTCATAGAATAATAATGATGGATCTCTAGCAGAAATGTTTTTTTTAATCTCCCCTAACATGTTATCAAAAGTCTCATAGATATCTTCTACATTAGGACCATCTATGTCAACATATCTAATGATTGCAACAATTGGGGCAATGAAAGACACAATGTACCTACAAGAAATTAAAAAACTTAGACTATATGAGCAATCCAATTTGCAACTAAAAATGAAAAATCATGACTTTTCTTACTTGGCTTAAGTCCACCAACTATCATCCAATATTTTGTCTCTAATTTTCTTTCCCTCCTTTGTCCTTGATTCCGGCCACCTCTTCCACTTCGTGCATACTACCATGGACTGTAAAGCATCTTGCACCTCAATCATCCTCTCCAATAAAATGAAGTAGGTGGAATATCTAGTGTCTCCTGGTTTGATGAACTCCTTTGAGAAAGACCGAAAGAGGGCTAAAGAAATGTGATGGTTGCAAATGAACATTTGCAAGTCTCTGGCTTCTACAACCATAGCCCTCACCCAATCTATCTTCCCAATGTCCTTCAATGCATTGTTCAATGCATGAACACAACAGTGTCCAAAAAATGTCTATCTGATTGTTCTATCATTTGCCCCGCATCCTATCAAACAGGGGCTGCATTTGTAACTACCTGTAGTGTACAACAAAAATGGTTTGATTTAAACAACCATATAGATTTAAAGATTTTGATCTTCATAAGAAAAATTTAAAACGAAAAATTGTCAAATTGATTACCTGTACAACATTGGAGGCTCCAAACTCCTCAATAACCTCCTTTAACAGGAGAAACTGGAACTCAACATCATTTCTTTTCCCCGTGCAACCAATAGCTCAACGAAAATAGAGACCTGCTGAACATGTGACAATGATATTGATGAGTGGACATTGATGAATGCCAGTCCACCCATCCATGATGATAGAACATCAATTTGTCAACCATGTGTTCCTCATATGCTCTATAACCAAACTACATTTGGATTATTGTTTGTCCAAGAGAGAGGTACAAAGCTTAGTTTCTCCAGGCGCTAGATATGAAGTCCCTACCTTGGCTATTTTTTTACTGCTTCCTTGAAATAGGGGGAATGTGCAATATGGAAAGGAAGCCCATGTGCAAAAAATAATTGTGCTACAACATCATCTGCTTCCTCTCTTGCTTGCACATTAAACATCTCACTTACAATTCCCTTTTTCTTTGAGGGCAGCGGTGGTATACTAGAGGCTTGGGTTGATTCTTATGATTGTTTTGATGAGGCTCCAAAGTCACCTCTAGATGATTGGCCAGTTGTAGGGAAAGGCATGCCTAAACTTTTAAATCTGGATTCTTGTACAAGCTTATTGGCTTCAGATACTTGTACACGGGTCATTTTTTTGCATGGCCTAACCCCTGTTCCTACCTTATCAGTGAGATGAGATTCAACCCTAGTATAGCTGCCCTTAAACTCAGTTTTACAAAAATTACACAGCCATGTTCTTGAGCCCCCAATTTTATTTCCCTTGGTCGCAGAGGTTTTTTGATATTGAATGGACTCTTGGCATATTCTTTTAATAATGGTGATGGACAATCAAAACTAGTCTTAGAAGCAGTGTTGTCCCCTTTAGAAGTTTGGGGTTGGATGGTAGAGGCAGAATCCCTAACAACATGAATATTTATATTTTCATTTTGGTTTTGATTTTCAGTTTGGTACCCCCCCTCCATATGAATGTTAAATGAATCTGATTCATTGTTGCTCATGTTGAATGTTGAAAGAAAAATATGAAAATTTCAAAACAGACTTGGATGAGGTAATGAAAATTGGAAAACTTCAAAACAACCTTGGATTTGTGTTGCCTGTTATTGCTGCCTGCTATTGATATCCTTGTTGTTGTCTTTTCTCTTGCTGCCTACCTGTTGTTGCTATCCCTGTTGTTGATGCCTCTTTTTGCTATCCCTTGTTGTTGCTGCCTCCGTTTGCTATCCCAACTCTCTCTTCTTCTTCATTGTTGAAGGATGAGTGTTGGTTTTAAACTTTAAACTTTTTAAGTTTTTCTTTTACCTTAATAGTGTGTTTCTTTTAGGTTTAGGATTTGGGGGGGTTGAGACTTTCATGGGTCCCACCCCCTACCTCTTTATTTTTATTTTATTTTTAAACTAACTTTTTATGTTTTAAGTTTGGTTGTAGACGCCCAACCATGGGGGGATGGTTGGGTCGTCTATGGGGACGGCTGGGCATCCTCAGGGACAACCCGGGACACCCAACTATCCCCAAGGACGGCCCAAGCGTCCCCAAAGGCGCCTAGCCATCCGTCCCTGGGGACAATTGGTCATCCCCAAGGAATCCCCAAAACAGGGGACATCCCAAGGACGAAAGGTCGTAAGCCTCTAGCGTCTCGGGGATGGTTCCCCACTGTCCCCTCGTGCTGGGGACACAGGGGACAGGGGGACGTGTCCCCCAAGGGGGGATGTGTCCCCGTGGAACCTTGTTGTGGTCATTTGCTCAAAAATGTCAAAATTATTTGTTGAAATGTGGTTGGGGCATTGCATAAACCAAATGGCATTCTCCACTATTGAAGTTGTAATCAAATTGTCTTCCTCGGTGATGCTTATTTGGTTGTAGCATGAGAATCCATCCAAGAATGACAGATCTCATGCTCGGCTACCTCTTCCAATATTGAATCAAAAAATGGAATCGAAAAGGGATCCTTTATGGTTACAACATTTAGACTTAGAAATTCTACGCAAGTGTTGTTTTGAACCTCTTCCTTCAAGGTAGTAAAAATTGGTGATATCCACTTGCTCATCGTGACCTTGAAGATTTATCCCTGCATCAAGCATCTTCTAGATTTCCGCATTTACGAAGGCCACATACTTGGGTTCATTTTGTATACCTACTCCTTATTGGTTGTGCACCAAGAACCAATTGAATCCAATGCACACACAACTTAGGTGATATCCCTTTCAAATCTTTGTATGTCCATGCGAAGACACCTATATATTGCATAAAGATATTGAAAGTTGTTGCTTTCAATACTGGTTCCCAATCGTTCCCGCAATGGATCGTCTTCTCTTCACTTTCTTCACCGAGGTTTACCTGAAACATTTTCGAGCCTTCATACTTGATGGGGTCACGTCAATGGGGTGAGTTGGCTTCTCATCAATCACAGCATCACCAACAGTGTACTTTGCAAAATTCTTTGGGAGTGTCCACTTTCCTTTGTCTTCCTCCATGCGTGCAAATTTCTTCTTGTTGCTCTCACCGACCTCATACACAACATTCCTTCTTTCATCATGTTCTTCCTCTACCTGAATGCACAAGCAATTTGATAGAAAAACTTCATAGTCCTCCATCTACCAAAGTCCACTATCTGAGTGTTCATCATCCTTTGAACATTCTTGAAGTTTCAGCACACCTTCCTCATTGGTTCGTGTCCGCTATCCTCTTCTGATGATGAGCCTCCCAACTCATTCAACGTTGCAATATCTTCACTCACAGACTGATTCTTCAACTTTATCATGTATTTGTGTAGTGATTATGAGTTTCATTGTCCTGTTGACAATTTGACATCTGATATGGCTGATCTATCCTTTCTTAGCTAGTATGTTAGTTGTAAGAAGTTTGCCTTGCAATGCTAGCCGCATAGATGTCTTAATTTTTGCCAATGTTTAATTTTTCCAGTATTCTCTACTTCCTTAAGATCCCTATCACAATTGATTGTTTCCTCCAATCAAGTAGAGTTAGTGATTCATCAAGATGTGGGTTAGTATAGCTATCTTACTTGGGAACTGAAGATTAACTAGTTCAATAAGGTATAATAACTATTTGATAGTTATATATCTAACTTCAATGATGTATATCTATAACATTTAAACTCAATGATGACTCCTCGTTCTTTTGCAATGTTGGCTCTCTTTTAATTGAATGCATGAGTCCATTATAAACCTATGAGGGCAATACCAATACAAAATGAATCCAAAGTATCCAAAATAGGTCCAAGAAAAACTTGAAAGAAAAAAATTAAAATAAAATGTTTGAAGCAAGAACAAATTCCAATTTTAGTAAGAGTGAGAGGGTTTCCCCACCACCATTAGCTTGAATAAGGTCAAGAAAGAAACCAAATTTGTCCTTTTTCAAAAGTTCAAATACAGTAATGATTAAGAACCCATGCCCCATTTCATTTATTGATTTCATTCTAAATTGATGGATCAAGAGATCCCTTCCTTTCTGAAAGTTTCTAGAGGTAGAATTTTATTAGCATCGCAGAAGGATATGCATGTTTCAAGGGACATATCCTTCAATGGAGAGAGAGATCTCAATTTAATTAGTATTTGTAGCTCCAAAACTACAATCTCATGCAAAAGCGCATGACTTACATTTCAAAGTAGTTATTTTCAAATGGCAAGTCATATATTTGTTATAAAATACTTAAAAGCTTGGCATCAACATTGTTTGTCTCTAGCTGCTTTTGAAAAAAGATATGCTGCTACAGGAAATATTATACCCAATAACTAGAATGCTTTAGTTGTACATTTTTAGGCCACTTGCCAAATTTGAAGATAACACTCTATCAATGGTAGAGCCAAACTATAAATCTTCAGAAAGTAATTAACAATTAAAAACAACTGACCCAACTTGCCTAATCACTTCCTTTAACAGCATAAAGTGTTCAAATATAAAATGTTAAACAAAAGTGAAAATCTAGAGATAATGGATACAGTAGAAAAAATACATACTCCTGATGGATATATGCTCAGCTTTCTTTTGAAAGTCTGATGCTAGGAATTAGAACTTATTCTAATGGTTACATAACAATGTCTTGAAGCAAGCAATACTGTGAATAACAGAAGCAAAATATAATACAATGTTGGAAAGAAGTTCCTTACAATTCGCATAAAATGATATCTCAAATCCAAAAGATCCTTTGCTACTACTTGATTTCCTCCTACCCAGCCTTCTTCAAGCTTTAAATCATTGTGCTCATTCACCGATTCCAATCAACTTTAAAAGATTGAAACCCAAAGTAGTAATCAATGGCCACTGTTGTAAGTGAATGCTGATGTGAAACAATATAATAACCACATATGCTTTCTAATAATGCATCTAAGTAGGACCCTTGAATGTTCGATTCACAAGCAATTTCCCAAGTATGAATAACACTGAATTTTCAGATTACTTGAATTTTCTTCAAAGCAAATGGCATTCACCATAAACAGCTTTAGGAGAAGCTCTCACAATTATAGTACCTCAGCCATGTATGTATTAGTTGATTCAGACTTCAGTAACCATGTGTAGCATAGTTCTAGAAAGGTTTGTTTTATTTGGAGTCTAGAACAATAACAAGACACTAACATGTCACAAGATACAAAAAAATGTATCTAAAATAGCATGATCTAAATTAATCATGGAGAAGTCATTTAAGAACCCATTTACCAAATAAAATTCATTGTTGAGTAAGATTAGCAAAAACCATTTTTATGAATAATGATTTCTTATTGAAATTCATAGCCTTATCATACACATGAGAACATTGGACAAACATGTATAGAACCTCTTGGAAATTGAAATTAATTAAAAATTGATAAATTCTAAATGCACATGTAGGTCTGCCTTGAGAGAGATAACTAGGGATTTGAACCAATTTGTTTTTAACATGATTCTGCTGTTGTTAAATAACTGCAATCATGACGTCACAAAAGATCAAATGATGTCATGGTCATATCATAATCTCCTATCACCTAAGTGGAAAGCCCTCCATGCTCTCTACTTTGAGAATATCTCGCATCAGTTGAAGATGTCATTGATGAGTTCACGGTTAAGTTGATGCTCTCTAAATTTCTAAAAAATTTAATACTATTATACTTGCCATCCCCCAGCCATTTCCTAAAATCAGCTTGTCGTCGCCCGCCGTCCCTGAAACCTATCCCACAGCCTCATGGAACCTTGGAAAGAACAATGTACCTCTCCCTTAAGAAGAGAGGCTTAGCAAGATTTAAGCTCTTGGACAGATAGAAATTGAAGAACACGTCATTTTCAAATATATCTTTAATAGGATTTGACAAGGTATTACAACCAATTCAAAGATTCCGTGGGAAACCATTTTTTTTTCTAGTATCCTTTCAGCAAAACTCCTTGAAGTGATGACCTCTAAACATCAATTTCTATGAGAGTCTTTTCATTACATCTTTCTTGTGGTTAACTTCTCCTAATGGAGATATTATCAAAATAAATATGCAAATTGCAAATGGCCACCCCAACACATTCACTCTCAATACAAGCTGCACAACTCTGTACTCCTCATTGTTGATGACCTTCTAGGTCCTATAACCAACATGCTGGCCTCAATGACAGATGCACGTCATCAATTTCCTCTCCCTCAATGGCTATCATTGACTCTTCAGCACAATGCAATTTCAAATGCATTACATGCCACCTCATTGCTCGTCTCCATTTTTTATTCTCATCCACTCATTTGCTTGATAAGGGAAATCTCCTCTTTGACTATTGATACTCATAATTGGATTATATGCATTAAGGTTGAATGCTTTGGGATTTTCTTTTACCCTTATTGGTGTTACTTCCAGCTATAACCTCATCATATTTTCAAGTCCCATTGACCTACTTTAGCCACATGTAAACATCAATATAATTTCATTTCATTTCAATCTTAATGCAAGAAAGATCTGGTCTTATTGCATCTAATCTGGATCTCATAGACAAAACAATATCACCAATTCCACAACCTCAGTCAAAAGAACATTGGCCTTGGGTGGTGGAAGGCAAAGTAACTAATACCCCCACAACCCCTCCCAACCGAGGCTCATCCTTTTGTGAATTATTAAATCCTGCAATGAAGAGTATTTAGTTATTGACGATCTTGCATACGCTTGTGCTGTTGCAAAATATTTTTATTAATGGTTCTCCTTTAACATCTAGAGTGGTTTCTGCTGCTCGGGTAGTAGTCTGTAATAATTTCTTAGTTCTTAGTTTTTAGGACTCATCTCTTTGGGAAAAACTTTGTTAGTTCTTTAAGGCTTCCACAGAGCAGATTATTTGAGACGATGACTTTTGGACATTAAGAGTTAGATGATGATGATCACATTAAAAGCTCCCCATGCAAGGTCTAGAATTTCAAATCAACAGAAAAGGGGCAAGCACAGTTCAACATAATAGATGTTGGAACAAACATCCTCTAGCAGATGTGGTCGCCCCTTCAATGGCCCTGTCTGTGAAAGTTTGTCATTCTATGCAACATTAAAATCAATCACCATTGTCAATGTCGTAGATAAACGAAGCTCCAAGTAGACAAAAATCAATCATCATTGCTACCTAATACTGAAATCAAGCACTTTGTTGTTCCTTTTCAATCAATTACTTAAGGTCTACCTTCCAATGAGCATATATCATCGGTAAATGAACCACCATAGAATAGGTATCTAAGTGGAACAAAATTCCATCATAATAGCTTTCATCATGACACTGAACACTCATTTTCTAACTACTTTTTGATCACTTATCTAACTAAAATGTTCATTTGGTTAAATCTGATTTACCAAAAGTATAAACTACTTTAATATACCTCCTCTTTTCTTTATGATGAGCAAAAATATATTAACATGTAATGAAGTGTACAGATTTGCAGAACAGACTCTGCATGTCTGGTTACAACAACATGAAAGTATGACTGGGTGACTAAGATAACACACATCAGATTATGCATCTATGTACAAAACAGGTCTTCTATTAATGTTGCTTACAAAAATATGCCTACTGTATAAGAGATTTACAAAGCTTAATCTTAAAAGCATAGTAGATGAGCAATAACAAACGGTGGTGGGAGGTCATGGGCAGTTTCAGACGTAGCACAATGCATCTGGCAAAATATATAAGCCATAAAGCTCCTCAATTTACAACTGGTACACTGGAGGGTCTGAAATCTTCAAACAAGCTCACACAGAGTTTAGATGGCATTTAATAGGAATTTTATAGTTTCTCATGAATGACAAATACTCATTATCACCCTATCGTTTGTATGAATACCGTTTTACCTACAATATCAAAAGGAGAACAACCTAAAGTATCTCAATACTGATAAAAAATAGTGATAATCTATTACAATCAGTTGATTTCCACTAGATGTATGGCATGTGGCACAGATCATTTCTTATTTACTTTGGATGTCAAGGGTCCTCTCACCAACAGGTCTATGTAATTTCTCTAAAATGATAGACAGTATTGGAGGTTTGGACACCAATCTCAAGAAATTGTTTGGTTGATTTTGCATATAATTCCATGGTTGCACAGTTACTATAGACAAAAAACTCAATTCAAATGCTTTAAAAGATAAAAGAGATGAAATTAAACATGAGGGCATGAAAAAAATACAAACTATTACAGAGGCCAAGCAAATGCATAACAATCCCATTTGAAATCGAAAATATCCAAAATCAATCAAGGAAAGAATAAATAGTTCCACAGTCTTGGTTATTTCCTAGATAGTGGTGACAAACAATAGCCTTTAAATCTGAAAAATACAAAATTTTATACTCGCAATAACAATCGGATCAGAAAGAAAAGCATGTCCATTAGTTTAGACAGAAAGCTTATTTAGCACTATCAAAATTTTCACAAGTACGATGGAAGTATTTAGATCTTGCTCTGCTAGGGTTTTGGTCTCTGGTGAGAGCCATTTTTGCTTAGGGTTTCCTCAGCTTTCTGGGGTTTTCCATGGCCCCCACCCTCGATGGCCCAGCAATTACCACTAGTGCCACAAGAAAGAAGGCAAATGTCCCAAGAAATTGCTTCTGATGGAGAGTCACGAGGTACGTTTAGTGCACCTCTGCCCGAGTTTAATAATGTCTGTCAATGGCTGGAATATTTTACCCTAGTTGGGTATTCTGTGGGACAAATTCCCAACAAAGCGATGTTGCGGTCTTGGGTTAGCTCGACTTGGGCTCCTCATGGAGTCAAGCTCGAGTTGATTCAGAACCTAACAAAGGGTTTTTTTCTCTTCCAATTTGCAAATGTTGCTCATGCAAAGGCAATTTATGAGCATGGGTCT
This sequence comes from Wollemia nobilis, assembly GCA_028583015.1. NCBI lineage: Eukaryota > Viridiplantae > Streptophyta > Pinopsida > Araucariales > Araucariaceae > Wollemia > Wollemia nobilis. Next base: position 30,837,945 of record JAQPPZ010015413.1, read on the forward strand.
TGGTCCATGAGAAGCTCCTTGGTGGTCTTCTTTCCATGGACTCGGGATTTTTCAGTTTCTAAGGAAAGAACCTCTAAGGTCCCAGTCTGGGTTGAGTTCCCTGGTCTTCCCCTCCCCCTTTGGCCCTTTTTGAATTGCATGGTGATAGTCTTAGGGTGTGTCTTATTGGTTGAAGCCAACAAGTTTTTCAATGCCTGCCCATAGAAAAGGGTTTGTGTTGAGGTTGATCTGTCCAAGGACCTACAGGAGGTTATCGAGATATAGGTGGGGGACACCACTATTTCACAACGAGTGGTGTATATTAACCTATCGAATACCTACTTCAGATGTCAAGCATCGGACCACAAGGTTAAGGATTGTCCACTTATTCCTCGTAATAAGCCGAAGCTGGCCCCCACGCCAACATTGTGTCTCCTCCCTAGGCCAAAGAGGATGGTTGGACCATGGTGGGAGGGCGCAAAAAAATCGTGTGCCCCTGAAGCCAAAGTGCAGCATCCCCAACTAGCAACAAAGAATACTGGTTATTCAATCCCACAATCCTTGAAAATGGTGGAAGAGCAACTAGGTGCAAGGCCACCAATGACAGAAATGGTGGTCACTGAGGCTCCTCCACCTCACCAAAGCCGCACCCCAACAACTAATATGGAAATGGTGGTCACTGAGGCTCCTCCGCCTCGCCACAACTACACCCTAATAGCTAATATGGCCACCAAGGCAAGCTCTCCTCCCCCTTCTTCTACAAGATCTTGGCGTTCCTGCAGTCCCAAGCAAGAGAAAGAAGGGGATTTTTTACCAGAAAAACAACTCCATCTTACCAATCCTTAGTTGGAGAGATCCATAAATAACAACTTCGGGGCGTTGGAGTTGCTTGAACAGATGCAAGACGATGAGGAATCAATGAAGACGACAACCTTTGCATTTACTCCTAGAGATCCCCCTCAGACTGATTGGGCTGACTTCAAACGCGCATAGGCACGTAACGGTGCATGGTTTGTCAGTAGTTTTCAGATCCAGGTCTTAGCAACTCTTAGCAAGGAGAAACGATTCTATCAAACAATTAAAATTTATAATGATGTCAATGCCTATAAATCCCTAAATGTCCATTGAAATGGATGGCCTTTCATAGTCTCATCAAATTATTACATGAGTGGAGGCAATGTAGATCATGGGTGCAAATGCCATAGACCCATTCAAAATCCACATTCTAATACATAATGAACACAAAATAAACATAATCCAAACAATCTTCACTTCTGAATGTTTTGAATTAAATTTTGACAAAGTTGACAATAACAAAGACAACTAATTATTTTTAAAAACAAATGGTGTCTTCCAATTTAATCACTCGAGAGGAAATAAAAAATTTATATAAATTGTAGGACCTAACACAAAATGATTACCGCCCATGGGGTTTGGGGCAATTGGTGAGGAGCAAGGAATTTCACACCATAAACTGAGGTTCCAATGTTAGAATAAGGTCTGTTAGAAAGAAGAGAAGACAAGGATATCTATTATTTTCTTCTTTGTTACAGTAGGTTAGTTTGTTAAGGTAACTTATTAGGATTATTATGATCTGTCTTTATCAACACAAACTGGTTACCAAAATGTAAATCACTATAAATTTGTGCTCAGAATTTCAAATAGTGTAACCAGTTTTTCATTCTTTGATGCTATCAAAGCCATGGAAGGGAGAAAGGAGGAGTTTGTCTCACACTGTTCATTTCAGCGAAGTCGTTTGTTTTTAATTTTAAATGTCTTTGGAAGTCAATGCGTCTACATATTATTACTCTACACTTGGTTTTGGTGTCATTGCATTGTCAATGGAGGTTTTCTCTTGTGTTGTGTTTAAATGATTAGATATATTGGATCTAACAGATAGAGTTTGGTGTTTTGATATTTGGTGTTCGGTGGTTTTCTACTCACTTAATAAAGTTGTCGTTTGCAATGTTCGAAGTTCTGCCAGGTTGTGGCAAAGCACAGCTTGAAGCTGCCCCACATTTGCAGCTGGAGTAAAGCATAGTTTACCCAAGTTTACAGCTTGGACGGAGTTGAGTGTAGTGTTTGGCATTCATTGTTAAAAGCTTGTTTGGCATTCTGCATTTGTTGTTCGGGGTTGCCATTAGTGAAAATGGCAAATATTCACACTGATTCTTCCAGATTCACACAAACTGACTAGAAGAAATTACAATGTGTGGACTCATCAGATACAATTTATGAGTATCGAGATTTGGCAAATACATTTCTTAAAAGAGAAACCAGTCTAGAAGATGATGTTGATGACTTCAACAAGCGATATAAAGAAGCTTTGATGCTTCTCAAATTGTTTATTGCAGATTATTTGATTCCTGACCTTCGTAATGAGAATGATGATACAACATTGTGGACAATGTTCCAGAATAAGTATCAGACATCAGCAGGACGTGCTTTGTATTTGACGAGTCTTCTCTATTCTTCCTGGTTGGAGGAAGGAGAGTCTATTTCTGAGTACCTTATGCATCTGAAGGATCTAAGCGTTGATTGCTATTCAGAAGATGGTAAATGATTAGGACATGGTCGACATTGTTTTATGAGGCTTGCCTCCCTCTTATGAGTGTTTTGTTGAGCCTTTGTGTTTGCTTGTTGAAACTCAAGCTCTTCATTTTGAAAAGATGTCTTCTTTACTCCTACAGGAAGAAAAATGACAATCGTACAGAGAGTGCATTTACTGCTAAAGCCAAACACAAAAGAACCAGAATACCAAGCTATCATCTGATGGTAAGCAAGGTAAAACTTCTAATGTAAACCAGTCAAAAGTCACTTCTTTTTACTGCAAGAAACATGATCATTTCATACAGGATTGCAGAAAGTTTAAGGATAAACACCAGCAAAGGACAAAACAAGTAAATGTTGCTTAATAGAAGATCAAGAAGAGAATTTGCTTTTGTAACAAGTCAGAGTTCATTTGGTCTATCTATTGAGTCATATTTTGACTCTGAAGCATCCAAGCATTGTACATGTCAAAGAGACTGGTATGTTAATTCCATTGAAAATCACCGTAAGAATGAGTTTGTTTCAGTTGGTGATGGTAGATCATACTTTGTTGAAGGGTGAGGTGATGTTTGTGTGACATTGAACAACAATGTTAGATACACCTTCAAGAATGTTTGGTATGCTCCCAATACTTTGAAAATCACCGTAAGAATGAGTTTGTTTCAGTTGGTGATGGTAGATCATACTTTGTTGAAGGGTGAGGTGATGTTTGTGTGACATTGAACAACAATGTTAGATACACCTTCAAGAATGTTTGGTATGCTCCCAATACGAACAAAAATCATCAGACCATTGGTGAAATTACTAGGAATTCTCAACTTGTGCATTTTCATAAAAATATATGTGAGGTAATGCATGTGGGTAAAGCAAGCTCATTGCTCTTGGTATAGGTGAGAAGGGACTATACAAGTCAGTTGATGCCAAGTTTGCCAATTCATTTGCCTTGGCAGTTGAAGACAATAGTTTTTTTCTTTGGAATGAGAGGTTTGGACACCTCAATTATAAGTAGTTATCAATTCTCACTAACATGGTTCATGGATTGCCATCCATTCATAAGCAATAGCATTCGTGTGCAGGATGTCAACTTGGAAGAGTTGCCAACTATTTGAGACAGGTAAGTCTTGGCATGCACAAGGTGTTTTGGATTTAGTACATGTTGATTTGTAGAGAAACAATTTGGAAAGCAATTAGGGGCTTAAGGTCAGACAAAGGAGGTGAGTTTACCTCAAGATAGTATTAGGATTTCTGCAAGCATGAGGGTATATATAGGCAGTATAAAACTCCTTGCACTCCACAACAAAATGGGGTCGTATAGAGGAGGAACAAGACAATCATGCAGCTTGCCAGATGCATGGTGCACAGTTGAAATGTATCGTATTGTTGCTAGGCAAAAGCAGTAAATATTGCAGTCTTTATTCTCAACAGGTGTCTATGTAAAGCTCTGTAGAATGTTACTCCTAAACAAGCGTGATCTGGAAGATCGCCTTTGGTTAGTCATTTTTGTATTTTTTATTTTGTAGAATGCTATTTTTAATTGCCAAGGAGAAAAGAAGCAAGCTAGATGTAAAAAGCAAGAAGATAATGTTTGTTGGCTATAGTGAACAATCCAAGGTATACAGATTACTTGATGTCTCTAATGACAAGATTGTAATTAGAGATTCAGGGTTTGCAGATTTTGAAAAAGGAAGCAATTTGTAGAGACATCAAGTAATTTGTATGCCTGTTTACAATACATGAAGTTCTTTTTCTGGTACAATTAACTTCATTGCCAGGAGACATATGCATAATTGCCAAAAGTTTGTTTAAAAATACGGTGATAATGCAGTCATTATATAATATAGATGAGAACCGTTTCAATCCCATATAACCAATTTTTTTGAAAAAATAAAATAAAATGAAATGCTTACGATTTTCTCCACCAGCATCCTCAACTTAATCCTACGCATCACTCCACTGATTACATTGCAAGATAGTTGTTGCCCAATGCAAAAACCAATCTCACATTCATAAATCGAAATGAAAATTTGCAAATCAACTGAAGATTGAAGGTAAAAGACAACCCAACATCGCTCTTCTATGACTTTTAAACTCTTGTCAAAATCAAAGCCATATGTTTGGCACCAGCACTTGAATTTCTTTATATGTGAAATACCCTCAAAGAAATAAGATTCATTTCCATAAATTTGCATTAGGAACTCCATAGCACAAAGGACATTCGATAGCTCTCCTAAGTTTCAAGCAATTTTATGCTGCAAACATCTTTTGCATAGAAAGGAAACAATCTGCATACAAATCATCAGTCCATGCAAATATGAAACCCAAATCCGCAATTCAGGAGCATCATGATCTGCAAAAATGCTGACCAGTATTAGTCAGCTAATTTTCTAAGTGCCCTCCTGCCAATAAGATGGGAACAAAGGCATGATACATATGAAAAATGGAAGCAATCAATAGACCCTCATTTTAAGTCCATTATATATCATCATTTTAAGTTTATAAGTTATAATACTCAATATAAGATGTTAAACAAAGTAAAGAAGTATACAGTGTCTGATTGCCATTAAGATGTCTCATCTTTCCCTTATCTTGGCCGCTATGAGTAACAAGCATTCATCTAAGGCTACAGCTCTTTAGAAAATTAATGACAGATCTGCGTCCTTGTCTGCATATAATAGTGGCTAAAAGGGTTTAGGCATCTTCTTCTTGCATGCAGCAGGACAAGACTGTTGTTCTCTGGTGCCAGATTTTGGCCACCTCTCACATACACAGGAGTTGCCATGAACTTATGAGTTTTCTACCTTGTCCTATAGATTCCTCTGCCTTGGATGCTAGCAGAGCCTTGAGAGTCGGACTTAATGCCTTCCCAATATTATCCAACCAGGCCCCCTTGGTCCTCACCATTCTCTGTGAACCATCATGAGATCCTATGTTGGCCTTTTTGGGATGACCAGTGATGATGACAACTCTGTTTCTACTTTACATCCTACTACAGTTTTTTTTTTCATTTCTCTATTAACCTAATTGCTGGTTCTCTTTTCTCTTTATCATTACTTTGGGCATGTTAATGGGTCAAACCCATAGAAGATGTAATTTGATACCAGTCTCTTTATATCGGTTGAGGTCTCGCTTACTCCGCTCAACCTTTATATATAAGTTTTTCTTTATTCAATCTTAAGAGGTCTCGACCTAACTGGCACTTTTAAGGTGCTTAATTCTTCATATTGCATGAGGACCCCTCTATCAATGAGAGAGCAGAAAAGGAAAGAGGAAAGAGGCCCTGGTGAGCACGATAAGTGAACAGCAGTTGTTTAAATTTGGTGTAGTTTACCCTGGTTTCTTTACTCTAGTTTAGTTTATTTTCGTGGTACTCTTAGTCATCCTAATGCACTGCAACAGCTATTGTTGGCTAGTTCCATTGACTTGCTTTGGTCATCCTTGGACGTTAGTAGAATTATCTTCTCTGATATTTTCTTACGTAGCATATCCACAGTTAGGCATTATCAACTTATGTAAGTTATCCCTTCAAGAAAATGATATATTTTTGACCATCCATGTGACATCAGTCCACTCCTCCCCAGCCACTTTGAACTGTTTACCCTCGCCCACAAAGATTTCTAGGGGCAATTCCTCATTTAAGAGAACAATGGCAAGGTAATTTTTCTTAGAAGAATGTTTTTCTGCTCTTCTTGAATTAGTTTTTTAAAATCAATTATTTAGTTCCTTACGTTTTCTAGGTCCTCAAAGATATGTCACCATTTATTTAAAATTTTATTTCATGTATTATTCTTAAGCATTGGTGTTGTAACAAATAACTTAGATGAGTCATTACGGTATATTATTTATTTTAGGTGAGTCTTTATCCTATAAAAGGCTGCAAATCTTTCTTGAATAGACAACTTTGAAAGTTCGGTGTTGATAAAATTAATCAATTTTTCTTAGACAAGTGCCATCTCCTACAGCTGGAAAATTCTCCTCCTTACTGTGCTCCCACTTACTCATTTCAGTAGCATACCCCTAAGGAAAACAAAAATCACCAAGGCTAGGTGCCTCCAGGCACTACAACTGAAAAGCCCTGGAATGTATTTCAATTAATTTTTTGGCATTATATTTCAGATATCTACATCGAATTAATTGATAACCTAACTCACTAGAAAGATTAATTCTAGTATCACATCTAAACACCTTGACTATCTTCTAATAATAGTCAATAAGGACTAGCATTTTTATAATCCATTTTCTACTAGTATATGAATGATTTAATTAACATATACCTTACCTCATTAATACAGAAAAAACGTTGTGCATTAAAGCACCATGACTGTTTTCAAAACTTATAGCCGTTCTGCAGTAATAAGGCAACTTGAATTTTTCTATATAGAAGTTAAAAAATTTCTACAACTATCAGGAAGATGCTATATTCCTATACTGCTGCGTTTGCCAAATAAATTTGAAAATGCCCAAATATGAGTGATTCTTTTGGGCAACCAAATAAGTTCATCACACTTGATTTAATTCACCCTTTTAAATTTGAGTGTCGTAATAGACCACTGCCGAGCACTTTTTTATAACTTACATGGAAGCAGGTTGCCATAAAGTGTTCTATTATATTTAATTTTTATTACATATTTTATACAGATAAAATAATATATTAAATATATCATGTGTGTGTATATATATTCATCACATTTAATGGCAAAATTCATTGCCCTTATTTTTTGTGTCGATTATCTTTTCCAATTTTTATCTTTGTCAAACTCGAATGCAGCAGCTTAGCTATATTCCATGAGAATTCATCCCCTATACTCAATACCTATGGATAGTCATTCCTCCATCTACTGTCATGGGAACACATACCCTTCATTTGCCATTAGAACAATGCTTTTCTTAGACATGGAATTTCAAACGTAGTTCCTGTTGTTCATGACATGTAGTCACCACAAATGCCCCTACACCTCATTGTTTTTGCTGATACTTCTTAGTGATGCATAATTTGTAGTAGAAATAACAGGTATTTGCAAAATTTATAATTTTTACTTTTTAATATTTTTTACTGTTTGGTACATCCATCCCTTTTACTGTCCCCATTTTCTTAGGATTTTGCAGGAACTTCTAGGTAATGCCTTTGTGTGTCCCCATGTTTCCCCATCCCATCTGAAAGGTTCACTTGGTAGGACAGGCAAAAATTTGAAAAGAAAACTGTGTGTATTATCATGATCAACTAAATTGATCAAAAATAAAGCCATAGACATATATTGACAAACCCTAATAATGGTCTTATTAACCATTCTTTCTTAAATAAAGCCTTGTCACTCTTTGCTTCTATCAAGATATACTGATTATACCAATTTGGTTTTTGACTTCTGCTTCAGAGTTTCTTTCTAAAGTTCACCCTATTTCCATAATATAGAAGTATCGTTTCTGGTAGAAACTCTTAATCATATATAATTTATAAGTGATCTATTAATTGGTTGTTATCCAATAACTTTCTTGCTTTTGTTTCTCTCACTTTTTTGATGAGCAACAAAATAATTATATTAAACTAAAAGATAGAAAGATACAAGATTTCTGAAATTAGATCTGCTATTCTGGAATTCGGAGACAACTGCCAACAGGACCACAAACCATCTAAAAGCCTATCAAATAATGATCAAACTTCGCATACTTCGGGGTGAGGACCCTTCAATCTCTGTGAAAAAGAGAGCACGTACAACCAACGAATTATTATAAAGTTTCTCCCAGCAACATACAACATGCCAATGTGATCTTGTTGTTTCCATCCCCAGTTGTCATTTGTCATGCATTTTATATAACACTCAGCAGCATATTCTCTCCACTTTCAGAGTTTTTTTTTTTAATAGTTGAAAAGCAGAGCCATATCAAGGGCCACCCTTCCCATGAATTGAACTTGGGTCTCCGTTAAGAAAGCCCAATGACTTTTGCCATTATGGTGTCCCTGCCGGGACCACTTTCAGAGTTAGTGTGAACTCACTACAAACATTGTCCAAGGAGGACACTGCAATCTTCTTCAAGAAGATATGACTTGAAAGTTAGAAACTTCTGTGAACATTAGTGCCCAGATAATTTTGATACAACCGAAAGCCTTTCTGCCATTTATGATATTGTTGCTTTAAGCTTCTCAAGCCTTCCACTTCTTCTACATTAAGATCAGATTCTGCACATATGCCCAAGAAAGAAAAGAGGTAAGAATAAACGAAAAATGGTGGATGAAAAATAAAAGCTTACTTATAAAAACCAAAGCATTCTGGTTAAACAATGAGGAGCAGTTACACTCAACATCTGATATGTATAAGATATCTAGCATTACTAGTAAAAATTGGTATCCTGATGAAAAAAGCAATAAACAGCCATAAAAAAAAAGGTTTTTTTGATCAAATGGCATTAACTCAACCAGTAAATTCTTCAAGTTTCAAGGAGGAGACCTTGGTTCAAATCTTGCCAAGTGATACATGCATAATTGCCAAGCTGTTATAGTACCCATATGTGGTCATGATGTAATAGATGTGGGAGCCGTTTCAATTACATATAACTCGTTAAAAAAGAAAAGAAGAGAAAAAAAAGAGGTATTTTGCGCCTCTAGACAAGCTATGGTTCTAATCATTGGTTCCTAATTTTCTACTTGTTTTTCCTTGTTTTTTTTTAAATGGGTTATATGGGAATGAAATGGGCCCCAACCGTATTACATCATCACCACATTGTGGTATTATAACAGAGCTTGGATGTTATCCATGTATCGTTTGGCAAGATTCGAACCTAGGTCTCATCCTTGAAATGTTGAGGAATCTAACCGGTTGAGCTAATGCCACTTGTTTTTCCTTGTTAATAATTAGAGTCAAGAATCATAAGTATCACGATGATTTTGGGATTATAATTATTTATATTCTAAAAATTAAATCAAGTGGAAAAGTGAATATTTGCCTACTTTATGTGACATTAAAATCACAAAAAAAATCTATTGTATGCAGTCAGGCCATTTATGCACCTCAAAGCATTGATCATATATGCAGCATAGGTTTGAAACGATGCATTGATTGAAGCTCCACAAGAATGTCATGTAGATCAAATATCTTTTCATACTACTCTTAATAACACAGTATACTGTGCCCTTCATAAATAATCATGAACCTCTTATACAAAATGAAAGAGACCATGTTCCCATTATATGCATTTTTTTGTGTATTTATAACATACTCTAATAAATTTATTAGAATCAGTATCTTATTCTCAGGCAAATTTCATGATCTCCTTATTCACTCACCTTAATGTTTGATATCAATTCTTGTTGAGGTAAGTGTTAACCTTCACTTGAGGTTGTCGATGACCTTTGTACTTGTTGGCAATCGAATCAGCCTAGATGCAGATTTTCTAAGTCTACAGCGCCCTAGACCCGCTGCCAAGCATTGAATGTCCAAAGGAAAGGAATGTCCTCCGTGACAATCTCCAGTAGGGCAGGTTCCGTAAGTAAAATTGGTTTTCTTTGAGATAAGGGTTAGGAAGGTGTTGAAAGAGAAGGAAATAACTGAAAGGAATAGGGAAAGAGGCTAAAATCCTGAAATACGGGGGTGATGGACAGGAAGCACGATACACAACTAACACTTGAACCAACAACAATCAAAACAATAGACCATTAACAGAAACCAATATTAAATCCTCACAACTGCATAACCTCCAGGGGTATTCCAGAATTAATACTTCACCGACAGCTAAATCCAAAAAACAGAATTCAAGCTGTATAACAAAGTAATTAACTTAATAGAAATAACATGATAGAAGGCATACACAAAGACAAAAGACTCAAGACCGGAACCAGAAGCCTGTATTTCGGAAGCAGATTTCAAAGTATACAGCTGCTTTTCTAGCAGAGATTGTCCATCCTTGGTTACAAAGAAAAGACTAGCTTTTATAGAGAATTCTGCCTCCTAAAACATTAATGCCCAACCACTTCTGCAATGGTGACAGGCAGATTTGATCCGGAACCGACTTAACAACATTTAATTTGACCTTGCAGATAACTCAGCTTTGAATGCAGAAGGTTCCACTGATCCACCATGATCGGACGGCTCAGAGCGCATCTTTGGGGTCGGTTGAGCAGTCAATGGCAGTTCTAGGCAGCTTTCGCTGTGTTTGGGGCCCGCCTGGAGTTTCGCTCCACAACTGGGGCGACAGTACTTTCGCTCCACAACTGGGGCGACAGTACTTTCGCTCCAAAAGTGGAGCGAAAGTGTCCTCTTCCTTAGAAACTTTCTTGCACTCTGGCCACTTTCGCTCCACAAGTGGAGTGAAAGCACCCTTGGCCTTGCACTTAGAACAATTTGTGCCTTCATTTTGGGTGTCGCTCCTGTTGCTCACGAATCCGCCCTAGGAAAGGATTTGGTTTGCTTATGCGTACTAGACCCAAACCAACCTTGAAAGTCCGGAAGGAAGAGATGCCTTCCGTGCCAATCTCCGGAGAAGGCCGGATCCTATTCTATTCTAACTGGGGTTTTTAGATAAGGGAACTGGAAAGAGATTTAAAAATTGCAGAAAGAAATGTAAATTGCATAGCAGTAACAGTGGGGAAGAACAAGCAACACAATCACCTATCTATATTTAAACCAGCAGCTATCAACACGGAGAATGAAATAGAAACTAACACTGCGTTTACTTCCCTATGTATCTTTCGTGAGAATTCCAGATCCACTTATCATCCAACGCTTAAATCCAGATAGCAGAATTACAGCAATCAGAAAAATAAATGACATTAGCAGAAATAATCACAGAAGGCAGCATACAAAGAAGAGACAGGATCAGAGCCAAGGATTCTTAGTATTGATGCAAAAGTTTGAATACAGCAGCTTTCTAGCAATATGTTCCCCCCTTTTTTACATTACTGTAATGTCCCCTTTCTAGACAGTCAATGTTCAGTGGTGATTTAGCCTATTCTTGGGTTCCCATAGGCTAAATAGGGATGTTTGGGAACCCTATGTGGGTTGTTCCCTGGCGATGAGTGCTTCACCAGCTCTCCTCTGCCTCTTTCTAGAGGCGATTCGGAGCTTTCTTCCACCACTTACTATTTTTAGTAAGTCGGTGCTGAGACGTTCAGTGGTGATGAATTTTATGGGTTTTTGTCCAGAGTAGTGCTAAGGAGTTCCGAGTCCTTCCAAGGGCTCTGTTGGGTGATTCTGATGGAGTTACTATTTATAGTAACTCGCTAATTTTGGCGATGTCGACTTTGGTCTGCTTCATTCCACATTTGCAATGTTCAGGTTGCCTTATTTGATGAATTTATTCAGTTGCTAAGGTTGGGCAAAATATTTGGAAGTTATTAAAGTTACTTTTTAATTAAAAAGGGCCAAATGATATAAAAAATAAAAAGTAACTTTATGTTTTTTTTTTAAAACAACCTTGTCCTACTAGGCCAAGGGGGTGGATGCACATCCCAAGGGGGGACGTAGGAGTTCTTAAGGCAATAAAATAATATTATTTTGAAATGTGTTTGGAGCCCAAAAAACCTAAAAATGAGGCATGGGGTTTATATTGGAGTTTTGGAGCTCATTTGCATCATCTTCTTTTTGGCAACATAACAAAACTCTGTCAAATTTGCTTCAGCAATTGCAGACTTTGGCTTTTGGAGATGAAAACCTCCATTGGTATCACTGGTTTCGGGGGTTAAAGGTCCTCCCTAGTCAGTTTTGGGTGTTTCTACTTCAGGGGACACAGATTTGAGCTTGATTTGCAGCGGTAGGGTTTGTGATTTCGGCAACTTTAGTGGGTGTTTGATGAGATCTTTTGGGTCTTCTAGTTTTTGGTCATTTTCATCTGGGTGTGCTTCAGTTTAGTGTTTTGTGGTGTGATTTGAGGGTTCTTGGAGCTGGTCGTACCATTTAGGAGTGAATTGGAGAACGTGTAAAACATTCATCTCTTAATCCAAGAAGTTTCTCATTTTGGGTTTCCTAGCATATGTTTTCCAAGTTTGGGCGATGAGAATGGAGGCATTTTGATGAGGGTTTGGAGCTGGAGTGAATTTATTTTGCTGGTCGTACCCATTCCAGCAGGCTATACCATTACCTTGGGAAGTTTGCAATATATTCAGTCAATTTTCGGGTGTGTTTGCTGTCCAGACATTGGCACCTAGCTTGTACAAAATTGTTGCATTTTACAGCATGTCATTCGGAGCCCGTTTGATGAAGTTAAGAGCATTTTGGTGTGTTCAGCTGTGTATGGTTTATTTCCAAAATTTTGTATCAGACCTGTACTTGCATTTCCAGGTCAGAAATTTGAATAAAATAATGTTGTTTGGTGTTGGGTTTCAGTTTGTTTCATTCCAGTTTATGTTTATGCAATTTAGAATTTTTCTTTATGCATATGTTCACACATTATAAAGCACAAAAACCCTAAAACAATTGCATATAATACCTATCAACAAAACACCAGAAAAAGCACAAAAAAAAAAAATCAGACATTACAAAAACAGAAACAAAGAAAAAACCTTCAGTTATTTCAGAGCAGCAAACAGAGGTGTCTATTACAATTACAATGAGCGGCTTTTATAGAGGAATTCAACTCCGTAATCACTAATGTCAAAACCCTAAAAGTAGCTGAGATTTGACCTCCCTCTAGATGACCTGACATGGTCGTCCTGGTGCGTCTTGAATGCTCACCTACCTTCCTTCCTCGGGATGAGTGCCCTCCGAAGTGCCCCTTCAGTGGCTGCCTTAGCGTTTTAAAACCGCTCTTGCTGGAGTTCGCCCGAAATAGGGCCTGAAGCTGAAGTTCGCTGAAGACTGGAGCCGAACCTAGGGTTTGCTGGAAATTTGGGCGAACTTGAGCATTTTTGGTCGACACTGATTTCATGGCCGACATTGAGTTTTTGGCTGATGCTGAGGTTCGCGGCCGACATTGAGCTTCAAGGCCGAAGTTGAGCTTCACTGGCCGACATAGGCATTTTGGCCGACGCTGAGGTTCGTGGCCGACTTAGAGCTTTTTGGCCGACATTGAGCTTCGGGGCCGAAGTTGAGCTTCGAGGCCGCCATTGAGCTTCGGGGCCGAAGTTGAGCTTCGCTGGCCGACATAGGCATTTTGACCGACGATGAGGTTCGCGGTCGACTTAGACCTTTTTGGCCGACGCTGAGGTTCGCGGTTGACATAGGCATTTTTGGCCGAAGTGGAACTTTTTGGCCAAAGCAGGCACTTAGGGGCCGAAATGGGCACTTAGGGGCCGAAGTGGAGCTTTTTGGCCGAAGTGGAACTTTTTGGCCGAAGTGAAGCTTTCTGGGTCGTGCCTTAGCCAGTTTTTCAAGCCCGAAGTGGGCTTTCGCTGGCTCTGCTTCCCGGGGCCATAACTTTTGATCCGCTGACCCGATCGCCTATTATAATATATCGCCGAAAATCTTGCGAAAAGATCTGCAATGACAAAATATCCAAAGATCATTTCATCCACTTTATCATCCCCGTTTAGGGCCCGCGAAAATGCCAACACCTTTGCATGTGCTTTGCCGATTTAAAGCTCCATACTTAGGCAAAATTTTGTCAAAAAATTTAATGTGGCAAAAATGCCAACTGCTCCCTGGGTAGAGCGATGGAGGATTTCGTTCCATTGGTGGAGCGACTGGGACTTTCGCTCCACTGGGGGAGCGACAATCCTTTTGACCAAGATTTTGACTTCTTTTGAACCCTTAACCTTCATACTTGCCTTACTTTGCGCTTTGCTTGGTTTTCACTCCACTAGTGGAGCGACTGGGAGTTTCACTCCACTGGTGGAGCGACAACTTTGACCGCGCTTTGACTTTTTCTTTTTTGACTTTCATGGCGCTCGAGAAGGAGCTCTCGCTCCCTTAGTGGAGCAAAAGTACTTTTGCTCCACAAGTGGAGCGAAAGCTTTGGTCAACATGCACTTAATCCTTTTGGGGGGGACTTTCGCTCCACATGGAGCGAAAGCACTTTGTGCCTTAACCAAACTTAACCATTTGCCTCCCCCTGCCTTTCTCTGGGAACTTTCGCTCCGCAACTGGGAGTGAAAGCACTTTCGCTCCACCAATGGAACGAAAACCATTGATCTGAGAATTGTTTAAGTGCCGGAAAACATTACCATATGTGCAGAGTGGAAAGAATTTGCATAAAAAACAACCTTAAGGCAGAAAACACATTCACAACATCACCCATGCTAAAACATCTACAATTTTGAATGCGAAATGACAGGAAAAATGCAGAGAAGCAGAGAAATCACAGAATCTGAAAGAAAACAGCATTTGAGAAAAAGGGAACAACTAGTGAAAACACAACAAACATAACATCTTAACCATTTTTGATGGAAAAAGAGAAGTTTTACAATGATAATTTCCCAAAACTGCATACAACTTAAAGTTTTTCAAAATGTGGCAAGAATGGCAACATCTCTAGTGGCTCGCGGGGTATTGAGCCTGCCTCAATGCAAAGATCCTAGGCCTTATCCTTAGGTTGCAAAGTCATCTTCACTCTCAGCGTCCTCGGACTGCTCCTACTCATCGCTGCTGCTTGGAAGCTTTTGAAGTCGGTCCTCTTCCTCTTCCTTCTCTAGCTCGCCTTTTGTCTCTTCCTCGGCATCTAGCTCGCGTGGATGGGGGGAAATTTGTCCAGAGAGCTCTTAAACACATGCTTGTATACTGCGGAAGTGTCGACCCAGCGGTCGAGGGAAAAGGTTGGCTGCTTCTGGAGGTCTTGGATCAGGTAATGGTAGGTCTCAATGCGCTCAATATCAGCCAGAACCAACCTTCGGTCGAACTCCTACAAGCAAGACTCGATTTGGGCATACTTAGCTATGAAAGGCATCACCTGTGCATCTGAAATCGGGTCTTCCCAAACGTCAATGTCTGAGGCGCTGTCAACGAAAGTCGCCCATATCGGCTTCAACTCCTCAATTAGTGGTATATCTCCTTCATTGTCCGTGAAGCCGGGGATGCCGATTTGGACGAGGGCGTTGAAGTATTGCAGCGAAACGTCTCTCTCCTACTTGAGGGCGTCTTAGAGCTTACAAGATTTTTTGACCAACTAGAGCTTTGTGAAGAAAGAGCGTAGAGTCATCTTCGTTGTTGCCCAGGATCGAGCCAGAGGGCCCATGGGAGTAAAGTGGGCATCCATATTGTCAATTTTCCGCAGTTGCATGGCTAAGTCCAACCAAAGATTAACGTCCGTTTGAGCAATTTCTAGAATGGTTTTGCCAGTAGCAACTACCTCCTTTGCCTCCCTGAAAAAGGTCAAGATCGTGATTCCTCGTGCAGCTCTCGCCGAAAAATCAACCAGGAACTGCAGGCGCATCTCCTTGAGGCGTTCCCTAGAGAACGCGACAGGCTGCGACGCCTTTTCTGCTAACTCGGCCTGCAACTGCTGGACCTGAACGGTCAGCGCCTGCACCTGCTGATTTGTTTGGGCGCGCACCTTGATATGCTGATCGCGCGCCCTAGAATGCTCATCGACCTCCGCCTCTAGCGAAACCACGCGCTGCCTCAACTGCGCGGCTTCAGACTCTAGCGCTTCAATCTGCCTCTTCGCCCTTGCCAAGGCCTCCTCAAGCTCGAAATTCTTGGCCTGTGCTTCAAAGAAGCGATCCTTGTAGTACTCGTCGTGAACATAAATGGAGCCCATATCAACTTGAATGTTGCCCATCTTCTGGGCCATGTTCATCTTTGTCACGTCCTCCACAGTATGACGATAAGCATAATCGGCCGAGGTCATCTCCCCCAAGGGCTTCTGGACAACTGGTATCTTCTCCACCGTGTGGAGCTCCATCTTCTCTGGATCGATGATGGATGCTTTTTCAGCTTGCGCCAGAGCCTGCGCCTCCTTCCGCAGTCCCTCGGCGAGCGCAATGAGCTAAGGCGCACCTTGCGGATGCTCTCTACAGCAACAAGGTGTTGTGTCATTTCCAATTCGGACTCAAGCGGCTCCTAAACTCTGACACCGAGGATTTGTGTGAAAGGAAGGAGGGGAAGTTGTGGCTCTAGTTCAAAAACCACATGGGAAAAAGGGGGGGAAGCCACTAACTAACCCTCACGGGCGTTTGAGTTTGGATAGCGATTGCGAAGATAGTCGGTTTAGGCATTGAAAAATCAGCAGAAACTGAAGTCATGATGGCAGAGGGCAACGACAGGGAAAAAGGGTTTATCTCTGCAGCGGAGGAAAGATCAGCGATAGGGTCTTCCGCAACAGAGAAAGGGAGACTGACAGACGCAGAGATCGCGAAAGTGTTAGGGTTAGTTGCAAAAGCGACGAATGGTGTTGAGGGCGCCAAAAGGGTTTGGGAGACCAAAATGCTAGAAA
Source organism: Wollemia nobilis (assembly GCA_028583015.1). Taxonomy (NCBI): domain Eukaryota; kingdom Viridiplantae; phylum Streptophyta; class Pinopsida; order Araucariales; family Araucariaceae; genus Wollemia; species Wollemia nobilis. The sequence goes on from JAQPPZ010015413.1 coordinate 30,854,766, forward strand.
CAGCGATGAGGGGCGGAGGAAAAGAAACAGGGGCAGCGACTATGGAAACGCCTGCTGCAAAAAGGGCATAAGAAACAGAAATGAGTGAACACGTACCTTCGGGCTCCGTGATCAAGGGAGTCGAGGAAGTGGGACGCTGCACGTGCGGGTCTTCTTTCTCCTTGGTGTCAATCGCGTCTACGTCGATTACCTCTACATTTTCAATTTTTTGCTCTTTCGACTGCTCCGCCACAGGAACTTTGGGAGCGCTCGACGGAGGGGTTTCAGGCATCGCTTGAGAGCTCGCTCTGAAGGGCCTTTGAGCGTTGGTGCGCGGCCTCTTTGTCGCTAGCTGTAAGAGAGGCGCCTCCTTAGCTTTTCTTTTTGGGAGATCGCTCTTCTTCTCATGGGACAATGGCCCACTCTCTCCAACCAATGGTGAATCACTCAGGACTGCCTTGACCTTGCCTTCTACCACATGCTTCTTTGCTGCAAGGTCATCTACTTCGTCAGGGCTTCGCGTACTTCGAGGCACAATCTCGGAAAACGAGAGGGCCCGATAGGTATTCACGTTTTCGTCGTACGTCGTTGAGAACTTGTCATCCAGCGCCATTGGGTAGTCGGAGGTCATCTTGTCATTGTGGACCCTCATGATCCACCACTCATTGATCTTGTGGTTTGACCAATGCTTCAACTTTGCTTTCATCGCCGCAAAAACACTCCTGGGCAGCTTTTGTTCCAGGTTGACATTCGGGTCGTACTCACTCTCTACGGTGTAGAAGTCGTGCCAGGGGGGGAAGGGCACCATCTCATCGATGTGCCACTCCAACTCGCATCCCCTAGGGTTATTCCGTTGAGCAACAATGTCCGGGCGAGGGCAGCTGTGAAAAGACTTCGCTCCAATGTGGTCCCGGAAGATGTTACGTGGATCGTACTTCCAGCGTTGGGGGAGCTCAATCAATCCGAAGTCAAACAGCGATACTGTAAGCACAGCGTTCTGACCACACTGCGTCACCTTGATGTCCCTGAACTCGAAGGGTATAGGACACGTGAGCTTCTTCCCCCTGCCTTTCCCATACACTTCGTTGGTGAAGTCGCACTGTCGGGTGACCTCCAAGGCAAACAAGTAGGGTGTGCCATAAAAAGGCAACAAAAAGGGCTTCTCTGTGAACCCGAAAATCCTGATAACCAAACCCTAGGTGAGCAGAAAAACGTCCCCCATATTCCCGTCCACTACTTTGTCTCTCATCTCCGCGGGAACTCGTTCGCAGCGGCCATAGATCAGCTCCAGCGCCGGCCCTAAGAAAACTTGGTTAAAAACGTAGTACGATTCATCTCTAGACAAGCTCTGCGTCCAGAGATAAATCGACAACGCCTTGCCTTCCTCGTCCTTCTGGCTCTTGGGGATGTAGGGGAACTTATCATGCAAGTGGTAAAAGAAATACCATGCTAGGGAGGAGCAAAGCCTGACCGGGGAACATTCGCTCCACTAATGGAGTAAAAGAGAGGTTCGCTCCACTAGTGGAGCGAAAGAGAGGTTCTTTTTTCTTACTATTATTATTATTTAAAACAGGAAGCTTCACTCCGAAACTGGAGCGAAAGCGCTTTCGCTCTAGATACATAAGATCGTACCTGGTAGATCACTGATTTTTCTCGGAACTCGGCTAGTGATAAGCCTTCAGAAGAAAGTTGTTCACCGAAATCGGGAGAGTGAAACCCTCCATGTCCTGAAAAATGAAGGAGTTGATCTGATTGACGTCGGAGATTCGAAATGGGCCCTCCCAGAAGGCGTCGAACTTCTCGTGGTTCCCCGGCTTAGACTTAGGTAATTACACTGTCACTGATGATTTCTACGTTGTGGATTTGGTGATACTAATGCCATTTTTGGCATACAATGGCTACATTCTCTTGGTAACTATTCTCAGAACTTTCATACCATGGAACTCAAGTTCAGGAGTGATGGGAAGAAGGTAGTTTTGAGGGGGATGTCAAATGGTGCTCCCAGGATCGTTTCAGTGAAGAGGATGGAAAGTATTTTCCGTCATGGTGATATTGCTTGGGCAGTCTAATGCCTAATTTATTCTAAGGCACAGGTGGACAGCAGTACGCAGTATTCATTGGATATACAGACTGTGTTGGATAAGCACGGTAAAGTTTTCAGTTAGATTCCGCCAGGGAGACCACCTGATAGAGGCTTTGAGCATACTATTGAGTTGGAGGAGGGCTCCAAGCCCGTCATCACGACCCCATATAGACACCCCAAGAAGTTTAAGGAAGAGATAGAAAAGGCTATCAAGGAATTATTGGACATGGGGCATATTAGACCCAGCTCGAGTCCCTTTGCTTCTTCTGTTGTGCTGGTGAAGAAGGACGGGACTGTTGGCATTTTTGCCACATTAAACTTTCTGATAATTTGTTTGCCTAAGTATGGAGCTTTAAAACCGCAAAGAGCATGCAGAGGTGTTGGCATTTTCGCAGGCCCTAAACGGGAATGATAAAATGGATGAAATGAGCTTTGGATATTTTTTCATTGCAGATCTTTTCACAAGCTTTTCGGCGATATATTATAATAGTCGATCGGGTCAGCAAATCAAAAGTTATGGGCCTGGGAAGCAGAACCAATAAGCTCAAATTCGTCACGAAAAATCCTAAGGCATGAGTTGTCGACGTCGGTCGCTCAATTTTTGAGCAGTCGCAGCGACCATGGGCAATGGAGGGAAAAAAATCAAAAAATGTCTAAGTGTGAGCAGTCGACGCCGTTCGCTCAGTTTTTCAGCAATCGACGTTGGTCGCTCAGTTTTTCAGCGATCGATGCCGGTCGCTCAGTTTTTCAGCAATCGATGTCGATCGCTCAGTTTTTCAGCAGTCAACGCCGGTCGCTCCGTTTTTCAGCGACAATGGGCAACAGAGGGAAAAAAAATCAAAAAATGTCTAAGTGTGAGCAGTCGACGCCGATCGCTCAGTTTTTCAGCAATTGACGTCGGTCTCTCAGCTTTTCAGCAACCGACGTCGGTCGCTCAGTTTTTCAGCGATCGACGTCGGTCACCCAATTTTTCAGCAACTTTGGTCAACCCCCTCCATCTCAGCGAACTTCAGACTCAGGAAAACCATGTACGGATCTCGGGATTTGGGCCAGTCAGTCAGAACAGAAGGTGCACTTTAAAAGTACAAGGTAGGTGAACATTAAGAGCAGTTATTCAACGGCAGATTGTACTGCACCTACCGCATTAATCAGACTCGACTTCTCACCCACCAGATCTGTCAGAGGTTGTACCAGATTCAGGTGAATCTTGCTGCAAGTACGCTCACGGCCAGCTGAGGTCAAATCTCAGCAACTTTTGCAATCTTCGGGTTCTGTGCATCGTTGTAATTGGGGGGGAATTTCTGCTATAAATAGCAGTCTACTTTCATTGTAAAAGGGGGGAACATATTGCTAGAGAGTTGTTGTAACCGAACTCCTTGCATCAATTTGAAGCATCCTTGGCTCTAATTCTTGTCTCTTCCTTTTATGCTGCCTTCTGCAAGTTTCTCTGCTTATATTCATTTATATTTTTGCTTGCTGTAATTCTGCATTCTAGATTAGGGCATTGGACATTGAGTGAATCTGAAATTCTTGTTGAAGGATACATAGGGAGGAGTAGCAGTGTTAGTTTTTGTTACATGCTTTATGTTGATTGCTGCTGGTTTGAGTTATTGGTTAGTAATCGTGCTGCTTGTTCTTTCCCAAACACTATTGCCTGCCATTTATATTTCTTTCTGCATCTTTAATTTCTTTCCAGTTCCCTTAACCCCTTTTTATCTCTTTCCCACACTCTTACCTAAAAACCCCCAGGTAGAATAGGAAAGGAGTCGGCCTTCTCCGGAGATCGGCACGGAAGGCATCCCTTCCTTCCGGCCTTTCAATCTATTGGGCGAATCTAGGGCCCTTAAGATCTAAAATCCTTTCCTAATGGGAGATTTGTAACCAACAATTTCTCTAGCACGCCCAGTGGGACGAACAATCTCCATATTTTAAGGAAGCCCGAGTTTGGTGAATCTCTGGCTTGCCTTCACCTGGCAACTCTGACTGAGCTGAAGATCTAGATTTCTTGATCTTAGGTGCCTTTTATGCTGAAAGAAGACACCTCGGAGGAATCAAGGTTTGGTGAGCAACCTTGACCTCACAAGCGAAGAAAAGAATGTTCACCTAGCGACTCTGACTTAGTGGCGAGAACTGTGATCTCTGCAGACCACTGTTATAATGGCATGCTACCCCAGCTGGGATGATCAAGGCCCCCTGAATCTCCAAAGTTGGCACGAGATTCCCAAAAGTGCCCTGAAAACCCTGACAAAATACAATGGCACTAAGGGAATGGCCCGAGAGCACCTTGAAGATGTTGTTGCTCCTGCTCCTGTCTATCCCGCGCAGTATTCACCATGGCAAATCCCTCATACTGCGCAGAGACTGCGAACGCAATTGTGTGGAGCTCAAGAGGCAGATCTCATCCAATGGGAATATGTAAGCGCTGCCCTAGCAATGAATAATATGGTTGCTTGCAGTTTCCATCAGGAGATGGGCCAAGAAGGGGAACAGGCTCAAGTGGCAAATTCTGAGAGCAATGAGGGCACACTTTTGCACCCTTTTTGTGTCCCAGAGCATATCACGCAAGTATCCAGCCAAAGCCCAATAAGCATGCCTCATCAAGAGGCAGATCTCATCCAATGGGAATATGTAAGCGCTGCCCTAGCAATGAATAAAATGGATGCTTGCAGTTTCCATCAGGAGGAGGGCCAAGATGGGGAGCAGGGTCTAACGGCAAGCTTTGAGTGCGAAGAGGGCGCCATGTTGCACCCTTTTTGTATCCCTGAGCATAGCACGCAAGTATTCAGCCAGAACTCAACAAGCATGCCTCATCAGGAGGCTGATCCTGAGGAGATCCCGACAGGGGGCTTATCATCGAAAAAGTCCTGCTATCGCATCAAGGAGTTGGAGGAACCCGTACTCGAGAGCCCACAGGCAGTGGACTCTCTAAAGTGGTGGTATTGGCTCCAACCATCACCGCAACCAGTACCCGAAGAGGGCTCTCGTGTGGCAAATCTCCTCGCCACATTGTTCATCAATTGTATGAGTACCAGCATGAATGATAACCTGCCACGTTGCACCATGTTCGCAATCTGGCAAACTTTGGGAGGCTAGCCGAACTTCAAAGACAGATTGAAGTACAATTAGATCTGGTCCGGACACTGCAGATTCACTGGATAGGCAACCGAAGCTAGGTTTGTGGTGGCAGCATGCCAATCATGTCACAAACTTTTGTGTAAATAATGTAAATAGACCGGCTAATAAGTAAAGTTTCAGTTGTTTTCTTAGTTTAGTTTGTGCAGTTTTTTTTAGTGCGCCAAGGAGAGGAGTTGGAGAAAGAGTTTGCCGCCGTCAGTGAACACTCAGAGAAGGACTCAGATGATGACTCCATTGCCCAATGGATAAAGACCTGGGTCCTCACATTGAGGCGAGCTCAATGCCCCGCGAGCCGCTAGAAATGTTGGCATTTTTGCCACATTAAACTTTCTGATAAATTTTTTGCCTAAGTATGGAGCTTTAAAGCGGCAAAGAGCATGCAGAGGTGTTGGCATTTTCGCGGGCCCTAAACGGGGATGATAAAATGGATGAAATGAGCTTTGGATACTTTATCATTGCAGATATTTTCGCAAGCTTTCCGACGATATATTATAATAGGCGATCGGGTCAACGGATCAAAAGTTATGGCCCCGAGAAGCAGAACCAGAAAGCTCAAATTCGTCACGAAAAATCCCAAGGCATGAGCTGTCGACGCCGGTCGCTCAGTTTTTGAGTAGTCGACGCCGGTCGCTCAGTTTTTCAGCGATCGACGCCGGTCGCTCCGTTTTTCAGCAACCATGGGCAACGGAGGGAAAAAAATCAAAAAATGTCTAAGTGTGAGCAGTCGACATGGTTGCTCAGTTTTTCAGCGATCGACGTCGGTCGCTCAGTTTTTCAGCGATCGACACCGGTCGCTGAATTTTTCAGCGATCGACGTCGTCGCTCCGTTTTTCAGCGACCATGGGCAACGGAGGGAAAAAATCAAAAAATGTCTAAGTGTGAGCAGTCGACGCCGATCGCTCAGTTTTTCAGCAGTTGATGCCGATCGCTCGGTTTTTCAGAGATCGACGTCGGTCACTCAATTTTTCAGCGATCGATGCCGGTCGCTTCGTTTTTCAGTGATCTATGTCGATCGCTCCGTTTTTCAGCGACCATGGGCAACAGAGGGAAAAAAATCAAAAAATGTCTAAAGTGTGAACAGTCGATGCCTGTCGCTCAGTTTTTCAACGATCGACGTCGGTCGCTCAGTTTTTCAGCAGTCGACGTCGGTCGCTCAGTTTTTCAGCGAACGACACCGGTCACTCAGTTTTTCAGTAGTCGACGTCGATTGCTTAGTTTTCCAACGGTCGACGCCGGTCGCTCAGTTTTCCAGCGGTCGACGCCGGTCGCTCAGTTTTTCAGTAGTCGACGTCGGTCGCTCAGTTTTCCAGCGGTCGAAGTCGGTCGCTCAGTTTTCCAACGGTCGACGTCAGTCGCCCAATTTTTCAGCGGTCGACGCCGGTTGCCCAATTTTTCAGCGGTCAACGTCGGTCGCTCCGTTTTTCAGCGACCATGGGCAATGGAGGGAAAAAAAATCAAAAAATGTCTAAGTGTGAGCAGTCGACGCCGGTCGCAGTTTTTCAGCGATTGACGTCGGTCGCTCAGTTTTTCAACGGTCGACGTCGGTCGCTCAGTTTTTCAGCGACTCTGGTCAACCCCCCTCCATCTCAACGAACTTCAGACTCGGGCAAACCATGTACGGATCTCGGGATTTGGGCCAGTCAGTCAAAACAGAAGGTGCACTTTAAAAGTACAGGGTAGGTGGACATTAAGAGCAGTTATTCAACGGCAGATTGTACTGCACCTACCGCATTAATCAGACTCGACTTCTCACCCACCAGATCTTTCAGAGGTTGTACCAGATTCAAGTGAATCTTGCTGCAAGTACGCTTACGGCCAACAGAGGTCAAATCTCGACAGCTTTTGCAGTCTTCGGGTTTTGTGCATCGTTGTAATTGGGGGGAAATTTTTGCTATAAATAGCAGTCTACTTTCATTGTAAAAGGGGGGAACATATTGCTAGAGAGCTGCTATAACCAAACTCCTTGCATCAATTTGAAGCATCCTTGGCTCTAATTCTTGTCTATTCCTTTTATGCTGCTTTCTGCAAGTTTCTCTGCTTATATTCATTTATATTTCTGCTTGTTGTAATTCTGCATTTTGGATTAGGGCATTGGACATTGAGTGAATCTGAAATTCTTGTTGAAGGATACATAGGGAGGAGTAGCAGTGTTAGTTTCTGTTACATGCTTTATGTTGATTGCTACTGGTTTGAGTTATTGGTTAGTAATCGTGCTACTTGTTCTTTCCCAAATACTGTTGCCTGCCATTTATATTTCTTTCTGCATCTTTAATTTCTTTCCAGTTCCCTTGACCCCTTTTTATTTCTTTCCCGCACTCTTACTTAAAAATCCCTAGGTAGAATAGGAAAGGAGTCGGCCTTCTCCGGAGATCGGCATGGAAGGCATCTCTTCCTCTCGGCATTTCAATCTGCTGGGCGAATCTAGGGTGCAAAAGATCTAAAATCCTTTCCTAATGGCAGATTCGTAACCAACAGGGACAATGAGAATGTGCATAGATTATCGTGCATTAAATAAGAAAAAAATTAAGAACAAATACCCAATCCCCAGGATCGATGAGCTGTTAGACGAGTTGCACGGTGCAGTTTACTTCTCGAAGATTGATCTTCGATCTGGGTATCATCAAATCAGAGTGCAGGAACAGGATATTCATAAGACAACTTTCAGGTGTCACTATGGACACCATGAGTTTCTGGTTATGTCATTTGGGCTGACCAATGCTCCCGCGACCTTCCAGTCATGCATGAACCACATATTCAACAAGCAGTTGAGGAAATTCTTGCTAGTGTTCTTTGATGATATACTAATCTATAGCAGAACTTGGGAGGAGCATCTGAAACATATTGATAATATTATTGGAATTATGGAAGCACAATCCTTGTATGCAAAAGCTTCTAAATGCGATTTCAGGTTGACTGGGATCCTCTATTTGGGGCACGTCATCAGTGCTAAGGGTGTGCAGGTGCATCAAGAGAAGATACAAGCAATACTTGATTGGCCACATCCGAGGACTCTTACGAAACTGCGAGGTTTCTTTGGGTTATGTAGCTATTACAGGAGGTTTGTAAAGGGCTTTTCTAAGTTAGGTGCACCCTTGACAAATCTCACAAAGAAAGGGGCTTTCAGATGGACAAATGAGGCTCAGCAGGCATTTGACATGCTTAAGGAGGTGATGAGCTCTTGTCCAGTATTGGCTCTTCCCGATTTCACTCGTCCATTTGTGTTGGAGTGTGATGCTTCAGACAAGGGGATAAAAGTAGTGATTATGCAAGATAGTTACCCCATTGCTGAAAGTAGGGAGCAAAACATTAGTCATATTATTCAAAAGCTAAAGTATTTATACAATATGAAAAAAATAATATCCCCCAAATATTGCTAACTACTAACTAATGACGGCAACGTAATGATGCCGACACTAACAACGTAGTCAAAGTGACTACGATAACTAACCTACCTAGATATTTACTAACAATGTAAATATCCTATGGTAAAAGTAAATGCGAGTGGTAAAAGTAACAAACTACTTTTACCATGCGGTAAATAAATTCTACCTAGTGTAGGAAAAGGGTAAATATCCCAAATGATGGAATATTACTCTAACATCCCCCCTTATTACATTATTTGGGTAATGTATATAACTGTCCCAATACAGTGAAAAAGATGTTGAACTGCTGGTTCTTGCTCTATCACAGTGCTCTGGCTGCTCCTAAGCAAAAAGTGGGTCATTCCTCACTTTGTCTTCACATCAACGAATGTCCTTATTGTAATCTTGTCATCCAACCGGATTGCATGGGTAACCAACCGCTGCAACCGCTAGGTGTAGTAGAGTAGATCACTTCATACGAGGTTCATTCGGTTACAATATGATTTTGCAAAAGTTTTGATAAGGTAGCTAAGGTGTCGGTCGCTGCTGAAAATGCACCCTTATAAGTTTCCCCCCTTGTTGCAAAAACATGTAATGAAATTTCTGAAAGAAGTGTGACTAAGGTGTCGGTCGCTGCCAAAAATGCACCCTTATAAGTCTTCTTCCCTTTTTACAAAAATTTTGTGTGAAGTAAGAAAAGAAATATTTATCCCCCTTAATTGCAAAAGATGTGCAACTCAAGAAGCTTTGTGAAGGATTGTACAAAGATTGCCTCCTAGGCAAATTTTTCACCAGAAAATTCCCTCCTTTTGTTACAAGTACTTCAAACAATGAGAGTTTGCTATTTATGAAGCCTAAAAGAGGTACAATCACCCCTTTATTGCTAGTACTTCAAACAAAAACTTATGCTATTTATGAAGCCTAAAAAAAGAGAGAGGAAATGGTGCTTGCTTAAGGTGACAAATTTGCTTTCCCTCTACAATACTGTCTTAGCCAAGAGCACTCTGTGTGCTTTTTCTGAACCAGAATCAGAATCGGAATTAGACACTTCACTAGCAATATTGCCTTTGTGTTGCTTCTGTGATGTGCCTTTGCCTTTCTTGTTTTGCTTGTTTTTAAACCAACACCGATTGGTGTCATGGTTATCCTTTTTACAATGCGAGCAAAACCTCTTTTGAGTTTTCTTTCCCTTACCTTTTGAAGATGATCCTCCCTTTTGAAAGTTTCCTTTCTTCTTATCACCCTGATTGTTTGAGTAAAGTGCATTGTTTGACACTTCATCACTTTGGAGTTGATTTGCTTCCTCTGTTTGAAGCAAATTGACTAACTCCACAAAGGTGACTGATCTTTGTGATACATTAAGGGATGTAATCAACATTTTATAGGATTCAGGAAGAGCCCTCAATATTACTGAAGTCAAAATGGTGTCTTCTACTTTAGCTCCTAAAGCATTGAGCTTAGACTTCAGTTCTGACACTCTGCAGAGGAAGAGTTCTACTGATTCACCTGACTTCATATGGAGTGTATGAAGTTGTGTTTGAAGGTTTAGAATAGTTGATTGATTCTTGCCTTCAAAAATGGTACTAAGTGCATCCCATGCATCTTTACCATTTTTAGCTTCACTTATGTGAGGTTGGATCTCATCAGTAGTTGCTAGGAGTATCAACATAAGAAGACGATTGTTCTTTTTATCCCATGCTTTTTGATCTACTCCTGGTGATGCGGGTCTTGGTTCAATGCCATCTACTAAATCCCACATTTCCTCTACAGTCAGGATGGCTTTCATCTTAGTTTTCCATGCTGAATAGTTAGGACCTTTAAGCAATTGTGTATCATTTAAGTATTTGATAGTTGCCATGATGAAGGTCCTAGATTTTGTACTAAGATGATCTTTCTTTCACTCTTAAGTGGTATTTAATGGCACCTACCTAAAAATCCTCTTGAAGAGAAATAATCAGTTTGAGGAAATTAAGCCAAACAAATAAGAGATGAAAGATAATTCACTCAAAAAGATATTTAATGGCACTTGCCTGAAAATCCTCTTGAAGAGGAATAATCAGTTTGAGGAAATTAAGCCAAACAAATAAGAGTGAATTAGGGGTTTTTGTTTTAGGAGAGAATATCAAGTGAAATTGGCTTTAAACCTGTGCAAATGAAATAATATGACACAAATTATTGTGAAATTTTGGGGTTGAGTGTTCTTGATTTTATGACTTATAATTGCAAAAAGAAATAATGCAATAATCAAACAAGAATGCCCACAAAATTCTTATCACATAGGTGTCGGATGCAACCGAAAATGCACCTAATTTGCCAATGAAGGTGTCGAGTAAAATAAAAAATGCACCTTTTAATTTTTGCAACAAAATTTGGATTTGTGTTGTGCAAAAAATTGATATATTTTGTCTCCTCTTGTTTTCCAAATTTGCAAAGAATGTGGCATAAAACAAATTGCCTTTTCTTTTTGTTTTGCAAATTTAACAAGTTTGATTTTGTTTTAAAGTGCTCCTCACTTTTGTGTTACAATTTTGCAAAGAAGATCAATTTCTTGTCTTCCCCCCTTGATTTGCAAAATTAACAAAACTAGCACTCCTTCCAAGACAAGTCGACACACGACCCGCGTTTGAAAGGCTTCCAGAACCAGTCGACACACGACTTGGTTTTAGTGGACCCTTTGAGGCTTCAACACTCAAAAATTGGAGGGGCGTTAGGATTGAAAGGTTCTCGAATCCTCATGGGACCATAACTTCTATCCAAGCCCTTCCAAGGATCAGTGTAAGTGTTGAAACGAGGTAAACTTCTTCGATGCTCTCTAAGCATACGACGAAAATGAGATCTTGTTGTTTGTCGTCAAAGTTCGTTCCTCTTTCTTATCACTCTTTGACGACGAAGAGCTTTCTTGATCCAAGGCTTTTTCTTCATGAGACAAAACTATTGCTCTCGAAACAAAGAATTAGTGAGCAGCAAAGTATTACAAATGTCTCAAAAATCCTTAAAAAAACAATTTAAATGCAAATTTCTAATCAATTTTAGCCTAAATATACTAATAATAAAATAATATTGGTAAAATCATTTAAAAAAAATGATTTTAAACAATAATAATTAAATAGGTCCGAGGTGTAGACAAATTGGTTCATCCAAACCCCATAAGGGGGCGAAGGTCCAAGGTTCAAATCTCGAGCCTCGCCGGATTGAACGCTTGTCCCTTTCCTGGTGCTTTCAGCGGTGTGAAAGGTTTAAAATGATTGTGGCATGGTGGCTATAGGGGCGGACTACGCGAAGATCTGTGTGGCGGCTTCTGGGGCGAACAGCGCAGAATACTGTAGCGGCCATAAAAAGCTGGACAGCCTGCCCGGATTTGTGGCGACTACCGATTCCACCATTTAAATTAAAAAAAAAATAAATACAATAATAATTAAATTATTAATAAAAATGACTAAAAACTAATTAAAAAAAAACATAAAAATTAACTTAAAGATTTTTTCATAAAAAAAATTGCATCTTGCCAAAGTAGGCGTGCGAAGGGTCGATCTCAAGACCCCGCGCTCAACAAGGAGGCTCCCAACCACCCCGGCTACCACTGCCGATGGTGAGAATAGGGAGTAACCCCTATTTGAAGGGGAGGCGTTGCCCGAGCTTCCTCCCGGGGGCGGCGCTTCCTCCTTTAGCAGGCGGCACTTCTTTCTAGGCGACGCAGCCTCTGTCTGGGTGGCGCGCTCGTCTGGGTGGCGCATCCGCTCAACCGCCACCGCTGGCTACTGGCGCTTCCACCGTCGACTGCTGCACCAGATATCACCGGAAAAACGCTGTAAAATCACTCGAATCACCTGCGTGCATCGTCTGCAACATCGCAATCGTCTGGGTCAACGAGGCTGCAATCAAATCTGCGCTACTCAGCTCTTGGTGGCGCTTCCTCCTCCATGGTTGTTCTTTCTCGTCAGGAGCGTGTGAGACGTCTTCTAGGTGCGGTTGGAGATGATCTTTGGCGTCTGCGATCAAGAAAACATCGGATGCTGAAAGTCGTCGTCAGCTTACCGTGCTGCGACGCCTGATCAACACATTGCGAAACACGCAGGTGAACGGGCCTACAGCAAAATTGTTTTTTTTTTTTAATCCCACATGGGATACACAGAGGGAAACATACATGTTTAAAACCAAAAACACGCTATTAAGACCTTGTCTACCTTCGAGTAGACCATACCCAACCTCTCCTTCGCACGAAGACGCAACCAACTGCCATGTAGCTTGGTAAATTTTGTCCTCAACCGCTAGGCTTAGGTGTCCCCCTCGGTATTCGAGGTCCAAAGCGTCTACGTCACCATCAAATAGGTGGATCGTCCGAGACCGCGTCGGTCCAATCAGGAGCTAGGTCGTCCACGTTCGCTCTCAAGTCGCTCCAGTCAGATGTCCACATCGCCCATCCCTGCTGGCTAGTCCGCCAGCGTGTCGGTCCACCCGTCCGATCACAGTCAACCTTAGGTCTTGTTTGGTTGCCGTCTAGGAGTCGTCCACGTCACGTTGTAGGATGTCCCTTAGGTCGTCCACGACACGTTGTAGGATGTCCCGCAGAGTCACGTCCACGTCACCGGTAGCCCAGTCCGCCCGAAGTCATCTAGTTGTCAGTGACCTTGCGTCCACAGGTCCGTCAGGAAGTCGGCTGGCCCTCAGATCGGGTCCATCCGATCTCCACTCTCCACCGCTTAGGATGACACAGGTCAGTAGTCTAGGTAGGTCGCCTGGCACTGTCCCGCTGGGAGCCTGTTGTGGGTTTCAGTGCCCACCAACTCCGCCTCGGGAAACATGCCCGAGTTGCAGGTCTAGCACTACCTCGGGAAACGTGCCCAGGTGAATTAGTTAGGGCATTGATAAAAAATTGAGCCACCAACAATTACGCTCTGATACCATGAAAGTAGGGAGCAAAACATTAATCATATTATTCAAAAGCTAAAGTATTTATACAATATGAGAAAAATAATATCCCTCAAATATTGCTAACTACTAACTAATGACGGCAACGTAATTATGCCGACATTAACAACGTAGTCAAAGTGACTAGGATAACTAACCTGCCTAAATATTTGCTAACAATGTAAATATCCTATGGTAAAAGTAAATGCGAGTGGTAAAAGTAACAAACTACTTTTACCATGCGGTAAATAAATTCTACCTAGTGTAGGAAAAAGGGTAAATATCCCAAATGATGGAATATTACTCTAACAATTGCCTATGAGAGCCAAACGTTTAGGGATGCAGAGAGGTTGTATTCCATCTACGACAAGGAGATGCTCGCCATCATGAATGCGTTGCCGAAGTTTAGACAGTATTTGGTAGGTGGAAGATTTGTGGTCAGGACGGACCATAACAGTTAGAAGTACAACCCTAGAACAGAAGGATTTGAATGAACGGCAGCAAAAGTGGGTCAGCAAAATTCAGGCCTATGATTTTGACATTGAGTATGTTAAGGGTAAGAATAATGTTGTCGATGCCTTATCCAGGAGACCTGCAGCACTTTCCTTGGCATAAATTTCAGCGGATTGGAAGGCTCACTTGTTAGTTGAGTATTCCAAGAACACTTTGCCAATAAGGTAATGGATGGTAAGGTGCAGGATAACAGGTATAGGGTGATAGATGACATAATCTAGTACAAGGACAGAATCTTCTTGGTTCCCAGGTCAAAACTAAAAGAGAAGATTTTACGAGCTATCCATGACACACTCCTTGCAGGACATCCTGGTTATTTCAAAACTTACAGACAGGTTAGGGAGAGGTTCTCTTGGAAGGGCCTCAAGGATGATGTCTTGCGGCATGTGAGGGAATGCATGACTTGTCAGTAGAACAAGTCAAAGAATACTTTCCTTGCTGGGTTGCTTCAGTCGTTGCCTATTCTGGAGCAGAAATGGGAGAGTATATCTATGGATTTCATAACTGGTCTAACCAAGGTACAGGGCAGAGATGCATTTTTGTAGTTGTGGATCGATTGACTAAGTTTGCCCACTTTTTCGCCATCTCCTCGGAGTATAAGGCACCTCAAGTTGCAGATTTATTTTTCAAAGAGGTGTTTAGACTCCATGGGTTACCTAAGACTATCGTCAGTGACAGAGATAGTCGTTTCCTCAATGCATTTTGGTAGGAGCTCTTCAGATTAGCTGGCACAAAATTGACTCCTAGCACCAGTTACCACCCTCAGACGGATGGACAGACAGAGATTGTCAACAAATGGGTTGAGGGATATCTGAGGAACTATGTGGCGGGGCAGCAGAAGGTTTGGATTAGGTGGTTGCATATGGGTGAGCACTGCTACAACACCACCTATCATATGTCGATTGGTATAACACCATGCAGGGCATTGTATGGTTACGATGCTCCCACATTTCTAGACTTAGCTTTTGGCGATAGTACAGCCCCCAAAGCTAAGGATTGGATCCAAGAGAGTCAGGATATTCTTGGGATTCTTAAGGAGAATTTGCAGAGCGCACAAAACCAGCAGAATATTTATGCTAACAGGCACAAGATTGAGTGGAGTTTCGAGGTTGGGGAATTGGTTTTCTTACAACTGCAACCATACAGACAGTCTTCATTGAAGAAGAGCGGAGCAAAGAAGCTGAAACTCCATTTTTATGGCCCTTACAGGATTGTTCGGAGAGTGGGAGAGGTTGCCTATGAGTTGGAGCTGCCAGATAGTAGCAAGATACATAATGTTTTCCATGTTTCGTGCCTCAAAAAGGCACTGGGGCAGCAGGTTATTTCTTCTACAGAGCTTCCATCATTGGATGAGGAGGGCAAGTTGGTTTTAGTGCCACATGAGATACCGGATGTCAGAGAGAGAAAGTTGAGGAACAGAGTCATCAGGGAGTATCTTGTTCAATGGAGAGATCTACCAATCAAGGTGATCAGATTTTGCAGCATCCTAACTTGCAATTGCTTGAGGGCAAGCAATTATGAGAAGGGAGGACTGTCATGTCCCCTTCTGATGTGTAACTGTTGTCACATTTTGCACGGGGTGCAATGTCTTCAGTGTTGTAACTGTGCTGCTCTTCTTTTTCCCTCTTCCCCTATTTTCCTTCCTTCTCCTCTCCCTTTCCTTTTCCTTCCCGCATTCTCTTTCTTTCCCCCTTTCTTGGAGTCCCCAGTTGATTTTTCAACTTTCCAACAAGTTACCTGAAAAATGGCTAAGTGTTGGTGCGAAGTTCGCACTTCGCCCAGTTTTGGTGCGAAGTGCGCACTTCGCTCAGTTTTGGTGCGAAGTCTGACTTCGCCCCACTTTCTGGGCGCACCTTGCAACTGGCAGATTGACAGGCTGGCAGGCTGACAGAAGATGACAAAAGGCCGGAGCAGAGTCCGTACGGCGGCGCAGACACCGCTCCCACTCGTGCGCAGCCCGACTTCGCAAGGAAGTCGGAGTGCGCCCTTGACAGTGCGCGAGAGGGGAACAAACCCGGAATTTGACCAAGGCATGAAGGCCTTCCCGATCGCACCGTTTTCTCGCCCGCGCAACCCGAGACGCTCTGATCCCAAGCGAAGTTGGACGGACTGCCTTCCAAGGCAGACACGTGTCACACAAAGATCATCCATCATCTGACAAGTGTCCGCCTTCGGGATTAGAGCCGAAACGTGCCGAGCAAAAGGACAAGCATGGGCTGCATTGCCTGCGCCAGTAGCCTCATTTAAAGCTGATCTGAGGTTTTACCTGCTCCAGCTACCCGCATCATTGCCAGAGGGAGATTCTGCCCAACACACCGCCATGTAGCTGTCCAGCTTCCAGAAGACCATGCTCGCGGGTACAGTCCGGTCCGACAAAAGGTCAGCATTTGCAGCTCTTTCGCCGCTTTTGTCGCCTTATGTTTGATCGGGGACCTTGTGCCCATTAATGTAACGGGAGGGACTCGGGCTATAAAAGCCCACCGTGAATTCATTGTAAAGGGTGGAAGGGGAATGTCTGTTAGGGAACCACTGTGCCCATTGTAACCGTGCTTCGCTTATAAATATAATCTGTATGCTTGGTTCTCGTTCTCGCTGCTTCGTTTTTTATGCCGCCTTTCTTTATATTCATGCCTTAGGCTAACTCCGTGTCATGGCTCGTTGATTCATTTCAGCATTTGATGATCAGTTGCCTCTAGCATTGCTTGTTTAAAGCACCCCCGTACTTCATGAATTAAAAGGATACATAGAATAGCCGTAGTAGCAGGTCCATCGCTTGTGTGTTTTGTTGCTGGTCCGTATCTGGTGATCGGTGCGCTGCCGTACTGTTAGTTCCTTGTAGGGAATGTCTGTTAGGGGGCCATTGAAGCTGTGCGGTTAAATTCTCTACATAAACACATATACCTGGCTCTGATATCTCTATGATTGCTTTCTACCCATGTCAGTGTCCGTAGGTGGTGATTGACGTGTTGCCGTACTGTTAGTTCCTTGTAGGGAATGTCTGTTAGGGAGCCGTTGTAGCCGTGCGTACACTGCTTGGGTATCGGAAGTATACGTTAGATTTTGCGCTTCTTTGTCATGCTTTGTGTTTATATGCAATAAGTAGCGGTGATTGGTGTGTTCCCGCATCGTTAGTTCCCCCCACCAACCTTTGAATATATTTGTAAATCTCTTTCTCGTACATTTATTTCTTTCCCGTACTCTTAGCTTAAATCGAAACCCCCCAAAAGGAGCCGGCCTTCTCCGGAGATTGGCTCGGAAGGCATCTCTTCCTTCCGGCCTTTCATGCCGGTGGGCGAAACTGGGCGCATTAACCCAAATCCTTTCCTCATGGCAGATTCGTAACCAACAGTTTCTCTGGCACGCCCGGTGGGACCCTGGTCCCACATTTGAAGAGAGATTTTCTGATCAGTCTCCACCTGGCGCTGACAGTTCCTGAGCTCTCGGTGAGACAAGGAAGTTTCTCACCCCCGACAGAATTGAAGCACCGGTGTTCGCTTCATTGCTGTTCCAAATCTGAACACCGGCGACTCGCACGAACAAATCCTCTCGAGTCTAGAAGACCGGTCCCAAGGACCTTCATGCACACGAGAAGGTGGCAAGCAAGGGATCCGAGAAGCCCGCCCGAGTTCTACGAACCGGATATCAACGCCGAGGCGAGATCCCCAGCGCGGGCCGATCCGCGAGCTCGCTTCGACGAAGCCGAGGCCGAGATCCAAGAAGAGGCCGAAGCCGAAGTCGGAGGAGCCGAGTACGAAATAGAAGAGGCCGAGGAAGAAGAAGATCCTGCATCCTCGGAAAGTACCGACACTGAGTACACAACCGACGGCGGAGAAGAAGAAGAAGAAGAAGAAATGGCTGCTCAACGCCCGAATGACGATGATCTCTTCCCGGCCGTGGACTCTACGGGGCCCTTGGCCCCCGGTCGGACAGCAAGCCGTGCCCCCCGCCGCTTTAAAGTCTATTCCCACATACGACGGCTACGGTAAGACGGCGTACGAGCACATCCAGGACATCCTTGCCCTGGCCGCATTGCATACTATCACCGATGAAAGTGTGAAGACCCGTCTACTGGCCCTTTCCCTGAGGGGAAAGCTTCTCTACCGGTGGAGATCGCCGCGGAGGGATCCATCACAGGGTGGCCCCAGCTTGCCGGGAGGCTCGTAAAAGGATGCAACGAGTCTGCTGACCCTACTTCTCTACTGCATCAGTTCCAAGCTATCTAGAGACATCCTCAAGAGGAGGTGTCTGATTTTAACATTAGGTTTGCGAGATCCTGGAAACGGGTACCTCGCGAACTTCGGCCTTCACCCGGCATGGCTGCTCACTACTATCTCGAGATCCTTCAACTCGTACATATGCTCGCCGCCGAAGATCGCCGAATTGACGAGTTCCCTGCGCTGTACGAGGCTGCCCAGCAAGTCGAAGCTGACATAATCTCCATCGGCAGGCTTCCGTCCAGAGTGCAGGAGCCCATCCATCCCGACTTCCCCAGATCTCAGTATCCTTCTGCTTCTGGCGGTTCGCCGTCCACATCAGGACAGCAACCCCAGCAGCAGTGGAATCCGGCGCCGGTCGTAACTCCTTACGGCCCGCCTCAATTGCATTACCCTCACCCGCCGCCTCCTGCTTCGCATTTTCCAAGCACTTCCCGCTCCTCCACAAGCATGCATCTTATTCTAACCCTCCTCCATTGGCCGCATTGCCTCCACCGGCACAGTTGCCGCTACCTGACAACAACATCCAGAACACGATTTTACAAGAAGTGCGGGCTTTGGCCTCCGGATATCATTCCATGTCCAATGACATGACCGCTATGAAGAAAAAGCGAGCCCGTATGGACCTCGCCTCCTAGGAGACCATATGCGCCCCGGCGCTAACGAAAGACAAAGCGCCGTAAAACCAGCCCGCAGAGGCGTCCGCCTCCGAGAAATGCCGCTATAGAAGACCCGCCCGGTCCTCCCGACCAGAGTTAACCGGTGCACTACGTGCAATGACCCGCATTCGGAGGAAGACCGCACTTTGCACCAAGGACTACATCCGCACCTTGGCCGGCAGCGCTATAGAAGACGATGAGCTGTACATGATCTTGGACGGCGAGGCCAACTTTGCCCTCCCCGAAGAGAATCTAGCGCCACCCGCCAAGGAAGAAAAGAAGGCCGCAGATGCGGCCAAGCCTTTGCAAGTCTACGCAAGAAGAGAAAACCGCAGCCCGGCGGGCTGCCACCATACAAGCGGCTGTGGCCCTACACAGCCCAGGAGAAGGCATCCAAAGATAAAGCTCCAGCCAAGCCTTCTCCGGCAAAGGCTGCCCCTGTTCCAGCCAAACCTCCAGCAAAGGCCCCAACTCCGGCTAAGGCTCTCGTACTTCAGCCCCCAGCTGAAACCAAAGAACAAGCCCAGGAGAGGTCAAGTACCCGTCTCCGACCAAGAGACAGCGAGTTGAGGCCACCCAACAAGCACCGGACAAAGTATGAGCCGGCTAAACCAACAGAAGGAGCTAGTACCTCGGGCTACGAACATTGTAGACGAGTTGAAGAGAACACCTGCTAGAATCAGCATGTACGATGCTCTTCTGCTCCCAGGCCAGGTAGATCTGCTGCAAGAATCACTGAAGAACATGAAGAACGGCAGACAGATGCAGCCCGCTGTCCTGGTTCAACCTTTGACAGTCTCCGCCACTGGGAAGAACAGACCGCCACCCTTTTATCTGTCTTTACGGATGCAAGGGCACATAGTTCATAACTGCATGGTGGACTCTGGTGCTTCCTCGACTGTGATGCCGAAGGCCGTCTCGCGATGAGATCGGGATGGAATACACACGGAGCAGCCAAGGCGTGCTGCAATTAGACGGCACCCCCGTCAAGACAGTTGGTGTCATAAAGGACATCCCTATCCGACTGCACAAAGCTCTCGACATCGTAGTCATCCAAGAGGTCGTGATTGTTGACCTGGAGCCTTACTTCGGCATGTGTCTCTCTCGGGAGTTCACTGCGGGTTGGGCGGGTACCGCCTCTAGACTACTCACACATGGAAGTGCCCTTCAAGGGAAGGAGACCGAAAATTTTTAATGAGAAGCCTTCCACCTTCCTAGTAGAGAAGATACCCGGAGGAGAGTTGGACTGCATGGTCCAGTTGTCAGAGGAAGAGCTGGTGACAGTGGAGCTGACTGAGCAAGCCCTCGAAGTGCTACAGCTCGAAGATGAGTTCTCATTGCGGGACTTCAATGCCGTAATCGGGACAGAGCAGGGCTGTTACTCCATTGTACAGCCCGAGAGGCTTGACGTGTCGGCTGCAAAAGAAGTAGGACCTGCACCCGAGGAGTTGTGGAAGCTCTTCTTTGACGGCGCGCGATGCAAGAATGGCGCCGGTGCAGGAGTGCTGCTGGTTTCTCCAACCGGAATCCAGAAGGACTATGCCTACAAGTTGGCCTGGAGCTGCACTAACAACTCGGCGGAATACGAAGCCCTGTGCTTGGGTTTGCGAAAGGCGGAGAGGCTCGGAATCAAGCACCTCCGCATTTTCGGAGATTCGGAGCCGGTGTGTCACCAAGTTACGGAGAAGTGCGCATCCAAACAGCACTATCTTAGAGCGCACCGCAATCGGGTCCGGGACCCGATGGAGTCATTCGACTCATTGAATGTCAAAGCGATATCGCGTGAGGAAAACAAGCACGCCGATATTCTCGGCGTCCGTTGGAGCCGTGCACGTTCCGGCCGAAGACGTTGTCCGTAAACCGAAGCCGGTTCGTACCGTCTACGTGCCTTCCGTGCTCGATAAGGACACCCACCGGGCAGGTGTTCGGGCCAGACGAGGAAATCGTCACATTCCCGGTTAACGAAGTGTGTGTAATCGAAGGTAGAGACCCCGATGACGAGCAATATGAGGGGTTGATACAAGCTACGGAATAATCACGTCCCAAAAGGACCGATTACATTAGAAAGTCTCTTTGATCGTAATGACAGAGCAATATCCCACAGATCAATGTAGACCCGAGGCAGTATGCTGACCTAGAACTTGAACCTGGTAAAACCATCAAGGTCGGAACAGACTGCACGTCGGCGGAACTGGAGCAGATCAGATCACTGTGCCAGGAGTTCCCCGACATCGTGGCCTGGTGCTACGAGGATTTGAGGGGGTATGACAGAACTGTCATCCAGCATACCATTGAGCTAGAGGATGGCGCCAAGCCATTCCGACAGAAGCAGAGGGCCGTGAATCCAAAGATTGAGGCCATGATGAAGACCGAGCTCTTGAAGATGCTGGAGGCCAAGATCATCTACCCCATCAAACATTCATCCTGGGTCGCGAATTTGGTGCCCGTGAGGAAAAAGAATGGCGACATTCGTCTCTGTGTCGACTTCAGAAACCTAAATCAAGGCTTCCCTCCGGGACCACTATCCGCTTCCCCAAATCGACCAGATCCTACATATCGTTGCTGGAGCCCAGAGATTTTCACTTTTAGATGGATTTTCCGGCTACAACCGGATTTGGGTCAAAGACGAAGACCAAAGGATAAGACGGCGTTTACCACCAAGTGGGGGACGTTCGCCTATCGCCGCATGCCATTTGGCTTATCTAATGCCGGTGCCACGTTCCAAAGGGCCATGGACCCGGCCTTCCGAGAGCTGCTCAATAAGATTATCGTCATCTACCTTGATGACATGACCGTTTTCTCTCACCAACGAGGAGATCATGTTTCGCACCTACGGCAAATATTTGAGAGTTGTCGAGAATTCGGCATTTCTATAAACCCGAAGAAGTCTCGTCTTCGCGGTAAAGGAAGGAAAGTCGCCGGGACATGTCATCTCCGAGGAAGGCCTCGCCATTGACCCCCGACAGAGCAGAGGCCCTCGTTCGCTTGCCGCCCCCATCGACAAAAAGGGCTGCAGTCCTTCTTCGGTCGGATTAACTTCGTGCGGAAGTTCATTCCGGACTTCGCACAGTGATCAAGCCTATGGCCGAACTGCTTAAGAAAGATACACGTTACGAATGGACTGATGAGAGAGAGCAAGCCTTCGAGGAAATCAAGGCCCGAATTGCACAGGCTCCGGTGTTGACAAACCCGGACTACTCCAGAGACTTCATCCTGTATGCAATGGGAGAACCCGAAAGTTACGCTGCAGTCCTGACTCAGAAGGGAGACGATGGTGAGGAGCGCCCCATAGCATTCCTCAGCCAAGTGATTCTGCCGCATGAAGAAAAGTACAATTTTATAGAGCGGCAGGTTCATGCTGTCATGAAGTCCCTTCGAAAGTTCAGGCACTTTGTCTCCCAGAGCAAGACCACTGTCTTTGTGATTCACCCGGATGTTCGAAGCTTCATCTTGCAAGGAGAACCGGGTCACAAGAGAGCGGGATGGATTGCAAAAATCCAGGAGTTTGACATTGAAGTGCGGCCCACCAAGCTTATCAGAGGCCGAGCCTTGTGTCAGGAATTGGCCCGAAGCGCTGTAGCCGGCATCTCCGCCTGTAAGTGGGAGGACACAGCGACACGCATCTACCTAGCCAACTCCTTATCGGAGGGGAGTGATTGGACAGATGAACTGGTGAGATACTTCTGCACCGGAAGATGTCCCGATCACCTGAACGCCTCACAACGAAGGAGATTTCGGCTAGGTGCACTCAAGTACACTCTTCGCCCCGAGGGGCTTTACTTCAGAAACATCGACGGCATCCCGTTGCGGTGCGTCTTAAAATCTGACCAGCCTAGGGTCCTCGGAGAATTTCATTCCGGGATGCCCGGGGGTCACCATTCTTCAAGGCCAACGGCCTTAAAAATAATAAGGGCCGGGTACTATTGGCCCACTTTGTTCGCAGACGCGCATGCGGTCCGCTCTAAATGTGATCAATGCCGGAGGTTTGCCGGCCGAAGCGTAAAAGCACCCCCGCCCCTTCAACCGATTCAAAGCCGAGACTCCGTTCCAAAGAATGGGGTTTAGACTTTATTGGGGTGATTTCTCCTAACTCCTCTGCCGGCCACAAGTTTATTCTTACGGCTACCGACTATTTCACGCGGTGGACAGAGGCGATCCCGACCAAGAACGCAGACCAAGAAACGGTCATCGTGTTCATTGAGAGCCTGATTACCCGCTTCGGGGTTCCGTAGTCGATTGTGACAGTACAACGGTCCGGGATTTGTAGGCGCTCGTACTCACGGAGTACACCGCAGACTTGGCATCTATCACAAGATGTCTTCTAACTACTACCCGCAGGGGAATGGCCTTGCCGAGTCCACTAACAAGAACCTCCTGAAAATCATCCGGAGGACCATTGACAGAAACAAGCGGACTTGGCACTTGCTCCTGGACCGGGCGCTGTGGGCGGACAGAGTTGCATTTAAGAAATCCCTCAGAACGTCTCCCTACGCGCTCGTCTACGGCAAAGAGGCTGTCATGCCATCACACATCGAGATCCCTGCCCTGTGGATGATTGACGAAGACAGATGCAGCGGAGACCCGGTGGATGACAGACTGTGCCAACTCCTGCAGTTGGAAGAAGACAGAGAAAGTGCATACCAGGCCTTCGCGAATCACATTGCAGCCACTCAAGGCTGGTTTGCCAAAGGCACCACTGCCCGAGTTTTCGAAATCGGGGACCTGGTGCTGAAGTGGGACTCATATAAAGCAAAGCCGGTAATCACGGGAAGTTTGATGCCCTCTCGGAGGGCCCTTATCAGATTGCCGGGTAAACCAGTTCAATGCCTACATACTGCGGGATATGGAGGGTCAGCTCCTGCCTATCCCTGTTAACGGGTTCCACTTGAAGCTTTACCGCTGCTGAAGGTGCCCGAGTGGCCCTTCTTTGTAAAAATTTCCTTGTGCTTTTTCATTTCCCGCATGTACAGTTTCCAGTTTTCAGCTTTTAAATTGTTTTTCTTCGTTTTTTGAGCTTAACTGTGGCATGGGAGAGAAAGACAGACTTCGCAGCGAAGTCTGTCTTCGCCCCTCAGGAGGGACGAAGTTCGGCTATAAAGAAAAGAGAGAAAAGGAAAAAAGGCAAAAAATTGGCTAAGTGTTGGCCGAAGTCCGACTTCGCAGCGAAGTCGGGCTTCGGGCCAGCCACGGTGCGAAGCGCGACCGAGAGGAAAGCCACAAGGGCACACTAAAGACAGGCTTCGCTAAGCTTTGGCCGAAGTCCGACTTCGGCCAACTTCCGAGCGAAGCCCGACTTCGGCCAACTTCCGCGCGAAGTCCGCGCTGCGGCCAACTTTCGTGCGAAGTGCGAACTTCGCGCGAAGTTCGTACTTCGCCCAAAGTTCGGCCGAAGTCCGAACCCGCCTCAGCGTTTGCACTGCGCGGCTTGTCCAAGTCAGTCTAAAGGAAAATGATAAGTGTGGTCAAAGGCCCGAAGGTTGCAAAGGACCCAGACTGCGCCCAAACCTTGGGCGCAGCAAGCAAGAAAAAAGAAGGAACAGTTCGAACGCGCACTTCGCGCGAAGTTCGAACTTCGCCCGAAATTCGGGCGAAGTCCGACTTCGCCGGCGAAGTCGGGCCGCGCCCAACTTCGGGCGAAGTCCGGCTGCGCCTCGTTTTCTGGGCCAGTTTGGGGCAACGTTTAAAAATGAATAAAAAATTCAAAAAAGGTCCCAAGCTGGGCCCAAGGCGCGTTTGTAGCCGTTCCAAAGTGGGTTTCCGCACCAATGATTCTTTCTTGAGCAGTGTGCCCGCGCTCCGGCAGTGACGTCAGCCATGGCGCAGTGTCCAAGACAGAATTGATGATTGCACGTTCCTCAACGAAAGTGCAAGCAAAAGAGCATGGCACGTCTGCCGGAGCGCGCTTTTTCCAAACATTCTCCTGCGCAGCCACCAAAGAGCCTTAACTCAGCCGACCTACCTCCTCCTGCGCGGCATTAATGGCCCTGTCTTTATCTAGAAAAGGGGGTCAGATGTTTTTAAACATTCCAAACTATGCAGATTATTCCTGACAAAGGCAAATTATTCCCCGTGACAAAGAAATCTGCTGCAGACGCCTTGAACTTGCAATTATTGCTGATTCGGAGAGATGGACAGAGGAAAGATGCCAGTGTCAGCGCAGTCCAGCGAAAGTGGCGAACCAAAGGATTTACCGCGGCCGGGCGTTTTCAGAAGTGAAACCCCGCCAGAAAGAAAGTCAAAGTCCCGGACGAAAAAGTACACCGTGGGCAAGCCCCACCACCTCCGGTGAATTATTTGTCGGGATACAAGGACGGCTCTTTTTCTATGAGCCTGACGAAGCTGCGGGCAAATGTGGAAAGTTGGGCTGACAAAGTTTCGCCCTCCCACCATTTCGGAGCGGCGTACAAATCCAATCTGTTCGCATTCTTGTGCCCTCCCGTCCACCAATGCCCGGAATCGGTAGACCTAATTGTCGACACTACGGCACCAGCCTACCCGGCAAATTTGCAGCTCCAGCGGTAAACCCTTGTTCACACTGCGCAGGGAGACTGTCCAGCCAGCTTTCGCCCCAGGGTTGGAGTATGACTCCAGCGCCATTCTCAGAAAGGTAAATTTGGGCGAGCAGGCGGGACGTTTCACGCCAACAAAACGGATGAGGGATTTCCTCAATTCAGAGCCGAACGCCCCGCTTGTACCGGACAAAGGCCAACCGGCCCCATGCCCTTGGCACAATTCCGTAACAAATACTTGTACATCATTTTGGCATCTATTCTTGGCTGCGATTCTGATGAGCTGGTATAGCCGTACCAGCTAGCGCTGGCAGAATGTCTCCTATGTGGAGAGTCCTACGAACCGGCAACACAGAGAAGTGGGAAGCGTCCCATCTCTTTCGACTGGGCAGACTGGCTGGCTTACGCCGTTCATTCCAGCTTGGTAAAAATCCAGAAGAGGCAGTCTACCGATTTTCGTTTCAGTTCTGTTCTAGCTCGGCTTTGTTTGTACCATTTGCACTCCCTGATGCCGATCCTGAACCTGAAGAAGGTCAACGAGAGGGGAGAGCCACAGCCCGTCTATAACTGGACGGATGACTTATACCGGAAAGGGTCCTACTACAAGTTCAACTTCAACTTTCTGGGATTCGTCATGTCAGTCTTCAGTGAAAGCGAAATTCCTCGCCCCCCGAGAGAAATGACGAGCGCTTTGATAAATCAGAAGCTCGGGGACGTTTTCAGACTGACGCAGGGAATTGTGGTCAGAATCTACGGATTCAAGGGCAAACCCCATTTGCTGCCCTATTGGTGCTCGGAGCACCTGCTCGGGATGGAGGTTGCCCGACAAATGGACTATGTTGAAGAGGAGTTCGGCCTAGGAAAGAAGAGAGGACAGATTTTTCAATATCCTCTTTCCCGGGCAAATGTTGAGATTTTTGAGGTAGGACAAGCATGTCTACCTTGAGCAAGAGTTTTCCCGGATTGGCCTCGGTTTTTTTGCCGCAACGCTGGAAGTATGACCCATATGGAATAAGGGGAAAGTTCACACATCTCTGCCCCCGGGCAGATATAACTGAAGATAGATGCGATGTGGTCCATGTGGATGGGAAATCGAATTGATGGAAGCTTCTCCTCCCTGGCAGGATTTCTACTGCGAGGAGGTGACATATGACCCCAAGCGAAACCCGGACCACCAGTTTTCATCTCCAGGGTTCAAAAAATTTCTATCCAAGATAGCAAGCCTTAACTGGTCTAAAGAAAAGATTACTGAATGCTGGAAGATGAGATGCCGCACGCAGCACGACAAATCAACAAGGAGAAACCTGGCCGTAGATGACGACTTTTCGGTTCTCTATGACCAGCATCATGACAGCTGGCGGCCGTTCGCATATCAAGGTTACGTTCCCCGAGGTCCCTTTGAAGACTATAAAGGAGGGTCTCCCTCCCAACAGTTGTACACTTCGGCAACTACCAGCGTGGGCCCAGCAAACTTCCAGGTCGATCCAATGCAGCCCGTGGCTTCCAAGACGGCGCCTGAGAAGGCGAAAGAATTAGTCAAGGCAACGCCCGAGGCAATCCCTCAGGCACGAAAAGCGCCAGCGCCGTCAGAGGGCAGACCGGTTGCGGCAGACCTTCTGCAAGTCAAACCCCGGTACAAGTTTACCGTGGGAGCATCAGCGCCTGCTGCACCTGCTTCATCTCCTTCCCCTGATCCGACTGTTATTCCAGAAGAGAAGAAGCGGAAGAGAGTTGAGAAAATCAAGCGACCTAGCCTGATAGTGCAGCAGCCAGTTGCAGAGCCGCAGCCGCGTCCTGCCGCCGCAGAGACAGTGTCTCCGGGCAGTCCTAAGCCAGCCGCCGAAATCAGAAGCTACGTACATCCATCCGGCATCGGCTCAGCGGAGCCCGCAGTACGTTTGCTGCCCCCGTCTCTTTGGTCTCATCCAGTCCCACTCCCACTCCGTCTCCCGCTCAATCCGAGCAAGTCATGGCCGCATCCCCCTCCCCGTCTCCACGCCCTTCTAGCGGCCCCCATTCTTTTGATCAGTTTGCTCGGAACCCTAACGTCTCTCTTTCTCTGAGCACAACTCCAAACCCTTCGCCTGAGGTTAGTGCTGAGGCTGTCCGTTCACCGTCACATCCTCCATCTCAGCCGCTTCAAACCCTTGCAGTGTCAGCCGTTCCCATCTCCATTTCCCGGTCGCCCCCACAAGCGGCCGATTCTTCCAAGGTCCGTCCGGTTCCTCCCCGGTCCCATCCCCGCAGGAGAGACGTCTCGAGCATAACCCTAGGGCCGGGGGAACCAGATTTTATGGACGACCTCCAGAATACAGACGACTTGCCCCTGGCAACGAGGGCTGTAGAGTATTCTGTCTCTTTCCTCCAAGACCTGAAGCGGAGGAGACATGAAGAGATAGCCGCCCCGGCAAAACGCGCAAAGTATGATTTCGGGAGGAGAGTGATTACGACAGAGAAAATAATCCCAAAAGTAAAGAAACCTCTCCGGGAAATGACCAGGGCGGACTACGAGCTCCAGACAAAGGAGAAGAGCTTTGACGACATTAACAAGCAATATGAGATTCAGTCAATCATGCGCAAAGCTGATAATCTCTTTGTCAAAAGTCTGGAGGAGCAGGAAGAACTTTTCGGGTTGCAGGATAAAACAAGGCAGCTTGAAGAGGACCTGTCTAGGTCCACTGAGCAACTGGAAGCGGCGCGGCAAGAAATAGATGAACTCAAAGCCCAGCTGGCCGCTTCTCAGCAACAAGCCGCAACCGAAAAGAAAGCAGCCTTGGAGCAGATTTCTCAGCTCCAAGAGTCTTTGAAGCAGGCACAGTCGCAACTTGCAGAGAGAGCATCTCAAGCGACGGTCTTTTCAAAGACAAAGGTTAAGGAGATGCGGGCTGGTTTGCTGCGGGAATGCAAGCCCCACACCTACAAGGCGATGGCAGCTCCGGATTTCGCATCCGTAATTCAAGAAGTTTCGCCCAGTGGAAAGCCTCGTGGTAGAGGAGGCCGAGCGCCGTGCGAAGCAATGGCCGGACCTCGGCGGTAAATCTTCGAGAGCGCGAGCGCAACGGCCTCCAATTTTCTCCCGTGTCCTCATTCGCTGCAGAATGGGCAGGTGCAAGGGTGACCTTGCACAAATATTTCAAAAAAGTTGAAGAGGTGAGAGTTGCCGCACGAATGCTAGATGCATTCGGACATGAAAGAGATATCTGTCTGGCCCCCTTTCACGCTCTTTCCGAACTAGGGTGCCCAGGTTTTGTTGAAAATGGCGAGCTTCTCACCCTAGATCGGGTGAAAAGGAATTGGCAGTCCTTCGAAGCAGATACAGCTGAAATTGATAGCTGGACTGAGCCAATTCAAGACAGTCAGGTCACTCAGATGGTGGCCAAATATTCCAAGATCAGCTCCTACTTCCAGGAGTTAGAAAAGAGATACCTCACCATCGACCTGCACGCGGTCGCTGCTTTCCACGCAGCATTAGAAGATGTAGCTGACCGCCGGCCATTTGAAGCAAAAGCTTGGCGCCCAGCCAAGGCCGCATACGATCGCATTTGCGGCGTGCAAGAGATGGAGAGCTTTCGGAAGGTGATTCTGAGGGGGCAACTGACAAAGATGAATCTGAAGAACAGTTGCCACAAGGAGGACAGTTAGAGCAGCCAAAGGCAGGGGAGGCAAGTTCCTCTGCACCCAATGGATGAAGGCATGGATTCTTTGCGCCGAGGCGAGCTCGACACCCCGCGAGCCGCCAGAAATGTTGTCACATTTTGCACGGGGTGCAATGTCTTCAGTGTTGTAACCGTGCTGCTCTTCTTTTTCCCTCTTCCCCTATTTTCCTTCCTTCTCCTCTCCCTTTCCTTTTCCTTCCCGCATTCTCTTTCTTTCCCCCTTTCTTGGAGTCCCCAGCTGATTTTTCAACTTTCCAGGAAGTTACCCGAAAAATGGCTAAGTGTTGGTGCGAGTTCGCACTTCGCCCGCCTGGTGCGAGTGCGCACTTCGCCCGCTTTGGTGCGAGTGCGCACTTCGCCCGCTTTGGTGCGAAGTCTGACTTCGCCCCACTTTCTGGGCGCACCTTGCAACTGGCAGATTGACAGGCTGGCAGTCGACGTAAGATGATAAAAGGCCGGAGCAGAGTCCGTACGGCGGCAGACACCAGTTTCCACCTGTGCGCAGCCCGACTTCGCAGTGAAGTCGGAGTGCGCCCTTGACAGGTGCGCAGTAGGGGAACAAACCCAGAATTTGACCAAGGCATGAAGGCCTTCCCGACTGCACTGTTTTCTGCCCGCGCAACCCGAGACGCTCTGATCCCAAGCGAAGTTGGACGGATTGCCTTCCAAGGCAGACACGTGTCACACAGCATCATCCATCATCCGACAAGTGTCCAGCTTCGGGATTAGAGCCGAAACGTGCCGAGCAAAAGGACAAGCATGGGCTGCATTGCCTGCGCCAGTAGCCTCATTTAAAGCTGATCTGAGGTTTCACCCGCTCCAGCTACCCGCATCACTGCCAGAGGGAGATTCTGCCCAACACACCGCCATGTAGCCGTCCAGCCTTCCAGAAGACCATGCTGCGGGTACAGTCCGGTCCGACAAAAGGTCAGCATTTGCAGCTCTTTCGCCGCTTTTGTCAGCTTATGTTTGACTGGGACCTTGTGCCCATTAATGTAACGGGAGGGACTCGGGCTATAAAAGCCCACCGTGAATTCATTGTAAAGGGTGGAAGGGGAATGTCTGTTAGGGAACCACTGTGCCCATTGTAACCGTGCTTCTGCTTATAAATATAATCTGTATGCTTGGTTCTCGTTCTCGTCGCTTCGTTTTTTATGCCGCCTTTCTTTATATTCATGCCTTAGGCTAACTCCGTGTCATGGCTCGTTGATTCATTTCAGCATTTGATGATCGGGTGCCTCTAGCATTGCTTGTTTAAAGCACCCCCGTACTTCATGAATTAAAAGGATACATAGAATAGCCGTAGTAGCAGCTCCATCAGCTTGTGTGTTTTGTTGCTGGTCCGTATCTCTGTGATTGGTGCGCCGCCGCATCGTTAGTTCCTTGTAGGGAATGTCTCGTTAGGGGGCCATTGAAGTCGTGCGGTTAAATTCTCTACATAAACACATATACCCGGCTCTGATATCTCTATGATTGCTTTCTACCCATGTTAGTGTCCGTAGGTGGTGATTGACGTGTTGCCGCATCGTTAGTTCCTTGTAGGGAATGTCCGTTAGGGAGCCGTTGTAGCCGTGCGTACACCGCTTGGGTATCGGAAGTATACGTTAGATTTTGCGCTTCTTTGTCATGCTTTGTGTTTATATGCAGTAAGTAGCGGTGATTGGTGTGTTCCCGTACTGTTAGTTCCCCCCACCAACCTTTGAATATATTTGTAAATCTCTTTCTGTACATTTATTTCTTTCCTGTACTCTTAGCTTAAATCAGAAAACCCCCCAAAAGGAGCCGGCCTTCTCCGGAGATTGGCTCGGAAGGCATCTCTTCCTTCCGGCCTTTCATGCTGGTGGGCGAATCTGGGCGCATTAACCCAAATCCTTTCCTCATGGCAGATTCGTAACCAATAGTAACCAGTAACCGTTAGCTTATTTAATTCCCGTATGCTAATTTGGGTGAAAGGGAATTAATTTTAGATTAATTATTTTAATATTCTCCATTTTTTACTTTTGACAAAAATATTATTTAATTCATTTAAATGTGGAGCTCAATGATATATTTTAATAAAGTGAAAGTAAATTAAAGAGCGGGAAAAAGGAGATATAAGGGAAAAAAGGAATTCATTTTGAGGTCATGTTTATGTTATTTTCTCTTATTGGAATTTTTGGAGAGCTTCGAAAATCAAACCCTTGGACAAAACCCCGTGGGAGAACAAGTTTCGACAATTTAATATTCTGCCGTAGTTGGTCAGTTGGAGAAATCACCCAGGTTTCTCAGCGAGCATTCACAAGAAAATCTACCATTGTTGGAGGGCGTTTTCTAAAGGGTCGATCAGATATAACCTAAGCCTACATCGACCTGACGTGGAGGACTTGTATCATACACCGCCAATTTCATTTGCTCGACCTGCTTTATACCGACCACCATCGACTTGGATAGTGGAGTGTTCCTTGGTCGACCGGTATTCATACTAGCCATGCGAAGCCTTGGGTAACCGCGACTTTCCATATCATCGCCATTTTCTATATGCTCGGCCTCCTAGTACTAGCTGTCCAGCATCTGGAATGTAATAGGCTGTTACAGTGCTAAAAAAATATTTGTATCAACCAAACATGAGAAGTGAAGTTGAGAAGTATGCCAAATCATGTATTGTCTACGCCATAGCCAAACTAGTCAATGAGAAGCAGGGGTTGTATGCACCATCACCATTTCCCAACAAGCCTTGGGAGTCTATTTCCATGGATTATGTGTCAGGTTTGCTTAACACCAAGCATGGTAATAATTGTATTATTGTTGTAGTTGAATGATTCTCTAAAATGGCTATTATAGTCCCTTGCAAGAAGTTTGTGACAGTTGAAGTGATTGGTCACATGCATTTCAATCGTGTATGGTTCACTTTGCCTTGCCCAAGATCATTGTATCAAATAGAGGCAGTCATTATCAGACTATTTTCTGTCCAACTCTTTGGGATTTGTAGGACACCAAGCTTACAAGGTCATATTTACAAATTGACAACCAAACTAAAGTAGAAAGTATGACTGTAAACCTCCTTTGCATGTACAACCCCTACAATCCACATACATGGGATGACAACCTCCTATACATTCGACAGGGGTATAGTTGGGCAGTGTATATTTCCACTCGACACTACCCATTTGAAGTCTATTTTGGATTCTAGCCCATGGTAGCCATTGATGTGTCACTTCTAATTCAACATATCGGAAACTCCCTCCGTGGTCGGGAAAAAAATAGATGAAGCATCAAAGTTCAGCACATCCAACCACAGGTGCATGGGATATTGGATAACATGAAGAAGTATAATCATCCGCATCACAAGCATGGGGTCCCAAACCAATTCAAAATTGGTGACAGAGTATGGCTTAAACTCAAGAAAGCGAGGGTGGCAGACACACACGGAAACATCATACCTCTCTGTTATGGTCCCTATACCATCACTAAGAAGGTGGGGGAAAATGCTTTTGAAGTGAACCTTTCATGCTTGCTTGGTTTGCATCTCATATTCAATGTTGATTTGCTCAAGCCATATAATCCACTTGTGCTGGATACACCTGTCATAGCAGAGCCGTTACAGGTTGATGAACTCACTCCCAATGGCATGACACCAGCAAACTATCATATTGTAGATACATACACCAAGGCTACAAGTAATCAGTCAATTCCAACGTGTAGCATGGTTAAAGCAGAACAACTCAGCTACCAATGGGAGTGGATGACAAAGAATTACATCAAGAAGACATTTTCCCAAATACTGGCAAAATTGGATATAGTGGACCATTGTTTCACAGGGAGGGCTGGCTGATCTAGGTGGCTCCACCACATGCAAGTTCAACCATGACAAAATTTTAAATTATTATGCTGTCCAAAACAATTGGTTAGTCTTAGGGTATATCAGAATAAGAATCACTTCATTTCTCCTATGTTCGTAGATTCGTAAATAAAAATATGTGATAGAATAAACAATGAGAATCCAGCCTCACATCTCCACATAGATCGCTCCCAATATATGCTGGCCTCACCTCTCTTCTGTAGACATTGCCAATAGCTCTGGGAGCTTTCTCGTTCCAATAAAAATTCAGCTAGATTCCTTCAATTCAGACAATTTGTGGTCCCTTTGTTGTGCTTTAATTTTAGAGTCAATTGTTCTCTATTTGATTGTTAGGTATTTGCTTTCTCTATTTGATTCCTTATTCTATTATCCCGAGATTTAGATCAGCTGAAGCCTTTGGTGAGAGTTCTTTGCTTCATTGATGGAGACGAATTATATATGAGGTATCTTTATAAGGCCATGGATAGGGCCAAAGAGGCAACTGCCTCTTTTTATAGATGGAGAACAAATAATGTCCCATTGGAACACACCTGATCCACTGATGAACTTCATGGCTCCATAGTCCATTAAATGTAATGGGGTACTATCTCAACCCCAAATTCTTCTACCATGAATCCTTTGAAGATGATAAAGAGATGAGGTGAGCACAGGCCTTTGCAATTGCATTGTGAAGAATCAAGATGGTGCATGATGACAAGGTTCAGGATTGACAATGGCAGAGTTGCAAGTTTAAAAGAGCACAGAGGGCTACCTTCTCACCACTACATAGTGGATCCGAGGGAAGACAACTCAGAGGCTAGGTGACTAATACAAATTGACTTCAAAATCCAATTATTTATTATTGATTTGTCATTCTCTTGTTAAAAATAATTTCAATTGTTTCTGCATTTCATAGATTTATGGTAAGAAGGCTATGTTACAAAAACACCCCATCTCCAATGCCTCGCCGTGAGAATTTTATGCCAGCCATGAAGCGCTTTGGGTTGAGCACATTTGGAGTATGTTTGGACACATTCACTCTAGAAAGCACAAAGACACATGCAATAGAGGTTGAATGACCTTATGCTTGTCGACTACAACCTTTGTCTTTGACGTAAACAAATAACAGGGAATGATTACAAGGCCATTGATTTAGATGAAATTGATCCATTATTTGAGTGGATCACAGAGCAAGAGCAGCAAGAGTAGGAGCTCCCTTTTGCTTAGGATGAATTGGAAACAATAGACCAAGAGGGATATGCAAAGGCATAGGAAGAGGTACAAGCACAACAAGAGCAAGCACGTTATGCATGCGCGCGCATGTGTGTGAGAGAGAGAGTGTGTGTGAGAGTGCGCTCGTGCGTGTGAGAGAGAGAGAGAGAAAGTGTGTGTGTGTGTGAGAGAGAGAGAGAGAAAGTGTGTGTGTGTGTGTGTGAGAGAGAGAGAGAGAGAGAGAGAGTGCACGCGCGTGCGTGAGACAGCGTGCGTGTCTATGTGTGTGTGTGAGAGAGAGAGAGAGTGCACGCGCGTGCGTGAGACAGCGTGCGTGTCTGTGTGTGTGTTTGAGAGAGAGAGAGAGAGAGGTCCTTGTTAGAGACTTGACAGATAAGATGTAGTGGACTGACAAGGCATTTTGAGACATACCTCTTTTATACAATAAGATTTTGAATTTAATATAAAACTATTATTTGGCATTAATCTACAATGAAGGGAATTAATCTACGATAAGATCTGTCAGAACATTTGATTATAAAGGAAAGCCTAAACATCTCAGCTGATCAATCATATTTTTCTGGCTCTGAAAAATAATCCTAGTTTATTATTCTCATGATGAAATTCTATCAAAATATTAAGCATGAAAAACTACAATATATATTTAATTTTCAAGAAAACTAAACTGCACATCCTGAGAAATTACAGTCAAAAAATAGGATTCTAAAGATATTACTACTTTAGCCTTTTAGGGAATGTGTGTATTAAGGACAAAACCAAGCATCACTTACAAATGGAAATGATTTTGTAATCTAGGAAAAGCAGAGGTGCCCTGGACTAGGACCTTTCAAGAACAAATAAATAATTTTCCCAACATGGTGCATCAGAAAATTTCAAAACTGGGGAAAAGGACCAAAGAAACTGTAAAACCCACCTGAAAAAGCAAAACTCCAATTAAATGGGGAGATGTCATGATACAACTCAGACATCACAGCAACTCTTCCATCATTTTCAGAAGGGAAATTGAAACACAAAGTGCCAATAAACTTATCATGCACACTTCTATCATGTAACTGTTTCCTCCCAATATCTTTAGAAGCATTACGGAATCCACAACTCTTAAGAATATGATGCTCTTCTTCAAAAGGCTTTGCTGAAGGTTCATGAAGAAGCAAATAATTGTCTTCCTCCAAATCGTGCTGAGAAGGCCACACATCTTGATCATCTTCAAGAGAAACAATACGAGTGCCACTAATTTGAGAGGTCAAATCAGCCCTTTTAAGGTTCTTGAGTTCATCTGAAATACATTGACACTGATCTTCTATTTTTGCTTGTCCTGACATCAAAGACTTGCCAGTCCACCCTGAAATCATCTCCCTTCTCTGTTCCACATCAAGCAGGAGACGCAGAGGAAGCATAGGACCAAATAAAAGTTGACGATCATTTTGTTTAGAAGACTGAGGCTTATTTTCTTTTGGCAAGTTGGTTAGACGAGACAATGGCATTCTTAAACAATCATGGGGGGAAATCTGTAGAAAATCTGGAGGCCGCCTCCTCCCTAACGAAAGAATTTCTGAATGTGCTGCAAAGGCCAGCTCTAAAACCTCCAATGGCAAGCTCATCCACAGTCTCTTGCATGAAATTTCATATCTTCATATGTAAAGGTCAATAACAAAATGGCAACATCAGCAACAAGAAAAAACAGTGATTTTAAAACAACATACTCGTATTTTAGAACATCAATTTAAGATAAAACATTCATCATGAAAGCAATCATATCAGAAATAAAAAAAATAAAAAGAGAACGACATACTTTCTTACAGCAGAGTGGACTGTTATAAAATATAAATAAATAAATAAAAATTGTACATGTGTTGCAAGTCCTATTGTGAGACAAATTACATTGTCAAGACAATAAAAACAATTAAAGAACAGAAAGGATACATGCTACAAGCAATCGTAGCCTGATGGAGAACATCCTTCAATGGAGGAAGAGATCCAAAATGATTAGCATTACTGGCTTCCCACCTATGAATCAACTCACGCAATAATACACAACCTGCAACCAAAAGTTGTAATTACAGAGGGACCACATATACCTGTTAATTTGAATTTTTAAAAGCTTGGCATCAACATTGTCTGTTTTTGACACCTTTAACACAAATAAAACTGTTACACAATTTGTTATACCTGACTTCAACGAATGCCTTCCATTTTGCTTGCGCAATTTTAGACCACTTGCCAAACATGACACTAACTCAAGGGTAGAGTCATTTGTTAAATCTTAGAAAATTTGTTAAGAATTTAAAACAATCAAACCAAATTGCCCAACCAAACAACGAATGCACAGACCCTTCCGATAAGAAATGTTAAGCACAGAGTTACCATATCCGACTCTCCCACCTGGATACCCGTCTCCACATATCAAATACATATACATATAAGATACTTCTTGGATACCATATTCAGACATGCAAATACTTGCCCCTATCTGGTCCATATTTAATACATCCAAATATAGGCTAGGCACCTCTAAAGTTGTATCCACCACATGAGATTAAAAGAAGCATACACGATTTTAAAACAATAAATTTTAAATTTTAAAAACAATGACAATCGTTTTACTTATTGAAATAGCCTATTTAACACTTCAATTTCTGTAAAGTGTAAACATTTTGGTGCTTTATTCTCATATGATGTCCAGCCTTATGCATTAAAAAGGGTCTTAAGAATTGGCAATATTTATGTTTGATACAATATCCGTTTCCATTCAACATAGATCAAGCAAGAAAGGAAGATGGGAAAAAACAAATTCCAGAGATAAAGGATACAAGACATGAAATGTGGGAACCATCTGTATATACGTTCGGCCTTCTTTTGAAAGTCCACTGCCAAGGGTTACATCCCAGTTTAGTGGTTGCATGACAACAATGTTACCCAAAATAGCATTCTTTATGAAGAATAGAGGTGCAATGTCATTAAATGCTGAATACAAAATTCTTACTGTTTCCATCATATGGTATTTCAAATCCAGAACAGATTTTGCTTCTTACTGATTTCTTCCAAATAAGCCTCCTTGATGCTTGATATTGTTGTGAAAAAAGTTCACCTGTTCCAGTCAACTGTAGAAGTCTGAAGCCTGACAAAATATTTCCTTCAGATTCTTCCAACCCACCAGACAATGGTTTACATGACGGATGATCTGAAACAATACAGAAACCCAATATGCTTGCTGGCCATGCATCCAAGCATGATTTATCAAATTTTGGGCACAAAAAATCTGTCGAAGGCAAGTCACCTTGAATTT
This sequence comes from Wollemia nobilis, assembly GCA_028583015.1. Lineage (NCBI taxonomy): Eukaryota > Viridiplantae > Streptophyta > Pinopsida > Araucariales > Araucariaceae > Wollemia > Wollemia nobilis. The sequence goes on from JAQPPZ010015413.1 coordinate 30,892,120, forward strand.
TTAAATCACTTGCATTAATTTTGGAGCAAATGGCATTCACTGTGAACAGCTTTGAAGGAAGTTCCCATGAGTATAGAAGCTCGGGTATGTCTTTATTACTTAGAATTGGAGGCTTGCGTACTCTACTGCTACAGGCATTTGGACCACTTGAGGGTCTGGGACCATAGCAGAACACTCGCATGCAACCCGATCTGAACGAAGCAGCTAAAATAGCATGACCTGCAATAAGCATGAAGAAGTTGAATAAGTACCCATTCACCAACTTGAGAAAATTGTTTGCTTTTTGGAAATGATGACCTTATCATGCCCATGACAAGGTCAAACATAGATATGTAAACAACTTCTTGGAAAATAAATTTCATTACAGATTGAAAAACAATAAAAAAATAACACTCCTGGAAATTGCATTTCATTAGACATTAGCAATTCAAGTCATTACCTTGAAAAAATTAAGATGTTAAAAAAAGAAGATACAATAATTTGAATAAAAGGAAATAGGTGTGATGCAAATACTATGATTTTAATTCACCCAAAAAAACTCATTCTCACCCAAAATGAATGAACAGTGCTGAAATAAACTTTAAGCAGGAGAGTTCTGCTTAAACTATCTTTCAGGGAAGACTTGTTAAAACAAAGCAATGCTCACATCCTGACCTAAACATTGGGAGATGACGATAACCATGAAGAGGTCAATGCTCTTCACAAGGCGAGAGAGTAAAGAAGGGACTTCAAATGAGTAACATATATCAATGTTATGCCATCCATGTTTTATGTCAGGATGATGTGATCGTGCAACATTTAGGCAGCAATAAATTTACACCTGCTTGTTGGGCTTCGATCAGTATACCTAACAATGAAAGGGCAGAATTTGATAGGAAATATGTTGTAAGTTCTTTTCATTATTAAAAGTATTCTCTTTGTTGAATACACAGTTAAATCCCAACTGTACATCAAACAATAGTTATGTTCATCTTGAAACAATAGTTATGTTCATCTTGATGACCTTTGTATTGTACAAGTGACTCAACTTTTGCATATTGATTAGAAATTTCTCATATACAGACCTTCTATATGACAATAATAACTATATTAATTTCTAGCTAGGCCTCTTCTTCACAATTTGACTTTTCCAAGTTTTCTAGATTAGAACTATCATCTACTACTGGAAAAACCCTCAAGTTGAAGGGGCCAATTTAGTATAAGGAAAATTGCAGACTGGTAGGTCTCGTATCTTTAGGTATGATTAGTTTAAAGTTGGTTCATGTATAGCCAAATTGAATTTTGAATGAACACTCATTTTACTACCTTCCATCTGTTACAATGACAAAGAAATTCATATCCAAAATGGTCGGAGGTGACGTAAATATAGTTCAATGTTCATTTGTGACCATAAGTGACTAAAGTGACTGCAAAATTTACAATGATCAACAAACAAATGGGAGTTCCTAGTACATACTCCAATAAGGACCAACAAAAGAAAACTTCGAAGATAAATATAAACAAGACAAGAAGATTTTTTCAAAGAAAAATCCAGATAGGACGGAAGGACCAGATGACCAGAAGGCAGTCAAGAAAGATGCTTTGAGGCAACAATGTCCATGAACATATCCTGTTTTCCAGCGGTTGATTATCCTGTAAAACTGCTGACATTTGAAGCTAGAAAAAAGTCGTCAATGGGTGGGTTAAAACTCCCACAAATCTATATCTCATACACTGAGTGGGCTATGTACACCATGAGTGGGCCTAACAGTGAAGACTCTAGAACTCCGAATAGGAGGTCCAAGGTTCGAATCCAACGATGGGTAGGGCTGTACACCATGCAACAGTAATCAGAATATCATTGGATAAACATCCTCCATAAGGATTGGCCAATATGGCCTATGACCTCATGGACATTATAAACTATTTTGCTTTTACTATCTAGCCAATCTTGTATTTGGAGATGATGAACAGGTCTCCTGCAGCTTGGAACATTCACATTCTCGGAAAAAAAAAAAGAGTTCATTTGCCAGGAACTGTCAGCTTGAAAGGATATCGTATAGATGTCTTTTCATTTAACCTATGCAGTCAATCAAAAAATAAAACAGACTAGCTTCACACTAAATGAGGAATTTGAAAAAGCCCAGTGAGTGTTTGAACACACATCAACGCCCCAATCAATAAGGAGAACAACCAAAGATAACATTATCCACAAACTCAAATTCCTAAAGCCAAAGTCTGCAAGTATGTTACCCATATGGAAACGGTGGTGCTCTCACCCTCTTCAAAATTGGTTGGAGAAAAATAAAAGATGTTCTAAAGGAGCTCTTAGAAAAGGTAACCTTTACCCTATATTCTCTGGAAGAGCGCTATGTTGCCTTGAAAGGAAAAATAATGTTGATATTGTAGCATAAATGCTCAAGTATTAAAGCCTCCTTTGCCTAAGTCCAAATAATGTTGACATTACCATAAAAGGTTAAGTATTAAAGCCTCCTTTGACTAAATCCATGTTACCCTCAGTTCTGCAGAGCCACATATGCTCATGAATGTCTTTATTAATATCTTGCTTTGCAAGATTTACTATTGAAAACATAGCGTCAAGACTCAGACTTGGGCTTGGCTCAAAACTCAGAGGAAAATTCAGCAAGATTTGCAAATATGAAAAAATATACCATACACTACATCTTATAGAAAGAGACTCACCCGATGTCAAAATGACTCATCCAAGATCACTCGACTCGCAAACTCGCAAGTAGTAGACTCGAGGAGAGCCTGAACACTACAATTGAAAGAGAAATCCCAACTGCTCCGCCAGTTTTAGGGTTTGAACATTAATGTAATCCGGGGGAAATTCTTCTATAAAAGGCCACTCAATGTAATGTAATAGGGGGGAACATTTTGCTAAAGAGTTGTTGTACTTGGACTTCTTGCTTCAATATTAAGACTCCTGGTTCTAATTCTGGACTCTTTCCCTGTGTATGATGCCTTCTATGCTTATTTCTGTTAATTTTGTTTCTTCATTTGCATACAGTAAATTCTGCAATCTGGATTTAAGTGTGTGAATTAAGAACGAAGTCTGGAATTGTTGAAGGATACATATCAGTGTGTGTTCAGTTTTAGTTTTTGTTATGTTCATAATATTGATTGTTGTTGGTTTAAGTAGGAGTTAGTAATTGTGCTGCCTGTTCTTCCCCTTGGAACAATCTACATTTCCCATTTCTTTCAGTTATTTCTTTCAGCAATTTCCCGATTCCTTTCCAGTTCCCTAATCTAAAACCCAATGTAGTGTAGTAAAGGAGCCAGCCTTTTCTGGAGATTGGCCCGGAAGGCATCCCTTCCTTCCAGCCTTTCAATCTGTTGGGCGGGTCTAGGGCGCGAAGACAGACCAAATCCTTTCCTAGTGGCAGATTCGTAACCAACAAGTCTGCTCTATGCTCCACGATTTTTGAATCTTGATCAGATGCCCAAGAATAAGACGTAGGTCCTCAATGATAGAGCAGCCCCAAAGATAATGCCTGGGGGAGTGTAGGTAGAGACTAACAAGGTGGTCAAAGACACACTGGCTACAAGCGCAGATCAAAGGCAATGGCTATGTCTTCGTCCACGAGGCAATGATGTTGGGACTGCGGTCACAACGGGAGGACGTTAGGTGGTCATGCGTCTCTCTTCTGTGTATAAACTAGTACACGCAGAGGGGGCGCAACAAGCTAGCTACGAACAATTTCAGAGCAAAATAAAGGCCACAGGAAGGCGACAATCACAGTGCTCTTGGGGGTGCAGGTTGCACGCTCTACGATGGTTCAAGGTCAATATAGAGGTTGTGAGTAGGTCGTTGGAAGGGTCGCGAAGGGCAGCTAAAGTTGTGGCAACAAGAGAGGAGGCAGCATTGAGTAAGACCACAAGGGTGGCAGTATGGTCAGTTGGGAGAAGAGGAGGCCGAGACAAAGCATGTCGTCACAGCTTCTAAACCATCAAGCCCCTCAAAAACTCAAAAGAGAAGCACATAAAATCCGCCTCGAAAACCAATCTTCACCAAAATCATCGAAAGCTAATGAAGATTTAAGCCTCCCAAAAAAGCAACCTAAGAAGGAAATCAGTGGAAATGGAAAGAAAACTAAGGAAACGGAATGGAATTGCGCAGAGGGAGGGGGAATTTCCACAATGAAAATTCCCCCTCACAGGGCAAGATCTACTACTCAGATACCAAACTAATGAGGAAACACCAAAAGACACAAAGAATTGCAAAACGAAAGATGCCCATTGCCATACGGAAAGGGGCTATTTATAGCCCAATAGATTGCCCCAAAAGGAACTTTCTAGGAAGCAAAGCATTAAATACTCAAGGAGGAACTTTCCACAAAGGTTTACATTATAATGGCGGTCACCTTCTAACAAATATTAGATATTAAATTATTATTAATCATTATTAATCAAAAGGGTGACCATAGGAACTATTTAATCCCTATCACACATGAATTTTGTAAGCTTGAATTTATTGAATGCTAAAGAAATGGTCTATGGACTGCTTTGTATGGAAGCAAAAAGCAAAGTATGTGAAGGTTGCACAATGGGAAAACATCATAGATAAAGCTTTCCAAGAGGAAGAGCATGGAGAGCATCATATCCATTATATGAGCACACACCAAGTGTTGGTAAATCCTTCTACTTTATCACTTCCATTGATGATCACAATAGAAAAACTGGGGAATATTTTTTGAAAACTAAGAGTGATAATTTTGAAGTACTCAAGAGCTTCAAAGCTATAGTAGAGAATGAAAGCAGATATAGATTAAAACATTAAGGACTGATTGTGGTGGTGAGAATTGTTCCAAGAAATTCAATCAATTTTGTGATGAGCACAGGATAAGACAATTGAAAGCATTTTATACACCTCGTAAAATGGAGTGGCAGAAAGGAAGAATAGAACAATCATGTGGATGGCAAGAAGCATGGTACTAGCAAAAGGTGTGAGCAATCATTTGTGGACTTAAGTAGTTGCAGCAGAAATGTACATCTTCAATATAAGTCCCACAATTGCAGTAAAGAATACGACACCTCATGAGGCATTGTATGGTAAGTAGCCTTCAGTAAGTCACTCATGTTGAAGATAAGAAATGGAAAAAGTTACATCTAAAGAGTCAAGCATGCATTTTGTTTGGCTATTCTAAAGAAACCAAGATACATAGATGTCATCAACCTAAATCTAGATAATCCATTGTGTCTAGACGTGATTTTTTTATGAAGGGGGAGTACATGGACAACATGCAGAAAAAACTGAGAAAACAATCATAATTGAAGATGTTAGTGTACACAAGCATTAAGTGGAGACACAAGCATTTTTCCAAAGGCCAGCACAAAAGGGAAGAGTGTTCGCAAATGCTCTATATTTGTTAATCAATTTTGGATACAAACGTTTAAGAATTACTCACAGAATAATGGAACACAATCTCACATATATAATCAACCCATAACTCAAGGTAAAATGATCACACTATATTCACAAAGATGACAAGGTTACAAAGTATTACAGTACAAGAATATGCACATGTTTCATAGCCTTGTGCTGCTCTACAAAAATCAGAGCAGCTCTACAAACTTGTGCTGCTCTACAAATAGCCTTTACAAAGGGGCTCGTGACATTTCATCTTCAACTATCTATTCATCTCCTCAAATTCCTCAAACTCCCGAGAGATATGACTCTTCATATTTCTCATAGGAGAAATATATTTATTGACTCCTTAATTACAAACATCTAATGATTACTAAAATACAAATATTTACAAGACTCCTAGACTCCAAATATTTACAAAGTATTTACAAGATACTTGCAAGGTACCAAATAATGTAATATACTCCAACACCCCCGTATTACATTATTTGGTATACTGCAATCTGTGATTTTGGTTCTGACTTTCCAGCTTTGATTCTAGTAGTGACTTTTGCTTTTACTTTCTTTCCAACTCTGGTTCTGGTACTGACTCTAGTTCTTCCCTTTTTGATTTTGTCTTTCTGATTCTAGCTTGAACTTTATTCCTGGATCAATTGCTAAACTATCATATTCTTTTTGATACAAAGCATCATTTATGGATGAACCTATGCTTATCAAGCTCTTTTCCTTTTTGTAGAAACATTTCAACATTCTTACAATTCTATTCAATTTTGTCATGTTTATCCATCCACAGTTCACATCTATTTTGTTTTTTTCTTCTTGAATTTTTTTTTTAAATTGATTATTTTCACCACAAATTTTACAACAATGGGGGATCCAACATTTCTCTGTTCTATGCCCATGTTTGTTATCCTTCTTTCTTTTTCCTGATTCCCTTTTAATGAATTTTGTCTTGTTGTTATTTGTTACACATTCAATGTCACCTATGCCAACATTCCCTGCTACAAAACTAATATTAGCGTTCCCTCTCACAAAATCACTCTCATTAGCTTGTCCTGTATATATGAGGTCTTTGTATGTTGAGCTAAGTTTTTGCATTCCTTGTCCTGCTTCATTATATCCCTGTTTAGTACCAACTGCTTTTGTATGGCTATTAAGTTCATCATTGTCCTGATTTGAATGCAATAAGTCATCACAAGAATATTTATCGCAACTTAGATCATTACTAACAAATTTTGAATGACTTATACAATCACTATCCCTGCCACTGTTGGAAGACTTCAAATCACTAAGAACACACTGTTCATCAACTCTGATAATTTGGCCTACATCTTGACCAACACACTGCACAATCAAAGTTGGCATTTTCTGTACAAGCACTTTTATGAACACATCTAAAACTGACACTATCAAACTCAAAAACCCTCAAATCATAATTCTCTAGAGAAACCCATCTAGTGCTTTCCTTGTTAACATCAACAATATTTGAATGTTCATCAACAAAAAATGAACTATCATTGTCATCAAATCTAGCAATCTGGCTTTCATCATGACCATCACACATATTGACTATCTCACAAACATTTTCTGCATAAAAGGTCTCTGACTAACAATAACTTTCTGTATCAACATTTTTAACAGTATTGTTCAGAGTTCAAACCATCTGTGTCTATTTTCTATGAGGGATTACTACTTGTAGCACAATTCGCAACACAATCAACGCATACACTTTTTGCATACTCTTTGTCTTCACAAACAATGCTTAAATACCTTGTATCACATGCATCACGAGTATCACAACTCTCTACCATCATGGGCTTCAGATCACATTCATTCATTTTTTTCTTTTGATGAAGGTTACTAGGGTTACTCTAAAGTAGTTCACTTGTGTTATGAATTTCATTTATCACTTTGAGTTTATTGCTCAATATTTCATCTTGTTCTTGCTTTGATTGCATACTTGTTTTAAACTTTGCCATAAGTGCTTTGTGATCTGATTCATAGTCCTCATAGTTAGATTCTGATTCTTGTACCTCTTGAACCATGTGCCCTTTTTTATTTTCCCATTTTGGATATTGTTGTTGTTTCGTGTATATCGTTGTTGATTTGATTGATATTATCTTTGTTGATTTCTTTGGGAAGGTTTATGCATTTAATTCCATTGATTGAGTGATTTGCATCTCATCTACTTTGTTACATATATGACAATATCTATTTTCCATTCTGGTTGATTCTGTGATGATGAGATAGAAGAATTTCTTGTATTATTTGGTGATCTTTTTGTTAAAATGAAAGCATTGTTTGACAGTTCATCTCTTGATTTTCTATTTCATATTCCTAAAGGATATTAACCAATTCTTCAAATGACACTTTTCTGTTTGACACTTGGAGAGATGTGACCAATGTTTTAAATGATTTTGGAAGTGCTCTAAGTGTAACTTGGACAAGAAACTTTTCTTCTACTTTCTCTCCCATAGTTTGTAGTTTTGATTTCAAATTTGTTATCCTTCTAAGAAAATGTTCTATGCTTTCACCATCTTTATCTTTTAGAGAATACGATTGTGATTGCAAGGTGAACTTTTAGAGAATACAATTGTGATTGCAAGTAAAGAAGAGTGCCTTCATTTTTTCCTTCAAATATGATGCATAGTTTATCCCAAGCCTCTTATAAAATCTTGGCCTCGCTTATATATGTTTGTATTTCAACCGATATCCCAAATGTTATTAGCATCATTGCTTTTGCATCTTCTTTATATTTTTGTCTACTTGTGACATCTTTTGGAATGTTTTTATCTCCAGTTACTATTTCCCAAAGTTTTTCAACAATAAGTATTGACTTCATCTTATTTTTTCAAGGAGTGAAATTTGGTCCTTTTAGTAACTGATATTCTGAGGGGAAGATCTTTGTATTTGCCATGATGCCTTAAAAAAATGTTTCTCAAGGTAGGTTCACCAATAATGTCTTCTTGAGTTTCTTCAAAAAATATGATCTAATTTCTTTTGCAATTTGCTTGGATGATGGCAAGTTTGAAAAAATTCTTTTAATTATCAAGTAGAAAACCTTTTAACTCCCTAATTAATTCACTACAGTTCTTTTGTAGGAATTTTCAAAAATGAAATTCTTTTCATTATTTTCCTTCTTTGAAATTTCTTTTTCAAGGTATCCTTTTTCCTTTTATCACTTTGAATAGATAATGATCTTGATTCTTCAAAAATAAATTTGCTTCCTCTTTTTATAATTTATAAAAGAAATATTCCTTATAAATTCCTTGTCTCCCTAATTATTTTTTTATTTCAATATTTTAATGAACTTTGGAAGCTAAGATAGAAATATTTCATACCTTACAGAGCTTGCTCAATAATCTGTCCTTGTCTTTGCCTTCAATGTCTTTGCCTTGAAAAATGTTTCTTCAACAATGTACCTTTCAAATATTTCTTTCACAATATCCTTTGCAAATCAAATGCACTTTTATAAAATCAAATGGACTTCAATATTTGAAAATTCTTTGAATGAATTTTCCTTCTCAAAAATGCAAGCCAATATTCTTTCAATAATTTGTCCTTTTCCTTTTTTTCTTTCTGCTTTGTCTTTTGTTAAAACTTTTCTTATTATCAAATCTTCATTTCAATCTTCTTTTTCCTTTAATCTTCTTTGGACAAATCAAATTTTCTCTTTCAATGTTTTCTTTTCTTTCTTTTAAATTTCTTCTTCTCAGATATTTCACTTTAAATATTTTCCTTCCAATTCTTTTATCTCTTCTCAAATGTTTCACTTCCAATTCTTTTATCTCTTTAAATATTTCACTAATTCTTTAAACATAATTCTTTTCCATTCTTTAATTATTCTCCTTTAAAAAGTATTGCTTTCTTTACTTTAAAATATGCCTCTCTTAATCTTTTCCTTCAATAAATCAAATCACTGTGCAATTTTTAATTTAAACCTGAGGCATTAAAGAATTAATGTACCTTTGCATGCGCTTAGCTTTATCCTCCAAGATTTCCTTCTAGACTGAGAAATAATGCACCACTCTGGAATTTGTGTGCTATCCATACCAAAACACCTTTGAGCATTATGGATTCAATTGATAAATTCGGATATTAAAGAAACCTTACTGCCTTAGGAGACACAATCAACAACTTTGCTAATATTTTTGCTTCCCGTGCAAACTTTCAAATATTAAATCTCCATTATGTGCTCATAAAGAATAAATTTTTGAAATACCTTATAATAGACCTTCCACTTTTCTATTTTCGTGCCCAACAACATCAAACGCTTCACTGCTCTGCTATTTCCAAACTTTGTCAGAACTAAGCCTTTCTGACCTTTGAATTTGCGTCTGGGACGTTATTCTAGCAAGATTCTGACGTTACTTCTAAATTCTCAAGTTATTGCCTTGCATACTACGTTCCTTCAACAATCTTTTCTGCTATGCTTTCCCAAGTGTGTTTCTCCTCTTCTAGATGGCTCACCAGGGCTCAATATAAAGGGCATAAATATTTCATTGTCTTCTATCAATCAAAGCCACTTAAGAATAGCAGAATTTCTGCTTTTATCAAGCCAAGAGCATAACGTTTTACAAACAAGGAGACGTGGGATTTGTCGGTTCTCATGCAAACATAGGGCGAGAATATAACAGTCTAAACAAAGGGAAGATTAAAAACACAAGAGACTTGACCTCACATTAATCTTCCAAGTACTTGAAAGCAAGGCTCTCTTACAGGCACAACATTCTCTCACATTGGGCTTGTCATCAAATGGCGACAATTGTCCCAATATCCTCACATAGGCTTTTAGTGGCTCTTCTTCCCTTGACTCACCAACCTTAACTCACTTCCCTTGGCTCACTATCTGTAGCTCTGATACCACTGTTAGAAAATGCTCTATATTTGTTAATTAACTTTGGATACAAAGATTTAAGAATACAGAATAATGAAACGCAATCTCACATATATAATCAACCCATAACTCAAGGTAAAATTCTCACACTATATTCATAAAGATGACAAGGTTACAAAGTATTACAGTACAAGAATATGCATTGCAATTTCCTGTTACATACAAACTCATGTGCTGCTCTACAAATAGCCTTTACAAAGAGGCTCTTGACATTTCATCTTCAACTATCTATTCATCTCCTCAAACTCCCGAGAGATATGACTCTTCATATTTCTCATAGGAGAAATATATTTATTGACTCCTTAATTACAAACATCTAATGATTACTAAAAGACAAATATTTACAAGACTCCTAGACTCCAAATATTTACAAAGTATTTACAAGATACTTGCAAGGTACCAAATAATGTAATATACCTCAACAAAGAGAACACTACAATCATACCCAAGCTGCCAAATGTTGGATCAGAATTTCGATAGGAGGTTCACAAGAAGCCAAGCACAAGCCCAACAACAAAGGCAAAAGGAACAAGAAGATAATATGGTGAACTATACATTATTGTCCAACATTGAAGTATAGCCTTCAAGATCTAGAGCAGTGGTTCAATGTAAGGTATGTACCAAAGCCATGAAATAATAAACATAATTGAAAAAATTGATATGTGGGAGCTGTATGAACTTCCATAGAACAAGGAGGTAATTGGAGTGAAGTGGGTGTTCAAGACCAAGTACAATAGTGGTGGATCAATTGAAAGGCACAAAGCAAGGCTAGTGGCAACGGGTATGCATAGCAAATTTACATAGATAATGATGAGACAGATGCACCTGTTGCAAGGCAAGATACAATAAAAATGGTCTTAGCCTTGACAGCCCAAAAAAGATAGACTCTACATCAAGTTGATGTAAAGAGTGCATTATTGAATGGCAAAATTGAAAAGGAAGTGTATGTGGAACAGCCACAACGATTTGATGTGAAAGGGAAGGAAGGACATGTCTACAAGTTTAAAAAGGCACTAAATGGACTCAAACAAGCACCAAGGGCATGGTATTCAAGAATTGATACAAACTTATTTAAGCACGGATTTGTGAGAAGTAAGAATAAGCCCACATTGTTCTCCAAAAGGGAAGGCGATGATATTCTGATTGTTTGCTTGTATGTTGATGATCTAATTTTCATAGGAAGTTCATCAAGAATGAAAAGAGAGTTCAAGCAAGCCATGATGAAAGAATTTGAAATCAGCGATTTGGATTGATGCATTATTTTCTAGGTATGGGCGTACATCAAACACATGATGGGGTCTTCATCTGCCAATCTAAATATGCACATGATATGTTGAAGTTTGGCATGGAAAGTTGCAAAGATGTTGCTACCCCACTTGCACAATGCAAGAAAATGTGCAAGGATGGAAGTGAGAGAGTGTATGAGAGGAAATATATTAGTTTGATTAGTAGTCTTACATACCTGACAATAATAGGACCAAATATTGTATATGTAGTTTCATTGATTTCAAGATTCATGATTAAGTCGTCAAATCATATGAGAGCATCTAAGAGAATTTTGGCATATGGTAAAGAAGATTTAAATTATTGAATCCATTACTGCAGCCAATAGGACTGAGTGGGTTGGATACGGTGATTCAAAATGGGGACTCTCAATTGATGATAGGAAATCTACAACAAGAAATTGTTTCTTATTGGGAAATGGATTGGTACCTGTTGCCACATTTTGACTAAGGGGTAAAAAATTTTGAAAAAAGTTGTACTATTCCCATGTTCGGATCCTCTCCTTTCTTCCTTCCCTCAGGTCCGTCTTCCCCCAAAAAAGGCTAAGGCACAGTAGTTCTCCCGAGTTAACGGCGATCCCCAACTTCGGGCAGTGGACACAGCCAACTCCCCGGCCTCATCTTGGAGCGAAGCGCAGCAAGGAGTTCAAAAAATGTCTAAGGTAAGGTCGAGCCCCCCTGAGTTCGCTCCGTTTTCGGGCAATTCTCAGGCTCGCTCTTCCCCAAAAGTGACCCCTAGCGTCGCCAGAGCCCTGAAGCGATTGACAGGCCAAGGCATAAAAAAAAGGGGCTAATTTGAAAGCTTCCCCCAAGATCGCTTCAAAGGGCAGCGAACCCCGGTCTCTCTCAGATTCAGGAGCGAACATCAGCACGAGGTATTAAAAGTTTTTCTAAGGTAGGGAGGGCTTGAGTTTGCTCCATTTTTGGGCGACTCCCGGCCTCACTCCAACTCTACGGCGAATCCCAGCCTCTCCAGGATCCCGCACGAACCGCAGCCCCAACGTTGGAAAAGAGAGTCGAGGCATATTTGGTCTCAAGTTCGCCAGAGCGGCCAACGAGCTCCATCTTCGAGCGATTTCCAACGACCAACCGCAGACTTCGAAGGTGTCAAAATCAGCTAAGGCTTGAAAGAGTTCCCCCAAGTTCGCTCCCCTATCGACCGATTCCCAGCGTGCCCGCTTCCACCGACGAACCCTAGCGTCGGCGATGCTTCAAGCGAACAAAGTTTAAGGGCGAGCTCCTCGAGTTCGCTCCATTGTCGAGCGACTCTCGGCCTCGCTCCAACTCTCCAGCGACTCCCGAGTTCGCCCTATTATCGAGCGATTCCCAGTAT